>OU696664.1:33282765-34532765 GCA_916049575.1 Ancistrocerus nigricornis | reverse complement strand
AGCTGTGTCATTATATGGCATTTTAATTCAAGGCTGTAGACATAATGGTAACCCGCGCTTCGGTTTCACTGCTCACCTGCCCGGCGGGGAGCGAGGAAGTATAGAGCGAGAGAATGAACGTGTGTAAGTGTTTGCGAGTGTATGAGTGCGAGAGAAAAAGAGAGGGATGGAAATGGACGCGGAGCGCTTTGTAACTTGTCCGCTCGTCGCTTTATTTTGCCCTCGCAGTCCCGCACTCTCGTTTCCTCCGGTCTCTCTCGACGACGTCGACGATCAAGTGGCATGAATTTTCCTAACAGGTAGCGCGAGTGCCGCGCGAGAACTACGCGTGCCCTCTTCACGCTTGCTCCTTCGAACGCGTCCTCGTTCGGACCCTCATATCGACGCCGGTTTTACTCCCGCTTACAAACTCACCTTGTTGATCTTATCGTTCGATGTAATTTATCCCGAGAAGCAAGTGTCTTCGCCCCTTTTAACGATATACTTAAAAGACACTTTCCGTTTAAGGTATTCCTGAAATATCGACAGTCGTACACAGCGAGTCGAACCTTTTAGTAAAATTATTTTATGTATAATTTCGGTGCTTTCTACCCCACGATCGATACATCGTATGCCCGCAAAATCAATATAATTAGTGGCGACAGGAGTTGTCTCCCGTTGAATATAATTAGTCTCGTGTAATTAGGTAGTTAACACCGACAAGACTATCGAAGTCGTAAGTATTCGTCAAAGCCTTGTACCGAACGTAATTTAAACGCAATTTCGTAAAAAGACCATAACTCTCTCAGGGTCCAGACAATTACGGTACGTAATTATCGAGTAAACGGGTCCTACGTCCGTTAAGATTATACTTAATTTCTGGATTAAGTATACGTTACGTGTCTTTTTTTGACAATAATCTCTATCCCTCGAATGGTGTATCGCTCAAGCCGTGCGATAATAATAGTACATTAAATACAATTTTCCGATAAGCAAGGCTAACTGGCTCGCCAAGTTTTTTCCCGATCTCGAGTATCTACACGTGCATATTTCAAACGAGGTACCGTAGCGATGATACTCGAACGACTGACAGATCTGTAAATAGTCGATGATTCTACGACGTTGTAATTTTCTTTGAATAAACTTAACGACCGATGTCATAAATTAAAGACGAGAAAAGTATCGCTTGTCGATGGGATACATTCACTTTTTAAACGGTAATATTAATTTTCCTTCGAGAAAATTATTATAAATATTCTATCAATAAGTCACGAGTCCTTCGAATTACAGACAAAATATTTGTATACCCTGGATCAACTCGCGAGGAAACAAAGGAATGGTTAAGAAAGGATAACCGATGAAACTTCATATCGAATTCACCTTTGCAAAATGAACCACGGAACTACCTGTCGATTAATCGATTTTCGAGTTTAACATAATTAACGTGGCACGAGGGTACGTTGCTGGTCCGCTCAAAGGTTTCACATTGGCAAACCACGTAGCAGATATTCAATGAGCAAACCGCACGTAGACAATGCTCCAGCCAGTATATTAGCTTCCATTTTGCCGTTCTATCAACGACGCGTCAGCCTTCCTATAATGCACCAATATTGTGCGAACGTAGACCGCACGAAAGGTTTTCCATCGTAGAACTTGTCAATATCGAAAGTTAGCACCTTTGCTAAGCGGTTAACAAAGGCGTGTGTTCGGAGTCTAGTCTGTGTTAGCCATTCGACGTCGATCAAAATATCCTGATCTTCCATGGTGATACCGTAACTCGTTGCGTGCCCAGAGAATATCATTCATTCTTTCGAAGTATCCCAACGTCTTATTCCATGCTATCCCGAACGTTTGATTTATTTTAAAGACCTTTCTAATACTTTGCAGTTCTATAAAACATTACCAATGGAATGATATATATGCCCGCGAAATTTATTGTACAAAAAACCTACAAATTCTCTACTTTACCCACCCTTGCGTCCCTTCAAAGATTCTAAAGTTTAAAAAAAATTTAACCAACGATTCCGTGAGCCGGTTAAACGAAATTTGTAAATTCTAAAGAATATACACGGTCGACGTTATCGCATCGAAATGACCTGATTCGCGAAAGGAACGAAAATCATGGCAAAGGATGAGGGCAAAATCGGTGAGTTCGGGCGCTTTTTGTCAGTGAATGGGATGAGGATCAACACGTACGGTAGCCCGTAATACTTGATGTTACGAACGTATGGCAGAGTGGCAAGCTGTCAGCCCGCCGCCGCGCTGTCAGTCTCCTGTCTGGTTGCTGTCCGCCTGTCATTCACTCACTCAACCCACTCATTCGCCTGTTCCATCTCTCGGAATTTTTCAGTCCTGCCTCCTCTCTCTCGCCCTTTCCCTCTCTTTCTCTCTTCTCCCTTTTTCGGTTCTACCTCGAAGCTCGCTCATACTCTTTCCTCCCTATTTCTCTCTTTTTCTCTCTAATCTCCATTTTTCGTGACCGATGCCCTAACTCGTTCGACCCGTCGTTGCGACGAGAGAGAGACACCGCGAGCGCATCTGACTGCTAAAATATTTTTCCTACCGGTGGTGCCGCTGGCGTTTCGGCCGATATCCACTACTGCTACTACCACCAACACCGTCATAACGACGCATCGCAAAAAATTCGTGTCAGGCGTCTATGACGATCCTGTCGGGAAATTTATCGAGGCGGATAACGCTACCGGGCTTTATTTCTTTTTTCCACTCTCTTCTTCCGTTTCTCGTTCTCTGCATGTTTCCCTCTCTCTTTCCCTTCCTAATGGTTCACAAAGTGAAAGCCGACGAAACGATCGTCGCGAGATAAACGCCGAGCCTTTTTATCCCAAAGTCGAAACACTTTGAACGTCATCATCGGATCTTATCTCCCTTGGCAATCAGATTTTACTTACGATCCTTAATCACTACGTTCTACATTATGACAAGAAATAATATTTCTATCTGACTTAGTACTTACAGGCCAAAGTAGTGATTTGCATAAAAATAAACGAACGATCGAGCTACCTAATGAACGTGATTAATCACCACCGAAGCGTAATAGCGTGACTGTGCACGATTAAACGCTTTGACAGTTAGATCGTCGATCGATTATGTCTGACTTTAGGAAATATCGGTTATCGAACGAGGCCGACTGTGACGATGTATACGAAACGCGTGTCTATCCGTGAGTATGCACTCTCTAACTAAAAATGGTTACAGCGAGTAAAGATTGTAAAAGATAACTAAATAGGTTCTCGATCGTTAAGAATTTCGTAAGACTAAAGTTGAACAATAAATATATTCCTGAAATTTTTCAACGATAACATCGTCGAACGCGATCGATACGCGAAAGATATTTACTCGACACTCCCCTTTACCCTATTGGTGGTTTCGAACGGTAAATGAAAATCCGCTGAAATTAAACTATATTCCCGATATTCTCAACGTGCGCAAACGGTAAACGCTTTTCGAGCGGGCGGCCAGTGTCGAACGATTAAACCGGTAGTTGTTTGCATATCCGGTTTATGTTTCAATCTAGTTCCATCAATATGAATAAACACCGGTACGTGAGTCGGTCGTAGCGTAGCTACGATGGCGGTGGCATTAATATGTATTGGCAATAAATCGATATCGATAATTAAAATCTGTGTGTGGCTAGTGTACATGGATAGCTCTCTCTCTCACTCACACACGCATACACACGAAGTCTCTTTTCCCGGAGAGGTCTCTAACGCACACGAGCACGCCTTTATATAAAAGTTCAATTTGTTATATGTAACTGCGCGAGAGACGACTATAAATATTGGCTTGCTCTTTTTAACGCGGCTCGTAAATTCGTGTGATTTATGCCGTGCCGTCTGAGCGAGAGCAAAGGGTCGGACGCGCGACGTATTCCCGGCGCTGACTGCCGAGAGCAGAGAGAAAGAGCGTGATTTTCGCGCGACTTTCCAAGAGAAAAAGGAAAAATCGTTCCTCTTTTTATCCCGTGCGCGCTGGAGCACGTAACGTTGGTACGTTGATCATGGAAATCATCGTAAAACTAGAACTATCGATCATTCTGAAGTTCTCCTTACAATGGCGTCCTCGAGTTCGGCAGGAACAAAATTCGAACGAAAATTGCGCGTTTCCTTTCTCGCGTTCCTCCCTCTGGCCGTGTGTTGCGGATGGGTAATTTGCGAAACGAAAGGCTCCGCGTGTAAATCGATGAAATTACGGAGTAACGAAAGTATAACTTACGAAAATGGAAATGCGACGTGGCGAGACCACCGATGTTTCTCGACTTCCCTTTCTCCTCATCTTCCTTTTCGTTCTAGTTCTCTCTGCCATATGATTCGACATCCTGATATTTCGTTTCGATACATGTGATCGGATAACAATGAAAAAGAGGGAACGAAAACCTCTTCTTAGGTTACACAATCGCGTCGTTCTTGACCTCGTTTCGCTAAGAAATATAAAGAAGAAAAGAGAAAAGTGTAAGAGAAATGACGATCGCGAAGAAGGGTGTACTCGCAACGGTCGTTGCGAGACGATGACGTTTAAGTATCGCACCTGTCGCTCGTAGAAAGCGAGAAAGAAGGATGAAATGGTGGAGAAGAGTGAAGAAGGAACGAAGATAAAGGAAGAAAGAGAAGAGTAGGAGTGCGAGACGAGGAAGAGATGGAAGAAGAGTCGAGGGAGAGAACGAAAGGATATCACGGGAAATTGGTCATAGGAAGGCGACAGAGGGGAGTGGAAAAGCAGTACCGGGGTTACTTGGCGGCGTAACCAAGATATACGAGCACTTTTCCCGAAAAAGTGTTAAGGAATTATGCTCGGCAGAGTAAATGAGATGTGTCTGCGCAGGGACATAGATCACCGGGACGCTATCCATTCTCACCACCGTGGAAATAAATACGATCTTCTCCGCGAAAGAGGCTGCTGCTGCAAGCGGAAGGAGACGGAGGCTGCCGGAGGGTAGAAGAGAGACGGAGAAGGAAACGTTAGAGCGAGAGAGAGAGAGAGAGTAAGGAAAGGACGACAGAGGGGGATAGCGAAATCGTCTCCTGGCGGCCCGCATCCCGCAGCACATCTTTCTACCCGACACCCGGGGGGATCCACCGAGCCATTTCTCTGCCCTGTTATACCGCCGCCTATATACGTATCTACTACCTCTCTCTCCCGGTAGGTACCTACAGCCAGCAAATAAATTGATCCATTACTCAACCGAGCAGTCATCTTCCTTCCTTTCCTCCACTCTCCGCCTCGATTCGCTTTCTTGAATCGCCTTCACCGCCTAGCCTTCTCGTTGGCTCCTTCTTTCGACGATGGCTCCGCTACCGACAACGTGCTACCTCTTTTCGTTCCGTCTCGAAAAAGTCGTAGATCTTATCGGATAGTTTACCGGAGATTCGATGGACCGCTGTTTCGTTCAAGTTATTTCGCGAAGACGATAGATCCAATTCGTTCGTTCGAATGGCCCGCGTCGACTTCTACTTTTGTTGGTCTATGGCGTATACAGAGCGAATACCGTGCCATCGTGCGAACGAAATTGGAAGTTTCAGGATCGATGGCGCGCTCGTAGCTATCGTTTGAAAGATTACTAGAGGTATCCGATAAGAAATTCCTTTTCATTCACTGCCTGTTCTTTTTTTTTTATCTTACGAAACTCATATTTATCGATAATTTAATACGAAAGTCATACTCGAAATTATAACCTCGAATCTCTTTTAATCGCGATTATCACGTTTTAAGGATCGATATGTTTATAAGCTCGAAGAACCAGAAGCTCGTGTAAAAGAAGACATTACGATCGGTCGTTTTACCTCGTTTCTTCCACGTCTTCCGCAATATCGTACACCTGCTCTTAACGAGTCACCTGCACCTTGTAATGTACTTTTTCCCGAATTTATATTACACTTTTTATAGAGCTTTTAATTTTGTGTTAATTAAACAAGATCTTTTTATTCCTCTTTACTTGGAATCCTGTTGTCGTAAGTTAGCGAGTCAAGACACAATATTACAGTCATACAATTTCGTACGTCGAAATTCTCTTTCAAGTTTATACTTCCGTGCAAGTGAAATTTTAAATATATAGAACCAAAAATAAAATTCGAGATACGACATATGATAAAACCTTCTACGTGCAATGATCAACGTGTACGTTCGGGTCATACGTCGAATACTATTGACAGACCATCGATTCCTGTCACTTATAGTTTCAGAACGCGGCAAAACAACGGAAAATACGAGCCTACGTTGCTTCGATCGATTCTCTCGAAGAGAACGTCTACCTAGCGAAATAAACAAAATGTCACGAGTCGACAGATTTCTTTCTTGTTTTTTTTTATCTCCGGCCATTTGTTACTCGCTAAATTCGTATAACGAAACTTTACGAAGAAATTGCTTATTCAAAGTAATCTGTTTCAAAGAATTCTCTTGAACGACTCTCAGAAAAAAAATGATTCACTCTCTTTATCAGCAACACCGACCTAACACCGCGATGACAATTTCAACGAAGTATCGACGAATGATCGATCGACTCGGCCTATCTCCTCTTCAGTCATCGAACTTGTACAATTTTATCGCCCGTGTGTACACAGCGTAAGTCTAGATAAATCGATGAAACGATCGTTAGAAAAAGAAGTATCTTGCAAGATGACCTTCGGCAACGACGACACGGAAATCCTTCTCCCGACGAGTTTCACCGTTGCGAGAAGATTTGTTAAGGGACATCCACGGCTCCTGGTACGATGATAAGAACATAAAGCGTGCAGCGGGAGACTTTATACCTCCATTTACCTGCGCGATAAAGCTTGTAGGAACGAGTAGATACAACTGGGAGTAACAACAACAATATTCACAAAGGGAAAAAGACGAGAGAGGGAACGTGGAGAGGGAAAACCAGCGGTCGAACGTACGCGCCGTGGCGGAGGGAACACGTTGACGCGAAAGCACCGGTGCCATCCTGTCATGTACAGCAATAAATTAATGGCTGGTCATCATTGTGCTCATATACGCTTGTTGTACCCCATACCGACACATCGTAACGCATCATTAATCTTCTCATTATAAATGCGCGCCACTGCTTTACCGCAGCCTGACAGTCCACCGAAATAAATGACCGTGCATTACGTTTGTACTTTCATTTTATATTTAAAATGACCCCCCAGTCCTCTCCTCTGTCTCTCTATCTATATGTCTATCTCCCTCTCTGGCTCGCAAACACATAAACAAGCAACGTATCCATACGTCATTTCCCTTCGTCTTTCCTTCCCCCTATCTCTCTTGTTCCTCTCCTTCTTTCTCCTCTCGAGCACATCTCCGCAGGAGACAAATTACCCATTTGCATAATGCTGTTATTTATTAATGATCGTGATACAGGTACTTCTGGTTCTACATAAATACCCACCTGCGGCGTTGACCAATCGACAGCCTTCTAATACAATCTCCGATTGCCGCGATACGACGTAGACGCGTACCGCTCAAACGCACCGTAAAGGAACATACACGCGTACGTACAACACCGGTATCGTCTAACCGTAGTGGAGAACTTGTTCCGTTTCACGACTTAAACCGAGCCGCGCTCCGTAGAATTTAATTAAAATTATAATACAACTGGTATCGCGGCGGTGCGACTTTCACGATCGAAATTTAGTACCCCCTTTCGTTATTAAATGGAACCCGAGACTTCGATCGGTGATAGAAAGAGGGACCCCACACAACGATTCTACCTCGTTGATCATTGGTTATAGTCCCTATCCAACGAGGACTATTCTTTCGTTCGTAATCTTTGTAAATAAAGGAAAGAAGCGTTCCGTGTCTTATTTTTCCTCGGATAAAGTCATCTTATACTCTCCCTGCCAATTAAGAAAACACCCTTTGAGATTAGCACGCTATCACTTATCACGGGTCTCGTAAATCTTTGCAAAACGTTACACGCGATGTCTTTCTTTCGCTGTAATTTCCCATACGCTATAACGCACGTTCAAAGGAAGGAACTATACGCGGTTACGTATGCCACGATGAATCGCACGAAAGCAGAAGGAAGAAGAAAAAGAAACATGCCTTATATTCTTTTAATTTTATATCGACCTAAGGGAAGATATAACGGAGCGATAGATCACGCCTGTATCACGTTAACGAGCGTACTCCGTAATTAAGAGAATATTCGCTCTATTAAAATAATCGCGAGTTGCCTGCTCTCCTCTTTCACTGCCCTGTTCAATTCTTTCTTTCTTTTCCTCCTTCTTTCTTGAGGCGATCGCGAGCAAAGGCCGAAGCTCTATCGTTACCGAGAGCATAGAGCCGTGAGACAATAATTACGTGGTAAGGTGGATATTATTAAATCAAGTAAGTCCGTCGAGAGAACCATGACGTTGAGTATTTAAATACAGACGTAAGGCACGGTACGCGTAAGAGGATGCAAATGAGTATGCTCGGTCGATCTTTACCCCACATTGATGCTTCGTTTCACCTGTTTCTGAACGGACTGTGGGGGAGAAGGAAGCATAATAATTAATTGCACAGATCGAAGTGCTTTAAGAGAGTCGACGCTATCGCATCTCCGCACCTTTCCACGTCTATCTCTTTCTCCGTTCTCTTCTTATTCTAACGAAAGCAATTTAATGGAAAGACGGCTCGCAAAGCATCTAACGGTTCAACTCCACACTTATGGATACGCACGTATATTTTCCGTCGTCACGATCATGCGGGCGATTACACAGGCTTATAGAAGGAGAGTTAGACGATAGTAAAACGTTTGACGAGCAGAACGGAGGCCGTTAATGCCGGCGATGCGAGTCGAAGCGTCACTTTTATCGACGTTTTATCTACGCGCGTGCGTTTCTACGTTTCTTCGTGTGCAATGTTCGAAAGTATGGATGCGTGTAAGCGCGTACGTATCATCGGCAGCGATACACATTTGAAAATCTCGCGGAGAGAGACCTTCGAGAAGAGAATTTATTCGACGAGTCGCGTAAAATACGGCGAATCTCGGCCGTCGCCTTGGCAAGAGCTTCGTTCCTTTTCTCTCTCTTTTCCATTCTCCTCTTCTCCCTTATGCGTATGACTCTCGCTATTCGGCCGTACCGATAAAAAATCGGTCGGCGATAAAACACGGCTCGCACCGAGTAAAAGACGAAAGACGAATGGCTCCGTTAAAGTTATTCGTATTGTAAGCCGTGCGAGCTCTACTCTCCGCCGTCGCTCGCACAGATGTATCGTGGTGCCCTTCGCCCGAGGATAATTTATATCGTGCCTCGCCCGGATAAATTTGAGCCGGTGGACTTTTACTACGAATACGTGCTTATTACCGTTCGAACGCGATAAAAAAAGTGTAAGTACATTCTCTCTCTTTCTCTCTCTCACACGGTGACGGGTATTACGTGGATGATTACGACAGATCCCTGAAAGATCTCGAGAAGTTGTCACCTTTACGCATCACATGAAAAACATGAAAATCGTCGGTGATTCTCCATGATCACCTGAAACAACAAGAAAGCCGAATTAGTTATAATATCCAAGTTCAAAGGCATGCATTAAGTTTAAAAACGTTAAAATCGTCGCTGATTCTTGATGATCACCTGAAACAACAAGAAAACTGAATTAGTTACAATATCCAAGTTCAAAGGTATGCATTATTATAGGAGAGACCAGGGCTAGTTGTCCCAATTTTAGGTTTTTTGTTTCTACAGATTTCTGTAGCTTATATTTTCGAATTTTTTGGTGACCATCATAAAGTTCAACTTCTTAGCAATACATCGACATTTTTCCGCTTGCATTGGGACGTTTTTAACACGTTTTTTTTTTCAATTTCAAGCAAACGAGTTTTTTGGGACAACTTTCCCCGCTGCGGGGTAAGTTGTCTCACGTCATGGGGCAAGTTTTTCAAGGTTTCCAAGGAAAAATCCTGATGTACCTATGCATCATGATTTTTGCCAAAATGGTCACCACCGCCGATTTCAATGTTTAATGGCTCGTTTTAAAAAAGAAAGCATGCAGAATACTGCCCCGTTGTCCGTTTTTCGATATCGTTAAGCAATGATGAGAAATTAATTTTTTAAGTGTCGGAGTATGGGTCTTTTTCAAGAGAAAAATTGCTGTAACTTTCTAACCAGTCATCCTATCGAAACGCGACCTGCATATTCGTAAAGAAGAGACTTTCCTCTTTCGAACGAGTATTTGATCGGGCAAATTCGAGATGCATCGATTTTTGACAAAAATCCTGATGTATGCATCATGATTTGGATGTGGAACAAATGAGGGTGGGGCAAGTTGTCCCAGATCTCATTGTCGGGACAACTTACCCCGACGTGTGAGACAACTTGCCGCATTTTCATAGGTTTGTTTCTCGGGTGATAGTTCAGTCAGATCGAGGAGTTTTTTAAAAATTCTGGCAAGGAAATGAAGCTGACAAAATTCTCTTTCTATTACATGCGTGAACTCGTGTGCTATCGATTTTCATTAGTGCCTAGAGATGCTTAAGTAATGTACCCAAAGTAGAATTGAACTTATCAAAATATAAATGCGTCTCTTAAAGGAACCAGGGAAAACTAAACACAACGACCACCATTACACTTTTTTTTACTAAGATCCGTACACCATGCACCGGACGCGTTTCCCCTTCCACCCTAAGATACCAAAACTACGACTGGGACAACTTGCCCCTGGGACTTTCAGCCCCGGTCTCTCCTACTACGCATGCGATATGACACGTTCATGTGACGTTTTTATTAACTACTATTGACGAGCAAATACGACAATGTGGTAAAATAGAATATAATAAGACGAGTCATTTTCAGAGAGTTCAAAATGCTGAACACCTTTGAAAAAAGACTCGTAATCGATAGTTGCCCTCTTGAGCCACAGTTTGTGGGGGCCTCTTCGGCATATAGCCTCTTCTTTGCTTCGTGCCCTAACCACTGCTTCTAAGGGCATGCCCTACGAACTTTGCATGAATAATTAACGTCTTAAAGAAAAGTCCATACCGAGGACTATGATATAACGATACAAAAATAAAAATAAAAGACTATTTCGTATTTCGTTTAATACTGATTATAAGACTGCAGAATGGGTGCAAAATATCTAAAATAAGCATATTCAAAATTACTAAACTTGCAACCACTCTACAAATATCCAGAGGCGGGACTTTCCACTCCTGAGTGGAAATTACAGAACCCAGCGCCTTTCCTGGCCCTACCTACTTAACCCATTTGCATCATTAAGCGGAATATTCCGAATGAGTCGATCGACACGAATGAGTCGAATCGAATGAAAGTATGGTCAATGTGTAGGCTTGTGATACGATCAAAAATTGTCGGAACCGACCGTCGTGTTGTCGAATAGAAATTTCATCGAACCGCCCGACCTTACCTGTCTGTTTATAAAGTCCATGGAATAATTTTAGAGAAGGAAGAGATACACATCGAGTAGCAGGGATGCGAACCGTAGTCCGAGGATGGCTTGGTGGTTGCGTCGGAAGATGTCGCGCGGTCCGGTCGTATAACGTGTAGTTCGCTTTAAAGCCGGTCTGAACCGACCGTCGCGTCGGATTGACTGGAAATTCCATCGGGTCGCCCAACCTTACCTGTCGGGTCGTAATGCGTGTCCAGTGGTCGGGCCAATCGTCCGACTAGATACCCCTCGCTTTTCAGCCACTTTAGTCATTGTTCATTTATACAACATGGCTTCGCTACAAAAGAACTACGTATCTAAAGAAGAGAAAAGAGTCATTGCAGAATTCTTAAAAGCATACCAAGAACACAGTTGTTTGTGGGATATGAATCATGATATGTATACCAACAAAGACGAGAGAAACTCTGCATACAAAATTTTACTTCAAATTTTAAAAAAGACTTATCCAAATGCAACAATTACTTTTCTTAAAAAAAAAATTGAAAATATGCGGTGTGCGTATAAAAGGGAGGCTAGAAAGGTAAGAATTTTTAATATTTTAATAATTAACATTACATATTGTTTATTTTTTATTACTGAATTACAAGCATTATTCTACAAAATACATATTCTAGGTTAGAGACAGTGAAAGTGCTGGGTCAGACCCAGTTTATAGATCACGATTGTGGTATTTTAAATATATGGCGTTCCTTGAACAAAATGACGTTTTTAGACGAAGAAGAAGTTTGCGGGAAGCAAAGGAAAAGGTAAGTAAATACCTACAAATTACAAATTTTGTTGTAACAAATCATCTTGAAATGGTGCTTGCCTTCGTCAATAAAACAATTTGCAAAAAAAAATTTATTTCGTACTCGTCCGAGGTGGGGAAACAGTTCTTTAGCATTTTGTTCTAGCATAAATAATTTCATGAGAAATTAACATTCGTTGTAATGGTTTGTCATTGCTTTAATCGTAGACTTGCGGCGTTAATGAAGTAAAGAGGGAGCGTAGTTCGTACCCAAGTGGTCCCAGGTTCGATTCCCGGAAGAGATTTTTTTTTTTTCATAAAATTGTCCTTATTTGAAAACTATTGTTTCACATTACCTTTAAAAATGAAAAATTGTTCTATTTTTCTCCGCACTCAAACAAATGACATTAAAATAAAGTGACCTCGCAGATGGATTGCAATTTCACTTTCTACCAAAGTCCACGGATGTTACTTTCTACTCTTCTGTGGATGACGGCAGCTGAAACATTTAAGAATATTAATTTTGTTCATTTTCAGGAAAACAACAACGATGCGGTCGAATCCCTCGACACTTCAGTGGAAGATGATCCGCCACCGCTGCCACCACAAAAAGAATGCAGTGAAGATTTGGAAATAAAAAAAGAAAGTATTATTCAAGCGCCATTACAAAGTGTTGTTGAAACACCACATGCATCGCTGTCTTCAACACCACATGGATCGCTGTCTACAGTAGACGAGTGGGAAATAATCGGTAAATCGATAGGATTGCAACTTAGACAGCTGAACGGCGGTCAACAAGACATAGCAAATAAATTAATTGCCGAAATAATTTTTTACGGTAAAAGAAACAGATTGACAGATTCTTCAAGTATTTCTCTTTGCGCAGATCCTATACAAACTTAAATACCGTTATTTCTTTTTATCCGAATCGGTTTTCCATCTTTCATACTACGTCGTCCCTTTCCCCATCCTCAGCATCAACTGTTCCTTCAGCCTATCTATCTCAGATTAATCAACCACAAGTGCAATCATCCTAAATTATGCAATACATTAATCTTCATCAACAGTTCCAACCAAACAATTGCAATTAACAATAACCTTTTTTAAAACTAACCGAGCTGCGATCCTATTGATTTATCAACAAAGTTTATTTTTAGTTATTTTACTTGCATGTTTTTATGATAATAAATGTTATATACTGAGATACTGGTGTGTTGTTCATTACGATCCCCTTCAAATAAGTTTACGAATAGCTGGGTGATTTTTTCCGTCCGGGATTCCAAAAGGGTTTTTGGATATCTCGAATAGTTTCGGAGATAATCGTTCGTTAGACTTTTTGCTCTTTCGAAAACATAGCCCAGTCAAATTAGTACTTTTACCTCGGAAAAAATCCAAGTGAAGATTTTCAAGCGGAATTATCTTCGTTTTAACACCATAAAAGCATGTCCGAAAGTCCATAAAAAAATCGCGGTTGCGTAAAAAGTTATTGAAGGTCAAAGGTCGCAAAAATCAGTTTTTCACCAATATCTCGCGAACTATCGGTTTTACGTTAATAGAGGTTATTAGCAAATTTATTCCTTAGCTAATTATACATAAAAATGATCTTTTATACAATTTACGTAGAACCTATAGTTCTCGAGATACACGTCTGACAAAAGTTATAAAAAAGCGCATACTTGCAACATCTCATATATCCAACTCTAAGTGGAAATTCTTAGTTTTTTGTCTATAACTTTCGTAAAGGTAAACCAATTTTGACGGTTGATAGCTTAAATTGGCGGGTTGAAAGGCTGCTATCAACATTGCCAACTACATAAATATAAGTATTTATGTAAAAAAGTTATTAGCATCTTTCTGCTGCTTGTCCGTCTTCCGGTTTGTTCCACAAAGGCTTTGAAACTACTGAACGGATTTAAATACGTTTTCTTTTGTATTATCAAGTGTTTCATAGGGTATGTTTTAAAACCAATTTCATGACGCTAGGACCTCCGGAACTAGAGTTATATATTCTTATGTGTCGAGATTCCTATAGTCAAATAGTACAAAAAAAGGCTTTACCTCCGAAAAAAATCCAAGTGAAGACTTTCAAACGGAGTTTTCTTCGTTTTCACACCATAATAACATACCTAAAAGTCCATAACGAAATCGCGCTAGTTTTCGCCCAACTTTTCTCAGCCGTAAATCTCGAGAACTGTAGGTTCTACGGAAATTTTTTAAAAGATCTCTTTTATGTAAAATTAGCTAAGGAATAAATTTGATAATAACCTCTATTAACGTAAAGCCGATAATTCGCGAGATATTGGTGAAAAACTGATTTTTGCGACCTTTGACCTTGAATAACTTTTTGCTAGCGCGATTTCGTTATGGACTTTTAGGTATGTTATTATGGTGTGAAAACGAAGAAAACTCCGTTTGAAAGTCTTCACTTGGATTTTTTTCGGAGGTAAAGCCTTTTTTTGTACTATTTGACTATAGGAATCTCGACACATAAGAATATATAACTCTAGTTCCGGAGGTCCTAGCGTCATGAAATTGGTTTTAAAACATACCCTATGAAACACTTGATAATACAAAAGAAAACGCATTTAAATCCGTTCAGTAGTTTCAAAGCCTTTGTGGAACAAACCGGAAGACGGACAAGCAGCAGAAAGATGCTAATAACTTTTTTACATAAATACTTATATTTATGTAGTTGGCAATATTGATAGCAGCTTTTCTACCCGCCAATTTAAGCTTTCAACCGTCAAAATTGGTTTACCTTTACGAAAGTTATAGACAAAAAACTAAAAATTTCCACTTAGAGTTGGATATATGAGATATTGCAAGTATGCGCTTTTTTATAACTTTTGTCAGACGTGTATCTCGAGAACTATAGGTTCTTCGTAAATTGTATAAAAGATCATTTTTATGTATAATTAGCTAAGGAATAAATTTGCTAATAACCTCTATTAACGTAAAACCGATAGTTCGCGAGATATTGGTGAAAAACTGATTTTTGCGACCTTTGACCTTCAATAACTTTTTACGCAACCGCGATTTTTTTATGGACTTTCGGACATGCTTTTATGGTGTTAAAACGAAGATAATTCCGTTTGAAAATCTTTACTTGGATTTTTTCCGAGGTTTGGCCTTATTTTTGACTAATTTGACTGGGCTAAACATAAGAAACTCCCTGTTCTCTTCGTTCCTAATTAAGCCTTACTATACACGCGTCTTCTCTTCCGTAACTCCCTTACTTATCGTGTCATAAGACGCAATAAAACGCTAATGACGAGAGCCAGCCGTTGTTAAACCGACAAACGCCGAATACGTGAGTCGAGATGTACCTATATCTTCTGATATACATCTACGAGCCTAACGAGTGGAAAATGAAAAAAAAAATCTAGTACGATTTCTCTTACTAGACGCGGAACTTCCCTTTAAAATCTTTGTATAACGCTTTGTTTCACCGCCTGTAAAAGCCCAAATGATGGAGGTTATCGACACGTTTATTATAATAAGTTAACACGTCGTTGATTTGATAAACATCGACTGTACATTCTCCATGTGTTTATACTCGAGACAAGCCTCTCGTAAGATAACCACGTACGATAAAACACTCAGGGATAACGCACGAGCGAGTACGACTCCCGTAATGATTTATTAACGACGTTTCGTTATTAACTACTTAATCGTTATTTATACCTTGTCTGTACCTTCGATCGCGTATTTAAAATCGATTACGCAAACGGATTTCATAATACGGATTTTATGCTTCCATACCGATTCTTTTTTCTTTTTAACCTCAACATGATAAACGCCTTATCTCGTATATATTTATTAGAAGGCATTGGATAGCGAATGATCGATCACGCTCGGCCATATTTGTCGTAATTAATCGTACGACAATTTTCTTCGTTTCTATAGAAAAAAAAAAAAAAAAAAAAAAAACTGATGGATATGTATTATCGCGATGAATCGAGGCGTAAACAGTGATATGTATGTATATGCCTTCCTATCTTACGACAATTAACTTATTACTAATAATTATAATATCAAAGAAAAACAGTTGTTCGAGTAGGAATCGTCTGTTTATAATAGAACAAAATTATCACGTTGACTGTGATGCATATCAATATGATGTATTCATTATTTGTAATGAAATTCGTTAAATAAATTTTATGAAAGTCCGTACTTTGAAATGTAATTTAACAAGAAAACAGGTATAACCTATACAGACTGTGAGACCGGTTTCCACATTTGGGTAGTCAAAGCACTATTTGTAATTTATTCACAAAGATCGAAAAACCAAGATGTAATCCTGTGATAAATTAAAAAAAAAAACACACAGATTATTTCTTTTTTAATTTATAGCATTATAATATCAAACAATGTAAGAATAGTTTCTCTAATAAACAGCTCGAGTACCTACATAGATTCATTTAAATATCTCTCCGGTTAGCACAGTTTATAGACCATTACGTTTATCGCGAAATCTTCCCATGAGTATTCGATCGTTTCTTTAAATGTTGTCGAAAGGAAAAGAAATATGTACGTCGATGAAATCGCCGTTAAAAGAGAGAAAGAGAAAGAAGATGAGACACGATCATCGGCATAATTTCGTTATCGTCTCAAAGTGCCGTCTTGCAGAACTCTATAAAGAGTTTCACGTCGTCAGGTGCGCGTTTATCACATTTACGAACGACCGTCCTCTCCCGGAGACCCAATAGGGAGTTCCGCGGAAAGATAAACCCCAATCGTAATTTTCTTCGTCAACTCGAAGCCGGATGTTTGCAAAGAACGCAGCGCGCGTCTGTGCGAGCTAAAGTTTACGCCCCTCGTAAAGTCCTACCACCGATTCATAAAGGTGAATGGTACCTGCTAGGGAGAAAAACAATTTCCGGTAAAGCGGGGACTTAAGTAGTCGTGTTTATGAGGCGTCGTGCGATGTTATGAAAAGGGATACGCTCCGACGCTTTCTCTATTTTTCTCTCTCCGTCTTCTACGTTATCATTTTATTTTGTATTTCTCTCTTGAAAAAAAAAAAAAAATAACTACGAGTCGATATTAAGCGTATCTAGCTACTGGAATTTTTTTTTCCTTCGCTATTCTTGTTCCTCGTTCATGCAAAATGTCGCAACGTATCGAGGATAAACAGTTGTGACGATAAATACCGGATTTAGATTTCTATTCGGAAATTAATCGATTACCATTAATTTAACTCGATTACCACGATGCCATAACTCTTCGGGCGGTGATAAATCAATGGTAATACGTTTCTACGCGTAGATACGATATGTAATACATACGTACACGGTATATCGAAACGTCTGACGAATGATAGTCAATAAGAAGATATCGACGCATAAATCCAGAACTAACGACGGATTTTCTACTTCTCTCTTTCACGTCGTAGTCATCGGCTACGATTAGAAACAAAGGCACGATTTCTCGCACCGGAGAGAACTCTCGACGTTTGAATTTTTGTCTCCCCTTCTCTACCGTTCGTTTCTTTTCTTTTCTACTTTCAATTAAAACGAAGCGTCGACGAGGCGCAGCAAATTAGGGTACTCGGTGCGGAAAGACACGATACTCGTCGTCGCTCGGGATACATTCCTGATGCGCGCTGGTAGGAACCAGTTGGCCGGAATAAACGTACAGACCATTATTGGCAGCACGCCAGAGTACCTATCCTCGTAAGCATCGGTCTTTTCATCGCAGCGCGCTTTGAACGAGGCGGATAGATTGATGCGTACCTTAAAAGACGGAGACGAGTGATCCGAATGATTTGAATGCTCCTAATGCGCGGCGTGATTGAAATTTTCGCAACCTTAATCGTTGGCGAGCGTTTGACGAGCGCCTTCGCGATCCGCCAGTCTCTTTCTCCCTCCTTCTCCTCGTCTCTCTCTCTACTTCTTTGGCCGACACAAAGGAGCCAGAAAATAATGCATTCTATATAAGCTTGGCCGATCGATAGGACGCTTTTATTCTGCTTCTTCTCGAATCGACTTTCATATATTACGTATTTAATAAATAAATAAATAGGTCAGTTACGGAAATAAAAAAGACTGATTTATCATTTTGTGAACGAATCTTGTAAAGTTTCTAAATAAATATGACTAGAGCGTTATTGAGTTTTTCTTTTATTGGAACCACACACAAAATATCCATCCTCTTAAAATTTACAGATTCCATGAAACGGGAGCCACGACAGGACGTGAAAAACATGAAAATATTTCACGACAAGACTATCGATTTACAAGGACGAGAATAACGTCGGCCCTTCGAGATGCATCGGCGAAGAAATGTGAGTTGGTAGATCGAGCGGCTGCCGTGCGGTAGATACGGCAAATCCACGTAGTTCGGCGAAACGTCGAGCGGGACAACTAATAAATTCTAATTTAAAATCAGTGTCGCAACAGAAGGTCTTCTAAGAGCGGGCCATTTCTCAGTGCGTTACTCGCGCGGCTCATTCGTTTCGCCGTCCCGAAGCCGGCGAAGCCGTCGTTCCTGACACCGTGATAAACAGCCGCCTCTGTCGTAAGTCAAGTCGGTATAAAATCTCGGACATTACTCGTTCTAGCGTTTACTAAGTCGGAACGACTTGACAAGGCGGATATAGTTAGCGTTAGATCTTAAGCAGCCTGTCCGTCTCCTTCCCTTCACCATTTTTCAAATTCCACGCCGGTGGTATTCGACTTTTGCACGAGTAATCGCTGATCCGGCGAGTTTACAAAGACGGGATAGTGGAAGCCGTGTCGAGTACGGGCTCTCGTAAACCATCCGATTCTAACGAAGTAAGCGAATAATGTAAATTACTTCGAACGAGCGTACCTGCTCACCTGAAAGGCTTCCTTTACGTTGGTAACGTCGTCACCGACTCGGTAGGAGAAAAAAAAAAATGAAACAGCAGTTATTTCTATCGACGCGAAGAGACTAAAGAATTGATTAAATTACACTTGGTAATGTGGTTGCTACCGTGATTCGAAATTTGTTCTGCCACCGACACGTAATTCGCTTCGAGAGATCGATAAGCGTGCCGTGGTACATGCGTCGCTTGTAAATTGACTAGGTATAGATATCGATCAAGATCGTGGAGTAGCGTTCGGCTCGTAACCGAAGACTCCACGGGAAAACGGTAGAGTAAAAGAGAGAGAGAGAGAAAAATGGTGAGAGAAGGAAATACGGATTTCTGCCTTCGCACCGAGGAAAATATACGTCGCGGTCTCGAGGCGTTCCGTTTCGCAGGAAGAATTCCTTCGGTTCAGGAGGAGTAACAGCAGGAGCTACTCTTTCTCTCCGTTGGTGCACGACGGTGGTGTGGCAGCCATAAAATCCTTAAAATGCATAGCTACAATGAAATTGTGGGCACGAATGTAACCCTCGGCTAAGGTTAATCTGGCGAGAGCATCGCGACGCCTGGCTAATGGCACGTCCGACGGTTGCGTGCCAGCATTTTCAGCCAAGCAGTCGTCGAGCATCCGTCCTGCTCGGGGAGGGAGCTCAGCCGGCTGAGTGATGAAGTGAGTGTGGAGTGAGGCCTATTTTTGTGCTTACCGACAAACAGCCTCGTAGATCTCATGACACGTCGTTAGAAGCCCACGAAAATACACTCTTGATGCTACTTCGAAAGTGCTCGCGAGATATCCGGAGAGAGAGAGTAGAAGAGAAAGAGAGTTTACCTCTCTTTTAGTTTATTCCAAGAACTTACAAAATCGTTTCTTCCTTTATCTCGACGACTAAGATTCTATAAATTTATGTACCTATCTCGTAGCTACGTTCTTTGAAAATCGTTCGAGCGAACTTTCGACGACGTAAAAACGTAGGTATCTACCTCGATCGACCGGAATATATATTGTTCATAACTTTCTTACGTATCGCGTAGATATCGCTTAAGAAACTATCAAGAATGATCTTAACCGAATCTCGTAAATCTCGCATTCCGCAAGGATTAAGCGTGCAGGTATCTCTCGATTATCGAAGTTACGAGGCGAGTGTGTCTCGAGTTTGCAAGAATATTCAATTACATCGAACGTACGCGAGCACGAAACGAAGCAAAACGCCGAAATTAGCTCGCATCTCGTCCGTTGCGGCTACGGATCCGAGCAGGAAACCGTGTCTAACGAGCACTCGCTCGCGTCCTAGGAGTTTTCGTAGGAAACTAGCCTCCAGACGTTTGGTGGCAAATGATCACTGCGGTCGTAGAAGTCTAGCGGAACTAGGATTATCCAGTACGCGTTGTAATCTCTTTCATCTGTAAGCATTCCGCCCGGCTATTCCTGACGCCACGGGAAACGCCGTTTCGCTTACGCGTTAACTCGCTTTCCCGTCTGCTTGTTTCTATATCCTATAAATTCGTATTAACTATGCAAGCAGAGCTTTGCAAAATGGAGAAAGTAACGTATTAGCACGACCGTGAATGCATATAACGCGATAATAATCGTGCATTTGCAAGTAGAAATCTTGATATTATTTTAAAAACTAAAGCAACCCGTTATTTCTCTCTCCTCTTTTTCTTGTTTCTTTCCGGCGTTCACGAGTTTATACACGTATCAACGATAAATTTATATAAATGGAAATACGGAAGATACCGTTCCATGGGCAATCGTTTTCCTTTCTCCGTGCGAACGATCGAAAACCACGCGAACGCGGCGTCCAACAGCAGCGAAGAATCCAAGATCTACCGGTCGACTTGCGTGGCGTGATACGAAAGGCGATTAGAGCTTAACCTCGCTTTAATTGGACGATTCCCGAGCAAAGCTTTTATTACGGGTTTCCCTTCGCGTAACTCTTCGCGCGGAGGAAATAAACAACCTCCTCTTACGTTATACCGTTGTACAATGGCTAGCAGCGGTAGGTGAGACGAAAGGATTAAGACTTTTACGACTCCTTAGCGAGGCGTAAATACTTGCCGCTTAGGAAGATGGCGTCTCTTCTTCTGGCGCGAGGGCATCCTCTTAATCGACGTCGCGTCACGCAACGACTCGCGGCAAGAGATTTCGAGAGAAGACGACTTTGGACAGGCGTACGCCCTATATCAGCCTTTAAACCGACTTCCCTTCTGACAGTTACCACCGAGCTCTTTCGAAGATGCCTCATTCTACAAAGTTATTGCCAACAGCTGTACAACTTTTTTCGATCGTTCCACGGAGCGAGCGCGCGCGCTCTCCGAAAATTATCGTCCACCGTGCTCGAACTCTTTACGACTACGACGCGTGCATAAGCTTCTCTTCCGATCGGTGCTGTTCTTTATCTCTATACTCGTATGTATACCCAAGTATGTACATACGTAACGCGAGTATACGTCTACCAATATGTAGAAGCTATGACCGTACATTTACTTTTCCTTCTCGATGGCTAAGTGGCAGAGAACTAATGATAAACACGATTCTTCGCGGCCATAAAGGGAAATTAATGTTCTGGATGGTGATGGTAAATGGGGTGGAAAGAAGACAAGAAATCGTAAGATAAACGACATCGGGATGTGCCGAAGGCTGGCATCTTTTATCGACGAACGAGAAATAAAAAAGAGGGAGATCGTCGGCGAGGGTGATCGACATTTTTCGGAGTTGACTCTTCTTTTTTTTTCTCCCCTTTGAAAGGAAAGGTCACCGGGTAGATAAGCCTAGTATTTTCTTCGTGAACACGATCCGTATTGCTCGTAAAAGAAAAAAGGAGATGCGTGAATAAATTTATTCGTCTATTACGTAATAACACCCTAAACGAGATATCGTTTAATCGCATCGCGTTTAACTTCTCGATTTCGAGGCAAAAGCGAACTCGATGGCAGAGAAGCTTTCAGAAAATCGAAAGAAGTAACTCCGTAAATGCGAGCGCGATGCGAAATTTGAATCGATCACGAAGAGCGGTGGCAGAGGGAGGAGGGTTCGTTCTCCGGTGAAAGGAAATGCACGAGGAAGCGATCGCGGATGATGAACGATCGGTGCCGAGAGAGAATAAAGTGGTAGAGCGCGGAGAAACGTCGATGGGAAGCATTCCCATCTATCAAGCCCTTCCCCGATAATCATCGGTTGCCGACCGAACTCGAGTAGAAACAAAATCTCGTGGAAGGACTAAAAAAATGAGATCGACGCGTATCCCTGCTTCATCTTTTGCCCCTCTCTCTCTCTCTTTAATCTTCATGTAACGATTAGCAAATTGAGGATACGATGAGATCATGCCGTAGATAGGAGATAATGACGTTGAAAGTAGCGCCTCCTCCGGTATGTATTTAAAGCGCTATATTTATCGAGAAGGTGTAACTTTGCCGATACTTTTGGCAGCGAGACGTTTATCTTGAATATTGACTCGGTTGCTAGTTAGGTATCGCCGTATTAAAAAGTAATGTGCGAAGCATATAAGAACGCGTTATTATAGGGTGATGATTGTATGTGCCACGATCAAAATTTCCCAAAAGATTTTTATCTACCACGACAGGGAGGCTACCGAATCTTCTATAAAGCGATATCCGTTTGGTAGCTATACGTAATATCTCATGAGAGCTTAGAACGAAAGTAACGGTGGCAATAACAGTAGACGTCCTACCACGATAAAGACGGTTATCGTATCACCGATCGTCCGACGCACTGGACATGATAAAATGTAGTAGCGTGTACGCGATGATCTCGATAACGATGACAATGTAGTACGAACGTATGTCTGAAGCGACCGTGGATGTATACTCCTCCTCAATGATCTTCTCGATATGCATTAGAGGGGGACGATTCCCCTTCTCTCGAACGTTCACGATAAACGACACGATATATGTGCCTCGTAAATAAAAACAAAAGTATCGACTATTTTCGCTAAAAACGATCATTCGGATACTAGTTCTATTTTCGTAAAAATGTCTAATCTATGTGCTCGGGAAGGCTAGCAGAATCAATCTTCACCGATATACGCTTCGAGCTGCAGCCGGTATACTTCATGTATCACCCTATTTACACAAGCACGAACGGTGCCACAGTCCTTTATCAATCTTTTGTTACCCGAAAGGAAGCGTGGATTTATAGGTGGCAAGATAACGGGTGCTATCTCCTCGGAGGAAGTATAATAAAAAGAAAATTCTCTATCTCGAAGTGACTCTTCGAGCATATATTTCACTCTTGAATTAGTACAAGTTGGAGAGCAAAAGCGGGGAAATAAATGTAGTATTGATAGTTCATTAAGGTGAACTATCTTTCCTTTTCTCTCTTTCCGTGTCTCTATATCTCTCTCCTCGTATTTTACCCTCCAAATTAATACATCTTACCGCAGCAGCGGCGGCGTACGAGGCGAAACACAGAGGCACCATCATTTATCACCCCCGAAGGTGTGTACTCGCGTGTACCGGCATTATACGATCGTACCTAGAGAGCGAGGCGTATATCCCGTTAAAGTACGTGAAATCCAAGTGCTTTCAACTCCGCTGCAGCCCACGACCATAACTCAGTGCGCTCGTCAGCCACGCTAGGAGTTAGAAAAATTTCATGGCTGACATCACCGCAGCGTCGAGCTTTATGTTTACGCCATCTGCGCGAGGGGGTACGGCTTCTCTAACGACGTCACTTTCCGGATACCCCTTATGAACGGGTACGTTACGCGCGACCCGGTGAACACGGGGGTTTCAACGGGAAAATTATGGGACTGATGTGACATACCAAAACAGGTCTTTGGATCATTAGAGGGAAGAAAAAAAAAATACTCAAAGTTCATTGACACGCGATAAACCAATGCATCGATACAATGACCCCTCCTCTTTCATCCAAAATGAACCGTGGGTATATGCAAAACGTTACGTACGCGTCCGAGGTACGATCGTTCGCTGCCACGAATGTATGTAATACGTACATACGTATGTAGGTGTACGGTACATAGAAATGGAGATCAGCATACGTCGCGTATTATTTACAATTGGCGGCGATTTATGTCTCTGGGCCGGATGAGGGCAAGCAAAGCAGGCAGGCTATGCCGTACCATGCAACGTAGAGCAGCAGAGAGACGAAAGGGAAGCAGCGATGGAGAGGAAGAGAGTGCAAGAGCACGCGCGCGCGCGAGCGTTCTCCACCTAGCGAAAGAGAAAGAGACGAATGGAGGAGCAATAGGTGGAGGGGGGCTTGAGATGAGAGAGAAAAAGAGAGTAGAGAGAGAGTAGGAGAGAAAGAGAGAGAGACCGTGGCCGCCTTGCCAGCCAATTCCCGGCGGCCCGCTATATTTACGAGGCCCATAAAGTAGCGGGCACGGCCGCGTATATTGCCGCGTAAATATCAGCTTATGGAAATATAGAGCTCAATATCTGCCTGCCTGCCTACCTGCCTGGCAGCCCTCCTGCTTGCCCTCCTGCTTGCTCTCCTGCCTGCCTAGTCGATGCGTTCCGCTGCTTTTCTTCTCTCTTCCCACATTGGAGGGTTGTCCTGGAATCGAGATAGTTTTTCGCCTAGCTCGTTCGTAATCGCGTATCTCACGCTGGAAAATAATCCTTCGTGTTAGCTCGCGAGAGTTTTCGCTTTTTAAAGGGACGTATTATTTAGATCCCTGTCTTTTTTTGGGTTTCTATACCTTTCTCTTTCCCTGTTTATGTCCTTTCCTCGGACCAAGATAAGGATAATCCGTTGGTACGACTTCCTAGATTAAATGTCCTTCGCGGACGAGCGACTCGTAAATTTCGCAAATCTTCGATAAACGCCGGTGGTACGGGCCGTCTTGCGAGAGGCAGAGCGCTCGGAATGCTCGTTAAATTAAATCGCCATGGATAAGCTACGTTGTTCGAACGAGTTATGATAATTCGTTGATCGGTTAGCCGTCGATACGACCGATCCCTTCGAGCAACGAGAGAAAATCTTACGTAAGGTAGATATCGAGATGCAAAAGGAGGATGAATCGCGATTGGAATCCGTCGTCGATAGCGACATGCGTGCGATATCATTTCTACGTCGTTCTACCCACGTATACGCGAGCGTGTATCGCGAGTCGCGCAGGACGACGAGACTTAGTAATTTAATTAGGTATCGACGATAAGCGAGAGATATCGGCTCACGGAGCCACGAGAAAAGACATCTCGCGACTTATCGACGATCGAATCGCATTGGGATTTATTAAGGCGTACGAAACTCGATAATACTTCACGCGGTATTCTTAGAATTATCACGCGCTAGTTTCGCTACCTACCTCTCATTCCATTTCTTTGATTCTTCCGATACACGGACGTTGCGTACCTACTTACGTCCGACCGGTTGCGTTTTGCAAAAGCGAAACAACCGAAGGATAGCCACGCTATCGAAGAAGACTGCTTCGTTGCCGCTTTAAATGCCCGTCGTCCCGTTAGACGAGCGATCGAAATCGGCTAGGAGTCCGTGAAATAAATAACGACGCGTGTTGCCGGCCGTGTGTTTAAGCCGCCGTCACATAATTTCCAACGAGAAGGCGATAAGGACGAGTCTCTAAATGAGCTCGATCCTTTCCGAGGACAATAAATAGCTATTATACTACTTTATACATATATATCGAAACGAAACACGACTTACCGATACAAGATCACGACACGTTTCATTTTTACGAGTTCCATTCTCGAGCCAATCGAGAAAAAGAAAAAAAAATCTTTACGATCATCTCGAGTCACGTTGTATTAATTACGAATAAAAAGGAGGCTAAGGAAGGAACGTCTTTTATGGGTAGACACCGAGCGTTCTCGCGATGTCGTAAGAAAAACGTTCAGCGAAGAGAGCACGAAATGTCGCGAACGACAACGTAATACCGGCGTATATCGTAGCAGGATCAATGAATCGTCGCGATCGCATGAAATCAGTCGGATCGTACCGAATGATTTGCGACGCGACGCATACTCCAGCGAATTCTAACGATCGTACGAGAGAGAGAGACGGATAGACAGACGAATGTACGGACGAAGAGACGATGGCCCATACCAGCGAGTAGAGTCCAACGCGGGTGACCGAGAAGAACTAGATGAGGACGCCTGTCGCTGGCTGACACCATTAGGGTGGTCATCCGTCACCATTAACACAGATGTCCGTGTGTTTCCGCGAACATCGCATTAATCACACCTATCCACATAAATTTCCGCCGGCGCGAACGGAGCAGCGAAAGCCGAGCGCGCCCTGACACCTTAATGGATGATAAATCAGGAATTCATTAACGGAGAGAAGGGCACCGACGACGACGACGTATTTACCAAATTGAATTCGATCCGGGCAAATGGTTGCATTTTAATTTCGCAAAGATCTTTCCCTCGGTCGTTTTACCGATTCGTTTTTCTCTATCGCCTTTAGACGTCTTTTAAAAATATCTTTCATTTTCTTTTCGTGACGAGCTCGACCCGCCTGGATCATGGTTATTATTAGCGTTAGAAAAGAGAAGGAATAACGTGCGAGGACAAAGGAGATAAAACGTGGTCTGAGTCAGAATTTACATCTAAGCGCTTCTTGGAAGTGTTGTCGGATGATAATGAATCAGTCGCGCTCGGTTTCGCTTAAATAAATACGTGTTGTCGAGGATAGAACGAGCAAACGCTTCGTTCGAACGTCGTGGTTGGGGAAAAATGCTTATCGAGGTTCAAACAAAGGATTGTAGAAGCGAGCGAAACTTGAAAATCTGCGAAGGATGTTTTAGAATATGTTGTGTAGCGAGTATACTCGTTAGGATTAGGTGCTTACATTGTTTTTCGAAAATATTATTAAAGTGTAAACGTTGAAACACCTACCGCGTGTAAGCTTTATAGTAACGATAACAGGTAGTCCTTAGGACCCGGTGCTCTGATTGAATGTCTGGCTTATATTTCCCAAGCGTGTTGTCGAGTAACCTGCTTTGAGCAGGAATTTGCAGAAGGTGTAACGAGTACCGTCCCACGGCGGCTATTAGCCGTTACCCAAAATTAAACCTCACGAACTTGAAATCCCTGACGTTATTATCGTACCATTGTTCATATGCACGGAAAATGGATGCTTCCCTTCTACTCCGAAGAAGATTCCCTTACCGTTTAACGTGGCAAACGTTTAAATCGTTCCGCGAAGAACTCGTTTACCCTCGTTGAAAAAAATTAACGAACGAATAAATATTTAACGATGGATGAGATCGATCAAAATGAAATTTCCTCAAAAATCGTATCCGTTCCATTTCCTTCCTTCCCGAGACGTTCTCGTGTCGGCTTCTTAAAATTTTCAGGACGGTGCCATCCGACCAGTCGTGAGATACATTCGTATATGCATAATGTATGTGGGTCACCGCATAAACAAGTTCGTACGCATCAACGACCGACTATAAAGCTTTAATGCAGACCCCTAGAACATTTGCTACGAAATGATGTAGGTAAGCCGTTGCGAGAGACGTGAGAATGTATATGAGTAAGAAGGAAAGAGAGAATTACAGAAGGGTAGAAAAGGCGGAGCAAGCGAGAGAGAGGAAGAAGAAACGAGGACCAGGTGAGGCGGACAACCGGTGGTAATGGAGTCGAGAGCTGACTGTAAATAATGCGGCTTATTGTTAAATCGCCGCGGTCCCAGCATCATTAACTCTATCGCAAATCTCGCAGGCGCAGCGGGTGTCATGGTAACTCTTACCTCGAGTGCGTATGCGTGTTGCGGGCACAATGCTGGCTAATGATGCCTCCAAGGCGGTACGTAGTCAAACGCACGCGAGAAAGAGAGATAGAGAAAGAGAGAGACAGTCACGAGTGAAAATGAGAAAGACGGAAAGAGAGTCGCGTACATGAAAGTAAATGTAAACACGTCGAAACAAAAGGAAAGGTGATAAAGAAAGCCGAAAGAGGCGAGACGTATAGACAAAGGTATGGTACGGAAAAAAAGAAGAAAGAGTTTGGCGACGAGAAAGGAGAAACTCTCTGCGCGATATCGAGAGGTCCAGCAGGAGCTCGATTATTATATACTTTCGTCTCTCTCTTTTTTCTCGCCGCTGGTGATACGCC
This sequence comes from Ancistrocerus nigricornis, assembly GCA_916049575.1. Taxonomy (NCBI): domain Eukaryota; kingdom Metazoa; phylum Arthropoda; class Insecta; order Hymenoptera; family Vespidae; genus Ancistrocerus; species Ancistrocerus nigricornis. The sequence continues at coordinate 34,504,776 of OU696664.1, read as the reverse complement.
GGCGGTGGTGTGCCGGTGCCAACGTTGGTGGTGCCTTGTATCGAGCAAAGAGTCGTGCCGACCGTCATGGATATAACAAAGGCCGCCGCAGGGGATGACCCTTCATCACCCGTCAATGGTACTACTACTCCCCCTACGAGACCTCTTTCTCACTCTTTTCATCTCTCTCACTCTCACATACATACCTACAAACACACATAAGCATTCTCTCACTTTGTCTTCTCGCTTCGTCTACCAGAACTCTTCTCTTTCTCTTCTTTGACCGCACGTACCACTGCTTAACGTGTCTCACGCTGTGAGAGCGCACTCCGTGCTAATGAACATCTTAATATTCACGTCGAGCGCTTCCATCTTACCGAGCGTATAACGCCCGTCTATCGGTCCACTTCTCACATACCTAGGCTATTCTTAGAGTAGGATTGTCGCTGTCGTTCATACCGACTACCGTCGTATGCTCGACCTCCTACCAGTTATTTCTCAAGCCCGATGAGAGTAAGAGGAAGATAGAGAGAAGCTGTTAACCCGACAGTCGATCGAACACTTTTGGGATTTCTTTCGGGATCGTAAGCGAAATAAACGCCGTCGCTTCCCGTCCCTTCATATTTCAAATAAATAGTGTCGGTCCGTGGCATCCGAACGTTCCCCAGGAACATTTAAACTCGCGGCCCTATAAAATCTCCCTCCGCGATCGAACTTATTCTCCGGAAGAGCTCCGGATCGTTTTACGCGAAAAAAAAGAACGAGAAGGAAAAAAACGAGGATCCGAAGGTGAAAGTGATGTCCTTTATGGCCCGGCATCGGTCGGAAAATCGAAAAACTTTCGACTCTCGGGGATTATGGCGATAAACGTGATCGATAAGGGCCGTTGATATGTGAATGACACGGTATCACGCGGAATCGTGCCCTGGAGATATTTTTGCGACGTCTATCGTCCACGACTCAACGTAGTCGTCGTTTCGGGTTATTGCGAGGGAAGGAGAGGGAGGGTCCATTGCTTCTCCTTTGAAAGCTACCGCGGATTTTCGAAATGTGGAATTTGGAACGACTTTCTTATCTCTACGTTCAGGTAGGAACGTACTAATGAAATGTATTACGTCCAAGGGTATAAGAATATCGTAGATAACGATCGTTGGCTTGGAAAGCGATGATAATAAAGAAAGAAGTATCTGAAGAAAATTGACGCGAATGTAACATTCCGAGAATACTCCTTCTCTGTTTTCTCTCTCGGTCTTTCTCTCGATAAAAAAGACAAGCAGCATGACAGGACATCTGTCCATTATGGAGAATAGCCAAGAGCTTTGGCTCGAGGATCATTTCCCTGAGTGGCGATCAGTTTCGTGGAACCGGTCCTGTATTCGCTTTATTGCGCTGGCATCGATCAGCCGCTCTATGCTTATCTAACTCGATCCTATTCGAAAGTCGAAGGAATTCCAACGTAAGGAAGCGATATCGACTGATTTTATCTCAATGGCCTTCTTTCGGTAATGTCCATACATGTTCGCGCATACATATAATATTTGTATATTTCCGTGCTCTGAAATAAATTCTCCAATAAGCCAACGTCGACGTATCTCTCGAAAAATACTTGTCAGCGGTTTTCTACAAATTATGCAAACAAAATTGTTGTTTTAAGAGAAAACCAAATATTCAACGTTGGCTGCCAAGCTCGTACTCGTTCCCAAACGATTATACCACACCTATAATCGCTTCGCGAAAGGACAAAAGCGTATTCGAATTTTTCCGATGATCGACCGCTCTCAAAAAGGGAAGAACAATGACTACGCTTTATTCGCCGGATAATTCGAACAGAAATCCAATAAGGTAACGGCGAACAAACTCGACGTTATTAATATATCGTCGGGGAAACGTCCGGCAGGTCGTTCCAAAGAATTAAACGAATGGCATCATTTGGCAAAGTTATACCGTTATATTTGGCCGGTGTGTACCGTCGTTTGCCGATATTACGTCGGCGGCCGATGTACTCGCGCCTTCTCTCGCACACACACGTACCACCAACTGGCGCCCTCTTTTCCCGAGACGACGACGACGGCAGTCGTATAGCCCAACGCCCTTGGAAAAAAGTGCTTCTGCGCCGCACCGAAAGGCGAGAGAAGAGAGAAAGAGAAAAAAAGGTGAGCGGAGACGATGTAAAGAGGTCTCCGGGAGAAAGAGCAACCACAATTTCGCCGCACAATCGTGTTTCCACGAGCGTAGGGAAGAGACCAAGGTGGAGTAGGGGAAAAAAAGGGAAGACAGAAAGAACGAAAGAGGGAGAGAGAGAAGAGAGGTAAGAGACAGAAGGTGGGGGGTAGTTTTTGCCACGGCCAAAGCTGACCGCAGCACTGGACACAGCAATACCGAGTTCCCGGTTTGGCATTTTACGGAGCCATTCGAACAAGATGGTGCGTGATAATGGTGCCTTATAGAGGAAAAGCAATTTCTGCCCACAGAATCGTGGTACGCCGAGAGAGCTGCTGCTACTACTACCGGTGCTGCTGCTACCGCTGTTCGACTTAGCTTTCGGCATGCCGCTACTATTACGTCAATTCGCGCTCTTCGAACTAACGACGAATACGAGGGCCGTTTAGCCTCGTCCGTGTCTTTAATAAAAGGCCTGCCCCTCTTGGAAAGACACCCTTCCGGAAGAAGAATCGCGGCCATTACGGTCGTTCTTTATAGGTACCGTGTTAGAGCGATCCCGGAGTAATGTCGTTTCGTCGATGGTCGATATAAATCGGTAGAACCTAGCAAAACGTCCGGACGACGATAATTCCACGATAAAATGTCGTTTTACCGAATGGATCGTGGTAGCTGTGGTAATGTTGAACGTGCCGATGTTCGTAACTGTTCGAGGAAGTAACTCGTTAATTATATTCTGGATGCTCTCCTTGGAATGCGCTGTTGGAAGTTCGTTGACCGTAAAACAGTGGCTCGACGATAGCTGGAAAAAAGGAGAAAAGTTGTGAGAGAGGGAAGAGCTTCGAACGCTGCGGCTTTAGCGACGTTCACGAGCTTTACGAGCGCTGCAGTCTCGAGCACTCGTCGCGCGACAGCTCTCAGCCGTCGTCGCGTGAAAAGAGCGACGTGTAATATTTCTTCCGTGCTCGACGCTACGACGCTGTCGCTTCGTTTGCCGCCATAAATCTGGCATTTATTACGCGCGGCCAATGTGTTTATATCCTTTATCGAAAACGCAGAGACGCGTCGTCCTCGAAAGAGGATTAAGATCGATGCCTCGTCGACGGGTTTTCGAATTATTGTATTTCGCCAGACGATCCTTTATTAAAAAAAAAAAAAGAAATGGGTTTTTATTAAACGAGGTGTCGTAAAATATGATACTTCGAGCTGGTATATAAATTAGAATCAGTCCTGTATGAAACGAATATAATAAAATTTGGAAAACTATCAAAGTGACTCGACTAGGGCCGATAATAGAACATATCACTTTCAAAAGTCATTCCATCGACCATACGAATAAATTAACGCATCCCCCTCACGATCATTAGAGTTAATTGATTCCCATCTCTCAAGCCACGTCCCTACCCAGATGGAACACCCCTAGAACCTATACTCTACCTTCCATAACAAAGTAGATACGATATCTCGAGAAGACCGAGCACGATGGGCAAGCTCGTCGGCGACCGATCTCGACACGAGTCGCGGTGGAGGCGGCGGCGTTTCGAGAAATAGAAGAGAGAAGGAGAGAATGGAAACGTGACGCGGGCGGAGGCGAGGTATAGGTGGCAGTGGTATGGGGGTTGGGTTGTGGAAGGCTACCAGATATAAATTTCCTGATATTCGACCGTTCGTGTCGTTTGAAATGGGGCAGTTTTCTCGGGACCTAATGGTTATTGCCTTTCTCGGCGGACATATTGCGTTCCATCCAATGCAATGTGTGCGGCCGATATATCAGGGCTCTTCGCTCTCTCGGGTCGGACTCTCTCTCGGATAAGGGTAGCTGTCGGGGGCGTGGACGGGGCGAGAGATAGGGAGAGAGAGGGAGAGCAAGAGAGAGAGAGAGGGTGGAGGTGGCGGCGGAGGTAGCAGAGGAGGTGGTGGAGGTGAAGGAGGGGAAAAAGGATAGAAGTGGGAGAGATGTCGAGCGCGCAGTTACCGGAAAGCCCTCCGCAGCGGCAGTCCGCGCGGTGGTCGTGCCCTGCCAGACTGCAGACGGGAAGTGGCCGAGGTGTGGCCGCGGAGTTGAATTATTACAAGCTGCCCCGCCATTCATACAGGATGCATGCCCCCGGCCCGCGACCGTAAATCTTCGACGCTACGTCAGCCCTCGACTTCACGCGCGCCGCCCTTCTCCTGCCGATCCACCTCGTCATCCTCCTCCTTCTTCTCATCCTCCTTGCTCCGCCTTTGACCTCTTATTATCGCATGCCACGATTCAAACGTAGATTCCATGACACGAGTTCGACCGACATCGGCCCTTTGCCGATTTTTCAATCCCCATTAGCGAACAACACCGCTAACCCTTCGTCTTCTCTCTCTCTCTTGACTCCTTTCTCCGCCTCGACGATCCGTCTCGACGGTGATTAATGACCCTACGAGGTTGCTCGTTTTCTTTTCGTACCGATTGGTACCACTCGAGTGGATCGAGTAGTAGATGTGCTCGAACCTCGCTTCGCCGCGAGAAAAGTCAAGGTTGGAAAATTATTGCGGGTTGTTAGCTCGTCGAGATAAGATAGCAAGGTATAAAAGAAGTTAGTAGTATGTAAGAAACGTTTTGATAATGTTCCGGAGCCGATCGGTCGCCGCCAACGTACGTAAGATTATCCTTCGGAAATCGATAAGCGACTCTCAGGATCGTCTCTTCTCATTACGATAACGTGCCTTTTGGAGTGGGGAAAATGGTAGTAGTCTCGTTCCCGCTTTAGCGCTCGCTACCTACCGCTAAACGGTACAGTCCGCGAAAAGCTTTTAAAGTCTGAAATATTCAACGAGTCGGCGTTTCCACATCGAATGCACTCTCGGAAGCAGATCGTCGGATAAAAAGGGAGGAGGGGGTGGCAAGGGAGATCGTGGGGATGAGTGGAAAAGGAGAAAGATCGTCGGTACCGCGGCGCACCGAAACGAGCTGTCCGGCGAAGCGGTACCAGTTAGCAGATTCCAGAGATCCGGTAGCAAATGCCGTACAATCTTGAGCTCTCTCTGAGCGGAATAGGACAGGATAGCCGTCTAGGGATGCCAAGCACGTATCGACAAGCTGGTCACCGACGCGCTCGATCCTAACCCCAAATAGAAAGAAAGGAGAAGAAAGACGTTTTCCCTGCCGCTTCTACACGCTGCCTTCGTATCCTCGATCTCTCTCCCACCCTTTACTTTGCTCCACCCCCGCCATTCCGCCCTCTTCCCATATCCAAGCGCTTTTACAACGGTCAGCGCTCTCTGATGCCCGAACAAATCTCACCGGCGACTACTCCTCGCGCGTACTCCAATTTAACTAAATCCTTTCCGTTTCTCCCTCGCTACCGTCTCCTTTACGGCGTAACCCACCGCTTCTCCCCTTCCGGCTCGCTCGACGAGAGAACCCATACGCGAAGATAAGATTGGAAAAGTTGTATGAGGGGCAACTTTAACAGCTATATAACCATTACAGTGCCGATAAAGTGGAATCTAGTGTCTTAACGGTCTGGAACGAAATTCCAGATATAGCATCGTATATTCCAATGGAGTTAAACACGACGTTCAGATACTGCTTCCTGCCCGTTCTTCCCTCGGCGAGTCTACGCGACGGTTTATTGACCGATAGATCCCTACAATATCGGAATTCTTCCGTCGGTATCTCGCGTTGCGCGCCTTTTATGAATCCCCCTTGGTCTCCCACTATGTTACCGTAAAAGCCCCATGACGAGCATACGTCCGTTCGAATAATTTCGTCGAGGATCGCGATCTCTCTTCTTTCCTTCTTGACAGCCAGTTATCGACCAAGTTTACGATCGTACGGTATGCGAGTCAGTTTTTGAATAGAGTCGTTAACGAAATACACTTTTGGTGAGATCCTAATTTCGAAATGCACCTCGGATGATGCATCGATTAGGGGTTTATACATATGGATACGTTTTTAGGTAGAAATGTAGTATAGCATGCTATGGTATACGTACAGCGTGTACGAGGAAGAAAATGAGAGAGAGCGAGAGAGGAATATATGGTAAAACGTGTTTGTGCTCCGGGCTAAGCTTGCCATAACTCACCAACGGGACTGACAGCTTGCATAATACCCGCGAAATTGGTTTTATAAGACGACGCCGAGCACTGCTTCACAACAATGCCATAAACGCTCCGGGTAAATTACGATTCAGTGGCGCAAAAACCTTGGAGGAAAGAACGTTTTACGCGTAGGCAGAACGTTATTCCCGGTGTGCTTCGAACGAAGAGAAAGAGAGATAGTCGGGAGATGAGCGTTTAAAAAAAAAAAAAAAATTCAACAACGACGTTCATCGAACATGCTCGAGACCGTGTAACGAGAAAATCGTTTGTTCGACTACATTGTAGATTATGTCTGAGTCTCGTGCACCTGTATTATTTAGCATACACGAACATACATGCCCTCCTTTTCTCCCTTCACGCCCACTCTCATTTATCCAAGCTTATCTTTAAACGACAAAGCGTCGCAAACTCGTAGGAGTCTACCTTGAACGTTTCCGTCTTCGTTCCCTCATCGAAACACGTACTAAAACATCAATGATAATTACGAGTGCGAAAGGGGACCCATTCGAGTCGAGAGAGTTATGAATAATCAGCAAGAACGTTAGGGGAAGAGAAAGGGAGAAAAAGAAAGGGAAGAAAGGCATGAAATTATAATTCGAAAGGAGCACGTCTTTGTTACGAGCCGAAATGTTACGAGACGGGGCCGGAGTCGTTGGACTTTATGGCAGCGAAGGAGGAGGTCGAGTGGAAATTTATAGTTTTGTTAGCGAGTCAATGTTTTCCACGAGATGCGCGCCGTCTCGCTAGCGACGAGGGCTTCATGATAAATGGTCGTATCATAATTTCACGCAGGTGAAGTCACTCGGCGCGGTGTCCTACGCACTGGAGGAACCTTCATTCTCGTGTCACGACAAAGAATTATAATCTTTCTCTCTCCCTCTCTTTCTCCTATCACAGTTTTACAACAGATTCATAAAACATTCACGCGAGAATCGAACGAGCGATATCCACGTGCGCGCACCTTTGATTCAGGAAAACCCGTAAATCTTACGGTTACGCGAAGGAATTAGATGGCAAAGGCGCGAATGTAAATTCGTGAGCGCGATAAAGCCGCCGGCTGTGGGCGACAACGAGTCGTGTCCGATTAAACGTATCGGCAGGCTCGCGTTCGACGAAATCGCGCGGAACAAGCTCCTACGGTGTGTAGGCGTTTCGCGAAAACGTCACTACGCACTACCAACGATCGAAAGAGAGATATATCGAATTAAGTCGATATGATCGACGACGTCACCCTTCAGTGAGTATCGGTATTCGTAGAAGTAGGAGGCGTAGAGATACCGTAAACGATTTACGTGTCGGTTGACGAGAACAGATGTAAACTATTGTTAGATCCAAGTTGATTTGGAATGGTTTTACGATATTTTTACAAAAAAAAAAATTGCTAAAACTAATATCGAAATAGACATTTACCCAAGGATAAGAATAAAGTATAGATACACGAAATGACCCGGTTCTCTGATAAAATAATAACAAAGTAATAATAACCCAGCTATACTAAACGAGGAAGAAATAAAATTTAAACCTTCACCCACGCGAAGATATCTCGAAAGCTTCGTAACCTTCACCGTATCCGCGTAGCGTGAAAGAAAAATGAACTCGGAGGGAAGCTCGAGTCGTAAAGTCGCGAGCGAGGAAACGATCTCTCTCTTTCTCGGTAGAAACCGGAGAGAGAGAGGTCGTATCGAAGATTACACCCAGTCGTTATTTTGTACACGCGCGATAATCATAAAGCTCGCACAAAGAGCCATTATAGTTAGGCGAGCGCGCGTGGTCCATCGTCGTGGAGAAGCGCATGGCGCGGCGAGCCGCGTACGAAAACTGCCCGAAGATCACCCTTATACTTGTGGTAAGTAGCGGCTATGACTCGGTTGGATGTGCACGGCATCGCTGTAAGTCCGCCTGGAAACGACGGAATTATTCAAATGCTTCGTGGTTGCAAACGGTTCCGCGTGCGTTACCGTGGTGACGACAAGAAAGTGTACGTTCGCGCGAGAGAGCGAGCAAAGTGCGAGCGCGTTCCAACGATGAGAAAGAGAGGAGTAGATGGTAAACTCCGGCAAACGGGGCTTTTAGGTATTTCTCTAGCCGATAAATTGCCGTCGATATCGCGGCCAATTTCCTGAATGCGTTTAAGATGTACCCGTATCCTCGACGCGACCCGTACAACCGGAGCCGATAATATACGACTTGACAGTTTCGACGGCATATTTCCGTTCAGAGGTAAAGGCGTAATTCGCCAAAGCGAATTCTCCCTTTCGAGATTTACTCTCCCGGTTTCGGAGAACTTGTAATTGTTCTCATCGATCTCTTGATTCTTCACGCGCTATCCATCCAACTAAGAGATCGTTGCAAAATTTGCATCGTTCCATTCGAAAGTTTCCCGTTTTATGCTCACTTTATCTCAAATAACTACAGACTTTATACTCGAAATAACCACTCTTTTAGAGTCACTCGCGCACGATGAAAACTCCGACGAAATTTCCGTGGGTTAATGGTACGTTTGAAAAAACGAGTCGCTCGTGACAAAAAAAAAACGCGATCAGACAGCTCGTCCCGGCGTATATTTAAATTAGAATTCGTGTTATGAGCACGTAAAGCGACGAAGCGCAGAGTCATTACACGACCGTTCCCAGCAGTCATTATGTTCGTTCTGATTTGCTCCGCTCATTCATGATTATTCCGGCGTCATGTCGATGAAAAATGAACGATCGTCCAAGCCGCGATAACGGCTACTCCGTTATATACGAACGTTCCACGTTGTATGTAGATGATACGTGTGTATATACGTATAATACATACATTCGTATAACGTACTGGACGGGCATCGATCCTCGGCGTTTCCGCTTTAAACAAACCGTCAACATCAGTGCTCGAAAGGTCCGCCCGGTTCCATACATCCTGAGGGTAAATTATTTCGAATTTGGTGGCGTGTAACGCGCTCACCTCGTTAACATCTTCGAAACGAGGAAAGTACATAATTCGAGGGAGAATTTCATACCGTGCGGAACGAGACAAATTCTCGACGTCGAAAGAAGTCGAGCGACGAGCGTAATTTGGAAGAAGTCAAGTACACGTTGAAGATTTAACTTGGTTTAGGGAAAAGGAAGGATGGGAAGGGAAAGGGAGTGGTAGGCGAAACGGTGATTTACCGAGGCACGTCGCGCGCCAGATTACCCCCGCAACCCTTACACGACTAACCCCCTTAGCCATCCACGGAAAGTTGACGGAGAAAGCAGCGCGCACGGCCGCCCACGCCGCAATAAACGAGCCAATTAATATTGTTTCCCTCGCACGGCGGCCGCTGCCCTTGACGCCTCGCCGGTTCATCCTTGCTCACGGCTGAATAATTACGGGAACATCCGGTGGATGAAGGATCGTGATAAGTCGACGTTACCGACCGAGTAAACCGTAGAACGAACGGTCGAAAATCAAAGGGACGAGCCTCGTCCGTTTGCTTTCTCTCGTATTCTTCGAAACGATTCCGAGTCCGAGTAACGATTAAGGCGAACGACGATTAAGTCGCGTACTTTCCTCGCTCCGTTTACGGTGAAACGAACTGTACGCGGCAGCACGTTGACGAACGGTGCTCGCTTTCTCTTTTTTCCATTATCCGAAATATCGGTGCAGCGCACAGTGCGTCGAGTCAATGGGAATTGCGGACAAAAATCATATCTTAAGTTTCAATGATTGATTTAAGCAAATTTTTACAAATTGTTGTAGTTTATTTATTTATTTTAGTAATAGTTAATGAAATTGTGGATTTAGGTACCAAAACTAGGTACAGGGACCACCAAATATACTGGCCGTTAAAATTAAGGAATCGCTAAGATTTCGTGAAAATTCTGCTCATCTTCAAACGGCTGTATCTCCGTAAAAAATGGTCGTAAAATAATTTCAAAAAGAGCATCTCAGAGCATACGAATCGTAGTTTTTGAATCTTCTATTGAAATTTGTTTTATCATCAATTATAATAGTTTTTTCGGAGAGAAAGAGACAAAAGCAAAATTACAAAAATTTTCTTCAATTCTGCAAAGCTTTGAGGAGGCGAAATAAATTTTTTTTACTGAACCTGAAGGATGCCTTTCATAGAACATTGTCTTCTCTTTAATTTTCGCTTTCATTTATTGTCTAACATTTTTTTTTGACCGCGTTAAAGGTGAGCACAGCAAAAAACGCACTTTTAAGGATACAGCACATACAAGCAAAAGTTCAGAGATGCAGAAGCCACTGACGAATATTTGTTTGTAATCGCATTTGTACCATTTAAATTAATTAATATTGATAGTGGGATGGAGTTGTGGACAAATCCTCGGCTTGGGTCAACACTTTTTTGCAGACCTATAGCACAATTCGGGATCACTATACAATTAGTCACAAATTCTGGAAGCTGAATTGGTAAATCAAGCCATTCCTGATTCAGATGTAAAAAACGTTCCAGTGTCCTATTGTGTTTTTGCCATCTTTTAAATAATTTTGCACAATACAAATCACTAAATTTTTTTAAATTCTTACAAAGATCCCCCTCAGCATTTTTTAAATCGAAAGAAGTTTGTATAAACGTAAAAACCTTAGATTTTCTTTCTTCGATATCACTTCTTATCCATATATCAAAAATAGATCTGTTGGTAACAGGTCGTCGGCGACCTAGAAAATAAATTATAAAAAATTAAAAGGCAGCTTGAGGCAGCTAATTCTTTCGTGATTTGTTTCAAGATACTTGTACGTACATTGTCCGTAAATATCATGAAGGAGTTTTAAAGAGTATTTTAGAAAAGCTTATTTTAAGGTTACCAGAAACATAACATTTTACATTACTAGTTTGACTTCAAGAAAGTGACAATAAAAAGCGAAAAGATATTAAAATAAAGAGTACTTACCTTCAATAACACCCTCCATTGCAAAAAGTTATAAATTATTACTTGTACACAGTGGGTAAACTAATTGTATCGGACGGCGAATTTTGCGAAAAATTTGTTACTCGCGTTGCGATGAAGCCATACGTGATAAACAAACGTTTGTTTGTTTTAGTAATATACTTATGTTTGTATTACTTACCTTTAAACACTCCTATAGGGTTTTTTAGTAAAAACTAAAAAGTTGATTTTTTTATTTTTGTCTTATAGACGACGCATTGTGCAGCGTACGAAATATCGTCTTGGGCATTGCCGAAACCCTCTCTCTCTACCACCGGCCTTTCATAAATATTTAAATAGCTTACCCATCGGCAGCTGTAATAAATCTGCCTGTATGCTATCGAAAGGAATTCCTTAATCGTACCGCGTGGATGTAAAGATCGTCGTGCATTAAGAAACGGTAGGTTGGCTTCGCCGTCGTATATTAGGAAAGCCGGTAGTCGTCCGACTTCCTCGACTCTTTATAGACCCGTGCTCGATCCGAGGCATTGGAGCTGGTGTTAAATTCACGTCGGCATAGAAATTTACTATTAATGTAAATACATGAAATTTATTAGTCGTAATTTCGAACGTTAATACTATCTCCTTCTCTGTCTCCCCTTGTCTCGAAAGAGAAGAAGGATGTAATTCATTGGATGTGTATGTATGCGGTGAAACTCATCGGAAGGACGGAAGGAAGAAAAGAAAGAAAGAAAGGGGGAAATAAAAAGAAGAAGGAAGAGAGGACCGTAACACGGCAGTGATTCTGGCACTCGCACCGATGTGAGTAACCTCCATCAGTCCTGGCGTTGTTTTAATGCGCTGCGTGATTCTGTGCCGGTCTGCTTGATGAGCCTTCCTAATAACCAGTCGCTCACACGTCTGCCCTTCTCTTCCCTCGAACACCCTCGACACCGGGCTCGCACCACCTACACGAACCGACCCCTTCTCGACGAGCTGCGAAACTGTGGCATGTCGGCTTCGCATCAATCTTGTTAAATTACCCGCCGGGCCAGGAGTCGTTCTCTCGCTCGTGGATTGATAAATTGCCCGATCCCGTCTTCCGCAGACACGTAACGCTCGACCTCGAGACGAGAGAGCGTACGAGCTAGAGAGAGAGACAGGGAGAAAGGGAACAAACGAGAGACAGCAAGGGGGAGAGAGAGTCGAGTTCGAAATGCGGCGAAGAAAATCAAATTAACGTACACGGCTCCTCTGCTTTCCGACGCTCCGGATCTCCACGGTTATCCGCATTTGGAACCGCTGCCAAACTGTCCTTCAGCGATCGAGACAGCCGAGTGTACGGTCGCGAGGCCGATGATAGATCGTAGCTTACTGGAAAGGCATCTATTATGGCCGTCCTACTGGATCGAGTGATTATAGGTTTAAGAACCTGACCTCCTTGCGTACCACTACTACTCTTTTCTTCGAACCACTCGGCCTTCTCGATATCAAAGTCCGCGAAGTCTTAATCCATCGATTCCTCTTAATCCCTCTCTGGGAAAAGACCGAGCGAAGGTCCAGTGATTCTCGTTGGGAACCATCGTAGAATCTAAAGATCCGATACCAAAAGGGAAGACATTTTTCATAGGACACTTTCGTATTAAACGTACCCTCGGTCACGTGGATAGGACAGTTTGCTTTACGAGGCCAATATCCCACCCACGAACTCTCTGTTACCTGTCTACCTTAGATCCCAACATCTTGCCCCTCGTCGTCGACCACGAGTCCAATCGCCTTCGGCTTCGCGAGATGAAGATAACTATCGGCTCGTAACACGGCTCTTGGCCGAGGTGTTGGTCGAAGAGGAGGAGGCTAAACGCGCGCCCGTTTGCAACTAGAGAGATAGAAGGTGGGCACCCACCTAGACTCGGATCACGGGATAAGATAGAAAGAAGGCCAACTAAGCCATTGCTGATAGCGTCTCTAAGCTCGTGCGAAGCGGGCTGCTCGTGAAGCGCCACTGGCTAATGGTTGGTCCGCGGCTTTAGCGCGACAACGCGACCATGTTGAGTCGGACCAACGTAATCCTTACATATGGCCCGGAGATTCCATGGGATTAGGAAGGCGCGAACCCATTGTGTTCCCTCTCTCTCTCTATCTCTCGCTCTTGCTCTCAGGTTGTTCCGTTCGTCGAACAACCTCTTGCACCTTCCGCAACTTCTCCGTGTTACGACCAACCACTTTCGGAACACCATTCGAAAAGTACATCCTCTTTCTCTCTTTTAAAACGTTCAGTTATGGAAAACTTTGGTAACTCTCGCTTTATCCAACGGCTTCTTCATGTTCTACCAAAAAAAAAGAGAGCTCCAGGCGCGAGCACCCAGTTTATTAGACCGTTCGAATAACGAATTTAACTCACGCGAAGACGGAAGAGCGCCGCGCTAAGAGTTTTCGCCCCCGATCTCGTTACGATCTCGACACGGAAGAGCGTTAAAAGGCGAGCAAAGCTCACCGGACGAATCGAGATTGGTATAGTACTTTGGTTCGAGGAGTATCTCTCGGCGGCCTCTCTCGAATCTTTCACGGACGAGCACGCGCGCTCTCCGCGAACCGAGTGCCTCCGCATAGCTGGTACACTCTCCGACATAAATTCTCAAGGCTCGTTTTTGCACAATACGCAAAGTGGTAGCTATAACGTATCGTAGTCGGACCGTACCTACACCCCGGCAGGGTTCTCGAATGATAAATGGCTTTTGGTGGACTGGTTAATGAGTCGGGCTAGACTGACTTATATAACGACCCTACCTTGGATTTTCCAGCGCGAAACGAGTCGGTACCCTCTCTCTCACTTTCCATCTACCTCTCTCTCTCTCTTTCTGTTGCTCCTCGCAAAGAGGACGATGCGCGGGAGTAGCCCGCGCGTATCATCGTTACGGCCCCCCGCTCATTATTCAAACTTACCGCGTTCCATCTATCTCAGTTTTACATCGCAGGGAGGATGTGAGCTGCGTGACGACGTCGTACCGGCTCGAGAGATCCCCCGGCATGCATTATTCACAATTTCATATTGAAATTGCACGAGCAACGGCGGCACTCGGCTACCGCCGCCGCGGCAACGTCGTCGTGCTCGTCGTAGTAGTCGTCGTCGTCTGTGGCAGCAGCAGCATGCAAGGAAATGGAAACGCGTTTTATCTATCGTCACGGCGACAGCCAGTCAACGTCGACGTTACTGACAGACGCTGTTATTTTATACCCTACAAATATACTTGGCATCTTCGCGCCACGCCGATTGAACGTTTCCCTCGTAAAAAGTGGCATTTGCCTAACGAACCGTCCATCCGATACTTTCCACGACACGTTCTCTCTTCTCTCATTCTCTTTTACTTTCTCTCTCTCTCTCTCTCTCTTGGCTTCCTTCTTGTCCCGTAAAGACGTACGGCGTGCAAATAATTAATTATCCTTCCCCGCGCTCGCTCGTCGTCGCGCAAAAACGGAGCAGATGAAACAATTAGTACGTAAAACCGGTCGATTAAACGGTATACTCTGCTATACTCTCGATGATATTTTACCGACGATGAAGATGTAACGTTCCTGAATAGCAATTATACTCCTGTGGTATACTTAACGCCTTCGATGCGCAGTCCCTCTTAAGAACGGGTTAACAAGGAAAGTTAGGCAATCTGGAAATTCGAAAAATTATAAAATTATGCACACGAGTAGAGTATGTCACCTTTAATACAACCCTATTTTTTTTTGGTGCCATAATTCGGTTTTAAGGAAGGTTCCTTCCTAGGAGGGACTGTGTCTCTCTTCGAAGGCGTGCTAGGATACACCGAATCAAACAAATTAGTACCAACGATCTTTCGAAGGAAACAACGGCATGGGTTAGCGATTTCGCGCAACTCTCTGCGAAAAGTGAATGTCATCGCGATAAGTGCCAGAGAATAGGGAGAAAGAGCGAACGAACTTTTCCACTTTCGCCATACACCTTCGTCGTCGTCGCGAAGGAGGAAAAGGTCAGACGCGAAACGGTGTCGGCATCGCGCGCGTCCGATTGAGCAAGAGCGTGTTCGCGCGCGCGCGATTCCATTCCTTGGTTACGGTAACGTATGCCCATTACCTCGTTTACTGTCCCTCGGTGACGTAATGCCAAGGTGCGTCCCCATACCTGTTTCGAATAATGCACGCGGCGAACAATGACGTGCGGTGATGTATGTGGGTTACGGGTCGAGCAGCTGTTGCTCTCGACAACTGGTTCCTCACACTCCCGTGAGCGCTCACAATGTCACAATGACGTGCGAGCACTTGTGACAGCATCGTGTGGGTACTACATACTACATTGGAGTTTGTATTACAAGCGCTTGGCTGCACGCAAGGATGGCGAGCGACTCTTGACGATCGCCTCGTAAAACGCGCGAGTGTTCAGCCACCGCCTCTCTTCGTGTCGAGTGTCAGCCACGTTCTCTCACTCTCTCTCTCAGACGTACCCTCTCTCTCGTCACCATACCCGGGAGTATTTCCAAATCAAACGAGCATGAAAAGCAGGGCGCACCTTCCATTTAGAGGCTTCGCGCCCTTTGTTGTCCCATATGAAAGAAGCATCGTTATTTTCGATTTGCCCACTCGAGCTACTTTGAAACGCGACGCCCTCGGAGTCGCGAAACCCCCGATCGAGAAAATGCGATGTTTCGCGATACGCGTCACTCTTCTCTGACGCTTCGCCGAGCACCAACTTTGAGGTTCCCCGGGAGAGAACTCCACGGGTGGCAAGGTACAACGTTAAACAGACCATTCTTTCGAGTGCAACGATCGTGATATCCGCCGATAGAAATCGAGGGTAATCCGAGCGAACGAAACGTACCGGCTTGCTTGATGCTCGCTCCGAGTGACTAAGGAACGAACAAATTATCGTACGAGATAGTTTAAACGAAAGGGAAAGATGCTCTTTCGTAATGCTCGTATCTGGGCTATTCGATGTCTCGTCGATTAATGATTTTAACGTCGAGATTCGCGCGAGCGGCTCACCGCTCGACGAGAAGTTCAATTTAGGTGGATACCACAGATAGACCCTTTCACGTCGAACTTAATGTACTATGGTTTGTAAACCCTCGACAGCTTTACCCTTCTCGATAGCCATGCGCACGCTGCCGTAGGGTCGTATTCCCGTGCTATCGAGCCTGGATCACATCACGTCGCGTCGGATCGCGTTACGCTCTCGACACTGATCGGAGATTAGCGCTCACCCCGGCTCCTCCTCTCGTCTCTCGCGTGCTCGCTCTCTCTCTCTCTCCCTTTTGCCGTCACCCTCTCTTCTCTTCCTCGTACCTACCTCGCCACCATCCATCCGATCGCATTCAAATCACGTACAAAGAGCTCAACTTGAGAACTTCTCTCCCGGTAACCGCACTGCTGGTGCCTCGCCTATCTGACAGCCGTATCTAACGGATTTTTAACGACCCTTTGTTAGCCAAAAAGAGCGTAAGCACCCGATAGTCCCAAACGCCGCCGTTTTCTCTTACCTTAGCCCTGCTTAAAAACCTTGCCAAGAGAGAGAGAGAGAACGAGATGCTGAGAGATTTCATCTCGGATAGCCACTTGGATCGGCTTTGGGACGCGAGACGCGTAAAGAGTCCCCGGGTGTTTCTTCTTTGCGCCTGCGAATTTAGGAGTAGACGAGAAAGAAAGAAGAAGAGAGAGACCGGTACCGGCTCGAATCCGTCGAAGAAATATGCAAAACGAGTCTCGACGAGAACCGATTCTTTGCGCGGTTTTAACGTCGATGCGGCCAACCCGATGGATTTATTAATCTTTCGCTTTTATGCCTTCCGCGAGAACCGGCACTCGCTTTTGAATTATCCATGGGAGAATTATACGAGGCGACTCAGGGAAGGAAGGGAACTTCTTTTGGACGGTTTAATATCTTGGGGGGGGGCGACTGGATGGAATTCTCGAGCCGGCTTCGCTGAAGGAACGACTAGCAACGCGTTTCTTTTTTAAAATCAATGTTTTCGTAACTCCAACATCTTCGAACTTTCGTTAAACGTTACGAAAGATCTCGGGGAAACGTCCGTACAACCGGTAACCGCTTACATCCTGGACAAAGTGGAGCGATATTAATTACATCCGTAAGCAAAAACGTCGTGGTCCTAACTCATTAGGAAGCACGCAGCCTCTTCGCGAACAAACGAAATTTTGTGGTTTTCCCAAACAAACGGTGGTAACGTGGGTACGAGGCTAAGCGACCAGTTTAGCCGAACGCTAATCGCGCTAACGGTCTTCAAAGTAGGTACGCTCGCTTTTCACTTTAAAAATGATCATCCTCGTCTTGGTTCGTCGTCGTTGCCATTACCGTCCTCCTCTCATCGTCCTCGTGTCTCGGAGGTATCGTCGAAAAACTTTGAGTGTTTGCGCTCTTCCACTACGGAGCAAGACGGAGAAGGAAGCGTAGAGAGGGAGGAGGAGCGTAGCCTGAAATTCAATTGTTGCCGACAGGTAGGTACTTTAAGTACGCCGAGTGATAAATGACTTCCGTGGCCGTACCTCGTCGTTACTGCTCGTTTTGAACTTCCTCGCCGCCGGAGCGTAGCTCGTTTAACGTCACGGCGTAGTCCTCAAGATGGCGCGAACGACAGGGAAGCGATTTTGCGAGAGTCGTTAGCACGGTTCCGAGCCACGCCCCCGTCGGCACCGTACCCCGCTTTAAAACCATCGAACGTGTCGTTCCTCGACCCACCCCGAAGCGTTTCCACCGAAGCAGCGAACGAAGGAGCATCGAAAGCACTTGATGCCGTTCGGCCTTTCCCCGTTGGAGGACTCCGGCAATGAGAAATAATCACCCTATTATCAGGGCTTTAACGAGGTCCCGCTTATTATCGACTGCCGTTTATCTCCCCAACGTGTTCGACGATACTCGATGCGCGTCGGAGATTCGATGGTTCCAAAGCGAAATTTCAAAGCTTCTCTCCCTCCTTGCAAGCTCGTACCGTAGAAATTGGAATTAGAATCTATCCTTCGAATGTACTTTTTTTTTATAAGTATTGGTCAAAAGAACGAAATATCAGTGCTAAAATGATTTAAATTTCTTTTGAAAGCCACATTTCTTAACGAGAACCCTAATTTTGAAAGTCGGTTGAAATTTGATACACTGAATAAAATTATATATCATACTTTATATTAATCTGTTTGCAGCAGTTTGCTGACCATTGGTAGGTATAGGGTAAACAGTACGGTTGTTGGCCCCCCAACAGTTGTTGACCATCTTATAAAGAACTCATAAAAATTACTAACTGTGTAGACTTATACGACTTTTAAGTAAGGTATGTAATTAATTAAAAAAATTATTTTCTTCGATAATGACCTTACTTAAAACTCGCTTACATAATTATACTCTGTTTTGGTCCATCTTCATAAATTTTGTTTAACTCCGAAAGCACCCAGTAGAATAATCGATGATTTCGGAGACCGGGCCACCGGTTCTCTTCGAAAGTCTGGAATTTCTTTCCGACTCTGAACGTCTTAATTGGTCAGAGAGTAAAATTGATAAATCACGAAACCTGTTTCGCGATCAGCATCCTCGCTTTCGGCGAAATTTTTTCTCTCTCTTACTTGTCCCTCTCCGTGTATAGTACTAGGCCGTGGCTACCTTAATTATTTTATCTCGCCATTTAAGATTCACCGGTTCGTTGATCACCAAGAGCCTCGGAAAAAACGACATCCGGTGGAGAAGTCGAAACGCCCGACGCGTGTTATCGAGACCATGTGACCCTCTTTCACGGCACGTACGTATACAGATACGTATTTGCGTGCGAGCGTTGCGAAGGTTGATTGCAGGAGCTCGTTATTCTTTTAGCGAGGGTTTAAAGTAATTATTACGCGAAGAGAGTAAAAAAAATGGTATATCACGGCTCGTTAACGAGCGCCTTATTAAACGCTCGAGCAAATTTTCTTTCTCGCGACGATTTTCAGCGACGATCTCAACGAGACCAAAGAGAAATACGATTATCGTAGAGCGGTCGTCGGAGATGACGGTAATCGAATGTACCACTTATGCGGAACGAGATCGAAGTTCGATCTTCTTTGCATAATCCGTTGACGCGCGGAAGATAGTTTTTCCGAGAACTATAACGTCGAGAAACTCGACACTCGAGATATATGGCCACTTCTCGGCTTCGCCGATGCATATAAAGCATCGGTTGAGAGAAATTTTCTCGATCGTCGACGCGAAACCTCGCGGTAAAAGAAAAAGAGGAAAAAAAAGTGAGTTTGGAATAAATTAAATCGATAATCTACGAGGACGTACCCGAACGAACGATAAATATATTGTGTTTGGATCATCTATCGCGCGACGAAGGCACGACATCCTTCTCCTCGTAATCGTCGCATCTACGAAGGATGACTACTCTTTTTTTTTTTGTTGTATTGTAAATTGGTCGTAGAATGGAAATGATTAACCGGTTCTTAAATATATCACGGATTACCGGCAAGAAGTCGTGCCGCACTCCATTCGTTACAGGGAGCAATGAAAAATGAGTTCGGGCTTGGATGGAAGCAGGTCGCGTCGGAAGAGATATAGATATGTAGGTAGGCTACTATGGGAGGATGATAGAGTGGGCCTATGCATTCGTCCGGTAAATAGCGTGATTGATCGATATTATATTCATAACAGCCAACGACTTGTCATCAATCATGCCCCGTCGCGCATAACTGCGGGTCTCTGTAATATACCTGCCTAGCTGGTATAATACATTATGCCTCGGCTTCGTACCGCGCGCACGGATACACCGGGTGCTCTAGAAACGTTCGTTCGCGAACGTGCGATAACCTGGGAAAGTCGGGCACGAGTATCGGCACTTGCGAGGCCACCCTGTAAGCGAGAACCTCCGTAAGAGCGCATAAAAGTCGCGGTGAACCGGAGGAACGACGACATGGCCGACGTGTAGCGGTAAATACACTTATCTATGCGAGCAAAGATAATTAATCGAGAGTCGCTCGAGATAACGAGATTTACATAAAGTTTCCGTCAGCTTCGTGTCACGTCATTGTTTGGAACAAAAACAGAAAGCGACTGGCGGAAATAACGAGCGGATATACCGACGGAGGTGGAAGGGAAACGACACGGAGCAGTGGCCTGTTTGAGAGAGGGAGGGAGAAGGGTAGGAGAGTTTCCGTGTGGAATATTGTATTTCTTTCAAAACTGAAAAATCTTTCACGCGTACGTTAAAGCGAGAACGAGGCACACGTCTGGTGGGTTGCCATTCTTGAGTCACTGTCTCTCTTTTCTTTTCTTTCTTTCTTTCTCTCTCTCTTCTTTCCATCTTTTTCCTCTTCCCTTCGTATCTTCTTTCCTTGTCTCTCTCTCTCTATCTATCTCTCCCTCTCTCGCACGCTCTCATCGTCTACGTTCAGTGCTGACACGGTAGCCTTCCCTCGCTGCCACTCAAACTCTCTCAGGTAACGCGATCCCGGTAGCCTAAATAAACGTGCTAGAATAAATAAAAGCTATTCTAAACGTCGGCCCGCGTTGTTTGCCTAGCTGTCATGGAAGCGAAGGACATTGTCATACTTAAATGGATATCGAAGTGGCCGTTCGTAGCCCCCTTCTCTCTTTTCTTCTCTCGCTCATCTTTTTTCCCCTCTGCCCGTGGGGCATCGTCGCCGTCGTCATTTAAATTATGTCAGTGTCGTTATCCGGTATATTCCGAGCAACATCGATAATAATCTCGTACGAAAAAAAGAAAGAGTTTCGTGAGTCGATGTAACCATGGACGTAATCTCATCGAGACTAAACGAGAAATCAAATTAGCTCTTCCGTCTGGGGGAATCGCTTTTTCCATTAAGCAAGGTTCTATCTTATTCCGGTATATTCCGTACGGACGAGACGTCGTATCGAATATACGAGAATCCTTCGTGAAAAATTCCAAACGTATCGTCCTCTTCCTTTTCTCATTATCGACGCTTCAAACGACAAACATTCTCGTCATTATTTCCAATTAATTGAACTCGCTTCGAAAGGCGAGCACACGAAAATCGTGAGACACGAGCGAGCATACCTCGTACCGTGCATAACATATCCCATTCGATCTTTTGGCACGAACATCTGCGGCTTATCGATTTCCTTCGTTCGAACGACACGCGATCCTTTTAGCAAGAAAATGAAATACTCGTAAATAAAACGCTCAGCGTCGCACCTACGCCGCGGTTTAATTTCTGACATTAACGAAGCGTCCCGAGCGAGTCGAGATAAAGGGGATGACAAGGGTACGATTTGCCGGGTAAAATCGTGTCCGCAATTTATACTCTCGCGGCGTGATGGATGGCTCTAAGCTCGAACGAGCAAAAGTAAGTGTACGAGCACTTTGTATGATATAACTACACGGACGCTAGGAGATAAGGCGCGATGGACTGTAATGACTGCTCGAACTACCACCCTTTCCTTCTTTCTTTTTTTACGCTTCCTGTTCGCTCTCCTTCCTCTTTATCCTCTTGCCAGGCAAGGTGGCAAATACGTATTTATTTCGAGCGCGGCGATCGCGCTCGGTAACATCTATTCCATCTTCCACATCACGAACTGTCGCGCGAGAGATCCTCCTGGAGAAAAGCAGACAGACGAGTCGTGCACGGTAGAAGAAGAAGCAAATGAAATTGACAGTCGACGTCTGTCTGCGTCCTGTCGCTCTTCCTCTCTCTCTCTCCACTCTTTGCTTCTTTCTTCCTCGCTTAATCTTCCTCTCATCCTCTCTCTCTCTCTCGTTCGTTCGTTCGCTTTCGCTCTTCTCGTCCTCGCTCGCTCGCTGTAGTATGTCTGTCAGCATGACACCGAGCGACGCCTTCTTTATTATACATTCAATTATTAGGCGCTGCGCATGACAAGCGCTATTGCATATTTATATCTGCCAGCCGAGGCGAGCTCAGCTGGATAAGGGGGTTCCTGACAGCCCGTCACGAGCATACGTTAACATTCTTAATAACGTGCTTGTATATATACTTTTACGGGTATACATAAGTAGGTATATATGTGTATCCCTGTGTATATATATGCAATAGCTATACAGGGTGTACCATGTAACTTCGAGCGTCAAACGCGTTACTTTTTCTTCGCATTTTATTATCGCAGAAAAGTTATTTAAATTAACGTTGCACGACTTTGACGGACCGAATATCGTTAGCTCGCTCGATTACTTTTTCCTCGTTCGTTCGTTGCTATTAAAATCCTTTCGAGGATTCATCTTAAACGTAATCGTATCGTTTCTTTCTCTTTTTAATGAATATTCTTGAAAGACGTTCATTCACGTAGATCGAATTAAAATTTTCGGTCCTTTTCTTAATTATAGATTGCTCAAACTAGCGGTATATGTCCAATTTAACGCGATATCGTTTCGAAGAGATATTAAACGACAAATTAATTATTTTACGAATTTGGTATGATTGACGTTATGACTTTGGTTTCGTAATAAAATAAACGACAAGATCTATTTTTAACGAGGAATACAAGTATGCACGTGCTTTTAGGGTGATAAAAATAGAACTATTTTGCTTCGATTTTATTGAGATGTTTGCCGAATGAAATAAGGAAAATCTGTCGATGGAATAATATAATAAAGGGAAGAAACCATGACTTTTCATTTAAATCGAACCATTCCACCGAATACTATGTCTATTATAAATTGATGCCAACATAGCGTAACAAAAGGTTCCATGGAATCTTAAATGATCGTGAAAAGAGCAATACGCCATGGATATTCTATGAATATATGGGGAACTTTATTGAAATCGTTTCACGCTCTTTGACGTAACGCCATTCCTTTCCGTTATTTCGAAATACGGTAAACCATGTCGGAGTTATTTCACGACGGTAAAACAACATTCCCTAGTCGTGGCAGTAGCTTTCGTCGTCAACAAAATGCTGACCTCCGATCATATATCAAACACCGCCCACGGCGAGCGTGCACCATAAAAAGAATAAAAGCTTTCTTATTTTCTCGTGGTCATGGCCGCCCGCTTTGATATACGATACGTTTGTACCGTGTCGGGGCAAAGCCTTCGAAAAGCCGATCATCCACCGTAACAGCATTTTTATGCCAAAGTGCCCGACGCGACCGACGAGAATTGACAGAATTCGGAAAACAGCTGACGTGCCGTTCGAGAAAGGTAAGCACCGCCCTTTTTTTTCTATCTCTAGCCGCCTTCTCGATATCCTACCTCTCCCTTTTTTCGCTATGCTCCAAAAGTAATCACGTAACCAGCTCGGATTGCTTTTAAGAGAGAGGGAGAGAGAAACGTATGCGTCATTTACTCGGAAAAATGACAAATGGTCTCCAGCTTCGAGTTTGAAATATATATATACGTATATAATTGCATCTCTCTGTCGCGGTGCAGCTGTTAGCAAAGTCGAGCATTACGCGGCCGGCTCTTAGACGATTCTTGCGCAAAAGTAGTAAAACGAGCGTGTATAGCCTAACGACAGTATGAATCATAGTAATTTCTCGCGATCGGTCCGAGATAATTCAAGCTGATCGCGTTAGTCAGTGTCAATGGATAACGCGTCGTGATCGAGCGTATCGAACGAAGTTGTAATCACGATACCAATACCGCTGTCAGCTGCTGAAACTACATATGTACATCAGGTGGCAAAGAAGTTTACGTTTATCGACTGGTACGAACTATGTTACGTTTCAACATTTTACATCGACGATCACTCTTTCTCTCTCTCCCTCGACGAGCGCGATTAAAATACCGTTACTAAAACCATTACGGGAATTACGCAAGACGCTGAATCAGATTTTCTGAATAAAAGAGTCGAGTATCGAAGCTTACGTGCTCACGTGGGGCGATCGTAATCGACAACGTTCGACGTTGAAACGGCAGGAACGTTGATTTACAAATTACTTTCTTATAACAAATTACCGTAAGACGTCGTTCTAACTAATACAAATTTTCAAGATGAAACCTTCTTCTTTCTTACCTCTTCTTCTTCTTTTCCTTCGATATCAATGATGATACATGACGTTAAGATACAATTTGTTATCTCCCGTGCGATGCCTCGAACACCGAGAGCACCGTTCTCGGAGAATATGAAAAAAGGAAAGAAAAATCGACACGATCGTTCGCGCTCGAGCTCATCGATCATATCGCATCGAAACTTTTTTTCGTATTCCCGAGATAGATGAAGAAGGTACCAAGAGATGAAGAGAGAGAGAGGGAATCTCGGAGAGGAGAACTGGTAATTCCTTCGGAGCGATCTCCCGACTTTTTTTGGATTTCATCGCAAGACCCAAGAAGGAACGTCGAATCGGCGAAAGAATCCGCGACGGTACGGCATCTGTGACGGATATGCGGTACGGGCTGCCTATCCGCGGCATCTTAACGGCAAGAGCCGCGTCGTTATGGGTACGACGTTGACGGACGGCTCTCTTACGCACGCTTGACGGGAAACACAAATTGTAGGCGCAGCTGCGCCGATAGTAATCAAGAAACACGCTAGGTAGCGAAGTAGAGTGGCCGGATAATAATCCTACCTACCTTCTCTCTCTTCGTCCCTCTCATCCTCCCTCTCTCTTTCTCGCACGCACCGACATCATACGTCCCTTTTTCTCTCGACTACAAGGTTCATACGCACGATAGGCGCTATGCAGACACGCGGGAGACACCGAGAGAAAAAGTGAGACGGACAAAGAGAGAGAGAGGGAACAGATGACAGAGAGACAGGAGATGGAACGGGACACGGCTTCACAGGAAAATGATGTTGATACAGGTCGATACCTGTCATCCGCTGGCCGATCTACTGTCAAGATTGCTCCGTAGCCCGGGATACTCCTCAGTTTACACGGATATTCCGATGTTTGTGTGAGTGTCTCGCTAGGATGGAGTCCGGCCATGGTCGTGACAGTGACATACTACGGTGAGCCTGCAAAATGTACTGCGAAACACGCCTCAAGATGAAAACCTTTTAGCCTTCCCGACAATGAATATGAATTCGGTTACGGTAGGGGAAGGAAATCTTAGAATATACGGGATTAAGTTTACGATTTATAAGGAAAAAAATCTTTTTCATTTCTATTACGATCGCTTCTTCTCCGCTGTGATCGTTTCTTAAACAAAAAGGCACTGGAATAAATTCGTTACGCTACTTGGAAGTAGTTTAATCGTATAGAGAAGAGACCGCGATAAGATGTACGTCGAAATCACTTAAGATACCACACCGAGGTGATGCAAAAAGAAGTTCTATAACGAGGGATTAAAGGTTGCAACACTCGACGCATTACACTTGGAATAATCTTTTTAAGTACGTCTGGTTACTCGCCATAATTATAACCACGTAGAACGAGGTTTCCACGCTTGCATTCCACGAGTGTCATTGTCGTTAGTGTAACATAGACGTCTCCTCGTCCTTCCCTCTTCGTTCGTTCCCCACCTCTATCTCTCCCCCTGGTAATACAACACATGCAGCATTTTCTCCTCTCTCTCTCTCTCTTCCCTTTCGTCGTGGTGCTGCCCTCTCGCTGCATCAGAGCTTCAAGGCAGACGCGTTAATTTGCCGAGGCGTGCCTAATTCTATGTGACACGCTCTTTCGTTTGCCTTCGCTCACTCTCGCTTCCCTCCTGTCCACATCATTCTCTCTCTTTCTCTTCGTGAGTCAACGGCATTAAAGCGACAAGTTTACATGCTGAAGCTACCTAACCGCCGACGTGAGGATACATACTCGCGCGACTACGCTATCGCTTTTGGTATCATCGTCGCGGCATATCCGAAACGAAACTCCTCTACCCACTCGTGATTGCGAATCTAATTTTATCACGCTTTCGCATCGACGACGTTGATCCTACTAGAATCATGTGATTACGCGTGCGCACGCTCCTCGTGTAACCCGCTTTAAGATTCACGTGAAATTATGTAAAGTTTGGATACCGATTATTGCGTTGAAAAATCTACGACATCATTTATACAAATTTGAGCTTTTTACGATACGATCCGCGTGATGTGGTTTCATAAATCAATCGTATTATTTTTTACCAAGCGTTTCTGGGTTAGTCGGTTTTACGATCGTAACAATTTCTCCTATTTTCGGACTATGAACTACATACTAGAGTGTAAACTTATTATCATTCCGTCATTAACTTATTAATAATTGTTACACTCATAAATATAATCCCCCTGTAATTAATTTAACTTGGAAATTTTTACTCTATCCTAGTCTACTTCATTTCTAGTACACCCAATTCTGTTTTTACACGATAGATACGTTCTCGAAAAATTCGTGTAAAAACAGAGTTGGGTGTATTTATTTTTAGCATTAAATTTTATAATATGCTCTATATTCTAGTAGAATCCAAACAGGCTTATCCCGTTAGTAATAATAGCTACCGACGATACGGTCAAAGATTTTCATAGGAAATGTTAAAGAAAGTCACGTGTCCATAACGTTGAAAGGATTTACGTCGAGGATTCTAGACGTTGATTTTTCGAGCGAAAAGGTTTACCCCTGCACGCTCGTGCTCATCCATTGTCCTCCTCCTGAACGAGCATGGCGGCCTTGAACGCGAGTCATCGACCTAGACGCGACACAAAACCCGTCGCTCTCTACGTGTTACGATAGGGACATGAATGAAGACGGAATAATGGAGCGCGTAGGTATTAGAATGTGAATTAACCTCGTATCTTGCCACAATACGGCCTAATTTCGTTATGTTTACGAAATGCACGCTGCTTGCTTGTCAGTCAGTCAGGTCGCTCGATGGGAGACTACGAACTTTGTGGTTAAAGGGAGCGCCGTTGACTGAATACAGATCGTAGGAGATATTATTTATGCATCGAGTGTCTCTTCGAAACTCTTTCGACGACTCTGATGTACCCTAAAATGGAATGTTAATAAACAGGGGGATACGTTGATAACCGATCGAGTTCGAATCTCGTATAGGGTCCAAGTTATTTGAATATTCTATCACGTACACTCTTTGAACCTATTTCTTTTGTGGTACGACGCGCTTCATTTCCTGTCGAGTTTACAAAAGATTCTATAGAACGTATAGGTACTTTCTTCCAGATAAATTAAAGGGAATTGGGTTCACGGTAATTCTCCTGTTAAAGAAAAAGAGTTCTAGGAAGTATACAAAGAATACCAAGCTCCTTTATCGTAATCATAATTTAGAGATTATCTTGTCAACGATCACGTACTAATCTCGTAAGCTGGCACGCATATAGACGGAGCAACTCGCGTAACTACGAAGCAAGCTCGATCGGAGTCGTTTATCGGAGTTCTTCGAAAGAGTCCTCCCTCGCGCCAAGAATCTTAAGCGACTCGCTAACGACGCGCAGAGGTTACGCGAATGATCTATCTGTTCGCGTTGCTTCGTTGCCAAGATAGCTAACGAAGGAAATATTAATGATCGTTGAAAAGATCGTAGATATACGTGCTATAAAGTCTCAATACGGTTACGTTCCTCTCGTTAAGACGCGAAAAGAAGAGAGGAAATCCATAGGAACGAGCTAAAAATCCAATTCAAATTCCGTTCTAAACGGTCCCGATAAAACGGTGCCGCGCGACTCGTACATTGTTCTAAATCGCCCTCGAAGCACAGAGCGCGTCGGTCGCTGCCGGCTTTATGCCAGCGTGAAGCAGCCAACTATACGCCGCGCAAGGAAACACAAACTTTATACGTTACGGCGAAACTACCGCATCGAGGGGAACAAAAGACTTTCACGGAGACATTACGAAAGAGGAAAATATGTGGGCACACCGGTATGGAGGCTCGTAAAGTGGAAACGCGGGAGCTCGCCGACGGCTAACCAAGAGAAAGAAGGAGAGAGAAAAAGAGAGAGGCCTACGCGAGAAAACGTTGCCACGTTCAGCCTTTTTTTCTCTGAATTTTGCTAAATTAAACGCCCGCGACGCGGCTTATCGTGTCCCGGCTATCGCGTTTAACCCTTAACGAGGATATTATGCGCGCACGCTGGAACTCGATTATGGCGTCGTCGATCAGATTATACCTTAAACCGAACCGTTCCTAAGTATTATACCTTGTAATTTGAATATCTTTAAGTTCGTTCATTCGTTGCTGCTTCCATCTTTACATATTCCAAGTAAAATATCAATGAAACGAGGTAGAGTCGGTTGGTGGTCCGAGGATGAGTCCTAAGAAACGATTAAAAATCAAGAGACATTTTTCTGGAAGAAATCTTCGTTCGAAAAGACAGATTCTTCCAAAAATAATTAATATTTTTTAGCGATTTTCTACCTTCGTTGATGGTGGAAAACAGGGTTGGAAAGAGGTAGAAGTAGTAGTGCGGTAAGGAACCGTAGGTAACTGCCAAGAAGCGAGCGCTAATCGTGCCGATAAACAAACGGATCCGCATCGAGCATAATTTCGCTTTATCGGATGCACCGTTACGTCCTCTTGGCGAATGAAAGAACGGAGATAAAGCCCTCGAGTTCTTTTGTGCCGCATCGTATCACGAGAATAGGTTGCGAGCGAACGAGGCTCGCGAGGGAGTGCCGGAGAGAAGGGCGGGAGGGGGTGGATGCTCCGAGAGGGCGAAAGAGAAAGATTACGTTTATTCGAATCAGACCGAGACACGGAACAAAGGGTTATATTCTTCGTAAAATACCCCTGTCGCGTGCCCTCCTCTCGAATATATCCGGCGACATCTTGATATTATCCGAGGAACTTGCCAACTCCTTTATACAGACATTTATTTCCGTGCGTATTTGTTACGGCCAACTCGCAGTTTCGCAGATTGTGCTACTTAGCTTCGTCCGCCAGACCCCCTCTTTCCAACTTCCTCCTATACATCCTTTCTTTTCTTGCTCGTCCTCGACATCGATATCGCATCCCCTTTTTTTTCTTTCCGTTATGCAGTTTATTACAATATTTTACGAGGTCGGGAAGAAAATGCTACCGCATCATATTGTTTCAATTCAAAGAAGATCCCGAAGATCGATGTATCCACGTTCTTTCCCCTGCTCACTGTTCTTTGTTTTCGCGTGGCTCACAAAAGTATATAATTTACACGTCATTTCGAAGGTTATCGAGCAATATACGCGAGACTGGACTCTCTCTTTCGCTTGAAACGCCATCACATGGCTGTGACAGAAAATTGATTTACGATATCCTCCCGTGCGATCGCTAACGAGCGTGGAAATTAACCTTTAACGACGTATCGAACGTGATTACAAAATCGATATAGCTAGCTAGAAGAACCGAAAGAAAATCAGGAAAGAAATCTCGCGACAGCAGCAGTGGCACGACCTGGTCCGTCGTGGGAGTCGATCGAGAAGGTCAAATTCACAAAAGCCAGCCGCCGTACACCGGTCGGTCTTTCACGAGCAACGACGAAGAGCGATGGTGAAATTAGCGAGGTTACTTCCCGGCGCCCTGTCGCGGCCATGACGAGGCAGTCCCGGTGACTGGCCATTGTGTGCCTCTATACGACGGTCATTAGTCATGACCTTTGTGCGAACGAATGCAAAGATTAGCCGATAGGCGTTCGCGTAGGCGGCCAGCTGAACGTCCCTCGACGACTACTACGGTGGTAGCAGCACCTGGAGGAATTACGTGGAAAGCAGAAAAGCACGAAGTGGGCGTGCTGAAGAAGAAAAAAAAAAAAGGAAGAAAGCAGGAAGGAAGGAAGCCAGTAGTGGGAGAAGCTCGGTAGTCTCTGATGTCGGCCTGCTAATGAGATCCTCCACGGGACGTTCATCTTTCATCTCGGACACGTTGACACATTTCTGTCCCTCGTCGAGACTCGGAGGGGAACAAGACTCACAACCGGGCGAGCATCTGCCACGCAGTCGACGGTCTTCTTCTTATTCTCCTCGTCACTCCTTCGTTTTCGTGAAGAAGCGTAAAACGTATTACCAACGGAGAGTATTCCGCGTACTTTTAGCCTTATTCACCTGTATTCGAGGAAACTTCCAATTATGTTCGAATGTCGCAGCAGTCCTCTTAAGTACTCTGAAATGAAATTGTACGGAATAAAATTATATGAAGAAAAAAAACTTTGTAAAAATAAGCTTTTATTATGTGTACTAAAACGACAATAATAGGAATCTTTTTTTTTTTGGGATAGTGCTGAATGATATTTATAAGTGGTCATAGTTTTTTGGAGACGTCCACTTTTGCAGTTATACGAATCAAATATTTGGTCTAAGTAATAAGAAAACCATTGTGAACCACAGAAGTACGGTTTGTCACAGACTCTGGGATAAATCATAGAAAAGACAGGAATACAATATCACGAAAGTCGTCGTAAATATTTTCGCGAGCCCGGTCAATTCCTTTTTCCATAATTTTCTTTTATGCCTCTTTTTCCTCGCGGCAACAATCCGTCAGCGATTTTTCTCGGTGCTCGTGCCACGTCATCGTCAATAAATTAAAAGGCGATAACCGCACGCTCGGATGGTGCCGTGCGTCTTTGTTCGAGCACAACGACGACGATGACGACGACGGTGGTGCTCGATGGTAGTCGAAGAAATCGTTATACGCGGACTGTCCTTTCATGCGGTTTGAATTATTACGCACGGCCGCGACGATATATGAGAAACTGACGCAAGCTATAGTGTAACGCGAAACAGTAGCGTACCTCGCGCTATACACGATCGTAAATTATTCGCTGTCGAGCGACCATTCAACGCCGGGAACGCTCGCACGCTACGTTACGTTCTTGCGCTCGCTCTCTCGCTCGGCTTGATCTCCAGAGGGCACGGCTAAAAATGTCACGAGCATTAACGTGACTTCAAATTCGAGCGACGTCCTATCGCCACGCAGCGTTTTCCAATCCTAACCGTGCTCCGCACTCTAAACTCCGATCGTGAGATAACGACTTTTTATGTCCTCGTAAAGTCGTTCATAAATTATCAAAAGAAACGAGACGTGCCTGTTGTAACGCCTTGCAATTCGATACGTCATTATATTCGTCTCTCGGAATTACACGACATGTAGTAAGATTATATAGAAGTACTTGGAAAAGTTCAATAACGTAATATATGAATGAATGATCTTTACGACAGACGTACGTCAAAATAAAAATTCTTTCCCCTCGATTCCCGCTTGGCAACGAGACGAGGAAAACGCGCGTAACGAGTCGCTAGATTCTCCGCTTCCTATCGCCAGATCGAACGTAATCTAAAACTTGAAACGCATTCGAAAAGATTTCTCGTTCTTAGCGAAGACGTTGTCGAGGCTTTAGGTATTGGTTTACGCGCATTTCGCGTTCAAAGGAGAAAAGAAACGCGCGTTCTCGCGAAGGTGCACCTGTCGCTACTCTGAAAACGAGCTCGACCGTCTAATGGCTTTGTTTGCTCGAAGACGAGCCAACCCCTCGACGATAAACTCCTTCTTTTTCGTCTCCGCCCTGTCAACTCCATCGTTCTTTTCCCCCACCCTGACTCTACTCTTCTTCCCCTAACTGTCTTCTCCCCCGTCACTCCTCCTTTGGACGATTTACTCGAGAAAGAAACGTTAATACGGTCTCTCTCTCTCTTTCTATCTCGCATTTCGATATTATCCCCTTTTGCATCGAGAATCACCGTCGAGAAGAGAACAACGTCAAAGTCTCGAGAATTTACTATGTCGCTCGCTCGCACGATTTAGGCGCGTTCTATAAAACTTTGGAATCTTACGATCGTAAATTAGATTCTATGGCAATTAAGTTAATGCTCGGGCTTGACGTCGGTTCTATGTCGAGGCTATAAACTCTAACCACCGAGTTTACCGACCCGCTACTCCGGTGTTCCTGCATCTCCGGAATACATCGGTTCGTGTTTTATGATCCTACGAATTTAAAACGAACCTTTCGATCGTATTACCGGTATCTTGCCGATTGGAGATATATCATCGACATTAAATGTTTTATGGAAGCGATGAATGTAATGGTCGGTCGTAAAAATTAATTAAGTAACATTGCTACTCGATTTTGTATATTTCGAAACGATCGTGGGTTATAAAAATGATTAAAATGGTATTTTCTCCGTTCTTTCAGAGAAAAAATATACGAGACATCGATCGTATCGCACGCAATCGTATTAATCCAGCCGTAAATCCCATTCGATACGACCACGCGTTGCAAGAAGATGGCGTCTTCGGAAAAACAACGATACGATTTAGGAGTAACGACAAAAGGATTTATCGCGTACGTCGAAGGACGTACGAGCCGGTGCTATAACGGAGTGAGAGAGAGAGAGAGAGAGAACTAGGGATCCTGAACGCGATGGAAGAAGTTCTTTAATCGGCAGCACGTACACGGATCGGTACACGCGTCAGTACGCGACGACGTAGTTAACGGCTTCCAGGAATGGTTTCTCGCTCGGTCTCGACACGCTCTCGGCGACCATATCGAGGCTCCATCTGCGGCTACCGTGCCACGCCGACAGACGTTTCGCCGATCGGCGATCTCTGCGGGATTATTATGCTTGTCCCCGCTGACTATGATCACCGCAGACACGTCGGTATGCCCGGCTCATTAGCCGTTCGGTGCGCCCGCCATCAAAGCGATGAATAATGGCCTTCCCTCTCTCTCTCTCCGTGCTTTTCTCTTTCCGTCTTCCTTCTCCTACCACTACTGCCAACACTTTATTAGGTATATACTAAATTTTCCAATATCGTGCCTTTTTTATAAGCCATAAATCCGGAGCTAGTTTGACCAACGAATATAGCGACACCGTGTTGACTTTTGAAAGGAAGTTTGGTCTTCGTTGAAAATTAATCTCACGTCGTATCAACGGATATATCGTGGACTCGCTGCAAAAAACTGACCGAGTAAAAATAAATTAAGATTAAAGTCACTTTTTTAGTTTTATTAGCGACTTGGTTATATTAACTCCAATTTTATGAATTTTGTACCTCATCACTTTTTGCGGTCAGTTCACGGTATAAAGATAAAAGAGAGGAAAGTTTAATAAATCCTTCTCTCTGTCTCATTCCCTCTAGCTCGGATAGAAATCGTAGAATTATAAGTCGCGGCGAGCGATGCAAAAGATGAGAATTAATCAAAGTCGTTCCAAAAGAGGAGAAGCGTAATCGCGAGAGCACGTTTGAGAGTAAGAGAGAAGGTTTCTCGTTGCTTGGTAGATACGGTACGTTTCACTGGGATAAGGGCTCAGCGTCCTGTTTCGGCGATGAGCATCGATCTTCGATCGCGGTACCATATCCGCTCGAAGGCGAGGACGAGGCTTCAAAGGCTCGAACGTGCGCCTTTCGAATGTACGGAGAGAAAGATAGAGAGGAAGAAAGGGAGATACGCTGCTCGTAATTTATAACGGTCGCTTTCGCAACAAGAGCACGTCGAAATGACCACCCGGTGGCAGGCTAAAGGATGTTCGGTCATAACATCTGACGAAGCGAAACATTAGCAGGAGGATATATCAGCCGGCTCTCTTATAGACGGAGCGTGGGCAGTATCTTGGATATCACCCAGAAGAACGAGCACGAAATGATATGTGAAAGAAGTCGTTCCTTCGCTCCGTCACTTCCATTCTTCG
Source organism: Ancistrocerus nigricornis (assembly GCA_916049575.1). Lineage (NCBI taxonomy): Eukaryota > Metazoa > Arthropoda > Insecta > Hymenoptera > Vespidae > Ancistrocerus > Ancistrocerus nigricornis. The sequence goes on along the minus strand of OU696664.1, from coordinate 34,471,253 downwards.
CTTCGAACACCCAAGGAAGTCCTTTTGAAATGCTTTATTGAATTACCCGGGAAAGTTCCTACGAGAGTTTTAATATAAATTTAAATGAGTTTATCGAACCTACGAAGAATATCTATACTCTTATGTACATATTATATTTTTAGAAATAAGTTTTGTATCTCTACTATTTATCATAAATGGCAATGGGCATTAATAAAATAATCTATCAATCTACATGTCAGTCTATATTATTTTTTTATTATTTATCATATACCTTAAAGATTATTAAGATACCCGTTAGAATTTTTGCGATGGTTACTCTATAATACGATCGTCAAATTCCTTAAATCATTCGTATTTCATGCCGCTTTTGTAAGAACAATATTTAGTTCAACAACAAATTCTCTCGTTTCTCACGGATGGCATATTATCCCAGGGCAGTGGGAACACACGCGTGTTTATTTGCGTTACGGTACCCGGACGTACGTAAACAAGCTACGACGATTTACTTTCAAAAGCTGTAGACCGATGCACCGCGCGTAATCGAAATTTTGCGCATCGTAGAAGTTTGCGTTTAACGGTTAGATATATCGTATAAATAATATTCCACAAAATCGTGTTTGCACGGCTAATAGGATATTTCGGAAAATTTCTTTTCCCCCTTGGTAGCAAGTTTATAACATCGCAGACAGGCAATTATTATTCCATAATAATTCTCGTCGGTGGAGAGACTCTCCAAAAGCGATTTGTAATAAAAATCGTAAAGTAGGTCAACGATACGAATAATTATCCATAAATGGAGATAACAAAGGTAATGCTGTCCGCTTGAAAAACTATTTCCAGCGAGTAAAAAGCTTGTTCAACCGACTCTCGAAATTATTACCGAATAATAATAATTCTCGTAGGTAGATAGGTGGGACGTCTAAAAAGCATTCGAATTGGTATCGAACTATTCATATATATAAATCCGTTCGATCGGCGAGCGTGTAATGAAAATCACGAGGTAGGTTTATCTCGGTTGAGCGCGTGCTCGAGCGAACGAACAAATAAATGCATAAGCACGAAAGGGAAGCGGGGGCGATCTCCTTCTTCCGATCGTCACGATCGGCTAAAATAACGGCCGTTGCCTGGGATATATCGTATCGAAAGTACCGATTCGTGAGCCGTAACCCTTTTTAAGGGTTCGCCAAAGCGAGGATATCTCGGGACGGAGAATGATCTCGCGTTCGCATAAGCTATCTTCCTTCTCGTTCAATTTCCCGACCATTCTCTACAGCTGACAGTCAATCTACGTATTACGAAAGGGTCTTTCCACTCGTAGTCGTCGTCTTCGTCGTATTCGAGGGTCGAAACGTCTTTCCATTCCGTAAACCCGTCCAACACGCGTATTCGAACTTATGCGGGTACGCACGACTACGCGTGAATTTTTCTCCGAGGGCTCGTGCTCGCGTACACGCGTACGTGCTTACACACACATAGGATCGGGGAATAGCGTGGGATACGATCTTCGTAAAGGCGTCGCCGTTTAGATAATAACGCGCATTTTATCTCCCTCATAAAACCTAATTTATAACCGCATCCAAGTCCACGGGCGTGTACGTATGTACGTCTGTCGGGAATAGAAAGGACTCCGACGGAGGCAGTGACGTAACCACGTCTCGAGGAACCCTTTAGCTTTTTCGATTTACGCCGGAGCCCTCGCGATTCCTTCTCTGGAAGAATCTTGCCTCGTCGTTACTCTCGGTGAATATTTTTTTTTTTTTTGTACAATGATAAGGCAATTTATAATTTTGCCAAACGATTAGGTCATAGAGGAATACGTGAGTAGTCTCCTTTATAAGATAAACTCGTCGCGCGAGTCGTTATCTTTATATATCTTTCCGCTTTGAAATTTTGTTAGACCGTAGACGTCGCGCGTAAATTCAATTTTCTAGCGAAGACTTAATTAATATTCAAAGCAAAACCGGATCGTTCCTCATCGATGCTCTCGAAGGAAATCCGTTTATCTTTCGAATATGTACATAAAGAGGGTAAAATCGATGTACGGGTTACCGTTAGATTTGGTGTTGAAATCTTGGGATCGACGAGAAATGTGCTCTCGGTGTCGAGCGAGTAGGTACACGGTGGATCAGACTCCGGGATAGTTATCGACGATAAACCGAATACCTGTCTGTAACGTATAATCTCGTACGGGAGGCGATAAGTAAACGATTTACTCTCATTGCCGAGTCTTTGAGTTCTCGGCATCGATATGCAAGCTACGTTGGAAAGCACGATATAATTTAATTCCTTCATATTGGAATAACGTTTCTCTCGGCGTCCCACTTTGCCTTTAAGCGTTCTTTAAATTATTGCGATTCGCGTAAACGATGATGATAGCAACGAGGCGTGTCTCCTTGATCCGCTCGAAATAAACTCGAAAGACTCCTACTTCGATAAGAAATCACGGACGCTAAGTGGACGTTTATTAAAATGAGAGACGATCGTACGAACAAATCCGGTTAGTCGTAACACCGATGGCTGCTAGCCAAGTTACTTGGAGAAGAGACTTATAATTTCTTTGATAACCGATTTCGTTTAGCTTCAACGGAAATGTCATGGTTCGACGCGATATTTCAAATGATTATTACAATTTTTAACTCTTTGCACTCGGATGTCATTTCATTTTAAATTATATATTACTCGCTACGAGTACCGTTCGACATCGTATTGTTATCGAAATCAGTCTTCAGACACCGAGTACAAAATGGTTAAAGAAAAAAGTACACCAGATAACTAAAAATTCATCTATAACGTTAGGGAAAAATAGTGGTATCTAAAACGTCGAATCCTTTCTCGTATAATAATTTACAAAGAACGAAAGAGAAAAAATACCAAAAAGTTATATCGCAATGCCAGTTTACGGTCCGATATGCTCGCAGGAATCGACGTTCGTGCTCTCGCGGCAAAACGCGAAAAGGCAACGAGGGGTATTCGAGCTAGTGGGTTCGTTCGTGGTGTCGGTGTAGTAATAGAACAGACAGAGATGGCAAAGAGAGAAGGGGTGGTTAGGAGGTAAGGGAGATACGAGGCATTATGGCTCTTCCTGGCTCGTAACCTTTGGTCATAAAGCTACTGCACGCTGAAATATTGTCCGCCGCAACGTCTCCACGCCTACGCTCGGCCTATCCGTCGATCTATCTCAATGCTATTACGCGTAATTTATTAGCGGCTTCGCGAACGATAAATCGATCCGAGCGACGTCCGACTGAAAACGGCGGTACCGCCGCACGGCATAAAGTCCTTTCCTAATGGAATCGAGCGGCGTAAATAATAATGCCCGGAGAGCCGTGCCAGTAGGATCGCCTCTCGCGCGAGACGCGACGAATTTATCGTCCTCGTGCGCGGAGGAGTCGCCGAAGGCTCTACGCCTCGAGTTATCGTCGAGCGTTCCTTTGCTTCTCTCCTGTCTGCAGACGGGTAAAAAAGAGATACCTTTCGAGCGTTCGCTTTTGTCTCGAAAGTATGATATTTCGATGGAATCTTACGGTGTAAGACATGTATTTATATACTTTCCATTTTCAAAAAATGTAACCTCCATATTTAATAGCGTCTGTAATCATGATATTGTTAAAGCTATATGTTAAAACCACTGTTGACTTGGTACATTCGCTCCAGTGTAGCAAAATAAACGTGTAATGTTTTCGATCGGTTAACCTTTATTCGGATGAAAGAGTGTCTGAAGCTTTTGAATTATTTCATGATGAAAAGAATCCCTACAAAAATAATTTTCCTAAATATTAAATAAAATGAATTAAACTACATAGAATATTTTTTAATTACTAATTTCATCCCTTTTGTGCGGAGTCTGTGAGGCTCTTTTATCCGTTTGCGTTATAAAATTGTTCTACCCCGATGAAGATTAATATGAAAAAAAGCCATGAATTTTTGGAGCACAAGAAATTCAAACAATTTAATTTATTTTTTGTTACCCCATTCGCAAATATTAAAATCGAGTTCTAGAAACATTCGAGAAACATTCTAACAAAAGTGTTTCTCGGCAATTAGATTCTTCCACAGTTGAAAGACTTCCGAAGACTCGACGCTAACGGTGTCTCTCATAGAGATCTCCGGCGTTAAAGGCTGGTAACGTCGGTGTCTCATCCCGATGGTGGTCTCGCGCGCGCTCCTGCTACGCTCGGTTGCGCGCGCGCGCACGCACGATATTATTATCTCGTGATTCATAGCGCGCATTCATAAATGTTCTCGGGGCCGCATAACGGCGCGGTACACGGCGGCGTGTATCGATTAACGTCGCTTCCCCGACGGGATTTACAACCGGCGACTAAATTATTTAAAGTCTTCATTTGTAGCGAGACGGATGGACGGACGGCGAGCGCTGCGCCGTGCACGTTAGCCGGTTCTCTTCCTAGCCCCGACGCTGCGCGTTTCTCTTTCGAGCTTGTACATTCGCCGCAACAAGTTCCATCGTGATTAGATCGAAGCCACGACTAAATTGTACTTTCCTTTTTCGAAAATGAACGTATTCTCGATTCGTTTTTTCAATTTTTATTTCGACAAACTCTTCCGGTCTCTTGTAATGGTTGGTGGACGAAATCAAGGGTTACTCGTAAAAAAGAGAAAAAAGAAGGAACGTGCACGCACACGGTTAGCCACCTAACTAAAACGAGATCATCCGGTCGAAGAGCTTTAGAATAGGGAGGCGATGCGAGGAAAAAGATACTTCTCGAAGAAGAAGTTCTTTCCTACCAAACGAAAACTACATTGGCTCGCCGGTGCTCGTATTTATTAAGAGTGGCAGGAGCACGGTTCACGGGGGCTACCGTAAATATTTTTGAGCACGAGTGTGCGCGACAAAGATCCACGGATTGTGTTGGCGTGCCGGAGCTGCCGCCGCCCGCGACACGAACGTCCGAACTCTCTCCTGTGAAAAGGAGAGAGATAGATACGAACAAGGGGAGGCAAGAACGGAGATGAATAGATAAATGGATAGAGATAGAGAGGAACGAGAGAGGGTGAAAAAGTGGGAGCAAGAGAGATAGGAGGAGAACGTGTTCCAGGCGTCCATGGAAGGCACGTCGTGCACAACGCTGGCGAACTCGTGTGTGTTCCGTGTTTCGAATGCACGAAACAAGCGCTGCTTGTCCGCGGCCACCTGAGTTATGATCGCTCTCTGCCCACCCTGCGTGCTCGGCTCGGTTGCCCACCTCCGCGCTTGCTCGACTGCTCTCTTCTTCTTCTTCCTCAGCTTCTTCCTCGTCTTCTTCTTTAAGCCTACCCCCGCCACGACAACCATCGGCCATCTTGACCGAAGAAAACCGGTTGGTTCTTTCGCCAGCATCGGTATATTCGCCGGCCGGTGGATAACGCTGCCGTTCTCGAGTCGGCTGCTTCGATAGCCGGCACGCACCGGTGCGAGCTCTTTTCTCTCTTCTCGCGTCCGCCCTTGCATTTCCCGATCTACTTGTTCACGATCTCTTCCGCCACAGAAACCGATCGTCCTATCTCTCGAGTAGTCGTGATCGTTATCGCGAGATCGCGAGAGACTAACGTCATTAACCGATCATTTTCATTCATCGGAGGAAAGTAGTCGGACAAGACGACGCGACGTTTTTATTTTATATTACTACCTTGCACCACCATTTCCAAGTTGCAACGACCAACGAGGGGATTATATTTCAGGTGCGGCGTTCGTTTCGAAAACCTGCACGTATTTTCACGTTCGTCGACCGATTCAAAGACCTCTCGTTCATCGGACTCCGTTATCACGTACCTCGCAGTTGTGTTACCAGTGCCCGACCGTGTCATATATAAATGGGACACCGAAGAGCTCGAGTTTCGAGTTTATTTTTTCAAGAATTCAACGCATCGTGCGAACGCTTTTCGCTCTTCGATCCTGTTTCGAAAGGATCTCTCTCTCTCTTTGTTATTTTTTTTCTTTCCAACGAACGTAACGCGCGGCGAGTGTACGAAGGGTTTCGCGAATGCGTCACTTTTAAGAGCGGAGAGGAAGGGGAGATATAAAATACACTACGGACGAATAGAAAAATAAGATCGTATTTCTCTCGTTGAAATATCATCCGGCGTTTTTCCACGTACCGATCATGCCAATTTTATAAAAACATTAACGGATTAACGTTTCGCTCGCTTTCAAACGAAAAATACAAAGAGGATTGCAATTTTCTCGCTGGGTATAAGTATACGTCCTCGTCGAGTAGAAATTCGAAGGTTTAAACGCGTTATAAACTTTCAATAATAATAGGAAACGTATAAACAGGTTCTCGTAGCGTTAGTCCCGTCGAGAGGTTACAATCGAGTTGCTAGGTAAAAGCGTCGGTTTATAAAACATACGGTGAAACGAGTTCTAGCGACGGTTCGAACACAAATTGACTGCTCGTTGAAAGCACTCTTTTATTGAGAAAAGATAAGTGCAATTCTCGCTTCGCGGTTATGCAAGGATCGATATTTGCATATAAAAAGCATCGAGCGTTGATAGCAGCTCGACGATTTTGACGATGTAGACGGGAGAGAATTGTTTCTCTCGTTTTATTCCTCGATTTCGTAAGTTATTAAGAAAATAACGAGTCTGTACTTTAATATCGTTACTGCCACGGGTATCTATAGATATATCCCCTGTTAGGTATTATCAAAGTGCATTAACGATCGCCTATCGTGTAGACATCGTCGTACGATTCACCGTCGTATCCCCCACGAAGATGCTTTCCATGCGAGTGCAGAAAATTGGACGTATAATCTTAGCTCGTTTTCGTATTATTACGACAAAATACATCGGTGAACGATCTTTTCTCGAGCGAAGATACACGGCAAAATTTACATACCCAGGCATCGTAAACCGGGTGAAAAACGCAGCTCGTAAAAATACGACGAAGTTTAAGCGCATATTTCAAAAACTATGAAAAAAACATGCGAGTTATACGAGCGATGAAACGTGATCGCGACGAGTTTATTGAGAGAAGACGCGCGGGCGCGTATAAGCTCGATGCGATACTCGTATTATTTTATAGGCTTGTCGCCAAGGGAAAAAAGTCGCAAATCACTGTCGGCAAAAGTGAAGCAACGATAGTTCTCTCTTCGTTTACATTTAGATTATGATGCTCGTTAACGGTGAGCTTCGTTTCGTAATGCCTTGAATATTTTATATAGGCACATAATGTATTCCGAAGTGCTGCTAAAATCCTTATCTCGCTTTCAAACATCATTTTAAAGCGACGAAACGACGACCTTCCGCCGATCGCGACGGTACATTATAAACTGTGAGATTGCTCGTGATGGAAACTTTTTATTCCAAGAGAAATTTCTGTTAAGTGCGAGCAATAAAAATCTATTGGACTAAAAAGAAGAAACGGAGAATGAGCGATTCGTTATACCACCACGACGCATCTTACGATCTGAACTTCTTGTGTTGGATTCAAGACAAGAATGGTCTCGACGGTCTATGTCTTTTCTTGAGTCTTGCAATATTCTTGATTCTTGATTTACTACATATCGATTTATTATTTCTGAAAATTTCTACATTTTATCGCTTGAATTATGACATCGATCTAATGAAAGTAGGGAGTAGTAGAGTGATAGAAATCAAGATAGAGACAAGATAAGATCTTAAGAGTCTTGTCTTGCCTTCCATCGCTAATCAAAAATACTAAAAAAATACCTGTCCATTGTAACGAACCATAAACGATTTATCGCCTACGATCGAATACAAAACTAATATCCTTTTGTTGCACGTTCGAGAGTCACTTTCGATCGACTAAAAAAGCGTTCGATAGCGATTGTTAGCGAAACGACTATCGATAGATGCGAGGTGTTCGATAATAGGAAGATCGTATTGTTTCGTTGTCCGTGATCGAAGGTAGGAGGCCTCGTACACGCGATAGTTCTCTCGCCTCGATGTACGCCTCCGTGTTGCGCGCGCGTCTCGATGCCGCGTAAGATTTATCTTTCATTAGTGCATCGTTTGCATTGAATAGACGCGTTATGGGATAACGGGACGCTCGTTAATTGTTTGTTCCCGTTCGTTGGACGGTTCGCGAACGTCGGCATCGCGTCGTCTCGGCGTTGCTACTCGTCGTCGTCGTCGGCAGCGTCGACGCCATTGCTGCTACGTGACGCTTTGACAAGGTACAACGCAACGAACGTGGTAGGAGATATTACCAGACGGTTCGTGGTAGTACGGTTATATCGTTCTTTCTCTCTCTTTCTCCCTGCGGTATGCGAAAAGGTGTAAGAGAGCCAACCGCGGCCCACGGCAACCAGGCGTGGTCGCCGCAATTACCTCGATAGAGTTACAAGACTCGTTTTATGCTCTCGCACAAATTTATTAGCCCCATTCGCGTCAGTTTAATTACCAACATGGTCCACCGTGACTTCTTTCTCTCCTACCTTCTCTTTCTCCGTACCACGTACTCTTCTACCGTACCACCGATTCCGTTCTATCCTTCTCTCTCTCTTCTACTTTCCACTTTTCTCTTCTCTTTTCTTTCCTCCGAACGAATGCATCGCGGTGAGATCGTTACGAGAACCGGATGTTAACTGGTACGACCGAAAAGAAATAACTTTTTCCAATAGTAAATTTATTTTATTCTCTTCCAGATAGGTTTGAATAATTTTAATGAAATTCGTGACGCGAGGTTCGACACGAATTACGAGATAACCAGCCGTCCGGATATTCATATTTCACGGTCTCTCTACCCTTTCCATTGGATTTTAATTAGAGCGACGTTCGACATCAATCGGGCAAGATTTTGTTGAACGGAACGATCGAGGGAGATCAAGCTTTCCCTTCGGATCGTGCCGGTAATTACGTCGAACGCTTTAGTGAACTCGAAGAGAGTCGCGGGCGCTCGCTCTTTCACCGTCCTCTCTTCGGCCGCCCCTGTCGCCGCCCTCTTCGCCGAGCTAATTGCTCGCAATTAAGCGTGCCAACGGGATATCGTGAAATTAATTACGACCACGAGAGAGATCGGAGAAGGAAACGGTAACCCAGCTGTAAATAAGTCCTCGAACGGTTATGTCACGTAGCCGAAATCTTTTATTTTCCTAACAAATTAGCACCGCGAAACACTTTTCACGTTACTCGTTTAGCGCTAATTATGGAATCAGAAAATGTAGCGATAAATTTGCGAGATAAATAGATTAAATCGAATGAGACTTAGGAATTTTTTCAAATCTATGTAGTCGCTGTGAACTCGTTCGGTAGCAGCTAAAAAAAAAGTAAAAGTAACTCCCCCTTTATGATTCTCACCTGCAAGAAGACAAAGTATATCAGGAGGATTTCGAGCGATCGAGAACATCGAAAGGTCAAACGTTATCGATCGTCACTTTCACTGACTCGAAGAATTCTGTAAAGGCTAGCTACGTCTCGATCGTAATCGGCACGCAAGAGAGAAAGAGATAGAAGACAAGAAGAAGAAGCTTCTTCGGGGCGCGATCATCGCAATCTCTTCTTACAAGCGTGTCGCCGTTGGACACGCGGTAGGACAGCCGGAGAACGAGGTAAGAAGAAGAAGAAGAAGAAGAGGTAGAAGAAGAGAAGGAATCAACAGAGGGCAGAGAGAAGGTCGACGGCTAACACGGCGCTCGACGTCGAAGCGCGCACGGCCCCTCCGCGAACCTGGAAGACAAATCGGCCCCGGTGGGTGCAAACGTCGTAATTATCGGAGGCGGTAATCTCACGGCGTGGAAGCGCGCTGCGAGAAGGAGAAGCTTCATGGAGGAGGATGAGAAGAGGGGTGTAGAAGAAGAGGCGCTCAGTGAAAAGCGCGTGACAGAGTGGCTCGACTCGTTCGGCGCCCTACGGGCTGGTACCCCTTTTGCCCGGAGTGTCGGCCATACATTACCGCTGTTAGAGCCCGCCGGCACTATATTATTCTCCGGCGCGGTGCTGCGCGCCGTGGCAGCCGGCGGAACGAGAGAGAGGAGAGATGCGTCGGTTCGCTCGGCCGCTGATAAACTACCCTCCGCGCTCAGTCCGCAGGTATAATAAAATGATATCTGGCCGGGCGTATCGCGATTCTAGCTGCGAGTGGCCGCGCCAGCACAAAGTCGCCGCCTGCGCGCCTACGGCGGCTGCGATAAATAATGCCGGCTTGGCGTGCGCGCGAGGGCTCGACCGGAGAGTACCACACGATGGGGTGGGAGGAGTGCAAGAGGAGGAAGAGAAGGAGGCAAAGGTAGGGCGGTACCTCGCACACTCTTACAACACCGCGACACCTTTCGTATCCGTGGGTAGAAGACTCTCGTCGTGCTTCCCAGCCCCCCTGTCAACGTAGCGAGCTTGCCTCGAGTGGCTAGTTCCGAGCTACCGTCCTCTTCCCTCGCGATAAACCGTGATCTATTCCGGTTTCCGTGCTTGCGAGGAATTCCTCTTTGCCTGGACTCTCTCTCTATACCTATTGTAATCCGTCGAAATTCGAAGAAACGATTAGTACCCTATTGAAACCTTCGACTTTGGTTAAAATCAAGGGATCAAGGAGGTCGTAAAATGAACAATGAGTCTATACCGATCACCGGGATGCCAATATGGTACGTTCCAAGGGAAACTCGTTAAAAAAGCTTCGTCGAACTACGAAGGAGAGGGAAGGACATCGTTGAAAATCCATTAACGAACAATGTCCGGTTGTTAGCGGATGCCGGCGTCGATGGTGCAGGACGAGTAAACAAATCGCGGCTTATCCCGGATTACAACTCCCCACGGGGTACTTACTCGCTACGAACGCAGGGCATCCATGGCCCCGTGAGCCTTGTGCTTTCGAATATTATATACACCGCCTGTCACTTCCCGCTGTCGTGGCTTACGCCGCTCCCTCCTTTCTGACAACCTCCTCCCGCTTCGCCCCTTTTAACCTGTCAGGTGAGAAACATCGGTGCACCGTTGATCCTGCCGAGGGAAAGCCCTGACGAGCGCCACCCGCAAGGAACGCCCTTGTTCGATCGCCACAAAGACCTTGCGGAAATAGAGAGAGAGAAGCTCATTTTCGCGACGTCTGTCGTTCCTTCGATATCGTTCGAAGGATTTTGCTAGCGTAAGACGATCAAAGTAGGCCGCTTCGTCGGATAAAAATCATGTCAGTGATTTGTCGTTTCGAGACAAGAACCCCTGAACACGTGGGAGGATAAGTTGGCGTAGATCAGGGTCTTGCTAATCTTCCCTACATTTATTGGACTTACAGCACCGCGTTTAGTTCCGTCCTGTTCCATTTTCGAGCCTTCTTTTTATTCGATCCTCGTCGCTAATTTATTAAATGCAAATGTACTTTTACCGTTGAACGTAACCTTTCGAGGCTTCCCTGTGCTCGAATGCCGGAACGTGTCACCCACCGTGACGTCACGACGAAAATCGAATATGCGCGCGCGAAGTTAACACATTCGTCCGTTTTGGATGATGGCCGAACGCTCCGGAGTAAAGTGGCATTGCTAAACGAGGCTCGGCGATGCAATATGTATTATCTGTAGGAAGGTAATGCCGAAGCCCCGGGGAAGTGGTGGCCGACTGAGTTTATTTCGAAAGACAACAATAGAATGCATCGGTAGGGCGTATTGTATGCAGGAAGGCGCGGTATGGCTCACAATACCTTCTGCATTATGTATCTCGTGCCGGTGGTTATCTCCGTGTGTTGTAATCCTAAACAAGCATCTACACACGCACCTCGTGCGATGGCCATTTCTGCATCGCTCGAACGGCTGTGGGGCTCCCCCGGCGAGCACGGGGTGCTGCCACCGGCACCACCGACCGACCGATATCTACCGACGTAATTTTTCTTACGAGCGTCGTTAGTTCCTACGACTTCCAAGAAACTACCGGTAGCCCACCCGATGGAAGAGAATTCCCCGATCGCGAATTTCGAATCTTCGTCCTCGAGAAACGGCCGATCGAGGCTCTTTGTCTACCCCCGTGCTTTTGGTATTGTCTTTTCGCGCGACGAATATGCGTGGGTATTGCTTCGACGAGTACAGCTTTTAATTCTACGATAAGTTTGACGTATTTACGAGTAGGTAGGTAGATATAGTTTATAAGTGAAATCACCTATCACGGATGACGATATTGTTTTTATATCGACTCTGGTAAATCTGATGAACGTTTTTTCTATAACAGTTATTTTTGGAACCGTTTCAACCTCTCGTGAAAAACGAAAGAGAGAAAATATTGGTTGTAAAACGAGCCATACCTACGCCACTCGAAGTAAATGGCTCGAAAAAGTAAGGGAGAACATCTTTGTTGTTACGAGTCGATCTCTTTGCTTTCGAATGGTCTCGCGAACGTTGCTTTTCAACAGCGAGACATCCTTTCGTGGAGATACCAGAGTCCTCGCGACGAGACGAGTTTTGTCGTTGGTAAATCTCACTTTGTACCATGAAGAGACACTTATCGTCGATTAAACGCAAGGACCTTACTCGTCCGACGAGAGGGAAAACGCTTTTAGGAGTGTCTCGGAGTAAGAGGTGGAGGAGACGGATAAATAAATTTGACTCCCAAAGAACGTCGTCGTCCGCCAGTTGGTTTTCGTCGTTCGCGCGGCCCTTTTGATCTTCCGGCCGTCTAACGCGCACTTAAGCTCGTTTGCTCAACTTAATTTCGGCCGGTCGCAAGCGCTCGCGCCCCTGTGCCGTGACGCCACCGCGTCACTCCCGGCTGCAGTTTTTCCTTGCTCCAAAAGATATCTCTCCCATTATGAAAATGTCAGGTCGACGTCTTTCTTCTCTCCTGTTTGTCCCTGCAAACGATTAGGCACTTCGGGGCACCTAGGGGCGAGTAGGAAGGCTCGAATGGTTTTGAAAAATCAATAGTCCTTCTGGTGTTTGCCTTTTCTCGAGGACCTGCACATCAACGTTAGCTATTTCTTTTAAAAGCTTTGATATATCGGTCACGCGTGTAGAACGTTCGAACGTGGTTACAGGATCATTAATAAAATTAATTCGCAGCAGCACACGGCAAACATGACTCTCGAAACATTAGCGAGCTACCGTGCGAAGAAAGCCACGTTCGTGACGGTAATTCTCGACTTCGATTTCCCATCGATCATCTCACGTATGCTTATACACGTACCAACGTACCTACCATAACGAACGAAGTTCAGGGCTAACATAGACGACTTCATCGAGAGGGTGTTCGATCGATCGATCGTAGCGAAGTCACGCGCGTTAACTTCACAATGGCTCATAAATAAGTTCGAGTTGTGTCAAAAGCCCTCCCATTCATCCGGAAAGCATAGCTCAGTCGTGTCACGCGCCTGCGTCGTCGAACGGATGGACGAACCGTCGAGTTTAACGACGGAGAGACGGACCGAACGATGGAGAACTCGTATAACCGGGAAATGGAGGAAAATTCATGGCCGGAGAGCTCGAAGCACGTCCTACCTCCGTCAGGAACCTCGTGTATCGGGTTCCTACCCCGATACACGCTGGTGAAACGTGACGGAGACGCCTGGCTATCGATAGGACCGGATAGTTTGTCCAACCCGTTCTCGTTCCCCCGTGAGATCGAATCACGGCTCTCGACTTTGGCTTCATCTTCTCTATTACCTCTCTGGTCCATCGAGATTCGATCGGAATATTTTGTTATTTCTTATCGTTTCTCTTGATGTTTGTCATTCGCTGGAACAAAAGATGAGAACGTTTGATTATCGATATCTAAAAACACAATTTTTTCTACCGTAATTTATGACACGAGATGGTACACAAATTTGTATAATTCGATGTAAATAAATGTATCGAACACACCAGCATTTTTCAAAATTTATTCCAGACTCCTGAATTCCCACTAAAAAAAAAAAAAAATTAGCATTTCAAAAAGTCACGTTCGCCAAGAATATAAATGAACGAGGAACACAAAAAGTGTAGATAGGTGCTAGAGATCGGTGCGGTCGGTAGGTCTGCTTTTCGTCCGTGCGAAGGAAAAAGATCGAAGGACGTCCAGGAACAGAAAGCTATACACTCGAGTTTAAATGAAGAAAACGCCTCGAGTGCCTTCGTCGAGACTCGCGCCGAGAATCCGAAGAACGCGCGCGCGTCCGCATCCTTTTGTCGGAATGACGACGAGGACGAAGGATTCGGAACGATCGACTTCCGCGCGTTTCGAAGCGAACGAAAGAGACAGAGAGATACAGAAGACTCAAGAGCGTGTCTCGTGAACGGAAAGGACGATGAAAACCGAGGGAAATTCATGAGCACCGGATCGAAGAAGAGGAGCCGTCTCGTGCGAGATATCCCAGGCATCGTAACTCTCATCTCTCCTTTCGGCCCTTCTCTTTCTCTCTCTAGTTCTCGTAGCTGTGCACGAGAGAACTCGTAACGAGGTACGAAGGAAGGCATTCAGGCGAACTTGCCTCGGCAGGCAAGCAGCGGGCCTCACGGCTGCCAGTCATCGAGCTCGTCGGTCACCCACCAACGCTTATAAAGATTCTCGCGGGCAGAATGTAGATACGAGATGTCAGCTCGACATGAAGCATGCCGCCGACAGCGCACGAACGGACAGGGATGAGCCTACCTCTCTCTCTCTCTCTTGATCTATCTTTCTCTCTTCCACAAACGCGTTTCCTTTCACCCTACTCTTTCTTCCTTCCATCCTCTTTCGTCTCTTTCTCTCGAACCTACCACCACCATTGGGAGTCTCTCTCACTCTGTTTATCTTTCTCTTTCGCTCCGTCTAGCTTTTGCTTTCTCTCGCTTCGTCTTCATGGCGGTCTCTCACCCTTCACCGTGTATCTCTCTCCATTCTTCTCTGCTGCCTGTTCATCCGTCTTTCTCTCTTTCTCTCACCCTTTCTCTCCCTGGGCTCCGATCGTGTGTGCGTCGAAGCAAGAGTACGCGCGTACCCACGTCGAGGCCCTGCTAATCATTATGCCAGGCAAAGCGGCACGACAAGGCACCGCGCGCGCCTTCTTAACTTTCCATTTGCTCCATGCGAAAGAACCCGTGAGAGATCAGTGGTTCTCAATCCTTTCTTTCCTTCGATTCTTACACCTCCTCGTTCTATCTCTTTCTTGCTCTATTCGGTTACATCCGTGCGCCGCCGCACTCCGATTCACTGACCTTTGCCGACATCTCTCGCTCCTCTTCGACCTTTCCTTCCTAACTCTCTCGTGGCCGAATGGACGCATTTCTTAAGATATTACGAGTGCGTTTTTAGGCGGCGAAAGGTCATAAGGAAAGTATAAAAATCGAGATATTAATGCTACACCTACGAGGAGTGCATGTATTATCAACGTTTATCTGTTTGAGAAATATTTAAAAGAAACACGCTATCTGCTATCAATAATAAAATGAAATTGATAATAAATTTCTATAAAATTAACTTTATTATAAAAGAAAAATTGTGAAAGAAAAAACATATAACCGGTCACTTGACCGGTTATGGTACGTTTAGTGCTAAGTAGATATAATCATGAACAGCTTTTAAAAATATGATCCGATTGAACCTTGTAACGTTTTCTGTTCTTTTTCCACGACGGGATTCTTAAACATGTAGGTACATATAATTGAAATAGATGACCTATTTATCGACCTTCCACGACTCCACAAATTTTAGACACAAAAATCACGTGGACCAGTCGCACCAACGAAATGGCACGCGAGCCGTCCAAAATGGCCAATTTGCTTTTTGCTTTACGATCGTCGTTTCAACTTTATTTCGACGACGACGTCCCTCTCCCCCTCGTGCCCTCTTCTCAGGATAAAGGAAAACATCGAAGTAACCTTTTTTATGGGACGTGGGAGATAAGCCGCAAACGCGCTTCCATGAAGCTCCTATCTTTCCGGGCGCTCGCTCGTCTCTCGACAGCGACGACGAGGCGAACTTACATCGTCGCTTCTACTTTAGTCCTCCTAAACGATGCCACCGTGAAAAATTGAATTTATTTCGCATCGACCTATAGCGTCGCTCTTTCAGGAAAGAAATCTTTTTCCTCGAGACGCTTCATCACGGTAGAATTCGTGTTTTATGGTATGACGCTCTTGGTTAGGGGAGACCGGGGCTAGTTGTCCCAATTTTAGGTTTTTTGTTTCTACAGCTTTCTGTAGCTTATATTTTCGAATTTTTTGGTGACCATCACAAAGTTCAACTTCTTAGCAATGCATGGAAATTTTTCCACTTCCATTGGGACGTTTTTAACACGTTTATTTTTCAATTTCAAGCAAACGAGTTTTTTGGGACAACTTGCCCCGCTGCGGGGTAAGTTGTCTCACGCCATGGGGCAAGTTTTCCAAGGTTTCCAAGGAAAAATCCTGATGTATGCATCATGATTTTTGCGAAAATGGACACCACCGCCGATTTCAATGTTTAATGTCCCATTTTAAAGAAGAAAGCATGTAGAATACTGTGCCGTTGTCCGTTTTTCGATATCGTTAAGCAATGATGAGAAATTAATTTTTTAAGTGTCGGAATATGGGTCGTTTTCAAGCTTAAAACTGCTGTATCTTTCCAACCAGCCATCCTATCGAAACGCGACTTGCATATTCGTAAAGAAGAGACTTTCCTCTTTCGAACGAGTATTTGATCGGGCAAATTCGAGATGCTTCGATTTTTGACAAAAATCCTGACCTATGCATCATGAATTTTGCCAAAATGGTCATCACCGCCGATTTCAATGTTTAATGGCTCATTTTAAAGAAGAAAGCATGCAGAATACTGTCCCGTTGTCCGTTTTTCGATATCGTTAAGCGATGATGAGAAATTAATCTTTTAAGTGTCGGAGTATGGGTCGTTTTCAGGCTTAAAACTGCCGTATCTTTCCAACCAGCCGTCCTATCGAAGCGGGACTTGCATATTCGCAAAGAAGAGACTTTACTCTTTCGAACGAGTATTTGATCGGGCAAATCCGAGATGGATTGCGAGATGGAGTCCGCTACAACTCGGCCACTGCGCCGCTCTTGGATGGTCTTCAAAGTGACCGGTATACGTCTTACACGTAAAACTTTAAAGTCATTTTTCTCGAAAGTTTATGGCTAGTGCGCGCTCTTACTTTGCAAATCGAATTTTCTAAAGGTATACTACAAACCTGCAAAGTGTCATCCCGAAGTCAATTTCCGAGGCCGTAATGTCCCCTTGTTAGCTTCGTCGTTGCCATCCCGTCAATGAAGTATTATTATTCGTCTTATCTATAGCTTTTGGAAAAAGAAAATAACATAAAAATACACTCCATTCGTATTTCGCTGATCAGCCGAGAAATACCCATATAATGCGTATAAATATGTATCGAATAGTTTAGTCGCGGTTGCCAGTCGAAGCGTCAAAATCTATAAATTTCTCGACTATCGAGAAAAAAGTTAAAGACTCGGGAGGAGAGATTCGACTTATCGTATCTCGGAATACGTTTCAGAAAATAGGTATCTACCAATACCGCGGTCGCTACGTCGAGAAAGAAGGCTAATTATTCTCGTATGATTTATCGAAACTCGCTCGATACGTATGCTTCCTTGTCGAATCTTTGGCGGTTCTCCTTTGTAAAGAAGCCGACGCGGAATGAGGGCTCGTTCGCTCTCTCGACGGTGGGCGTGAGGGGCGTGAAAAGCGAAAGTTTTTAAGGAAGACGCGTGTGAAGCGTAATTGTTCGCGGCTACCAATAATTAATGGCCGCCGAGTCGATTAGATAAAATTGAAACGAATATCATAAATATACGAACCGTCCGGCTATTTTCGTACTGGCACATACGGAGAGAGAGAGGGCACGATTTGCCTTATCGAGCTTTCTACTCGTAACTCAAACCGACAGGGCGAATAAATTTCTGTCGACGATTAACAATGCGCCGAGAGATCCGAGAGGCGAAAGTATAGCGGCGCGCGGAGATAGCACGACCGCGATAAGCGCTAACTTGTAATTAACTTGCAATTATTTCAAAGAGACACTTCTCCGTATTTTCTCCGCGAGCCGGAAGAAAGATCGCGGCGAGCGCTCGGATACGCCCGAAACGTTGCGATAAACGAACGCGAGCATCGTAATATTTAACGAGGGTTCGCGAGTCACGACTCGTGACCTTTTTTCAGCTACTTTAACCGAATGATAAATAACGAGTCTCGTCAGCTACTTCGATCGTTTTATGAATTATTATTTTTCACTCGCGAAACGAAAATTCCATCGATTCATTAACCCTTTGCATTCGTCTGTCGCCTCCGAAGCGATATATTTCCGTCGCTATATCATTTCGCTTTGAATGATACATCACCCACTACGTTGTGAACAAAAATACCTATATTCCAGTTGCTGGTAAAAAAATACGTCGTATCATCACAAAAATTGGTCGGTTTAAACGTAAAAATCTCTTGTACCGATTCAAGTCGAATCGGCCAAGTATCGTTCCCTTGCAATCTAGCTCCAATCAAACAACGATAGATGGATATTCATCCTCCACATTTTAACGTCGCACGCACGAGACGTCGATCGCGTATAACGAGCTAACTTATCTCGAAATTGCTTCCCCACGGAGCACGCTCTAGAAACGTTGGCTTTATTACCGTTATCGTTCTCCTATCGCTGTCATCGCTTTTACTCTATTTCCCCCATACTTTTACTCTTCTCACGATCTTAATTCTTTCGAGAAACCTAATCATGGAATACTACGATCCATAAAAATTTTCGAAACAAAGACTATGATCTTCCGGAGAAACAGAACAATTGCAGAAACCCTTTTAGCACCGGGATAATTAACGTCACGGACGCACGAAACGAAAGTCGCAAAGCTCGCGAGTCTACTCGCGATAGTACACGCTCGGCGAAAGCCTCGGACATCGCGAATGCGCGAGATATAAATCCCGTAAAGCCGGAATGATCGTCGGTTAGAGGAACACCAAGAGAACGCGTCCGGCGTTGAGTTTATGTAAAGCAAAGCCATGCCGTCAAAAATCCGCGCTGACCCAACGAAATCCCGTCGCGTGGACACGCCACTGACAACGGCCATATAGAAACAGTGAAACGGGACGTGTGCCCGAAAGAGAAAGAGAGACGGTGAGACGGAGAAGCGAGGGGTAGGCACGGCGCGAATAAATAAAGCTATCTCGACTCGCGTTTATCATTCGCTATCCAAGCAGTCCTCGTAAATCTGCCCGGCATCCAACCAGCTAACCTTCCTACTAGCCCGCCTGTCTGCCACCAGTCGATAAGAGTCGGCTGCGGGGCAATATGTTGCATCTCACCCTTCGGACTATGCCTCGCAGCGCAACGTTTGCGAACCGATTATGCCATGCCTCGAAGTCTTCTGACCTTCGTCCGAGGACCTAAGCGTACGTTGGTACTCTTCGAAGCTTCCTTCCTCCCTTTGCGGAGTCTTCCAGAACGGTCCTACGACCCTTCGACCCTTCTCTATGCTTTATAGCTCTTTTTCGGGACGTAATATCGCTCTTGGGACATCATCTTCTTTCAAATATATTTATTTTTTTCGTAACATAAGTTTACCGATAAGAATAGAAAACGTTGTTAACATTTCGATCGATGAGTCCTCCATTAGATATTAAATATCATAAAGTAAAATAAATTGAAAACCTCCAAATACACTTTAAGTTTTTTCATCCAGCGACCAGATCGCGGTGCTTTTAACAAGTTCCCTTCCAGTTTATTTGAGATACTCAAGAGGATCGCTAAAAAGAAACCTTCGCTCCAAATGAAAATGACCAGGCTTTTAAAAACTTTATCGTATATCCAATAATGTTTGCTTTATTAAACGAATATGCCGAGAAGAAGAAAAAATAGAATAAGGAAGTCATCTTCGGGTCCTTTCCATATCGAAAGCGAGGGAGGTCGAAATCGTGCACGAGTAAGCTTGACAAGGAGAAAATTTATAAAGCGCGATGCA
Source organism: Ancistrocerus nigricornis (assembly GCA_916049575.1). Lineage (NCBI taxonomy): Eukaryota > Metazoa > Arthropoda > Insecta > Hymenoptera > Vespidae > Ancistrocerus > Ancistrocerus nigricornis. The sequence goes on along the minus strand of OU696664.1, from coordinate 34,451,474 downwards.
CAGCTCACCGACGTCCAACGAATTTATCTCTATGCCTCCTTAATCGTCGCCGTCGTCGGACGACAAACGGTGGCACGCGGTGGCGGCGCGTGTAAAACGAACGGTGAAGGGCTCTAGGGGAAGCGACGAACGGGGAATGTAGGTAGGAAGAGCTAGTAGAGTGAACGGGGGGAAGGAGAGAGGGTGAAGAGCGAACGATCGACAACGACAGAGCTCGCGTTTAAAGCTTCTATTTCTGTTAACGCCTTCCTTCGAAGCCCGCTTTCCGCGGCTTGCTCCACTATTTCCGCCCACGCTCGGAAGGGTGGTTACGTGAGCGAGCGAGCGAGAGAGAGAAATTCATGTTCTTTTTACGGCACGGTTAAATCAGCGGGAGATGAAAGGCTCGCGTAGAATCAGTCTCGCTTGGCATTAATGCGGCCGTCGCATTAGTCGCGTTTCTGTCCGTGCTGCATCTCGAAGAGAGAGACAGACAGATGGTTGGATATAGTTTATTAACTCCTACCAGTTGTCGCGAGTATACGGCAAGAGTGTTATAGCAAATGATATAAAAGATAGCAAGGAGAGGAACGAGACTGATATAACTCTAACGGGATGGAGAACGGTAATTGACATTAATTAAAGCAATTGCAAACTAAATATATGTATAGAAAGGAAATAACGTATAATGTATAAAAATAAGTATAGAAATAAAGTAAAATAAATGGCCATTTAGTAATAAGTACCTATTCTCGGCTAACGCTGTGGTATGTTACGGGGCAAAAGCAAAAGAAGAAGTTATGAGAAACAGAGACGACTCGAGAAAACAGTCTGCCACACGCAAGGAAAGTACGAGATTAACCATCCAAAGAGAGATAAAGATGAGAGAGATGGAATGAAAGACGGATAGATAGATTCGGACGGTAGAAGCGAAGGTGAAGGGTATGCCGAGGAATGGGGGAAAAAAGAAGAGAAATCGGTCGATACGAAAGACGTGCCGCGGACACGCGCGTGAGTCGCGAAGAGAACTGCGGAGGGGAGAGAGGATAGGAAGATAGAAAGAGAGAAGACATCTTTGATCCGCTTAGACTGGCTACGCTGTCAAAGTAATCCGACAGTAGATTGCTTTCGCTATATACATACGTATATAACATGCATACATAGATATACACGGATAGGCGGATGCACGAGCTTGGCCGTCGGCCGAGAATGTATGCGCTTGCATACATCGCGGTGTGATGCGACCGATGCGAGTGCTCCCTCGCTCTTAATACGCGAGAGCGCGTATAAACGAGCAGCCACCACGGCATATCTACGACGATTTATGTGCCGGCATCGCGATATCTCGCTCAAAGTGAGTCGTCGACCATCCGGTTCCCGGTCGACGTACGAAAATAGCGAACGGTATGCAGAAAACACCATGGGGATCTAAACGCTTTGCTCGCACCCTCTCTCTCTCTCTTCCCTGTTCCTACGGCGGCCGACTGTTGCTTAAGAAAATAGTCGGAGACGTTCCCAGAAGCGAGTAGACGATCCTCGCTGTAATCTTCGTATTTACGATCCAACCGCGAATTCGTACAAGACCGGGCCAACTACTAATTTCGTTCCTTGTAATTCGTTGTTAAAGAAAACATGTAAACGTATGCAAGATCGTGCATCCATTTCTTTCTCTTTTCGTGAAGGGGGGGTGTGGGTGGTCGGACGATTCTCGGGTTATTTGAAGTGCGTCGTAACGTTGATCTTGGATGATCCCTGAATGATTTATGGCGGTCGTTATTGAGGAAGGTTCGGAGCGGACGACGAGAAAGGTGCTCCTAACGTTCCTAACCCGTCGACGGGACTTCCGACGCGATAAAAGTACCCGCGTTCGATGGAAGACGAAAAGAGGGGGAAAGAAAAATCGTCATCGATAATCAGTGAATTACGCGAGTCACCTTCTCGAAGTAATATCTTTCGATAATGAGGAGAATACCTTACGGGCCTCGCTTGGTTTAAATTAAAAGAGGAACGCGCACGGTCGTCGATAAATCTAACGACAGCTTCGAGAAATCGCGTTAAGATCGTACCAATGGAAACTTATTCGAGATCGAAGACGTACGATCCTTCCGACTTCTCGTAATTATATATACGCGATAATTAAGTCGATTTTTCTAACCCGTTATGGACACGTCGCGCTCGTCCGTCGTCACGAAAACTTCGCGCGATCTCTCCTCTTATCTTCTTCTATCGCCACGAGATCGCGAGCTGTCTTCTTTTTTATTTATGTCCTTGAAATAACTCGTTTCGCGACCGAAAGATGCGGGGAGCGATGTATCGACGGAAATAAGTTTGGTGAGAGCTTCGGTCTTGAAATACGATTACCTTCATAAATTTCTTTAACTTATCTTTCTCTCAAATGCATACATTTCTTATGAAGACCTCTTTTTTTAGAGAAATATTCTTTTCGGTTCTTATCGTCTCGGAATATCTAAATTCGTTTCGTAAAAAAATATTAAAATTTAACTCATTCGGTCCTCTAACGCGTCCATTCCAAGCATCGGACGACGTCAATCGAAGCTCTCGTATTATTAATGATCTTTGAATGCCATAAGAGTCGATGGATGGAGAAGCTAGCGTACGAAAGCCAAAAGTCAATCTTTCCAGAGCTACTTTCGTCGCCGATGGACCGTGTTCCTGTCGTTGATAATTATTTCCGTCAATAAAATCGAATGCCATCGCGCGAATACCTTTTGAATACATCATGACCGCGACATTATACGATTTGCCGATAATAAAATCTTCCCTAAACACAATCGCAATTATACTTCAAACGTTCGACGAGAAATCTACAAATTCATCGTACATTTTATCGTCGTTCTCGCGATCGTTAATAATCATGTTGATTGTCATTGCCTTTCAATTCGCTATTTGTATCTAGCACGCAATTTTTTTTCTCCCTCTGGCATGTCACAATAGACGACGACTACGGTAATAAAAACGATCTCCTCCCGTCCCACTCGGAACGATAAAGACTTTCAACGTTAATGCCGTCGTTAATATCATACCATCCCATTCTTCTCCAGCAATCCGTAAAGTCCCCGACGACGAACTCGATAAAAGTCAAAAGTCATTCCTGCAGTCGTGCCCGGCCTCGTTGGAAGGCTGCCGAGAGAGTCGCGTTGGTAATATCGAACACGATCTCAACCTGCACATTTTTCTGGCCGTCTCGACGAACGCGGCCCGGGAATTAATCTCCGCGATCAATTAACTCAAAAGTATCGCGAGAACTCATCAATTCAGTGGGGCGTTAAGATGAAGCTATTAAAGTCCGCTCTCCACGGGCCCTCGCCTGGGCTTTTAATGAATTCATACGATTCCGCGAAGGCGGATCAAGCGACGAGTCGGTGGTGTCGGTGGTATGATAAAGCATTCAACCACCATCGCGTACCTATAACCTTTTGATTTTTTTCTTTTTTCAAATAAAGCCGAAGGATCTCGCAGTGGTGTGTGCCGCGAAGATAAAATTCTTTTTTACGATTCCTTTTTTCCCCTGTAGTAGGTACGATCTACGCCCTTAATCCTATAATGGAGATATTCGTTAGAATTTCTGATTTCCTCGTACTCCCGTGGAACCCATCGTTTTTTATAAAAAAAAAAAAGAAGAAAGGAAAGAAAAATTTACATCTTTACCCGAAAGGACGGGATTCGCGCAATAAACGAATCCCGAAAATGGTCGAAACGGGGCTCAGGTTTAACGTCCGATCGATCGGGTCCATTTAAGATAAGCGAGAACGATCGTTCGAATCGAACGACTCCGACGCTACCGTAACAAGCCGCAGATTAATTATCGTGTCGATGTGAAAGACCGAAAGTCCATTCCCGAAGGCGACAGCCGTTCCGACACGGACTTTCACATCTCTTCCAGAAACTGGCAAGCCGTCAATTAGTGCCACTGTCACTGCCCTTAAGCTTCTAAATGGCGAGAGAGAGGGAAGGAAGGGAAGGAGAGACCTCCTTTTCGCTATTATCGCGAAGAATTACGAGGCACATTACCTGTCCAAGCCGCGGCTCTAACTCTGGCTAAGCCTAAGCTGTTGCTCGCTCGATTAACGCTCGATTAGACCTGTCGAGCGGCCGTTAAGGAGATACGAAAAGGAACGAGAATATGAAATGCGAGATACTTTATAATTCTAGATAACGTTATGAATGGTAACGAGCTTCGTACCGCTCCGCCTTGTCCCGATCTTTCCCCGGTGTGTACCTACCTATATTCGACCGGGCCGAACGTCCCGTCGCTTTAATCGAACAGGAACTAATGAAGTATAATTTTGCGAGAGCGACAATTTATCGGCACCTTTCTATCCTTCCTTCTCTTTCCTCGTCCCCTTATTCCGTCTCTTTCGTATCTCTACCAAGCGAGTCACGATTAACGTCGATACGATATTTGCCCGTTATCGTTGAACCCATTCTTTTAGGCGCAGCCTCCGCACGTTATCCAAAGACCGTGTAGACAATGGAAATGCAAAGTATCGATAAGCTCGAAATAATAATACGCGATTAAGGCCGTTTAAATTAATTCGCTATTCGGTTGTCGTTTAAAATCCGAGTTACATTTACCACGGTGCGATATGTAATACGCACAATACGATTATGCAAAATATAATTGAATTACATACGATACACGATCGTGGTATCGTCTGGTGTATTAAATTTAAAGGCGTTACCCATATTTAATCACCATACGGGCCGTTCGTCGATCGTTGATGGAAAAGATAAAGTCCGCTTTAATATCTCCATCGCAAGGTGTTTCATAGTCGAACGATTAAAATGGTACGGTGTAAGATCTCAGCTGCTAGTACTCGATCGTACGCCTCGATATCTCCCCAGCACCAACTAGTCCTGGAAGAAAAAAAAATGATCGAAGGCCGGCTAACGATCCGAGTATAATTTTCGAACGACAGCCGCACGCGATTTTCCCGCACCGAAGGTAAATCATTCTCAGGTTTAAACGCGGGATGCGAGAGAACGTGTGCGACGGAACGCAGAAAATCGATAAACCGGCGTCGGTACGAATTATTATTACTTAACGGCTCGCGATCCGATCGTAAATTCGATTTTTTTTATAGCGGCCATGCGGTAGCCGTTGAACGTGGCCAGTGTTTCGAGCGTTTCGGATCGTTCCACAGCCACAATTCGGTATCGAGCCTCGAGCGCGACACCGTTCCGTCGATTAGCTTGTCGTAGTATCATAATTAGCGGCAATCGCTCGAAATATCTATATTTCGTGGCGCGCGCTATGGCCAGTGACAGCCCGTGTTACGTGTCCACCATTTATCGCCTTTGCCTACGCCCACGCCGAAGTAAACCAGCCTGCTGACCCACGTCTCCTCGTTAAAAGCGAGAAGGGGTCTTTCGTTTGTGTTCTAAACTAATCCCGGCGAATAACGTTCTAAGGGACGATTCGAGTTGTTGGTTTTTTTTTTTTGTATCTTCGAACGACTGTGGTTCTATGAAAATAATTAAGTGATGTAAACAGAGTCGTAAAATATTTAATTGGTAAAGACTAATTTGAATACGGTTTAAGTAATTAAGTAATAACGTAACGAAGAAACGTAAGTATTAGCAGGGTCGAGTTGTTTTCATACGTTCGACCGAGTAATATCTACACGCCGTTAGAATTTTTATCGCGAGGAAAAGAGATATCGTTCGTAGACGTACGGCCGACCGAATCGAAAGGGACGTAATAACTCAACGGAGGAGGTTCGCGACGTTTGGAACGACTTTAGAAACGGTAAATTCCTGCCCTCGGCCACTTTCCTAATCTCCATAGATCTTAATAACTCCACAAATCATGTACAGAGACACTTTCGTGAAAATTGCGGAATAACTCAAGCTCCGAGCATTATCGCGGTTGCAAAGTGCCTCGACTATTGTACTCCGCTTAAGCCGTTCTTTCGTATGCATAGCACGCTCCACCGTGTAGGTATATATCACGTAATCAAGAAATTAATTCAAGCAACGTGGCCTTTACGCGACGCGTCATCGGCACCTTCTCTCATCGCGAACCGCGCGTTTTCCTCGTATTTCGATCTATTACAATCTAATAAATATGATAAAAACGTACGTTAGGATAGGCGCGTTATTCCGGGAAGGAATAAAAGTTCGCGTGAGAAACACGATGCATTTTTACGACGCAAAACGCACCGAGGTCTCGCTCTACCAACGATCCGCGTAGTAGTGCGCCTACCGAAAAAAAAAATCGGACGCGACGGATTTATCGCGATCGTTATTCGCCTTTTATTTTATCCCTCTCCTTTCAAAGGCGTCGATGCGCGCGATAATTCAACGAGATTAGAATGATTTACCGCGGGGAATAAAAATAGTGTGAGTTTCATCAAACCCGCGCTCATAATCAACGATATTTATGATACGATTACGATCGGGGCCATTACGAAGGAAGCCTTAAATCTTCCGAGCGAAGTAATAACCCTCCATGTTCGAGTGCCAAGTATCACTCGGCTTGTTAGTCGACTAGTAGTATTCTTTCTAGATCGGCACGATATAAAAAGAATAGAATAAAGATAGAGAGAGAAGCTCGGCTAGCGCAACAACGACGGTCGAGCGTTAGATACTAAAGTATGTATGTAGGTACGTATAATGATAATCACCGTGATTAACGAGAGTTTTTAATACTTTGAGCTAGAGGCGCGGCACGGGACGGATATTTAAATTAACATTAAAATAACGGAGCTACGTGGATACGAGCAGCGAAGCGTTTCGAAGCGCGAAAGAAAAAGACGGAGAGAGAAAGAGAGATCATCGAATATCTCGACCGACTTTCGAAGCGACACGCTTCTTCGACACGCCTTTGGCACGTCGTCGTTGCTTGCTTCGCTAGCCGGACGATTTACGATGCTAATCGCTAGCTACTTCGGAGATCACCTTTGCGCAACGTACGAGCGAGATAAAATAAGAAAAGCGAGCGAAGGTGACAAAGTATAATCTTTATGTAATCCTCTGCATTCAATGTTTCCGTTCTGACAGAAGTAATTTTAAACGTTGCGCTCGTGAATTATTAAAAAAGTTCCTTTTTGCTTCATTTTTATATTAAAACCTCGGGTAATCAAATTTCTAGATGCAAAGAGTATACGTGGGTAAATAAATCAATAGGTACCTACCTAATAAAACCTTGAAGTGTTTTTCGTAGAAAATACTCATATATGAGGTCTCACGTCGAAATTATTCAACTTTAATAATACACGTCAAAATCTTATAATAAATGCCGCTATTATTACAGCACGTCTGCTTGGGAATAACTTAATAGGTAGATTCTAATTCGATGACACCCTTTCCAAATTTAATCTTTATTAACCAAACGCGATCCTCGAAGAAAGAAAAAGGTAGAACGAGTAGAGCCTGCGGTGGAAAAGTAGCGATAAAAGCGATGCGAAACGCTCCTAACCGTAGAATAACGCGAGATTCGAATCGCGCGTGGGTGGAAGTTTATGATTCGCCATTAACTCGTGGGATGTGTAATTTGAGACAGAGACCATATTACTTTACCCGGAAAGGATCGCGCCTCTACGATCGCGCCATGTATTTTACATCCAGAGGGCATATCGGAGAGATCCGCGAAGGTCTTATCCGCGTGAAAAAGCTCGTATCGTGCCAAAAGGAGGTGGATGGAAGAAGCGAAAGCTCCAAAGCTGCGAGTCTCGTTTCGATCGATCGATCGATAAGGATAAATACGCGAGGAATCTCGTAAATCTCTATCTCGTGGAAGGTAGTGTACTTTGATTGAAAAGAATCGGGGAGGAGCCTTTTGTCGAGAGCCGTTGCTCACCTTTCCGCGCGCGCGTGGTATAGAAGAGGAATAGGAGGAGTACGAGGTGGAGGAGAGGTATTAGGTTATAGACCTCGCTTTTCCAGGCGCGCGAGTTATAAATGGCCGGTGCACACCGAGCTGAAACGTACATAGAGGACGCGTGGAGAAGGAGGAGGAAGGGTAGAGTCTCTCCGAGCGGTCTTCTCTCTCTCTCGTACACATACTCTCGGTGGTGGCGAAGCACAGGAGCGAGAAGAAGAAGGAGAGAAACGAGGGGTTGCCGGAGGACAGGGCGGCGAAGTGAGACAGGAAGCGAGACTAGTCGACGTAGTCGATGGAAGCGCGCAGGCTAGTGGACTCGGATTTATGAGACCGTCATATTTCGCAAGCTGCAAGCCGGTAATTCCTGGCCGTGCTGCGATTTATGGCCGCGGTGTGTCCCGCCTGCGCCATTAATCCTTCCCTTTCGCACCGAATCGAACTTCCACCTATCCTATACTCGGCTTCTCCTCTTCTCTCGCTCTCCACACTTTTCCACCTTCCTTCTTCTCCTCCTCCCATCTACAATTTCGCCGGTATATGGACGAACGAGAGAGAAAGATATGAACTACCCTTGCCCCGCGGGAACCGACCCATTCTTTTCCCAACTTCCATCTTTCCTGCTTTCTCGAGCGTGACAAGCGAGCGCGAAATGACGGACGTCGCGTGGATCGTTCGATTCGTATCGCTTCTCCTTCCACGAGTTATACTTTTATAGCGATCGATTCGAATCCTATTTCTTCCACCCACCTAATTTTCTTTTTCATATATCACCGAGTTTGGGATGTATAATACATAAATTTATCCTAGAAACGCAGACCGTACGTATAGTACAAAATTATTATAGCAAAGTAAACCTTTTAATCAAGGAGTTTGTGTAATTTATTTGGAATAAAAATAGTACGGTAATAAGTCAAGAATCTTTAAGTAAATCAATAAAGGAAACTCCACGGATTCTATAAGTGTCGTATTTGTTCACTCGAAAGGTTAAAGACGATTATTATAAATGCGACATATTTTTACTTATCCTCATTTATTAATCTCAAACTTATACCAACTATATAACCTATTTTTGGTAAATTCGAGTCACGCTTCAACGTGATTAATCGTCGCCGGAGGGGTCTACACAATAATAATCAGTGTCGTTGGCGTCGAACGAATGTTCGATACGCGATTAGTATCACGCGCACGAAAGTGGACATCCAGCCGTCGTCGTTAGAAGAAACCTACGCCTGCGGCGGCATTTTAAACGAGCGAAGCAGGAGATCACGGCACTCTCGCGTCGTCGTGTTAGCGCGCGGTAGAGATAATGCTCGGTAGAGAAGATCGCGCTACGTTTTCCCGGAGGAGTTAATTGGACGTTACTCGCTCGTTTTCTTCGTTCGCGATGAGGTTACTCAAACTCGAGAATGGGTACTCGTAACACGGTGGGGTTAAAAGGGTATGTCCTTTGTCAAAAAAAAAAAAGAAAGCGAAAACAAGAGTAACGAAACGCGTTGGTAAATAAATTGCAACGATGCGAATGAGAGAGAGAAATATCGTGCCGATTTTAAATAGAAATATAACCAAGGAATTCGATCTCGCGAATTTCTGCGTCGGTTTTAAACGTTTAATTAATTTAATATCCCCTTCCTTTGATCGTCGCGGCGTAGTTCGCATAATTAACTCTTTTGCACTTTGATCTCGACTGCGTTACAACCAACGGATTTATGTATTCGCGAGAGTTATTCGAACTCTTTGTACGGGAAACAATGAATAATAATAATAACCGATTACCACGGAGCGGAATGCCGTACCGCATACCCAAGGAAAAATTAAAATCGTAACGTGCCGAGGCACGTTCTCTCGCATGTGTGCGTTGTTACACCAAAGACGGAAGAGTTAGCATGAAATGCCTCATTAAAAGAGCACGGTGTATAAAACCAGCGACTTTTTAAACGATAAAGCGTTCGTTTCCTCGGCCCGAATTTAATACAAAGCCACGTTAAGCAGCCGGTATATGATAATACGCGAGAAAGAGAGAGAGAGAGCAAAGGGTTAATGCGCGTCGACGATGAAAACGAGCGGATGAATGCGATAGTGAAAGAGAACTGTGGAAAGAGGGTGGGAGAAAACGAGTAGGGTTAATCGTAGGCCGTTTCGATGCTTGCTTGTTGTATTCTATATATACATACCGAGTGTTTCATAATATGCGAGAAGAATTATACCGACGGATGTAACAGTTAAAAAGATGTTTCAACGTGGCAGCTTGCTTTACGTTGTCAATAATTCTTTCGACAACGTAAAGTTACCTCATCACCATATTTTTCAAAATACTAATCTATACATTTTTTTTAATATAAATACTTTTTACAATTTACTACCACAATATCTTTCAGATATTACGAAACACCCTGTACATCGTTCACGTTTTCGTGAGAATTTTACCGAAACGTCTCGGCGCGAAATCGGTCGAGTGGATCGACTCGAACATCGTGTTCGTTCTAGCTCGTTGATTTTCCTCAACGAGCTCGCCTCTAAGTATCGATGCATTAATCCCTCCTCCCACCCCTCCGCCCTTCTCGATCGTAACGCGAGCTATCAACGTACGTTTCGCGACGATAAATTCGCGGCTCGTAACGGTTTTTAATCAACGTATAACCCGTCGATGCGATTAATCATTCGACCGATTACGATCGAATACACGACGAGCCATCGATAGCGTTCGCTCGCTCGCTCGCATACTCTCCCTATCTCTCTTCCTCTCACGCTCGACAAAATGCGTACACGTCTCGTAAAATATCGGGCACAGTTGGCGGAGCTCGTTCTACGTTCGTCGTCGTTGTCCGTAGTCGTCGATAGCCCGAGGGATAAAAGTGTTGGACACTTTGTTGGTTTCGCTTTTTTTTTTTTCAAAAAACAACGCGAACGAACACATACGACACACAATCGAGCGAGTCGCGCGCGACTCCGCGAGGTTCCTCGTTCGAGTCGTTTATCTTCTGGCCGGGACCAAGTGCCCGCGAACGTTCCAACGCGAGTATTCTTTTAAATTCCCCGGGTTATGTTCGATCCGATCGGATTACGTTGATCTCTCCCCGAGCAGATCGATATCGGTGTCGGTACGTAAATTCGAGTAACTCGGAAGTACACGTAGTAAGGTATACGTTTGAAAGGATCTAGGTTATCGAACTTGATCTCTTTCTTTCTCTCTCTCAACGAGAAATCGATTATACGTCCTGCCGAAGCTGCGCGCGCGCCCGCTTAAAAACATTCTCAATTTTATCGCGTTATCGACATCGTTATATGGTATACATGCATACCAAGTGCTACCCATGGTTAGGCTGCTATCTAGAGAGGATCTTCGAAATCGTTTCTCTAACTAATTATAATGTACCGAATAGAAAGTCCTCGGGATCCTCGATCTAGTTCCGATAGAATAAATATTCGTGGTATCGATCGAGATAAACGTTTTACCATACGAATCTCACCTGGAATCAAGGAGCCGATCCCGGAACGCGTTTCGAAGAGAGATAGAGAGAGGATCCTCGAGCGATAACGAGTAGAAATCATTTGGGATTCGTGCTTAAGAACCGAGACGATATTTCGTTCGAGTCAAAGAAAAGAAAGAGGGAAGAAAGAAATATAAGAAGACGAGTGTCTTGGTTTGGGCTCGCTCAAGAATTACTCTCTGAGCTCGTTGTCGTCGCGTCGCGCGGTCGCCCGACCAAATAATTAATCCTGACGGTCGGAACGCTGTCGTCCTCTTCTTCATCGTCGTCATCGTCGTCGTCGTCGTCGTTGTAGAAACGAAGCGAGCGAAGAGGAGGCTGCCGCTTGCACGTCGAGTGTGCGTGGAATGAAAACTGTCAGTGGCTGACACGGCGGATTGGTTGGGGGCGACAGCTCGCTAAATGCACAACCACCCTCCCCTCTTCTACGAGCCACTACCCCACTGCAACCGACTCTCTAGCCTACTACGTCTGCGAGCGGCCTGGTGTGTACCTGCCGTCGCCGATGCCGTTGAAAATACGCGCCGATATGCTTGTCCGCGCGTCACAATTTCCCTGCGGCAGACTAAAAAAAGAAGGAAGAATAAATAAATGAAAAAATGGAGGAGGAGAAGCTGAAAGCAGCGGAGAGGGGGCCATGGAAATTCGCAAATGCATGGTATTGACGTTTCACGACCCGTAGTCCGTTAACCCCTCGCCAAATGGTGGAAAGGTACAACGAACCACCGAAAACCACTTTAACCGCTTAGCCGCGAGACCGCGATTCCTGCGAGACGAGATGCGCATCGATCTTGTCCTCGAACTTTCTTTGCTCGAGTTTCTTAAGTAGCTTCTCTCTTTCCGTCCATCTCCCGGAACCTTTGATCGCATTCTTCTTTGAGTCTCTTCTTTTTCGTCTTTCAGGATCGTCTTGGAAAGCTTTGGTAATCTATCCAGGAAGAACGTCGAACATTTGTCTCATAAGATTCGTATAAAAGATGATCGGAGAAACGTCAAAGCACAAAACATACGCTTTCCTAGCGATATATTTGAAATTCCAAGAAAATTATTCTCGGTAGAGTTTCTGTTTCTCAAAGTAAGATGTGGAAGCACGTTCATTAACATCTTTCCGGTCTCCATGAAAGAAAATTCTTCTTTCGGGAGGGGTAACCTTGAGTACGAGTAGGTATACCTAGGCCATGGCGACGACGTCGATATTAGTCCCGCCGTGGAAGTTATAATTGGCAAGGTTCGATCGATATTTTAATTTATCTAAGGGAAGTGCTCCCGGTGATGCTGTCAGTGCACTTAACGAGAGAGGACAGCTTGCCGAAGCGGTGAGCAGAAAATTGAAAACGTTAAGGGGGTGGAGCGTGAAGAGGGTCGAGGAAAAGAAGGGGAACGAACGGTGAGAAGAATTACTAGCACCCGATGTCAGGAAGTAATAAGTAAAAAATAGATCCCTTCCCGGAGAGTTACCAATTACTTCGATAATTATTCATTCGAGCGTCAGCGTAACCGCCAGAACCGTTGCCGCCGTTGCCGACACCCACCACTGCTGGAAATAAGCGTGAATTAACGTCTACCGCGTTATCGTATAAATTATTGCACGCGTCGTCGCCCGCCGACGACGACGCGAACTTACCAGGGGTGGATTAGGAAAGCGAGCCCTCTCGACCAAGTACGTGCTCGCACGCCGATCGACGAACAGAGATTTAGATCGTGTAATCCGAGTCACGTGGAAGCATTCGACCTAGCTATATACGTACCACGAATATTTACCAAGGGGTCGTGCGAGTTGAAAGGAAATATATGAGGATAAATCAAAGACAACGATGTCGTATCCCACTCCCTCGTCAGAATTTTGCTTTAATTTGGTTCCGTTAAAAAACGAGGAAAAGATTAAAAATTTAATAGACCAAAGATCGGTTAAATCGTAGCACGGATTGAACCCAACGATAGAGCAGCCAGTTGTACTTTGAATTTAATATCCAAGACAATGGAGCACGGTGATGGGAGAAACGACGGAAACACCTGATGCTTTTTGTTTACGAGCAGTCGACGAGCCTGGTAGAAAAGAGGGAGGTAAGAAGGGACGGTGGTGCTCGTTAGTCTGGAGACCGCTTAAATCTGAAATTCCCCGATTTCTCGAGGTTTCTCTAATTGCCGATCGATCCTACCTACTTTTTCTGCTTCCCCTCCGTCCTTAAATATATATTTTCTTTCGTATTCCCAATAGTTTTAATCAACGTCATTGAGAGTATATAATCGAAAAGATTTGGAAGTATCATAAAATTCGAAGTAGAATTTCGGCGAGGGTCGATGGGATATTAGCACGGTCACGGTATCAGCCGAAACGTTTGAAAGGCACGGCTTCGCACGGACGTCAATTATAACGAGGATAGGATACGTCCACCTGGATGGAATTAACGTCCCCATCGTACTTCGTTAGTCGCTCATTCGAGTCTCCATTATCGAAGTCTCGCTAAATAACTTAATGGCAATTACTTAACCGATACATGTCCCGGTGGTTACCATCGCCATTGACAGTACGTTGCGCTTCGCGAACGCAGGAGTTATCCGTCGATACTCGGATTCCTCGCCGTCGATCGTTATTATAGGTACGCGTACGTATGTATCTATCTACGTATGTATAGGTACACGCTGGAACCATCGTGCATCGAAAGTCGAGAAAAGGGAACGAGAGAGGACAAACGCTCGCTCGACAGAATGCGCTCGCGCGTTATCGCAACGATAAACACGTTGGAAAGCGGGAATTTACGTGGTCCGAGACACGACGACGTCAAAGAGAGATAACTCGATCGTCGATGCTGACCGCACCACGTGATTTATCTAAAGCCGGTTCCCAACTCGTTTCCCGCACCACCGTACTCTGCAACAAGGTGCGACGATTGCGATATTGTTACGAGTCGATGCCCCTACGATCCATCGTTTCATCGGTTTAGGTCCGATACGAATGATCAATGAACATTATGACCAATAAAGTGTCTTTGTATAACTTTGCCTTACTTTTTATTCTCCTCTACGTTATCCCGTCATATCCAACATGGTAATTTGCTTCTGTGGATATTACGAGAACGATATTAGGTATAACACATGTTTCGAAAATAGACAGATTATTAATTCTCTCATTGCCGCGAGAGACGGAATGGTAGCTAATTAGATTCTAAAAGACTTCCACTATAAATTGAAAGTTCTTGTCGAAAGAGTGACGTCTCGAGAATGAAAAATATTGTAAATCAACAACGGGATACCTCCTCTTCGAAAATAAAGATCAAAGCGATCTCACGATTTATGCGATCTTGGAGCCTCGAGCGGAATGCGTAAGAAGACGTCGGACAGTCCATAGGAAGTTTAACGGTTCGTCGACGGACGATAGAGAAACGGTTGCCGATCCGAAAAGGGAGCGGCGTTGGCAGAACGAAGAAGAGGAGATGGAAGAGGATGAGGTGGAGAGCAGAAAGAGAGAGAGAAAGAACGGTGCGGCGGGTCGATGCGAAGCCGACGAGACACGATCGAGTCATGCTGGTCCATTGTCCTGCGGTAGATTGGCTGATTTCGTCGGGACGTTTGACGAAGCCGCCGCGTAGCTACCACGAAGATTGATTGGCAGTGATAGGGACGATCGACGAGTACGGCCGAAGCCGGCACGGAAGCTCAATAAAGGTAATTAATGGCTCGCTCGAACCGTAGGTGTTCCGTCCGAGAAAGAAGAATCCCAATAAAAACACCAATTTACAGCGCTTTGGTAGCTCGCGCGAGCCCCGTGAGTCTTTCGATACCTACGTGGATCAAATAAAAAAGAGAAAGATCTATAGTGGATCGGCTCGCATAACGGAATATCGTAAAACCTTTTCTCCGATATATATTCGATCGTACCGACGTCTCGTGCTGCGTCAAACTCGAAGGAGCACCTTCTTCCGACGAATGCGACCGATCGTCTCGCTTTTCTGATTTATTGCGATGATTTTGATTCCCGAGTAGCTACATTCTCGATCGTACCATGCTCGATACTGCGTTTGACACAACGGTTGCGACAACGAGGACGAGGAAGATTAATTTCGATCGAGCCGTTGCCGTCAGGAAAAAGTGGATTCTTTTTTCGGAATGTCGATGTTAAAGTAAAACGAGCTTGAAAAATATTTTTCTACCATTATTCATTTATCGTTCTACCCTCTGGGTAATACTTCCGGCAAAAAAAGTTAATATAAAAAATATTTAATATTTTCCAATACCGTATCATCGAATTAACCCTGTTCTCCTTCACCAAGAAGCCACGTATTCCTGCTAATAAAAAAGAAGAATGGACGGTCTCTTCGTCGTCATCACCATCATCAATGACACCAAGCTCGTTTACTCTACCCTCGAAGAAGAGTAACCTACGGTTTCGTTACTCTCGCGCGCTCGCCATTTGTTTCAATCTATGCTTCAATGGACGTGAGCTAATTACGAACAGCATCGAGCGACAACGTTGCTCCTCGAGTCGTGTAGTCTACCCCCTCTCACCCCCTCCTCTTTCTCATCCCTCACCACGACGCAACCCTCTCCTCTTCTCTTCCCTACGTAGCATCGCGACGACGAGCGACGTCCATGAATGGTAGTCTCCGCGGCGTGATAGTCTAAAGAGAGAGAGAGAGAAGGATAGTTGGCCTCTCTCTCCTACGGTCAACCGGTTACAGGGAGTTGACAGGGTTGGCCGGGCGCGTTACTGCGAGCCCAGGACAGTTCCTGTCAGGCTACATGGAGACAAATGAGCGACCGGCAATCAAGCGCTGTTAGCTCCGTGCGACCTTTCGCCAACCGCCATCTGACCGTTCCTTTTTGCCCCGACCCGCTTCATCATAATTTATTGTGATACTGTCACGTTAATAACTCAATTTATTTCACTGGAAGCCCTATTATTTTTACGGCTGGTCTTAGCTCTCCTCTTCGCCCTCGAACCTCTCGTCCGGACGCGAGGCCACCGGTCTCATCGCTCGCGTCTTTCATCCGGTTTTTAGTTGATCTTTCTCTCTCTCTTTACCTTTCTTCTTTTCATTCCCGATGTTATTCTCGTCATTGTCGTCGTCGTAGAAAATCACCCGAGTTTCCTCGTACCCGCGTATGATTCACGCGTCGGACCCAAGTTAGCGACGACTTTCGAGAACTTTGAAAACACTGACTAATTCGAGATATCGACACTTTGCATGACCGTGCAATCTTCAAGGTTCGAAGGATTACCAGCGAGTACCTTTCGTAGAACGCTTTTTATATTTTAGTCGACGCTTAATGGTAGTTACGACTCTCTTCCCACGGCTAATTTACTCGAAGTAGGTATATACGCGATTACTCGGGGTTCCTCGTCAATCTTCATTACACGCAATTTTCAACATTCTAACGAGGCAATGTTGTACCTATACGAAGGAAAATTGTAGGTAAAATGACTCGACGGAAAACGAAGCGAGCTTTGTCACGCGATAAAGACGACTCGTCTATGCGTTAATCGATCGAAATATCGACACCCGTGTTCGTATCACCTTTTTAGGCGACATGGTTTTTCAAAATGGATATACTTTGGTTAGATGACCAAGAAACTTTGCGAAACGTTTTAATTTTACCATGTAAAAGGAGAACGAGGCTATACCCTATAATTGACGATAATATCGCGACGACAGCGTCGTAGGTTAAAAACGATGAAATCGATCCACGACTCGGCTAATCTCCCATGCGTTCAGATTGTAAAACGTTAAGATAAGAAGAGCGGAGGAGGTAAGGTATGCCGACATCACCTCGAGCTACATTTACCCTCTATTCTGCCGGATATATACGGACTTGGAGGATAACGTTGCGAGAGATAGCCCGGGTTTAACCCCTCGACAGCTACGCTATACCTCCTCTTACTTAGGAACTTCTTGGCTCCTTATCACCGGCCAACGCTATAACCAACCCAAGTTTCCTCATCAATGTCCCATCCGCGCGGTGTCTGCGACTTCCTTCTTGTCCTCCATCTCTACCACCTTCTTCCAACCCCTTAACCCATTCTTCTCTTTGCCTCCTTCTCGTTCCCTCGAGTGCCTCGTTATACCGCTTTTGTCACTATCATTTTACCTGAAACTTACGACGAGTCGTGACGAACAAACGCGTCCAATAAAGTTCTTCGGAAGAGATCCTCGTAACGGAGTAGGTATCTTCTCGAGCGATCCGTCGAGTCTATGATTCCATTAATTTATTCCTCTTTGCTTGTTTATTTATTTACTTCGGTTTAAGCGATTTATGCGTTTCGGTGATCGGATCGAAATTGAGATAAAATAAATTGCTAGGAGTATATGGACGTGAGAAGTTATTTTTAATGCGTCGAGGAAATATTTCCATTGACGGGGCCGCGTTAAAAATACACGAGTATCTATACCTGCCCCGAAGTGATTCGTCGACGTAACGTTCTTTATAGTTTGACTCGCGAACGGTCAACATATCGAGCGTTGTAATAAACTACAAAGAAGTAAATCAACGTCCCGCGGTGGCGTAGATTTCGAAACGAATGAAAATGGCAAAATGGAGAGGAAGAAAAATCGGATTTATCTCCGACTCGCGCTCTCTCGTAGAGATCTCATCGATCTCGAGCGAGAAAGTCAGAAGGGCACCGGAGTCGATGTATGAATCGCGTGGATGGAAAACTCGTTTCCACCGTTTGGTATTGTTGCGTTACGTCGACGAGATATTAATCGAAAGAACTTTGAGATAAAATATAAACGAACCGTGAACAATCGTGACGCGAGCAACGAACAAACGTTCTCTTTTCCTCTACCTTTTCCTCGTTTCTACTAAATTACTAAATTATTTTTACGGGAACGGCTGCGTTGATCTTTAAAATATTTCCTGCACGCGTATCGTCTTCCTCGAATGATAAAACAAAGCACAAATAATACATCTCTATGCGCATTAATTCACCGAGTCAAAATGCAATAAAATTTATTACTCTCCAAGACGGCCTTTTAAAACGCACCCCGTTTTACAGCTTGCATTAACATAATCAACGATAGCGATAATATTAATATCCTCGTGGTATACACATAAATAGAAAAGCGAGGTCATTAATCAAAAGAGGGAACGAACCGTTCGATGCGTGGGTCCGACTCGTTGCGGATCTTCCTCGTCCCAGCCTACGGACCGAAACCATTAATTGTCATTATCGAATTCTCCTTTCGGTCTATCCAGACGACCGGAGCGTGGAAGCATGGAGAGCTCGCGCTAAACGCGTATCACGCACAAACATACGTACGTAGATAGATACATACATGGGAGGTTGTATAGTGGACGAACGCGCCGGGCATGCCGGGCGCGCAAGGACGGTTAAGAGGGTTCTCTCTTACCGGTCGACTCCGTTACACCAATCACAATTACTCCGTCGGCGTCTTTGTAGTCGGCTAGATTGAGAGATAACTCGCTCCTTCATGCTCGATTCAATAATTTAACGTAATTACGAGAGCCAGCGTGCCGGCCCTGCGTAGTCAAGGCGGCGGCGACTCGGTTCGCGAGATGCGATTAAGCCAAACGCGTTCGAACCTTACGCTCTCGCGGAGAGTACGTCCGTGCTGCCACCGATATCCGAATGTTTACGTCGAGCTTCTCTCGTCGTCGTTGTTAAGAGAGAAAGAGAGAGAGAGAGAGATTCTTCGGTGGCAAGAAATTATCGCGAACGCTCGAGCTGACACCCAACCTGCCCCGTACGATCTCGAGAACGTAAACACTTTGGAATTACGAGAAGGTATAAGCTCGCGTTCCGCTCTTCGTGATATCTACAGGATCAAATATACATTTATATATTTTATTCCGGACCGTGATAATGAGCGTAACTTGTTTCAATATCGTATGACATCGAATGAAATAGAATAGAACGCGAAAGATCAGAGGGCGAAACGATCGACGCTCGAACGCCAGATGAAATATGCAAGATTATTAAAGTCATAAAACGCGTAGGACCGATGTAAAAGCTTCCATTTATTTAGCGATACATTATTCATGGATCGCTCAATTATTCATCGTCCTATGCGCCAGGAAAGAAGAGAATGAAAGAGAGAAAGAGCGATGTAGAAAAGGTAAAGTAAGAGGAGAAAGGGAGAAACGGGTAACAACATAGAAGGCAAAGTTTATCGTAATGGCCTTCCATAAAAAAGGAGTTATTCCCTACGTTCTCCGTCCATTAAAGAAGTCTCCCTCTCTTCTCGATATACGAGCCGCTCGCAAACGTTATCAGCCATTCCCGGCGCATCGCATTCGCCTCGCTCGTTCGAAGGAAACCGTCTGCCGACTCCACGCGTTGTCGTATTATGTAAATTCCTGACATCCCTGACCCTACAATTAGTTATTCGCGCGTGCACGTACCTACCCGGTGATTCGCGAACTCCCGCATGCGCTCGCGCGCACGCCAACTTTCGTGGAAAAACCACGGAATTTTCTATCTTTCTTGTCTCTGCTACGAGGCGAAAAGACGAGGATTCCGAGCGAGCGTGGAAGCAACATCGGAGATAAGATGGTTGCGAAACGGTGGAAGCCCACCGATCGAAATTATTTATGATTCTCGCGAACCGGCGATACCTAGGTATTCCTATAATACAGATATCTTTTAAACGAGTGAATAAGAGAGAGAGAAAGAGAGAGAATATCTTTTAGCCATCCCGCTCGATAAACTAGCAACGAAGCCGTCGACGACTAACGTCGAACGTCTTACTACTCGGCAATAAACTCGCGTGGATAGGAGCGATCGGTGGATTTTCTCGGACGTATTAAAGATTCCACTTGACTCCGTGGATAGATACTTTCTTTCTCTCGTCTCTTACGTATAACCTCCTGCGAGTGAGAGAGAAGGAGAGAAAGCGAGAGAGGAACGTATACCTTCCACGGATGGTATAAATTATGCGCATTCTAAGATATCGCGGTTTCGCGATTTACGAACGACGCTCGCGCGTATTTCTTCCGACATCGCCCGGAGAACGTGTTTCTTCCTCTTCACCGGCACTGCGAAGTAGAGAAAGAGAGAGAAAAAGAGAGGAGCGAGCATATCCTCCAGGCGCAGGATTAATCCTCGCCGCGATAAGCGTCGGACGTGCAAATAAAAAGCCGCGTTAATTGACCGTCCATCCGACGTCGAATCTGAAATCCGTAATGTCTCTGAACCTTTTTTTTTTCTTATTACATTTTATCGGTCCCTGTCATCGTAATTATCGAGGGAACTTAATTACGATGAGTTACCGTCCGCCCTCGAGTCCACGCGTAATACAGCGTGGGTTGGTTTTCTCGATGCGTAAATGCACCTGTACTTTTGGTACGTATGTACATCGTTAATGTATTTATTATTGCCGAGAGGTGACCGAAACTTTGTTCACGACATCGGTCAGTTCAAAGAGACTATTTCCAAAGTGGAAAGGAAACTCTTGGTTGGCTTTGGTCGTTCTGACGTAAACTGTTAAACCGAACGACGACGTCCGGAAGTTGGAAAAGGAGGAGGCACATGGCGCTTGGCCGAAGAAGAAGGAGGTGACCGAGACTGGGGAGAGAAGGAGGGAAACGCGACGGACCGGATGATGAATTAGCCGAGGTGACCTCTCGCGCGAAATCTCTCTTGCTAGCTCTCGCCGTAGGCAGCTCCTGTGATGTCGACCCCGAGATGATGGATCGCCCCGCGTCACGGAGCCATTCATCACCTCCATCTATCAGCCACCCCTTCACCTTGCTTTAGAAAGCGAGCATTCGACGGCTATCTACTCGCTTCGGATAGTGATTAATGTTGATCGGAGCGCACCCTGTTATTCGACCTCACCTCGCTTCCCTTTTCCTCCTCCACTCTTTCTCTCGCTCTCCCTCGCACTCTTACTCCGTATATCTATCTATCTATCTATCTATCTATCTACGTATCCCTCTGTCTCTCTCTCGCTCTACGAACGTCGACGATTTTCCTTCCTCACGGGCGTCTTCTTTTTGGACGTTGACTTTGTCCAACGCGTATGAAAATAACTTCTTAATCCTGAAACTAATAACTATATAATTTAATAACTAGTAACTAAATAAATTATGAAACACTTGGAAAAGTAAGTAATAAACTTGGATATAAAAAAGGAACAGAGTTCGTGATTGTTCGATTACTGTATTGTTAAATATTATTTTTCCTATATTGCAAAAAAACAAGGAAGTAATATTAATTTATAAGAGTAGAGACATTAAGGTTTAAGAATGGATTTAAGTTTATTTTGTTATCAATTCTGTTATTTTTATTGTTTTTCTGTACTTGAATATGTAAGCTGTATTTACAATTATAACTGAAGCTAATAAATGTAAATCATCATCATCATCTCTCTTTTTCACTCTCCCCTCTTTCTTCCACTCTTCCCACTCCCTCGCTCTATTCTGGAAATCGCTCGAAGGACAGCTCCGTTTCGCGCGGACGGCTGTAAAATATTGCTTCGATTTCGACTTCTCGCTTCAACGGGATTAACGTCTTGTAGCGTGGAGAAGGAGATGAAAATAAAGCGCGTAAATGCGGCAGCGTGTGCTAAGAGCTTACGTAGGTGTAGGCGTGAGTCGTTTCACGTGTTGGTAGCTTCGAAGGAGGTTTCGCGAAGAGAGCGATTCGTCTTCTACAAACGGCGATGAGTGTACCGCTTGAAATCAACGTTCGAACTGTTGTAAGATGTTCCGTTGCTCGTGTTTAAATATTGAGCAACGCGGTACGACGAGTTCGTCGTTTTTTTGTTTCCAGATTTTTCGTAAATATCGAACTATTCGATCCTCGAGTTATTCGTTTCAAGAAAACAGAAGCAGTTAAGTGTATTCATTTGTCTTTTTAATAAATTCTTTGAAAAAATAGGCAACAGGTGCGAGAGAACCTGACTTCTGCGATAACGAGTATCTGATCCCTTAATCGAGAACGTTAATTCGATTGAATTCTAAGGATAGCGATTAAAAGAGAGAGATCGATCGGTACTCGTTCGTTTCTTTAAGGCAACCGCGAATACTTGGGACGTCCAACCGGACGTTGATACTCGTTGCACCTACGGGAAGGTCAGTAACGTTAGGTACGCCGTTTCTTGCGACTTTTGCATATGTATATTATATATATTTGTACACGTACACGTAGACATTTACGTACAATATTTCCCTTTCTAATCGTTCGAGCAATTTTCCGAAAATTCTCAACCGCCATAATTTTTCCATCCCGAACCACTTATTATGCAACGAGGAGTGCAATAAAATAGAACCTCAATTATTTGTACAAAATTGTAAGCTAATGAAAAGTTACAACTCTACGTTACATATAACTAATGTCGAAACAAATTACAATTGCGTTATACAAAAGTGAAATATATGTTTCGCATATCTACAACGTTTCTGCCAAATTGTAGACAAGTTTAACGATAAATTACATGACTTTTCGCATTCTATATCGTTTTAATAAATTTCCAACCATGTCCTATTCGAACCTTCTCTTCGCAAACGTGCCCGCAATCTCGATCGTTACGCGTAAAAAAGCATCGTAAAGTCGATGCGTATGTTGGTACCGATATAAGATAAAAAAACGTAAAGAAAAATGAAAAAATTGAGAGAAAGGAGAACGGAGCTACCGAGAAAGAGAGAATGAAAAGAGAAGCACGTCGCTCCTGCCGCCAATCGATTTTGTCTTTCGCAATTTCCAACGTCGAGGGATCGGACGTAGCTTATAGATGAGTTATAGTCGCTCTTTGGCCGTCGCGCGTTCAAGGGTGATGTATGATTCGATGAGAGACGGTAGGTAGAAAACATTCACGATATACGGCCTGTTAATAACGGCAAGAACGAACGAACGAACCAACGAGCGAACGAACGAGCGGACGAGCTAGCTAGCGAGCGGACTCGCGCGGTACACAGATGCCGCTGGCGGGCTGAGCCCCTTTGTGTTTTATTACAAACGATACGTCAGCTACGATGTATGGGCTGCCTTTATCCGCGGCATGTTATTGATGTGCTAAATTGTCCGCGCTGACTCGTAAGACCGTAGAACAGGATGGCTGATAGACGTCGTTCGGGGATGCACTAATCGTGACGGCGTCCGACTCGACAAAGAGATCTGCCATAGCGTACGACGAGGCACGCGTTACGGACGTCCAACTAACGATCGTCCCTTCGCTCGATCGAGTATTTCCACCACGCTAGAGGTGTCATAGGTACATACGTAGGTACATACGTTCTGGCTGACTCGATTAATAAACCAGCCATCCCTACCGCCGCCGACGACGACGGTGTAAACCCGTTCAATTTTCGCGTCGATCGATCCACCGAATTTCCAGCTCGATAATCGAGTATCTCAAAGTCGACAATGACGAAACGAACGACGTAGCTACGTAAGAGTTTGTTACTTCACGGATCTACGCGCATCTATGATCCTACCCACGTCAACTCGGAGAATCTCGTCGACACCCACGCGCGTCGAGGCATCATATATCTTACGTTAGATAAGTGGCGATCTTGGATCAACGTCGAGAAGAAAAAATATACGACGTTTACGAGGAAGCTCTTCTCGCTTCGAGGGAGCCAAGTAATTACGTGTAATCCATCCTGTCGGCGAATAATCTCGGTGAATCTCTCGGAGAGATCGTTTACCTTCGATCGTCGAGACTCTTAATTATCGTCACGCGTCTGACGGGAACGATCGAAACCATAGCCGTGTACCGTACTGAAATTTCACGAGAGAATTTTTCAATATCCCGTCGGTGGAGAACTTTATCCTCGATGGTGACTTAGCAACGACGCGAAATGAAAAATAATCTTCCCCGCGTTGTCTGCGAATATTCTCTCTCTCACCGTGTAACGTTTCATTTTTCTACGAGAATCTCGAGGGTGGAAGGAACAAAAGGTTTCGCCGTCGAAAATAAAAAGGAGACAATGTCGGTACGCGAGCGGGTGGGTAGGCAGGCATCGCGAAAGTCGGATACAACGAGAAACGTAGCAGCGGGAAGCCGAACCGCAAAGGGTGAAAAAATGAATATGGAGACTCGATCGTAGTCGTCGTCCGACGGTGAGAAGTACAGCTGTCGCGACACATCCGACGGTGCTACCGAACCGCGTTAAACTCTTGCTACTTTGTCCGAGCTGTCAGCGTGAAACGAAAGAGAAGAAACTTCCTTTCTCCGCTCTGCCGTAGACCTTCGTGCTCCCTTTTCCTCTTGCTTCTCTTCTCTTTTCTTCCTCCACCTTCTCTTACTCGTTATTCCTCTTGGAAGCAAGGATTCGATCGGACAAAAAGCGAGGCACGCGTGCGCGACGATGCTCCAAGGAAAATCGAGCGGACGCTCGATCTTGTCCGATCTGGCGCTGAGTCAAAAAGAGAAAGAGAGGGACAGAAGAAAGGCTCGACGAGAACAAATCGCCTTCCATGCGATTAATCACGACATCCTCTTCGACATCCTCACGGTCCTTACATCGAATCGAAATTTTTTTCTTTACCAGACATACGGTAAACTTCGCACGACGTTGTCCGATATCGTGATTGAATCTAGCGATCGTTGGAAAGTCCTTCCCCTTTTTTTTTTTGCAAAGAAGAAGAGAAAATTTTGGCACGTAACCATTTGTAACCAACGAATGCGAAAAGAGAATCGACGAGATAACCCACTCCGTTTTTCTCTCCCACGAGCGACTCGCGGAACCGAGAGCCGCGCGTCCAAACGTACCAGGCCACAGATTTATGCGAGCCAGCTCCGATATCCGAGAACTCTCCCTCGCTTTTCGTTCTCGTAATGAAAGAAATAAATTCACTCTCCTGGGTGTAACAGCGGTATCAGCAGACCAGCAGCAACAGCAGCAGCAGCAGTCGGGAATCGAGGACGAAACTAGCGAGAAAATCCGTTTCTATATACGCATGGTCGCGAAAAGCACGAAGAGGAAAGACCCGACGCGTCTGTCCCTCCTCTCCTTTCAGTCTCCGTTCTTCTTCCTGTCCCTTGTCCAAATACATGCAAGCAGTTTCGCTCGAACGCCCACGCGTTCGCTCGGTCGACCCTCGAAAGATTCTAAATTCCTAAAACGACGTTCCACGAGCATAAAGGAAACTTTCACGGCTCTCGAAACGTTCCAAGGACAAACGGAAGAGAGGTTGGTACGAATACGTGTATATTTACGTCCGGACGTATCGAATATCTTTCAAGACTCTTGCGAGAATTCCCCGTGGTCCATGAACGCAGAACTTTTCCTAGTCTCTCTTTTTAACGTTTCGTTCTCGCAGCATCCGGTAAACGCGACGATCTTTACTTTAATCCTCCATATACACGGGAAGCTTTAACTGTATAACGTCGTGCAAAGTCACGATTTATGGTAAGACGCGGAAACTAGATTCCAAGTTGGATGCTGGAAGATTCAAGTCGGAAGAAAAGGAGATCCCGAGTATCTAACGCCCGTTTTGTCGTAGGTATCTACTCTCGTATGAAGATATCGTATATACGCGAGAAGAAAAAGAAGAAGAGAGATCGGCGTCGATCCTCGAACGATCAAGATTCCGCAGGAGGCGGGGAGAGAATTTGAGGCACCATTCCGTAAATACGGAATGCAACTGCACTCGCGCACAGAGCTACACGTAGACACACTGCAACTTCTGATTCTACGAATATCTTTTTTATTAAAGCGCTGTGGAAACTCAACGATGTTTTACAAGAGATATTTACAGGTTCGAAAGATACCTAGACTATATATCTTTTCTCTCTCACTCTCACTCTCTCGCTCTCTTTCGCTCACGCGCGCCTACTACCACACGACGACCGATCCGACGTACTTTTCCGACGATCTCTTTGGAGCCCGAACGATACGCCAGGGGATTCCTTAACGTGCATTCGGGACAACGAGAAAGGCTCGAATACATTTATACGGCGCTACCACATATTCTCTCTCTCTTTCTCTTTGTTTCTTTCTCTCGCTAGGAGACAAGCGCAACATTATCACAGTTTATATATGTACGTACGAGACGTCGGCGCGAACCACATCGACTCGAGAAAACCATCATCTTTCCCGTTTCGGCACAGGCACGCACTCTCACACACAGACACACGCACGCACACGTTGCCTCTCGCTACGACGGACACAGGAATCCAAAGGATCACGTCGCGCACGGAGTGTCCTCTCCGGTGTAATAATGGTGAGATATCTCGTGATGTGCAGAATGTTAATACCGCCAATGGATGACATTTCATAAACTTTTAATCGTAGTTATTTTTTTAATTTACACATATATATATATTTATGTATTTATATATTTATATTTATAGATTCATATTTATATATTTATATATATATATATATATATTTATATTTAGAGAGAAAGGAGGAGAGAGACGTGGAGGAATAGGATCGCTTAAATAGATCTGTATTATACACGATTCGCTATGTACAGAGAGAAAGGAAAGAGAGACGAGAGTGGACGATAGGACAGAAGGAAGGAGAGATTCTTTTCGGGACGATGGTTTAAGGATGGACCGCGGCACCGATCCGTTGGCCGTAGATCGCGTAGGGAGAGTAATAGGGTCCTAGCGCGTTGAACGCGCTGTAGGGCGAGGCGGCTAACGATGCTGGGAGAGGCGCGGTGGGTGGTTTACCGTATGGATGATATCTCGCGCTGAGTGGACTGAGAGATGGCGCGGGATAGGAGGCACCGCTGGCACGGTGAAGGGCAGCAGCGGAGGGCGAAAGGAGAGGATGGGGATGAGGATTCCCGAGAAGGCTGCCGGGTTCCGGTCCGCCGGCAGCTGCTGCCGCCGCGGCCGCGGCCGCTGCCGCGAGGTTCGTGTGACTACGGAGATGTTGGAGAAGTTCGTCGGAGGTTCCAAATCGTTTGCCGCAGTAGGAATCACCCGCGATCCAGTTGCACACGTATGGTCTACCACCGGCTAGCGACGAGGGGTATGCGAGCGAGGGTGGAGGCATCGGTCCTAACGAAGACAATGCCATCGCGAGGCCGTACTTCTGGTGATCGCACTGGGTACATCCGCTAGGACAGACGGAACCAGCTCCGCCGGCTGCACTCGCGGCACTCGCGGCGCCACCACCACCACCACCACCGCCGGCGCTACCGGCCGCACCGCCAGCACTCGCGCTCATCATAAGTTGGGCACCGTGAACACTGTACTGGCAGCCGGTGCAATATGGGTCCTTGCAGACTGGCACGAGGGCTTCGCCGCCGGCGGGTGTCTTCACGCGAGCGTAACTGAGGTATGGGTTACCCGGCGTCGGTGCACTGGTCGGGTAACCGAGTAACGCTGCAGCGGCGGCCGCGTGATGATGAGAGAAAGGCGATGCCCCGGCGAACGGTGGCCTGAACGCGGGGTTCTCCGCGAGTCCGGGTGGACAGCATAGTGGATTACCTGTCGCGAAACCTGGTATCGACGCTTTGTACGCCGCTAGACTTGCAGCATCCTTCGCGTGACCACCGCTAAGAATCTCCATGCCGGATCTGATGATCGGACTCGTCCCGTTGTTCCTTGGAGACGCGTCAGTCTTCTCCCGATCCGCCGGGGTCTTACGATCGGACGACGAGTGCATGCTGTTGGACGAGCCTGCCGTCGCTTGACTCGACGGCGAGGCGGATTTGCGTCCGACGGGCGTTCGGCTGCCGGACGACGAGGACGATGTTGATTTCTTCTCGCTGTGACTTCCACCAGAGTTGTTATTGCTGCTATTGCTGCCACCGGTATTCGAGTTGTCCGATAGGTTATCCTGACCGCTCATGCTATGCACGCTCGCTTTGGACGTCGGCCTACCGTCTTCCTGTCCGGAAGAGCTCTTCCTCGTCACCACGTTTGTCTCGTATGGCTTGAACGCGAGCGTCTTACCGTCCGACGGACTGCCTCGCGTACTGCGTTCCAACTTTGCCGCTGGTGGAGACTTTGCGTTCGATCCACCGACGTTTGTATTTTTCGACGAGTTTTTCTCCAGAGGAGAGACCAAGGGTTTCGTTGGGGAATCAGCGCCTATTTGACTGCATGTCTGTGCCAAGAGAGCAAGGGGACTCTTCTTCGCGTCCAACTGCAAGATAAAAGGGAATCCACGTTTTAATTTTTTGTTTTCTATTTTGTTTCTCTATTCTTTTATTTGGAGTCGCGATATGGTACGTTCGACGATGTTCTCGAAGGTAGTTATGAAAGTCAAAGCGAGGGAATGCTTGGTCGAGTGAGTACGCGTGCCGTCGGATAGCCGACGGCCGTGGAAGTCTTGTAGACAGTCTACGTTGCGATCATCTTTTACTTTCTCGACTACTCCTCGATATTTTCGAGTCTATTCGTTTTATCGGTAGAGCTATGTTGAAGCTTGCTTTTGGTGTTAACAATCGAAATACTATTTTCAGTATCGCGGAAGGAAAATTTTTTAACGAAGTGTTCCGATGTGTTTTGGAGTTAAAAGCATGTAGAAATTACTCCTGTCTTTAAATTCACAAAAAATGACTGACTGAACAGATGAATTGAAATATGAGATTCTAAAGTTTCCAAAATGTGCAAAACGTAAATAAAAAAGATTCTAAATCTCGAATCCCGCCGACGTATCTCCCGGACATAGAAAACGGCCCACGATAAAAATTCCCAAAAATCTTAAAAACTACACAATTCCGAATAAAGAATTAAAAAAAAAAAAACAATATCCATAGTTTGATAAAAAAATCCCAAAAGTCCATAATAATCCGTTAGAAGAAGATCGGAGCTCTCTATCGTGCCCGAGTCGCGATCCGACGGCACGCGATACGAGAGAAGGGACAAAGGATTCTCCGAGTCATCGTCGTCGGTGCCACGTTAAAACGGTACTTTCGCCAAGACGAGAGACGTCTACTAACCGTGGTTGGAAGCGGAGACAGATAATCCGGCTGTAAGTACTGATTGTGTCCGGTAGACAGCATACCGCCTTCCTCGAGCACAACCATTTGGGTTTAGCACTGTATTAAAGTCGATCACTGCACTAAATCACACAGGAGTAGCTTCTTCACTATACGATGGGATAAAAAAAGTAGACCCGAGTAAAACCGTAACAATAACGATAACAAGAGACGCAAAACTCCTCTCCCGAATCGGCGGACGTCCGCTCACCGTATATCACTCGGAATACGGTGGCCCGTCGATCGATCCTCTCTCTCTCGCGCGAAGATACGACTTAGACGCGAGCGACGTTCACTGTTGAAAATCCAGGAAAATAATGCCGGGGCCGACGGTCGAGTCCTCCTCGAACGGAGCAGCCGGCGATGGCAGCGCCGTCGGGCGGCGACTTCGGAGTTAACTTTTATCCCCACCACGAAGGGGTGCATA
Organism: Ancistrocerus nigricornis; assembly: GCA_916049575.1. Taxonomy (NCBI): domain Eukaryota; kingdom Metazoa; phylum Arthropoda; class Insecta; order Hymenoptera; family Vespidae; genus Ancistrocerus; species Ancistrocerus nigricornis. The sequence goes on along the minus strand of OU696664.1, from coordinate 34,421,883 downwards.
ACCTGTATGTACGCTCGAAGGATCCCCACTCCTTCGACGGAAGCGAGATCGCGAGAACGGAGTAGCGGGGGTATGGTCGTTGGTTGTGCTCGATGGAGGGGAAGTGGAGGTTGACTCGTGGTGGGGGTAACGCGGTGGGGCTCGCTCCTGCGTGGGGTGTGGGAAGGCATTCTAATTCAACACGCCACCCATGATGTTGGCCCGACGATGACAGCTCCCATCCCGGCTTTGATATTTCACCGCTTTTACAGCCGTTCCCCTTCTCTCTCTCGCTCTCTTTCTCCGTCTATCCTTCTCTTTCTCTCCCACCACGACTCTCTCTCTCTCTTTCCCCCCTGTTCGTTCGCTCATTCACTCGGTCCTTGTCTCGCCACAGCCGTGCCGCGCGGCGCTGCCTCGACACGGAACCGTCCCTGCCGCCACGGCAACCCGATATTTTATACCGTGAAACCTGTCTGTCTCTCCGGCCGGCCCCGCTTAATAAGCAGCTTTCAAAATAGAAATGTAATGGGTCGGCGGGGAGGGTCTCGGAGTGATTGATCGCTCGCTCAGCGACTTACCGACTACCAGCCCGCGCTCCGAGGCTAACGAATGACAGCCACTTAAGCGCTGTTTGCCTACGGTTTTGTAAAAGCGTTTTAATTATCGCCCGGGCCGCGCGCGCCGCGACTTCGCGACTAGCCCACGGCGTTCCTGCCGGCCATTTCTCGATGCTTCTTCCTCGTCTCCTTCGTTCCTACTTCTCGACCCTTTTCTTCGTCTTCTCGAAGCGTTCGTTCTCGCTTCGTTTAGTCGGCTCGTACGCTTCCGGATTTACTTCGTGGCTTTCCAACTCGCGTCGCCTTCGATGAATCTTACCGAGAGGGACGATCGATCGCGACTGGATGGATGCTGCATCGCGATCGATTAACGTCCCCGTTCTTTTTCCACGGCTTGGCAGCTCTTCGAAGAGCGGCAGCTCCGATTTCTTCGTTTCTCGTAAACTCGTCTAGCCGCTCGGTCGATCGATCACGAGTAAGGATAGACTTTCCCGTCGTTGATCCTTTTAAACGATCATCGATCAATGATATTTTTTTTCTTCTCTTCTTTTTCATAAGTAAATCGAGAAACCCAGCGGATATTTCCAGCCTCGTTATTCAAATAACGGGTCATTCGAAACGACACTCGGGCGAACATTTGGCTAGCACTATCCTCTCGAAAACGTGGAACACGCGCGACCAAAAATGCCATCGGCTTGGTCAAGCTCGATGCTCGATAAAGGGCTCAAAAAGAGAGCACCGATCGGATTGCTCGATGCGTGCCGTACGTATGTACCGACGTACACGCTGGATACGCTTTTCGAAAGCTCGTTTCGTTCGTTCGGTGCTTTATAAAGCGCATCGAGAGTAAGTACTTAAGCGGGCAGCGAAGCGTGCGAGAGGACTCGAAACGATTATAAAATTCGATATTAGTTCGCTCTCTCGATCGCGGCTTCTCTCTTGTACGATTCTCTCGTTCCAAAGACTATTTACCACTCGGTGAGATAAACCGATCGTAGGTAGGAAGAGCCGCGTTACCGCGGTAATTGCTACGAATTATGACGCCATCCGAGCAATCGCCAGTGAATGTCCGCGTGTAGGTATGTACACAAGTAAGTACGTAGTGCCCGGTAAACAATAATTAGCTCGAAGAACGCGACCGTACGGTATTCGCGAAACGACCGACCGTGTATTGCCCACGTCGGCTATATTTTATATCGGAATTCTTTAACGATCTCGGCACGTCATTAACGATTATAATATATCCTCGTTTCTGCCTACGAGGGAGACGCTCCAAACGAATCGCGTACGTCTTTCCTCGATGGTCTCCTTCCTCACGGACTAACGAGCTTTTCGACGAGTCGAGCCTGACTCTCGCCTAACGGATGCGTTAATGAATTTGTTGGATGGAAGTCAAAGTAACGTTTGAGATTTTTATAAGGTTTTTGCATCTCACAAATTTCATCTTTCTAAACAACTAAACGATCTAGAAAATTGTGTATTTTTACCTTTGATATAGTAAAAAAAGCAAGTCCCAATTTAAGTCAATTAAATGTTCATACAAGTACGAGACGTTTTAAACGACTACTCATCGTGTATATGGGTTGAATTATTTATTCCTACAAAGCCAATTCCAACTTATAGCGACTTTAAGCGCATGCGGGTCCCCTGAATCATTTTGCTTTGCGATAAAATCAAGAAGACTTTTCCCTTACCTTTTATATCCGAATAAAAACATCAAAAATCTCCGAATCGCGTAATACCCGAATCTCCGAATCGGCGAAGGAAGAAAAACGGGGAAGCTTCTCTCTCGAGTCTCGTTTCTACGAGAGGAGAACGTCGAGGAACGTCGATGATCGAGGCGAAGAAGAAGAGGAGGAGGTGGTGATGGTAGAGGAGAAGAGAGGTCGAACGAAGTTACGGCGCCACTAATGCCACGACGGCGGATCTTTGACGTTTTGACACTGACGGATGAGTTTACGGCTAATACGGTTCCCTTTCATCTCCGCCGGCGGCGCTCTTGAGAACGAACGGGAGTAGAAGAGAAAGAGAGAAGAAAGGCAGAGAGATAGAAACGAGAGAAAGACGAAGAGATAGAAACAGAAGAGAGAAAGCCCGTTCGAAGATTCCGTAAAATCGGCAGCTACCGCCCGCCGACAAAAGAATCGACCTGAAACGTGCCACTGACGTGCGTGTTTCGCGCGTAAACGATGTTGCCAAATAAATTATACCTCCGCGCGTTTCCGCAACGATTCGAAACTTCGTTACGATCCTACGTCGAGAGCTACCCTCGATCTGTCCGCGCCTTTACGATATTAACGAGCGCAGCCGAATGCTTTCACCGACTTCCGATCACCTTTTCGTAGAGTTGAATTCAATTTTATTAGGTAGATGTAGACTAAGACCGGAGATAGGAACGTGTCCCGCCGAGATAACATGTATTTTATCGTAGCACGAATCGAATAATAATTTATGTTCGAACGATAATTTATGTCGTTCGTTATTCCTTCCATGAGCCTACGTTCCGTGCAATAAATTTTCCCACAAAGGCGTTATAAATGGAAAAGTGGGCCGTACAACGAGGGGTCCTCGACACAATGAAATAAATACGCGGTATACACGTGTTTTTTTTTTTCCCTACTTTATACCTGTGCACTTACAGATGGTCTATAATCTTCCGCACCCTTCTTACTCATTGTGCAAAGTTGCAAAGCTTCGAATTACCAGTTCGTCGATCGGACGAACGGAATAAAGAATTTAGCTGGAATTCGAGCGACGAGAAATCCGATTATAAGATGTCTCCGGTTTGATCCGACTCGAGACACGCTCGAAAGTTCGACTTTGTGCATTTCGCGTGCAAAAGTGCTACGAGGGCTCAACGCGTTTGAGAGAGAGAGAGTCCGTTAGGTCCGACATAGGCAAAGGACGAGGTAGCACAATAAACGTGGCAGGGGGATGTCGAGGGTTCCCCCTTTTGTAAACACAAAACGTCGCATCACGTTCCGGACAATTTGTTTTGACAAGGTAATAATGTTTCGGAGCATTGTCGTGGAGGATTAGGACGTGGGCCACGTCGCGCTTCAACCGAGGAGTGGTAAACGGAGGCACTAAAAACTTTAAGTACTTCGCCTTTGAGTACTTCAAATCGTAATCAGCGAGCCCTCCTATTCTCGATCGACGAATCCTATCGTGGACGGAGAAGGGTCGACCAATAAAATAGAATACCTTTTCCTAACGAATTAGTTCACGGCCGTAAACCACGTCGTAGATTTCCTATCGCTTTAGAAAATTACGGGAGTAAAGATCGAGAGTACCGTTCCTTTCAGACATCGCGAGAACAGGCTCGTTAATTTTTCACTTTTTGTCAAAAATCGATGCATCTCGAATTTGCCCGATCAAATACTCGTTCGAAAGAGGAAAGTCTCTTCTCGAAGAATATGGCAGTGCGGCCTCGATAGGGTGGCTGGTTGGAAAGATACAGCAGTTTTTAGCTTGAAAATGACCCATACTTCGACACTTAGAAGACTAAACGTCCTACTTTCTTCATCGGCAACGTCAACTAGAAAAACGATGAAGAGATTCTCGTAGAATAAATAATAGAAGAACGTGGATCGATGAAGGAAAAACGAGCTTCTCGAACGTGAAAGAACCGATCGGTCATCGGGCCTCGACAAGACTCCTAATTACGATCAGGGAAATCCGTTATTTATAGTCCTCGTTCACGGAATTTCGAGCTCGCGTTAAACCGCAATTCCTTTTCGAACGACCTCGGCACGGCTTTTGTCGCTCCTCTTTCTCGAACGATAATTCAACGAAGTCAGCCGTCTTCAAATTCGTTTCGGGACAATAGATACTAGAGCGCGGGATAAAAGTGTAAAAATGCTGACAAGCGGATAATAAAGGAGGCAGTCAGTCACTTTGAGAGATGGTGCGGAACAAAGAGGGTGAGCGAGCGAGACGGCAAATGGCTTGGCGCGCGAAGGAGCGCGAGAGACGGAAGGAAGGAAGAAAGGGGGGGGGGAGGGTATGGGGAGGTGAACGGGGGGTGGGATGAAGGGACCGCCTGTTCGGTGAGCCGTGAAAGAGAAAAAGATGGATGAACGCAAACGTAGTTGGCGTGCACGCCGGAGAAACAGAATTTGCGGCGGGCAATAAATCATAGCCGGTCTCTTCTTTCCACCCTTATTTCTTATGCACGGCAACTTCGTACGGAATGACAAGGAGGTATCCGCGTTATATACATATCGTCACTCGGAGAACGCGCCCATACGAGATGAAGAAGAGGAAGAAGTTACTAGAGTCTTTCGCGCCGCGTAAACTTTTCCCTCGAAGGAGCGACCTCTACCTTAGCGACAATTTGCGATTCAAATCGTGAAACGATTCACCGGAATACCCGAGAGAGAGGTGCCAGCTTTTCTATAGACTTTTAATTTCGCTAGCGACTACGAGCGTACCGGGAGGTAGTCGCTCGATTTGCGAGTCGATTTGCCAGTCGAACGTTGATTCTTTTTGTTTTATCGTCCGATTCGTCGAAGGTAGCAGAATGGAAGGTGACGAGCGACTATCTATTACTCGACGTGGACTGACACGAATCTTATTTCGACTGACAATGAGATACATGGGAACGGCTAGGGTGGAACGAAGCGAGCGATAATTAAAATCGTGACGATGGAAATGATCCTGGAAGGGACGGTACTTGATCGTGGTAAGGATGAAAATTATAAATAAAATTCATTGCGATTGCGGTACGATAAAATTCTAAAGTACAAAAACAATATTGAAAACGAATCGGTGCACGAAGAAATCGGTTCCATCTTTTCGACGATCGACCTTCGGGCGATCCGGGAACGGGATAGAGTGGGAGTAAAAAAAATGGAGAGGAAATATCATAAAGATTTTCGAGTAAACTCGTATAAATGGCCTTCCGACGTAGGAAAGCAGAAGAAAAAGAAAGATGGAAAAGAAGACGAAGAGGAAGAGGTACCGCTACGTGATTCGATTTTACATCGGGCGAAACATCTTTTGGCCCTTGTCAAAGTTGCTCGGGTAGCGAGCGTAGAAAGATAGGGCGAACGAACGAGAGGACGGATATACGAAACGAAGAGGTGGTTGTGGCCGATGCCGCCGGACCCGGTTCTTGTATTTGTCGAATACGAAGTCACGTACCGAATACATTATCAGATGGAATACGGTCTATGCATGCGAAGGTTGAAAAGCGGCGAGCGAGTAAGCGAGCGCGGAGAGCGAGCGAGCGAAGCTGCCAGGCGGACGAACGGACAGACAGGGCGGGTGACTATATTGATTGTGTAGCCGGCTGACAGCGACAGTGACATATGTCACCGAGGCTTCTCGTTATCGCTGATTTAAACATGAGGCAACGAGGCCCTTGCCTCTGCTGCACCAGCAGCTTCGTATATCTGCCTACGTCTCCATCCCCCGTTGTTATTATTGCCGCGCATATTTTCCTCCTTTCTCCTCCTCCCTATCTTTCGCTCTACCCTATACGCGCCACCTCCTACTCGCCCCTTTCCTCGCCGACACTCTCTTCATCCCCCCCTCCGCTTAGTCTATCATCAACCGATTCGACGCGAAATTTTTACCGACGCTTTCTCTTCGAATATGACATCGGATATGCTCCGATTCTGTCTCGATCGAAACTCCAGTCGATCATTATTTCTGATACCGTAGTTAGATTTTTTTTTTGATAAATGGTCAAAGTGATAATAACAATCCCTCCAGAGAGACGTTCGAAACACGTTAACCCGTGATCGTTGAAGCGAAACGCGACGATTTCAGAATCCAGGAAAGAAGACGCATCGGTAAAACGCGAAAGTCCCGATTTCCAGGTCTCCACGTACTCGCAGTTTTATCTTGTTTTTTCTTTTTTTACTGTCTCGTAGGTATGTATGAACGCAGATCCTCTTACGTATTCAGTCTGTACTCGCCGGAATCAAATTTAAAAGTCGACGCGCTCTCTTTATACGCTCTCGGCTCTTTTGTATTTTTAAACCTTACTTCTCCTCTGCCGTGCTTCTCTCCGTTTCGAGGACTTTTTCCTTTCGCATTATCCTTCCTTCGAGCGTACCCGTAAGACCAATTATGGAAACGGGATATGATTTCCTGGATCGACAAATCATACACGTTTCATCGTAAAATCACCGAGATCACGACGATCTCTAATTTATTTTTCGAATTTAATACACCGGTACTCGTTCAACGTCTAAACTTTATCTAATCTCCAACGCGTTTATTCAAAGCAAATCGCAGCGTCCGTATCGTTCGAATCCGCGAGACGTCTCCGCTCTGATTCATAAGATCAATCCCCTTAGCCCGTCAAACGCTCGAAACGCGTCGAACAAAGAAAAAGTAGAAGAAAAAAGAAGGTAGGGTGGGTGGAAGAACCCTCCCTGTTCGGTGATAAATGCAAAGCTCTGAAAAATGCAAAGCTCCGCCGCCGCCAGCACGGCGTTTCGTCGTCGATCAATGCGTTCCGCATACGTTTCGAATCCACTCGGTAAAGGATGAACGATACATCACTCCTCGAGCACGAAACGCATCGAGAAAGCTCCCGACGCTCCTCTCTCTATCTCGCATTTCCGATCCGGGAAAGGATCGTTCGGGAGGCGGTAATGGCGTGCTCGCGCTTTCGTCTCCGTGATAAATCGGCTCGAGTTACGGTGGTATTAAGTGGGGGGCGGAATCCAGCCGAGGAATAAAAAGGGAGGAGGTCGAAAAGTAGAGAAAAAAGAAGAGGAGAAGAAAAGAAGTAAAAAAAAAAAGGGAGGAGGAGGTTGTCGAGGCAGCCTCAATTTCGACTTTTATTTCGAAAAAGCCGGCATCGTGGCCTCTACTTAAGCGGCGCCTCGACTCGTTACCGAGGAAGTTAGGTTAGCGAGTAGTCATTTTTTTTAAACAAAAAAAAAAGAAGCTGCGCCCAAGAGCCTTTGGGCTGCGAGCGGAAACGATCTCAACTAGGATGGTGAACCGATGACGTCTCTCGCGATCGCTCTCCTACGCTCGATTCTATAGAGATAGAAAGAAAGATCAGAAATTGAGAGAGTGAGAGAGAAGCCTGTCCCTCGAGGCGATGCACGGTTCTCGACGGAATTATCAGGCCAGACACCCTGCCATTATCGTTACGCTCCCTCGGACCTCCCTCGGGCCTTTCCGCTACGACAAGACTTCGGGACCGCTAATTATTTCGAACGAAATGATCTCGGGACCATCGCCGTAATGACAATGCCCCAAAGAGAGAGACGAACGAAGAGAAGAATAGTCTCTCTCTCTTTCTCCGACAAAATCGCGTTATTAAAGCCGGAGTCCTAATGATACGCTTCGCGTTCGCATTTTCGACGAAGACTTCGAAGGCTGGCCTGGCTGATAATTCTCGACGTTTGACGCACGTCCTTTTTCCGTTCGGAGATTTCAATAAAGCTCCATCGATCAGCGCACGCGTTGCTGGATAGATTCGATCATGTTTTCGGAACATGCCTCGCGTTGTCCCGACGTTCGCACCCCACGGAATCTGACACCCTACGTCATTCTGATTCTATTAGGACACCTGACTTTTGGAAGAAAGTTATCTTCTCGTCAGGATCGATGGTCCATTCTTCAGGAAATTCGTGTACCACGCTCGACGTATGGGAATAATACAAAGAAAAGTATTCGCGGAGGTAAGAAAATAGGAGAGAAAGAGAGAAAACGTTAATGGAGGATCGGTATCGCGGTGTCACGAAATTGGGAGAAGCTGTGCGATATACGTCAGAGAAGGAGGCTCTGGCACGAGTAGTAGTAGTTCGCCGAGAATTTCGTAGAAGCGACTCGTAATCGGAGACGACGTCTCGTTTCCCACGCGAGCACGAGTCTTCCCGGCGTCTCGTCACTCGGCCGTCTGCTTTCAACGCGACGCCCGTCTCTTCTTAGACGCCAGAAGACGTCTCCTCGCTCTCACCCCCACCAGCTATCCCACCTTTCCTCTCTTTCGGCCGACACGTCGTACTCGAGTACGAGCGAAACCACCCAGACGCGAGAACCGATCGTGACAGCCGATCCGTTTGATATTTCTCGGTTGCTTCGCGAAAATCGACCGCCCGCGCACCCCAGATCCAATTTTGAGTTTCAGCGACGTTTTCGTGCCCTTTCAAACCGTTCGAACTTCTCTCCCTCGCCTTATAATCCAAAACTTTTCGAATCGACTTTACCGAAAGGACGTCAAACGTTTTCTGGCTTGTCTCGAGAAACATCGATCCTAATAATCGATCGTTGGGTCGTAGGAACGAACAGATTACCACACCACCCAGGATTTCCTTTCCTTATCCTTACGCTTTCTCTAAGAGCGCTCATTATAATATTTACTGCCAAGAGCTTTCTTCAAAACTTATCTTTACCGCCTCTTTTCTTGTCCCCGTACGGCTAAGCTTCGTAGGATCGTAAAACGGCCGATGTCTCGGCCTGCCTCTCTTTCTCTCGCTCGGTGTTCGCGCATAATCCTCTCTATCCGCTTTGTCCTTCTCGGTAGTATCGTTTACTGCTTTATTGCGCGTACTTACGCCTCCTAGCTATTGTACGATCGGTTCTTCCACAATAAATCGATAAAATCGTTATTATTATGATTACCGGTGCCGTTGTTCTCTTCTGCCGAATCCATAAAACGCCCTTAGATCTTTTTTCCTGTCGAAAATTCCTTTCTGTTTACACCGCAATTAGGTTGGGTGTATAAACAGATGGAAGGCAAACCTGTGCACCACCCTTGGTGAAACTTCGAAAGGCAAATGGTATTTGGCCAGTTTCTTTCAAGGGAAATACGAACGAACGATGCAACGTGCGCATTCGATCTTCGTTAACGCGAGAGACAAGGTAAAAAATATTATTTCGGTGCTGGGAAGAAGCTGCAAGATGAATCTTCCTTCTTCTTCTCCTCTCAAGAATATTACGCCGAGTCAAATATTTCTGGTAAGCTCTAAGAAGACGCATTAAGGGGACGAGCTCCTCTCGCTGCTTCGGTTTTTACGCTGGCTCGGGCTTCAAAGCGCAGCTCGGACGGTGCGAAATTGTCGGCCACGACGAAGACGACGAGGCCAAGGCAGCCTCGCGGGCACCGACTTTGAAATATGACAAACGCACGTGCGTGCATGGCCGCGTGGCGTCGAGAGTAAATTTTGTTTATGCGCCGAGTTGTACGAGCCGTGTTCTTGGCGCGTCGACGCACAACGCGCTTCTTTGACGAGGAGAGACGAGCCGTGCGAAAACTCCGTCTCTGCTTGTTCACCCAGCTCTCTTGGTCAGTGTCGGCACGAGTTTTCCTCGGTTCCCTTTTAGTCTCTAGTATTTTTCGACTATTTTTATACGTCATGCGCAAACAAATTTTTTCACAAATTGATATGTACTTTCTAGATAAAAAAAAAAACAGTTTTCGAAGCCCGTGATTGCAGTCTCGCACGTAAAACGAACTTGACAAACTTCGTTAGAAAAAATTTGCCAAGTCTAGTCGATGATGGATTACGTTGTCAGTTGAATTCCGTAACAGACACGAAGTATCTAGGTCGATCGGATCAAATTTTCATTTAATCAATGATATCGTACGAGTGGTAAATTATCGTCACGTCGTAATCGGTATTCCGATTTTCCTTCAAACATGCTTTTTAATAAGTCAGCGATTCCTCTGTTCGAACATTTGTCACTTAGAGAATTATTGTACCTACATCGTCTACGAATAACCCGTGTCGATTGATCCTTAACAAGGATATCGATCTAAGACCACGACTAACTTTAAAAAAGACCTGAATTTCAAAACGTGATTAAAAAAAAAATGTCATTAAACGAAAAATGAAATCACGATCGTTACGTGGGCAAGGGATTAAAACCGGATATGGAAATTTTTCCAGGGGAGAGACTTTTTCCGCCAATTATATATACGCACGGACGCATATATACGAGAAGGGTTCTACGGTAAAACCGAGGGATAATCCGGCACTGCGCGCAGACTTTCATCCCCGCACGTCATCTCGCGAATCCCGAGAATCGCGTCTGTCGAGGCGTAAAACACGGCCGTGCCGCGAGATCTCCCGCGTAATTTGTATTTGTTCCGTCGGACGTGTAAAAGCGGATTCCACGAGGCGGTAGATGTGACATCGTCGTCGTCGTCGACGCGGAACGAGAGTAGTGAACGCGCGCGCACACGCTTTCGCCCTCCGACGTACGACACCTGGCGTATGACAGGCGTGATTTATCAGCTACCGAACGCGCGCTACCACCATCGTGCGAGCCCTACGTGAAAGGCGCCCGTCTACCGACGATTTCAAAGACCCCACCTCGTTTAAAATAGAAAATGGAAATGGATGTTTACGAAAAGAGCGAAAGAGCTTTCACCTTAAAAGAAATTCACGCTCGGACGGACGTTGTACGAATCCGCGTATGTACATATATCTTTGTATGTACACCATACGATTTTCGTTTGGTGCACTTGGTATCGTATGTAACGAACACGGTTAATTGCCAGCCGCGTTACTATCGCGATGTTGACGTTACACGCCCTCGGCGCTTCTGTCGGCTCTCTTTTACCTCTTTTACGCGTTCCGTTTTAACGCCCCGCCGTTGAACGTTTAAAAAGAGACGACGGGAACGTTTTTTTTTCTCTCTTTCTTTTAGAGGGGAGGGGCAAGAAAATGAAAAGCTGTCACTCCATTCAACCTTCAACGTTTCGCCACGAGATATAGAGAAATATGAGTGGCGGTATTTAAATTTTCATGCACTTTGACATTAGGCCGATTAAAAAATTGAAATTCATCGTCTCGTCGTACGGCTCTTTTCCTTTGTGCGCGTGAACTAAATTTGGCAACTCTGTAAACTTTCTCTCGAATAAACCACTTAGTAACGATTAATTTGAAGAAAAAGAAGTGCCACCTTTCGTAATTGTCATTTTTCCTCTACACCTTACCGTAACAAAGAGAGTTAAAAAGGTAGGAAAATGCAAGAAGATAATAAAGAAAGAGAGAAAGAGAAAGACTCGAGATGGGGGCGGGGATAAAACGTGAGAAACGTCACCGCTTTTCACGGAAGTTCGTTAAATCCGAAGAAACGGTCGGACGTCGTTGTTAGAGCGACGGCCGCGTCGGACGTTGTATCCGCATCTGGGGAATTCGCGAGTCGCTGCGCGACGAGAGGAGAGATGGGGAGATCGAGGCCGCGTCACTCGATGAGGAGGATGAGGTAGAGGATGGGGAGGATGGGGTGAACGGAGGAGACGACGGAGGGAGCGCTTCGGTGAGTGACGGGCGGACGTACCGACGATGACACGCTCCTTTCCATTCGAGCAATTTCAGCGCGACACGAAGCCGAGACGCCGCCGTAGCCACGCTCGTCTCAACGTCGGAAGAGAAAAGAAAAGCGTCGAAACGCCAGAAAATAAAGCAAAAGGTGCACCCCGTCTCTCTATCTCTTTTTCTCTTAAGACTTTCTATCTCACTCTCGCACATATACTCGTATCTTATCCTGTACCATACACGTACGCTATCTTTCTCCCTCTGTCTCGATCTATTTTATTTGCTCTTTCTCTCTTTCTGCGCGAACCCGTCACCTACATCGTGCGTCTCCTCTTTGCTATCCTCCCCCACCGTGATTCTTTCTACCCATTCTATCTCTCTCTCTCTTTTCTTTTGCACATTATCCCTCTCTCTCGTTCCTTAGGTTCGTATATCTCCGAGCCGCGGCCTCGTAATAGCCATTGGCGGTGGCCGGCGCGGTGGTCGATCGCAGTTGCCCTCGCGTCCATCATCGGGACGTTTAATTAACTCCATTGTGATCCTCTTTCGGACGTCGGCTGCTCGCGTCGGACTGATTAACGCAGACCGACGCAAATTTGGCCAGCTCGTCTGCGAGTAAGGGAATAGGAGAACACGAGCAACGCAGTTTACGGTAGAATTCGGATGATAATCGCTTGAGATTTGGGAATCGGCATTTATTTGGTTAATTATTTATTGTCGATCTTTGATACAAAAAAAAGGAATAGTGTAGCGATCATGAGGGACGTCGAGAACGACTCGAGAAATAAAATAGACAAATTGTTAATCGTGTTTTGAACGAAAAGCCGAGTTATCTGGTAAATTTCCAATCTGTTCGATCTATCTACCTGCTACCTATCTGTCTTCGACTGCCGGTGATTGATTTCAAAACAGCTGCTTTATTAATGGGCCCGCATCGACGTCGAGCAAAGCCGATGATCTTCGATCACCACCGAGAGTGTGATTTTATCTCGGATATATGGGAAGATTGTCACGGTGATTTCTTCGAAGGTTGGTACGATCGAGTCACTTCGTGGAAGCGTCGATGGACGTTCGATCTCGTTGTCGTCCAGGATGGCCGGAAAAGCGCGTTCTCAAACAGGTGGTCCACCAGGGCGACGTACGCGTTATCGTAGGAGATAACACCGATAAACCGAGATCGACGTTGTCGGTAAGCGGGAAGGTTTAGTGGTGGTAATAATGGTGCGAGACGACACCGTGGGAGTAATCGGGAGTATATACTCCCACTGTTGAAGCTTTACCGTACTTTTCACCATGGTAATGGTGTACTCCGGTGTATTCGTTTTCATGAACAGTCGGAACGATGGTTCTATGGAGAGGCGCCCTCACCGTAGTCGGATGATGGTAGACCGTGCTTTGATAGCTGGGTTGAAATTTCGGCTGATAGTGAGCTTTGTGGACTAAACTCGGAGTATCCGGTACCTCGGGAACTACCGCGTATACCAGCTTCTTCTCCTCGTAGCTCGTTGGGGTCTTGTAATGCGTCCTTGGTACGTAAGTCTTGCCAATATGTTGGTGTACGGCCGGAACAGCACCGACTTGGTGGTCACCGATCTGTACCACTCCTTGGTGACGTCCAGCGACGTTCTCATCTTCCAATTTCAATTCCCATCCTAACGTTCCATATCCCGTAGGTATTCGACGAAACGTATGGCATTGGCCTAACGGAGCCACGACAGCCACCATCACCACAAATGCCAGGAACTTCATCTTCGATGATTCTTCTTCTTTTACTCGAGAAAACTGAGATGCGTACACGAGGACGATTCGCTTCGATGTCTGTTGCTTCGACATTTCGGCTTCCTTTTAAATAGCGCCTTCCATGGCTTTCTACCTATGTTTTGATTCTGCATCGCGAAAGAATTTCGTTTTTTGTCTGATACTTTTAACAACGAGAACTTCGAAGGACTCTCTTGTTAAAACGAACTCGCGAACAGGATGATCCGGTGACCGAAACACATCATCTATCATCTTTTTAGCCATCCGTATTTTTAATGGCTCTGCTTTTCAAATATCAGTCGTAACAGAGTGCTATAGAGAAAAAATAAAAAAATGAGTGGGCGAGTAGCATCTCGTTGTTTTCACATATACGAAAGTTTCGTGAGAAACTGGTCCCATCATCGTCGTAAAGCATCGATTGATATTCACAAAAATGGAAAGGAAAAAAAAAAGGAAATGGGAGAAACCGATAAAAATAAAGATAACCGAGGATGAGTTGCCCGCCAACGGTTAACAAAACAAATAACTTCCTCGAAAAGAATAACTAATCAATTTTTATTGACCGAACGGAGAAAGTCCGTCGAAGTTGACCGTCAAATTTTTTCGAAGTTGATTTCTCAAGCACGTCGAGGGTCACTTTTTAAATTAACCGATTATCCTTGATAAATGGCCGACCTGTGCCAACATAATTCAACGTGAACACGGGCTGTCGGTTTGGAGTACTTTAAGAAACAACGACCGATCGAACGAAGAGGAAAGAAGAACGTAGTTTGTGAGAAAAGAGAAGAAGGGAGAAGGAAGAAACCCTCTACTGGTTCCACCACACGTCGACTGGCTATGCACCGTTTAGATACGCCGATCGAGCGTGTCTTCGGATCGGAATGCACTTTGGGTTTGGCTCATATTTATTTTCGTATATCTCCTTTATCTTTATTCCCGTGTTTAGCCGTGTAAAATTTCCGAGATACTCGGCCATACGTCGCGATAGAGCGCGAGCCGAATCGCCGGCTTTGGAAAATAACGCTGACGTTTCGACGAGGATATATCGCGCGTTTAAAAGGACACGGACTATCTCTCTTTCTTTCTCTCTCATTCATTCTCCTCTTTCTTCCTCTTTCTCCTTTTTCTCTCGCCGACCGACGTGTACGGCGGTCGCGCACGGATTAACCGGGATCTCTTCTCGTCGTACGGCGCGGTATAATTTGCTTCGCGCGATCGAGATAAGGGGAAGACGTTCGCGCGGTAAAATTATCGCTCAATGAAAAGGAAGAAGACGGGGGCCGTCCAACGCCGGCTTTCTAATGAATAGCGAGGTACGCGTACGTAATGCACGCTTGGATCGCTCGCTCGCACGGTTAAATGGAAATCTTACAGTCGGTTGGGATTAATGGACAACGGGAACGATATCGAGATAGAAATAAAAACAAAAAAGAGGAAGAAGAAAATGTAACAAATCGATAATAATCGTATCGATCGTTGGAAGACGAGAACGTCAAAATGGGAATTGCTAATGGACATGGACGATAAAGTAAAATGATATTAATAAAGTCCAACGTTCAATATATTCGAGCATTAAATCGTGACGCGCCATGTGGAACTTTTTCACGCCTGGGTTATTATGCGAAAGAAATCGAGTCATTCATAAATTATTCATGCGACCGTGTATAAGAAATTCAGAAAATTTGCTAATTAAACTGTCGTATCGCGGCGAATGCGGTTCCCTGTAGCTCGAGGTGAGGGATGGTGAGCCGACGGTGGCGCTCCGAGATGTCCAAAGAATGAATGCACTTTTTTTGTTTTTTAGATTAGTCGAGAATCAGCTATTAAACATTTTTGCACGAACGTTCGTCGCAACAGTATCGGATAGCAAGGTACGTAGAGATATTTATTCCGGTGTAATTCATAGATTATCACGTAGGTACTTGTTTCTATCGTCGAACGAGTGTCTCGTTTCATCGAGTGCCTTCGAGGTCTTTTCGCGTATCTCTTAGCTCCGAAAACAATTTATCGAGGTACACGAGGGCCCATTATGATCGGCTTGCCTTCGATCGATAAATTACTCGGCACATCCATCATTACGAAAGATTACGATTTATGAGACGGATTAATCCTATCCGAGTGTTTTCAATCACGGGACCAGTTCGAAGAACGATCGCTATCGAGGAGAATTTATTTCGCTTAATAATCTCGAAATAGGAAGTCTTTAAATCACCCTTGAAGAATCGGACGCTTCTTGATTCCATTTTCTCTCACTCTTTGCGTTTGACTTTGACATTAATCGAGTTTACGCGTATCGTTTACCATTGCACGCGCGAACGGTCAAGTAAAGAGCGTAGTCACGGTAAAGCGCGCTATAAACGCGTAGACCCGTTGTAATTCATCCTTCCGAGCGGTAATCGAGGAACAGCTCGGGCACATACTACCGTATCTCTTAAATAATCGTCGTATCGTTAACGGTCCACGCGAGAAGTACTTAACTATCGTTTCGTCTCTCTCTCTCACACACGTTTTCTATGGCATGCACGCGTGCGCACGACCGTTTAATCGCGAGTAATACGAACGAAACCGAAGGCCTGGCTATCTGTCAGAGCGTGCACTCAAACCGGAATTAAACCGGTGTATAATGTTTCGACTATTTTTCAAACGCGCACGCTACAATGAGACTCGTATCGAATAGCCACGCGGCTATTTAACGTTCCGCGTTACGTGGGGAAGAAACCCAGATGAGTATTTGTATTATCCTAAAACTATATTTCGATAGAATTCTTCGTTGAGAGCAAAGATCGGATCTATTATTTTCTCGTTCGGGTAAAGTAATTAATCGTATCATCTACGATCGTAATAAAGTCCATCGTAAACATACGGATAAAATCATCTATAGATCGATAATCGAAGAAAATAATACGAGGCACTCGACCCGTTCACGATTCCTCTTGAGCGACGTGTATATGAATCATAGATAAACGATCGACTCTTGGGAACGCGATCATATTCTTTTTTTTTTTCTTTTTCCTTAATCCAGATAAGATCGCGAGTCAGCGCGGAGACATAAATAACAGTCTCTTTACAGGAAAGAACGTTTCAGATAAGGAAGTTACGTCTTCGCTCTCTCGAAGCGATATAAAAATACAAAGTTAATTGGATTGAACGGGACGTTCGGTTAACCGAGCACCAATTAAGCGTGCATATATCGTAATAACGATAAAGCCGTACATTTTCGTCGATTCGATAGTTTATATTAAATCCCTCTGAACGGTGTCGCTCGTATGATTCTAAAGAGAGAAAAAGAGAAGTAAAAACGAGTCGACGGTTAGAGGATTAAGATAAAACTGTAATAAAAATGATTTCGCAAATTGAATTCTCAACGATACGTCTAAAATTATTTCGTCGGCGTCCTATTACCTCTCCTACATATCGTTCTGGATCGCGAGCGCTAAGAAAAGCATTCTAGAAAAAAGTTTCGCGCGGTAAGGCTAGATCGATATCTAACCTTCGGTACGGACTTATCGCGACGAACGATCTAGATATCGGAGCGTTATACACGCAAATGAACGCGAATGCCTAAATAACGTACCTTCGCCAGCTATAAATCTCTTGGGATATAATAAGCTAAGTGTAAAGCTTGTTTCATCGATCGGAGGAATTCATTATCCCGTCGATTCTTTCCGTGCATAGTTCTGGTCAAAAGTCAAGAACGATATGTACGGTTTGCCTCGACGGATCAATCGAAAAGTCCAACCTACATTGGTTCGTTCTTGAAACATGGTGAAACGTGATATCCGTCGATAAAAAAAATGTAACGAGCTGGTTGACCCCTTGGCATACGAGTTAAATGAAATTCGATCTGACCAAAATATACTAGCTATTTATTATCCTAAAACAAAAAGCATATTTATGCATTGTTAAATATTATAATTCAATTTTAATAGGACATAAATAATATCCCAGACGTCCTCGCGCGTCGAGGGGTTAAAAAACAATCTTCGTCGATACGAGCAACGAACAGAAAATAAGATTCCATCGGTGTGACATTCACCGGCGACGAAATTTTCGATTAATCGGCGTTTCTTTTAAGAGAGTCAACAAACGTGTCGCTTCTTCCTTCAGGGAGAAAAAAAAAGGGAGAGAAGGACAATTTCGTTGGTGGTAATATTCCTGTATCGCGATACCAACGTAAGGGGGCAAGCGTAACCGTCCAGGGTATTTTGCGATCGTTAAGCCTATAACGTATACGTTACGCATAGCCCCTTTTTGCACGTAGATAGGAGCGCTCGCGAGAGAGCCGCGAACACGAGGCTTAACGCGAGTCGGCAGTATCGGCGGTGCCTCGTAAAAAGTCGAACGTTATTGCGCGTCGGCGCGACCACGTTGACATTTTGTGTATAAGCACGCAATATAATTAGCGGCCATAACCGTAAATAAGGTAATTTGCATGTATTTTGTATAATAAAGCCATTTTACGCGGAGGCACGAATCTCGTGCTTTATGGCGAGACTCTTGGAGAACGAACGAAGGAAGAAGCGACCTCGAGAGGAGGAGGTGTATGGAAAGATTCGGAGAAAATCGATTTTGTATTTCGAACGATCGGATACCTATGTTCTTCGTTGACGTGTATCGCGATGACTAAACAGCAAATTCGACTGAATGCTTTTAAATTTATTATATCGAGGTTACATCATTGTCCCATAATAAATACCTACACGCGATCATTGAGCATGATCGGACCGAGGACGAGCTATCGATCCTAGTAATAGTCCAAACTCTATCTTCGCTCGTTAGACCTTCAAAGACAAGTGTCGTTATTCGTCGAGTACCTACTCCTGAAATATTGACACACGACCCTTATCGATCTTCTTGTCCGCTTACTCGCTAATCCACATCATTGGATCGATGTTTTTTTGCATAAAATCGCAGCCTGCGCGTATGCGAATGGTGGTCAGAAAAACCGAGGATTCATTAGACGACGCGGTAAAAATTCAAAGTCAAGGAGAGTCGAATAAAGTCGGAAGGACGAGAGGAAAGGGAGACAGGTGCTACGCCACTGGGAATGGCAGGCGGCTGTCCGGTCGAACGGACAGAACGGACAGACGGACGGATGGACGGACAGACAAGGGACGGTCCGGCCACGGACGGAGTTCCTCGCCTAGCATACAAATGAAGAGTATAAACATGTCGTCATTATCTCCTGGATTTATAATATGGATACGCACACCCATACCTGACGGCACAGGTGGCTCCGTCAGTGGTTCTCATTTTCAAGACACTTTGTCGTCGTTTTTCTTCTTTTTTTTAAAAAGCTATTTTCGTTAGAACGACCTAAGAAATGATTTACGACCGTAAGCTCGTTTATTTTTTTGTCGGTACGAACGGTGTAGCCGTTTAATGATTTTTCTAGATTCGTATTATGTTAGTTAGCATAATGGAACCTGTAAAACTCGTCTAACAATAAATTTCTTTACCATTTATCTTTCCTTTCTTTCTTTTCCTCTCCAATCGCCAAAGGAACTCGGTCCCCTGCACACGCCGCTTCTCGCGAGCAGCCTTTAATGAGAATGGTCACGATAACGGTTATGTTCCTTGGCTACGTACGTTAACTCGTCCGACGTTAACTGGTAGACATCGACTTAGCCATCCTTCCGCCGTTTTAAACTCGCATTTACGTCCGCGTTCTACCTACACGATACCTACTCGCGAGTCGGAGGAGTGCCGGTCAAGTGCACGACCGCGAACTGTATCTTCTTCTTTTTATCGACCCGCCACCGTCTACGTATTCGGGCCAGTTGTTTTCTCGCCTCGTGTAGTAGGTAGGTATACTTTGGCCCCCGCTTTGGAATTTATTCGGCTCGCATGGAAACCGTTCCTCGTGCCGATCTTCGTCGATAATACGGCATTGCTTTTTTAATAAGCCGGTAGATCGCTCGGCCCTATATTCGGACTTACCTTTCCCTCGGGAATTTATAGTCTTATTGTAAGATAATTCGAGGATAAGATAAGAGAGAATAGTTTTCGGGCGATCGGTGCTACTTCGTCGTTACATTTATCACTCGCGATCTTTTATTAGTAACCTCGCCGATCATATAATTTCCCTTCTTCGGTACTTCCACCTATGTATATTCCTTTCGAAACTCGCGACGAGCTCGAACGAACGAACCTGAAACGTCGATCGAAATCACACGAAGCGACGTTTTAAACGCGACAGATAGCGGCGAACCGAGCGGTCTCGAAGGCGTTATCTCGCGCGTTATACCTCGTCGATTATTTCGCTCGACGGGATCGTAGAAAGGCGCTCGCGGGTATTTTATTTTCTTGCTTCGGAGGATGGAGCGAACGAACCGATCGCCTTGTAATATCGACGGGAGATAAGAACATCGGTGTAATCGAAAGGGAAAATGAGAGGATGGGTTTTCGGCGAGGAGTAGAAGATGAAGGGGGAAAAAAAAAGTCTTTCTCTGGATCGTTCACTTTTACGACTCAAGTATATGTACGTGAACGCTACACGCGTGTACGATGACGCAATAAGGCATCTCCTTTGAACAAAGCACCGACGGTGACGGTAATTCGTATCGAACGGTTTCGCGAGTGGGCGAAAAGAGAAATTATCGGACGCGTTGCGCGTCGAATGCGATATCATACGAGAATAGTAATTCACTGGCACGGATTATGGACTACTTATCGTATAATTTAGTAGAGTTCGCTATAAACGGCATAACGTTATGAACACGCGGACTGCGCGAGCTCCGCCCGCCAACCCGGTTTAATATATTTTCTTGTCTCGATAGTTTAGCCGCACGGTACACGCGAGACGGTAAGGATTCGAAAAATTTATTTCATCGTCGGTCTCTCGTACGATCGCTACCAACGGTCTCTGCCTTTCTAAAACGAGCCACCGTAGAAAAGTCGTCGTTGTCGCGATATTCGGCTCTCGCACGTCGGAAATATATTTTTATGGCGACGAAGGAAGCAGCGTTCTCGCGAGGTTCGTATCACGAAACAGACTTCGACCACCGCGTCGAGTGTTCTTTTCGAGAAAAAATTTTATCGTGGAGAATAGATCTGGTCGTGGCACTCGAATAGATAAATAAAGCTGTGAAAATGAAAAAAGGAAGAAGTACAATTTTCCGTTTCTACTTTTCGTCGAGATTTCGAGTATCTATTTACAGTCGCGAGATAAAGAACGGAAATGGTTGAATTATTTTTAAAGAGAGAATAATTACCGCGATGATACGTTTTCGATCCAAGGTGGAAATAGTCTCGCGTGTGCGGAACGATATTATACACACTTGGTGAGACACGCGCAACGCGTAATTACGCGCATCTCGAATCGATCGGTCGGACATTAGCCTTCGCTTGTCGCGCACGACGACGAGGAGCCAGCAATTAGTCGGACGACGTCTCCATCGGCACTCCCGGCCCGATACCGCGTTGCTTCATTAAGAGATAATGAAGCGTTCGAGATAATAATTTCCGGTAAATGTCGGTAATTGCCGGTGGTGCTAACGGTAGAATAGACGACGGATAACGCGTCGAATCTTAATTAGAAAGCATCGTGTAAATGCGCGACGAACCGAGTCCCACCACCTCCTACCACGCTGCCTATCGAAATCCTTCGAGTGCTCGAGATAAATCTCGATAGCGTGAGCCACTGCCTCGGACCGGCTATAGACGACGACGACGAATCGCGTTGTGGAATTTCGCGAATCGTTTCACACCGTTCGAAATGCGAGCGACTTCTCCTTTTCCACTAGGTATCTCCGTTATCGTTCTTTTCTACTCCTTTTACGCGTCTCTATCTGTCGATTAATCGACCGATCTGTCCTCGTTTATCGCGAATCTCTATTTGCTCGCTCACCGAAAATGTCAAAAAAAGTCTTGTAATGCTGTGAAATTACGAGATATCGGATAAAGGAACAGCATAAGGGGTGAGAGATCGAAGGAAGGAAAAATAAAAGAAGAATTTTTAACGTTGCGGACACTCGTTCGGATTTTATTCTCACGACCCGTATCTACCTACGAAGCAAAGCTGTCCTTACCGCGAGAAGGAAGTTTAATTACAAATTAGCAATTACTCGGTGCTCGTTAGAACCCTCGAACGTGAGTGTACAAACGTTAAGAACTCGTAATCGCTTTAGGGTCGAACGGCGTAGGTGGAATAAAAAGGGATAAGTTTCGGAACGAAAATCTGAAATGGGTAAAGGGAGAAAGAGTGAGAGGACTGCGCGTTACGGTCGTGCGCGGAAAGGTCTCGTGTTTGCAGGTAGCATTATGGAAAAAAGGGTAAGAGAGAAAAGGGAATGAGAGAAAGAAAGGAAGAATGAGAACGACAGAGAAAAAGGCCGAGAAAGAAAAATAAGTGGCGGCGAGCAGCCGGGAGCTTCCCTCCGCAGATTTTTCGTGACAAGATAAGCCACGTCCTGTTTACTCTGGACTGCCATGGCATACGAAGATGCTCGTTAAGCCTTTTAGTGCTCGGCGTATCGCGCGAGCACCCACAAAGTCGTATATCACCCAGGGGTACCTCGGTTTGTACTTGTACCTTAACTCGCCCGCACGGAAAGCCCCCCTTCGAAAGGAGAGAACCCGCTGTGTTTCTATATCGAGTGCTTCTAGCTCTCCTCGCGACGGCACGCTTCGTTCTCTCTCGCGTTCACCGTTCCTTTGCGTGCCGCGAAGATTATAACGACGAGAATCCGAAGGCGCCGATATATTTTATCGAGATACATTTTAACCGTTTAACGGGCTACGAATCGCTCGAGTTCCGATAATTCCTGCAACCCTGAATCATCGTAACACGTTCTGCCAAGATACCTGCGCGTTCGTATATTTTTATTCGGACCGTTCCAACGTATCCTAAAAAATAAATGACAAATTTTATTACTATTAGTCACCCCACGTTATATATCAAATGCTTTTAAAACCATTAAAATTCAACATTTTCTTCTAAACCCAAAGAAACGTTAAGAGACTTGATAGCTGCGATAGAAAATCGATAGGTAGTTTGCGTGCGAGTCTCCGTATTCGCACCACACGCGCATAGAAAAGATCTCGAAGTAAAAAAAAAAAGGTGCAACGATTCCGCTTATATTGCCTATGGATCTCTCAACATCGTTCGGCTTTTACCGGACGGTCTTTCGTGCGCGCGTTCGAAAGCCATTCGGTGCAGCATGAAAGTCGTACGCGGAAGAACAGTTATACGGGAACGTGTACGGGCTGCGTAAATCTACGAGTTCTCTCGATTAGGTTTATCTCCGTGCCTCGTCAAAAGTCGGCCGCGTATCGCGGCCCGTACCACGGTATCGTCCCACCGTAAGGGTTATAAATTTATCACTCTCCCGGTAATATCTCGTTTAATTTATTACGGCACTCTCGTAATTCCGTTCGAACCTGCCAGTACGTATAGTATACGGCACGGAGGCTTAATAACGTCGCGCTACGAGACGACCACACCCGATACGCTTCGAATTTTTAACAATCGCTGTTTTTACAAGAAGGAGATTAGAAAAGGATTTTTTCGGGAACTCGTGGACTTAGATACACGCACGTGTGTTTGAACTGACTGTACGAGAAACGTTGTTCCCATGTGAATAGTCGCGTTACTCGATTGTAAATCTTTTTCTACACGTAAGACGATACGCTCGTAATTCTTTAAACGTTTCAAAAGAAAGAGAAAACAGCGGGAACGGTGCCGAGAGGCGATTCGCTCTCGATACATAGAAAATCGTGCGAGAAGATCGTTCGGGGGGGCGATCCGAACGATATGACCTCGGCATCGAGCGCATTTTAGTCGCGTAAAGGTACCGCACCTAGATAAATATGTATGTCGTTCCGGAGGGGAGCACTCCCAGGCCATTACGAGTGGTGGTTTCACGAGCGTCGCTGTATTACGAGTCGTCATTAACCCGGACCGAGAGAGAGAGAGAGGTAGAAAGGGTGGGAGAGAAGCGTAGATAGCAGAGAGGAACGGCTAGGTACGAAAAGGAGAGAGAGAAGCGAGTAAACGCGGGAAAGAGAGAAGGAGAGAGAGACATTGGCTCTTCGAACCGCAAGATTCAAGCTCCGATATACTCGAGCGAGGTGAGGCACGAAGCAATAACTGGTCATGTCGCCCAGTAATTCAGTAGCCAATTAGTTAGACGGCGGCGGGAGAGTCGGCGAAGATGTCTATCGGTTCTCTTCGTACGAGAGGCGGCTGCTGCTTGCGAAAGGGAGAGAGAAAGAAGCGAGAGGAACTCTTGCACGCCTTGCCGGGCTATGGGGTACACGTACGCGTCTCGCGAGCTCCGTGTAGGCGCACGCGCGAGCGCGAGAAGAACCGGAAGAAGCATCGCGAAGAGGAGGACTACGTGTGGGTAGAGAAAGCAACGAACGGAGTTCTCTCTCCGTATAGGTACACGTTATATCCCGATGGTGAAGAGACCGCGCAAAGCCGTTGCACTCTACGCTGCACTTCTCGGTGCACTCTCGAAGAAGAAAACTCGATCCGGAAGATAGATCGATCGTGCAGCCCGACGCAAATCATTCCGCTCGTTACGCGATCCCCCTTGGTCTAGATCGGTGGAGATAGGGACTTAAGAGGCACGACTTTTCGAAATTTAATAAGCGAATGTAGTCCGCGGCGATTCGAAAAGTTCTTTTTGGTTCGGGAGGTCATTCGCGATAGATCGTTGCACCTTTGAGAAATGTTCCCTCGTGCTATTTTCGACTTCTTCGAGATACCACGACTGTCAGTTTAATTTTACTGTTGAATCGGTGAAAATAGATAAGAATCCGATCGACGAATGGAATCGAGAGAGGTATAACATGCATCAAACATTTCAAACGTTTTAAAATACTCAAGGAAAAGGAACAATTCCATTCCCGTTGCTTTTATCGACGATTATACCGTAGTCGTTATCGCGTATCGCTTTTAAGGTCTCACTCCGAAGTCTCTTGGCCCGGTGTTGGTAAATCGGCCCCGAGATAAATCTTTCCGCGGTTCGACGCCATTAACGTATCGCTGGGACGAGTCGTTCGCGGAGGCACGTCGGTGGCGGGCCCCGGTCAGAAAGTCGGTAAAAGCGAGAAACGAAGATCCACAGTGATATCGTCCTTAATCCTCTTGTCGGAGCTCTGAAACTCTCGCGAATGTCGCGGTTCTCTCGGCTGCGGTTGTGCCGACGTCACGAGACGACGACGCGCGAGAAGGATAAGTCTCCCGCATGAGGATGAAGAGTCTCCCCGAATTTAAGAACGTGGATTTCAATTAGCTCCAAGACGTACGCGCTGGTCAACCAACCAGTCGACCGACCGGCCGGCACCCGATAAAATAACGAGGAGTCGGAGCCCTCACACGAGCAACTCCAAGAAGGTAAACCCACACTTTCTTCGCTCGAGTGAATTATGCTCTCTCCCGGACCATAACTTACCCACACGGAGTTAATGCGTGTTTGTGCAATCCTAGCGCTCCGCACGGTCCGGCCTACCTGAGCTAATGAGTAGGTGTTTGTTGGACATTCTGACACGTTTTACGACTTACCGGATTACTTTCCACCCAGGACCGATAGGCAGAGCCACCGTCGACCATCACCCGCCATAGTTCGCGGCCAGGCCTGCCAACGAACCCCTTTCGAATAGGATACTTGATTTACGTTGAACGAAAGCTACGTTTTCATTCCCGTCGAGATGGTACCCCTATTCTCTGCTTCTCTCTCTCTCTCTCTATCACGCTCTTACACGCCAGCTCGTTACTCTTTTCGGCATCGGCACGTCGATCTGCCATGGATTAAAAATTACGATTGATACTGATTTAAAACAGCAGCCGTGAGCGGAGGCTCCCGCACCTCCGAGAGCGTAACGCGAAGCGAGACTCGTGAAAATCCCTCGTATATATTCGAGCCGACAGCGACGTCGCATTGATCTTCCCCTTCGTGCGTATCTCGATGCTACGACTCCCAGAGCGATGCGTCTTATTTATCTGCCACGTCCGCGCGTCCCACCTCGTTCCTCTCGACCCACCCTTTCTCACTCTCTCTCTCTCTCTCCCATTCGCTCACCCCTCGCACGCGATCGAACTTTAAACCTTCGCTCTAGGAAACCTTTTTAAAAATCCATTTATCGTTGAGCCTTTTAACGATCTTGAAACTCTTGTAAACGTACATACGTTATTTTTCATCATTTTTATCAACTTTACGTCGATCTAGTGCTAAGAGATGAGAGTAAAACGCTAGAGTTTGCTATTCGTATTAATAGAATATACGTAGGAGAGTTTTGAAGATCTCGAACGAAGAAAGGATGGCGCAAAGTCTATCGCGAGAGAAGTCGAAGAAGAAGAAGCGTATAGAGCAACGGAGAGAGAATGAGAGTCGGGTGTTTGTCCGTGTGGCCTTCGTGTTGGTAACGAGCGGATTATACTCACTCGCCGTGGTATCAGATGGTCCCCTACCTGGTTCCATGGTTGTTAATTAGGATGGATGCCCACGCCTTGGGCGACTTTTACGAGCGGATACGGCGCGAACCGAAATAGCGCGTCCGACGTTAACGCTCTCCGACCTTCCTTCGAGGAACCGTGGTAAGCATCTCGATAAGAAGCGAAATGCTAAAAAGAACTTTGCCAGAGGGACTGTTTAGAATTATTTAGATGAGTTCCGAAAATCGGACGACCGCTCGGACTTCGTGAGTGAACTTTTGAGTCTCTCTCTCTCTTTTTCTCGTATCGTGCAACGGCGATCTCGAGCCTCTTAATTCGCCCGTGCTCGAGAAAGTTTAAGACCCGCGCTTTCCCTAGCCCCTCCCAAGGGGGAAAACTTTTTCCACGATGAGATCCTTTTAATCGCTCGAACGTCGAGCCGTAATTTACGCTCCCCCGAAAGGGACCTAAATTTAACGTCTTTACGATCGGCGAGTCATACTCGTGTTGGCTTTTTCGTTGGAACGCGCGAGAAGGAGGGCGATACAGCTGCGCTTCGATAACTCTCCTCGACACTAACCAGTGCATACGTCCGTTTGTTGACGTTCCATGGGATATACTTCGGATATCGCGCGTCCCGCGTGTAAACGCGCCGCGTCTCGCGATATAATCCGAAGCAAATCGCGGAGGAGGTTGAAAGAGAGAGAAGAAGGGTGAAGTAGGATGAATTCATTAGAGAAAGAAAGAGAAGAAGGGGTGGAAGAAGAACAGGGAAGACACGTCGGGTGCAACCCACGCGATTTAAGCCCGACGCAAGCCAATAAATTCGGGGCGCGCATCCTCGTCGAGCGACTACTCGAACTTATTTGATCGAGCGTACCGAAATAAAGCGCATACGGCGCTTCTCTCGGACGACGGCTCTCGGCGTCGTTGGTACCCCGGTTATAAACAAAGATACAAACTACCGCTCGGCTGTGGGTCGCGCGCGCGACTCACGCATGGCTGCCGGCGATAGAAGCAGCCAGTTCCGCTTTATGATCTCATAAATATCTCAATAGGATCTTAAATTAGCCGCGCTCCCCGCCACACGAGAAGCCACGAAGGAGTCCTCATTCTACGTCGAACACCGCTTAGCGTCGCCACCGTCGTGAACGCGCGCGCGAGCTGCGCGCGCACGAGCGAGCACGCCCCTGTTTCTCTTCGTGTTCCGTGCGTTCCGGTACACCTCTCCCGGGGCCCGGATATACATTTACCCGGCCGAGTTTTCGGTGGAGACGTTACCGTTATTTATGAGCTCGTTTATCAAGGTGGCACCCCTTTCCCCTATCGTTGCTTCGATGCGGACTATCCGCCACTGCGAAGCCAATCCCGAGATATATCGCTCCGATACCAATCCGGCTTGCCAGGGAGCGAGGAAGAGAAAGATAGAGCGAGAAAGATAGAGTACGAGAGAGAAAGAGAGAGAGAGAGAGAAATTCGAAAGCCGAAGCACCAGCCCCTCCTCCTTTCCTTCTCCTCTTCGCGTATCCTCCTTCTTCTTCTTTCGACTTTCGCCCGTAGGTACACCCTCGGTGATAAATGCTCGCGAAGAAGCGCGCCAGAGCGATACCGGCAATTAGAGGTGCTTCGTTCGTCTCCTTGTCCGCCCGGAGGATGAAGAGCGGTTCCGACTCGCGATTAGTCACTCCCGTCGATTCGAACGAAGCGATCAGCCTTCCCCGCCATCGATCCTCCGCCACTGCCTAGCTCGTGCTAGACAATAGCTATAATCTACTCGCTTTTCTTTTACCGTTCTCGTACAAACACGAGTCTCTTATAGTTTTTAAATACAATGGTTAACAACGAGGCAAAAATTTGCCATTATCCCAAACACGTTCCCACCAGAGCGATGACGCTCCGAGCGCACGGCAATTTCCTTGAAACTCGATATACCAGGTGAACAGGTATCTGGTAAAAATCTGGCAAGCCCCGAAGCGTTCGTATACGTTGAAGAGCGTCTCGAGTATACCTATGTACCAGCTCGTAGCAAGCCCACGAGCATCGTTCATAGCTTTCGCGTTCTACCGAAAAGGATAGTCGTAGTTTTAGGTTTCCTCGTCGGGAGACAAATAGCGGCAGTCGACAGGGAGTGCGGGCCACTTTGTCCTCGACAGTATGGCGAATAAACGCTCGATCGCTTTACGAGCTAGGCAGGATAAGAGTAAGGCGACGGACGGTGCGAGGAAACGAGAACGAGAATGTAAGAGAAAGAGGGTGAGGGAGACAGAGAGAAAGCCACCCCTTCTCAATTCGTTCCTATCCACCTACACCCCCGAGGCCAACGATCCATTCTAGCCCCGCCAACGCCATCCAACTTCCCAATGCTAGTAGAAACGCGAGGGAGAGAGAAGGACTGGCAGAGATCTCGGCCTTCGGGGATCTCTCCGCCGGACAAAACCGCAGTGTTGAAGCGAAAGCTGATAATCTCGACCCCGTCCTTCTAGTTGATTAATTTCTACCCCGGTGACGAGGCTGTTTGCGGACGGAATAAGCGTTTCCGTCACCGCGCTCGTAGCCCGCCTTTTTTGTTCTCCGCCCGACACGACGACGGCTCGTTTGATAAATATGAGAGTAGTCGGGGTATTGTGGGGTGCCGAAGAATAGAACACGCGGGGCCCATCGACCGTTTCCGAGAGATCGATTATACGATGTAATAGTTATGAGCGTGACACCGCCGGAGTTGTCGACGCTTCAAAAGCCGGGATACATTATCGAAGATGTCTGCCTGGGACAATACGTGTCTCGACGCGCGAATAACAACGGGCATTCGTGGCTAGGAAATTTGTGCGGTCTCTTGATTGTTTCACAGATGGGCGGTCGGGCCCATGTAAGGATGCCGGGATGATGATGTTTTTTTTTTTCTTCTTTACGCGTACGAGTTTCAAGCCTCACAAAAACCAGTCCTTCGCCGCCGGTCTATTTCCTTTACAACGAGGCGAAGAAGAGACCGAGGATAATCGAAACGTCCTTCTCCCCGAAGCCAATCACTCTCGACGTGAATCGCGTAAAACCGGCTGCCGAAATAATTCCTCTCGATCGGCATCCTCGCTGACGTCGGAAAGGATATCCTGGCATGAACGTCGCTCGACATTGTAAGAAAGACCGAGCGAGTAGTGGTATTCGAAGGGAAGAATTTGCGTTTCGCGAGGGTCGACACGGTGGTAGCTGCCGGCGAGTCGAAGTCACTTCTCAAAGGCATGGAATCGGGCTGGCTCAACATAAACCATCCAACGGTAGAAATAATGTAAGGACGGGAGAGAAAAGACGGGAGAGAGAGAAAGAGAGAGTGGTGCGAGGCTGCAGCAGCCACCGCCGCCGCCTGCTGACAAAGATAAATAAATTAAGGAAACGGCGTTCGTGCACAAAGGGAAGCAATATCCCTGCCTTTAGGCCCTACAGGGCGCGCGCGCTCGCGACTCGGATGAGAAGCCAATAGTGTCTGCCGGTAAACAAGCCGCCTCTGCCACGGAAACATCGTGTGCTCTCTCTCTCTCTCGTTCAATCTCTTTCTGTTCGGACGACGAGAGACTTTTCCCCCCTTATTTTGCCATCCGCCTTTTGTCCCTCGGCCTGATCGACCACAGTCACACAACGTTTCCCTTTCTCGAAAGCCACTATCGTTTCCGTTTGCGCTCCTCTTCGACGTGGAAAAGCGTTGCGAATTTATTTACAAACTCGCACACTTTTGCCCCCCTGTACTCACGGTAACATCTTGCCCTCGTCGAAAGTTTACGTTTCGTGAAAAGGGACTGTAGTCGAGCGTTCCGCTCGAAAAAGCTTCAACTGTGAATACTGACTTTTTGTCGGTCCATTTAGAAAAGACTACGGTGCAAGATCTTGATAATTTCTTTCCAACGACCGCACCAACAAAATTCAACAAAGAAGCATAAAATTCCCGATGGTACTTAAGCATTAATTATCGTTTCCTCAAGATGCTTCTTTCATTTATCTATTCATACATACCAACTTCCCACGTATTCAACGCGTATCCGCGCTAATGAAGCAAAAACAAAGCGAGGTGATCGTTCATGCGGCGAAGCGGAACATCAATTATACCGGGCGACTTTTGGGAACGTTAGAAAGTACCGGGGTCTACGTCAAAGCTCCGGCCATTAACGTTGTTAGGGATAGAGCGCGGTGGGGTCGTGGACTCGAAGCGAGTGATTTAGTAGGGTGGCTACTCGACGGCCGACCGAGATAACCCGGCTGTCTACGGAACAACCCCATTTGTCCGATATCTTCCGCGACAAAACTGCCGCGTGCCCTCCTAACACCGCGCCCTTTTGATTACCGGCCGACGCGCATCGCGACCTAAACTTCTATCTCTCTGCTTTAGTACTTTACAATAGTCTAGCGAGGAAAGAGAAAACTTATGTCCCCGAAATGGGAGACTTATGTCCCTTCGTCGAAAGGTTCAAATATATGGTATACCCAAGTCCAAAGTTTTTCGTGTAAATTGCAAATAAAGCTGTCGTTTACTTATTCGATTTTTAACTTTCGACAGATATAGGAATAAGTAGAGTAGACAATGTATTATTTTTGTAGACGAATAACACACGATCCTATTTCGATTTATGATACCCAAGAGAAATGACAACGGAATGTACGACCACTAGAAAATACGTATCAAGTATCGTCGATGATAAAAAAAAGTACATATTTTCCAATACCCATATCAAAGAGTTACAGCCAGCTACGCATTATTAGGCACGGCCGCAGGGAATGTCTTATTTCGAGAGTTAACTACCAACCGAACCGCTATACAGAAATTTCAATCCCATCCTACCAACACGAAACCGACACAAGTATCCAGTTTCTCCCAAGGAATAACGAACGTCTTCACCATTGTCTTCACCACCCGCACCGAAGATACAGCCCAAGAATCAAACGAGGATAACCGTTATCTCACGAAGGAAAAATTCACACAAAAACCAGCCGCGACGGTGTTCCGGAGAAGCGCGAGATGAGAAGCACGATCGAATACCGAGGACACAGATATCGAAGAGACCGGGTGGCGGAAAGCGTCAAAGCAGAACGGAAGGATCCGATCTGTGGTCGGAGGACAGGAAAGAGAGGACGTCGTGTGTTCCTTCGTAAAGAGCCGCGAAGTAGTCGCGACGATATAGGGGAGAACCGGGTGGATGAAAAGGGGAGTGGGATGAAGGAGGAAAAGGAGGAGAAGAAGACGAAGAAGTAGTAGTAGTAGTAGTAGAGAAGGAGGAGAAAGAGGAGAAGGGAAGACTCGTCCTGGGCGGACGAGCCGAGGTGGGCCGTGGATTTATATCCCGGTCAGGCACTTTGAGCCATCAGCGGCTCGTTTGATGTTCCGCCGCGGCCACGCAGACGTTATAAAGACAAACTATGCCTACGGCACCGTCATGCCCTACCACTTTATACCATAATTCTTCGGCCGATCCCCGAAACGAGCGGTCGATCTCGAAGAAGCACGAAGAGGAGAGACGTGCTGTCCCCCTTTTCGTACTCCTCCTCTCTGTGTCTTTCTCTCTTTCTCTCTTACATAGAACGCGGCGCCTCTGTGTGTAAGACCGGTCCAGTTCTCCCTCTCTTTCTTTCACTCCCCTCTACCCTATCCCTCGCGCTCTTTCTCTCCCGCGAGAGCGAGTCTCCGCTTCCTTTACGGTTAGTGCCTGCGGGTAATAAAGATGGTTCTGCTTATGTACAAGCGGGCAACCGGAGGCGGAGCCAGGCTGCCCTCTGTGGGCCGGGCCAACGCAAATGACTCTTCCATGCAAGATGGCGTAGGCACATGGAACGCTAGGCGGTGCTGCCGGTGTGTGCCCGCGAGGCGCTTTTATATTTAGCGCGCGCGACGTGCAGCCGACGTACGGACGACGTGCGGACTCCGACGAGAGCTCTGCAGTTCGAGCCACACGCTGCGGTTTGCAACCTACTACCTTCTTTACCGCGTTCGCTACTACTCGTGAGAGGATCTCGGTTAATCGGTTTTACGCCTATGTTTCAAAATTTTGCATCAGCTGTTTCGCTGAGTCGAATCTCTGCTTTATCGTATCTCCACGTGCGAGACTTGTTTTTCAGATAAATTACGATGCTTTGTTGTTACCATTTGAGTTATGCAAATGTTTGATCATGTTTTTGTCGTAACTTATTTATATTTATTTATTCCAGGATCGCGAGAACGTGTTACTAAGTTTGATATTTGCATCACGTGTCTTGCATATCTCGTGCTTGTATCATTCTGCTGACTCACTTGACGCTTAGATATATTGAGAAATTGTTGTTTATAAAACAGAATATTGGGTAAAATAATTGTAGAAGGATTCATCGATATCCCGTATTAATAATTCAACGTAAAGAAATTTCATAGATTTTCTAACACTTCTAAAAAATTTAATATTTATATCTCTACAAAGATTTATCATTGAAACAACAATTTATTCGACGTCGTACGAGATCGAAAACCAGAGGAGATATCGTGTCGCTCGTGTCCGAGAATGGCGACGAGAAAGGAGAAACGGCAGTCTTTTATACGAAGGAACGAAAACTGACCACGAATAAGTCGTGGCTGAACGAGGTGAAAACGAGCGCATGATTAATAGCCTTCCCGGTTTTTAGGTCTATCTGTCACGCAAATGTCTTTCTCTGTTCTGCCATTTCTTTTTCTACGTTCCCTTTTCTTTCAACGCGTTTCTCTTTGCCTATTTCTCCCCATCTCTCTCCCTCCTTTCGTCCATCAGAAATTCGCAATCGCTTCGCTCGTAAACGTAAAATGAATAGACATCATCAAGGTAGATATACACGAGCGATGAAGATACCAATCGCGTATCGGCGTTGAAGTCACCGTTGATAATAGAATAGCCTGGCAGCTTATAGCTACGTCCGGCTGGGAGCGTATCCTCGATAAGCCCCGAAACGATTTATGATGCCTTTAAAGACGTCCTGGGGAACGTATATAATCGTCGGTCAAATATTAAATGCTACGAGAGTGCTTAAGAGGGACGAGCAAAAAAAAATGCTGAGAAAGGAACGGTCGAGAGGTTAAGATTAAATCGCTCACGTGCGTTCCATTTTTTATCGATTCCCGTACCGCACTGTATTTTAATATAATTTTCGATTCAAACGGTCTCGGTTAATTTCGTGGTCATTATCGCAATATTTTTCTTGGATCGAAGAAACGTTGCAACGTTCAACAAAGTACGCGTCTTCGAAAACAAAACTCGTTCCTTGTTGTTTTACACAGGCAGTTACAAAGAATGATAAGTCACAAACAAAACTGTCGTCTCTCATTGGCCCGATTCCATCAACGCGTAATAAATCAAAACGACTACTCGAGTTCGAACAGCTGCTTCTGTCCTCCAACACCGAGTAATTTATGACGCCCTTTCCGCGAGAGAACAAAAAAAGACGTTTAGAGATACTCCCCGAACTATTTCTGTAGTTTATTATTACGTGATTTATCAAACTCGCCGCGATAACAAGTCGTAAGTTTAAGATGCCGTATTATCTTCAAAGGCCAACAAATGGGTGACAGGAAATTTGGTTTACGACGGATCGATCGATCAATCTTACCAAATACGCTACGTCGTGGATCCGAAGTCGTTATTTCTACGAAGCTATAATATTCCATTAATAACAATATAAATTTAAACGATCGCGTTCATAAAAAACACGTTCGAGCTACGAGTCTGGAAGGATCTCAAAAGCCGATGTCCTCGAAGACGACGGAGAGGGCTCATTTCCGAAGCGAAATTTCTTCGTTCGTAAACTTTGGTACCAGTCGTTCCCGTAAATCCCTCTTCAACGGACGTACGAGAAGCACGACACTCTAGCGTTCTTCCGACGCGCGTATTCCAGGCGAACCGGATACACCGGTCCTTCTACCCCCTCGAAGACGTGTTCCGTGTCATTGGGAAGCCGATTAAACTTTTTCTAACGCCGCGAGTCTCATATCCGAACTTAACCGAGAGCTCGCATACCGCGATGGGGCGTGCGAGCGATTCTGGAACGATCTCGCCGACGATTCTTCTCGGTTGACAGAAACGAAAGAGGGAACGGGTGCCTTGCCTTCGAAAAAACTTCCACTCGCTAATGACGTTAAAGGCTAGTGGTCTCACCGCGGCCGAAACTCTCGTAAATCTTACTAAAACCGTAAGAGCCGCAAACGAGCTCGTCTACCCACGACAACCGGATGCTCCTCGTGCCGCGGAGCTTTTCGAGATTTGCGCTTTAACGTCCACCGATTTTTCTTCGGGTAGGTACCCACGGAATAGAAACGTTTCTACGAATTGGGTCGACGAGATAAAGAAACAACGAAACGTTTCCACTAAATACTTGGACACAAAATTCCGTAAAGCTTTTGCGTTGCGAATATGCCTGATTAAATGAATACCTCACATAAATAAGCCGTAGTAGCGGTGTAGCCAACGAATTATTAACTGAAGTTTATGATCCTTATTTCCTGGTAACGCATGTAACAACGCACATAACATTCTTTGCTTCTCTCGTCGCCTTCATCAGGGCGGGACGGAAGATGTCGCGAATGTTGCAACTAACAATAAGCATGCCGTTGCTTTTCCTCCTTTCGCGTCGACATTGTATCACGGCTGGTAGTCACCGGAGTCTGGCGTAGAGTTTGGCGAATAAGGGGAGAATACGCGGGAAGAGAGCGAGACAGTTTTGTAGAGACGAATTCTCGTCGTAAAGACGTCGAGTCCACATCTCTCTCTCTCTCCCTCTTTCTCTGCAACTCCCGCTTGTCTTCGCGAAAGCGTTACGAGAGCCAGAGGATTCACAAGTTACCCCCGTAACCTTTCCTCCTTGCGTTTTACCTCCGCGCGCGCGCACGAGAGACGGACGAGTCTCTCGGTTCTAGTTACCGAGACCCCCGGAGGGAATGGTTCGTAATTTTAAAAGCGCTAAATCTTTCCCGCTTTAACATCCCATCCCGCGTACGTCGATCCGCGCAGCTCGAATATTTATCACCGTGAACGGAAAGAGAAACAGATAGGAAGGTGGAGTTTATGGATTTCCTACGAAGCGATTAAAAACCGACATACCCTCGGGCATTTTCCATATTTATAGGAAACCTTTCGAAATAATTTTTAATTAATGGTACCAGTGAAAAATTAAATATTAAAGAACGCGAGACATCCTTCAAAAGTAAGTGGCACGCTCGCAAAAAGGTATTAAAGAAAAATGAACGTAGTAAAAGGTGAAAGAGGAAGAGAGTATAAGAGTAGGACATCTTTCCCGTCGTACCGCGTTGATTTAAATCGTTTCGTTAAAGAGAGGGAGAAGGAAAGAGCCCGAAAGAGTCCACGCGAGAAGAGAGAAGCCACAGAGAAATGTCAGCGATGCGCGACAAAAATTGCGGAGAGGCATCACTGTTAAATGTTAACAACTGGTGAATTCCAAAGGAGGCGCGGCCCTTTGATATCCTTCGCGGAGGGGAACGAAACCGAGACTCCATCGGGTTTTAAGACACATGCCTGCTTGCTAAGTAGCGGCTTCTACCGGCGCGTCTACGCGTCTCTTCTCTTTCTTCGTCTGTTACGCATTGCGGAGGACGAGAGTAGAAGACGGAGACGACGAAGACGACGACGAAGACGACGACGACGACGACGACTGATGTCGGCAGCTTTGCCGTGGGCCACGGCTGTTCGTCTACGTCCCGCGAGGATTGATGGCCCCCTCGTGCTACGTGCTCGTCCTCTATCTCTTTCTCTCTCCCTCTATCTCTCTTTCCTCCTCTTGCCTCCTCTCCGCTTCGCGACCAGTGCCAAGCCGAGCTCCGGTCATTCTCGAAGATCTTACATTTATGGAATATCTTGAAATCTCCGTTTCGCTGACGTCCACCGGTCAGCAATCAGCCGATTGTTCCCGTTCGAGGCCCACGACGGGGCTTCGAGAAGAGGACGCGCTTCGAGGATGCCGTCGTCTTTGCGGCCCTTTTATCTTTGCGGCCCTTTCGCGTTTTCGCTCGTCCGAGACAACCGCAAAGACGAGAACGATGAGACCGATCGAGACGAGCGAGGGACGTTTAGAATGATAATGAGCGATGTATGGAAATCGCATAGGCGAGGATTCAAGACCACGGCATATCGTCGATCGATTCCCGATTTTACGACGCTAATTAGACCTACCTACCGGGAGAGATCGCCTCTTAACCGAAAAACTAATTGCACGCGATCGCGATGAATCGTTTGTAAAGAAACGGCTCGATCGTCGTTGGTCGAATTCGTGGCATGGAAACTTTGAGAAAAGTGGAAGAAGTATGATCTTGATTTAACATCGGCGTAAATAAGAGAAAGAAAGAAGATAGTAGAAGCGAAATAATAGCGCGAAAGGGTGGCGCTCTCCGGTCTCATAAAAATACGATACGTACGAGCAGTGGAAGCGCCTAGCGTTTCCTTCGTTGGAAGTATCCAGCTTAGAAACGACTTTTTGCGAAATCTCCGCGGTGTGGTAGCTTTGGATGCTTTCACGGTCCAAGTATTTCCGTAACTCATTTTACGTTGGAAGCCCTTTTCCGGCACGTTCTCCCCCTCTGTCTATTTCTCTTTCTCACTCTTTCTTTCTCATATACGTACACCAACGCGCGACGACTACTCGTCTCCTCGAATTCTACGAGCGAGGAACGCCTCTATACGGCATAGCGCGTAATAAAGAGCGCGGGTCTCCAGAACGTTGGATCTGACAAGCTTTTTCTGCTACGATAAAAGTCAGAAAGAGGCAATCTATTACGTCTTCGCCCCTCTCCGCGCACGCACTCTTTCCATCCCATAGAGGGGGAAAGAGAAGAGGAGGGCCGATGCCGAGCTTCGGAGTTTCGAACGCGGGTCGGCGCCCTTTGATCCACTCTACCTCCCGTCTGACTACTGGAATTCTCTATTTACTATTAAAGGCCGCTCTCTTCTATTGCCGTCTCGCGTCTTGTTAATTTATATACGCGCATACACAACGCTCGCTCCGCTTCCTTCCCTCCTCGCGAAGACGATAATAAATATTATTTCCTATCTCTCTCTTTCTTTTTCTTTCCATCGTCCTCCTCTTTGTCTCGCGCCTTTGGACTCGACCAGCATCTTTACGAGTCCTTACGAACGCGTTTCGTGGAAGGAGTAAAGCCATGGCAACGGATTGACGCAGATACCGAGCAAAAATAGAAAAGCAGCTGGTGCTAAGGTGCTAAGTATCGAGCTTGTCTAATGATTTTATCGCCTTACTTTCCCCCCTTCTCTTTACCTCCCTCATTTATTCGTTTCTTGCTGCATTCTACGATGTCGTCGCGCAAAAAAGGTAGTAAGCTGGTGCGCGACGCGTCGAGAGGATCATTTAACCTTAAGTAATTCTGTCAGCGACGCTGTTTAACGGACGCCGAGAAGAAGTACCGTTTACATGAGTTTATCGTACACGAGTTCGACTAACGTTACACCTTGTCTACCTAAAGAAGTTCTTCTAAGCTTGCCAAGTGAATCTGTGCGAGGGAACAAAGTCCGTGATGCGAATCGAGAAACTTGGACGTGGAAAATAAATCTCTTTTCTCTTAATACGATGTAAGAAGGCTTGCTTTTGAAGCAAGTGTTCGAATAATACGAAAAAAATTGACGATTCCAAAATGACCAATGAAAGAAAAATTGTTGCAATTTGGAGCGATCCGTATCGTTCGACTTTGTTTCGGATAACGACCATGTCGCGGATCGGCCTCGTTCTACGACGTCACACGGAAAAGGATCGAGAGAGTCGGTAGAGAAGTAAGAAGGAAGGAGGTGTACCAAAACGAAAAGAATCCATCCCCTGTCCTCGGTCGGTAAAGCCGTGGCCGTAGATCTCGCGGCACCGTTGATGTGACACGTCTCCCTCTCTTCTTCCCTTTCGCTAGAGAGCTCCCGCTCTGGCTTCTGCTTTCTGCCGCTTCGATGCCTGTCCGTCTCGAGCCGTCATTAAGCCCCGACCAGATTCCGATCTGAACGGACGGCCGAGCATCCGATCGAGACAGCCGGAGAACTCGCGCGCGCGCGAGCGTTTCTTCGCCGCGAGATCGACGTTAAAGCGGCTCTCGATGGAAAATCAGAGGTCAAGGCTTTCGAACCCCGTGCGAGGCTCTTCCATTCGAGAAGATCGATCGATTCTTACGATCGATCGTACGGCTATCGATCGGTATAGGTTATACATGTATATATGTATTTATGTATCTATGTAAGTTCTTCCTTTAAGGGTTACACCGAATCGATCTCTCTCTCCTCGAGAGTTTTGAGAGAGTCGAGATGGTAATCGCCCTAGCCGAGCGTCGATGGTCATTAGCGAGCGAATCTATCTTTCGTCTGGTCTCTTTAAACGTTAGATAGAATCTCGTAGCTGCTCGTTTACCGATCTTTCCGTGTCGACCATGTTCCGTCCTATTTTTATGACTATTATTGAAAGACAAAGCCCGGCAAATGATACTCTCCAAATCTTACGGATCATCGTGATTACGAGTCTAATAAAAAAAGATTGGAAACGCTATATCACGACTCTACCTACCAGGTAACTTTACCGTCGCGCTATACCAAGACACCGTTCGATTCTACGCAGTCGTTCAAGACCGTTCCGGCTGTTAAGCGTTCTCGGAGACGCGACGACGCGTCGAGATTCGTAATCGGTTCTTCTTTATGACGGGAAGCCCGACGATGCATCTTCGTGGCGCTCGAAGAAAAATAACCGCGTCAGATAAGAGGAAGCCCGCGCAGTGGAATAGGAAGAAGAGAGAGAAACATTCCCATTTATATTCCTTTCCGGTGTAATCCTCGAGTTCGGGGTGAAGAGATAAGTGCCGGTAAGTCCATTTTGACGTCTCGGCTAATCCCACGACGACGTATCGCCGCAGCGCGATCGATCACCGGACCGTTACATTGTCTACCGTGCTGCCTTCGCGGTAAATTATTACAGCCGATAAATCGGTAAAGAGCGCTGCCACCAACGGTGCTGGACAAACGAACGTGGTACACACTCGTGCTCTAAGCGCGTATATTTACTGGGACTCGATCGTTCGATAATTTACCGCTTTTTGAAATACACTGGATGGATGATTATCCTGGAATGTCGTGTATGAGTTTATCAATTGTGTTGGAGTATAACGTAGTATTTGTATTAAGAAATTGGAAAATGATATGCGATTTATGTGGAGAAAGAAGTTTTTGAAGGATGGTATTTTGAAATTATCAGAACTATGGAAAAAGTCTTGGCTTGAGAGTAAAAACAAACTTATTACTCCATAGTGTAACATCGTACAATATAGGGTGATGTAGGATCGACGCCAATTTATCAACTTACCTAATAAATGAAATACGCGAGATGTACTGGCAAAAAGAAATTTGTTTGATCGTAAAACCCGGTTAACAATAAGACAAATTACTTTTGTCACTCGCGCATAAGTCTCGAACCTCTCCGTTATTAACAAATACTTTAGCGAAAGCTCCCGATATAAACTTTTCTCGCAATTTTCCGATCGGTAAATATAAACTTGGAATGGAATTCGCGTAAATAAGTTCGCGAGCAAAGGTATTATTCCCGATTATGTAAGTTCCTCGTGCGTGAAGCAGAACAAACGAAGAACGAATAGAAATTATTTTTCTTGGTACTGGAAGATGTAAAACGGTGTTCTTGGAAAAGCGGTAACGTCGTAAAAGCCGCTTTCCTTGAAACAATTCCTCCCGACGATGAAGTCGAGCCTCTAGAGGGTATTACGAAAGAGGTGGTATGTATAAATAAACAAAAAAAGGAAGAAAGATGGAGAAAAGGAGAGGAAAGGGGTTGGGAAGAAAGGAAGGGGATTGTAAGGTAGTCCGAGAGACAAAGCGTGGGACGGAGTTTGGGCGGATCGGTTCGAAGCGGCGGGCTGCTAATGACGAGGCGTTAATTTAGCAGGCACGAGAAGGAAATATCTGCGGGTTGGCACGGTCGTCTGGCCGGTCGCCGTCGAGTGTTATGGAAGCCTATGCATCAGAATGATGAATGATGTTCCGTGGTCGGAGCGTGGTAAACGAAAGGGACCGGTGAGTGCGAGAGAGAGAGCGAGCGAAAGCGAGGGAGAGAGAAAGAAAGAGACAGAGAGGGAAGCATCTGCACGCGATACGTGGATCAGCTCGATCCCTCAACGCCGTTCGACTAAAAAGCTCTCGTTTATTACAAACCGTACGGCGTTTGCGCTCCCGACAACTCGTCCGCTCTCCTCGTCCGCTTCCTTCAAACTTATCCGAGAACGAATCGCGTCGATACGTCTTTCCGGGACGAATCGCGCTACGAACAAAATATCCTCGCGAAATCCAATCCGAGTGGTCTCTCTCTCCTCTTCTCTTTCTCTCTCAGCACGACGATTCTCGACTTCATTCATTTTCCCAAGAGCTCGCGGGAAACGGATAAATCTCTCGACGTCTCGTTCCTGACTAACAAAAATCAACTAAACCGCATCCGAGCCGAGAAACATTATTTCAGTTTAATTTCTTCTTCTTCGTACCCGTCGCGGACGACGGAAAGCGTCCGTCCGTCGCTTTAATGAGACGGGAACAAATACATCGACGAAATAGCCGAGCGTGGCTCGTAGGAAACGCGCGTGGTATTCGCAGTCGACTCGTCGACGATATTAGCGATTTACTCGCGCGTCGTGGCAACATTCTCACGAAGAGACGAGACGCGTAACCTCGTTTACGCCAAAGGGGACGAGACAAGAAACGCGCAACGCCTCCTCGTGTCCGACTTTATCTTCGAGATTTTCATTTTATCTCCTGATCGACGACTTTACCCTTCCCTCTCGCATATTTCTCTCTTTCTCTCGCTCTTTTACTACGTCTTCGTGACACGACGCAGTTAATTAAGAAAGAAACCAACGACGATAATGACGGTGCCCCGGTGCCTCGACGTTACTTTTGCGTACGGGGCTATTGCAAAATGGCGAAAGAACTGATAGTAAATCAAGATACGAAGCACGTTGGGTAGCTGTATATTGCGACAGTTATACGAGCCATCCATCATCATTTAGAGGCGGCATCTATCAGCGTCACTACTCGTGAGCGCGATAATGACGATTCAACGGCTTAGCGGCTTGCTTTGACCCGACGGGCGCCTCGACGACCGTTAATTTACGGACCTTCCCCTGTCAGTATCTTTGCGTCTACCCTTTCGATAAAGTTACCTCCGACATCGTTGTAATACTCGATGACTACGGATAAAATCCTCCCCTCGCGCTTTCATCGTATTTCTTCCTATGTCTCGTGGTAAAGGACGCGCCGATGCGAAGCGATCAAGAGATTTATTGATCTTGCGAATGTACATCATCGACTATTACAATTTTCTCTTACTTGTTTTGTCTTAAATCATAAAAAGATGCTAAGCGATTAACCAAGTTATGTTAGATTCTTATTTTAATTGAAAATTGGAAAAACCGTGGTCTCTTTACTCAATTAAATCTACAATTCGATAACTGATAAAAAATAGAATAGAATATTTACAAAATTTGATCAACGATTTGTCCACGCGACCGATCATCAAGCTTTACGACGTTGTTCTCAAATTCGTCGGGCCGAGGTCTCCGCATGGTCGAGGTTAGCTGACAAAAAAAGGTACAATTACGGCGGAAACATCGTCAAGGATATCGGTCATGCTTTCTCTCTCTCGCTCTCTTTCTTTAAGAGCCCCAGAAGGAAGATCCTTCCCGCGGCGAGGTTAGGTCCTTCTCGCAAGAAGAAGAGGAAGAAGCGGAAGGAGGGTAGAAAGGTAAAGAATCGGGCGGGTTGGGCCGAGCATTGTGCCCTGATAGATGTGTCAAATCCGGGCTGCATTGTGCCCGCGGAGATAAATGGTGCCGGAGTGAAGAAGCAAAACACGTGCCTTTGTTACCGGTCTACTCATCGAAGGTAATTTAGAGCGCTTCTCTTTTCGAACATAGCCGTGGCATCAAGATATAAGCGCCACGCGCACGCACACACCTTGAGGAAACCATAAGCTCTCCCACGTTCGTGCGTTACGGCTTCTCTCATTGCTGATCGTTAATGAGCGATTCATTATCGCGCGACAAACGGTTCCTCCATCTATCGCGCGTGTCAGCATTTCGAAATTACTCCGAAAGAAATTCTCACTGATTTCACACC
Organism: Ancistrocerus nigricornis; assembly: GCA_916049575.1. Classification (NCBI taxonomy): domain Eukaryota; kingdom Metazoa; phylum Arthropoda; class Insecta; order Hymenoptera; family Vespidae; genus Ancistrocerus; species Ancistrocerus nigricornis. The sequence goes on along the minus strand of OU696664.1, from coordinate 34,379,825 downwards.
ATGATAATTCGTTGATAAAAATTTATGACAACTAGTTACGATTGGTTCTCTCGATGGGAGAAGACCTAATAACGTAATTACTCGGTCCAATCCTCCTTCACTAATCTCTTCCCATCCGGAAAAATATTTTTCGAAGATTAGCACCCCCTCGCGCTCGTTTAACGGGCGTATAACTTTCGAGGGACTACGCCGTTGCTCTTTGATTAGTTTCCCTTTCCCTTCGAGCGAGTTGAAAAGCAAGAATGAAAGAAAGAGTGCGAAGAAGGATGGAAAAAAGAGCGAAGGTCGGTAGTCGCGCGTCATTTAAGAAAGATGCATCGTAATCGTCTCTACGTTGTCGAGAGAGGAAGCAAGCTGGTGTGCGTGGGGCGGGCTGACGCGCGCGTTCTCTCTCTCACTCAGAGAACAACGTAGGGAGATAGTCCGGGACACAGTCGGGGACACAGTCCGCCACCCTGGCGACATGGCTGGGTGCAGAGCAGAAAGCGAGAATTCTCCCGCGGCGCGGAGCCGCGGCACTCGCTTCGCATAAATCATCCCGCTTCTGCTTGGAACAGGGAGAGGCGAAAATAGATGGAGCTCTCTGCGCTTTATACATAGAAAGAGAGAAAGAAAGAGAGAGAGAGTATATCTCTTGCCTTCGTGCCCGTGGCTACACGCGAAGCGTATTTCTTCTTCTCCTCTCTCTCTTTCTAGCTTGTTCTTTTTCTTTCTAGTCGACCTCGTCGTCGACATCGATGGCATCGTCCTCCACCTTCTCTACCTCCTTCTTAGGAATAAAGACCTCCCACATATTTTCGTGACTTCCTCGAACACAGGTACGAGCGAACCCACGCGACGGGATACCCTCGCGAAAGGTGGCGCGAAAGAGGCGACTCGCCGAGCTCGGCTCCTTTCTAGAATCTTAAGAATCCACTCGCTCGCTCGTTCGCCGTGGCGACGCATAACTCTCACGGACAATGTTCTCAGGAAGCAGAGACGCGAAGCCCGACGCAGCCTTCCGGCATTCGCCGCTCGCGGAAGTGCGCTTAACAAGCTCGTTTTCGCGCGCGCCTTCGCTGTCTTTATTTTCCTTTCCTCGCGACACCGCTGTCCGCAGGAAGAAGGAGGGTTGGACTCGTGTTTCGTGCTTGTAATGTCGGTGTCGATTGGGGAGATATCGTCGGGGTTGTTGCTGCTTCCTGTCCTTTCCATTCGCCGACTCCTCCGTGGACGTTTATGTCGTCGAGTTAAACCGCGAGGATGATTAAGAGTTTTGTGTTCCCCCAACCTTAAAAGATTACGGAAATACGTGGTCAACGTTTTGCGCCGTTTCAAATTGAATATTCTCCATGGAAAGGTAATTATAGTATCCCGGGTAAATGTTCTGTTTGCAGCCTGGAGAAATGTCGTCCTAAAATAATAAGGATTTGTGCTTGCTCCTTCGTCTTCTATATGCGTAAACATATTGTTCCTTTCAAATTGGAAAAACGCTTGTTAGTCATAGCCGTTCAAACAGAAAGCATTATTTCGGCACCCTTTGTATACGACGGACGAAAAGCAGGACTACAAAGTCACCTTTTCTTGGGTTAAATCTCCGAGAAAAAAAAAACAGAAATAGGTAAGACGATGTTAAGCGTGAAAAATGTCGGGAGAAAAGGGACGTTCCTCGTTTGTTTGGCCTATTTGAACTAGCGAAAATTGGATACTTTTGGTCGAGGAGAGAGAAAGGACACGTCTGAAATGTAGAAAAATCAATCGCCTACCCCCTGCCCGTTTCATAACCATGAATCACGTCCTTCGAAAAGAGCAGCCTTTGTAACGTTATTTCTATCTCTGTCCTTCGATGCACGTTCGTAACCGAAACCGACCGAACCTGCCATTGACAGGCGTCCTGTGACGTTCACGACGACGACGATACAACGAAGACGACTGGCAGGACGAGAAGGACGACGAAGCTTTCCAGGGGAGCCCGTGCAGCAGCATCACGCTGAGCGAAACGTGGTGCTCCATAAATCTTCGACGTGTTTTTACGTATCCGACTCCCGTGCGACTATTCCATTATTAGACGCAGCTTTCGAGCTTACTCCGCAAGAATTTCACGAAACCACACGGTGAGTGTGGAACGAGCGAGCGAGAAGGCCACTCCTTCGTTCTCCTCTCTTCTCCAACGTTATACTCTGACGTTTATTGACCAACCACCACACGTCCCTCTCTCTCTCTCTTTCTTTCTCGAATTCTACTTCTTTTCGTGCCCGACCGAATCGAATTTATCATCTTGCGTCAGCAGCTCCCAATGTTCCACCCGTGCCCTCTGTCGTCGTCCTGACCTATTCTTCGCCGTTTCTCTCCGAGTCGAGTCACGAGACTCGCAAGCGGTTAGTTTTCGGGAGATCGAACAAACCGTTCCAAATGCCCGCGTGCGGGATCGGAAAGAAGGCGATATTTATGTTTTCCAGATCGTAAATCACGTCGGGCCAACCCCCGACAGATGTGGGCTCTCTAAATCATTAAACTCCCCGACGAATCTATATCTAATAGATTTAGATCGGTGCGTTAGATCGAGAGGGGTGAACATCGAGAGTGTTCGAAATGAGATTATCTTTGCGAACAGTCCAAAATCTATATATTCTCAAAATTGAAATAAAAACAAACGGCTAGATATCCTAGCTCGACTTTCCTTCGCTATGATCTCGTTTTCTAAAAAAGGTGAAACAAAAAGAGCGATAGTAGGTACGTGTAAACGTTTCGCGTGTGCGAGTCTCCGAAAGGCGAGGCAGCAAATCATTGTCGGGGGTCAGAAACGAGCCGCGTGAAAAATTGCCTGTGCTTCCAAAGAAAACCAATAAAGGTCCGCCACATCAAACGCGATTCTGGGAAATCATTACCCCGGTCTACGCCCAAGGCTTACACACATAGGGTATCGCGCTGTTGGAGCATGAGTTCTGTTGGAAGGAAGGAAGGAGAGAGAAACGCATGGCGCTGCAATCGTGGTGCGGTGATCTTACGGACGCGGTGCTGCCGCGGTGCCGCTGTCGGTGATTCCTGGCTCATTCGCGGCACGGCCGTGGCGCTGTGGTCGTCGCGGTGGTGGCTCTCCCTCGAGCGCTGCCCCCACGACGTGAGTAACGTCCCGAGTAATATTACGATGACAGTAATTGCTGCTTTGATCAATGCAGATACAGCCGCGCGTAGGCAGCCTGTCACGCCACTGGGATTCAACGCGATCCTTTCCGGCGTCGCGTCGCGGATAGTCGCTGTAGGCGGATGTATTGCCTACGTGCCTACGACTCTCTTACGCGGATTCGTCGCTCGTCTTCCTCTTTTCGTTATTCTTATACATGTATCGCATATATATGTACCTACATATATCGTGCGTATAACGCGTACGTACACGGAACACCAAGAAATAATCGAGCTTCCCGCCTAACGGATTTAGCCTCGAAGACGAATGGACGGACGATGACACGAACGCGTTAACGACGATGCCACGATCCATCACCTGTCGCGTCGCTTTCCACTTTTTCCCCTACCACCTCGTCGTCTTCTCCTCTTCCCTCGTCTGACCTATTCGCGCCAGCAGGCATCCCTCGTAACTACAGGCGCGACGAGCAGCTTTAAGAAACCGGGGACGGACAGCCGGACGACGACTTCGTTAGGAGGATTCGGTGGCTAATCTTCTAAGAAAGAGATCAAGGATGACGATTTTATTGCGATCCTCCTCTGTCTCGTTTATCCCGAAAGAGATATCGTAGACGCGTAGAGGTCTCATCGCCAAATTATCTTGGCAACGGGCTTGAGAGATTCGACCCGGCGTTATGATTTTATAGTTACACATTCCGTGCACATTTCGCTCGTAAAGTTCGTTAAAACGACGGTTGCGGGCATACGGGGGTCGCATAAAGTACGTTTCAAACGGAAGACACGTCGACCCGACGACGACGGTCGCCGTTCTAGTCGGCATAAATATCGGAGAATCGTAAAGTCGAGGTGTCGCGCGATGCCGCAACGGTTCGGGATCGATGAGAACCGTCGGGCTTCTATTAGCGATCGCCGATCGACGAATGGCAAGAGAAAACGAGCGTTCGCACGCGAGTATGCGCGTATACGTCGAGCGTGTTAATGTGTGCGGGTCGTCGAAGCGGCGGGGTCCAAGAGCCGCAACCTCGCCCCACCTCTCGTCTCTTCCCCCCTTTTTCTTCCTCCCTCTTTTACCAACACTTTTATTTGTGGTGGAATAAATAAAAATTTACGAGCAATTTACGGAGGGTCCTCCGTCAGGTCAGGGGGATCCATCAATTTACTCCGAAGTGCTCGTTTGGCGCGCGGGCTACAAAATCGTCGACGAAGTTCTCTTTATGAAGCTAGAATAGATTAATGCTCTCGTTTGTTCGGTAATGGCCCCGATAAATTATCTTAATAGCTCGAGGCGGCTATAAATATATTCCACGGTTCCTGCGCTCTTACGCTTGTTTTCCTGCTACATCGACTTCTCTCTGCGCGCCGTCGAACTGCCATGTTTTCCGTGTCACTGATTCCGAGAGGCACCGCGCGGTAAAGGGAACGAAAGAGGGGTAGATATATACCTATAGCAATGGTAGGAAAGAAAGATAGGAAGATAGATAGAAAGATAGGGAAGAAAGAAGGGAGAAAAGAGGATGCGACGCGATGCACACCTCGCGTACTCGCTATATCGCTCTCATAGCGCGAAGCTATGTCTCTCGGTAATGTTCGGTATTATTCAAATTTTCTTTCGCAGCCGCGCTCGTAGGTACCACGCGTAACGGATCGCTTTAATCTAGGCTCGGTGATCTTTCCGGATGTTATTTATGGCTCCGGAGCGCAAAACGCGTTATTGCGTGCACGGCACGCGTTTGCCAATAAGTAAGCTCGCCGCTGGCGAGCCTTTTGTCCTTTCCGTCAGCGCTCCTTTCGACTCTTGCTTTCTCGTGCTATCCTCGGGACTGCGATCGCCCGACTGTCTTTATAAATTATTCTTCTCCGAGAGAAATCCTTCCGCCTTCTTGACGATCGACCATTATTTTTCGGGTTAAACGGACTTTCACGAATCCAAAACGAAATCGGTCTCCTAGAAACTACTTCCTCGAAGCTGCGCACGCGTGTACGTACCTATATACGTTCGCATAAATCGATGCCTCATTAACGACGAGCTGTTAATCGCAAACTGGATAGTGGAAGGAGCAAAACGAGGACGGTGTTGGTGATATCGGCCTAAGGAAACATAGCAAGCGCAAAAATATCGCGATGACGTCTCGGATGTCGCATAAATTCGATGGAATATTCCAATAATTGCATCGGCGCGAGTGCATTAAGGAGATCGTAAAAACAGGTAGATCTGAGAGTTGATATACGCACGAGGCGAACGTCATCCTTGGTATCGCTGCTATCGCGGAAAAGGAATTCATATAAATTGCGAATGCTATGTATCGTAAGCTGTTACGACGGATTAATACGTTGGCGAAGTTAAACGGTGACTGAACTATCGGTATGAGAAATAAAATAAAACACACGAGGGAGAGAGAAGTGCCGATAGACGTTTGAAACGAAACTCGCTAGGCATCTCGAGGTAGACCGAGTAAAATATCTTTAGCGCGCGTGACCTCCCTTTTTATCCCTTCTCCCGAGATCAAATCGGATGAACGCATCGGAGTAATTTTCGTTCTGGCAAATGTACGATTAAGCTTCGCTCGAGAGTTTGCTTAGTGCTCGGAAAGAGTAACAAATTATAACGAATGGAAACTTATGTTTTAAACGCGGACAGCCGGCAATAATCAAATAACGAAGTTGAAGACCAGAAAGACAAGGTAGTGGAAGAGGATGCGACAAAAACGCGAAAAGTTACACGTGTTAACCTCGGCAGCGACTAACCGTGCGAGACGGCTTATTCCAATGAGGATATATGAAGCAACGAGAAGGGAAACAACGAGCGATACTCGTCCGGTCGCTGGCTACACCATAAAATACACCATAAAAGGGGAGAGAAGAGTAAGAGAAAGGTGGAGAGAAGATGGACCCGAGAGAAGAAGAGGGCGAAGCGAAGAGTCACTCCGGAGGATATGTGTAGCCAGCCGAGACGAACGAGTGCCGAGAATGCCGGCCCGATCTCACCGTCGACTCCATCCTCTATCCAACTATTTCCTTTTTAATATTTAAGCTTAAGCGAGTGGAAATGTTTCCAGCCGACGTCACGTCGACGACCGTCCCGACCTCTCGCAAGAACCGCTCTGGCTTTTCCCGATAAAACCGTTAGACGTACCATCAATTTTCCCAGCATCGGCTACGATTTCCTTCGCGCTGTCCTACGAGCTTCCAACTTCTTAAATATATGAAAGAACGTCGAACACGTTTCCCATATATTGTATTATATGCTGAAACGCTCGTACACTCGGCTAAAATTGAGGAAGATTCTTGAAACAATCTCCGCGATCTTTCTCCGTCGATGCAACTTTCTCGAATCGAGTTACTTCGTTTCGAGCAAGCAATTTAGGCGTCACCATCCTTAAACTCAAGCGAGTCTAACCCGAATTCGTTCACGAATGCTCGAATACGTCGCACATTCCAGCCCCCTCTATCTCCCTGATAACGTACGGACGTACATGAATTCCGAAACGATCCCATATATTTCCGACTTTATAGCATCTTCTTCTAATTTCTCTTTCGCTCGCGTAATTTCGCCAGGGACTTCGCCGGTTACGGTACTTAGGAGCCATTACTGACGCGTCATAAACATTGGAACGCGTTTCGAATAGGGGAGAACGATAGTGGGATGAATTCGCAGCTTTTACAACGACGCGAAATAAAAAGAGAGAAAGAGAGAAGCGAAGTCGGCAAGGAGGTGTCATTTTCTTGGGTAAATATTACCTTCTAAATCTTTCGGAATTGATCCTCTCTTTTTCTCTTTTAATTTTAACGGATCAAACGAGAATATCCTCGAGGCTGCTCAGAAACGGCGAGAAACGGCGGTTCAGACATACGCCTGGTATTTGGCAGAAATTAGGTTGGTAATGCCTCAGCGACCGGTCTCAGCAGCACTTAACGCCGTAAAGCTGTTTGATGGCATCGCTATCACCCCTAACCGTTCCTAACAGTCCAACGCACACTTCACACCGCGGCCGGGCTCTGACACTGCAACCGTGAGTTATTCACTTAATGCGGCCATTACGCGCTCCTCGATGGTGCTTCATCCTGATTTACTTGACAAGCATTTATTGCTTCTATCTCGGCTAGCAATATTAAACCCTCTGCTCGCGTTTCCTACGTTCGTACGTTCGTATATACGTCTATATATGTATATGAGTATATGTATGTACGGTGTTGCGTAGAAATACGTTCTCCGTGCGCGCGCGCGACCGAGCGGATGCGTTACAGGCGATATCGCGACGACGACGGTGAGAGTTCCGTGGCATGATCGATGTTGACGCGCATAGAGATACTTCGAGAAAGCCATCGATTTCGTTCCTTTCGCTCGCCAACGCGAAACGGTACTTTAATCGATAAATTCGTTGGATTACATTTGTATTTAGACGAAATTTATTCCATCATATTTTTATAATCTTAAATCCGTAAAATATTCAATCTTTCACAAAAAGGAACTTCAATTTTAGACACTAAAACGTCTGAATCTCTAATGAGCCCCATTAGTCATTATTACGTTTATACGTGAAACGCGGATATAAATTTGTGGTTTTTACGTGAACGTTGAAACCGGCTTTCGAGAAAAAAAAAAGATAAGACACCGAAAAATGGCGAGAACCTCGCGCAAAGATGTATATACGGGCGTATAAATCCGTGAAACGATCCGCCACGCGATATCTCCTTTTCGTGAATTTTAAAAACCCCCTGGGTGAGCTACCTTATTATTTATCGGAAAAATATCGAGATTTCGCGTCGGTTCTTTGTTTAACGAGAAAATTGGCTCTCGTCGGTTCTCGCGTATCCAGAAAGGACTAAGAATCGATATCGTACGATAAATATCACCCCATTGTCCTAGATTCGAATCGACGTCGCGCGAATATTCAGTTTCTTACGAGACGGGGGAATATTATCAAAGATGTTTGCCGCGGGATACGATATAGAATTACCATCAACGTTTCATCGAGGAAAAGTTTATCGACATTTTTGATGTATCATTTTGATCTTTCTCTTTTTCCATCGAGAACCATAATTTAGATGCAGCATGTAGTAATCTACGTAGGTAACACACATACCTACGCACATTCACGCCCCGTGAATATCCTCTTTCGTGGAACGAGCACTCCGACCGTACACGGGAGCCTCGTTTTAGCACCGACGAATCATTAAACCTACAATTAACCGCTACTCGGGGGAAGACTCGACGAGAGTCGGTGTTTACGCGTCCGTTAGAAGCGGCGACGATGATTTATCGGCGATCGTATTAAAGTCAGCCGTGGTAACATTGCTCGGTATGTTAATGCGCTCTCATTGCTTTTTGTTTATGACTTCCTCGCGGAGCAGGCTCTCTCTCGATACGAGAATCGTAATTTGCACGTACGCGTCGACGACGAGAGCTCGGCCGATCGGTCGATCGATCGAGCGAACGTCTGCAACGATAACTGCTCCATAACGCCGCTTTCGCGATATTACGCGAAAGAGAGGCCCTCGTCGTCTCTTCCATCTTTCCGACCTCGATCGAGAAATCCTACGATTCGTTTCCCATGTCACGTATTTAATAACATTATTTTCGCTTAACGACACGCTAATGAGCCATAACTTATTATGCTAAATGTACGTTTTCGGATTAAGATACGGATTTACATATTCGTCCCATTACCAGGCAATAAATGCCTCGACAATGTACGGATGGGTAAATCATTTGTCAAGCCAGATCAAATGGATAAACTAAGTAGATTATTATACGAATTACGTTATTAATTATCTTTCTCTCTCTCTCTCTCTCTCTATTCTATATTTCCAGCGATATTTCGTTTCACCTTTAATAGTTACACGTTTCTCTATATCGTAAAATTTATTTCTTAACGACGGAAGCGTTTAATATCTCGAATTATCATGTTATTGCGAAACCGAATCAGCAGTTAGGAGAATTAATAATCGTGTTTATTTAAAAATACCTTCGCACTTATTTACTTCGTCTCTTCGAGGGATAAAGAGAAATATACGAAGTTGAGTACTATCTCGACGGTGAAGCACGCCTGACTTGCTTTATGAGTTCCCGGAACGTTCAACCGGGGCGTTAAGTCTCGACGAGTCAAATCGAAGAAGAAGAGGCATACGCGTGCGTGTACTCGCGCGAATGCTCTCCGTACCCATCACTTTCTTCACGTGGCTGATCGCTCATCAGCAGCCAACAGACAAGTATACCCTTCGCGCGTTCATCGTCCTCTTCTCTCTTCTTCGCGCGAACTTTGATCGTAGGCAAAAGAAAAGGAAGGGTGGTAGGAGAGTACACGCACACACAGGACAATGAAAACGCGTGTACGCGTATGTTCGTGGCGTTGTTATGCGCTAGCGAAGCGGTTGTTATTCCAACGCGTAAGTATACGGAGAAAAGCAGTGAGTGGACGAGAGAAGGAGATAGAGAAAGAGAGAGAGAAAGGGGGGAGGGTAGAAGGGTGAAGTGCACACATCGGTACCAACTGTGTAATTTGAGGGTAATTCCGCGAGTCGTATAACCTGTAGGTAATGCCGGCAGGCAGGCAACCAGCCAGAGAATGCATCAGTGCGCTCCTCGTTTCGTTTAATTGGTCGTTTCTGGCTTTACGAGGTTTCAGCCGAGGCGCTACGACAACGAGGACGAGGACGACTGGATGGTGAACTCTCGCGCTGGTGTACCTACACGCGCACACACGACCAGTCGAATAAAGTACACCCCGAGCTGCCAACCACCGACTAAAATCAACGTGCAGGATTTTCAACGCCTGCCGAGTCCTTTCGAAGATTCTCATGAAAATCACCCCTTTATAGTTGACGTTTCTTCTTATTGTTAGTCTATTTCGCTCGGTGATTCTTTCCTAAAAGAAGACTGGCCTGAATGTTCAAAGTGGTTACCATTGAACATACCGAGGTAAGTACGTTAGGCCCCATGTGTTTCGACTCTTTTATTTCTGAGAGATCATTGTCAAGATACTGTCAAGATACTGGCAAACATAGCGAGGTAACGCGGCGCACAAGCATAAAACATGTAAATTGGAAGAGACGGACGAGCTGATCGCATCTGAGAATGTTTGCATTGTCGTAATTAAAGTTATTTATTTATTTATTTATTTACGGGTTAAGTAACCCTTTAGCATACAAATACATAAATGTGTTAATTCATCGTACTCGTAAAGGTACAAGTTATATTATTTTAATGATAATAAATTGCGGCAGAAATCTTTTTTCGTGGGACAAATATCGTACGCACCGACCGAGTTACTTTGAAATCGGCGGTGGTGACCATTTTGGCAAAAATCATGATGCATAGGTCAGGATTTTTGTCAAAAATCGATGCATCTCGAATTTGCCCGATCAAATACTCGTTCGAAAGAGAAAAGTCTCCTCTTTACGAATATGCAAGCCGCGTTTCGATAGGATGGCTGGTTGGAAAGTTACAACAGTTTTAAGCTTGAAAATGACCCATACTTCGACACTTAAAAGATTAATTTCTCATCATTGCTTAACGATATCGAAAAAGGGACAACGGAACATTGTTCTGCATGATTTTATCTTTAAAATGAGCCATTAAACATTGAAATCGGCGGTGGTGACCATTTTGGCAAAAATCATGATGCATAGGTCAGGATTTTTGTAAAAAATCGATGCACCTCGAATTTGCCCGATCAAATACTCGTTCGAAAGAGGAAAGTGTCTCATTCACGAATATGACAGTGCGGCTTCGATAGGATGACTGGTTAAAAAGTTACAGCAATTTTTCTTTTGAAAACGACCCATACTCCGACACTTAAAAAATTAATTTTTCAACACTCCGCAACGATATCGAAAAACGGACAACGGGACAGTATTCTGCATGCTTTCTTCTTTCTAAATTTTCATCCATACATCAGGATTTTTGTCAAAAATCGATGCATCTCGAATTTGCCCGATCAAATACTTGTTCGAAAGAGGAAAGTCTCTAATTTACGAATATGCAAGTCGCGTTACGATAGGATGACTGGTTGGAAAGTTACAACAGTTTTAAGCTCGAAAACGACCCATACTCCGACACTTAAAAAATTAATTTCTCATCATTGCTTAACGATATCGAAAAACGGACAACGGGACAGTATTTTCCATGCTTTCTTCTTTAAAATGGGCCATTAAACATTAAAATCGGCGGTGGTATCCATTTTCGCAAAAATCATGATGCATAGGGGAGACCGGGGCACGTTGATACATTTTCTCTTTTTGTAATTTTTATCTGAATTAATTATCAAATGAAAAATATGTTATAATATACTTTGAACCTTCCTCTTTATATAGTGAAAGTTTCGATTTAAAAAAATAAATACAAAAAAAGTTAGAGAAGGTTTAGGCGAGGAAGGCAAAATGTATCAACTAGCCCCACTATGGGGCAAGTTGATACAGCTGTCAAAAAGATAACTAGAACAAACAAAATTAACAATAAACAATCAATTACTTTCTGAATCAGCATAACAATTCATGCATTTACAATTTTAGACATATATGTTAGTGATAGACCTTTAACAACGTTAAACCTTCTTTTACAGAATCCGACATTTCTTGTGATATTTCATTACGATTCGTTTTTTAAATAAAATTTCGTTCTATTGATTTATAAATAAGAAGAAAGAATCAGATCAGAAATAGCCAGGGCAAATTGATACACTGTATTATTAACTTACCCCACGACGAGTGATCGTATAAAACCATGTCTATACGAAAAAGTAGATCATATAAATAAAGCAACAAAACGTAGTTTTCTTACCTTTGAATGATTCAATAAGACGACATATTAGTTTACGATATAAAGTTTCATATAGCGCCTTCAGACGGTTCGAGAAGTCGACACGAATATTTACTTTATGGTCGTGAAAACGAAAAATATGAATAAAAAGTGCTAATGTTATAGTACCTTGACGTGTGCTCTATGCTAGTAAGAATTGAAGTAAAAGACTTGAAATAGCTCGCAAAAATCGAAATATATGTACCCAGTGTCCTGATAATTGCATTGTATCAAAGTGCCCCTGTATCAACTTGCCCCGGTCTCCCCTACATCAAGATTTTTCCTCGGAAACCTTGGAAAACTTGCCTCATGGCGTGAGACAACTTACCCAAGTTGTCCCAAAAAACTCGTTTGCTTGAAATTGAAAAAAAACGTGTTAAAAACTTCCCAATGCAAGCGGAAAAATTTCCATGTATTGCTAAGAAGTTGAACTTTATGATGGTAACCAAAAAATTCGAAAATATAAGCTACAGAAATCTGTAGAAACAAAAAACCTAAAATTGGGACAACTAGCACTGGTCTCTTCCACTGCCCTTTTTCACATAGCAAATCTAACGCTCCTAAATTTAACGGACGCAAAAAAAAAACGAAATAAAAGTCAAAGAAAAAGGTCGAGAAGGTAACGATGACGAAGATTCGGACAAAATCCGAATGAAAGGGATGGAACGTAGAAAGGAACGCGGGTAGGATCGTAAGTTCGCATTTGAACCCTCCCCTTCCCTCGTGTAACAAGGCCCCGGGCCCGGCGGTTCCAACTTTTTTATCCTAATATGAATTCCCGATTCCGCGTAGCGCCGTGGTCCTTGAAAGCCTGGCAACAGGACGAACGTCCACGTCGTTGACGTCGAATACATTAGTGATTCCTGGCGGGGGACGCGCCGTAATGAATGTTTCCGGTGACGGCCGACATCGGGGAATGCCTCCCGCGACAAACAATGCGGCCCTCTGTTCATCGAAGCCGCTTCCACTCCTCCTCCTCTGACTCTCACTTCCACTCTTCTCCTTCTCTCTTCGACGTACATCGGTAACATGCACAGCCAAAAGGGTTCGTCGTCACCGCCCCGTTTCGATCGAAATTCGTGCTCCGACTCGACGATCGACGACCGTTTGCGAGCCTTTCATTCTTTCCTTCGATTCTTTCCGCCGATCAAGCCAACTCGATGTATATCTTTAGAGAAAGTTCTCATAGTCGTATTCTTTCTTTACAAGTGAAGCATCTTGATTCATGCTTTCGTGATTGTATGTGTAATATCAATGAATCGGTGAAAATGGTTCGAATTAATTTAAAATTGAAATCTAAGAGAAATTTAATTAGAAAATTCGATCAGAGTATCAAACGATTAGCCTTACTTAATAATTGAACACAGTTAATTCACCTCCGTATTCATTCCAAATTAACTCTCATGACATTTTCAATCCTTAAATACTAACGAGCAAACGTAGTAGGTATATCAAAGTAAAACGATATCGTTCATCGAGATTCGACTTTAACGCGGCATTCCCATACCCTCCCTGCGATCGATATTACACGAGCAGAGAAATTCTCGCGGTCGACGATAAACGTCGATGTCTCCTCGGTATAGGACTCATAATCCAACACCACCGTAGATGGGTATACATGTACCTACGTATCTAGAACGGGTAGTATGGAGTATCCGCAAACGAAACGACGCGTTCTTCGTGTCGTCCTATCGGATAGCCGAGAGCAAAGCGTTACTCTCCTTTACCACCCCGGAGGGAGGATGAGAATTCGGTTTAGGGGAAGCACGCGCCGAAGCATCGAATACGATTCGGTAGCTCGATAATGCGCGCCGCTTTCGAAAGCGGGCCACTTCGTGGCGTCATATTCCGTTCAGAACGTGGCATAGAGAGAGAGAGGGTTGCTTTCGGTAGGATAACATTGTAGAGGGTCTTAACATATTCCGAAAATTGGTCGATCCGTTAGCTCAAAGAGAGAACGCCGCTACGAGTGTGTCTATTAGAACGAGATAAGAGAAGAGCGTTACGAGTAAGAGAGAGAAAGACAGAACTATGGCATGCATACGGTGGCGCGAAGCGTGGTCTCTTCCGTTGTCTCGTTTCTCCATAAGCGTTCGCATTTCGAGTTCTCCCATTCGGCACTCTTGTGATCGCCGATTCGTCGTCGCTGGAATGTGGGACCACTTGCGGAGTCCTCTCGATGCACAAATCCCTCTCTATCTCTTTCTCGTTCCATTTCCATTGTTGACCAGCTACTATATCTCTAGCCGAACCGCGCGTGAATTCCAAAGCCAGCGGTACCGGCGGAGATTCGTCGACTGCGAGCCGGCAGCCGCTAGCTATCGTCTCGAAAGCTCGCCGCTCATCCGCGAGTTCGTCCGAAATTGTATTCTGCGGTTTTCGACTCGAACGAGACGCTTCCAATTATTCTCCGAACACGATATCGCGTGGTTTAACCTTTAACGCCTTACAACCAACCCCGGTTCGCTATCTCCGGTCCATTTACTTCCCGCGAAATTTCGTTGAAAGTAGGCTAAAGCCGGGGGTTCGAAACCTCGACGATGGTAAGCTCGATGGCTTCGGGTATTTCGCGAATTCTCGAGATTTCCTTCCGAGTTTCGTCGTTTTCTACCGAATTGGGATCAAAATTGCGGTAACGATGAATATTCAAAGCATTTGGTTTCCACTCAAATACTCAAGTATTTTTTCAATTGACACATTCCAATTCGGGTAATACGGAAATATTTCTGTGTTATATTCGCGTACCTACAATTATATATGCATTATTTAATCGGAAATAGTATCATAAAATCACGAATTAATTCCATAACCAATGACTAGTTCAAAAAAAGCAAAGTAATTAATTCTACTCCAAGCCGAGCGTAAAGTACACAGGATAGGGTAATATCGCCATAGAATCGTTTTCGAGAAACACGGCGGTATGGTCAAAGCTCGAGCGCGGCCGTGCGTGCGCGAGCACGCAAAAGGCGCGCATTCGAGACGGGCGATAAACTTTCGGCGCGCGTCTCGTCGTGCAATAACCGTCGTTTAATTCGCGTGTACCACGGCGCGCAGCATCGCGTACCGTATTATACGACGACCGCCGCCACCGCCGTTACCGTACCCTGCTCCAACGAGCTCATAGCGTTGTGCTTATGATCGCGAAGAACATTTCTCGAAAGGGAGGTACTCATAAAGTTTTCGTCTCTTTGCTTAAAAACGATACCGGATTTCTCTTGAATATTGTACAAAATTGGTAAAAAAAAGAGAATAGTGGGTGAATGAAATAGAAAAATTAAAAAATTGATAAAGTTATGTACCTATGAAAAATATAATAGGTACTATTCCAATAATAAATAGTAGAAGTCAACACTAAATTCACGATATTAATTCGCGTTAAAAACCAATACAGGAGCCAAAATTAGTGAGGTTAAATGCCAACATCGAAGAAAGTTAACAATATCCGCGGTATAGACGGTATCATCAAATTATAATAGACAGTTAGGAGACACGATAAAAGTATCGTAGGGTCAAGCAATGACACGATTACCCGACCGGGTTCCTAAATCGTCTGGTAAGAAAGCGTAGAATTCACCACGCGACGTTCTCTACTCTCTCCCTTCGTTCTCTCAAATATATAATCCCGATAAGAAAATTACTTTTTACGTCCCATAAAAGTCACGAATACCGCGTAACTTCGACGGGGAGATAATTCAGGCCCGCGTCGAGATCGGACGTCGGAAGGTAAAAGGTTCGGTTTTATGTATAGGCGCATGCACGAACTCGACGAAGCAAGATATTACTCATACATCGTGCTGCTGTTGCTGCTGGTGCTTGTAGCGATGGTGGTGGTTGTAGCGGTGTTGGCTGTGGTGCTTGGATCACGCAACGCCGGCTTTTAGAGAGTCCTAAAGAGTCGTTGATCAGAGGCGAGGTTATCTCTTGTCTCTCTGCGAAAGCCGCTCGAATGAAAGGCACCGACAACGTCCAGCAGCGGGCCATACATCACTCGAGTCTTGTGTAAATAAGCTCTGCCCTGCTCGCGCCTTTCCCTCCTTCTCACGATCTCCTCCTCCCACTCACCCTTTAGCATCGAGAAGGATCGTCGTCTATGGTGCGTCTTTCATCCAGCGGAAGCAACGTAAACTTCAACCACCAACTTTCTGTACCTACTAGAATCGAAGGTTAACGAGCGAGAAGCTGCATCGCGTATCACGAAGAAATATCTCTGTCCTTCCTCACCCGCCGTATCACCTCTCCTTCTTTTCCAGTCGTCAATGAGAAGCCGTTTACGTCAGCGACGAAGATCGATAAAGGATTCATTGATCGATGAACAATTCCCCGCTTTCACGAATAGGATCATCATCGTGAATGATTTATGTATCACGATCTGACATTTCGTTCTGACAGCGGGTCGTTGAAAAGACAAAAATGCTCGAGCCACTCCGTTCACGCGGATATTATGAATGAAAGAAGCTGCAAAATTTCTCTCTCTCTCTCGCTCTCTTTGTCCCGATAATAGCGTCGTTCACGATTAAAGCGATATTTCGTAATTTCCTATTCGCTTTCCGTTATCGCGAGTCGAGTTACTGACACATAAATTATGCGAGATGCGAGAAGCGTTGTTTCCCAATGAATACCATATTTCTTTGGTCGCATTTTCACAAATATCTTGCGCATAGACAATGAAGGAAAGAAAAAGATCGCGCAAAGTGTATTGTAACTGTCAACGAAATATTCTCTACTGTGAAATAATCGTACGGTGAAGAGATTATGAACCTCCCAATTTAAAACAAGAGATCGTTTCGAATTAACATCGATATTATTCGGTCTTCCGTTCGAAGACACAAATTCCGACATCCGTCGCCGTTGGCCCTTTCCAAGGAGATAACATTTACCGGTGGAAGTAGAGTAGACATCTGTTGATCGCTAATTTTACAAATCGTATCGAACGATTCGTCGAGGAAAAACGAGAGCGGTATAAATCGGATTCGTGGAGCTAACGAAAGGAAATGCCATAAGCAAGATAAAGAGAGGTGAAGGAAGGAGGGAGGGGAGTATCGAAATTTTATTTCCGTCTAGACGAGAGAGGTATGAGATTAAAACGTTCTATTCGTCATCGGCGCCGGAGATAATCGAATCGAGCAGGTCGACTCGCGCTCGTCGACTCGAACTCGTCCTCCTTAAAATGGTTCATGTCCGATGCCGAACGAATCCGTGAGTTCCGAGCTAGGATTCGACGATAAATACGACGTCGTTTTAACGGAGATTATCTCTTCGAATATGACATAATTTCAGTATACGGCGTAGGCAGCCACGATATCGCGCCGGAGCTTTCAACTTCGTAACGCATTCGACAGCTTTGAGCCGGAAATATATACGGCATTTAAAAGCGGCATTAAGTGCCCCACGGGCACTTATACGACTAACTGCGCCCTGCTCCGAGAACCTCCACCTTCTCCTCCCTCACTCCATCTCCTTTTCTCGTCGTGTAGGTACGCGTGTATGTATGTTCACGTAGATACATACGTACGTACGAGCGCGTGCACCGTCATCGTACATATATTCCGGGCCTGCCATATACGATAAACATCCCTAAAATAAAATAGCTATCCGAGTCGGCAGATAAACCGGTAATATGTTTCACGAGTAAATGGCCGGATCCTGATAAACACAAATTATGCGCTTACGCGCAATGTCTTTTCGGCCGTCCAATAAATTAAGCCCATGGTCCCTCCTTCGTCTCTTCCCCTTTTTCTCTTTCTCCCATTCCCTCCTTCTCCTCCTCTCCGGCACTCTGCTCTCCTCGAGCTTCTCGGTAAAGACCGGAGAACTCGAAGAGATAGAGAGAGAGAAAGAGAGAGAGGTGAGAGGACCCAATGCGAAGGGTGTTAGTATAATTATAATTTATTCTTGATTAGCATTAATCCCCACTCCTCTGGCCCCGGCATTAACTTCTCCGTCGCTTTTATTGGTCCATTGGTCCGACGATAACTTACACTTATGATTATTAATGTCGACAGATTTATCGGGCAGCGGTACGAAAATCCGAAACGTAAAATAAAACCGTGTATATGTGTACCCTTACACGCGTATACGAAATCACGTATATTCTTTCACGCACGAATCCGATCGAGACACGAATTCGATCTCCTCGCTTTTAACTTGTTACCCGCGTGAAAGTCCGAGAAACGAAACGATTGCCGAAAAGAAATTTTAAGGAACGAAAGCAAAGCCATTTTTGAGTTTGCGTATAAGAGAACGCGTAGACCTTCTTTCGAGTTACTCAACTCGTACACAATTTCGAGGCGCGAACGCGATCGTCGACGGATTCCGTTAAAACTTATGAATATTTATGAGCTCTTAACGTTCCCTTTTGAAATCAAGTATGCCGGACGGAAACATAAGTTACGCGTAAATTGAACTGTTTTAGTAATGGGAGAATACGTAGAACGAAATGGAGCTACTTTGAAATTCTACGCTTCCTTTAAACCCATTAAGACTTCCGATAATTTCATGTCGTAAACATCTCGGAGTGGTTCTAATGTGACAGATAAATTAAAAATTGAAAAAGTGCTACTGGAATATACGAGTTATTTTAAACGATAAAGCGAGCCGATATCGTGATTGTCGGCTTTAAAGAAGATCTTTGCTTCTCACGACGATTGCGTAAGGCGTTTCGAAGCTAATAATAATAATAAAATATAATAAACTTAACGTAGTCGCGACGTTATAAATGCGGACTCGCTTGGAACGACGTAATTGACCCCTTTGCTTTCGCATGTGACGTGAAAGTTCGGTGATAATGATAGGAAGCCCGAGCGATCGCCAACATCACCGACTGCATCGACGCTAAAAGTTTTTGATTGACTCGAGCGACATTATTGATCCGACAACGGATATTGATTACGCCGGGGAAAAAAAATATTGTATCGGTACGCGTCAAAACGTCACTACGCTCGATTAATGGCGTTACCCTGTGCGATTTGTGTTGACACGTATGTACATACATATCTGTTCTCTCTTCCTCTCTTTATTAAGGATATTTTGTAAAACAACAAAAAAATCGAGACGAAACGATAGGCAAAATAGATTCATCGTTCGGTTCATGTATTATGTATGTACGATGAAGACGAAAGAAAATACGTATAATATATATTAGAAAAGCGCGAGCGATATCGTTGGCCTCGGTCGAACGTCGTAAGTCGATGTTAATGGCTTTTACAATTCCCTTATCGCGGCTATACATTATAGTTAATAGACCATAAGTGCGTGATTAACGCCTCGCGACAGAAAGGGAACAAAAGAAGTAAGTATTACGACAAAGTCGTAACCGGTTAAGAAGGACACGTGAAAACGTCGAACGTTAGCATCGTTGTGCTTACCTACTACTCTATTTCCTTCCCTTGACTTTTTTCTTTATTTAGCTTTTTAAAACACAGCCGAGTTTCAAAGCTTTCGCGAAACGCTAAATTATGTATGCGAAGAGTCTCGCTGCTATCTCCTTTGACGTTCTTATCGAAAACCGAGCCATGGCGTGTACGTACGTATGTACAAACGCTAACTATAGGTCCGCGTGTATCCGCAATCCTTCGTCCGTAAAGCTCCATCCCTCTCTCTCACTCTCTCAAGGAGAAACGACATTAACCACTTTTATCCATTTAAACAAAATGTCAAAGTGCCAGATGATAATGCTCCGGAGATAAATCAAGCATGCTGAAAAGATGACGGTGATAAATGTAAACACGTCTGCCAGGCGGCCCGGGAGATAGTTACCGAGATACACGACAGGTCGTGACTGATGGCGATGTCGTGAGATGTGGTATCATAATAATTCATAAAGGACGAGGCCAGAGGCTTAATCGTTGATTAATGAAAGAACAGACTTGTCTCGATCTTCGTCGCTTTCCTTTTCGACTTCGCTTCTTCTACCTCCTCCTCCACCATCACCACCTTCCCTTTCGCCAGTCTTTTTCTTCGTTCTCTTCCTCCACCAGCCGGTACATACATACTCGTAGGCACCAACGGAGCGCGACGAGTAATCCGACATGTGTTTGTTCGAGCGATAGACCCAATTAATGCCGTGGCGAGCACGTTGAGCCGTCGAGTCCATAACTCACCGACGAAATCCAGGGCCGCACGTAAAGAAGCCTTAGGACCACGAGACGTTAGTCTTCGAAGACCGTTAGCAGAGTTGGTAGGTCGAGCATCGAGAGTCGTTGAAGTTTGAGAAATTCCATTACCCGAGTTCTTTATTTCTTTGAGTTTATGCACATATTATATATAAATATGTATGTACGAAAGTAGTTCTCTTTGCAACTAAATCGAACGAAATATACAAAGAACACAAAACGAAGACTCTAACATAATCTACGTACGTCGCTTGAAGCATCTGGAAACTGCCTTTTAACGATATACCTCATCGTTGACTGGCTCGTCGACGTTTCGTCGTTTCCTTCGAACGAGACGAATAACGAAGAAAGATGTATGGTAACGATCGCCATGAGAGATATACTTAACGAGCGGAGTCGATTTGCTTAAACGAGCCGCGTTAAGAACAGAGAGAGAGAGAAAAAAATAAAAGAGGAATAAAAAGAAGATGAGAAAGAGAAAAGTAACTACTAATTACGCGCTCCAGCTCGTATTCGTCTTCTTATAATTTAAATTGATATTTATTTAGCGATTTATCGTAGAATTCATGCCTCCCGCCGTGCCACTACATATTCATGATTTCGAGCCGACCGACGTGAAAAGATATGCGGGCGTCGGTCGGCTCTGCGGCGTATAAGTCGCGTGCGGCGATTGTCGGCATCGGGGTGTTAAATTTGAAGTGACATTAATCTGACCGATGATATAGACGCTTTCGTTGGAACGACATCGAGTAATTCAGCCGTTGGACACTTTTCTTCCTCGTACGCGAGAGTACAGCTGTCTTTAACGGTAACGGGTATACGTTGTTCCTGTTAACGTCGCGAGAATCCTTCGAACTGGCATTCGCGGCAGGCCGGCAATTTCGATTGATCTTTTTCCGTAACGTCTAAAGCTATTTAGCCGCGTACGTTATTTCGGAGTGATGCGTTGAAGCGACGAGGCGACAAAACGCGTCGAGCCGTTCGATTTCGGCTTAGAACAACTCCGGTCAGTAAATTCGATGTATGTATGCGTTGGGATGCAGTTATACGTGCATCTTTCGAGTGCATTCAACGCACCAGGAAGAAAAGCAGATAACGGTCTTACCGACTGTTCCACGTTCGGCGTACTCACTGCCATCTAAAGATACCTTCTATCAACTCGTAATCGAACCTTCAAGACCATTCACGACTCCTCGGGAGCACGATCAAAGTGGACGTGCAGGTCTCTCGACTTACCAAGTGGAAGTTAATCGATTATATTATAAGATACGAGTCAAACGAGAGAGAGAGAGAAAGAAAATGTCCTTCGTTTTCGATGGATATCTCCCCGAAAGACATTACGAGCACCGTCCTCTATCTTTTCGATAAATCACGTTTTTAAGTAATTACCAGACTTTTTACGACGACGTTTCCACCACTTAATCCCTTCCACGTGATTCATCGTATTACGCTCTTCCCGAAGTGCCCTTCCAAGAAAAAAAAAAGAGGAAGTTTTTACGAAATGACGTCCGTTTCCCTCCCCTCCTGAACAAATTGCACCGCTCTTGACGGAGAATTAAGTTACCAACGGACTACCTCAAACTCTATTGTAATTTCCATTTCGAAGAAAATGTCGGAGTCACAGCTCCGCAATATGCGTAATGTTCCGTAACGTTTACGAGCGCTCCGTGACAGGTATTTTATTTTTTTTCACCCATCCGTAATCATCACGGTCATAAAAATGACTCCTTCGACACGCCGTTCGAAACTCGTAACGCGATGTGCGTTTTACATACGGACGTTGAGCGAAAAGGCCGTTCGCTATGGTTAAGCTACTCGATCACGTTGATTCGAATGCGCGTGGCGAATGTGCGTCCGGATAAGCGATACGTTTAACGCGCTACGTTTAATCCTTTGATTCGAACAAACGCGTACGGCATCGAAACTGAATTCGTTCGCGTAACGGTACGCTCTGAGGCTCGCTCCATTTGACAGGGTTATTGAAAGTCTCTTGTATGTTGCAAGATTTAGGTTTATACGTTGCACAGTTCAGCCGGATTAATATCCGATATAGTAACTGTATATCGTACAGAGAAATCTGGAATAACTTGCACACGCGATAACGTTTCGCGATAAGTGTAATAAATTTAATATAATGCATCTCGATGTCTATTAATCGTTAGTTCCTAATGCGCCTTGAAATGAAACGCACCTTTTTAATAACAAGCTACCACTATTCATTTCTTATGGCTTCACGATGATTGTGCAAACTCGCAACAATGTCAGTTCCCGTCTGTTAGCAATCAACACGATCAAATTATTATAATTATATACAATTAGTTGTAGAGTTCAAGTAGAAACTGGTAGCGATGTAAATCTCTCGTGTATTATAAGAATTGATAAGAAAATATATTAAGTCATTTATAAGCTTTCGCTATATCACAAAAACACTAATTATAACGTTATGTCAAATGTTACAACATAATAAATCGAATCGGAACTTCCTTGTAAAATCAACGTGGATTATAAAAATACACAAAAATGAAAAACGGGGTAGGTATTAATAGGAAATTTACGTAGTTTTTCTTTAGTTCGCTACGTGTAAGAAAACAACATTATTCGCGTTAATGCATAAAAGATGTGAGAACAAAACAGTTAGATTCAGCTATTATACTTTTAGAAAGAGTACCGTAGACGGTGACACGAGGAAGTACTAAAACGTAATAAAGAACCGTGCCTGTGAGGTCAGACTCATAAACATTTCTCATGTTCCCGTTTACGATTGCCGATGATCCCAAGTTACGCTTGATGCGTAACGCACGCAATGGCTTCTAATATGACCTCGTTTTTTACCCATTACCTAGTTTATCTTGAATTTATTAAAAGATCGATGTGCACGCCATAAAAAGACGACGAAGGAATCATCACCGAATCAAATGGTTAGACTGGATCGAATCAAGTACCATTTTTATAGGCTCGATAAAAAGATGATATCAAAAAAAATACGGTTTCGCAAAAGAGCTCTAACAAGGTTCGGTCAGTGTCGCGTGTCGTTTGGCCGCGTGAAACGCTGCCACCGTTGGAGTTTGTCCGCGTACGGTAGAAAGGGGGAGTCGAGGAAAGAGAGAGAGAGAGAGAGAGAGAAGAAACAAGGGGTCGAAAGACCAGAAAGAGCGAGAAAGAGAAAAGGTGAAAAAAAAGGCAAGGAGTAAAACGCAGGGCTGCGTGCCTGCCGGTAATCACGCGCTGGGGATAAAGTTATTCCGGGGCATAAATAACCGACATGTCTGGAATAAGGCATTAATTTATGTTATTTATCGCCCATTACGCAGTAAAGAAACATTCGCATGGGAAATAATGTATCATTCTCAACGCGCGTCCGCGGCGAACTCCGAGAATCTAGAATGATTCGGAATGCCAATGAACGGACGTTAATACGTACGCGTAACGCACGTCACGGAAAGGAATAAAGTCGAAGCGTATAGATGCTTGTTCTCGACGTCGGTATTGGACTTATGTTCGTGCAGGTACTCTTGTCTCTTTCTCGCACCGTTTTCGTTTCTTCGATAGTACAAGGAAACGTCATGACGAGGCCGAAAGGCACACAATTTGTCTTTTCCGAGCCGAGCCTTTCAGAGTCGAGGAAAAGAAAGATACGCGGTTGGCTGCACGAGCACGTGCTCGTTCGTTCGGCTACATATAACAGCGTATACGTGCCGAGTGCTTTTGTTGCCCGTTTTACACAACGGAATGACGAATCTCGTGGTGAATCGTGAATTTTGTTTGTTTTAGCTGAAACGACATCGTTCGTCGTACTCGCACGCGGTACTAGTAGTTACGTATATCACCGTTAATGAATTTTATATTCTCTGGTTATGACCCGTTCGCTCGTCGTGGAGCGAAATACTTTACGCGAGAGACAAAAGGCACAACTGCGTGCGCGCTTTGTCGTAGTCGTCGACACACGCGGCTCGTATTTTCTGCCGCGGCAGTATTTTGGTTATTCCATAAATTTCGAGTTGCCAGTCACGAGAGCCGTACGTCACGTCGACTTTAAGAGGGAGATGTCGTAACGCTCGTAAGTTTCTTGTCGCGAAAGGAAAGCAAAGGAGCGAGGACGAAACGACTCCTCCTTACTGCGTATTTCTTATATGTATATATGTGTGTATACTAGGTATATACACACATGTATGCACATACATATACTGGTACATACGTCTACTCGTAGAGGAAACTGAGGAAACCTTCGTAAATACGTGTACGGCCTTAAAACGCTCGATTGATTGGAGTGGCGCGTACGCGGGCCGTAATTTGACAGAACGATGCACGTGAAAGCGATATCACGGTCGTTATGCAACGGAATCGTCGAAGTAGAAGTGAACGATCGATGATGCCGACTCCGTCGCAGGAATTACAAAACGAGTATAGAATTGCTCGACTTCGATCCAAACATTCTAACGCGCGACGTCTCCTTCGTTCCTCGTCTAAGAAAAAAAGAGAGAGAAATCAATTATATCAAACCGGAGTAAGCGTCCTGCCGATAATAACAAAAAAAGGAATAAAATCGAATCTATTTACGGAAGATCGTGATCCGAGTACTAAAACAGTAGAATAAATAAACGGTAATTACTATCAGCGGCGAGAACTAATTCATTTGCATAAGAAATTAGTCGAACCGATTTACCCTTTTAAATCGATCGATCAACAGCATCCGCAAACTCGGGTATTTCTCTATATCGCTACAAGTTTTCCTCGAGAAAAGGCTCGACGCAATATTCGCGGAATTCATGCTAGGAACGCGAATAAAATGCGGGGAAAACATAATACAATAAATTACAATATCAAGCTTGGAATAATAGGGGAAAGATAGCTGGTAATTTCTCGAAATACCGTGGGCTTCCTCCGAAAGGGAAAGAAAAACACGTGCCATTAATTCTTTCTCCCTTATAGCGGAAAGCTTGCGTATACACTTGGTACGAAAACAACGACACGAATGTTTCGTGTACATGTATATCTGTATATATATACACAGCAACGGAAAGGGTATAACGATGGTTAAAAGACAAAATAAAAAAAGTTGAAGAAAGCAAAGGAAGTCGCGCAAGGTTCGCGCGCGCTAACTGAAAGCGACTACCGCATTCCGGTTTAGAAGCTCGCTATTAATCCCATCACGTTTATTCGTCTTCGACGCGGCTGAAGCATCGACGTTGCAGTTGAGATACGCCGACCGCTTCTTCGACGCGTTTTTCGAAGTCTTTACGGGCGCTCGCACGACGACGGGCGATCCCGTAGCGCGCTAAGGTAGAGAAACGCGCGCGCGCGGGCCGCGCGATATCGTCGAGCTAATTGCATGTCGGGAGCACAATTTACAGGCGCGAACCTGTCGTCCTCTCTCCTGCGAGAGTTCTCCTTTCTCGACATCACGGTGCGGGAAAGTTTACAGGCCTGTCGCCCCGTAGGGACCCGTCCCTTCTTTTTTCCTTTCACCGTCTCTCTCTCTCTCGCTCTCTTACGGCCTATCTTTCTCCTTGTTTCGTTCTCTCTTTAACGCGAGAACGAGTCAGATCTCTCTCTTTTTCTCCTTCGCACTCCACCTCCCTCCTCCTTCTTCTCCCTGTTCCCGGTACATCGATTCGTTTGTCAAGTAACTTTCGAGCCCGGGGGTAAGCCAATATTTCAGGAGAAGCGGAACCAAGATTGAGGCTAGGAAGCAATGGGGAGGCTGCTGACCGCAGAGAAGATAAATTTGTTCCGCAATTGAGACGGGCGTGCCGCAGTAAATCTTGTCTAGGAGGTAGCTCTTCTTTTCCGGCACACAGGTATAAAACTATAAATCGAGAAGGCGAAGAGAAGAGATGTAAAGAGAAAGAGGGAAAAGGAAGTCGTAGAAGAGGGCGACATCTACCACTCGGTATTGAGACCGACCGCAAGTGGTTACGTTGCAAAAGAGAACAATTTTCATCTTTCTACCCAGGTGAACGCGGACTTCCTCTCTCGCTTTTCTCTACTTTTGTACTCTTAGACCGAGACTTTTATGACTTTTCCGATATCTCGCCTTTCCTCAATGAAATCAACGTTCTTACTTCGTCTTCTGGTTTTTATTTTCATCTTGTCGTTGCTTTTATCTTAACGATTAAACGAATTTGCGTTCGAGAGAAGGAAGAATACGCTACTCGTCGCTAAAATGCAACGGAACGTTATCTGAAACATCTGAATAAAAAGTAACGACGGTAAATGTTGACGACTCGTTAAACGATTTCTCGCTTTACAAATATCACTGTTTCGACAAGACAATTTCTATCTTTAATCGATTTTTGTTAAACCAAGACATAGACAGTCCATTCTAATTACACGGATTCTTTAAAAGTGTTATACGAAACGTTCGAGAAAATATTGTTTGAGAGAAGCATAGGGCCGGCGGTAGGTTGAGAGAACGTCGAAACCGGCCAAGTACCAGGAGGGGTACGACGTCCGGTCGTTAGACACGACCACCGTGTTTGTCCTTCCTCGAGCCGTCGCCTTGGCTTTCAACGAGACAATCTTTTTTCGAAAAACAGAGGGAGGGTAAGAGTACGAAAGGGAAAAGAACATTATGTCGGCGTGGCGATAGCTTTCGTTCGTTCGAGAAGGAAGGAAAGGACGAACGAAAGGAGCAGGTAAAAGGAGGGAAGAACCAGCGACTTTTACAACCGGTCTCTGGGATAGAAAAGAGAAAAGGAGGGGTTGCTATTATCGAAAGCGTCGACTCGTAGCCCCGCGCGCGCACTCACTCGCCAGGCAAGAGATGCAATTTATAAAGTGGTTTCTCATACAGGCCTGCGTAAAACCGAGAGCACCGAACGTAAGCGAACAAAGAGGAAACTGCCGAAGGGAAGCCGAGTACTTAAAGTGTTTAGACAAGCTGTCAGCCGACGACAATGGAAAAATGAAGGGACTTACGTCGGGCAATAAATATGCCCGCGAGTATAACGCAAGCAGGGTTTGCGTCGTACGCTTTTGTCAATGCCAAGATATTCCTCTCTCCTATGTTAGATATGGTTTGTCTTGCAAATGGTCGAACAGGTATTTAGGTAGCGAGGCGTCTCTGCTCGATTCCATCGAATCTTTTTAACGTTCGAATTTCGTCTTCAACGAAATTTATCCACTACTCGTATATCGTTGCAAACGTGCAACCGTAGAAGCATAGAACGATACTGCTGAATATGTAGATATCGATGGCAAGTTGCTGACGCAGCGTCCACTTCCCTGCTCCTGATTATCGATTCTTGGCACGGTTGACCAGTATCGAACTTCCAACTCTCGATGTAAAAACGTTCGTATTTATTATACAATAATTCTCCACGACGATACGCTATTTACGCGTCCTGTCGAGTATAAAATTACGAGACACGAATCCCACCGTCGTCGGATGGACAGAGATTTTATTTTCAGTCTCGCCATTTCCCGCCAACCGAATCGATCGACGAGAAACTAATAATAATGAGAGGCCGGCCACTTTGCGCGATGTTCGTGTCGCGCCAACTTGGACGCTCGCTCTACGTGACAATTACGATCGAGAGATAAATAATTCTTGGAATCGCTTTTTTTCATACAAAAATATAATTCAAAGAGGAAACGAGTAGGTTCTATCGACGGAAAAATATATGAAGCTCGATGAACCAGCATATAACTTTTGATTCTTGGCGATGATGAAGAGCCATCGGATTCCAAAATAATCGGAGATCTGGCTCGTAGCGGAAGTCAATTAACTCGGACGTTATCGGAAGACTTCGATAACGATGCTAGTCTACCATTGGAATGAACGTATAAGCAAACATACATACGATACACGTATGACCGAAACGCGGGATCTTTGCCCGAGTAAACACGACTAATGGAGTCATTGCTCGTTGGAGTCGTCCGCATGCGTTAAATACGGGTAGAAAGGGACACGAAAGCACGCATGGAACCAGAGAGATGAGGAGAGAGTGAGAGCGATAAAGGCACACACACAAAGAGAGGCAGAGAGAGTGAGAGAAGAGCAAAAGCTAGAGACACGTAGTACACGTTAATACGTTTGATACCTTGACTGCGTAATCTTTCGTTGAGACAGGAGGTAATTAGCGGTAACGGACGGTTACGTCCGATATACGAACAATGGAACATCGGCTATACGATGGAATATAGGAAGAGGGGCGATGGCTGAGCGAGTATGATAAATGAATGGCGCCTGACAAGCGACCATCGTTGCTCGATGATGGATAGCTGGCGGTCCGCTCCCTAATTATTTCATACTTTGCAATCAGAACGATAATCCATCTGCGGTACCTGCAGCCTGTCACGGATAAATCATCGGTTATCATTTCTGAGTCACAACACGTGTGCCTAGGATGCGGCGGCATATCGACGCCGCGAGAACCCCGTCGCTTCGACCCGACCTGGGATTAACGCTCGCCCGGTGATCGTAGACGTGCAAGAAAGAAGGGCAAGAAAAAAAAAGAAAGAAGGAGCCTCGTCTAAATCTGCCGTCCTTTCGAACTCGCACGTACGAATCGACGCGCGACGTATGGTGGAAGTCATTTTTTCTCTTTCATCGGTAGCCGACGACACGAGTATGGTCGGTGGTAGAAAAAATATGTTAACCGCGATAAAAAATCGTGATATTTACCACTCGAAGTTTCGAAGTAGCTGTCTCATCGTTTAGCCACACTCCGCGATTTAAAAATACGAGCCACGGCTCGAGGCAATGGGTAGCGAAAAGAAATCTCTCCCGAGAGGATAAATCAAGTGATTCCGACGAGTATAGAGCTCTTTTTGGAGAGGCGCTGACCGCCATGGGAGAAACGAAAGGCGTAATTACTCGAAGCGCGTAAAGGAAATCTTTTGGTAGGAGCAACCTCGATGGTGTAACTACCGACATGATGATTCATCGGATTTGTTCGTCTCGCGTTTTAAATCGGCGTTCACCGAAACGATTCTTTATACCTATCGACACACATATACGTGTACTATATGTGTATATGAGGACATACTAATACGAGCGTACAATGCGGCCGCTCGCTTTCGTGCGCGATTATCGCTCCGTCGTCTCTGCCACCGCATCCGTTTAAGCTGTATAAATAATTCAACGGGATACTCGCGACTCACGTTGGACATTTATTGCTCTCGTGATCGAACGTAAAGACGGCAAGAGAGAAAGAGAGGGAGGGAGAGATAGGTCGCAACGACGAGCAAATCCGAGACCTGTCCCACGAAGTGACGTCGATGCCACCTCGTTCGCGCACACGGACCTCCACAATTTATGTCTCCTCGTCATTTTACGAGCCTTGCCTGCCCGTGATTTCTATTTGCATTTGCCGTCGACAGGCGGTGTCGCTTCTATACATGGCCCATACCCGTTCCTTGCCAAAGTCTTCGCTTTCTCCCTCTCTCTCCTTGCTCTTTTCTTCTTCGCTTCGTCCTCTTACGAACTCGTCTCGGTCCGCATTACGGTGTAAT
Source organism: Ancistrocerus nigricornis (assembly GCA_916049575.1). NCBI lineage: Eukaryota > Metazoa > Arthropoda > Insecta > Hymenoptera > Vespidae > Ancistrocerus > Ancistrocerus nigricornis. Next base: position 34,350,338 of record OU696664.1, on the reverse strand, counting down.
CGCGAATAGACAGGTTTTACGACGCTCGCGGATTAATATTCCCCTTGGCTCCGCACGATTGGTAAACGCGAAGACGAGTCACGCAGCACTTTCACGTTGATCCATCCCGTCGGACAGTTTTATAACCTTAAAGCACTTTCAAAGCAACCCCCTCCAAATCCTCTTCCCGAGCCCTCAACCCGGTTTCACTGTCGTTCTTTAAACGATCGGTTATATAGGATGCCATATTTTTTAAACGCGATCATATTGTTCATCTCGACGTCGATGACTCTATTATATCGGGGCTGTCTTTAGTAGGCAATTGCATTTCGAATATAAGTAGGTATACGTAGTACTTATAAAAAAAAAAAAAAACTGATGATGTGTTTCTATTGGTCTATAATACTTTAAGTACTTCCAAAATTCTTGACGATACTTCGATGATAATCAGACAAAAAATCCAAGAATACCTAACGACAGCGCAGACGATATTCACCCTGTACCCCTTGCTCGTCCATTCTTCGTTGAAGTCGCACAACGATTATTTCTGATCAAAGAATACATTCAACACGGAGCGGCGTTTAAAATGCGGGGACAACCTTAACGAGCCGTGACACCTGAAGCTCTCTCGTCCCGGAGAGGAAGAAGAAATAAAGTAACGACTTATTGAAAGCCTTGAAATGACATAAAAAGGGAACGTAGTGGAGTGGGAGAGCGAGAGTGAGTGTCGGGAGGACAAATAGCTAGATAATAAAAGAGACGGGTAGATACACGGATAGGTGGATAAGTCAGATGGAGAGATACAGGCATCGGGGTTTCGAAAGCGTGCGAGAGTGAGTAAATGAAAGAGAAGGATAGAGATAGAGGGAGAGAGAAACAGGGTCGACAGGGCTCGGCTCTTTGATGTAGCGCGTTTACTTTACGGGCGAAGCATGATCGTGACAGCATCGAGCTGCATCGTGGGTACCGTGACGTCATAACCATATACGTGGCCCTTAACCAGCCTTTAATCCCTTTTCCGGTCCCTTTCCTTCGCATCGAGCATCGCCCTCGATGTGGCTTCGATGTTCTTTTTCTTCTCCACCTCGCCCCATACGTCTCGACTCGACCGCACCGACCATCTCTCGTCACGTTACAGCCCTTCTCTCTAATCCACTAACGTTGGACTCGTCGAAAGGGTGCTCCTCCGCCAATGGGAGAGCCTAGAAACGTGCTTTACGAGCCTTTCGACGACGGCTCTCCTCGCGTACTCTCTTTACGTCGTGACGTCCGACTCTTCGTCGCCCAGAGTATAAACGTAGCCGTTATGAAACGCGTTTACGATAAGATACGACCCGCACCTTTTGCCTCGCTTCGCTACCCTATGGATTTAACGTCAAAGATAGCGGACGTATTACCGATGTCGATACCAACGCTCGAAAACTTGTCTCCTCGTTCGGGTTACTCGCATCCGAGAGAATGTCACCGGTTTTTCGAGAATTACTTGAGGCTTTACTTAATATTTAACATTTATTCTACGTGGAGATTTCACGTAATCAGAGATTTATGTCGATAGTTACTACGACTCGTTTAGAATACAGGTTTTAAGAGGATATATTATGCGGAGACAAGAATTTTGTGGAAATTCGAAATTTTCTGAAGACTAATAAAAATAAAAAGTGATATACCGAAGATATTAATTAATTGATTGCCATTTTGGAAGAATCTTTGATATATCTGTCGGTGTAAAGTAAAATGACACGAGTCACAAGCTTTTCTTAGACGAATGTACATAATTTTGTCTACTTCTTTAGTTAGCATGAATAATAAGAAAGAATGAGCGGAAATGTGGAAAAAAGAGTAGCAGAGCTTTCGTTCTCCATATGATCGTGCATGGGAAAGTTGTCACCTCAACAAAAAGCCTGAAACAAGGAAACTGAATTAGTTATAATATCCAAGTTCAAAGGCATGCATTAAATTTAAAAATGTTAAAATCGTCGCTGATTCTCGATGATCACCTGAAACAACAAGAAAACTAAATTAGTTATAATATCCAAGTTCAAAGGCATGCATTACTATACTACGCATGCGATACGACACGTTCATGTGACGTTTTTATTAACTACTATTGACGAGCAAATACGACAATGTGGTAAAATAGAATATGATAAGACGAGTCATTTTCAGAGAGTTCAAAATGCTGAACAACTTTGAAAAAAGACTCGTAATCGATAGTTGCCCTCTTGAGCCACAGTTTGTGGGGGCCTCTTCGGCATATAGCCTCTTCTTTGCTTCGTGCCCTAACCACTGCTTCTAAGGGCATGCCCTACGAACTTTGCATGAATAATTAACGTCTTAAAGAAAAGTCCATACCGAGGACTATGATATAACGATACAAAAATAAAAATAAAAGACTATTTCGTATTTCGTTAGCTATCCTAGCCTGTGGACCACACCAATCGTGCTCATGTACACAGGCACATTTAGTCGAATGCCCCAGCAGATATTTTGTCTAATCGATGAACCTATTACGAAGTAGAATTAACCCATTGCACTTATAAGCTTTATATTGTCGATTAAAGTTGTTAATATTGCATATGACACTACAATTTTAATAAAATAAATGTATCTATGATATTTTACTGCATTGAAAAAATCGTCAATGTGCAAAGTGGTAATATACTTAATACTTAGTATCCGACACATTCAAAATATTTGCGAATTTTATTCAAAAAAATTAGCAAAGTTTTTTGAAGCGTTTGATACTGATTATAAAGCTGCAGAGTGGTTGCAAAATATCTAAAATAAGCATTTTTCAAATTACTAAACTTGCAACCACTCTACAAATATCCAGAGGCGGGACTTTCCACTCCTGAGTAGAAATTACAGAACCCGGCGCCTTTCCTGGCCCTACCTACTTAAAATTAAGCACACATACATACAGAAGTTACTTTACTTAAATCTAACCTACCTATGGATCTATATTTAAAAAAATGGCAAAGAAACAAGCACACCAACACACACACTCCACGATTCTCTCGCATACCGCCAGGGTGCAAAAGCCTGCACTAGAGAGTATGCCCCGGGACACCTCCGACACCCCAGCTCATTACGCGCCTAATTAAACTTATATCCTAAGAGGGTACGTACCAACTGCTGCAATCGACTGTCAAGGCTAGCGACTATTGCGTAATTGACTACTGTCCATATAAATACTTGTATGTACTAGTATATGAGCATACTAGTAATATAAGAGTATTTCTTTTTATTTATTACAATATAATGACTCTAATATTTCAAACGATCATAGATACTATTTTCTGTATGCACGTTATCGCATACTAATCAATGACTTGAAATTTCGCGAGACGATGCACAATCCACCACCTAATACGCACACACAAAGTGCAAGGTACATCGTGCACAATCGCTAACACATTGACAGTCGCTTATAAAAGGGATATCTTACGACTAAACCTGTACTAATCGGTCTTCGCTCTTGCGAGTAGCACCTGGGCTCACGCATGAATGAAAACGCAAAAAGTACAGGGGGGAGAAACAGGAATTAGTACATTACATGCTGAAAATCCTGAACTAAAAAATGGTTAACTTGAAAACTAGGCCTACGGGATAACGACTCTAATTTCCTTCTTTTGAAACAATTAAATTTCGAAACCATTTATATAAAAGACTCTAATTTAAAAATTATTCTATTATGAAAAAAAGGAATTTTAATAATGCTTTAAAATAAAAAAGTTTTAGCTTTATATTCTATTAAAAAGCCCTCAGATGACTCCTTTCTACAAGATACTAATCTAATATTTAGAAAAATGATATATTGTAACTTGTAGTCCAGAATCTATCTGTCGCGAATGCCTTCTTGCCCATTTTCAATAGGTATCACGATGCAGAGCATGCTAAATTTATAATGCACTTTTTACGAAGTCAAATAATTAACATCCAATTTCTTTTCTAATCTCGTGAGATACGGAACAAACAATAAAATGCACACGATAGAGTACTACTAACTATTACATTCTCACGTTGGAACAAGAAGGCCCTATCCTAATCTAATATAAATAAGTATGCACAAGAGGGAAATACACATAAAAATAATTATTCCACTCATGAATAAACCCTCGAAAGGATTTACTCATGGTCGTGCTCGTCAACTAACTATTCGAAAATTACAACCAGTAACCCGTACCGATTCGGACCTTTCGTCCTCGGTATGACCGGGCACCGGAGGGACGCAAATTTTTCACGCACTACTTTCGAAGTTCTACGACGGCTCCAAAACACTCGTCCGCGTTGGAGGTTGAAATTGAGGGAGGGCGATCCGTAGGAGGTTGAAAATGTGGTGGGTCGACATCGAAGTAGGTCGAAAATGCTGTAGGTTGAGAATCACTGCAAGTAGCCCCTCGATGTATGTGTCTGCTATCAACTCGATGATCATCGTGCAGTCTAAAAATGAATATTGTTAAAAGTCTGTTTAATTCGCGAAACGCGGACAAATTTTAGGTTAGAAAAAGATTAAAAGTATTTGTTACATGATAATAAAATTACTATTAATAAGTGTAATAAACAATTATAAATAAAAATCAAGTGTATTAGAATTAAGTATGTAAAGATTATACCAAACAGTTGATCGATGCCGCTGTACTCGAAGAGATATCGGATTACAATGAGCAGGGTCGTCCTCCGTGGCCTCCAACGAACTCGAACGCTCCACCGTGCTTTGTTTACGTTTTCGCGCAAAGGCGAATTTCTCGGAACTGTAAGCAAAGAGAACATATGATCGCGTTCGTTGGCCTACTGAAGTTTTTCTACCTATCTGTATCGAGCCACGCTTTAACTTGTTTAAGAAGACTCACCTTTACGTATTACGTAGATCAGCTACGAATCGAAAACGACGTCTAACCTTTTCCATGCTGATTTCGGTCGATTTCTGCAAGCCGTGAAAGCTGAAAAATATACGTTATATTAGTACGAAATACGATATACATACGTATATGTGTGCTTATAGCACATGTCATATGCACGAAGCTAAAATATGATATTAAATGCGATATATTTTGCATAAAACGTAATTAATTATTAATTCTAAGAGTGCTAAAGCACGAGAAACATGTCGATATCGCGAAATTAAGACCGGGAAATGTCGAAAAAAGATATGAAGCAGCATCCGTGGATGTGAACCCCAAGACGTCGATTTTTATTTTCGTGAATACTTTTTAAACGTGACGGTGTCTCGTCTTATTTACACTCCCCCGTGAAAATCGAGTCTTCGGCAATCATTTGATATACTATAAGAAAGTGTACGTTAGAAAAAATATGGTAATTACTTGTAATTAACGAGGACGACGCGAATCGTGTCACAACTTGATCGAACCCGCGAAACAACATGGCGTCGGCTCGAGCCGCCGAAACCGTTGACGATCAGCGCCGCACCTGCGAAGCATGTTAATTAGCGCGCGGAAACCATTAAAATTTCAAACTACGTGATAATATTCGATAATATTAAAATATTCACAATACAATATGCGAATATATAAAATAATAGAAAAGTTTATAAGTTAATATTTAATGAATACGTAGCGACTAATAGGTCCTTAATTTGTTCAGGAGTCGGTCTATACGACATAATTTTCGCATTTAATCGAAGCAATTAACGAGATAAAAACTATTTCATGGAAAAATCTATCGCTGCCTTCGAATTGTACCCTTCTCATCGTTCTAAACTGCGTTAAACGAAATCCATCTCGATACTTTGGTCTCTCTGATCTGTGGGAGGAGTCAGAAAGAGAAGCGAGAGTTTCGTGGGACGAAGCTCTCCGACGAGACGACACGGCCGGTGCTGGGATTGGCGTTGCTTATTTAGGACCGCTCGAGCATAACTTCGACTTCCGTGGCGTAGCACTTTGCGATTGCCTGCCTTCCCCTCGTCGTTAATTGAGAGCGCATACAGATTGGGAGGACACTTAGCGCGGTTAGCGATCACCGCGGCTACTTTATTTGCGCTCAGCTCTTCGTCACACACGGTAGCACTTCGCGTTAACAGACTACACAAGCGTACGCTGCTCCCGGCCATCGACTTCTATGTTTGCGAACGGTTCTTGTTCTTCGGGACTGGGCGAGAGTGCTAAACGCCGGCATACAAAGAAGTAGCGATTTGTTTGAGGAAATTTTTTGAAAATTTTCGAAATAGGCATTGGAACGAAACTTGTAACTATATTTGTCACGAGTTGAATATTCGTAGGACGATACATAAAAAATGTTTAACGATACGTACTTATAGTTCTAGCCGATTCTAAAAATTCTATATTTCAATAAGATAAGCACGATTCGTTTTATATAACATATCGGTTTTTTAGCTTCTTAAAATACATGATCGAACGATGCCACGTACATCGTTCGATGACGTATAACGATCCCAAAGAAATATCGTTACCGCATGGCGGTCGGGCGATCTCCGGAGCACTAAATTCCATCTAAGGCCCATCTGGTGTCGCTTCGAAAACGAGTCACGAGATTCTTCGGATATATATATTTGATAAATATCGCAAAACCAGGAACCATCGTCCTTCCTCTATCCAACCCTCGCAATAAATCCAGTCGATAGGAGGCGGTCGTTCGTAGAACGTTTTAAGACGGCACGTCCGGTGGTGCGGTGTCGTTTCGTCGTCGTTTCTCTTTCGAGCAATGGAAAGATCTCCTCGAATATTTCATTTCGACGCGTTGAGCCTTAACACCGTCGATCGGAAGACAAGCGTCGAGTCGTCGTAGCGCGTTTGCGACGCGCGACAGCCCACGCTTCCTCGAAAGGTCTCCTGGAGTCCTTAGATTCGAGCGGACAGCTGTTCACGGTATATACCCGCGTATCTACGGGAGCCCACGTCTCTTTCCCTTTGTCACGTTGAAAATATTCTGTTTGAACAGGCTCCCCGTGAATGAGAGTAAGATCGAGAAACGAATGGCGCCATTTTTCGCTCGGCTACATTTTCCGCTTTGGTCTTATACGCGCAACGCTTATAATACGTCTCGCTAAGCGTATCTCTGCGAGCTTTTGCCTATCACGGAAGAGATTACGTCGCCGCAAAAGCGTGACTCCTGAAAGTCCTTGTTTCAACGCGATGTCAAGCGAAGATGACTCGTTTCCGTAAAATAGAATGGAGGAAGTATTTCTTTGATGTCGTACAAGCGAGGAGGAAAAAGTTGCAAAGCGGAGATTCCGAGCATTTACGTTCGTCATCGCGCTAGAATGATTTAAAAAGCGTTCTCCGTCACTTACCCTTGGCACTCTCGTTACGCAGGGTTCTACATTTGCGACCTAAATCGACGTACGCTACGGTAAATGAAATTTGTGAAATTCGCAAGAGCACCCTCGCGTCTCGTTCCTCTCGAAGAGACGCTTCTCCCTCTCCTTTTCGCTCGAAAGGAATGCGATAAGGAAAAAAAAAAGAAAAGTAACGATTTCCAGCTGGCGGGTGTCTCGATGCTCGAGCACTCTGCGAGTGCCGCAAATTACTCGTATCCCCGTGGATCTCCGGGAACTGCTTACGGTTTTGTAAAAAGCTTTTGTGAGTTTATCCTGGTCATAATTTCAACTTTGCCGCTGACGGTGCTTCCACCGTCGGGACAGGAGACGACCGGATCGGGAACCGTCGCGGTGCTGGAGAGATAAAGCGAAGAGGGCAAAAGAGTAGCCCCCTCTGAAATTACAACCTCGTAACTCCCGGTAAGGGAGAAAGAGCGTATGTGACAGGCCGGCGGACGGGCGGACAGCTCGCGCATGCTTTCCGGGAATTTTATAGCCATCAGGGGGGTGTTTCGAGGGTGTTTCGAGCCGAGCCATCCAACGTTACCTTACGGGGCCTCCGTTACACGGTTCCCGCATTCTCGTAAACAACCGCACGGACGTGCTTATCGCGTATTTCCACCGTACACATATATATGCATCTTATCGCGTTACTCCGGAAAAAAAGATCGATCTCGCGACGATCGCTCGATCGTTGCTCCTTCTTGCATATCCCGATAACGAGACTGATACTAATCCGACTATCGGGATTGACGATTAACGCGACGTGCAAAGAAATGATAAAAACTGTGTCTAGGTACGCGTACCTATCTCGTTTAGTTCTATATATTTCTATTTCATTAGATCACATTACTACTATCTTTCAGCCACGTTGTTCGAAAACATAGAAATTATTTCAACCGCCGACAAGTTCAACGATAAATTTCGGGAAAAGAATCTAATCGTCGAGAGAGGTCTCTAATACGTTACATCGGTATCATCTAATCTCCGATCGTACCTTATCCTTATTCAACGAGAGAACAGTCATCGTTACTTTAAATCAAGAGTCGATCGATTAATCCGCATTCGATCTATTCGCCGATCCCTAACGTTTACTCGAGACGACGTTATCTTCATCGTCAGAAATCCGAGTATATCCACGCGAAGGGTGACCGCGTAGAAATCACTTTCCCCCCCGAAAGGACGAAAATTGATTCGGTGTGCGCGTCGTGGTTTACGGGCACGCGCGCACGGCCAACAACGCGCCCACAATATTGCCCTCTTCATCGTGACGTGGCAGCGTACGGGCGTTAGCTACAGCGGCTAAATACCAGAGAGTTTTTCCGAGAAGGGTGGGGAGGTTCGTAGCATCACCGAAGCTAACATCATCACTATGGAGTATAGCTAGGAGGGGGTGCGTTCGTTCGGATCATTCCACTTCCTTGTACGCGGTCAATGGGGGAGAACGAACTCGACGAACACTTTGCTTTTCCGCTCCTCGGTGCATTTCACCCAGGGATGGAATTAATTTTAGAATGAACGAGCCCTCGTAACGAAGGTGAACGGTCTTTGCTCTAAAACGAAATTAAAACCTTGTCGAGACACGAATATTACCTATATTACGTTACAACTTCGCTTCCATCCGGTTAATAAACAAATTTCTATTCCCTATCGGAAGCGAGGAAGAGGATCTATGCACGTTCTAAACGATTTAACGCCGAAGAACCCTCTTGTCTATGGCCCAAATCTCGACGAAATTAATCCCCAGGATTACCGATCGATCGAGAATCGACGGAAGTCACGGAAGGAAGGCTTTTATCGAAATAGATAAAGTCTCACCCAGGAACACTATCGGCGTTTAATTTCGCGAGGAGTAGAACGAGCGAGAGAGAGAGAGAGAGAAATAGAAGGAAGCGATAATACAGACGGGGATTGTTTCCACCAAGGATGGCTGTCCGCCCTTTACCGGCTCGAAAACGACGCAAGAATGAAAAGAGGATAAAAAAGGGAAAAGAAGAGACGGGAGAAACGGAAAGACGGAGTAGGAAAAGGAAGGTAGATCTTTGGACGAAAATTTCGGTACATGCTCCTTGCGTGGCCATGGGGTCGTCCGTGACTCGCGCGAGCTGAGCTACGGGGTCGGGACAGTAAATCAAGCTCGGAGTGAACTCTCGGTGGAGGCAAACAATGCGCGCGGCGTGACGAAGGCATTGTCGAGTTTACGCCCCGCGGGGCGCTCTCCGGCTAACATCCAGAGCTCGCTTCGCTCACCATTATGGAAAGGGAGGAAGGTGGACGAGCGAGAGAGACGGAGTGAGAGTGAAAAGAGAAGAGAGAGAAAGAGGAGGGGCGTCCCATCAATTACACGGGAAATTGCGCTCGCATTATTTATGTGCGTACGCACGCACACGTTTCTAACTTCCTACGTGTATATAGACGCAAGGATACACACGGACCGCGTATAGACGCACCTATACCAAAGAAAGTACGAAGGAAGACGAGAACACCAGGACGGAGGCAGGACTAGGGCACGTCGCCCAGTGCCGTGCCACGCCATGCCACGCCGCAGTTCGCCGCGGTGGTTATCGATGGCCCGACAAAGAGAACATAAATAACGCCTTTTGCGCTGGCACGCATACACGTATGTGTATACTTGTAGTATATAGAAGGAGGAGGACGCACTCGCCCTCGCGCACGTACTTTCTCGTTCCAGATCTACCCCTTTTTTATATTTTTTTTTCTTTTTCGTGTTCAATATATATGTATGTATACGAGAATGCATAACTCGATACAGCGAAACATCCAATGGTAGAGAGAGAGAGGGAGGAAGACCAGGACACGAAGAACTTAACCTCTGTTAAAAGAAAAAAGGACGTCCGGTGGTTTGGCGTTGCTCTTGTTGAGAGAAAAGTCGAGTGCAAAGAGAAAGGAGAAGGATAGAAGAGAGAGAGAGAGAGAGAGGGAAAGATGGATATACGAAGCTGCCGAGCGGGGCGACAGCTGTCGATTTCGTGCAGCCCTCGTGCAGAATGCGCCGACGGAGTCGCAACCGGCTAGCCATAAATAACGCGCTCGTTTCTGGAGCATACGAGAGAGGCAAGTAGAAGAGCGTGTGAGAAAGAAGAGAGACTGCTGCTCTCAAAAATCGAAAGAAGAGAAATTGAGAAAAAGAGAGACCGAGATATAGCAAACGGTTTTACGAGAGAGATCCTACGAGCTATCCTACTCGTCTTCCCAGTTTCGTGCTCGTAACCAACGTGACGGGATTAGTTCATTAGTCGTAGGTTATACTAATCGTGTTTACACGCGACTCGATCGACGCCATCCTCCCAGCGATCTAGGAAGGGGAGAACGATGATGAAAAGCGTCTGGGATCGCCCTTCTCTCCACCGAAAATAGTATGCTCCCTTCGAAAATCGTGTTCGGAGTCGACGACGCGATAATGGCTCTCGCTGAACGTGCCAGCCGTGCCCGATCGCTCTTATAACGCGTTCGATCCCGTCCCCCGTACTCGGTCCGGCCTGTCAAATAGGACAATGTAATCTGATTAACCCGTCCCTCATGAAAAATGGGCATATAACTATCGCGTGCATGTGGGTTTTATTTTATTTCGAAAATTTTATACCGAGACGAACTTCTCGCGCGTGTTTTATGCTCGTTCTGGAAACACACGTATGAGAAACTGATTACCTTCTCGCGATTTTCATCATAGATGAGAATATTTTAATTTTTTTTTTTTTCCATTACAATAAATACAAACGGAGGATAAAGAATCGAGGTTAAGTAGCGTGGAGCTCGGCTTATCTCGATCGCCTCGATTTCCCTCGAGCGTTAATTTAGTGTTAATAGTAGACAACGTGTGCGCGTAAACTCATCGGGACTACGACGACGAACCCTCTCCCGAGAAGGAAATCACGGAAAGTAGGGCCGCGTGAGAGGAACCTATAAATCGTAAGCGGCAACGCGTTATAGCGACCGGCACGAACCGTTATTACCGAAAGCCGATAACGATAACGTTCGCGCGAACTCTTCTCGGCTATCGTTCGAAGCTTTAAACGCGCTATTCTAACGCTCGCGCTTGTCGCGTCCCCTCACAGCCGAACAACTTTGAGGAATAAGAAATTCAAGGAAAGGATCTGCTCGTAACGATAAAGATTTATGAGTGGAATGCATAAAAAAGCGATCGATGGCTCGATCACTTCGAAAACGATGGTTATGTTCGGTTTACGGTTCGAATTTCACGGGCTCGGTCGAGTGCACTTCTAGTTCCTATCGAGAAACATTTCAAATAAATAACAATCACGATATATTCCACTTGTATTTTATATAAAAGCGTTTTCTTAATGATTGTAAAGTTATCGATAAAGTTTCCATGTCCATTTAATTCACGTTACTTCATTAAACTACACGGATATTCATAGCTCCCATTCGCACAGTCGATCTTCTTCAATCAGAGGATTTGTAGTAACGTCAGGACGATCTCCCCCGTATCGTGCATCGCGCGTTTTGTTCCGGCCTATAATTCCTCGCACCCGGCACGGTGCATATATTCCTATAAATCATTCCGCACGGCGTCGTAACTGCGAGAGAGCCATAACGTTTAATCGATTTGCACGCAACTATGTATGACGCTTCATAAACCGCTCGACCCCGATCCGACAACGGTGAACATTAAAGAGACACACGGACTGCTAACTTTTACGCCGGTAGTACGGATCGTCGAAGAGATAAAACGATCGTGAATTCAACGCCGAACGAAGTTCGGCTCGCTTTCGACGCCTACGCGGCTTCGTTTCGCGAATCTGCATACGCACAGTGGGGCAAAGATACCTTTTTTGGAAACAATTCACTTTAATAACAGATTCTTATAGAAAATTTTATTTTGAACCAAAAAGTTCCTATGAACATGGGGTCTAAAATCAAGCGTTAAATGATTTTCGACGGAAAGATACGTTTTTCGCCCATTTGCCTAGATACTGTAAATAATGACAAACACAAATAACATTAAAAATGTAAAGTGGGCCGTCGCTGTAATTAACATAAAAAATAAATTATGCTTTTTCTTGTTACATAAAGATATTAAATCAATGATGCGTCGCATTTTTATTAATAACTTTCTATCAAACATCTATAATTTCGATTTCCACATTGGTTCTTTAGACCATGTTAAACATTGTTGACTTCATAAATTACACATTCTCCTTCAAACAATTTTACAAAAATTAACAATCTCTGTAAAAAACCTTGCAACGGATGGGAAAAAGTTTCAGGATTATGATGAACCAAACCAAAATTATGTAGCACTTCGCGTCGATGAGATATTAGCATTTTAAGGTTTCCCCCTCCCTTGAAATTTCGATTTTGCTGTAAATATACCACCGGCGTTAGTCCTACTTTTTTGCGACGGACAGACCTAACTGCCGTTAGTCTGTAATTGTATAAATGAAGAACATTTTTCGATACATTCATAAGAACATTTTGTTTTGTTTTTTAATTTGGTTTTTTGAGTTTTTTCGACTTCGACACCACTGTGCGACGTAAGAGTGCGTGTGCAACGGAAAAGCTTGGATTCTCGATCGTGCAAGAGCATACATGCTTGTATGCATGCATCGAAGTGCATTGATAGGTACTACGTGACAATGCAACGAGTAATGGCCGGAAGCATAAATTTTTCAATCGCTACTCGCTCGGATGTCTCTCGCAAAGAACGCGAGACGATCGACCTCGATACAAGGTGTCGCGCGCTGCGATATTTATAAAGCTTCTGTACGTGGACATATGTATAGTAACATACGTACGGGAGCATCGAGATACATCGTGAAATCGTGATGAGCCACGGAATACTTTGGTCCTCGCTATCTCCGTACCAATCTAACGATGATTCTTGTTTAGCTTGCGGTAACACGTTTGGTTATTGATAACGTTCAATCCCTTCGCACGAATATTTCATAGGACAATTTTCCCCTATGATTTACACAACGCTCAACCTAATTTTAACTCGCTTAAATGATAAATATTCCACGCCGAGTTCGACGGTAAATTTTATCACCGGTTCGCGTCGATTTTCGAGTCGTATAAAACAAACATGACGAATATAATTTCCTAATCTTGAAGAGGTATCTAGAAACACATCAAAGGAAATTAGTCGTCTTCCGTTCCGAGGAGACTACTCGGTATTTTCGAAAATAAGCTGGAATAAAGACGGACGAGCGGCATATCCGCTATCCATTAGCACCGGCTATAAAATCTTTCGTGAGGTCTCTCGTCGAGGACGAGAGCGGTGGTTAACCGTCGCTTTCTACGAGAACGTCGATAGTAATTTAGTGATTCATCGGTGGTAAGAAGTAGGAGGAGAAAAAGGAAGAGCAAAAAGAGAAAGAGGAAGAGGAGGAAGGGCAGGTGCAAGGGAGCGCAACCGGGTAGCAGGTTTAAATCACTCGTCGGTCTGTCATCGTTCCTGGCTCTTTCGAGAGGCTGACAGAAGCGAAGCAGAAATGAGGCAGAAGCCGGTGCTCCTCGTCGAGTCGCAGATAGTTTCGACTCGTAGATACTTACTCCGAGGTCTCGCTCGGTCGGCGCCGCATAAACACGTCGTCTCCGTCTCCGCTCCTTCGATTTCGAGCAGGGAGAACGACGGGTGAGAGAGAGGAAGAGGGACAGAAACAGGGGGGAAGACAGGGAGTCGGATAATTATACAGCGCTCTCGTCGCTCACCAAAGCGTATCTTCTAACTAGCGCTAATAACGCCGCTAATGCTCTTCCGTGGAAACTGCTCGTATCTAACGGCCACTTTGGAGCGTCCGCGTTCAACGGGGGGAAGATAAGATAGAAATAGCGACTAGAAAGAGAAGGAGAGCTTTTTCCCGAGCTCGCAAAAGCTCTAGCGTCGTAAGCACGACTCTCGTCCAACTGCGATTATTAAAATCGCGTTAAGCCGAGTATACCCCGCTTCGAGGAAGGTTCTTAAGCTACGCGACTAAACTTTCATTACTCGCGGCGTTCTTTCCTCGCTTCCACCAACACCACGGATGCTCGTCGTTCGAAGCGAGTTACGCGAACCACGGGTTTTGCTTGTAAACGCGCTCCAACGCGGAATAAACGACGGATTGACGTTTATTATCGCGAAGCGGCCTTTCCGTAAGATCGTAGATTAAGGAAGAGCGAGACGTTCAATTTCAAGCGCAGGTGGAATTAAACCTGCTAAGTTTGTAGGATCATGGTAATTACGATGATAAGGATAATAATAAGGAAAATAGGTACCGACGATGAGGTGGAAGGAGAGACGGCTCGTTCGTTTTCCTCGCAAACGAGATGAATATATAATGCGAGATAAAAGAGTACCGACTACACGGTATTCGAGTAGTTTGAGTTATAAACACGTCGTGGGTCGATCCATCGACGAAAACCATAAATTCTCTTAGGCGAGTTGTCGCATTCGTAATGCACGAGTTTCAATTAACACGAGCCGTGATAGAAAAAAAGATATGCTCTCGATAATCGTTTTAATGACCAAGGTGTTCAGGTGAAACGTATAACGTTGTATACGATCGGTATTCTCGCGAGAAATACTCGCAAAATCACGAACGTTCGAGAAGGATAGGTCGAACGTCGCGCTCGAATACCCAAACGCTATTTATTTCATCGACAAAAGCGGCAAGTTCAAAGAGATCGCGTCAGGAATAAGGTCGTAAAGAGTAATTACATTTTGTAGTCACCATAAAGCTATAAAATCCGACAGCGTCTCGACAGCGGCCAAGCAGGTTTATAAGTTATACCACTTAATTACTCGCATTCGCTTTAACGGACAATCGAAATGGTTCTCTCCCCTAGATATTTAATGCCCAGTCCCTTCTCTCGCCGCCCTCGCACCGTCGAGCCATACGTCCGGTAAAACGTACGTTTTCCAACGAAGTGGAGTGATTTTTTAGTCGTCGGTGATAATTTTCAATTTTTTATCATAGGTAATTTATATCCCAATCGCGATCGTAAGGAAACGTTCCGAAACTATCGACTACTTGCCGTTTTATTCGCGAAATAGAAAACCGCTTTCTTACGTTTACTTTTAAAGTACCTAGGAGAGAAAAATCTTTCGCGCTCGGTCCATCTGCACGGAAAAGAATAAAGGGAAAGGGAGGTACCTCGTTTGGCGAATGACATACGCTTTCAAATTTTTCAAACGACTCGTAAAAGTCTCTCCGTTCTATCTTTAGACGTTATAGATCTTAGATTAGAACCCGTTACGCGCTAATTGAACGAAGTCTAAGTAATGTCGCGAAGTAAAATGTCATAAATCGATAACCGTTCGTCATTTGATTATCGATGACAGCGAATTCATCGGCATTCCCTTTGTTCAAACAGCGCCTTTCACAAACCAAACTCGGAAGGACTATTACAAACACTTCCTTTATGTCACTGGAAGATTAGATCGTAAAAGTAGGAACTACGCCCCTCGGCCTAGGCCGTAAACAATACGACGGTGCTGTAAATCCACTCGTAATTTCATTTTCGTCGGTGGAACTTTAGACGAG
Source organism: Ancistrocerus nigricornis (assembly GCA_916049575.1). NCBI lineage: Eukaryota > Metazoa > Arthropoda > Insecta > Hymenoptera > Vespidae > Ancistrocerus > Ancistrocerus nigricornis. The sequence continues at coordinate 34,334,555 of OU696664.1, read as the reverse complement.
GCTATAAATTTACGATGCATCATAATCATTTACCTATATCCGATGTGTTTTTAGGAATCTTTTTTGTTACTCCGTTATCTACCTGTTCTCTAGAAGGATGACGAAGCACGTACTTTTAGCTCAGTCATTATCATTGTAGTAATAAACACGAATAACGTGCGATAGATTTGGAGAAATACTATTAAAATATACGAATGTGTTTTCGAACAAAACAATAGTCTATAAATAATACCTCTCACGATCGGTACGAGGTCAAAATTATATAGCAATTGAGCCGAAATATCGGTCGAAATTGTTAATAAAAATATCAAAAAGGTGAAGTACCTACTCATAAAATAAATAAATCGAATCACCCAATAATCTCTTTCATCGGCTTACATATACCCTAACCGCAAAGTTCCAAGGGGAAAACCTATCGGAATCTCGTCCGTGGAAAATCGCGTAGTTTCAGTCGAGCGATGCTTACCAACGGAAAAAGCGAGGATAGAAACTGTCAGAGAAAGAGAGAAAACGAGAAAAAAGGGGTTGGTTAGGTGGGTGGTGAAAACGTCGGTCAAAGTCACGCGTCACGTCGCGTCCCGTCTCGCGCGTCCTGTCGCTTCCGATCGGCTCGAGCCTGGCCGTTCGTCCTTTCGCACGCTAGCCGAGGATGCCTCGATCCCAGGGGATTCGCTCGACGACGAGGACGAAGAGAGGACGAGGAGAGAGGTATGGAAGTGGGAGGAGGAGAAAGACGCGAAGAAGGAGTAGGGGAATGGGATTGCTCGAGGGAAGGAAGGAAGGACGGTGGAACGGAGAGGGAGACGGGGGTCAGGGGAAGGGACGGAGAGTCGCGAGCGCCTCAGTCGTGACCGAAAGCTCCGAAGCGTCGTGCGTGCGCGTCGTACTTGGCTCTCTAGCCTTCAGTTTCGTTTCGATTCGATGTCGCTCGTCGTACGACAACGGTTCGACCGCTTCCTTATACCTTACGAAATCCTTCAGAGACCTCGAGGACTTACGCAGAGTGCACCGAAAAGAGTTCTTCGTGAAAAAAGAAGAAAGAAGCCGAGTGTATGTAACGAAGATCGCTCTCGTTCGACGGATTATCAGTTCATTAGATTTATATTTTGAAGAACGAACTTTTGAGAGTAGAAGGTGAAAGGATAGAGGAAGGAAGAATTTTTGGAGAGAAGTGCGCCGAGGAAGGAGACGAGCGCCCGAGTGCGCTCTTTAAGATGCTGACGTCCAATGCGAATCAGTATTTATGCCCGGATTACTTAACGCCTCTACCAACAACGGTTAGTATCATATTCTTGTTTTTATTCTCCTTTATTTTAGAAATATTATCTTTATTGTAAAAAGTGGTTCGAAAGCGAAACGATTAGAACTCTCAGAATTTTTTCAATTCTATTTTAAAACAAGCACGTAAATCGTATTGAAAATTACGTAATTCTCTCTCTCTCTCTCCTCATTCGTCGATTTTGTGCCGAGCTGTCGATGGTGACCGTGACGCTTTCAGTAATAAACAATAACGTTCGAGTCTCGCAACCGTTTCGGAGTTGTCATCGTATTCCGATCACGAGTAAGGCTTTCTCGCGCGTTATATGTACGAGTCGTGGAACAAAGCACCGTGTGAAAACTTTCGCATTAATAATACGTAACATGGTTTTCGAACGGTACTGGACGGAACGTGCTCCCGCATACCGCGAATTAATTCCTATTACTCCCTCCGCTAAATAATTCTCATAATAAAACGAAAAGAGAATTTTTAAACGTGACAGAGCGAAACGATCAAAATCATGTTTAAAAGCCGTTTGCTTTGCTCTCGAGCGACAACAGATTAATTCATTAAAAATGCTTGGAATGTCTTGGACAGTTTATCTCGAGACAAAAATCAATCCCACGCGAGTAGGTGTCTACCGTAATCGAGCAAACGAGCGATAACTATTATTACCGACAAAAATGTCCTCGCATTCCGTTTAAACGCGCGCTTGTCACGACACAGAAGAGAAAAGGAGAGATCATTAAAACGAAAACCGGCAAATCATGCCACTTTCAACGATCTCGTTTCATAATACCTGTCCCCCTTTACTCGAACGAGCTCACACGACGACGCAACGATATTTCACGAAGCCGATTGTCCGACGGTTCGCACGAACGATCGTGAAAAGACCGATCATCATCTTTGACCGGACGTATCTCGAACGCGGCGCCAATTCGAATAATTAAAAGCAAACACGAGTGAGAGAGAGAGAGAGAACGTTAAGGGAAGCATTTAAAATATTGAACGTTCGAATCGTTCCCGTTAAGTTTCACGAAGGCGATTAATAGATAGCCTTAACGCTCGTCGTAAATAGCCCGACCACGGCAATTCACGGCGGCACCGATACAACAGACGGTAGTGTCGGCGTTGCGCCATTAGCACGAACAAACTCACGCCTCGCCTCTCTCGACGCGACGTGCCTTGCCGTGCTGCACCGAGCGGTGCACGTTGCCGCGCCTCGCATCGCCACGGACGTTGCATTTTAATTACGCGTACGAGAGGAACATCCGCCTGGTAGCCGTACGATCGTACATACACACGCATCTTACCCGTTTTCTACCTTGTATGCGTTTGCCAGGAGCAGAAATATGTCTCGGAAAAATTCGTCGAATAAAATGAAGTAAAAAAAAGTCTTCTATCTATGTGATCTGAGAAAGACTTAATTAACTCGTTGGTTGCTAATTAAATGGTGTGGTCAAATTGATCGAGTAGATCGATGTTTAATAAGTATCATTGGTTTACATGGAATCGTGAATACCCATTTTTCATGGCAAACCATTCACTTGTGTCAAACGTTTCATGTAGTAATTAATCCGGTATAAACCGTTAATTCTTGATCGTAACTTTTTTATTAGTCAGGTTTCATTTTTTTATTCGAAAGTAACGAGACACGTCGACACCATTTTGCTTTATAAACCTTCTCTCGCTTAAGAAAATTGTCTTGCTCCAAGACGCACGGTATATCGCTCGGGCCGATCGTCCGAACGAACCGATTTCTCCTCTCCAGAAGATTCCTTTCCTCTTTCCCTTCCTTTCACAGGACGAACCTTCCTCCTCTTCTTTCAAGTGCCCCGCAAAAGCATCGATACGTCTTTCGACCCTTTACCCCTCCCGTGAAACCTCTTTTTCTATTTCTCCCTTTTCTATCCGTCACGATGACGGACATAAATCCTTCCCGTTGGTCTTTCCTCTTCTTCTCCTCCACCTCCTCTCCGAAGCACCACCCTTCTCCACCTCGTTCTACCTGGCGGAACGCGTGACTGATCGCGTACGTTCCGTGACGCGAATGAAAAACGCTCCTCGTAAAGACGGGGCCACGAGCTTTGCGCGTATTGAAATGCGATTTCCACGAGAGAGGGATAAACCCTGTCGGATAATAAATTAATGAAGAAGAAGAAGCTGGACGACGACGACGGTGCGTAAGGAGATCTTTATGACGTCCCGTCGACGTTTCCATCCTCTCGAGATTAATGACTCGTCGTTGCCGTCGTAGACAATGATCGAGCGGCTAAAAGATCAAGACGAAATAGTTTTCTTTGTCCTCGGCCTGCTAGATCCTATCGTGCCGCGAAATGATGTTTTAGAAAAGAAAAGATTCTTTTGTTTCGAAAGATTCTCTCACGTGGAAATCAATCGACTCGATAATCACGCGGTTTTTTTTTACACGAGAAACAAACGAAGGGTAATAAATCAGAAAGGATCACGCGTGCGGCTTTAAACCGGACGCGCAACAACGGTGCAATAAAAGTCGAAAATTTGGCAACCCCAAAAAAATCCATCGGATCGAGATCCACCAAACGCGCGATATGAGCGATGACTCTTCGTCCGACGAGCATCGCCGAAAGCGGAGTTTTACGTGACTACGTTGGCTTTGACGATGGGTCGATCGCCCTTGGCCAAACGGTGTAACGTAAACAAATCACGAGCACGCGACCCGCTCGTTTGCTGCCTCGTACTTCGCACGGAATATATAGATTTTCATACGCGTTTATGTGTATGTGGATTTATATTTCTTTCTGTGGTATATCATCATCATTCGAGTATGTTCCCCCAACGTTTGAGGGTTAATTAGCGGTTATTCGTCAAGCCTACGTTACATCTAATTGCACGTAGAGCGATACTTCTTCTTTTTTGCCATTCAACAAATTTTAATTTCATTTCCTCTAATATTTCAGTTAGACGCAAAGAAGAGTCCCCTCGCTCTCCTCGCTCAAACCTGCAGCCAGATTGGCGCGGACCCTCCGTCGAGCAGATCGTTGCTCGGTGGCTCGGACAAATCGTCGAAATCGTTGAAATCCAATCGGGATCACTCGCGAGACGGAAGCTCCCCGGCAAGAGGAACTCCAACGAGCGACGGTATTACCAGATCGAGCTCGAAGACTCCTCACGAATCGTTGGGCCGTGAGAAGACATCCACTCCCGAGGAGCAACAACGATCCTCGTCGAGTCATTCGACGTCGGCCCGTTCTAGAACACCGGGCAACAATAACAACAATAATAAACGATGCTCGAGCAATCAGAGCGCTTCATCGATACGGGCAGCGACCCCGCAAGGAAGAAAGACAGCAACGCCGGAAGGTACGACGTATCTGGGCGCGCACAGTCCGAGCTTGGAAACCTCGTCTCGTGGAAGCCACCGTGGTAGTCCAACGGTGAGGCCACCTTCATACAGTCCCGCTGGTGTATTGGCTATGACAGATCCATCGATCAAAGATCTACCGCTCGGTACGTTCAAGCTAGGACTTCCTCCTTCGACCAGCGCCGCCTATCACTTGGCCTACGGTGGTTCCCAGTTACCGATAGACGTCATGTCGGCCGGTAGCTCGCTCCTGTCTCCCCATCAGCACGCGCTGAAGAGCGGACTCATCTGTAGCCCGAGTCCCTATCTGAGTTACGCCAGTCGTCTGAAGTCATCCAGCGGCGTCGGAACCGATGCATCTTCTATAGGCGTCTGTCGGGACCCCTACTGTACCGGCTGCCAATTGAACTCTCACCTTCTGGCCGCCGCAGCAGCCGCCGCAGCGGCAGCCGCGGCTGCGGCATCCACGAACGGCTCGAACCACCCACATCAGCAAAGTGCCGTCCAACAGAACGGTAAACTCTCGACGAGTCCGGCTCCTCCTTCCTCCACCGCATCCTCTTCTTCTTGTCCAGCCGGTTGCGTCCAGTGCGACCACAAATCTGGATCCAGCTCGCCTTACGGCTCCGGCATGTCAACGGCTGCCGCGGCCAGTGTAGCAGCGGCTGCCTACGCCCACGCGCAATTGAGCGCATTGGCCGCGGCCTCGCAGCTTCCGTACGTCTGCAACTGGATGGCTGGTGACACCGTTTACTGTGGCAAGCGTTTCGCCACCTCGGAGGAGCTGCTCCAACACCTCAGAAGTCACACGAACGCTTCCGTTCCGACCTCGATTAGCTCAGGAGATCCTTCCAGCGCAGCGGCCGCTGCCGTTGCAACCGCGACTGCCCTCTCGATGCTCTCGCCTCCTCTACCACCGCCACCACCTCACTCCTTACCCTTGCCCTCGACTCATCCCTTCTTCTCGAGGACATATCCCACTCCACCGCTCAGTCCACTCGCCACAGCGCGTTATCATCCTTACGGGAAACCAACACCTATGTTACCTCATTCCTTCTCCTCTCTAGCCTTCCAGCTCCCACCCGCACACGCGGGACATCCTCTATCTCATCCTTCTCACCCTCATCCACATCCATACTTCTCACCGTACTCGTTTTACGGTGGACCGAGGCTCGGTGCCGCGTCCGGGCTTCATCAATGAAACCAGTCGTCGAGATCCTACTACGACTGATCGACCGTACGCCCGACTGTGATTTTTTCTTCGCGAAATTGCGATCGAGAGGAAGAGAGAGAAAGAGAGAAACCCTTGGGGAAGATGACGAAGTCTTTTCTTCATCGAAGCCCAAAGACGCGGCTGTGCTTTTTTTATCGTCTATTCGTCGAGTTTCGAAGTGTCCATGTTTCGTTTAATTTTCATAACTCTCCGTCTCTTCGTTTACCTACGATTTCTTTCTCTCTGGCTCTCTCTTTCTCTCGCACGCTCGTATATATGGGTACGCTTCCTCGCGACCTTTTCCTGTACATTTGTTCATACGCATTACCATTTGTCCGCTGCAAACGCGTGCAAAGAGGAGATCCATGACGACGTAAAAGATAAAAGGAATACTCGCAATTTTCTCTGGCCGTCTGTCCCTCTTGTAGGAGAATAGAAATTCGTGCGATCATCGATTGTATTCGTATATGCATATATATGTATTTGTGTATCTCTATGTATGTATGTATATACATATTTACATGATGGCGCATATCTATTTTTGCGTAACCAAAGTTTTAGTGTACGTTGCGCGTCGACGCTTCTAACGCGCGTGTCTTCGACATATATTATATATATTCTGTAAACTAAGAAAGGAGCGAGGATCGGATGTTAGAAAGTACTATGTGTAAATAGATTTATTATTATATATATATTCTAGTATGACACGATTGTGAAACGGTCACAGACATTGTGAATGTCGAGACTTTACCACGTTGACTCTTGTATCTTCGATCGGTGTGGTCGGATTTTTGTATTTTTCTGATTATCGTTGTTCTACGTTACTTCGATCTCCGATTGGTACTTTTTGAAATCGAAATACAAGAAAATTATTGAGAGAAAACCCGAACGATTCTTCCTTTCAACCCGTACCTATATCGAATTTCCTCCAAAGACTACTTTTAAATAGAAAAATCGTAACGTGATCCCGTTTTTCGAAATAACCGCTATAAATTCTGGAAAAATACCGAAGGACTTTAATAGTTACAACCAGCTTTTATACACTCGCTCGTAAAAACGAAATCGAAGATATGCCAAGGATTAGAATTGATGCAGCTGACGGAGTGCCGCTCACAATAGACGCCTTTGTAATGGCCGCTCGTTTTGAGGTTCGCCGTCGTTATCTTTACGGCTTTTATTACAAAATTGAAATATAGTCCTTGAAGTCTTTCGTGCCTACGTATAAACGGCAGTAAAACGCGACGAGCGTGTCTGAGGGGAATAATAAGAGATCGATAACGACAATACGAGGACGTGGAAATGGGACGAGAAATTTGAAGAATTATCGTTAAAATTAACGTAACGCGAACGGGTAAAAGAATCTCACGAGCTCTTCGTTATATCGATAGAAGGAAAAAAATAAAGAATTTCTTTCTCGTCTACTCGCACGGAGGTATACGAATTCGTAGAAATAAAATTTATCGCCGTCCGATAGGTACGAATCCCGCATGACATTATATATATTATACCTTTTTCGATAGCGATTCGGTACGGTTTACTTTCCGTGGAGAGGACGACACAATGCGGAGAAGACCGCTGCCGGCCGAGGTTGGCCTCTCACGAATACATTATCCTTTGTAACGAGGTGAACGGGTCAAGTAGATGGAGTCGCTGCGTCTGTCCATAAATCACTCGAAGGGCAAGCGAGATCACCCCTCGCGACCCAGCGACGTTCAATGCCGACACGGCTTCTCCTGCATCTGTTTCCGGCTTTTATCGTTCCTCTTTTCTTCGACCGTTAAATTACGACCGCTGGAGAGACCTCGTCTTCCGCTTATCGCCGGTGTCTCTCACGCTGCTCGTCCTTTACCCCATTCGTGGAGAATCATTGAAAGAGGCAATGGTAGTTTCGAAAAAAGAATTTCCCGTGGATTATCAAATAACTCACGCGATCGCAAAATAAAGGGAACGTCGGATAGGACGACATTGTTTCTTAAACGTTCGCGAGTCGCTTCGTTATCGTAGACGTTCGTTTACCCAGTGTGAATCATTTATCTTGATCACCCTGAATAGCTCGGGCTTGTTTGCGCGAGACAATTATTCTTTCGTTATATTACTCCTCCGGATGGATGGCAGACTTGGCTCGCTTTACGAGGAAACATTAAAGATACAATTTCGGTCAATGAAACATAACGCTTCTTCTTTTTGTCTCTTCGTAAACTTTAAGCTATAAAACGGCACGGAGGCTGTCTTAATGACTGACAATAAAATCATCTCGCAGACTGTCTGGAATGTTATATACCTAATTTTAAGAATACCGAGAGAACTTGGAGTTTTACGTTAGTTATCGTACGGATCTTATCAAAGCTTCTTTTCCTATGTAATTCCGTACGTGATTTATCGTTTTATCGTACCTAAGTAGCAGTCAGCCGACAGGGAGAGATTGAATCGATCAGAATCCAAGTCTCTCGTAAGAAAATTGATTTAAAATAATGTAGATAGAGGTATATATGCATGCGTGCGTTCAAGTAGGGCAAAGAAGAAACAAATGACACGTCGCCCGTCGAGACAGGATAGAGTAGATTAATGTGAGAATAATGAATAGGCGAGTGAAAAACCGCGGTATGTCGTATCTGCGGACGCCCCGTTCGCACAGTGGTGGTTACTCGCGATTAGTATACCTTCCTCGCGTACGTGCGAACTCGCTCGCAACCGCAAACACGCGCGAGAACGCTCGTGTTCAACATTCTGCGACATTATCTCTACCTAACCGAAGCCACGAAGACCGAGACCTCCGGTTCTTACATCGTACTCATCCTTATATTCTCAAGGTGTACAGGATGTTCCAGAATCAGCGATACGTTCATAGAGATTACTAGAAATGGTAACCCGAGTATAAACTGGTTGGCTGGCGAACACGCGTAGAAAATCCTTGGGGAAACGAAGTTCGAACGAAATCTTTTTTTCATAGTCGTTGCACCTATTTTCTAGAAGATCATGAATGTTCTCGAGGAAAGGTAGTTTGGTGTTTACATAAATCGCGAGGATTCCGATCTTCTTTTATACTTTCGTGTAAATTCATGTTTCTTATAATTTCTACAACTTTCGAGAAGCAAAACAAAAGAAGTAGCCACTAGGTACTTTATCCACTTGAATTAAGTTCCTATGGATTTTTGTGATATATCTTGCTCGCTTAATTTCAAAATGTTACTTGTATAATGTGGCCAATTACTAGTTTAATGACTGCCAGTAATTGTGTGACCAATTACTACTAGAATACTGTTTTTTTTTAAAGCAATTAAAATTTAAGTACACAATATTATTTTGGTTTATTTCATAGCAATTCAAATCTATAGAAAAAGATATGCTTCATTTGAACAAAACGTGTCGAGGAAATAAAAACGAGATCATTTTAAACTCGACGAAGAATCTGCTTTAGCGAAAATCACGTAGTTTCCCCACTATCGTGTCGAACTCTGATTTAAATCTTCGCGACTCGCTCCTTTATCTCGGTACACTCCGTTTAAATCCATCGGAAATCCGTTCGACGTAAAAAGCTTGCGTGCGAATTCGTTTCCCTCCACCTCCTCCTCCATCAGCCCTCAACGATTCGAGCCCGATGATTTCTCTTCCTTTCACTCGTGGTAATCGATTATTACGGCAGATCCATGCTTCGAGTTCACGGCACGGTCGCACGGCTGCCTTTTGTGCGGCGCGTCGTGGCCTCGGGACGAGATAAATTGTGTTGTACAAATACCCATAACGACCGCGGAAAGCCTTTGGGTGCCTCTCTCGGGTGCTTTTACACGATCGCATAGAAGAGGGCTCCCCGTCAAGATCGGAGTTCATTCATCAAGCAAACGCTTTATATACGCCTAACGACCGCGAACGAGAGAACGCGCGCGCGCGCAACCGATCGAAAGACCGACGACAAACGATACCCGGCAAACAAACTACGGTATTTATCTTCGTCCGATTTCGAACGCGCCATTTAGTCTACCAGCATGACCTTTGTTTAGCTTTCCGACAGGACAATATTGAGATACGGCGAAGGTAGTCGCTTGGAAACGACCGCGCTCCTACCGAACGTCGTGTCCGTCGGTCGTGTCGAAAACTCGCTTCCCTTATTACGTGAAATTCGCTGAATTTCGATCGGGATAGGATATTATCGCGAACGTGTCGATCGTATTACCTATGCAAATCGGCTTGGAGTGTCTTTTGAATTATTTATACGTTAGGTAGCTAATAACGTAACTACGAATTTTGGATCGTTCGCTCGTTTGCATTACGGTTTAGAAAGTAGTCTACCAACGAGAGACACTTCCCTCGAGTCTCCGGCTACCGGACGTACGCGGTATATATGCAGAGCGAAGGCGAACCTTTTCTCCGAGGTTAGAGACGAGAATGATTTATCGTAACGGCGTTATAATTCTATAACCTTAACGTAATGAACGTCATTACCGTAATCCCCGTCTTCGTGGCGATCGTAGGTTGCCTTTTTTCCTCGAGAATCGCGATCGTTCCCGACGACCCTCCCCTTTTGCAATACCTACGCTCTTCTCGAAGCGAACGGAGCCACGATGGAACGTTTATACGTGATTCCTGTTATTTTCAATCATTACTCTCGTCGGCATCCCTCGCATCCTCGCATCCCACCGTGCTCGTATCATCGACGGCCGATCGTTAAGGCGAACAGGAAGATGATAGGTTTAATTCCTCTTGACTCGTGCTTTGTTTCAAGAGGCTTTCGCCATAATAGGGACACGGCTCGTCACGGTGACTCGGAAATTTAGCCGGTTTCGTTCCTTCCATCTACCGGGATGCTCCTTTCGAACGAGAAACGCCGATCGATTCTAGGCCTCCTCCAGTCTTTTATTTTTTGTTATCTAACAAAGACGCGCTCGGATTGGAAAACGTTCTCGAGAGTTTAGTGAAACGCGACAGGAACGTACCGTTATTCGTTAAGACGGCGTACCTATTCGCGCGGATCGTCTTAGAAGGCTTCTTGCAATTCTCGACGCGTAAAGATTCTCGAGTTCTGATGTCATCGAAGATGGCGCGTAAGGATCTTAAAGAGAGTTTCTACGTCAAGGGGTCATATTCCTTAAGCTTTCTACGGTTTCGTAAAGGTTACTTTGCTTTATTTCATTCAAGTAGGTACTGTATAATTAATTGACGAGTGCGTAAAAGATATTAATTATCGTTAGAAAATATCGGTCATATTTCACTCCGTTATTTCTATTCCAATGCTGTCACGAGCATATTCTCAACACAGCTTGACGAAACTTATCGTTTAGAATCTTCCGAGCTAGCTGACGTAAATTCCACGTATAGATTTACACTCGGGCACATCATAGAAATACGTCCCGTATTTCGAAGGCAGAGCGACGCTTTGGCAGCCGCTAAATCAGATTAGAAACTTAAGATCTATTCATCGCGCTCACCCGGCCCTAACCCATGCGAGTAGCACCTGGCCGTGCGGACTCTATGCGAGCTCGTTCGAGCTGAAAATCCTCTTCCAACAAAATATTGCTTTTCAGATTCCAACGGACTAACGATCTCAAAATGATTTGCGACTCGAATGGGTCGTTCATTTTGACGGAACGTCCTGACCTCCTGACAGGTGAGTATCTTCGAGTTTCAACGACGTTATACAACTTTTGGAAGTACATTGTAGGGGAGACCGGTGCTAGTTGTCCCAATTTTAGGTTTTTTGTTTCTACAGATTTCTGTAGCTTATATTTTCGAATTTTTTGGTTACCATCATAAAGTTCAACTTCTTAGCAATACATGGCAATTTTTCCGCTTGCATTGGGAAGTTTTTAATACGTTTTTTTCAATTTCAAGCAAACGAGTTTTTTGGGGCGCCATGGGGCAAGTTTTCCAAGGTTTCCCAGGAAAAATCCTGATGTATGCATCATGATTTTTGCCAAAATGGTCACCACCGCCAATTTCAATGTTTAATGGCTCATTTTAAAGAAGAAAGCATGCAGAATAATGTTCCGTTGTCTATTACTCACAGTAGTGAGTAATAGAGTGAAAAAAATCAAGACCAAGACAAGATCTTGAAAGTGACCTTGCCGTCCATCACCAAAAAAACACTTTAAATTAATGATCTTTCAAACTAAAAAGCAAAACATGGACGTAACTACATCGAATACACGCGTATGATGCAGGAAGACCCCCTGCATCTATCCGCAAGAGATAGTAAAAATTTGATCCGAACGAGCGTTGTCGTCCCGTGGCGAGGGCGTCATAGAGACCATCGTGATGCGGATGGGGGAAGAAAAAAGGGAAGCGAAAATGCGAAGATGTCGAGGACGTAAGCCGAGGACGCGATAAAAGGTACTCTAAATAAAGTGGCGTATATATGGTAATCGTGCGATAGGAGGAGACCAAGAAGGAGAAAAGAGGTGGGAGTGGGTGGAGAGGTGTCTCGGGAAGACATCGAAGGTATCCTATCGAGTCGATAGCTCTCGGTGGAACGACGGTGGATGGCAAACGGAGGTTAAGGAGGCCGGGGACCATCTCGATATCTAATATCGGCCGTGCACCTTTACGTCGTCGGTATCGGTTTATGTTACTCGGATAATCCTCTCCTCTTCCACCTCCAACCCCATATCGTAACTAAAACTTCCGTGTAAGCGGAACGCGTTCTCGCGCGGATAAAAGTGAGGAGAGACAGGACGCTCCTTTGAGACGCCCCTTCGACCTTTTTCGCGTCTTTTTCCTTGAAACGTCTTTGTAAAATTGTAGACGATAACAGCATTTTCTACGCGTATATACGCGCGTATCGTGAGTAACTATTATAAATTCAGAATATTACTCTTTATTCGCGACTATCGTCACGTATTTGTCACGTATTCCTATTGTATTAGGTATACGCATAAATTTGATGCTGGTGGGTACTCGTATATCGTTCATGTTAAAATCATATTTTTCATACAATTGCATGATATGTAAGATAAGAACGAATGGAGTAACATAAGTTATATAAAGGAAGTGGAAAGAATAGGTACTCTCACCAAACGCATTGTTTCATTTCGTTTCGAGTAATATCTTGGCATCGACTTAAGAACATTAGTTTACGAACAAATCGATACTTTAAAAGTGTCTTCGCTTTGGAAGAAACTATCTAGCTATAATGTATTGAAAGGTTACACGGAAAGTATAGTCTTCTTGTATTATGACTTATGTGGCCCTGCTGGATAAACTCCAAACTGTGAACTGTGCAAAAAAGGAGAGAATGAGAAACGCTTGATCTTTAACTCTGTTTGAAACAAAATTGACTTTAAGAAAATTCTTGTGGATCCACAGGGACCCTACCATTTTGAAATGACGTCTCGTCGAAAGTAGAGGAGGAAGATGAAAGGGAAGAAGTAAAAGGAGAAGAAGAAGGGAAGGCTATTTAACATTCCGCCTCATTTCCTGCAAGCTCTCCGGCTACGGCTCGTAGGAGAAGGGAACCGAAGGTTCGCGCTGGATGCGAAAATTGCTTCGGCAAGAATTATCGACTATAAATTACTCGACTCGCTATTCTAGCCTCCGCGTTCCACCGTTACTCATGCAAATGACGAGGCGCGGAGCACCTCGTGCGCGCGTAGCCCGCGGCCGAGACGCCACGTAGGTATCCTTCTCGGACACTCGCCACTTACCACGCTCTCCCGAACGTTATATGGATCCGAAGTTATATAGAGTTGGAGCGAGGAAAGTAAAAGAAGAAAGACAGAGATACCCGAAAGTCGTCTCGAAGAAATGTAACTCACGGTATTGGCGCGCGAATTGCCACGCATTTACATTTTATTGCATCCAGCGAAGACAGACTGCCCTTCTCTTTCTCATTCTCAACGAGCTTCTCTCTCTCTTCCTTTCCCCTATTTACTTCCACACGGACAACGCCAATCTCGTGACTATTGTCATTCGAGACGCAAAGTATCGTTTCGTTCCCCGAGAGACTTTATCGCTTCGGCCGGTAAGGGAGGGTGCAAAAAATGTTTAATGGAAAAACGAACCTGATCGATCTCCCTAGAAGGAAGTATCGAATCTTTTCATTACCTATGCTATTAAAGAACCTCAAAGAGCTCTCGAAATAATCATCGTTGGTAGATCGACACGCAAATTTGAAAGCGTGTATTCCGCTCGTTGTATTGTTACCAGGAAAATATATTATTTGAAAGAAAAAAAAAAGGAGGAAGAGATAGAGAGTGAAGCTATATCCTATAATTTGTGATCGAAAAGATACGACACGTTCGTACGAGCCGCGACTATTTGAGGACGCATAAGGAATCGTTAAATTATACACATCCTTCCTATTATCGCAGCGCGTACCGCAGCCCCTCTGTCATTATACGTACGTTATCACGCACACACGCGCGATCATTATTCGCATTACTGCTCGTTATTATAAACTTATATTCGTGGCGGGGACGTTAAAACGTGTCGTCGCGTCGCACGTTGCACGCTCGCGTGCCTTCTATTTATTCTCCTCTCCTGGCATTTCGAAGGCTCTCGAATCGATGCTTCTGACGGAGACACAAATTGTATGCAAAGGAAAGTATGCGAGGGAGAGGGATAATTATAACGATCGAACCCGGCGTTTATACTTTGCAAGGAAATTTGGATTTCTCTTCGAAATGGCATATAGAGCTCGGTGGAATATAAATATATATTAAATAAATTAAATTTATATCATCGGTCGTTCGTTTTCTCTGGAGTAAAGGTGAAGAAGATAAAGAAGTAAAAGGAGAAGGGAAAAGTAGAGGGCTCGGCTATTGTGCTGCCTCTAAATTGAATTTTTTTCAATTCATTCCACTTCGCGGTGCCGAGAGAGGTTTCGAAGTCGATGGGCGTCTGCTCGCGACAGCGGTACCTGCTCGCCGTAAATTCTCATTATTTTTAAATTGGAAATGAGAAGTGTACGCGCGTGCGGCAGAGAGAGAGAGAGGGTGGGAGAGATAGAGTAAGAGGGGGAAGAGGGACGTAAGAGTCTTGGTAAAAAAGGAGAAAACGAAGGAGGCATGATTTCGCGTAAACGCCTGTTTTCACGTGGGAAGTGTCAAAGAAGTTAAGTTAATTACGTACCGGCGATGTCGATAGCAGCCAGATCCTTTGAGAAGACGGGAAATGGGAAAAGGAAGAGCAATTGGACGGGATGGCTCTTGTTTCTGTAATTGACCATTCGAGCCTTGCCAAATTAAGCGTTTTCTCGTCCTTTCTAAATTCTCCGATGATTGAAGGCGACTGCGGAAGAAACGTAAAGGAATATTTATAGAAATTTCGATTTGGGCGAGTCAATCAACGGTAATTGACACATATGACGTGAAAACTTGAAATTGGTGTTACAAATACGCGTGAATATTTCAATGACGTAATAGGAAGTTCATGAATTATCTGCTTGTCACGTTCTTGGGTCATTTCTACTTCGTTATTATTGTGCCGCTATTTTTATATTCAATGTTCGCTTTCAAATATTGGCGTTGGGTATGTTTTCGTAAAGCTACAAGCTATTTTCGTATTATCTTTCCGTGATAAGTGAGGGAACATATTTCTTAATAACATACGCGTACATTTTTAACATAACTATATCGCATTTTATGAGATCATTCGTTCCATGGACTTATCGTATACTAAATATAGGTTACATCTTAACCTATATTATACAAGTAGGATTATATATACGTAAAGTACCTGCTGGTTTGTACTGCGTGTACACCATATCGATTATCTACCGAATGCGAAGATAAGAATATGCGAATCACAAAGTAAAAAGAATAGAATTTACCTGGCGACAGAGTAATCGATGTTTATCATGTTGTCCTAAGGATTTTTTAGTTTTTTTAATTAAATAATTACGCTATTTATTGGTGAACTGAATGGATAAAACATACACTTTTATGTATATTATAAGTAAACGGTCTTATTTGGCGCGCATTGAATCTACGCACGCGCGGTGGCCGTTTCGCGAACTACTTTGTATCTTATTTTTGGCGCCTGATTTAATTAATGTGTGAACTAGTATAGCTTTTTTATGTTAAATACGACTTAAGATAAAATGGTAACGGAACGCACAAGGGATAGGCAAAATTAATGTTTATTCAATCAAGTATGTGACAATAGTTTTTATCGTGATATGAAGATATACAACAGACAGTTTCGGCTCTCTGTTTTCTCCAAATAATTTCCAATCGAAGATTACAAGCACCGTATATGAAAATAATTCGAAGAACCAAAGCGAAAGTAGTCTGCTACGTTAAGTAAAACTGAAACTACGTTTTATATTTTATCAATAAATTATTTTTCAAACACATCTTTGCAGGTTCCGATGCGATAGACGTAGGTAGTCGAAATCTGTAAAGTATGATATTTAGCAGTGTACAACGGAAGTTGTAGAGTATATTATATTATCAAACACTTAAATGGTAATATATATTTCCATTCCTTCATAACTATGGCACATTTAACTACCGTTTCACTATTAGAGCAGTAAACGACCTTCCACTTTCACAGAAGTCCGAAAGAACACTTTCTCCCATGCCCATCATCGAAACGTTCGTTCCTCTTTGCGCTTTGGGCTTTAAAAGAGACTTCCCCCGTCACTTACGAATATACTTTTATTCTTTCCGTTATTTTTTGTGTTATATACTATCATTAAACCGCTCACATGCAGAATCTCCGATTTCCAAAGAGCAATGACTCTAGATGTAGGATAGCGAAACGTACGACAGCGTAAATGTAGTTTACCTACCGAACAACTGAAAGTTTTAATCGATTCTTAGCCTCGATCGTCGAGTAACATGTTTCCATTATTATATTTCTCTCATAACTGCCGCCTATTAAGTCTCCAACGACTCGCCGAGTTCGCGAGTTTTGTACTAATAATTGATAGTGAAGACATCCCACGATACAATAACGGGATAAATTCAATGCGATTTGGATATATGTATATTGTCCAAGAAAGATCGTACCACGAAGTTTTAACCAACTCGAAGAATGCATTCTAGTTAATCGTCTGCAGGATGCATTTATCAGTAATAATGCAAGTGATTAGTACCATTAACATCGACTATACAGTTATTGCTATGGAAGCAGTACGTCGATTCAGAGCCTCGATAAATTCAATTGAATTTTCTGCACACGCACAAGCGCGCGCGTGCGGAACGCGCGTGTGTATATATATATATATATATCATATATTGTCTTTATGTTATCTAGTCTATACGTACAGTTAAAATTAGAATAGTTCGCCCTTCCGTGCCGTTTATGCACCACAAATTCAGTTGAATTCACCAACGGCGCTGAAGTAGCGTAACTTATAACACATTATTATATATATAAACAGCTTTTATAACGCAGAATCTTTCCTACTTGTGTGTTTGTGTGTACGTGTATGTATGTGTGATTTTTTTCTCATTCCATTATATATATATACATTAGCGTGTCTAGCGGTAACTACAATCGATAACAATTATACATTCTTATCGGCGTGACGCGTCTCGCAGTGTCCCTTTGTCCTGCGAAACCCGCCTGCGTGGATAAAATATATACTTCATCGCATTCGACGTTTTACCCAATGCACTTTTTTTTTTTTTACGTTCGACTAATGAACTACGGTTTTTATTGTCAATACATTCGGAAAATAACGTCTCTGCGCCAAAAATTTGTCCGTATTCGCGTTAGCTTCGTCACTCGTGCCGTCGACCCTCGCGCGGTTCCGCAATTTTAGATGAAATTATCCGTCTTTGTCACGGCGAACGAGCCAGAATCTAAAAGACTACTCGTCAATTCGAATCTGCCGTTGTTGTTTCGTTCGTTACAACTTATTAACAAGATAGAAGACCGATTACCGTGGTGTAAACGCGATACGTGGCGCAGGACGTCCGAATGAATCAACGAGTACCATCGATTAAAAGGCGAATTATTTCATAATTGCACGTATTGACTCCTGTATGTCTCGATCGTCTCCCACCTCTACGATTTTGAAGCGGTCGTAACTATAAGCTCTTATCGAACCGCCCTCTTATTCGCGTTTTCTTTAATGTTTCCTTGGATAGAGATTATGATCAATGTTGTTGTCGAAGTGATCTCGTTATGTGTAGTCGCTTCTCTACCTACCATCGCTCCTTGTTTCGTCTCGCTAATGTGCGTGCCTATATATTACCTGTGACCAGCACAGGTTATCATGAATGTACGTGCGTTTCTTTCTTCGTTCCTATCACCTAGGCTCTCTTTGCTCATACATTCGACTTTTTTCTTTCATACTGCCTTTCTATCTCTCTTTCACTCTTTCTCTTTCGCTCTCGCTCTCACTCTCTGCCCTCGCAAACATGCTTTCCTCGAAGATGCACGCAGAGGTTGTAATACGCTTGATTTTGCTTTCCTTATCGACAAGAGAAAAACTCATGGATGATGAATCGCGTATGCTAAATTTAATGTTACGTCGATCCTCGTCCGTCCGAATCGCATCCGGATTCGAATCAAGCTATACTCTCATAGCTGGTACCATTTCTTATCCTTGTACTTCAGCATCAGACCGTGAGCCGACGTGGAGAAGTTCTCAGCCTCGGACATCATCCGAGCCGTCCGTTCCTCGAGATGCGACAGTTTCTCCCCGCGCTCCACTACCATCTGATGTGCTTGAGCGATTTCGCCAGTGACGGTCGAGACGCGTTCTCTCACATTATCCGTGTTCGGTCCAGGGATGTGTTTCGCCACGGTACGAGAGGCACGACCACTCGATTCGCCGACTGAAACGTACAGTTTTCCTCTTGCATACTTTTCTGACTCTCTATCTGTTTCCTCGGAGCATCAAAAATGATACCATGTAAATTTGAAAGATGAGATTAGCAAACTATATCTCTATTATCATCTTACCGCTAAACAGCAATAACACTTTGAGTTTCAAAGCTTTCAGAGATTCATAGTGTCTACAAAAGCGTGCTGCGTGTACGATATTTCTCAGCGAAAGGCAAACATCTTAAGAACGTCTTATTACGTAAGCATAAAAAAAAGAATAAAACATTGTGTAATGGGAGTAAGAGGGAAAGGGACAACTTACACAACTCCTCTCTATCGAGACTTCTAGAGCCACCGCCAAACAGGCCCTTAAAGAAACTCTCCTTTGGTGGTTCCGGCATGTCGTGACCGATAAACAAATCTCCCATCATTTCGGTTAACTCCCCGCTGAAAATAAAAAGCGTTGTAGTTTTGTAAAGTGCAAGGAACGATTGTGTATAATATAATCGATGTTTAAAAGGAACGTTAACGCATATGGTAAATAGGAATCTTTCGTTATCCTACCAGAATTCACTGGATACTGAAAACTTCTGTATCTCCGCAGGCGAGGACAGATACAGACCGTGGCCTCGATAGCTGAAGCAAAGGGTCTTCGCGATCCTGCAAAAGAAGACGTTCGTACGAATATTACCAGGGGTTGTCGTGATCATTCGTGAAGCTTAACTTGTACATAGAAAAAAGAAAATGATAACAGGGCTGAATAATTAAAGTGTGTTTAATGTGCGTTCGCATACATAGCATCAAGCTTCGCTAGGTGAATAGATTAATTTGAGCAAGATATTAATATAGAAGATAGGACGTAAATAACTGTGTATGTATATACGTTGCCAATGTGTGGTGAATGACCCATAAACACTTATAAAGGAATGAACGTAAAAAAGAATGAGTAGCGCGAATATAAGGCGAGGGATCACTATGTATCGTGTAACATAGATTATTGGGAAATTTGTTATTTTATAAATGACTTACTGATCGGTATCGCCATTAACAAACAGTTGATGACCCCATATGGACAACATGGGGTCTACAATGCCGTGTTTTGTAGTCTGAAAACTGTTAGAGATTACAGAGACAGGAGGAAGGTAAGCGGCCGACCGTAACGAGCGTTAAAATAGTTATTAATTAAATCGTCTCAGCAAATATTCATAAAGCACTGCCCGCCTAAGTCTTCGAACGCGGAAAAAAAGAGAATTCGCTTATGTCTCTGGCTGTGCGCAATTTTTTACAATCTTCAAGGATATCGTTATAAATGAAATGTAAGTAACGTTGCTATAGAACATCTATATTATTTACATAGATACATGGATGCGTTAGAGACCTAAAAAAGTGAAGAGAGACCTTTGAGTTCTATAGAAAAATGCGAATTATATTACGGAGATATGAACGGTGCGAGAAAAGTGCTCGTATAAAAAATTCTACAAAGAGCATGCCGTGAGTGTGTCGAGGATCAACGAGTGCTTTGATTAGCATCGCAGACGAGAAAAGTCGCATGCCATATCTTCCTCTGCTACTCTCGTTAAAAATCGAATTCGTCGAGCGTATTTATATACATTCTACCATCAACGATAAATTCGAAATATATTTTATCCCAAGACACTTAAAATTTTATATATATATATATCAAAGTATCTGCGTTGCATTTATATATAGAGAGCATAAAGCTTTATACAATATATGTATATATTTTAAAAAGTCAATAGCGATAAGACGTATTGCTGATACTATTCGATAAGAGCCAACAATTAGTCGATCGCATGCATCGATAATAAAATTCTATGTACGTCGTAAATATTTAAAATTTAGAGATAAAAATCAAAGCGATCTTGGCGCAGCTCGAAGCTTAAAATTTAGAATATCGTACGATCAAAAGTATACCCAATAGAAAGATTGAAAAAACAGCATCGGCGCATTGAAGAGAATATTAGAAAAGTTAGCTATTAAAATTTGAAAGAAAAAGCGTAGAAAAATATATACCGTGCGAATCTGACGGTAAATCTTTGCAATGAAATCGTTACGATGAAGCATTCGTACGATGTAATCGTATTAATGTGTATGCATATTATATCATTTATGTTATCTAATACGTTTACGAGCGTTGCTTAACCGACGCATTAAATTTAGAAGTGACATCCATACGAAATGAGAACATTAGTCGGTAGTTAGTATCAACGACTCGACGCGGCATTAGTAGTAGCTTGCGCATAAATTTCTACATGTTCTATAACATTAGATAATTATTATTACAGTAATTTGTTAATCGTAAAAGCGCGTAAAAAGTAAACCAAACGTAATCGGTAAATTTGTAGAGCCTCGTTAAAATACGGAGACCATTAGTAGGCAAATCCGAAAGATATTGATCCAAAGTAGGCATTTTGCTTACCTCAAATCCGTAAGAGGTAGAAAATCGACGTCTACGAGTGGCCTGAGACTGGGTAGACTATACGTGGATATGTGACCGTTCGAGACATAACATACCAGGCAGACATTATCTGAAAAGTGTCAGTACTTCAGTCTGAGTCGTTAATAAATTAGTCATTAAGATAGACGATAGAGATAGGAACTTTCACGGAATGAGAACGCGTATACCTATATGCGTATATACGCATGTGTGTCGCGCGACAAATGAAATGTATCTAAAAAATCAATCGTCGCGTGACAGCCATCCGACGACAATGGTGGTTCGAAGTTAAACGAAACACCATAAAGTTTTACATAATAGAACTGAATAATCCAGTGACGAGTAGATCGAGCGGAGGGGAAGTTTCCATTACCTTTCAAAGTCGTAACCTCCGCCTTGATCACAATATGAGTCTCCGCTAATTGTTGTCTGTATACGCACTCCTGGGAGGGTAAAGCCACTACCCTCGCTTGCTTTTCAGACGTCAGAACGACAAATTGCCGATCCTCAAAACCATCCCCGGTCGTAACTTGAGCGTTCAAGGACGGCGATAATCGGCTATTGCATTTTCCTTGGTTCTCTTTAACAAGCATCAAGCACAGTTATCCTCCTATTCTATCTTCCGTCAGGAGCAGCATTCGTTTCATTCCGACTGAATACTAATACGTTGAGTACCCCGTATGCCTTACAGGTAAAACCTGTGGCTTTGATATCAATATCAGTAATCTCGATATCATTTTTTTTACTTTGTGGATTAACGGACATTCACGGAGTGCTCAACGTACGAAAAAAAGGACAAATTTGTATATATCACACCTACAACGATCGTGAGTAGTTATAACGTAGATGATGATAGTATTTACGGTTGCGTCTATTGTTAAAAAACATAGCCTTACTGTTACGATCTTTCCCATCGACGTTCTCATCCTTCCAGGACTCGTAGGAATATGGTATTAGTGCACCGTTGCAATCCAGGAACGACATCGACAAGATACAGCCCTTCAGCTTGAACGTCGATCCATCTGCGAGTAATAAAGCAACGATTAGAAACGTAATATGGTTTCGCGGAGCTTGCTTGAAATTGTACGATCTGGGAGTAATATCTTACTACATGTTGAAACAACGACAGGATGCGCGTGTCTTTCGCCGGGCGCAGGTGCATTAAATACGACGGTTTGTATGGACCCCAGAGACGTACCAACCCATAAAGTTGGTAAGGTGTTGGTATCTTGAAGGAATTCGATAGGAAACACGTATTACGATAAATAATAACCATATTACAAGACCGATTTATAGATATATTATGTATATAATATAACCATCGTCGTAAAGAATCTACAAAATCGATTCGATTCTCGACTTTGACAACGCATTAATAAATAAGTAAGGAGTATCGTGAAGATTCCAACGTGTGGCTCGACTTACCGCTTTTCTTCGTATAGGAGTCAGCGAACGTAAGGCAGCTAATGGTTTCCGTCGTGATGTTCTCAAGCGAGGACATGCTCGAACTCCGTGACCGTTGGAAAGAACCGTCAAATTTGTCTATCCGGCCAGCGATCCCAAAAATAAACTGACGATTACATACAGAATGTGTAATTCGTTTCGTCTTTCTACAAGCGTTCATGCACGACAAATTACAAATATACTTTTAACGCCTCGTACTTCAACGTGTGATACCTTTCGCTATAACCAAAATGTACTGTCTGTGTCCAACGTTCGTCTCGATCTCTGCTAAGAACGGTTATTAAAGAGTTAATTGTTGAAACGAAACTCGTGCAAAAATTGGAATTATCATTATTAATCTGTCACTTGCATGAGATCGGACGAGCATAGA
Organism: Ancistrocerus nigricornis; assembly: GCA_916049575.1. Classification (NCBI taxonomy): domain Eukaryota; kingdom Metazoa; phylum Arthropoda; class Insecta; order Hymenoptera; family Vespidae; genus Ancistrocerus; species Ancistrocerus nigricornis. The sequence continues at coordinate 34,311,738 of OU696664.1, read as the reverse complement.
AACAGATTGCAACGTCGATACGATATTAACATCAACAACGACACAACAACAACAACGGTAATAACAACGGGAGCACCAGCCAAAACAACAGCGGTACCGATTCAACGTTACAGACGATAAGAACGGTAAAGAAACAGCAAGAAGAGAGCGGTAGCAAGAGCAATAGCAACGACAATAACAGCAACACAATACTACCACGACTTCTCGACCATCGGCAGTCGACATCGTAACATATCTTTCATCACATCGCATCACACTCATCGACCGGGTTCGTCAATATCTAGAGTATTTATATATATGATCGTAAAACTCGCAGACGGAAGGTTATCGGATCGAACGTCATTCTGATAACAGAAAAAAAAAAAAGAACGAGAGAGAAAAAAAGGGAACCCACTAGGATGCAGGCTCCTCGAAAAAATTCGAATGCTCGGATGTACGGCGTGTGATATTTTCTTTTTTTATCGTAAGCACAAGCTCTAGGAGAGTACACGCAGGATGATGGAGCATCGACTATACAATACGGGCCAGCATAACAACACACGGCTTGGGTCGAACGCGAGGTGATTCTTTCAAATACGGGCTGTGGATATGTATTATTACGGTAAAAGAGAGGAGCTCTCGAGCGAGCACGTGCGCGATTCAAAATACAATTCTCGTCTTTCTCTATGTGCAGGTTACTCGTTCTAGCGTTATCGAGCAGGTAAAGAGATCAAAATACATATACTTTGTTATACTTTCGAGAGATCGTTCCTACGTGTGTCGTCGACCAAGTGCTGGACTATCTCGTCGAGTCTCTCGGCTGCTTTCTTTCGTTACGAACGGTAGATGCGAGAGAAATCTCATTTTGCAAGAACGAAGAGTTTGTTGTCTTTAAAATGGAAGGAAGACGAGAGGGAACGTGGTAACGAGCGCGCCGTTAATCGACGCGATAAATTCATGCTGCTCATTCGATTCCGCTTCCTTTCGAGATCTTCCCTACCTCGGGTTCGTGATACGCGCTGTACACGTACTTGTGTATGTATATATATCTGTTTTGCTGGAAACACTCGGGCACGATACTTACGATATACATCATCCGACGTGTAGACCGTGAATTACAAGAAATCCCGGAGCACCGGCAGGATCGACGCAGAAGCACGCGGTGAGATACACGCGTTAAGGGATGCCATGTAAGGTCGTACGAACGATATCTTACGCCGAAGGAAATCTCGGATCTCGATTCTCGCTAAGAGATTCTGCGGGATCCAATTAGGGCTTCGAGGCGCGCGCCATTCCGATTATAAATTACTCGATCCACCGGTATCCTTGCTCGTAAGTCAAAGACGCGTAATTTGTTACGTGCAAAGTTTCCTTATCTAAAAGTCCATTACACCATGGAATACACGACGTACATACGTATGTATGCATTTATACGGGGCGTTCCGTAATTCGTGTTACATATATGCGTGTATTATTAACGTTGATAAATGGGAACATTGGGGGATATTTAAAGTTTTCTTTAAAATGATAAATGTCCACGTGTCCGATTTTACACATTTCCATCTTATTTTTCCACGAAACGTCGTTCAACCTTCACGTTCGTACGACGAATTAGGGAACACCTTTTTATATACACACGGTAAAACCTCCAAGGTATTTCCATCGTAGTTAGCCCACTTCTTTCATTTTTCTACTTTTTTTTCTCGCTCTTCCTTCGTTCTTCTCTTCTCCACCTTCTTCTTCTCTCGGCTTCTAACGACAGGCGGCAAAGCTCGCTTTGTCAATGCCTAGCGCGTTTTGAAGAGTTCACCGTCGCGACCGAGATTAATTACTTAAGACTCACCGAGAGAGAACTTCAAGGTGCGCATTCGTGTATTCGTGAGTGCCAAAAGAAAAAGAGAAAGAGAGAGAGAGAAGAAGTTTATGCGTCTCTAACGCGTCTTAGCGTTATTGCACGTACATATACACGTGGAAGTAGTACATTACGTATGAGTGCACGTATACGTACGTAGGAAGCTGTGCAAAGTGTCAAGCACGGAAATGCAAGCGCAATATTATTTCGTAACACCTCGTGAAATTTTCCGCGTTCCATTGGAAATATATCTTCTCGCATATATGCGACAGTGACGAGAAACAACGAGGAGACCGTAAATCACGAGGACGATACGAGAAGGAAAAGAAAGAAAGAAAAAAAAAAAAGCGAAACAAGAAAAATAATTATTAATCGCAAATACGGCTATAGGCGAGTGCAATTTACGCGCCTTTTCAAACCGATCGTTATCGATCCGATAAAGAGAACGCGAACGAGTTAAGATTTTCGATAATGAGTAAGTAATTGAAAAACTTGGAGGACAAAGGACATTCAACGCGAGTCAATAAAAGGGGTCGTCGAAATTGGACGACACACTTCTTTATGCTCCGTCGAGCGAGTAACTTGGAGATTTTACTGCAGACGCGTGCCCACTCGTTTAGCTTAGCTCGAATTCCCCCGGGACAAGAGGGATTCTCTCTCTTTGATTCGAGTAGTACTCTCGTTTCGAGTTTCGATCGAACTTCGGACGTTATCTCATCGGCGAAAGGGAGAAAGAGATAAAGAGAGAGAGAGAGAGAGAGATGGAGAACCGTAGAGGAAACTCTCTCCGCCGTCCGTTCGGTCCATAAACGCGTGCGCGCGCACAAAGTGATACAGATCGATATCAATACGGACCTACCGCGGAGGAAGCTCGCCATGTGTTTCGGATCCTCACCTTGAATGTATGTACGCGATTGATTAGGCGCGAAACGGCACCGATTACGTACCGCGAACGTAACGATGGAAACCAGCACGAAGTAGTAAAGGCACGAATCGAACATACGTATTACGTATCTATGTATGTATCTCTCTCTCCGCGTATACTATATATGGTATAGTACCCTCCGTTAAATAGATGAGATAATACCTTACTCCTGAATAAATTCACTCGCTTATGCAAGATTCTAACTCGAGATACGCTACAACTACGACTACGCTCGTCTTTCTAAACTCCTGAAAAGTGCCCTTTCCGCAGTTATTTACATTTTCTAGTGACACTTCTGTCTTGAATTAATTAAAGTCCATGGAAGAAGCGAAGCGGCCCGTACGGTTTCTTAAAGGTGAAAAAGTAGCGAGGAGACTCGCTTTCAAAGTATTCGTCCTGCGCGAACGCGCGTTGCCGTTAGAACTTTTGCGATGTCTTTCTTTTCCCAGGAGTTTGGAAAACGTGAGACGATGGACATTGATTTTTCATCTTCCTCAACAGGTTGTCGTAAACGATCAAACTTTGGTACTTGCGTCATTTACCCGTGAAGTCTCTTCAGTCAAGAATATATATGGTTGTGCGATATATACACGCACGCGTCAGCACACATACACAAAGACTCATCTATAAACGTCGAAACTTCCTTTTCCCTCGCGCGCAATTCGAACGGTTCGACGCGGACGTGCGAAAGTTATGACCGCGTGATCGACGTTATCGTCACAGCTACGTCTAAACAGTATTGGTGCCTCCTATGTTCTACATCCAGACAAGATACATCATTACGGATTATGCAACGTCAGACCACACATCTATTATTATATATATAAACAAGCAAGTTCGGTGAGTCGTCAAAGAGTGAAGGCAATTAATAGAAACGGAAAGAAAGATCATCGCTTCCGAAGGGTGCAAGTGCAACAGCTAAAAAGTATGTCTCGCAAGCGATTCAGAACGTGTGCCGCTTTGTTTGCTCTTCTTTTTTTTTTTTCTTGGTTTGTATCGTACTCATCTAAAACAAGACTTCGCATTGCCGTGGAAACGACAGTGTAAGAGATGGTGGTAACGAAACAAGAAAAAGGGTGCAAAGAGTATTAGGGTCGCTAGAGAGAGTTAGAGAGAGATAGAGAGAGAGAAAGAGAGAGAGAGAGAGAGAAAATACATTTACACTGACATTGGCATGAAAACCAGACACTATCAATCGCAGACAATCAGGAAAAGTGTAGGAAGAAGAAGTAGAGAAGAAGAAGTAGAAGTAAAGAGAGAGTAAGAGAGAAAAGGCAAAGAGTCGCGAAGGTACGGCGTTGCTAGATCGAACGTTGAACGATAGATTCGTCGGTGAGCTTAGATTCTCCTTATCGTTTATCTTTCTGGCACCGACGTTTCATCCCGTTAAAAACTTTCTCGCCACACTCGATCGGACGGGACAACGGAATGGACGTAGCAACGCCGCGCAAGATATCTAACTGGCTTTTCGGCTAGTCTCAAAGAGATCCTATGACAGCGAAAGAAGAGATGCTGTTTTCGTTAGAGCGAAGTTAGAGTCGAAGTTAGGAAAAGAGATAGAGAAAGATTGGGAAGAGTGGAAAGGTTAGATGGATCTAGAGAAAGAGAAACGATAGAAAGAAGAGGAATAGCAAGAGTAAGAAGAGCAAGAAGAGATGAGAAGATTGGTGTCTCAGTGATTGATGCAATCGACACATCATGTTAATAACAATCGCTTTGGCATGTCGATACTACCGAGGCTGCTATATTGCCTGGTGTTGATGAGAACGTTCTGGTAGTTGAGAGAAGGCTGGTGTCCGAGGGACGAAGAGCCACGCGCGTCGTTGCTACGCAGAGCATGGGAGTGCGGGGAGGATGTCGTTGAGGAGGAGCCGGCTCTGGCCCAGGAGGTATCCGCATCATAGTGGCTGGTCGTGGTCGTGCTCAAGCACTTCTGGAGCTTGCGTACGGCGGTCGTTCGTGATGGACGCGCCTCCGCGCTTTTACGAACGGCCATGCCACCGCCACCGGTACTATTATGCTCGTCGTCAGCTGTGTTGATCACACTGCTGGTACGACGCATGGTTGACGATCGAACGACGCCACCACTACCATTACTTCTACCACCACCAGCTCTATCGACGATACTACCACCACCACCACCACCACTACCACCACCGTCATCGCTATCGTCAACACCCCGATTACCGAGAGTCTCGCTAACGCTCGAAGTATTATTCTGGTCGCTATCGCTCTCACCCTTACCACTGCTACCACCAACGCTCCCAGCACCACCCACCGCGTTTCTTCCGGTTACCAGCGATACGCACATCTCGTTCATCTATAAATCATTCATGCGTCAAATGTGGCAGGGAACACAGCAGTAATCGCACGCTCGCTCGCTCGTTATACGAGCTATTCTTTCCGATATGTATATACGTAAACGCTAGATCGCTCCTGGATTTGTCGTTTTCTTTCGAGATACGTTAATTGTTATTCGAGGCATTTATTTCCCCCTCCTTGATCCCCCAACCTATCGTCGAACTTTTCGATTCGTATCACGGATTAACGCGATTTAAAAAGAAACTTTCGCGAAGGAAATGCCGAGGGGCACTTATAGCCGCGAAAACGAGCCTCATCCACGAACGACCTTGCGCTTTTGTTCGTTACTACACATAGAAACAAAAAATATCCCTGAAACGACGTCTCTTGAAAAATCTAGGGGAGAATAAAAAAAAAAAAAGCTTTTCAATCTCTCAAAATGTGTTGAAAAAGACGGCTTCTCGCTGACGAATTCATTAGCACAGGAAGTGGTTACGTAGCGATCTCACCTTAACGTTTCCTCCCTCGCACCTTTAAACATGAAGTGAATTTTCTTAATTATATTGTATATATAGAGTCTGCATATCGTTATCTTGCCGTTCGTTAAGCTTGTTTATAGTATTTACAAGTACATCGCGTAATTATCTAAAAGTACTTGAATCCTATTTTAACGAACTATTCGCATTTTTTTATAAATTCAACGAACATAAATACATCGCATACTCCGAGAGGAGAGAGCGAACTCTGAATGATACATGAGAGAAAGAAAAAGATGAAATAAAAGAAATTCGTATAGCGGTCGATTATTTCGAGGATTATCTCGAGTAATAATAGAAACGTGAAGAAAAAAGACGCCTCGTATAAAAATCAAAACCACCATCCATCCTGAACACGTTACGGTATAATAGATTTACACTCGCTGAAAGAACTTCAAATTTATTATCGAACTCGGCCACTGTTCTCCGATAATGAAAGCATATTCTTCTTTATAGCGTTGTAACGATTATCAAAGTTCAACTATTATGCAAATTTAATGACGCGCCAGTCGATATCATTCCCACTTGACTTTTACGAGAAAGGATCGGGACGTTGCTTTCTCCCGTGTAAACGAAAGTGTATCGAACAACGCATAATTATCGATCGACGAACGTAAAGCGACTGCACATCTATCGTACGAAGCTGTTGGGGAAAAAAGGAGAACTAGAGTGATAAGAACTCAATAAAATCGTTGGCACGATATCTCAATTACAGAGAAATATCAGGCAAAAAATATGGAAAAGGTTAACGATGACATAAAAATAGAGTACCTAACAGCGTAGGATTTCTCATAACTACGTTTTTCACAGAAATTTTCATACGGAGATATTACGCCTGTGGAATGTATCGAGTAAAGCTAAAAAACATGCGGAATATGAGAAACGTGCTATAATATTAACATCGTTTACGAGCATCTACGATAAAACCTTACTCTGAAAAGTTTCCCGTTAGAATGATATCGTGTAATTAAAGATACTTTTGTTCTCCGCACGATTAATTATTTCACCTGTGATCCAATAAAATGGTCTGTTATTTATATCATAGATAAATGTAGCTTAAGCAAATTAAAGCAAGATATATCTTTCATTGTTCTCGTCTCGCTGAGAAAAAGTACGCGTAGCTACCATTTTTTTCGCGAGTAATTACACTTATGATTCCGGATTGTATGTATCATATACACAGATATATGCAGAATCCTAAAAGATCGTTCGGATCAATGCACGATCGCGCATTGAGACACGGTTCGTTGCTCACAGCTTTTCCCATCACGAGGTAGCGCCGTTAGCCGAGCGCTTTAAATTTTAAAGAGGAATAGACTCTCCCTCTGTGCATTCAATGACCTTAGACTCCGATTTGAAAGGTCCAACGATTCCACGAGAGAGAAGAGGAAACCTTAGCAAAATAGAGAGAAAGAGAGAGAAAGATAGATGGAATCGAGTAATGAAAACGACGATACCACGTGAATATCGATCGTTTCGAGAAAATAATTAGGAACAAAGTGTGGACACCCTTTGATAAAAAGGGGTAACGGAAGAAAGAAGAGGAAAGACCTGAAAAATCGATCGATCGGGAAGCACCTCTTTTCCCAGGTCGAGCGAACGATCGGTTTTCCACCTTTGCAACGACCGCCCTGCGGAATACATCGATAAGTACTATGCAGAGTCCTCTAAAGCAGTCAGTCGATGTAGGCCAGGAAAAGGCAACAAAAGTAATCCACAAAGCACCCTGTCAACCATAACTTACATAGTCGATTGCTCGCGGTAACGTTCGGACTATATCGTATATGTAGAGATGTGACACGTGTGTGTATATATGGGTATCGTATTCGAAAAAGAAAGTACAAAAATACACGTCGAGTAGTGAGGGAGGGGAAAAGGATGGGGGTACGAAACTCGAAGTTTCGTCGTTTTTAATCGATGATGCTGTGACGTTGTGTTATTATCATTACTATTGCTATTGCGTGCAAACCATTTAAAAGAAATCTCGAAAAGCTTTGAAAAGCGACGCTGTACCGAGAGAAAGGTGCTCGTGTAATTGTACCATCGTGATATATGTATGCGGCAAAAAGAGATCTATATATATATACGGAAAGCCAGAGTAGCCGGAAAACGTTTCGTCGACCAACGAAATGGAATTCTCGTGTCGTATTTTCTTTTCTTTTCTCTTTACTTTTACTCGTTTCGAATCCGCTCGTTGATCAGGCACGTAACGTAACGTGAAGTTCGGTGGATCTTCCTTCTTCCTTGAAGGAACGACTCTCTTCGCGATTTTTTAAAGATTCTTTTTTAAATATATGGACGGATATATATGTAAGAATATGTACGATTCGTCGTTGTTGATTAAAATATGTCGACCAATTCTCGTTAAAGTCGTTAAAGAAGAAGACAACGAAAAACGTTATGATCCTCGGTCGAGACTCGCCGGGGAATAAAAACTAGGTAAAAGCGTCAGTGAAGAAGAGAAAAAGGAAAGTAAAGTGCGATTATACAAAGTGCGTTTCGTAAAAATCGCGCGGCGGTGTGATTAAGTTATTCGACACACACATAGACAAAAGCGCGCGTCGAGATCGTCGTACTTTTCTCTCGGTGATAAGACAACTGCGAAAATTAATGTGAAAAATCTTCTTCGGTGTTACCTGAATCGAGCTTGCTGTCGGGGAAGACCGCAAAACTGATTTGAACCTGAAAAATTGGTTAGAGTAGAATCTCCTCGCACCGTTTTGTCGGAGCGATGAACGGTCAGGGAAATAAATCGCTGACTCTGTTCTTTTTTAGCGCTTTGTTCCCTTTATACGATTGTTATATACGAAGGTAAGGAAATAAAAATAATATGTAACTTCCGCATTGTCGTCCTTCGGATTCTATTCACGTATGTGTGTGTGTTTTTTTAGTGTGGGCACCGTCCGCAGGAACGTTCGGTTGTCTCTTTTTGTCGTTCGAGATGAACGTTCGTGGAACGAGGACTTTCCGAATAAAACATATCAAAATTTCGATACCTAGGTATGTATATGTGTATGTACATATGTATGTGCGGAGAACGAATAATGCAAAGAGAACATATCTTTCTCTCTCTCTATCTATCTCTCCCTCTCTATCAATCCATCTCTCTCTCTCTCTCTCTCTGCCCCTCACTTAATCGCAAAACAAAGAGAGGGAGAGAGAGAGAAAGAAAGAGAACGGTGCAAAATCTAAGTAAAACGTTTTCAACTACGCATTCCATAATCGTGGGTCGTGCGTTAAGGTTCGGACTACGGATTTTACGCTTCAAGAACATGGTCGTAAGTTTAGTTACCCAAGCAGGAAAACAAACGGGTTACTAATCAAGAAAACTGGATATACAGGGTGGCCGGGCAATGTGTTATACAACATAACGTGGGGAGAAAATGCAAACCGTCGGGTATATCGATATATTTTGATTAAAAAAAATTCGCGTACCAAATGAGTTCACTTTTCTGCTCGATCCTGAATCCAAGACAGATCCTATCGTCGTGTAGACTGCTAGTGAATAACGTAAGGCAATATCGTGGTTCGGAAAAGAAAACGTTCCCTCGACAACAATGTTCGGACTGCCAGAGGATCTTTGGTTTACAAGACAGACTTATAAATTCATCGAATCATGGATAAGTGATATGCGTTTCAAAGTAAGTTTAACATCCCCTTTTCATTCTCTCTTCCTCTCCAATTTTTTCGAACGTATTATCGAGTAATTACCTACGATAGATAAGCAAAATCGTATATGCTTTTCGTATGCCGCGTACGTGTGTTCAATTTGCATAAGATAGCCCGTTCCGGTATCCGTGCACTCCGTCCCGTTTCGCAGGAGTGAGAAAAAATGTAAACGAAAGGTTACAACGGAACCAATACGACCAGATTCCTCGTAGTCTTGTTCAAATAACGATAAAGGCATTTGCATCCCTCTTTTTACGTCTTTCGTCGATACTACATCGCCGACACAAGGACGGTCGAACGAAGAATAGAATAAATGGCTCGTACCGTGGTAGAAGGGAATACACAAGTACGTCTCGTTGTACGGGCGCTTCTCGGCGCATATAGACTCTTATATTTTATGCATTTTCTTTGGCGTATGCACGTGTGAGTTTTCCGGCACCCCTTCGTCGCCGTTCGCGACTCAATGGGGAGGACTCGTTCGCGCGACGGCACGATATTTTCACCGTAAAGATGGCCTTTATGGTATAAATACGTAAGGAGCTTCCCGTACGAATATATTCGAACGATAAACCGACGAAAAGGAGGTAGGAAATATACGAACGCAGGAGCGTAAGAAAATGTAGGCACCCTCTCGAAGAAAAGACCAAATCTTTTCGCGAGTATATTCTCCCTGCGGGAAAATATATTTCTTTTTTGCTTTCGTCTTCTCTTTCGACGAATCAAGATCGAACTATTTTCGTTCCCTTAATAATAAATGTTGGATTATGTAGGACGTAGTCGATTGACTGATTATTATATCAGAAAGTCTGGAAATATCTGATATTTTATAATTCATGAGAAAAGAAGTTGCATAGCGGAAAGCCTATACCGAAGATATCTGGAGAGTGTTTCAAAGATGTAAAGAAAAAAAGTATTCGAGTTTCAAAGTAAAGCTCGACCCAAACCTCGAACGAGCTCCTTCGATTTTGCTAATGAAGTACCTCGAATTTATCGGTACAGGTATTAGACTTTCTTACAGACGATTTATACTTTAATCCGTGAAAGGGTTCGTCGATAAAAGCCTAATCGATTTCCTACCTTCCCTACGAACAAAAAAGAACGGCTAATCCGAAGTTTTCAATTCCACATTGCTGTAAAATAATAATACACGTTCTTATCGAGATAACGGGTATCGACTTTCTCATAGTAATCGACTATACACGAGAATATTATAAGAAAATATATACATATACACGCACACGCACACACACAGAAGACAAAGAGAGCGTGGTTAAAACGTAAAGATCGAGGCGCTCCTTGGCTTTCGCATAAAGTCTCGAAGATGATGCGTCATGGTAGAATGTTAATCGATGTTAACACAGAATCTTCAAACTTATCTCATGCGTTTCTACGAGCATCCTAGGCATTTCCATTAACACCGAAAGTACAAAGTGTCAAAAGAGGTAGGCAAAGGAGGAACCGGAAAAGTTAGGAGAAAGAAAAATAAAAAAATATGAAAAAAAAGAGAAGGTAAGGACGAAGCGAACAAAGAAATAGGGAGGATGAAAGTACGGAGAAAGGCTTACAGAGGCGGATCGCTTAAGCTTAGAAACTCGTATAACCTACAATTTAAGTACAGCCTCTCCTCTAGGACTCGGCTTCTTCCCTCGAAAATGTATCGAGTAAATTATGGTCCAAAAGTACGGGAGGCCGTTCCTTCGACCATTCGACGTGACACAATACTGAAAAGCAGACAATGAGAAAATATCGATCGCCGGGACCGAGAGAGAACGTTACCATCCGCCGCTGGGGAGATTGGATGAGAAGAAGAGAGAAAGGAAGCGGGAAGGAGAAAAACCGGGAGAGGAGAAAAGCGTATCGAAGATTAGCATAGCTTCCCGTGTAACATTAGTTTTAACTTGGACGAATCGCCGTCGGCTGTTTTCCTCTCGAATTCGCGCTACTACGCGACTGCCAACGCGGTGTATGCATGTTTCTTTCCGAATTCATAGAATAACGGATCGAGTTATTGACGTATATGACGTTTGGAAGGATCTTCCTCCTCGTAACTTTGCCCATGTCTTTCCGTGCTCGACGAAAATAGACCTCTCCTTGCTAGGAACGATATACACGGACGATTCTACCGAAGCAGTGCGCACTAAAATTGCCAGTGAAACATGCTGTCTCATTCTAAGACGTATACTCAGCGCGTTCTAAAGCGTTCTCCAACGCACCGAGTACACACGGGCACCGTATTTATCATCGGTAACACAGTGCCATTTTAATCTAATACGCCGGCAAACCTTCCAGCTAGAATAGGTACGTGCTAGAGGCACATCGTGCAATTTTGGTGCTTCCTCGGTGCATTCGATCAATCGATCGATCTATCTCAACGAAATTTCTTATTCGATAATTATTTGTGCGTATTACTCGTATGGAGATTCGCGATCCAAATGCCAACGACCGTATCCGTTACCCTGCTGCGGAACTTGGCTATAGTCGACTAATTAATTTCGAGAATTCTTAATCTTCTATTTGTCAAACGAATTCAACCCTTAGCCGGAGACACGTTTTTAACATTAAATGAAAAAGGTAGTATAAATTTACGAAGAGTAAAGATCAATGATAAAAAAAAAAAAAAGTAAAAAAACGTAATCGTCTCCGACGAAGGGCCCGTTAAAGACGAGGCTTGAGGACCACCGTGTTAGCAGTAACGATTCGCGCGTTATCGCGATCGCACTTGAGCTTCGTTAGCTAAAAGTTAATTTGAAAAAAACGCGTGCTACTCGATGATAGTAGGCTCTGTTAGTTACACAACGCGCAAGTTGTTTTTTTTTTTTTTTAATCACGCATTCACACACGCGTTCGCCAACACATTCAATCACAATGCAGTAATCTCTAATACGATTAACCGATTAATCTCTAAAAAGGCCACACGAGCAACACAACACTCTCCTCTAGTTGTAAGATTAAAACACTTACTGAATCTTCTTATAAGATTTCCGGTGAAGGATGAGGTGTCCGCGACGGGCGCCGTGTTATCCTCGCATCTTAGGTCGCACACGGTCGTGCCATCGGTTTTCTGGTATTTCAGATTAGGCACGGACAGTAGACGTCCCTCCCTCTTACTCTGTATCCCCATCACTATCCTCTTCAATCTCGGCTTACGATCGTTCTCGTGCAAGGATAATTCTAAGGGTCGCGCGGCCATACTGTACGCGAGCGTTCTATCCGCCATAACGGCGGCAACTTCGCTACGTTCTGCTCCGCTTTGTCTCTCGCTTTCGCCGTCTACGCTTTTCGAATGTTCGGCTTGAGGACAAGAAGAAGAAGCAGCTTGAGGACTCTCGCGACCGGAGGGATTCGCAGTAGAGCAGGAGGCCGCGTCGTCCTCCTCCTCCGTCTCGAGACTTTCGACCGGCGACAGGACTCGAGAGGACTCGTTGACGTTGCAGTAAAAGACGGAAGAACTCTTCTGAGGGGCACTCTCGCTACCTACCTGCTGGAAATGGGGTACTCGTATGAACTTTCGCCCGATCGACCCGACGACGACCGAATTCGCCTAACGTGGTAACGCGAACAGCATTACTCGCTGATATACATATGCTATAGCGTATGTATGTACGGATAGGTAGATGTAGGTATATACCTACATACATACATACATACATACATATACACATGTATCTCGTATAGCGGCCCACTTTGCACTTTGCGCTTCTTTCGGCAGCTAGTTAGACGGTCCCGAGAGTGAGTTTACGCGCGGCGCGAAGGTCGAGATAATTGACAGCGACGGCCTTGAGAAGAAGACGCTTCGCAAATTGGATAGATAGATATAGAGAGAAAGAGAGTAGAAGAGAGAGAAAATGGAGGTAAAAAAAAAGAGAGAGAGAGAGAGGAAATGCTCGCGTTGGATCGAAGAGACGAGAAAAGAAGATGGAAAGACTCGTTGTGTCCGGTAATACGATTTCCCGGCGTGTAAAAGCTCGCTCGCGCGCCTTTTAAAAAGAGCATACAAGTACCCCATTCTGAGATGACACCAAGGACGACGCGAACGTATTCTTTATCTTGAGATCGACCTTGCTGAGCTGTCGCTTCAAACGGAAACCCTTCCAACCGTGATTCTTCGGACTGTCTTCGCCGTTCGACGAAGCGGAGCTTCCAGAAGCGAGCTTAGCCGTGCTTTCGCTCGCAGATTCCTCCGCCGGTTTCTCGGCATTGCTTCCGCCCGGACAATTGGTATCGCGTGGCGATGCTCGTTGAGAATGTTGCTGCTGTTGTTGCTGTTGTTGATGATGATGCGTATCTGGTAGAGGCGTCGTTAATACCGGCTCGCTCTCCCTCGTCGCATCCGGCTGAGTCTGATGGATTCAACATGTTGGGCTTTGCACAATCAATCGGTTCATTAGGTACAAAAGACAGAACATTCGTTCTACGACTAAAAGCAGGCACAATCCAACCGTATTATGTGTAGCGCGTCTCTTTCTTTTTTTCTCTATCGGTTCTGCCAGGGTTAAATCATGTTCGCCGACGACACTCGAAGCCCGCAACGATTTGGACGCGAGAATTTAAAACTATGCTTCTGTCGGGGAGTTTCCCAACGCTTGATGTTAAATATATAAACGTATGCGCTAACGATAATCGCTGAGCGCACGCGAGTACATGTTATTTTTATTCTCGTATTATTTCGCATCGCCATGCCGGAGTATCGGTTGTGAATAATTTTTTGGATTATTTTCTCGATACTCGCACGAAGGAGGGACAGCACCTATCGCTATTTTTTTATTTTAATAAGCATTTGCGAAATAGCAGGTTGTCGTAGATTAGTAGGCGGACGTTGGTGAAGTGTTAAGATGCGAGAGAAAATTCGAAGCAATGCTGGACTCGATGAACCTGGCCACGTCAAGGGGCTTCCTTTAGGCACAATCCTTCGCTACTTCCTCGGAACACCATCACACAACACTCGAGTTACTCGACACGTTACGAATGCCGCGTGAAATTCCGGCAGATTTTCCTATCGGTACTTGTACAATGGGTGAAATGTTCAAACGGTTCGTCGATGCGGCCCACGCGACGCACTGCGCGTTAACGCTCGAACGATTTAAATGCGGACAATCGTGAAAAGCGCAATGATTCGATATACGAACGTCTCTTGAATGGAAACCAAAAAAAAAAAAATTGCAAAAACGTGGTCACTTGTCACTTCCCAGTTTCGTTCGTTACGATAAAAGGAATTTGCATTCGAGATATCTAGATAAGACCATGAGCGAAGAATAATTTAAATGGCAAAGTCTCCCAGGACGAGATGTCAGATTACCATAATTGCTTAAGATGCTCGTAAAATTTTCTATAGTACACAGAAATCGACGAAACAATAAAAGAATTATTCAAGAATCTTCGAGTATAGATATTACCATTATGGAAAGCGACGCAACTTCGTTTCATGAATAGAAATTTCCGTTCCGCTCGTGAATGCGTTAAAGATAGAGGATAGAGTGTAAAGCATCTACGAGACAGCCTAATAAAATTAGATTTACCAACCACTAAATCTATCTTCTTGAGAGTAACTTCGGAACGTCTCATTATACGATCGTATTTTAAAGAGGATGTCTACTTTTTCCTTTCCTGCGCCAACGAAATAGGAACTCAAAACATAAATTAAAACTAGCGCGAATATTTATGTATATTTGTGTACTGCATAGTGTATATGTGTGGATGTATCTGTGTCGTGGTAGCTAATTTATTTTTACAATGAGTAAGTGCGCAAGGGGTAACGTATACGCTTTAGATGAACTCATGAGTTTCGTCGAAAATAAACAATCGCTGATTACCCGAACAATCACTAATTAACGCTTATGTGTGCAAATTTGCGTCGCATGCAATGAAATGTGTGTGAAAAAGTCGTATCTTTTTTGGATCACACGAAACAACGCTGCCGCAACGAAAAACAAGGGTATTGGTACGAGATAAGTAATTTTGTAATTACTGTCAACAACGTAGACGGTGAAAAACTCGGAGCACCCGAGCGTATAGCTTATGTACGTCGTGGATATCTGATATAAGAAAAGGATAGACATCAGGATGAAAATTGATAACGTGAACGAACCTGATACAATTCTCCCACTTAGGTATATACCTACGACGACACAAATGAAAATACATGTACTCTTTCCCATCGAACTCACGAATAAGACACTCGTATGGATGAGAGAAAGAGAGAGAGAGAGAGATAGAATGTGTGTGTATACGTTTTTCTATGTGTATCGATGCAAAGTGCACATAATACTGGTAATTCCCATCCATGCAATTTTTGATATATCTCATGTATATGGTACAACAAGATTTCAAAGATGCATCGTCCTATGAATATCGTGTCTCGTCTCACTTTCTTCATTCTTTTCGACTCGAGACAAAATGCGCAACACACAGTGCCTGTTCCTATATGGTCACAGGTTCGAATCACATCATCTCGTGTCCCAATTCAATGTGCATGCAGAGTAGAGAAGATTCGATGAAACGTTTATGCGAATACCAGCACAGATTTCGAAGTTTACCGCGAGGCACGTGAACAATTGTACGCCGTAGCGATACCGCTTCTCTAATACTTAGGTATGGATGCTTAGTAGCCGCTTCATATTGTCCCTCTGTGCATCATTTCATTTCTACATACCCAACATCGATCCAATCATTTAATATATACCATAGACCGAACTACAATTAAAATTGAACAACTCACTACCAATTAAACTACCTACGTCCGATATAGAACTGAAAGACTTTCACATATTAATACTTATGCCGCGATC
Organism: Ancistrocerus nigricornis; assembly: GCA_916049575.1. Lineage (NCBI taxonomy): Eukaryota > Metazoa > Arthropoda > Insecta > Hymenoptera > Vespidae > Ancistrocerus > Ancistrocerus nigricornis. The sequence goes on along the minus strand of OU696664.1, from coordinate 34,295,691 downwards.
ATATTAAGTGTCTAGCAATTCGTTTAATTAAAACAAATGTTGGCCTTACTTGTTTCAATGTGGGTAGACACATAGTAGTTAGCTAAACATTAAATACATTATGTACATAAGCGCGATCACAGAATCACCCGATGTTTTTTTTTGTCTTATAAGATTAGGAAAACAAAAAAGAAGAAGACGGAGCTCTAAACTTGATCGCTTGGCTACCGTAAGCGGTATGTATATTTTATTTCACATACCACGAAATGTGTGTCAGTGCTATGATGTGATTGATTGAAAGAACGATAAAAAAAAGTACAAATGATTAGCTTCGGCATACCGACTCATGGAAAATGACAAGTTTGACCAATATCGCTCGTGCAATTGTCGATTAGATCTGACGAACGTTAGTAACTATCGCCGTTCAATCGAGTTTTTACTTTCATCGTATCAATAAAAGGAGTCTTAGATTATTTTTTCTTTATGTTATCGACTCGTAAAGAAAAAACGTTGACGACTACAATTTGACAAGTTCGAACAGAATTTCTAGTATATCGCAATGAAAATTTTGCGGGCGTACGTTTCTTTATTTTATCCAATGAAGAATCAATTGTACTATTCGTACATCGTTCTTCTACACTCATGGTACGCAACTTCTTGGACACTTTTTTTTTTATACAGAAATCCATTCCTGTGCTGCGAGGTATATTAATGCCTTTTCTGCGGCTGGCCATTTCTTTCCGACTTTATATATTTGTATAATCTAGCCAGAAATTTGATATTTATATTTGAATGAAAAATCAACAGAGAAAAGGAACTCGATAAAGAAAGATCTGTATTTTCTCGTGATCTATGGTATTATGAAAGCACATGTTTGCTTTTAATTCCTTGAGAAATACACACAGATCCGGCAGTGGTCTATCGACGGAAAAGCTATCCATCTTTCTACTGCCGTCGTCTGCGATATTTCGAAAAATGACGTTTATTCGATATATCTGTATAACGTATCAGACGCGTCGGAGTTTATTGTTTGGAACTTTTTTATTTTGCGCGCGGGAAGAAGGTTTATATCATGTGCGCTCATGCATCTTGCGCATCTAAAAATTCGATTTTGGCTACAAAAAACGCAAGCTACAATAATAATAATAACGCATTTGTATGAGAATGCTCGGGACACGAGCACTCGGAGGAGCGAAATACGCGAATCAACGATTATACATATAATATATATATAATATATAAAACACCTACGCAAGAAAGTTTGAGGAAGAAAATGAAAAAACCACTTCTTGACGTATATAAAAATAAAAGCGATCTATCCTTGTTATCGAGTAATATCGAAATGCCGCATAAAATGTTATCTATCCTCACTGTACAAGTCTGTATGGTTCAGCTTATACGGAAATTCGACAATCATGCAATGATAAACAATTTCAGCGATGGTATTTAAACAAAGCAGAATGCAAAAACGTCAAGGATATAAAGTTTCCAAGAAGTTTTTTAAAATAGGCCGGAGGGACGGGGGAGTAGAGAGAGAGACCACAACCGAAAAAATAAATATGTCTAACATTTAAGAAAGAAGTACATTTTACCTGATCTGCGCTCGGGCTCCTCGCTTTATCTTCGTTTTCTCGCTTCAAGTCATCTTGCCGCTTGGGACTTCTCAGAACTCGTTGGTAAGGATCACCGCTCCCACCGAGATCCGCCGTGTGTAGCACGATCAAAGAGATCTTCTGCACAATGTCGATTATTGCTAACCCTGATTCGTTTCCATAGGCCAATCTGAAATTCAGTTGTTCATGCTTTACGTAGAAGATATTTTAATATAAACTGCATTACGTTGCAATATTAATACAGCAAAGGTCCAAAGTTCGACGATACCTTTTTTCGCAATAGAAACGTGTAAATTCAAGTGGTTATAAGTACAAAATATATAATAAAAAGTAATAGTACTGCTCTATTAAATATGTTCAAGACAAGACAAAAATTAGGATGATTTTTTGGGTACATACAATCCATAAGACGAATTTAAATTGAGAGCTGTTATGTTCTCAAGTTGCTCTCCGCACGGTGCGACCGTAAGGCAAATCAAAGTTGCTTGAAAACCAGCGGCTCGTTTTTGCACCCCATTCTTCACTTTCAATAAGTGATTATATTCCGATGTATTTTTCGCCTCCCCTCCTGAAGGAACATTGCCCGTCGCTGGCGCTTCGTGGTCCGGCGAACTTTCCGCTTCTCTGAGTGGATCTCGGCTGCTCAGCGATATCTCTAACGTCTAAACCATGTGCATAAAGTTTGATCTTTCAGAAGGATCGTGATATCTCCTCGATCTTAACGAATATTCTAATCTTATTCTAGCAAGTCGGTCATAACGGACGATATTAGAATCATATTAGAAAATACTTACGACTACTTCGGACATACTTTCAGCCTTCTTAAATTTAAATAATACAACGTGTTTCCCCGCGCCAGCTATCGCCAATTTTCGACTTTCCGGGCAGAGATAGATCAACTGTATCGCAAGAGGGTCCTCTTCCGAGTCCAAGCTACGGGCTCTAGTTTTTTCGAAAAGCTTCGCCGTCTTCAATTTATAAAGAACTTGTAACGTACCGGCGGAAGCGTCCCAAAATTTTATACTACCGTCCGCATGCCTGTTGACCGTATTAATTATCATTAGAGTCGAGAACAAAGTTGTTGACCAAAGCCAGTAGATCATAATTTAATGTTTAACGAGAATGCCCACCCTGTGAGAATGATTTCATTGTAACTGCTCGAACTAGAACTCCACTCTCCGCCAGAGATCGGCCACTCCTTTTCGCTGAATCCAGTTTTCTTTTGCGACTTAGATCCAACCGAGTAAAAAGCTGGTACCAAGTCCGACGGACAATCAGCGAAGTACGCGCAACACGTCACCGGTGATTCGTGTATGTCCATTGGATATGGATTTTCGAAACATGGAAATCCAGCAGTTAACAAATCGATGATCACAAGATCGTTCTGTAGTAAAACCACAACAGCGTAAGGATCCTGGAAATCTGTGAAACAATCGGCAACCTTCATTTGCAAAGCTCAAAGAACCTCCCTTCGTTTGAAATAAAATTAATGCCACGCGATACGCAATTCTAATGTCGCTGTAACCATTCTTATCAAGCGTTCCTAACACACAACGTGAGAAATCACGGGAAGCAAAAAATAGGTCTCCGTCGGAGGAGTATATCACGTACCACTTGTCCAAGGACTATCGCAAAGCGTTATAAAATCTACAACATTGTGCTCCATTTCTAAGACCGTCGTGGTTTTTCCGTGTACCACGGTAATACTAGGTGTCCTTCCAGTTGTGTCGTACGCCAGACCGCCGGAAAATATGACGTATGCTTCCCTGTAGCACATTACGTTTCAGAATCATATCTGGCAGATATCTCGTATGAGAAAATATTGGGAAAATATGAGAATGAGTGTTTATTACGAACCCGGATCTTGACAGTTTCCATTCCACCTTTTGTATAGATTTACAGGGCTCCGGCTCGCCTTCCTTGGTCGCTTTCGCTAAAGAGGAAAAGACAGACTTTTTTTGCTAGAAGCGGTGGTGACGCGACGAGAGAGAAAGAAAGAGATAGGATAAACGTAGAGAAAGATAAGGTGACTTTAAACGAGAGAACATGACGCGAGATGTTGCCTGACATATCCGATAACACAATTATGAGCATGGAAGCATAGAATCGAGGAGGATATTGACTCTCACCGTGTGGATGCGTGACATTTGTTGGCTTTAATTGACGCACCGTCCAAGTCCATAGCGAACCATCGTTGTGACTAGACATAAATTGTTTGCCTTCGTGATGCCATGTTATTGATTTCAAGGGTTCGTCGCCATGACATCTGTAATCCGCGCTCTTCGTTTTCAAATCCCAAAAGACGATCTGCCCGCTTTCATAGCCGATCAGCATCTGAAAGCAAAAAGTTTCCAACTGCGATCGCGTGTACCAAACTTGTAGCGGCAAAAAGGTGTTCTTGCCCGACAAAAGACGCATGAAAGGTCTTTTCTTTTTTTTGCTTTTTTTTTGTCGAAAAAAGATGTATACTATTCTTGCGATTTAAAAGATTATACCGCGATATAGTCTGAAAGTATCTCGCAACAAAATGCATTCTGCATACACATAATGAGAGCGCGTATGGAAAATGAATGAAAATGCGTATGATCGTATCCCACGAGCTTTCTGCAATAAGGAATACTCTGGAACTCATATCAATCGTAATAATGATAACAACAACGACAATGATAATAATGATAGTAATAATAATAATAATAGTAAGAGTAATAGCAAGAAGAAGAATATTACATATATATATACTGTTTAACAATGAGTACTGTGAATCGTTCTATGTATTACGGCGTTATTATTACCGAAACGGTACGATAATGATCAATAGGATAATATAGATCTTATAAATGATCAAGCTGCACGTGTGCTATCGTGATCCATGATATGTTATTAATGAATAAGAGTTCAAATTCTACGACCTATTCGTCCGATATAGAGGGTTACTTTTTACACTGATGGTCTCGGGCTAATCTAAATGAATCATAGAAATTTGATGTCAAAGATTTAAAGGTATGGATCATCCGTCGGTACATGCTTCGGTTGCTTTATCGTACAACGATCGTCTAAAATTGTTAACTTTTAAACTTTTGAACTTGTCTACTTGCGAAGTTCGGCAGAGGGATTTTAAGATAGATAGATAGAGATAGAGAGAGAGAGAGAGAGAGAAATACATTCTTGGCATTATAAAACTGGAATGAGATCTAAGTAAAAGTTGATTTGAATAAAATGTAGGATTATCTGGAATATTAGTTCGGTTTTTCGCAACTAAGTTGGTCCGAGAGAAGAAATGAAATTTTAATTCGATTCTGGAAAAACGAACTACCTTTCCAGACAATCTCACAAAAAGAACGGATAAAAATGATCTCGATGTAATGTGACCTCCGCCGTTAAATTGTTCTACATTCGATCTAGGTTAGCTCGTTAAAATAATCTTCGACAATGCTATTGATCCGAAGTTGTAATTGAAATTCAACAAATGGCGTACGCCAATTTAAAGTTAACAACTGTAGCGTACTCCCGTATCGCGCTATTATTGTTTATCGAAATCGTTACGTCGTTGAAAATTTGTTCGTACTTCGAAATAACGTCGCACGTTGTAGGTACCTATCGCGCGTGTAACGCATTCAACGGAAACGTATTTTGTCAAAATGCACGGCAACTTTCGCATTACGAGCTCGGAGAACGGGATTCATCGAAATTACCGGCACATTCTTGTGTCTGTAAACTTTTTCTTTTGAACGTGTTTAAAGTGTATATAACGTTGTTTCTAGGAGACCCTTTAATTGTTACAGTTAAACATGTACACGTGTCTGCTGACAATATAAAGCCTGAAATTAACAACGACAAAATATATTATAAGCGAAGGTATATAACGAGTACCATTACATCTTCAATATTCACACACGTACACATTATTTGATAGACGATTATTTCGACAGTGCTGCTTCAACGAGGAGGAGGAGGGCAGGAGGAAGGTAGAGAGGAGGTGAGAGAACTTACGTCGTTTTGCAAAGGAAATACTCTACGATGGCGAATGAATACGGAAGTGTGAAAACCCGATTCGGTTTTACGATTATCCGCAAGACTGGATACATTGTAAAGTGTGACGTTAAAATCGTTTACAAATTCATGATGGTCCGATGTCAGCGTTTCTCGATCTCCGATTCCGAGTGGTTCGCAAAATTCGGATGACTCTGCACGTACACGGTACGGCACGGTGCGATGCTCGCGGTGGTAGGTACCTTTTACGAGGAATCAATTGAATAGCGTTTAAACGACGTTAAGAGGCATCGAGAAACGCCGCATCGAACGATGCGACTCAGCTTTTAAGGGTAAAAGGCATCGGTTAGTAAAAAGGTTCATCGAAACAACAGTTATAGCATGCGCGCATGCACACACACAACATGCAAGCACACACTTCTGCCGCTTAATGGGTTTCAAATACGACACATTCGTCAAGAAGAGAGAAATTCGAAGAAATCTTACAACAAAACACTTTGATAGATCGCGGTGAGTCGTCTTCGATCATAAATACGTGAAATTACGTAAGATTCGTAACGCGAGGAGATCGGCCGTTCGTTAAATAACACTGTAACACGAATCGGGAGATTAATCTCTCCTCCCTCTCTCGCTTTATCTCTCGCACTTGCCAGGAACGCGAGGAACGGTAATTTTATATCGATCTCACCCAAGCCAGCATCGTTTTTCCGGCATTTACTTTCTTTATATAATCGTTAACTCTAAAGCGAAGTCGGTGAATCATGGTAGATGTCTCCTCTCGCGTTCTTACTCGGGTGACCTCAAATAGCACGAATAATAACGCGCCATTTCGTTAAGTCCGTTCTACATTTTGCCGCAACGGTAAAGAACGAGGACGCTTAAGTTGAAGCTCGCTTTCTGAGAAAGTACGCATAAATCTCACTTTCCTCGATAGTACAAAGCTGAGCGCGGCAGCGGACGAACGCGCGCTCGACCGTCGATTACACCGACCGCGCAATTTCAACGTTTCCCACGAAGAGCACCGTTGAAATGCGGCAGATATTGAAAATGTTTCGCCCACGTATTTATGATCCAAGAATTCTGCGCGTTTCTGTACACTTCGCGCATATAATAAAACTTTTTACAGTGTGTCAGTCAGATATAAAGTTATGGTTAAAGGATGGATAAATAATGCAAAAGAAACGTACTCAAAAGCACGCGTACCTTGCTCAAATCTAAAGGATTATCACTCAAGTGTACTACAGCACCAGGATGGGTCTTTCTAGATCTGAAAAATATATATATACATACATGTGTATAACATTATTCTTGCCTTGTTTTCTTGTTTGTTAATTTTTTTTCTTTTTTTTTTTCGTTTTCATAAAGTACACATTAGTCCGTTCGTTGTCGTGTTAGTTAAAAAAGAAATAAAAGGAATGCTCTATCGCATGCTTCTGCCTTTATAAATTTGTACTCTCTCGCCTAGTTTCTTATCACACGTCAAGACGTTCATCTAATGCACCTGCGGGCACGACACAAAAAGAAAAAAAACACAAAGATATCGGGGAGAGGCAACGAGTAATCACCGAACTGGACGACGTTAAAGAATTTATGGACTATCCGATCGCCACGCTCGTTTCTCTCCGCTTTTAAACCGTCTATAACCCGTGTAAGAAGGTCAAAATCGATATGGCCATAGTATATCGTCTCGTTTAAATCATTTTAAAGCAGGAGAAGGGGTCACAGAATCATTACCGTCCACACTCACATACACAAACGGGCGCATTCAAGTTCCAGTTAGTATCCGTCGTTCTGCCTGAAATATTCGGCCGACAAAACTCGATGGCCCGTATTCACAACGCATTGTTAGGCGATAATAACGTCCTTTTGCTTTTCGGAGGTCAAAGAGCCGATCCGTAGGGTACGTACCTGCTTCATCGAAGAAGATCTTGAAAAACAAAAGGGGGTCTTTAATAGCTCTAAAGAGCACGTTCTGAATACAGGCCCTTTACGTTTCTTCCCTTTTCTCCGCATGCATATTCATGTTACCACGAAAGGGCGGACGGAAAATCGAGAGTTCGTGTGTTAACGACAACGCCGTCCTTTTGTTATTGTCTTCTCTTTTCTTTTCCCATTCTTTTTTTATTCTGCCCCTTTATCCTTTTTTTTGTTTCTAAAACCGAAAGCCTCGGAACACCGTCAACGCATACTCCTCCACGATACGTCGTCGTCGTCGTGGAGAAGCGTAGCCTCGAGAGTCACCCTCTCGTTTTCTTTTCTTTTCCTTTTTTTTTCTCCAAGTCCCGGACACGATCCATCATCGTGGCACATCGATATCTCCGTCGCGGCACGCGCTCTCGCGAGTTCACGAGAGCCGAAACTACACGTAATAATACGTACTTGTTGCACGATTTACTACGTTCGATATATCTCATTTACAACAAGTAGCCGCTATAAAACTCGGTCCGTTTTCCACGCGGTTTATGTACACGGTTCTCGGTTCTCTGAAATTCGTCGCGTGCCCACCAAAGGAAATGAAACTTGGATAACTCCGAGAGAGAGCAGGGGATACATATGCGTCCCAGCGAGAGTAGACTATGCGTTTTGTACTTACCTCGTATCGACGTGGTTGAACCGTCGAAATTAGGCGAGTCGGCCTGCATATTCTCCCTTTCTTTCTCTCTCTCTCTCTCTCTCTCTCACTCTTTCTCTCGAATTTTCACACTCTCACGCGCAGGCACTCCCACGTTAAAACTCGCACACGAAGAAACGGATTCCGTGCGCGTAATCGGGTAAAATGAGATCAGCATCGTCAATTACGGAACGTGGTTGGAGAAAAGGGTTGGAAAAGAGGATGGGAGAATCGGATGGGGTGAGTGGATGGAAGACCTAATTTGCGGCGATCGGCCCGCCGCCGTACGATTGATCTAGCGAGCGTCATACATATTGTCGCTATGATTTTCCATATACTTACACTTCGATAGCCTTGTTCCAATTAATTACGTATCCGGATAGAACGAACGTTTCGATGTGAAGCACGTGAATGTTTCCCCTTTCGGTGCCGACGTACAGCCATTTGCTCTGGAGCGGCAGATGAATGCAGGTTATCCTATTGGGAGGCAGAAAACAGAACGAATTCGAACGCGAAGAATACCGAAGTGGGTTATCGCGAAATGTCCGATGTGTCGTAGCGCGACGACGCTCGTAATCTCGCATGGTAGGTAAAAGCTTTCGAAGATAAGTACGAGGCGTGGAAAAAAAGAAGAAACAGATGAAAAAGAAGAAAAATGGAAATGACAAAAAAAGGAAGCACTGACCTGTCTCGCTGAAACTTCAGACTCTGCACTACCTGCGGTATCTTCTGGCGAAAGTTCCATAGATGTAGGGTGTCGTCGGCGGTCGCGGAAATGAGAGCACCCTCGTTGATCAGGAACTGCAATTGCACCACCGCCGTACACCCTTCGTGCTTCACGTGAGCGTCTACGCCTGGTCTGCCCAGACTGAGATCGCGTGATACGATCTTTCAGGAGAATATTAAATGCCTTTCTATACTTCTTGTCTACGATCGACTCTAGCCGCGATAACGTCCTGCCGCTATATTTCGCTCGAATCCGACCAAGGTTTCAAGGTACCACCTCTTAAACGTTCGCCAAACAAAGGCCTCTGTTTTAACTTGGCATTTTCGAGAGTTCGAACCTGGTATAGAGTATATCTCGAACGCTTTTATATTCCCCGTGAAATGCGATATAATTACGAATATACACGAGAAAGAAAGTCTCAACTATTCCGAGTTCCCGAGACCATTTAGAATTTCGTGGTATTTGCAAGCTCGAAAGTATCTGTGGGAACCTCTTTCTATACCTCCCACCCCCTCGCTCTCTTCTCGACCGATAAATAAAGCAAGTCGAAAACTTTCTTCGAACTCGGTTTCGCTTCCACGACTCTGTTTCTCTCTCTCCTCTCTTCGATAGGGACGCGCGATAAGAGTTGAACGAAAGAAGGGAACACGGTAGAAGAAATATTCTATTCTTCGTATCGAGCGCTCACGCTCAAGTTAGGATACCTCGGTAGCTAGAGCACGCCGCCGGTATCTCGATGGTCATGATAATGCCTACGGAGGAAAGCCTTACCTCGAAGAGCTCGTACATACATGTTACGTATCTGATAAATAGAGCCCGACGGACACGGTAACCGCAATTGTCCACTATATGTCCGCGTCAAGCATCGGTGCTGAGTAGAGAATTAGTGGGACGGAGAAAGGGATAGAATCGAGCGAGCAAGTCTATCGGATACGGCCTTGTTCTCTCTCTCTCTCACTTTCTAATCAACCCTCCGTGCTACACGCCGACGCCATTATGGTGTTCGGCCGAATTCCCTTTTGACAAACGACACGAGGCAAGATTTTGTTCCGCTTTAAAGGTCTCCTCATGTTACACAGAGAAAAACTGATCCGATATGTGCAATGTACACATGCATACGTATGTGCATACTGCTACCAGGTTGCCTACGTGCCAAACGACAAAGTTTTCCCTTTTATTTTCTCCGCATGTTCATTAAATTCAACGGCCGAAATCAGGTCAGTACCGCTACGTACAAACATTTCCGCGATGTTACAACGTTTACGTGTAAACGTTGAGAGAGATAGAGAGAGAGCAGCTCACCGTATCGATCATCCCTGTAGTCTTATCTTTGTCCGTTCTCTTTTTCTCCGTTAAATAAACCGTAACCTAGCAAATTCGGGCCTTTTACATCACGATGTCGGTACTTTGGATAGAGCAGCATACGCTAGTGCAGGAATAGAAAAGTAAGATGAATTTTTTAGCGATATCCGGATTGTCTCTGCGAATAAATTATGTCGTTATTATGAAGGGGGAAAAACGGTGCTCGAGCATCGCGTTACATTATTTACGTTCAAACGATGTTCTCGCACGATGTACAAAGCGGAGAGAAGAGGTTGCTACACTCATCTTAAAAATATAACGGCTCTAGCGAACGTAAGATGCGGAAGTTCAAGTGACCCGAACGGCGTTACGCATATTCGATAATCCGTTTTTATTATATTCCGAGAATAAAATGAAAATGAAAAAGAGAGTCTCTCCTTCTACGAAAGATGGCTGTGCTTGTTCGTTCGTCGCTGTTAAAAATGGCGTCTCACGTTCGACGTCGATAAATCGTTATTACCGAAACATATTTCAAACCGCGAGTTTCAAAAGGGGAAAGCACGTATTAACTAGGAGGTGAGTGATAAACGCGTAGCGTGTACGCGGTCGGGAGGTCGACTCCTTCCTTTTGCGAAAAGCCGGTTGATAATAATTACCGTATCACGGCAGTTACCATGCCTACACCGCATCGTTATCGTCGTCGTGTGTTGACCACCGTTGGACGAGAGATAGGTCAGTGGGAGCAGTCGCGCGGAAGGCACCGAGAGAACGTACCGGTCGATGAATGTTGCATTAACCTTGTGTAGCATAACAGATTCGTTGACGTATCCAGCTGAAGTATCGCTTTCGAGACGCTCACCGAGACGAGACGATGGGAACGTGAAACGAGACGAGGCCCTTGGCGAGTAGACGTTTTAGAGTTAGAAATGCGAAAGGTCGTTCCGTTGACGTTTCGCTAAAATGGCAAGGGAGGATGGGCAAATCAAACGCGTCCGATTAATAATCGAAAATCGAATCGGTCGGACGTACCGCTCGTACAAAAAGCATATAAATAGTATCGCGGAAAGCTCTCCCGTATCACCGGATATATCCCGACTACGTACGTACGCGCTTCCGCCTCATGAAAGATTTATTCTAACCTTCGTGCGAGCCCTCATTATCGTTAGTGTATCGCGCGATAATTATGTCGTAATTACCGTAATGCTTGCTCGTTGTTAGATAACCGGCGAGCTCTTTCAAGATATTTAATTACAAAGTAAAGCTCCCCCGTCGAAGCAGCGGCGGGAGCATTAAATTCGAAACTGCTAATTCCTTTCGCCGAACGAATTTTCTCTTGGAAAGTTTCAAAGGACGTTTCAAGGGAGATACGTCGCGCATGAGAAATCGTCGGAAATTTAGTCTACGGACGACACATCCTTCTTCTTCCCCGTCGTCGACATCGTCAAGCTTTTGCGCTTTAGAACTCGACGACGTCACCTTCTCTCCACGGAGAAAGAGAAGCTCGGATTTGGCTTAACGTATCGACGAGCACGGAAAAATCGGTTTATTCGACATATTCCGACTTCCTACGCCCGTTTCGGTTCATATTTGGATCGGACGTGACTGGAAGGCTCAGACGAAAACCGTTAAAAACTCTAACTCGTACGGCGATCGATAGGAAAAGAGTTACGATCGTTTACTTTGCTAAATAAATCACAAACACGACCCAGTTTTTATCATAAACAGGTAGCACGACCCGCACGTATTCTCGCATGCCAGAAGCTTCGTTTTAAGTTTGAACTATGAAACGGATCATTAGTCGAGTCATCCTCCGCAGTGTAAACTACACCGACCGAGTGGCCGCGATTAATTAAATTTATCGGTAACGAGATACTAGCGATGAAACTCGATAGTTTTCGTTTTACCTCGTTTCTATTCCTCGAAGAACGCGAAACCTTTCGTCGAGTGCGCGAGAAGAACGTGGATTGACGCGGTACTTCGTGCTCAAGATCGAGATCACGAGGAAAATATAAGAAGTCGAGGAAGGACTAAAGATTTCGAAAAGACGTTTAAGGAAAGGTATGAGAGAGACAGAGAGAGTCGTGGATTAACTCGGTAACGATCATCGATTCTGAGCGAGCCGTTAGCGAGACTTCTCAAAAGGACGGTTCTCGATGTGCAACGGGCCGAGTCTCTATCCACTCCTAGCAAAGTCGAGCGTGGGACGATGTTGAGGTAACGATACCGTTAAAGGATACATCCTGAGGGATCCTGATTTAGTTCCAATGGCAAGGAGCCTTTGAACTGGGTCGAACGCAACGGCTGTTGGTTGATGTGGAAAGCCATGTCTGAATGTCTGCAACATACATATAAGAGGCATTTGTTTCGTAGCATCTTTTCCGTTTTAGCCGACTGGAAGGCCATTCATTTCAACAAAGGGTTCGCGGGGAGTGTGCGTGGGAGTGAGGGAAATGGATCCAAAGTGAAGGGCAGCATTGTTCCAGCGAGCTATCATCGCCATAGGTATATCCTTGTCTCGTTTTGCGTCAACTGGTTGCCATTAATTCTATACCTTTGTCGACGGTGTCGTCGACGATGCCTACCGTGCCGTGTGTGTATCCTCCTTCTCATCCACCTTGGGCATCCTAACTCTTACGATCGTGTGTAAAACATACACTTAAAGGCTGGCACGTGCGCGCGCCCGCTCGAACGCCGAATCAATAAGTTTAGTTCCGACACGAAGCAACGTGGTTTGTCTCATTCTTTGATACAACCCCGTTCTAGAGACGACCAAAGAGAAGGACGAGAGCATGCGACACGCTCTTGACATATACCTTTTTACAGGCTTCTCTTTCCCTCTTTGTATCCTTTATTGCGCCTCGATCTAATAATGATAATAACAACAATAACGATGAGCACGGACTAACGGTATTCGCTCGGTACGTTTCACACCGGAAAGTTATTTATTTCGATGACATTATTGCGACGCGATTCACGTAGCGGCTCGGTCATCGAGCGACGAGAGTTTCAAGCGAAATCGTTTTCCGTCTTGAGATAGGAAAATTTTTACGTAAGTCGTTGCATTCCCGTACGAAGTTTTAGTTTCATCGATAAATCGAAGAATTTCATTCCGCGTCGTATTTCATTTTTTTCCAATCCTTATTCCCACACGTTCGAAAATATTTGAGTAAGCCGATCGATTGGTCGTTCGATTCGTTTAAATATCATTCACGCGACTCGACTCTCGAACGTTTATTGAGTGAGAAATATCTATTGGAGTCGAAGTACCAAAATAACGAAAATATTACTGGTTACTCGTAAACATGAAAATATACGTGTAAGGAAGAAAAGTCGATCGTTTCCAGCCGCGATCGTAACCAAGGGAATTTTATACGTCCATCCAGAATGAAAGTTCGACGTTCCGTTTTATTTGAAGTTCGCGATCCTTTCGGCAGTTCCATGCATTTTGATATTATAACGCTCGAATGTACGATGTTTCATTACTACGCGATCCACCGTGTTTTCTCTGCTCTCTATCGACGTTTCCAATATTTTTCTCTATAGACGATAGCACGGCCGTTATTAATATCGAATGTTACTATCAAAATTTCAATATTGCTTGTGTCTAACGCGTACGAGTAAAGAGATGTATGCACGTGCATACACGCGCCAAGTATATAAAGGATAAAGAGGTGGACTTGAGTGAGCGAGCGAACGAGTGAGAGAGAAAACTATGGTAGCTCGTAGCATACGCTTGATTTCATCGTATCGATTCGAATGTGATACGCGAAAGCCGCCTGCTAAAACCGGAGGGTAGGCGAAATGTAACGTTTGCGTATTACATCGAGATATTTTGCAAAATGAGAAACTCCACCCTATGTACTTCGACTACGATATAAAAATATAAATTTCAAAGGCAATTTTAGTTCGGGGTAACCTAGAATTCACGTGACGCGCGCGTGTGTGTGCCTGGAATGCATTAGGAATTACGCGAATAACACGTTATTAAAGCAACGTGGAATGCATTAAGGTATAACATATAGGAACTTGGTGGAAAATACAACGAGGTTGATTCGACGTTACCCACGGCGTACGTTATCTAGGTGACGTCGTTGCGACGAAAAAGATTGTCGAAAAAAAAAAAAAAAAATGAAAAAGTATCTCACGTTTCGTTCGATCTCTACGCTATTAATGCGACATAGATGAGGTTCGAATCGAAGGACGATTTTTCAGCCGGTATCAACGCGGTAGGATCCCCTGGTGCAAGCTAATTATCAGGAGCGCTTGGCCGTAACCGTTCGCTGCGGACACGGCTAGCTAGGCCTCGCTACCGCTGCTACTACCATCGCTAAATGGACGAAAAGAAAACGAGGAAGAGCACCGATTCGGGTTAAATCGCGTTGCTCGAAACGGATGTACGCCGAAATCGATTTTGGTGCAGCACCGCGGCACGGCCGTACAAAACTGCCCCCGTTCCGTTTCAGCGTAAGAGAGAGAGAAGTAGGTTAAAATACAGCGATACGAAACTTACGAGCACCGCTCACCCCTTCTCTACCCCTATCTAGGTACCCTCCTATGTATGTCCGATTTAAACTCCCGCCGGTGGTGGTCTCTGGTCAATTTCCGACATTTCCTTGCGTCCTCTTTCTCGGCGCTACGACCTGACAGTTTTGGCACCGATTTCCCACCCACCTACTCCCGAATACGCGCGCGAACTGCGCCTTCTACTTCTATACTTATACCACAATACGGAGTAATATCACCGACACCACGACCGTGGTCTTCGAGAACCTCGATAAAACCGAGCACCTATGCTTATCTCTTTCAAGGCGATAAACCGTTCCCGAAAACTTCTCGACTCGACTCTTTTTCACACTCGAATGACATTTCTCTCTTTCCTTTCTTTCCGTGATTTATTTTAACGTCTCTTCTTTTTCTTTCTCTTCACTCTACCCACCTTCGCGGAAAAGCAAAGAGTCGTAGGGCGGGAGTATCTACGTTACGTCACGTTCACCGCGGTCTTATTTGTAACGAACGACCGAGAGGAATAACGCGAAATGAGAGGAAGAAGAGAATCAAGTCTCGTGAAAATGATAAGAAACAGCTTGACATTTCCGCTCTACTGCCACGGGCGACGACGTAACGAACGTTTATTGGTTTAATCAAACAAAATCGATTATTCCGATCGCACGTGTTCCAATTAGTTCGGCTAGTCGGGGCTCCGACGCAATATTATATACCATAGACTGTAAAGTAGCTCGCTAAATTGCCGGGACGGGATTGGACGGGCCCGACGAAAAAATTTATCGATATTTCGCCGACAGATAGTTACTTATACCTACGCGATGAGAATGAAGCGCGCGACATATAGAGATCGTTCGGTGCTAATTTTCTGCCTTCTCTGGACCGTTTTTCGCTTCCTCATCTATCGAGGTTAACGATCGCAAAAAATTTCGTTCGGTAGATCGACCAGGGTGGAACGAGCGAGTACCCATAAACGAGGCGACTCATAAAGTCGTTCCTTCGAAATTTAAAACGAACGATCCGTAAAGTAAAAAAAAGAAGAATATTACGTTGGGCTCTTTACGTCGTACGATTTTTCGCGACTAAAGTTTATCGAAACCGAAAATGGTGGAGAAACTTGTGATACGGAAGCCGCAAACCTGTCGTTGATACGCGAGCATCCATTCGCGGCTGACATTGGCTCCGTAATCGAACGATAATGCAATTCGATATCGATCACAATTGGATTATGCCAGCAACGCGTGTGGAATTTCGGAAAGGGGTAACATTGAAAACAGAAAAAAAAAATTGCAGAAAATATCGAAGAGCCGAGCGTCAGCGCGTCGAGCCTCGACAAGGGCAATTTCCTCTACCTCTTGTGAAATATCTTTTCGTGGAAAATTGTCCCGTAACGGACGATCGGCGATAGCTTTGTCGAAATGAGAATGTAATTTAGCTCGCGCTACTCCAGTGTTTACGTTATTCGCTTCTCACCCAAGGGCCGTAACACTCGTACGGGTAAGTCATTGTCTCGCCGAAAAGTACTGCAGTTTTACGCGTCGGTTGCAACACACACGTATATACACACTGGAATGGGATTCTACCAAGTTCGGTCGTATATACGCCAGTTACGGGATTATCCTGTGTGATTAAAGAGCGAGGAGCATAATACGCACACTGAAAGGATCAACGAACTTGCGAACGTTAAAGGATTAAAATTGGACGGTTCTTTGTATACGCGCAACACGTATATACCTATGTATAAATATATGTACGCGTATATATTGTTCATCTGTACGGTAGGTTGCTCGTTTCATGATTTTCCAAGCGGCTACACGCGTTACTCGTTTTTATAACATCATTACGTAAAACCGTTTACTTCAGACGCGATAAATTCGTTCCCCGTTGGTACGGGGGGAAAGCGATATATATTCATAGGCAGGCATCGCGTATATTTTACGGAGTGAACTTAGTTTATAAATTGTCCGACGTTATAGTTGCTACCCGTACATAGATATTTATATAAGCGGTTCGTGAACCTGCATCCTTATTCTATGCCGATCCAAAAACAACTAAAGCCTCCTCTACGAATATACCACAAGACCTACTTACTTTGTACGAAAGTGCATTTCATTATTTTGGTACATTTGTATAAAGTCCGCGAGTATCAAAGCCGGGCCACGTCTATCCTCGCCTCATCACGATGTATGAACATTTTGACGCAAGTATGCTTTTGTGCGAGTCAAGCCACGACTACGCATATACGTATATAACACATTGATATAAATACGCCCATAAAGAACGAACGTCCTTCTACGAGGTCAGAATATTCTTCTCCGACTCCTCAATAGACTTACAACGGAACGGCATTTTAGTTATTATTACGTCACGACGAGCGAAGGCACTTAATACAATATCACTCCCCCATTGTTTTCTTGTATTTTTAATGAAGTTTCAAAGACTTTCAAATATCATTACAGCGGGAAAACGTGGAAGGAAGAAGAAGAAGAGGACAAGAGAGTTATAAGAAAGTTCCTTGGCATCGCCGTCTCAACGAACGAAAGGATCGTTATAGTAAAATCGTATGAACTTATTTTGCTCACGTTTTAAAGAATTTACATAATATTGAGGCCATTTTACCCGCAATACGCCGTGTTAATATTCCGACAGACAATTCGAAAGGGTTCAGGTGGAAATATTGGACTCTGTGAAAACGCTCACTTCGAACGGGATAACGATCCAAGGTTAACTCGAACAGTTTCTAAAGAAGAATTTTAATAAATCGCGAATTTTAATCAGTGCGAGACGAGTTCTTATTACAAACCATATTTCCTGTCTCCTTCTCTCTCTCTCTCTCTCTTACTCTCGCTGGCTCGCTGGTGAACTCGTCGAGATAGCAAAAATACGCTTAGAGAAACATTATCAATTTATGCAAACGATTTGAAATTTAATCGGAAGTGTGTCAAACAAACTCGGAGAAGTCATTTAAGCACCAGGATTTCAGAGCTCATATTGAATGCGCGTACAGTTCTGCGGAGCCCGGATGGATCGATAATCAGCGTTTTCTCTATTGTTAACATACTTTCCGAAAGCAGCACTTCTGCTAGAGATAGATCGCCTATAAATATGCGCGGAGCGCAATTCATTTATTGGTCCATGACACGCTTTCCGCATCTTATGCAATTTCTTATGCCGTAGGGTAAATAAAACTTCAACTAGAGCATTTATAAAACGTCGCTGCCAGTTGCCACGCGGATTAACGTAATAAATTTGAACGATAACCCGAAGTAGGTAAGGTTACCTACGTCCTATGCGAAAGTCGAACGTGCATACGAATGATCGAGGATAAATTTATCATAGATGGATACTATCGATAATTCATCGAGGAAAAATTCGATAGAAGTTTCCCGATGAAATTTTACGTGACGCATCATCGCCTCCTTCGTATCCTCGCGACAAATCGCCGTTTAAATTCGTCTTCATTTTCGTTCCCTACGATTTTCATTAAATCCCTTAATTCGTAACATCAATGGTTGGCTTTTAAAGCGAATTCCCCACGCCATAATCTCATTCCGGGATAAAGTGCGCGCCGCAACCGCGTTAACGTTTACAAAGATACGATTAAGTTCTACGAGCGAACAAGCATCCGGGTTTTCCCGTTTATAATTAGCGCTTCGTTTCGCTACTCTTACCAGCTACCGTGTCTCTATCGTGCGAATCGTTTTTTGTCCTCATCATCGAACGATCGCTCCCGTAACGAACGGCCGAGAGTGGCGTGTTTACCGGAAAACGTTTAGAAGACAGGAAATGCGAGAAAAAAGGAACGATTTTCGAATCGTTGCCGGTTCCGACAACGTTTCGACATTACGTCTCTTTCTCTCTCGATAAAAAATCATTCATAAGCGCGGGAGTACGTAAAATGAAACGGATTCACGGTCGAAACTATTTCGATGGCATCTCCCATTATTTCGAAAATATTCACGATGAAACTCGACGCTACCTGTTCTCGTCGTTATGACTCGCGCGCAACGTGATACAATTAATTTGAACATTTGCGTTTCCCGTGGAAACTACGATCCAACGGACAGATCTAACGAAGCCCGCTCTACATTTATAGTATACCTATCTACAAACGGTAACGATTAATTGTCAAGAGAGTTGCCGACGCAACGGAACCGGTGGGACGATACAAAAATGATGACTCCACCGATCGGACCGATAACAAAATCGAGGGACAGCGAATCAAGTCACGATGAAAATAAATTCCTACTCTTACGCGTGCTTTTAAAAGCGGGAAAACCTCAACGGAGGTTCTCGCGCTCGATGCAAAAAGGACGATAACAATTTTCGTTCTCAAAGGCTCGACGCCGTATCCAAGTTTAGGAAGAGAGGAAAACTCGCACGGCTTTCGCGTTATTACGAGGAACGTCAAAGGTTCCTTTTTAAAAGGTTACCCACTACCTAAAAACAATTTTCCGGGTATGAAGATATATCCCCCCACAGAAAAAAAAAAAAAAAATACTTTCAACTTTATCGCCATGCAACCAACTACCTTATCGCCCAAGTTTGCGCTCGAAACATTTTCCAATATCAGTCATAGTTTGGTAACGAAGTATCGGAAACACCCGTTGTGCCTTAGGCATCTCTCTCATCCGTTAAACGTGAACATCCATCGATAAAAAAAAATGGCTATATCGTCCCGGCGTACGCCGGAGATACGACAGAGATATGCCGGTCGCGTCTACCTACTGAAAACGTCACAGTTTTCTGGATTTTCATCTCGGCGATGTTCGCTCTCGAATGTAAATGCAAATGCGGTCGTTCGCACGCGAGGGAAGAGAAATATGACCGTGCCAAATATTTCCGAGTTTTCGTCGTTGTTATTATAACGCTATTCCGACCGGTACATGGAAAACATTGCTTCAATTATCGTCGAAAGAGAGAATAGAAAAAGACTTATCTCGACGGATCGTCCTACTCGTTATTCCCTATGGGAATTTATAATTCGCGAGCAACGCGATTAACTTATAATCCCCACCTTGAAAAATCCCATTTCGTTGCTATTCTCTCGCTCTTCATCCCGGTTCCGAGGGGATAAAGTGATATTTTCGCTCTCAAAAGGTACGAATTCTCGTGGAAAATCGACGGATTTTCTCGTCTCCTATGTCACCCTACCCACGCTCCGAATAGAATTTATACGACACATTTTAAGCTTAAAATCAAATCCAGAGAACTAGTCGTGTACTAGCTTAAGGATGGCTTAAGTTTTCGGCAAAGGATGCCGAGCGAGCGAACTTGGAAGGGAATTCCAGCTAAGAACCACACCTTCTAATGGAAAAGCTTTGATGTTGGCTCCTGGTACCTAATCGCGTACCACGTGACGTACGGACATATAGTACACACACACACACACACACACACACATACACGTAATAACGATCGACGCTCCAACAATTAGGGCCCAACGTCGTTACCGTCACCTTTTAAATTAAACGTCCGATTTATGGTGGACGTCGGACGAGATAAAAAAGACGACCACGACGACCGTATGAAAAATCCTTCTACCGGAGACACGACACGACGTTGACGTGTATTTTTATAATAACGGCGAAAGCATTTTATTAGAAAAGGTAGGATCAACGCGAAGGTGGTCTCGTATAAGATATGACGAATAATCAGGCCTCTATTGTAGAACGAATGTTGTACGGATAAAGACTCGCTGATATTGATACAAAGACGGGTTTTGCCTCGGCTGATGGAAGAGATGGTTTTGTTCTTGCCATGTATTCGTATGTAATCGTGTGCACAGTGAACCGCACATGCGACCCGTACTATTCCACGTTTCCTAGACTGAAAATGTCCGCCGCGGGATGTGCCACGTCTCCGCTCGTTTACGGATAACTAAGAGAAAGAACGAGCAACGGGATGCTGCATCTGTAACGATCATCTTTCCGCTCCGTACAAAGCTTTTTCTACGAAACCGATAAGTTTCCAACCCCTCTCCCAATCCTTTTCATTCTTTTCTTTCACGTATTAAACGTAACGCGGCCATGAACTTCATTCCGTGCGACAGAAATATATCAACGCGTAGGAAGAGAATTAATTAGTGCCAATGAACTTACACTTTGGCGAAATGATAATATACGCGTTACGATAATATTCTAGGGTATTTCTGGCTGGGGGAGAAAGAAAAGCTGATAGCGTTTAAAGTATCGCGAACGATACGAATCTAAATGCTAATATGATATATTCGATAAGGGTATAAGCGGGGATTATTCAAATTGAACGCGTTAAGCCGTATCTTAGCGTAATTAAATTTTCGGCACGATAGCACGAATTATTAAGAGAAAACACGCCGAGTCGTATACGCGGAACCCCCTCCCGATAAAACGCAAAAGTGCGTGACGCTAAATCCGCTACGTATTGGCTCGTATTTCGTTGATCGCGCGGTAAAATAGAAGGCGAGGAAACGAGTCGATCTTTTCCATTCTGGAAATCACCTTTCTCGTAGACGACCAAGAACGAGATCGGTGAGTCTATAAGGCAAGAGATGATGTACCTCCACTCGTAATAAAAAACTGTTACGTGCAATACGGCGAAATCTTGACGGGCGATCGTTTAACCACTTCAGCTCGTCCATCGGTGATAACGTCTGGAAAATTGCGAACCTCTCGTCTAACATTTTCCCCCACTTTTTTATTCTTCGCACGGAATGATTTTGCAGGATGTCTTATCGAGCGCATACCTACATATATTATCGTTCCTTCCACCTTGGCGCATTAGCACGAGATCGAAACGGACGTGGATCGTAAATCTGTGCTCGCAAAAAGAAAGACGAAAGGCGAGCACCGAGGAGAAGCGTGACATTGCCGTTTAAGCCAAGATCAATCATTGTCGAAGGTACGATTTAGGGTGACACGCGACACGAAGCGTAAGCGCGAGCCTGAAGCATTGTTATCGCGACGACTTGGAGGGATCGCGGCGTGTGTCCTCATCCTAAATGCGTACCGAGTGCATTGTCCCGAATCTAATCCACCGCTACGCTCCATTCGAGTCGAGAGCGACCGTTCGCGTTCGTTTTCGTCGAAAGCGTGGAAAGACGGGAAAAAAAAACGTGATAAACTCGACCGATGGCTACCCAGCCATTTTTCAATTAATTTTCCTACTCGTCGTAGAAATTTCATTCATCTCGCAAATATAAACTTTTGCGTGGAGTTGAAAGCATGGATCGGCTCATTCCAAATTGATGCGTTCACCGATATCGTTCAGGTAAATATCGAAAAAAGCGTTTAATCCTAACAGACCAAACCAGACAACTCTGACCTCTATATTGATCAACGTTATCGTGCCTGCGGTCGCTGCGACCGATCGCTCGCCATCATTTACTCTCTTTCTAACAAACATGCTGCCAACAGATTCAACGGTGACATCCTGCCATCTGTCCTATATTTACACTGGCTGTAAGTTGGAAAATTATGAATTTTTCGCATCTTTTACGAGGTCGTAATATTTCACCTGCGGTAAACGCTCGTTCGTAGTTCTTCCTTTTTTTTTTTGCAATTTATAAGAGCGTAGCGAAAGTTAAAAATTGAAATTTACGGCTCGCGTTCTCTTACAACGAAACGAGTATTTTTATAATGATAACTTCTAGCTAAATTTTAATATTTTACGTGACCGACTTAAATTTATGTTTTAATTAAATGTCACGTCCATTAGAGTTATTTTGGAAATTAAACTTGTTTCTCTTAGCATGTATGTGCAAAGTACAAAGCTATACAAACGTTTGTTCTGTATTATAATGGAGGTCCAAAATCAATATTCATACCTCAAATGACATTTACATCCCTTGCTCTCATTAGGCAAAAATACATCATTAATATAAGTGCATCCTATAAATTATACATGATATTTACTAATTTTGATACATTTAAACGTCATCTATATGTTTAAGCTAATTTTAACCCTAATCCATTATTTATGTTAATAGTATTTTTTAATTATACTTAAATGATATACATTTCACATGTGCCACTGCTATTTAATGATCTTGCAAAATTTCTAAAGTCAAAAATATAGTTGAAAGGTACAATTGGATTTTCAATATGTACAAAGCAAACGCGAAAGCGCCGTAGCCAATCAGAAAATGTAATTATAATTATAGTCTGCTGGATGGATTAGCTTGACACATGGACCGCCGCGAATACAGGTATGCTTTCCATCACAGAAGGAATTCATTAACCTGCTATAAGCTCACTGTAACCTAATAACATTGAAGATCGCAAAGAATAATGCTGCCACTTCAGGTAGAAAAGGGATATCATATACTCTTTCTTACAGTTAAAAATCATAATTACTAAGACTATTACATTAAAATGCCTCTTTATACATTATTGGTATTCAGAGGATATTAAAATGTATGAAACACAATTGCTTTTAGCAATGTATCATAAACCTATCCATAAAACTTGAATCCCCATTTCTCCCATAAACTGTAAATAAAAACGACCGATAAAAAGATTAATTTTTAAGATCCATTTATGCTCGTGACTCGTGCTTACTAAATGGATAATGTATTAATCTCGGTGGAACAGCTGTCAAAGAAATAACAGACGGACTATTGACTTCGGCCGCAATCACGCTCGATGGCGATCATTACACAGAGTGCCTACATCACGCAGATATTGTAAACATATCGTAGGGGAGGGAATAGCGTTCGAATACTGAACGAAACGAGGCAATATGCGAAAAAAATATCGCGTAAAAAGACGTCGACTATTTCTGTCCTCGCGCGTCGTTAAACTAAAATGCTATAAACTTGCTTAATAACGACGAGGTAAATAAGAGCGTGCGACGTATTTTTACGCAAGATAAAAAAGGGAGAGAAGAAAAGACAGGGAAAAAAGATCTTAACACTAACCTTCTTGACTTGGAAATGTTCCGGCCTCAGATTTTCCACGATCTCTTGGTCCGGTTTCGTTGGCTGAGGGATCGACGAACGGAAACCGTCGAGCACCCCTTTGATCGTGAACTTCTTCATCTCGACCTGATGGTGACACCTCGGACGATCACATGTGCGGCCGACGTGCGGACGACGCGCTAAGTCTCTTTCTCTGCGCGTTACGGGCCCCGAGCCTCCTTCGAACGACGAAACTTGCGCGAAGAAGACTTACACGCGAAGAAAAAAAAGGAAAAGAAAAAGGATTCGCACGAGAAAAACGAATCGGCCTTTTCCGTAGCCGTAACACCTAACTCTCCTTCTGTCTATTTCTATTTTATTATTAGCGAAGCGATGTCAAAATCTCGATGACGGTCCTTCTTTCTCTCCCGTGACGTTGCTCGACTTCTCTTTCTCCCTCTCTGTCTTCGTCTACCTGACTCTCTCGCTCCCTCTCTCTCTCACACATACACATGCACACGCTCACTCTATCTACCTCTCCCTCCCTCTCACTCTTTCGCTCTCTCTCTCTCTCTCTCGCTCTGTCGTGCTGTCTATTTTTCTCTTGCTCCCACTCTCGTTCGCTCTCTTTCTCTCTTTCGCTTCTTTCACGTGCCGATACCGCGACCGAAAAAGAAATCTCTTTTACATTTTGATAGAAACGACGAACGTGCGTCGACTCTCGAGCGAGTTGTTCGAGAATATCGCGTACTACCGCGTAGGTCGACGTAACGAGCGCGATGTGAAATAGGCGCGTTCGCGAATCGTGGTCGGGCCCGTTCACGGTGATATTTTACGAACGCGCTGCGCCGACGGGAATTGTTTTCCTAGTTGACAGCAATGCAGTGTTGTTTAAGCGTGCCAGGATCAATAACTGGCAACAGGCTCATGTGGACTTTCGCACGACCGCGAACGCAGTGTACGGCGCAATCGCTGTACGAAACGTTATGTCTCGTTCTATCGTCTACGCTTTTCTTCTTCCGTCGCTCCCCCACCATACTGCCACCTTACCGTATACGTCACCACTCCCCTCCATCTTCAATTTGCTCACCGCGTAAGAAGCGCGCTCCCGTACGGCGACATCCCATTGGTCGAGATTAGGGAAACGAGTTGCGAATTTCTCCAGGAAATATTTCACTACGATTTCTTCTTTTTTCATATTCTGTCCAATGTAAGTAGATCGATGATTCGTATTTCTTTATATGTGTATTATATAAACGAACGATATTTACGTTAAATTTGATATTTCTCCTAAGAATGGACAAATACTTTCGATATACTCTTAAGTCCAATGTTATAAATATACTGTTGATTATAACGTTAAATGTTAACATCTATCTTATTATTGCGTTGCAATTTTTAATAAAGCTTTTTAAGGATAGTCCGCAACGTAAACGTTAAAATACCCTGAAGAAAAGAGCTCGCTTTGATCGCTCAATAAGCGTTCGTCTTTATCGAGCAACTGTCGGACATATCAGCGTTGCTATTGGTCGAAATCTATTTAATCATTATTCGCTATACAATTAGCGGTAATTCAAACAATTATAATTTTTGACAGTTCACTGATTATCTGTTTAGAAAAAGATACTTAAGAAGCTACGACATTAAGTTAGAAGATTTCTGAAAATATACAAAAAATAGATGCGACAATAAGAAATACGACCTTCATGCAAATAACCGATTATCTATGTTTATAAACACCGATTAGACATAGCTTTATCTAGCGGTTTATTTTGTTTTTGTGTAAGATAAGTCCCTTACTGTCTTCTGGGTGTATATTTCCACTTTTTTTTATCGGTGTATATATTTGTTGTTTTTCCTGATATTTTTCATTCACCTATAGGTAATGAATATGCCAAATCAGTTCTATTCACACAGATTTATAAGAAATATTGATAGATGATATAAAACAAAAAAATAAGTTTGTTAATCCATTTCGCTTTATCAAGATGGATTGATTATGCAAGAGATGCTATTTCAGTTCACGTAAGATGGAACGCCCAAGTGCAATGCACTTTAATTTCCTCGATATAAATAGGAATAGATATTTCGTGTATATAGTGTTCATCTTTCCAAACAACAATATTTATTAAATCAATGATCGTATTAATTCTTAAATATGAGAGTTATTGAACCTCGGTAAAACGTAAGAATACTTTTGGTTTTCTATAATAAATATATATATTCCTTCCTATTTTTTTGCGATACAGTGCGGTATGTCTACAGGCACAATATCCAGTTATGGAGATAAATTACGACGAGGATGTGTCTCAAAATCCATTTCTGGAAAAACTTAGGAGTTGTTATGAACCAACTTTGAAATTAGCTACGCACGAAGGTTGGATCGTATGCGTACCACGTCGTGGTACTTTTACAAAGGATGTTTTGGATAAAGAGGATGTGGAAGAGCACATTTTGGTACCAGAGTATGACACATCCAAAACTTTATTTCGCACCGTAAACAACAAGAATGTTAGGCTCTCAAACAACATATTAATCGTAAACCACGATACAACTGAATCTTATTCGATACACTTACTTTTTGAGGAAACATTTTACATTGAAGATTTATACAAGTACAGAGTGTGGTAAGTTTACTTTTTAATACAATTACTATACTGTGACATTCGAACAAAGTTTTGCATTGGTAGTAATCGCAATGTAAATAATGCTGGTACTTATTACATCTGTGAATATGTAAAGACGCATACGTATTGCAGGTGCATAGAACGTCCATTAAATTGTGAAACATCACCACCCTGTAATAATCTAACTGGTATAACGAATCTTCAAGATGCTGTAAATTTACTTTGGTCCGAGATTAATGAACCAGCCCTTACTACCTTGGAATTGAATATAAAAGAATTTCAACAGAGCTACAAGAATGTTGAAAAGATATCGTTACAAACGCTTAAGGAATCTGTTTCTGAGTTGTATTCAAACTGCATTGAAATAATACTTAAGGATATGAAGTTTAAACATATAAATAATATCTCTGCGTATCTCCTTCAGAATATAAAGCTTGCAGTCGAAACCTATTTATTACATGCATTGAGAAAAATTCTTCCAAAAGCAATAACCGCTTGTGTAGCCAGCGACGATGCTAATTTAAATAAAATCACAAGGAATTTAGATGACTTGAAATGCGATGACCTAGGAATACGTTTAGACCTATGTACTAGCATTCACAGAGGGAAATTAGAATTATCGCACATAGTTTGTTACACTACTGTATTAGAAAAACTCGAATGCCTTAAAAGAAGTATCCGTTATGTGTCTCAAGAAGTGTCTTCAATTTCTTCAGACGATTTATTACCTGTACTTGTATACCTTATTATCAAAACAGGTTTATCAAATTGGATAGCACAAATAACTTTTATTAAGCATTTTCGTTTCTCAGCAGGTTCTAGTAACGGAGCAGACGAGCTTGCTTATTTAACGACATCGTTAGAAGCTTCGGTGGAATATATAAAATCTAACATATTAGTAGGCAAACACAAAATAGATCAGTCTTCTTATATGGAACAAAACTCAGAAAATGATAGTATACGATGTACATCTATAGATTACTTATTTACCTGTATTATAAATGGTGATCTGTCAGAAGTGGAAAATTTATTATCTTCTGACATTACCAATCTGTATCATGAAATTCCTTTGTGCCACCCATTGTGCATTTGTGATTCATGCAAAGTATCCTTAGCTAAAAATCGCCTTTTACATCAGCCAAAGGTTTCTTCGACAAATGAATATGGCTCTACAGCTCTTCACATTGCTAGCTTCTATGGACAAGTAACTATCGTTGATTATCTTCTTAATCATGGGGCTGATACAGATATAACTAATAATGATTCGCTTACATCCCTTCATTATGCATCAATGAAAGGCCATCAAAATATTGTATTGTTACTATTACATGCAAATGCGAATCCCACAATAGTGGACAGTTATGAAAATACAGCATTGCATCTGGCTTCTGATCGTGGGCATGAAGGTTGTGTAAAAGCTTTGCTTTACTTTGCAGAGCATACGAATATATTGCTCAATGTTAATTCTTCTAATACCGATGGTGACACAGCGTTGCATCGTGCATCCAAGTGGGGATATTTAGGTATTATAGAAGTTCTCCTAGAATATGGGGCAGATTGCAAAATTAAAAATAAATGGGGTCAAACACCTTTTGATGTTGCACAAAGCAAACAAGTAACAAAGATGTTGGAACGCATTACGCCAAATATCGTTCTGAATAGTTCTTTGGTTCCTTATGCTATAGAAGTACATCGCACATCACAGATATTACAATTATCGCCAGAAACAGAAAAGTTTAAAGAAAAATATTCTTCCAATATGCACGTTACTGTGCAAATTAATAAATTATTTGCTGCAATTATTGAAGGAGACATACGTCTCGCAAACTACTATCTTGGACTGAATAACGAAAACGAACAAACGACGGTACGATCAGACTTTTGCCATCCGTTGTGCTCTTGCGAACGATGCGCTCCGATGCATGAGTATTCAGAAAGGAATAGCAAAATATCAACAGTAATTTTCAATACTTATAACGACAATGGCGAAACAGTTTTGCATGTATCATCTATTGTTGGCTGTTTAGATATAATTCAATTACTTTTAGATGCAGGAGCAAATGTTAATATAACAACAAAATTTGAAGGTCGTACACCGTTACATCTTGCTTGTATAGCTAATAAAATACAGGTGGTTAAAATTATTTTGCGTTGTGCCGCATGTAACATAAATGCCAAAGATTTCAGTGGAGACACTCCTCTTCATCTAGCAGCTAGAAATAGCAATACGAAAATCATGGAGTTATTAATTCGAAATGGTGCTAATACGAACATTCGTAATTCGCAGAATGCAACACCACGTCTAGAACTTGAAAAACAGATGTCTAAAGATGTTGTACTTCGAATATTGAAATGTAATTCTCTAGAGTATCCAGATCATTACATTTCAGGAATTGATTGATAAAGGAGTTATAGAAGACTCATTGTTACTAACTGATTCTCTATATCAATATATTCTCTATACACTTTATTTTTATATTTACATGGTGTATATATTTTGCACATATAAATCGCATAAAAACATGGGTGAATAAACATGTATACTTAATGAAAGTAGTAATATCTAATGAGTCTACATGTCTATTCGAAAGGCAATTATATTCTGTTCTAGGTTTTACAGTGAGTGCGTTATGACGTAATAATCATTGAATTATCAGTATACCATATAAAATTTATTCGCAGCGTAAACATTCCATCATTATATTTTACGTTTCGTTTGTACTTCTTCTTCGTTCATCAAAAATTGTGATAATATGTATATGGCTCCATAATTTAATTACTTTAATTTGACAAGAACACCAATAGTTGTATAAATCAGAGATGTCCAAACTCGTCTTATTCAGCCAAATGGCTCTTGTTTGTACTATTTTTCTACTGCTAGAAAGAGTGAGTAATTATTTTTGTCAATCGCTAATATATATATGGCATTACTGTGAAGCCATTTTTGGAAAAGTTCGCGGAGATGAAGACGCGTTAAAGATTAATAAATTCCATTAAAAATGGTATAATATAACGCTAGAGCGTATAAAACTATAAATAATTAACAACATCGTGAGAAGCCTTCTTTTCACGAAAAGTTTAGACACCTCTGGAATAGATAATATACATCTTGCTGTAAGCTCTTCTCTATGGAAACAGTTATACAGTCTTAGATTGTAAATTATATTTATGCAGGTGTTTGCTTAAAAATTTAATAATCATATCTTTTTCATTAATACATATATGCTATTTGCTTAATAGCAACATGTAAGCTATATAATTTTATGACAGTACAAAAGAGTTTCAATATGAAAAAGGAACAACTTATTTTTATATAACCTATCCAGTCATATCAAATTATGCCAGTTAGTTTGTATTTATATATGCGTATATGTGTATATATAATAATAAATATATACACAACATATTCTTTCAGGTTTAACAACGAAAAGTGATGTGATTAATTTATCCTATGTGTATCAAAGATCGCTTATCAGAAAATCTGCTACAATCGATCAATAGTATCTCTTTCTTTTTTTAATTATGTGCATACTTTCTGCTGCATTAATAAAATCACAAAAATATGCATGATAGTAAATTACATGCTCTCTGATTTTAAGTAAAAATCTTATCGTTCTTCTTATATCTTTGTTATGATATAAAATGGTCTTGTTCCCATCATTGTTAATATCACTACGACTATATCTGAAAAATTGGCAACATTTTTGTGATTTTCAATATTTTGTATTATGGTCAGTCTCTTCATCTATATAGATGAACAATTTTGCAACCAATAAGAACATATCTAATTCGGTGGTAATATCCACGTTGATGGTTCAATGATCTTTTTTCTCTCTTGTTTTCTTCTATGGCCACGATATCTGTTACGATTAGGACTCCAATCGACAGTCCCTTCTTGTATTCTATTTGTCGATATAGAAATTAATTGATTTTCTTGAATTTCATTTTCCTCTTCTTCATTAGGATTGAGAAAATTATATTGTATATGGTAGTAGTTCTTTAAAGTTGGCTCCGTACGAAATTTTTGCATTGCACACCAAACGTGGGATAATAAACATGGAAATCTAGAAAGCCAGTACTCCGTAAATTTTCCAGGAATTTCACCTAAACTCTCTTGCGCAGCTGGCGTTAATTCCCTATAATGATGTTTCTGAAAGAGTACATCACAAAATTGTGTCAGATTTTGATCATTCATTTTTCTTAACTTGAATACCTTAAATTCTTTACCTTGTTTCTTAACGCTCTTAGCAAATCTCTTACACTTTCACCCCGATAACTTCTATACTTTCGAAGATCGGTCGCTACTTCGTGATCGATGTGCATTCTCCAATCTCCCCTTACTACTCGTTGATTAGCACATTCAAGTGCTATTAGTGCTGGACTATCGGGTTGATCTTTCTCAACGCGATCGCTAACATCCTAAATACAGATGTAACGAGATATATTACAATTGTATTATGTATACGTATTAATCTTATTACAGTAACAAGATTACGTACTTGAAAGAAGCCAAGTACTTGGGTAGACTCCCAAAACAAGGGATGATTATATATCGCCAAAGCGGGTGGTCGTTCAGACGGATCTTCGGAGATCATTGCCTTTATAAGACTTAATGCTAATTCCTTATCGCTTTGTGATATACCTTGTAGTGCTGTTAAGTTGCTTTCACCACCTATAATATATGCAAAATAAATAAGCCTGAAGTTATTCTGTATGAGTACCTAAATTCATTATATGCAAAAAAAATATTACAGAGTATATTGGCTTGTCTCCTTAAAGAATCACCAAATGGATGTTTGCCATCAGAAAGAACATAATAGAAAACACAGCCAAGAGAAAAAATATCAACAGCGCATGTTGTCCTTTCTCCATTT
This sequence comes from Ancistrocerus nigricornis, assembly GCA_916049575.1. Classification (NCBI taxonomy): domain Eukaryota; kingdom Metazoa; phylum Arthropoda; class Insecta; order Hymenoptera; family Vespidae; genus Ancistrocerus; species Ancistrocerus nigricornis. The sequence goes on along the minus strand of OU696664.1, from coordinate 34,264,590 downwards.
AACATTTCTGGTGCTATCCAACCATCGGTCCCAGTGACACCTGAACGTCTCGAGAAGGAGACACGACCAAGTTGCAACTTTTTACAAAGTCCAAAGTCTGATATCATTGCTCTGACTTCTCCTCTCGGCCCAGGGACTGACAGAAGAACATTGTGCGGTTTGATATCTCTATGAACTGCAAATATGTGGTAAGTGTAATGAAACATTTTAGATATTCTTTCAGCATGAAATAAATATCAAATCGACAGTTACCAATATCTAAAAAATGTAAATGTTCGAGTCCGGATGTAGCTTGCCGTAATATATTTTTTACGGATATCTTTCCTCTGTTGTATCGTCCTGCCACGTAATCGTGTAAAGTTGCTTCTGCTAATTCCAAAGCGATATATCTAAACATTCTATCATGTTCTGTGCAGAAGTATCGTACAACATTGGGATGTTCATCCGACTCCCTGAGTAATGCTACTTCGCGATCAGCGAAAGTAAAGCAATCGGGTAGCAATCGTTTAACGGCTACAGAACGCCCATCAAATTCACCCCTGTTACATTCAGAATAATCATAATTAGTAAGAGTCATTATAAAGGGGTGAAAGAGTAAGAAATATAGTTCTATGCTTACTTATATACAAATGTACCCTCGCACCCTTTACCTAATACTTCGTTGGTATTAAAAGTAATTTTTCCCACCCTCACTAAACCTTCACCCATATCTTCAGGGATAACAACATTACCACGTTTACTGCTACTACTCGTGCGACTATTTTCACGTGATCCCTGATTAAATGATTACATTTAATAATTTTAAATTGAATTACAACAGTGACATACAGAAGACAGTGCAGGATATTAAATTTTATACCTGTGACATCTGTTGAAATTCTTTAAACTGTGCATTAAAGTACCAAAACATAGTGACTATACATCCAACAAGTATAATAAGTGCTACTTTTAATCCCTTGTTCTCTTGCTGATTAAGCCACTTTTTGCTAGCTCTATAACTTTCAGCTAAAACCTTACGCCAACTTTGTTCCTGTTGCATTGCGTTATCAGTTAATGGCACATTATCAGGTAACGTAGTTGGTAAATCTGTGACTGTTGAATTTTTAGACGAATCTTCTACTTGAACAACAGCATCAGAACGCCCAGTAATTTGAAGCGGCTGATGTTTAAACTTATATTCTGCTGGAACTTTGTAATGGCCTATTGTATAAGTTGAACAATAGTGATTATAATTAATCATATTATCTAAGATAACAGAGTTTTATACATTACCTAATGTAACAATACTCTTTTCTCTTGTAATACTTTGATATCCATTATGAGCAATATTTATATCTCCGATAACTACATGATCTCCAGGTAAAGGAACTCTATTATCATTTTTATGAATTTGTGCAATTGTTAATGGCCCTTCTAGTAGCAAATACTCTGTTTTACTTGATATAGTTGCAGTTGTTGAATCAACTAGAGATGGTAAAGCATAAAGACCATGTCTATGCTGTCCTATATATAATGTGGGACTAGAAAATATAAAGAAAAATTAATATATAAATTTGTATTTGTTGTTATCAGAAATTGAAAAAGGTATTACTCACAATAACTGAATATCAGTTGGTTTTGTTATAAAGTGTTCTAATAAATGATCTAGAGTTCCATCAGCAACGCTAGTAAATGGTAAAGCTAATAGACTATCCTTAGTGACAGTATATGTTGCTATAACTGGACTTTCTAAATCTAATTGCCACAGAAGCGTGCCTAGTCTTCTATCTAAAGTTACGACTCTACCTGTTGAACTTGTAGTGAAATGTACAAGATCTATAAAATTATTATTATTATTATTATTATTATTATTATTATTCTCCCAATATTAAATTATTATTATCATTATTATTATTATTAATAATAACCATAGTTTTCATTTCCATCGCTTTCCATCTTAGCTGCAGAATAATCATAAAATGTCACATTCCACTTTCTATCTTTTTGTTTACTATCAACCATTATAATATTGTATTCTGTGCGTCCAATAAAAATAACATCTTGCATCTCTACAGGGCATGTATTTCCTGCTTTGTCAAAACCTAGAACTTGTTCTCTTTTTCCTGTTCTAGGATCAACCGTGAACCATGTATCAATCTTTCTACCAGTATACAATATACCATCGCTACTCCGGCATGGACTATTAGCCACCAATTGTGGTATAGTAAATGGTAGCTTTTTAAGGGCATCAGAGCCTGCACCAAATAAATATAAGGATCCATCTTTTGGATCTGGTAGAAACATAGGCCTACAAGTAACATTTCCAATCAATATTTGTATGAAAAATTTTAAGTAAGTGGTAAGCTAAAGTCCAAATTATGCTGTGTAAAATCATTTATTATCTAAAGGAAAGATGACGTACATTGATGTTTCAGTGAAATCAATGGGTACTTTGACGATTGGTTCTGTAACACACAAATGAAGAAAAAGATAATACCATTGGAACTATAACTAAATTAATGGATTTTATATAGCATTGTTCATTGTTTAATACCATCATCCTGCCTCCATCGTATTTCACCAGATCTTTGACCCACTCCTATTAATGACCCACCAAGAGTAGAAAAAATGACTAGAGGATCATCCTGCTCACAGGCAAGTCCTGTGTCATGATTCTGTACATAAAAGTTATACTATTATAAAATAATCTTTCTTCTTTACTGTTAAGAAAAGATTCTTAATAGTAGTGTAATAATTGTCATAATATAAACTTATAAAGTAAATTATAGTTTTAAGATATCATTAGAGTAGAGAGAATAAATTGTAAAAAAATTCATAAGATGAAAAACTGGTTTGTATATGTATTACAAATGTTCATAAATGTACATTTGTATACATACACACCTCTTGCATCTGTTGAGCCGCAACATTAGGGAGAATCGTTGCGGCAATAAAACATAAGAGTATGATGAGACGTCCACGCGCCATGTCAAAATTGGCCCTTTTAATTTTTGTGTAGAACCTAGGTTATGTCCGGTTCCTTTGAGAATGTATATTTTACAAAATATCGCGAGCACCTCCATACAATGGCAACAAAAGCGGAGACACATTGATTGTCCATCAAAAAATCTGTTATATACCGAAGCTTTCAGATGTACACTCACAAATTTTCGGTATTTTTTTAAAATCACTGACACGACGGCAAAACTAATTGCATCATTTCCCCCGACCTCGAACAATATTTCTTACACCTTCGCATGGTTTTGTTAGCTGTTAACGTAACAATGGAATTACTTTATAGAGAAGAGATAAGTGTAAACAATTTTACGATATATGTGGCGCCTTATTGTCACGACAATCCACCCCTTTTACAAGCACTAGCAACAAGTAGTACTAAGGTAAAAGCGCGCATTCATATATATTGAGATTTAAAATTCAATATAGATAGAATGTAAGAAAAAAATTAAGGATAAAACGCTCATTATGTCTGTAAGACATTATAAATTAACAGTACTTAGTGACAATTAATTGCACAGAAAAGAATGACTGATTATGTAGTTATAATGTAACAAGGTTATCGATAATCTAAAAAATATGCTTATAGCGTATTCGTAGCAATGGCGTTTACATATATATGGTGACAGAGAAACAAAGCATGACGTCATACAAAAAATCGAATGTTTAGACTGAAGACACCCGGTATAAACAGAACCGCGAAAATGTATGAACTACTGATCATGCGTGAGACACGTGTGTCAAGAAACTCTAGCGCCCTTATACCTCGTCTGTGGTAATATAACAGAGCGTTTAATGTTTTATATTTGTGTTACCCTTGTGAGGTTAAATGAAAAATAATAAAGTATTGACTTCAGTGAAGTTTACAGTATAATAATTTATAAAATATTAAGTTTATTGGTATGAGCGAATAGAGCAATATTTTAGTCAATAAAGTGTTTTCTTATAATTATTTTGTAAAGACACGATTGTAGGTTATAGATAACCTTACTTAGAATAACATTGTTTACAAATATTATATTACAGAGTATATCCTTCAGTACTGTAAGAAGATTGTTAAGGAACAGAATAAAAATGAAGAATATAGGAGGTACAGTAGCTACCAATTTTCGACAAAAGTTTAATATAGTCCAAAAAGATGTTCTACATTGGTTCCCTGGGCACATGGGTAAAGGTTTAAAACAAATGGAGCAACGTTTGAAAAATGTTGATTGTGTAGTAGAAGTACATGATGCTAGGGTACCAGTTTCAGGGCGTCAAGCTGACTTTCGTCATACTTTAACTGGTTTAAAACCACATATTTTTGTATTAAATAAGATAGATTTAGCTGACTTAAAATATAAGAACACAATTATCTCTACCTTAAAAAATGAAGGATTATCCCATATAATTTTTACTAATTTAAAAGATCAGAAGTGTCGAGGTATGAAACAAATATTACCTTTAGCCACAAAGTTAATAACAGAATCTGATCGATACAATAGAAATACTGAAGAATCTTTTGCAATGATGGTTATTGGTGTTCCTAATGTAGGAAAATCTTCATTAATTAATTGTTTAAGAAATACATATTTAAAAAAGGCAAAGGCAACAAAAGAAGGTCCTATTGCAGGAGTAACACGGTCTGTATTAACTCGGATAAAGATAGCAGAGAATCCAGACTTTTTTGTGTTAGACACTCCAGGTATTTTAGAGCCTAAGGTAAAAGATGTATATACTGGTCTTAAATTAGCTTTAATTGGGTGCTTGCAAGATCATTTAGTAGGGGAGACAACGCTTGCAGATTTTCTTCTTTTCTGGTTAAACAAACATGAAAGATACGAATACGTTGACAGATTAGGTTTACCTGAACCAAATGACAATATTACTTATGTTCTTACTTTCATTGCTGCTAAACTAAGATCAACTAAAAAAATACTCAATTATGATGGTCAATATGTTATGAAACCAAACTTACTATACGCAGCCATATATTTTATTACTATGTTTAGAAGTGGAAAATTAGGTTCTATTTGTTTAGATAAGGATTTACTTGACCTACCAAATACATCTAATACATAATCTTAGAAATTAGACAATTAAATAATAAATTGAAAATGTGGCAAGATTTGGAAAACAGCTCTGATTGTTTTAACACAAGTTGTATTATATCCTCCAATTTAGAATATTTGTTCTAATTGCAGTGTATATTAAGATGTATATAAATAATACACATTTATTGGTTTTTAAACACGTTTGTTATTACGTATGTAACAGTGATAATAATTATTTTATATAATACAGAAATAATATGAAATTATATAACTGTTAAAACATTTGCTACATCCAGTAACTATGTACAATGTTTATAACAATGATATAGCATTATAGTACTCTTTTATCTCAAAATGTATAACAAATAAAAAGATAAATGTAATACAAAATAATAATATAGAAGTAACAATATTTTCTTTATTACGATATATTTTACAAAATACTTTATGCGAGATAAATTTCGAACATACAACATTGTTGTGATGTAAAATATATTCGAAATAACGGAAAGTAGTATATCGTACTTTCCCCACCATTCACTTTAAAAGTACTGTTACTTTCTCCTTTCATAGTGGGGCCAAACGTACTTATAAATGCATCTATACACTTACGAAGAAATACCTCGAAAAAAGCGGCTGAAAATTCTTGTAGCTTTTAGTAGTTAATAAATGTTTTGCCGAGAGGTTTAGATTTCTAACGTAGTGGATAACATAACTTCTGCATAATTTTTTAAGTTCACGCTTTAGAGTGTATAAGTATAAAGATATTAACAAAATTAATAATCTTTTATAGCGAAAATGTTTGCCCGAGTGACGTTTTATCCGACGTTACTTTATAATGTTTTCATGGAAAAAATAACGTCGAGAAATTGGTACGATAGAATTGATGAAACTGTAATATTGGGCGCATTACCTTTTCGAACAATGACGAAGCAGGTATTTCTTTGTATTACGTCGCTATTTAGTGTTTATTTGGACAGATTTGTCAATTATTGTTAATACATCACGTTTCAGTTAGTTCAAGAAGAAAATGTAAAAGCGGTAGTTTCAATGAATGAAGACTATGAGTTATCTCTTTTATCCAACACAGAAAAGGTGCAAACAATTGAAAGAATTTTTAATGAATTATTGTGTGAGATGTTTTTTTCTTTAAACCATGTTTATTCAACTTTTATCTTTTTTGCATATTTTTTCACTATGACATTTTAACAAATGAAATTAATTATTTATTGTACAAACATTAGGACTGGAAGAAATACAATGTACAATTCTTACAACTGTCAACAACAGATATTTTTGAAGCACCATGTCAAAAGAAGTTACAAATGGGTGTAGATTTTATAAATAAATTTTCTGGTAAAAATAATACATTACAAAATAACAATTGTGATGATGATATCAAAAAATCAGGAACAGTTTATGTTCATTGCAAAGCAGGTAGAACACGCAGTGCAACACTTGTTGGATGTTATTTAATAACGGTTAGATATATATTACCTCCAGAATTTTAATTTATCAGATTCCAAACTTCTGTTATTTAATAAAAAACGTTTATTCTCAGAAATATGGTTGGACTCCAGAAGAAGCAGTAAATTATATGAGAAGTAAAAGGCAGCACATATTACTTCATACAGCTCAATGGCATGCGTTAAAGCTTTTTTATGAGACACATATGCAAAAGAACTAATAATGAATTAAACTGAATTGCAATTGTATGTATGTACAAAGATAATAATATAATAATAAATAGATCAATAATAATAATAAAAAATCATAAATTATAAAAGATTATAATTACAGGAAGTAATATGTCATGTAAAATTTAGTGACATATTTAAATATTTATATGATGCTTATAAAAGTTTTTATAAAAGTATGACTCTTTAAACCTAAACATGTTTGTCCTTTGCATTTTTGGATTTTTATCCTTTCTTGCCAATTTTTCTTAATTACTCTTATCTATCAATGGTAATGCGTATCTTGTAGCTTCTGTGACTGCTGTTTCTATTAAATCTTTTGCATGTTTTTCAGATATATCCTTAAATTTGGTGTTAAAAATCATCAAAGAATTGTCATCTTTATTTCTCTGGAATTTTTTGTTGAAAACTTGAAAAACCACTTTCATCCATATTTCAGCATTAAACTTGTCAGACAAAAATTCCTAAATTAAATACATTGATTAAATGTACTAATGACAGAAAGCAACAACTGATTTATTTTAATAAGTATTCGTTGATTTACCTGTGGTACATTACAACTAACACGAAGAATGTCATCATTGTATGACATCAGAAGCATTGGTACATTTGGAAAAAGATATACTACATCTTGTAAGGAAAGATGTTTTGGTGTACACTGCAAGTGATGAACAATGAAAGAATTTGTGTGTTTCATAGAATCTCTTACTTCTGTTATAATAGAAGCCCTTAAAAAAGATGAATGGAACAATTGTATGATATGAGCAACAATATACATATTAAGAATTGTTATAATACCTTTCTGTAGCTTTTTCTTGTTTTACAATTATTTCAATCAAGTTTTGTAACCTGACATCGCATTCTTTTTTAATAAGATAAGGCAATGGTACAACTGCAGTTTTGTTATTTTGACGTAGTTGTTCTTTTATTTTTGTAACTTGGAAATCTAATTCATCATTTGTTGAAGTTCCAGCATAGACACAATTTTCAAGATCTACAATCTGCTCCAATAAATTTTTACCAGCTGATTCTGCTGCTTTAGCTAGTGGTCCAGTGGTTGCATAAATCGTACGATTCAATGTACCTTTAGAAATATAATCCAAAACACAAAACTGTTCCAAGAACCCAGTACTTTTCACATGTGTGCCACAACATAATTCTCTAAAAATTATTATTCATCAATAGTACAAGTACATGAAATAAATTACTTGAAATTATATTTAACCTATAACTCACTTTGATATCAATTCATTGGTATCAATTTCAATTAGCCTAATGCCTGTATCTGGATATATTTCACCTGGAACCGATGTAACATTGTTTTCTGCTAATAACTGCAGTAAATTCAAAGTTTTAATTCTCACTGATGTATTGGCTTGTATAACATTATTAACAAGTCGTTCTATTGTTGCTATATCTTCTACCGTAGCTTGCTCTCCAAAAGAAGAAAATTGAAATTTCAAATTGTCTTTAGAAACCACAGAACTTCGTTGATAAACAACTGAAAATATAATTTTTAAAGCAGCATTTAGTAAATGCGTTGCAGTATGATTCCTCATGTGACTCGTTCGAACATGGGGATCTATAGAAATGATACAATCATTCCATTCTTCCAATTCTGGATGTGCACACCTGTTGTATGAAAAATATGAAAGGATTTATATAATAATATTTTCATCTTTCTAATTTAAAAAAAATAAAAATACATACTCTGAGTTACTTTTTATAAACTTGCCAGAGTGAATAACATAATTGTTTATTTTTTTACTATGAGTTAATTGGAATGTCATATTGTTCAAAGAAATAGAGCCTGTGTCTGAATCCTGGCCACCTTCAAATGCATAACATATTGTCTTGTTTAAAATGATGTCAATTTTATTTTTATCATTTAATAGAATATTTGCATTTTCGTCACTTTTAAGGTTTATTAGAATTGCTTTCAATTTTTCTCCCAATACAATATTACCTAAAATATATGTATAATTATACATATGTTTTCCACTAATTTAAATAATAATTTACATTATATGTATATGTACCATTTATTATCAATCCTACAATTTTACTTCTAAGCTTTGGAAATTCATAACTCCCATTATTATATTCATACACATACTTAAATGAGTCATCTGTTGGTGGTACATGGTTTTCAGTAAGAAATTTTAAAGATTTCTCAATAATATTATAATTTTTCATTATTCCAAATTTAGATTTAAATCTTGCATTTTTCATTTCTTTCTCAAAATCTTCTCTGTCAACTTGGAGTGCTTCAACAGTAGCCAATTCAGTTATCGTGTCTATATTTAATCCATGAGTATCATATAATTTAAACGACACATATCCTGGCAAGATACCACTTGAAATTATGGTACTACAATAAGAAATTGCTATAGATAAAAATCTAAATAAAAATTATGTTGCTTTACGTTTACCAATAATGCATACCTGTCTATTTTTAACATAGATTGCAAATCTTTATATCCTTGTACTAGTCCCGGCGACATCCAGGAAGTAATAGGAGCTAACTCAGGTCTAACTGCAACAAGTCTTTTCCATTCTTTACCACATGTTTCTTGCAAATTTATGTACAAATCTTCTTCAAATTCTATTATTTTCTGAACCTAGATGTATACATATTCGTTTCATTATAGAGCATTTATACTATGTCTACAATATTTAATTTACAAATTTACCTGTTTAATATTACTTTGCAGTTCTGGATAAGCATCACCAAGGACATCTACAACAGTGTACGTTAGTTCAGAAAATAAACCTTTCTTTTTAAATATATTATTACTGACATCTATTCCTTTTCTTAATATTCTTCTCAATTTTTGGCTGTACATGTAAATTTAAAGAGTAACATGAACAATGATCCAAGCTGCGTCGCATGCAAAAAATCATAAATAGGCACTTCATACCTTTTCTCTGGTATTATACCATCGCATAATGCAGCAGTTACCATTCGTGCATGATCAGCTAATATTCTATATCCATAATCTATACCGCTCGTATCGTAATTCCCAAAGGCACCTCCATACTCAGGAGCATGCGTGCTACGGCGTATTGCTTTAAATAATGGTTGAAAAAGATCGGTATCATAATTCGATCTTTTTCCTTGCAGTAAAGCAACTAATCTTTCAAAACCCATCCCTGTATCTACGTGGCATTTTGGCAGTGGTCGAATAACATCACTATTTGCAAGTCTAAAGAATTAAAAAAGAAAGAGAATTTAGTAAGAATTAACCCAAGGAAGATAATATACAAGATATTTACCTTTCATACTGAATAAATACTATATTCCACAGCTCTATGATGTCCGGATAACCCGCATTTACTCTTGCGCTTTGAGTTTGCGGTCGCCTTAAAATATCTACATGTATTTCTGTACAAGGCCCGCAGGGACCTGAAAGTCCCATTTCCCAAAAATTATCTTGCATTCCAAACGGTAATATTCTATCTTCTGGAATACCAAGACTTAGCCATATTTCTTTGCATTCTATATCTGGTTTTAATCCTAATTCTTTGCAACCTCCAAAGTATGTAACATACAAGAACTCTTTTTTAATATTATACAGCCCTGTCAATAAATCTAACGCATAACGACAGCTCTCCTTCTATAAAAAGTTAATAAAATAATACAACAAAGTTAGATATTTTTCCATGGAATTACAAGTTATTGTTTAATTACTTAAAAATAACGTGAGTTACCTTAAAGTAGTCTCCGAAAGACCAATTTCCCAGCATTTCAAAGAACGTGTGATGATAAGTATCATTTCCAACAATATTTAAGTCACTATGTTTACCTCCAACTCTAATACACTTTTGCGAATTCACGACCCTCGAATAAGGTGCATCATAATTCCCTAAGAAAATTCCTTTAAACTATACAGATCGATATTTAATATTAATATAATGATTAAACAAATAAAAATTATGTAAAGAAATGATCATACTTGATTCATGCCAGCATTAACAAATGCTGTAGTATGATCGTTTAGCAAGGAAACAGGGCTTGAGCGAATAATAGTGTGCTGCAATTCTTTGGTAAAATAATCCACAAATTCTTGACGAATTGTATTAGCACTTTTGTGTACAGATTTCGTACAGTATAATCGTAACATTTTACGTACAATTAAATTATGCATGTTATAAGAGAATAATTGTGTAGACATGATAAATATATCGATTAGCGATTAAATGTTATAAGTAAATAATTATTGAAATACGAGATATCGTATAAACAATTACTCATAACAAAATACCGGCATAAGCCCATGGAGTAAATATACAAACATGTGATTATATCACTTTGCCGGATGGAAGGAGAAAAGAACTTGTCACGTGACACCGCTACAAGCGCCATCATCGAAACTATTGCAGTATAATTTAAATTTCAAATTAGTTATCATTCTTTTGTTATAACAAAAATGTATTGAATCAATATTAAAGAGATGATAGGCTATTTCGAGGGATTAACATGTTTCCTGGCAACATCAAATCATTAGTAGGTGCCAAAATATCAAACATTCGGAAAACGTCTACTGTATTTGCATTAGTATCATCGAAGGACTGGATCATTAATTTTTTACGCGATACTTTAAACATATAAAGTTTGCACTTAGAAATAAAATGGATAACGAAAATATTTTTAAATATGAAGATGATTTTTGCAAAAATATCGCTAAATCTTTTAATAACGTTGGGGCATCGACGATACCATCGGTCTTACGCGAACGCGATCAACGACGCTCGATCGGTAAAGGTACATCGCAAGGAAGAATAAAATCCAAATTCAAAGGAACAATTTGCTCTACACCAAAAGTAAGTTTATTTCAGAGGGTACAAAAATTTGTATATTTGTTCAATTATAAATTTATTTGATAATCTACATGATAACTGCATCGCTTTGATAGAATTTTTGTATCTCGCAGTACGTAGGGGAAGCGCACTCGCGAGTACAGACTTATCTCGAGGACAAAAAAATTTCAAAGCTCTTCAACTTCCTAATTGGCCATCTGCTCGTAGAGGGACCACCTGATCCAATTCAATACCTCGAAAAAATTCTGAAAGAATGCATGCTGTACAGATCTGGCGTGAAAGAACCACCGTTGTTATTCAAAACAAGGTACCTTAATATCAGTCCTATCCCTCGTCTCTGCATTACATTCGATCTACCAGCGTAGGCATATTCGAAGTATGTTTCAATCATTGGGACCAGACGATAGCGATACCATTTCTTTGGATAAATATAAGATCGGTATGGCAACATTAGGTGTCTGCGCCTGCGATTCAAATCCTTTCCAATGTACACCCGGACGAGTCGACTCGCACACGTTCGAGAAAGAAGCGTAAGCGTGACAAAAATGATCCCTTAACAAACTATTTTAATATTAACTCGCAAGCAACAATTTACTTTCCCTTAAATCATAATTTTTATTCGCACTTAGAAGACGATACTTGGATAAAGCTCTCGACGATATGATCGGCAAGAAAAGGAACGATGTACCGTAAGAGCGAACAAATATATTTCGTCAAGTAAAATAGAAAAAAAAGTTTTATCCCGAAAATGAAAAACCGCCAAAATTTGACGTTCGTATTTAAATCGGCCCGAATTAGTTCGAAAGTTCTCCGCTGGATGGCGCTCGAGTCGAGTGCAAGGCCCAACCCCCATCGCGCGACCACCTTGCACGTCAGTTAGATTTCTACGTGTAGCGCGCGAGCGATGCCATTGTGTCGAGCAACTCCATCGAGTTCGCGTTGCGTCCGAATAAACTTGCGTCGTATTCGCGCGTAAGAAACCACTGCTATAACGAAGGGAACGAAGACATCTACTTAATACCAACGCGTATCGTTCGAAGAATCGGAACGGCGTACGTCGTCGACGCGATAATTTCGAATAACGAAGCCGTATTTAAGAAGCAAGAAACACGCATACACTCGCGAGATTTTCTGTCGTACACGATACACACGTGCGTTTATATCGAGCTCGATGACCGTACATACACAATGCGATGATCGCCGATAATACGCAACGAAATCATAAAGAAACTCTTTTGCGCGTCGACGGACACGGAACGCTCGCTCGGAAAGGAAAGAAGCCAACGAGTCTCGAGGGAGCGCCTGATCCAACGGTACAACCTGTTAGTCGTTCCTAGATTCGACCTTTTTTAAAATCAACATTGGGAATGAACCATCCACCTTACCGAGGATTCTAAGACAAGGGTACTCCGAAGGGACGATTTCTAAGAGGGCGAGAAAGAGAGATAAAGATCACGGAGAAATTTTGAGAAAAGATGCAAATGTCGTTGCCGAGGGACTCGAAAGGATAGCCCTAACGAGTATCACCAGCAGTGACGAAGATAGATAGTTCATCGAGAAGGGGAAAGAGGAGAAGAGAGAAAGAAGAAAGAGAGGAAGAAATTTGAGAAAGATGAAACTAGTCGGTCCTTCCCGTTTCGCGGCGTTGACACTGTCCTTCATCCTCCTCGTAGGCGGGATACCTTCGGTACCGTCGCAGGAGCATGCCGCCCTTCTGCCAGCCGACGAGTGCGATTGGATCGGAAGGTTAGTGCCGTCTCTCTTCGTTTCCCCTTTACCCCCCTTCCTCTCTCTCTCTCTCTACGTGTCAACCTTCGTCCCCTTTCGTTTCTCCTCGTCTCTCTTCGGCACCCTTCGTCTTCTTCTCTTCGTTTCTTTCCGCGCTGCCGATTTTCGATCTCCTTTCGCGCGATCATCTTGTCTCTCCCTTCTTCTCTCATCCTCCCGCTCGTTCATTCTATCTCTCTTTATCCTCCTGCGATCCCGTTGCCTAGCACGCTCTCCTTCGTATCGTAAACCACCTTATTTGGTGGCCTTTCGGATATATCTCAGCATCTTACGCGTCCCGTAGCTCCGGTTTTATTATCCGTCGTCTTTTGGATAAGATCGTAAAACACATCGAGTCTCTCTACCCCTAGGGGAATACCACATTCTTTTTTTGGAAATATCTACTCCAAAATAGGTAGTAGCGAGCTCCTTTTCGGACCATTTTTTTTACGTTACACGTTCGAAGCGTCTTACATGACTGGCGTGACGTTTATATGCTTACGCGGTGGTAGGTATACGTTCCATGTAATTTCTTTATTAGTTCGAACCGGTGGTTTCTCGGTAATATGAAATCTTCTTTTTAGTCAACCGAGTTCTTTGCAATGATCAATATATTTTTAATTATATGCATTATATAAGCATTATATTTCAATATATGAAATGGGATTATAATCGAAGTTTGTTTGATATTTCGATTTATCGTAATTCGTAGGTGTCATATTATTTGTGTTTCCACTTGGAGAAATATTACAAAAGAGACTTTAATTCATCGTTGACCGTAATAATCGGAATAGAAATTACAATAGAGAGAAAAGCACGGTCCGAATAAGAAAGAAAAATAGTCTTTATAACCAGTATGATTAGTTTGCTCCAATTCCATCTACGATCTAGATCATAGCGAATCGCTCGAGTTTCAATTCGATTATCGAACTCGAAGATCGTTCCGTTCGTAGCAGAGGAGATAGAAAACGTTTTTGGAAGATTCTTTTGGCGAGGGAGTTGCCTCTACCCATATTTAAAGAACTGGTTCCATTCTCGAAGGCCTGTTCCGTTTTTACTCTCACGAAGATATGTATGCTGCTCTTGCCGAGTCGATTCTCGATATAGGCTTGGACCTTGTACAACGTACTCCACCCACAATTTTTCATAATTCTTTCTCTACCAATACTAATACGAGCCTATCCCTTTTATGAATTCATTTGCATGTATTTTTATTTCACACAGATAATCTTGAAATTCTTATGATTTTTTTTTTTTTTTTTAAATTGGAACATAAGGGTTACAAGGGAGTATTTTCTAGTAAAATTATTTTCTAATTAAATTTATTTTACTGCTGTAAAAAAACGTACAATATCGGTTACGATTAGATAAAAAACAATTTGCTTTATTTATTCCTCGTTCTATAAGTAATACGATGCGGTAAAAGATAAATCTCTCCTCGGATTCCGTTATAAGAATGGAAAAAAAAGATGACTGATCAAGAAAAAGAAGACGATCGCGAGACCGACGCGTCCCTTAATACATTCGCGCATTAACGCTCTTATTCGCAGCGTACTCGACGTCGATGGTATCGCAATTTATTCACGTCGCGATGCATTACGCTCGACGAGTCATGCTCGATGAATTTTCGCGATTTTTCACGATTTCCCAGATGCGAATCCACGATTACCGCTCATCGCGACGCTTCATCTCACGCAATTTAGGTATCGCTAGAAAGTCGGGCGAGTACGGGGAATTTTTCCACGTTTTATAAGAGAAAAACACGAGATCTCACCGATCATTGTTCTCGCGTCTTCCTATTTTCTTTTTCTTGAGAAAAATCAAACGAGCGAAGGATTAATGAACGAGATCGGAGCTAAGTACTATTACGGTGCCCCCTACCAGCTCTCCGATATTATTTATCTTTATTCTAATGCCTCAAATTTTATTTACAATTAAAGAATAACAAGTTTTCTATAAAATTAACATTTTATTAACATCATCAACGATGGTACATCAGTTTTACAAATGTTTTATTTTCTTATCGATCAAACGGAGCTGTACATTTCTATTAGCACGTTAGCATTTCTTATTTTCCTTCCATTAAATGGATCGACCACTTTAGAAAGATTACGAAGTCATAATATCGGAGGTTGCCCTGCCAAGTATTCGTCGTCGTCGTCGTTGTTGGCGGCGTGGCTAAGCGCGAAAGTATGCATCGAATCGAATGAAATTCATGAGGACGGTGCGGCTCGGACGGGCTGGAGTGCGAAGGACTACCAGCTTCTCGGTGCCATACATATATAGATATACATATATAAGGGAATATTCGCGCTTACTCTTTGTGCATCGTACTTGTCACCTATACATGTACGCTTATGCGTGTTACACGGTATGTCCGGTTTAATTATATACGGGCAATTATTTCTTGCTCCGTTCAAAATGTAAAATAACTTGTGACTTACGTTCATATCATCGTCGATTCATATCTTAAGCCGAGTATAATTATTTATATAATACGTGAATAATGCTAGCTCAAAAATCGGGTCAAAATATGACTTATAGTCTTGTAAAAAATGTATGTTTTATTTAAAACAAATCGACCGATAAATTCGTGCTGATTTTTATCTCCTAGACAAAATATATATATAACGTTTTATTGAATAATCTGGTAACATTGTATCCTCCCAGAATTTTGTTAGTCTTTCATTAATAAATATGTCTACGTCGGGACGAATTTAACGATAAATGCAAAAGTAATGGCACATATATACTTGAATAGGATATATACCATGCATCGTACGTCACGATGCATTTTTTGAGAACAACCATGAAAAGCAAGTATCCGGCTGCTCCACGCGCCATTTCCATCACCCGCCCGCGTCTTCGAGTCCCGTGACGGCGGGTGACGTCACTGGATATCCGCGTTCTTCGATACACATAGAGATATCTACGTATATACATCGATATATGAGCCACTTATTTCGAAAGTGGTATAGGTCCATTTTTCATGATTCTAATTTTTATGAAAAAATTAAATAATCATATCGGATTATGGTTTTCGATGTTTTCCTTGATAATGATATGGTATGTTTAATGATATTTATATCATTAAACCTTTTTTACAAATTTGGACTTAGGTATATCATTTTCAAAATAAATAGCTCGTATTTCACGCATAGAGTCGCCTCCGCGCATTTCGGTAGATATTTTCGTCGATCGTAAGGACACGGACATTCTAGTCATACGGGTAGTATCCGATGCTAACGACCGAGGCGTTTACATGAAACATTGTAAGACTGAAACCCGAGATGCCGCCGAATTCACGCTCGAAAGGGTTTTACGGTAATTCAAGACACTTTGTCATGGGCAGACACTCTCTTTTCTAAAACTCGTCGTGATTGCTTCTACGTACGGTGAGGAAGAGGAGAAGTGGTCCAGTCAACGCACACGCGTATATAATGTTGGTTTAGTAGCCTCGACTGAAAAGAAGCTTTCCAAGAAGAGAGAAAGAGGAAGAGCGAGGAGATTTATTTGATCGTTCCTCGAGATCGTTATCCGCGCGCCCACGTGCCTTTTATGCCGGGAACGGACGCGAACATTACTTAGGATACACGCGTCGACGACACGAGCTTGTCGCGTCTCTCTCTGTCTCTTCTTACGGGATACATCTGCATTGTCTACCGCATTACGCGAGTATCCACGTTCGTACGTACATATACCTACGTACATTTATAAATACATGTATGTATTATATAGTACATATTATACATACACGTATGTATACTCATTCGTTCGTACGGTATAACGGATTCGACTGTATCCGTAGGCGTGCATAAGAGATCCCGAGTCTTATCCGGTTTCGAGAGATAAAAAATACCCCAAGATCTCTCTCTCTCTATACCTTTTCATACACGAATACCGTTCCGGTTCATAAAACTGGCAAATAGAAACGGCGATCTAAGCGATAATAAGTTTTTCAGCTAGCATGCGACCTGCCTGGAGAGTAGTAGAGATATCGGTTCGTGTAACTTTAAAAGGGAGAGGGAGGGAAGGGAGAAAAGTCGTTGGTCTTAACAGAATGCTAAACCCGTCGTACGCCTTACGGAAACCTGTTTCCGCTTCTGCGACAAAGAGGAGCGGAGAGGGGAACGTGCTCGGGCTGTCTATACACACCGTTCTGCTTTACCGTACGTGTCAGTCCTGTCTAAAAGAGGGTAAGTGAGCGTGGTAGCCGCACGAAGCAGTGCCGGCAAACGACGGCGCGTGCCCCACTCCGCGCGCCTCTCTTTCTCTCTTCAAGTTTCTTATATACATACGTATATGCTCGCGTTCTCCGTACCCCTTCTATTCTCCCTCGAGAGAGAGACTAGTTTAGCTCTATCTCTTTTCATCTTCCTCTCTTCGCCGAGCCACATCTTTCTCTCTCCATATGCTCCGTATTTAGAACACACTTTTCAGAGACAGTCGAGAACGCTCTCTTTTCGTAGGACCGTCCTTGGACGCTTCGCTTTCCTATCTTCTCCTTTCTTTTTTATCTTCGGGGGTGTCTCTCCTTCTTTCAAATATTTTATCACGATAGCGGAGTCTTTTGAAGAAAGCTTCACGCTCTTATCTTACCGGCCGATTGTGCAAACCGAGGCTGGAAATTTGTGTGCTCTTCGAATCGCTCGAGATTAACGCGAAATAGTGTTTTTTAAATTGCATAGCCAATATTTTTGTTGTAGATTTTAATGATTTTTGATTACTTTTGCTCGGCTCTTATTGGGCAATCCATATATTTGAAGATCTGATCGAAAAATCCCAACAGTTTTTAATTTAACTAAAAGTATACTTTTAAAAATTTTGATATGACTTATTTTTCAAGACGACATAACAAGAATCTTTGAGAGGTTAATTTTGTACAAATTAAAAAAAAAAAATTTAGTAGAACTGCTTATGATTTCGCAGATTAGGCGTTGGAATTAATAAAACAGAACGTACTTTGATCGGATGATTTATTGTCAGTATACTTCCATATTTGTTATTAACAATAATATAGTATACGGTACATACAATACATATATACACATATATTACGTAGATCGATGTATCCGACTTTATTCCTGCGAACGTATTCGGAGCGAAAATCGAAGGCGCGTAGTTTCGTTCGAGAAAGGGATCGGAGTCGAGTTTGGTTTGCGATGCGAGGCAAACGCAACAAGAACGACTGGACGGTGGTGCTGTCCGTGGTATCTAGTTTACGATCCGCTGCAACTATAGGTAAATGCATACGCCCACCGCGAGTCGAATAGATTCCTATAGACGTCCTAAACTCGTCCGACTTTCGGGGAGAATACGAAATACACAGTTATCCCGTTTAGACAATTACTTGGAATATTTGAGATCGTCCAGTCTTAAATTACTCTCAGAGTTTCTGAGTTTTTAAAAGTCTTGAAGATTTTGACCGTTCGATCGATCGAACCAATCGTTGAATCCATTTAATGAAACGTCTTGACTATTTAGACTAGAAATTTAAAAGAAAATTAATTGCAATTGATCTCACATGTCTTGCAACCTATCGTTAATTACCTACTAGAAAATTTAATTTAACACAAATTTGCATCCTTTAAGACCTATCCTATCTTTTACTAAAGCATTACTCCAGATAACGTTAAATAATTGAATTACAATCTTGCCATCTACGGTCATCCAACGCAAACACAATCCATAGCCTAACGTTAATCTAAAGTTGGACGTGCCTCCCAGGCACAATTAAATGAGAACGTTGGTCATTAATTATGCCTGGGAGGCACGGTTGAACCACGAAGAAGGTTAACAGAGAAAAGCAGAAAATATCATCGTCGCCGCACGATACATACATAACACGTACAAAAATGTATCATTTTAGCGGAGGAGGTGGCCGAGGCGTTCGACCAGTTTATCTGCGATGCTCGAGAGGAACCGTACTTTGGCGTTATCCACGAGGAGCCTTGAGGATAGTACTATCTGTTGCCGCGGCGATCGGTAGCTCGGCGATAGGATCTCGATCGGGCGTCAAGGGTGTCCTTTTGCCAACCAAAAACGGTGCGAGCGAGTCCGGTGCCAAGGGGAGTTCAGGATCCAGTGGTTTTCGGGTTTGCGTGAAGGCCTCCGGCCCGACTCGAATATATTTGGAGAACAACGGTACGCTGAGGCCGGTTTACTCGCCTCGAGATGGGAGGAACGAGGCTTCGCATCGTTGCTTTTACACGAAGAAACAACGTACCGCGCTCTACGTCGAGGCTGACGAACTTACAGCGAATAACAATCGTGCGAAGCTTCAGTACGACGTCGAGCCGCTCGTTGTCAATCGTAGCACGCCGGGAGAGTCTGACGAGGAGGCGGAATGTAGACCCTGCTCGATGGAGGAATTGGCCGAGGCTTATTGTCAGAGTGACCTCGTGGCCAGGGGAACCGTCACCGCCGTTCAAAGGAAGCCAGAACTCGAGGCTGCCGAATTGATCTTTAGGATAACGAAGACGCTTCGCAGAATCGACGAGACCGAGGTAATTCGTTTTGTTATTTTTTCTCTCTCTCTTAACACGTTCATTGTCCGAACTGATTCAAAAGTTTGCCAAATAGAACAGTTCTAATTAATTATTGGTTTTCAAATAAAAATTTACTGGACAGTGGACGTGTTAATTGTGCTAATCCTTCTTCCTCTTGACCAACAATTATTATACAATCATCTCATGTTTTTTTTTTTGTTACTGTGTTCTCTCTATAGACCAACGAGGTGTTCTCCATTTTTCCGAATCCACGTCTCGAGAAGAACGTTCGCATTAGAGTTTCCTCAGCCTGCGACGCTCGACACGGCCAGGGCGAATTCGTGATAATGGCACGCAGAAGACTCGGCGACCTCACGCTCGTTTGCGCACCGAGATTGGAAACCTGGGCGGAAGCCGTACGCGAATCGGTCACGGCACCTTGTCTGTTAAAGAGCTAGCGGCCGAGGAACCGTGCTTTCATCGACTTCCTATTATCGTTGCAATCATATGTATAAAGCTTCTTTCACGACTAGATATCGGAATCGTACGAGTTCCCGAGATAGTTCCAGCAAGCACAATGCCGATATTTCTATGTTTATAATGTAAAAAAAATATGAAGTAGAGATACAGAGTATGGTTGGAGAACAGGAAGATCGCGCAAAGGGCCGATCGATCTCGCATATTACTTTATTTATGTTTTTTGAGCCTGTGCTTACCGGGACGATTCTCCAAGAGATATTGAGAAGAATTTACAATCTCTATCTATATCTATATATAAGATATATATTTTTATCTATATATAGAATATATATTTTATACGATGTACACACCCAGCACGGAAGTGTACCACGTGCACAAGATGTCGATCTCTAAACTGTGATATTATTCTTTTATAGAAGGTTTAACGTAATTCATATATTATCTTAATCAATAAATTTGTACTAAACAGTCGCGAAGATACTTTGTCTTCCTCAACGCGCGAAAGCTTCCGCTGTTGTAGCTACGATGATCTCCATCCATGTATTTGCTTTGATAATCGTTTATTATTGTTCTTTATTGTTTTTTTTTTCTTTTTTTCACTTTGCATTACACGTGATACGGCTATCGTTTTAAACTTAATCTCAATCGGCAGGCATAGTAATCACATTATTTTACGATAAGGAACAAATAGAAATTAGAGTATATTACAAAAGTGAACAGCCACAAAAAGACGTCGAAGCCGTCGTAATACGTATGTAATTACATCAAAATAATCGTGCACAAATCATCGTGTACCATTACCATAAACACGTCCGCGAAGTTGTTCTCTATTTTTTTACAAAGCTTACGTAGCAACATTACCGTGTCCGGACTTTCACTCGACCAATTTCCTTTAAGTACAAGTGGCACGAGATATCCTTTTTATAGCAATCGGTTGCTATCGACTTTCAAATCGAGTTTTAGCGAAACTTGTACATACATAGCTATATATAATACACGTAGACGAGCTATCTTTGTTGATTCTTCATTTTTTTTTTTTTTTGTTTATTTGTATAACAGAAATGCTTGAGATTTGTTATGTTTATTTCTCCACCTTGAAACTTAAAAATGGCTGCTGTATCTAACTACCGAGCGATGGAAAATATTTGTTAATCTTATCGATCAAAGTGACAATGAAAAGTTAAGTGAAATATTATTTTAGTAAAAAAATATATATATATTTATATACGCGGTTGATTTCACGGCGTAATATCGATTACTTTTACGAAATCATACTTCATTGCTTTCCGCTGTATATACTTTATTAAAAATTGTACATCTTTAGCGTCAGTCGCTTGAACTTTCAAGGTGGAGCAACTATCGATCAGTTTTTGTTTCTTTATTGTATATAATTCAAAGGGTTTTCTCCCTGCACCTATAACATTACTAATCCCTTTTTATAATTGCACGGTAATAAAATATAGTAGACGTAAAATTTAAAAATCTATGCAAAAATTTACATCTTGTGAATACGCTTACGCCTACAACAGGTTGTTCGTAAAGCTTTACGTCGCAACATAAGGGTAATTTGGACACAATGGTATAATAAACTCATCCATGTTCGGTAAGACGACGATCTTTTCGAATTCTCGGAGCAATTTCGTTTCGATCCATTTCGTTACATAACCAATGTTTAATATTCTTTCGCCCACGGCAGGTCTCACGGTAATCGAAATTTTTGGTATTGGCTTAAAACCGTACCATAGCCGATCGGACGGCGGTGGTGGAATATTTATGGATAAGCAACCCTCGATACCGGAAACGCTGACCGTTAATCGAATTTCTGTATTTGAGACACCTTCCATTGCCTTTCGTACGTAAGATAGCTCGGTCGCCTAAAGAACAAGCGGTACATGCATCGTCATATTTTATGAAAACGAGCGAAGGATGGCTTTCAAGTTTTTTGTTTCTTAACCATACAGTTTATAATAATTTTTCCTCTCTATTTGTTAAATGTACTTGTTAAAAATATACTCACATGCTGAAAGTACTTATTTGCAGCCAATCTATCTACCATGTTAAGGAATTTTTTCCCCGAGGACTGGGTGGGACTGTAAAGAGTAAACTCTCAAAGCAAACATACTCGGTAAGAAGTTTGTTTATCGTTAAAGGAGGACACTCACGGTGTATCCTTGGATGATGCGCACACCGCCATGCTGGACTTATCCTCGTCTTCGGTTGACGTTTCTGGACTATCTTCCACGTCGCTGTCGAACATAGGAGACCTGACCATTTTAGATTTCTCTCCACCGATTACGTCGCTAGAATTACTAGACACAGAACCAGCTCTGGTTAATTTCATAAGATTTAGCTTCGTTTCGATGGTCATGGTTAAGCATCCCTTATATAATACGTTTAAATCGATCCAAAGCCCTCGCTCGTCGATTATTGGCTTCGACGCGTCTTGAATAATCGGTGCCTTTTGACCTATGATCATATCTGTTATTAACAAACTCTCCATAAAGTATGGTAATTTTATATTAGAAAGCTTTCGTTGAATCTTGTCTTGTATTAGATTTATCGTTTCTGGACATTTGTGCATGTCGAATAATATGCGACCCAATAAACCATTAAGCCACGTCATTTCGCACATGGATAAAGGAGGTTCGATGTCAGAGGCGGGAGTCGAAGCGGTCTGTGAAATGGTAGCGAGTAGTTTTAAATTATGTTTTACAAATGTATGATACGCATAGCGTTTATACTTACGTCCAGGTATTGATTCATGTATACATTGTAACTCAGTTCCGGAGGACGATCGAAAGCAGGACTAGACGATGTTGGAACTTTCGATTCATTGACGATCGTTTGTTGCGACGTACTCGAGGAATCACTCAGCGATGAAATAGAATTTCTTTTTTTGTGATTCGTTGCAGCGACTAAACGTCTATACCTAAGTTAAATAATATAGAATGAAGATACAAGACTCGTCGTGCGTTACTGTTTTAATAAAGGCGATTCTTATTACCAATCTTCTTTCTGGCGATCGGCTCTTGCGAAAATAAATATCTTGCATGTATCACTTTGATCATTTTCACCAGGTTCTACGGAAGAGCCTTTCAAACTTCGCGTTTGTGTAAAATCTTCGTCGGTTTCGTCCTCGTCTTCCTCTTCATCTATCTCATCTTCAAATTCTTGTTCTAACTGCTCCTCTTCCTCTTTGTTCTCATCTTTTTCCTTCTTTTTTTCTACCTGACTATCTATACTTTCCTCTATGATCTTTTTGTTTTTAAAAGTACGAGTTTCTTTGTTAAAAGATTCTTTCAAGGCAACATTTTCAACCACGGCTCCTTTATCTATCGTAATACAAATGGGATACTTCTTACTCCATCTCCTATATAAAAAAGGATGATATTTAAAGACATTTTGTTTGAAATAGATTTAGTTTGTTTGTGTCTGTCAAACTAAAAAAAAAAATAATTTTAAACATGAATAATTTGGACTGCTTTTATGACTACTGGCTGTAACTACGAAGTAATTACCAATTGCAAAAAGATGTTCTATATAGGTCGTAGGAATATCAATTACTTATTCACCTGACCAACTTTCAGTACCATGTATATTCCGATACATATGAATACTCTATTAAATTTGAAGTACAAGTCACCGGTATACCTTCTTCTAATAAGACCTTCAGGAAGTAATTCTATCTTTGCACCAGCCAGATTATAAGTTCTTCTCCGTGTAAACTTGAGTTTGTGCTTTGGTTCGTCCCAAACAGCCCTTTTTGGTATTCTCATTCTTGTTTCCATTATGCGCAAGGTCTCACCTTCTAGTCTGAAATAGACAGACTTTGTGCGTGCCACGTGATAATTTTGTGGATCGTAAAAATACGGTAATTCGTTTAACCATCCCTCGAATCTTTCTAAAACTGCATGTTCCTCTACCGCAGGTATCTCCAAAACTGGAACCTTTGGCTTTGTAATATTTTTATCTTCAGGTACGGTTGTCAATATTCTATTCACGCTTACTATTGTATCATATACCGTAATAGATGCGAGCACGCCTCCGGCAAAGCCAAGAATATATTCGGGGAATGGAACAAGGTAGTAAGAACAAGTAATTATCATTGTGAAAACAAATATTCTATAAGACAATTGATAGATCAGTTCGTTCTTAAGCCATGCAAATGTTGGTTCAGGTTTTGTCCTACGCGAGAGGATCGTATGTAATAAAGATTTATCGAATGTACCATGTAATTCTTGATCATTACTTTTGACATCGACAAATTGAATATCCGGTGGATTATTCTTTGTTTTATCGTCGGTTTCATTAGTAAAACTTTCATTAAGTTCAGCTGCTTCTACACCACTTTCTATGCTATCTTCTTCTGAATTTCTTGTTTTCAACCCAACTTTTATTTTAGAAAAACTCATAAATCTGCTACTATCGTTTTTAATATCAACAAGCGGCATGGTTTCCACTTTCTCTTGTTTATCAAAAATGTTTTTTTCAGTTGGCGTTACATCTATCAAATCATCCGAATCGCTAATACTAGAGTTTTCTTTACTATTTCGATATCCTTTCTTATGATCGCTCTTCATTTCATGAAGCTTTTCTTCTAATGTTTTTGTAATTTTTCCTTTAATATCTGAGAGTACTTTCCAAGGATCCGACGATTGGGAGGTTCCTTCCGATACGTTTCCATCGATGCTAGAAGACCTCTGTTCCAACTTACTTTCCGTTTTCTCCTTATCAGCTTTTTTCTCAGGTGTCTTTGATGGTGATAAGGATAACTGGGATGAAACCTCCTCAGACTCCAAATCTTGTTTTTCTTCGTCCGTACTAAGGTACAGTTCATCCAATTCATCGTCGCTTGCATGATAACGTATTATTGGGACAGAAGTGGTAATTGGTTTACCTTAACATAAAGGAATGTAAGTTTAATTTGGGTTTAACAAAGCGGATACACTTATTCAAATATGCGATACGTAAAACACCAATGTCTATTAACAAGTATTATCTAATTTAATTTATTAAACTAGCAATGGTATCTACTTGCTTATTTGACACTTGATTGATTTTATACAATATGGAATATGGTTATTTAATAATAACCATAATATTATAAAAGTATTAATAATAACCGGTAAACAAGTGTCATTAAAATTTCAAACATATATCAAAATTTTCTTACCTTTAATCATACCCAACGTAATTTTTCCTGTATTCGATTTAGGATTCATCATCAATCATTTGATATTGAATATTTGATATGTGTCCTTGCACCATTACTGTTGTTTAATACTCGGCGTCGCAATATAATTAGTATACAAAAATCGAATGCTCGTTCAACATTTTAATGTTGTAAAGCTTATTACTAACGATATGAGCGTAAACGTTTTATTTACATATCCTTTAATTTGGGTATGACTCATATTTAAAACGGAACAAAACGAAAGGAAGCAAAATATCCTTAATCATTCTTTTACGTAGTCGGTAAATCTTTTTTACCATGGAAGCGGTATTGTGTTCGTGAAATTGTATATTTCATCCAAGGTGTTTTTGTATTCTACTTCGCAATTTCTTACGATTGCTGTTGTATTACGAATGATTGCGATATATGACAAATCCTTTTAATGTTTTCAAAGTGGTAATACGGTTAAATTTCTGCAGGCCATTCATTGGCTAGATATTCGGTACCGACTAATCTGTGAAGTCACAGCACAGACGAGTTATAAGATAGACCTGTCATGCAATGTAAATTTTTGTCCCAAAGTCCGGGGGTCACGTAGCCCACTTATCATTTTAGTGTCGCATGCGACACTATCGGTTTGGAATGGAATAGGGCAGCAGCACTACCGGAACGGTAGGAATTATAATTAAACATTGCAATCGGTGTCTGCACCATCTCGTCGGTGGTGTCTGTGGTCACAGACGAGGTATAAGCACAGACGAGGTATAGGATAGACGTATCATGCAATGTAAATTTTTGTCCCACGGTTTTGGGGCTACGTAGCCCCATTACCATTTTAGTGTCGCATGCGACAATATCCGTTTAGAATGGACAAAAGGCAACAGCGCTACCGAATCGGTAGGAATTAAAAAGAAAATCGTTTTTCACGGTAGCTTCATTGCAGATAGTGATCGATTTTTAACAAAAATCCTGACCTATGCATCATGATTTTTGTCAAAATGGTCACCATCGCCGATTTCAATGTTTAATGGCTCATTTTAAAGATAAAATCATGCAGAATAATGTTCCGTTGTCCGTTTTTCGATATCGTTAAGCAATGATGAGAAATTAATCTTTTAAGTGTCGGAGTATGGGTCTTTTTCAAGCTTAAAACTGCTGTATCTTTTGAACCAGCCATCCTATCGAAACGCGACTTGCATATTCGTAAAGTAGAGATTTTTCTCTTTCGAATCCTGTGCATACATCAGGATTTTTGCCAAAATGGTCACCACCGCCGATTTCAATGTTTAATGGCTCATTTGAAAAAGAAAAGCATGCAGAATACTATCCCGTTGTCCGTTTTTCGATATCGTTAAGCAGTGATGAGAAATTAATATTTTAAGTGTCGGAGTATGGGTCGTTTTCGAGCTTAAAACTGCTGTATCTTTCGAACTAGCCATCCTATCGAAACGCGACTTGCATTTTCGTAAAGAAGAGACTTTTCTCTTTCAAACGAGTATTTGATCGGGCAAATTCGAGATACTTCGATTTTTGACAAAAATCCTGACCTATGCATCATGATTTTTGTCAAAATGGTCACCACCGCCGATTTCAATGTTTAATAGCTCATTTTAAAGATAAAATCATGCAGAATAATGTTCCGTTGTCCGTTTTTCGATATCGTTAAGCAGTGATGAGAAATTAATCTTTTAAGTGTCGGAGTATGGGTCATTTTCAAGCTTTAAACTGCTGTATCTTTTGAACCAGCCATCCTATCGAAGCGCGACTTGCATATTCGTAAAGAGGAGACTTTCCTCTTTCGAACGAGTATTTGATCGGGCAAATTCGAGATGCATCGATTTTTGACAAAAATCCTGATGTATGCATCATGATTTAGAAAGAAGAAAGCATGCAGAATACTGTTCCGTTGTCCGTTTTTCGATATCGTTACGCAATGATGAGAAATTAATATTTTAAGTGGCGAAGTATGGATTATTTTCAAGGGGGGATGAGATTCTCGTCCTTTATCGCAACAGATCTATTGATGTTACCAACTTCGATTATTGGGTCGAATATGATTCCTAAATTCACCGCTCCATATGGTAGAGGGCGTAAATAAACGTCTGTTGTTTTGCACGATCGGTATTTCAGTACATGGGACACGAAGTGCCATAAGATGATAGGTCTATCCTTATACCTCGTCTGTGGTATAAGCACAGACGAGGTAGAAGAATAGACTTGTCATCCTATGGGATTTCGTGTCCTATGTACTGAAATACCGATCGTACGAAAAAACATACGTTTTCTTACGCCCTCTACGATATGAAGCAGTGAGTTTAGGAACCATATTCAACCGAATAATTGAAGTCGGTAATATCAATATCGGTAATATCAGCTCGTCTAGGCTGTGGTCACAGTTTGATCTGTCGATATGGTAGTTTGCATAGAAAGAATTCGTGGCTTATTGGGCTCCTGCTCTTTAAATAAATTAGATAATATTCGCTGTATCATAAATTTAGTGTTAGAATATTACAGAACGTTTAAGAATAATTTTGTAAGCTTTATAATGAATATTTATTGAAGTGCAAACGAACCGCTTGAAAATTTCTCCTTATTCCTTGACATTCCAAGTAGATGGCGCTAGATGAACACTTTTGGAGCATAGGGCTACCAGCCAAGGGATGGAATTTATTTCGTAACGTGAAGAACAAGTATTTAATAATCTTTAGAGTACATTATCCAGAAAAAAAGTAATTTTTTAAATAAGCGAAAGACGAAAACTCGTACAATCCTAATATCTATTCTCCAGAAAATATGATGGAGATAATATTGCTTCGTACGAGCTTCAAATTTTGGCTGGCGCCACCGTCGGTCATAGTTTGAATATTTGTTCGACGTTTGTGCATGGTTAATGAATTTAAAATTATTCGATCCTATCGAGATTTTATATTTCGTTTGAATTCTTAGTTTTATTCTAATTTATTCTCCACGGTGTATATACATTTTTGCAGAAATCGAGTCATCTTGCAAAAGGGTTATTCGTAGAATTCACCGAACGATCAAATAAAACAGGAACAAGGATAAAGGTTAGAAATCCATAGAATACTATCTTTAAACTTAATTTAAACAGGGGCAAATAATCTAGTAAAATACAAGAACGTATAAGAAAAACATTTTATTCAACCAATATCTTCTTTTAGCAATAATAAACATATTTTTTGGTTTATCAATTAACGCCATCTTACCATTCGTACTTGCACGTATTCCTTTGTTTCGTTCCATCTACTTTCTAGTCGCTTAACACCTCTTCTTTTGTTCATTCTCTCATACGAACATACAATACAACTCAGTCACACATACGCACTTTATTAGATGTAATCATATATTTATCTATTGGTTTGATTTTTTATGTGTACCTTTTTATCGAATATCTATACAATTACCCGCATTTAACGAATGCGTCGCATCTTTCCGCACGTGTCAAACACGTTTTACTCGCGTTCTACATAATATTTCTTGCATTGCGTTAAACATTCGTTAAAGATAAAAGAGAAAGAAGAAATTTCAAAGTAACGATAATAATATCGCATTGTCGTACATTTGCTTATACATAGTCGCATACGCACACACGCGCACGAGCACGTAATCATCGTTCAGTCGATCCGACCTTAAGGGATACACTTAAATTAATAAACTAATTACTATCGATATAAAACTGTGCTTACGAAGGACCGGAGGCTCGGATTTTTGTTTCGGGCTTTTAAAAGTAGTTCCAAAGCTTGATTATCGAATCGAATGAGTTTCTTTCGCTTTCTCGATAAAAACCCGAAGATTACCAATCGGCCGGGGGTCCAGCTTATACTATCTTTGGTCCTCTAGCCGCTATGATTCGTTATCTTTTTTTTTTTTTTATATATCGAATTTCGAAATGTTCCTTTGCCTTTTCGTCTCAAATTTTTTTCTATATTTTCTATGAGATTGGTTTTTTTAGAAAATATTTACATAGAATACATATACATATCCATTTCCGTTAAGAAATTCGGAGAAACGTAGATATAGATACATGTACCGTGCGAATTATAGCAAAATGTGCTTCGAAAGAGAAAGAGAGAGAAGAATTTACAGACGCTTAGAAAGTAATGTGTTTAGAAGAAGAGTTCAAATTCATGTAAGTATTTGTACGTATAATTGTGCATCGATTGTTGTAATTATATTTGTACACTATATTATATATATGTATATATATTTTTACACATTTTCGATTCTATGCAACCGATCATAGGAGAGTCCTTTCTACGACATAAAATTTCGTACGAATTTTAATCAACTTAGGAATATATACATACTCGTTTCTTTCTTTCTGTCTTTTTTTTTAAATTTAAGCATTACCAAAATTTCACTATCGGTACAACGAATCTCTTTAACCGGGCGACTTTGGCTTCGATAGACTATAACACGTAATAGATACAGAGCGCTATAAGTTCGGAATTGAAAATCCACTAAAATTTAATCGAAGTACAGATATACAAAAGAGAATCAAGAGAGATGAAAGACGATTTAAATTAAACACTTTTCGAATCTTTTAAAAAGAAACAGGCACAAATATTTTGCAATTTGAGATCATGATATTTAATACCTGTATTTCGATGTCATTAAACGCTCTATCTGTGCGCCTAAGTGGATATATACTTATAAATTATTGGTAGCAAATAAATACTCCTAGTATGTGCACGGTGACACGAGAAAAATTCATATTTAGATACTTGCACCCTTCTTTCATGCATTCGTATTTCCGTTGGAGAAAGATAGAAAAATGTCCTCGGAGGTAACATATACGATTCATTATAAACGAAATATTAAATCATAATTTAAATCCTTATTTAGGCTCGTTTAGCAGCTCGGTTAGATTCATAAAATTTTCCAACGTTATACAAAGTGCATAAATCAAATCATTAAACATTCTCGATGCCATCTGCGTACACATATCCGTAATATCGCGTCTTTATAATACGTTTTCGTGTATGCATCGAATTCATTGTCTATATACACACCCGCGCGCGCGCTTACTCACACTCACACACACACACACATACATCAATAAAACGAATGGACGGTTCGCGATTCTTTAATCATGGCTAATCTTCGTTATCAATCAAATATCATTTTCTCTCTCTCTATATATAGTATTTATATAGCACTAATCTATTTCAAATTGTCCACCATTTATACTTATAGATATCTCGATAGAAAAAAGTCACAAGTTCGTCGCGGTGTTTGCACTTTACACGGATTATCGTCGAGACAGCAGATGCGGCATAAATTCGATAGTAAACAAATAAAGCGACGTTCGGAAGCGGGTCGCCGATTCGGTAACAACGTTCTCTCCTTCGTTTCTTCTCGGTTCTCTTTCTTTTCGAAATAACTAATCTAAGAATTGCTTTGTAATACGTCAAGCAAAGTAATCGTAGATCCCGTTTAACTATAGATCCTTAATTAGCAACATCGTTTGATAATTTATTAATAATTTTGTTCGAAAGACAGAGACAAAGTTAAGAATATCCTGAGACAATATTCTTCATAGTTTTTCATAGTTTTTTGGACGCGTTCCATATAAGGCACATTGACGTTGCAGATACGAGATATAATTTTGAAAGCATTCTTTTTTGAAAGCTATTCGATAACTCAATCGAAGAAGAAAGAGAGAAGGTGACATAGAGAGAACTGGACGGAGATACTTTTGTTGCCTATCGCGTGCGTTCCGTTCCCTCGACGCGCTCGCGCCGATAGAGAGGCACCGAGGAAATAAAAAACAGGGACCACACGCGTGAGACACATCAAGGGAGGGAGACAAAGAGTGTTCAAAATCAAGCGCAGCGTCAACGGAGAACACGTCGTTCGCGTGTTATTTCTAGCCGATCGACCGTCGATGATCCGTCGCGACTTCCCTTACACACGCGAACCCATTTTTATGGCGATTCCGTCGGTCACGTTTTTGACGATAAATACGCTTACATATTTAGGCTGTTCTTTCTTTTATATCTATACACGTACCTAGGCTGCGTGTACGAGCAAACGGGGAAAAGTAGGTTCGCGAGAGAATACCGTTTAAGAGGCATATGTCGTCTTTGGACGAGGACAATCAACGTTAATGCGTCAATCGATATGAAACAAGCGCGTCGACGAACGGACGACCCATTGGACATTGTTTTTAGGATAATGAAGCCTAGGCCTTTCCACTTTGGGGAGTATCGCCACCTTTCGAGCACTTCGCTTTTTATTACACGATTGGTCGTTCGACGTTCACCGAATACGTTTATTTCAGACATTTGTAGAGAGATCATTGTTTTATATAATATTTTTTTTTTTACGTTTTTTTACGTTATTCACGATGAGAATTAAAGTGACGGTGTATTATAAAAATATGATAATAATTTTTGTAGATATTCAATGCACTTGTTTAGACAAAGTTTGTAAATTTTTTGTGCTAGCAAAACGGTAATTTCTCTCTTTTTTCTCTCGAATAGTAGTTGTCGCGCGTTTACGCACGTAAAACCGCTTTGATATTTGTAATTGCATCGTAGCCGGGCGCGAGTGTCGCGTGTGTGGAGACAACGTTCGAAGACACCGTCGTCGTTCGAAACATCTGCCATTTAAAAAGCTTCGAGGAAGAGCGCTCGAAGTTCGAACTTCGAACCTCCGCAATCGTATTCAGCTGCTCGGCGACGATGTCAACGATAAAAACGATTTTTGGAACGCGATACAAGGACGGTATCGATCATTACCTACGTGTAGATCGATCGATAACGCTCGGATATAGAATGCATCGTTAACACCATGCTCTCACCACCCTTTTTGTCTCGTCTTTCTCACAAATCGTCATTCGTGATTAGAAGATACGATTTGAAATTAGACTTACCCATGTTTCGAACTGCTCATCGTTTGGTCAGTCTCGCTTATGGCTTCTCGTTTATGAGATACGGAATAGTTGACGACGATGTATAAAAAAATCAAACTTAACAAATTTCTAATAACGTCCTTCCATTACAAAGTGCATATACGATGGCTATTGAAATGCAACTTGCAATAAATCTCCGACAAATTCTCAGAAAATTAAAACAAAAGTTCTTTCATTTTGATAAAAAAATTCAAAACAAATCATATCCGTTAGCTGTCGTCTTCGTAAAACACCGTCTCTCTAACTCGCCAACTATTCCATTCTCAAAATAAAAAGGGACTCTCTCAAAGGGTAAAATATTTGAAAAGACGAAAGAAAGTTGTTCGGACCGTGGCCGAATTAGAGGCTTGGCGCGTTCGGTGATCCCGTGGTGGAATCGTGCGTACACCTGCAAGGAAAGGGCGCTCGGTGAGACGAATCTCAGCTGCTGCTACCCGGAACCGGTATCGTTCTGTACGGGGCTGTGCTGCCGGTGGTGCTGGAGACCGCCGATGGTGCCGGTGGTGGTGGTGACGACGATGCCGTGCACCGAGTTTGTTGCCCGGTGTTGTTACGTTGAATGGCATTCTGCTCGACACCGGTGGACACCTGAAGCGAACGATAGTCTAACGCCGGCGCCGCTGGATGCTGACCCTCTCGATGCCTCCTCAGGTCGACCTTCCTTTGAAAAGCCTTGTCGCAAAGGCCGCATTGGAATGGCTTGTAACCCGTGTGCTTGCGCATGTGAGTGATCAGATTGCTGCTTTGAGAGAACGCTTTCCCGCATACCACGCATTTGTGGGGCTTCTCACCTGGAATATTAATTTAGAAATCGTTTTGTTAGAGTTACTCTTTCTTTTTTCTTTCGACATGTTTCAAAACAGAGCTCGGAAGAATTAATTAAAATAATTAGCTTCTATTAGCTCGGTAATAATTCTTCTCGTCATCGAGCATCGAGATTACGGATAACAAAAAACCATCGCCTCGTTCAACTCATCCAATGTTGTCCTCGATTTAACTTTGTAGTTTTAATGACTAAACGAAACTCAGAGAACAACATTACGAGCAGGTCTAATCGTGTGAGTGAAGCGCGCGATCGAGAATCGGAATTGCGAACTCTTGGTTCGTATTGGCCGATCGTAAATTCGATTACCGCGCGAAGAAGACAACGGGACGCGGTTTGGAATAATGAAGCAAGGTTAACCAAACGCAGCTGTATCAACTAATAAATCGTATTGGTCGCGTTCGCCCGTCGGATGGCGCAACTCACACGAAGCGGTTTTGCGTCAACGCGATGAGTAAAGATGCTAATTCGTTCGAGACGATCGCTGCCGGGATCGTCTTTCTTCGGGATCTTCGATTGAAAGACTTCGTTATGGTTTCGTACGACGAACTGTCGATTATTGCGTTGGCTGATTCATCGATCATTTTTTTCGGATCAATCGTATTATAATATGAGAAGAAATATAAGTATCGTTCATTGTGATCTAAACTCTTTAATATTTCATAGTATAGTTATAGAAAGGTTATGACAAAGCAGCGATCTTAAAATTTTATATTGAACATCTTAATTTTAAAGTAGGTACCACTGTATTCTATAGCTTCTCTCTCTTGCAAATAGAGCTCGAACGTGAGAATGAATTTGTCGTACACGTCGCATCGTAATTAAGTCGATTGATCTCGCTTTAAACGTAGCGTAATAACGCTTAGGGTGCACCTGATCGAAGGCCTACGCACACGGGCGATATATAGTGGCAATGCAATCGCGTTGATAGCAATCGAGCTTTATTCGCCTTCGAAACAACCTCGTTATTTCGAGACAATCGATATTAGCTGACGAAAAAAAAAAAGCCTCGTCGTGTCCTCCTTCGCTCATACATAAGAAATTAAGAGGAACGATCGAGCGATCGCGTAACGCAATAGCTCACTCTTTTTATCTAGATGACCGAACATCGATAGCCACGAACAAGTCGACGAAACGTAATAAACGGATGGGGCGATATTACAAAGTGTGCTAGATACAGTGGTAAATTTTCTATATTTATGAACCGCTTATTGTAAAAGTGGTGTGAGTCCATTCGTTAGAAAAAAAATTGAGTCAAATCCTTAATTTAAGGTGAACTTTGAAATATAATTAATAAAATGGCTCGTGTATCTATAATCGTGTACGTGGGTGTACGTGTATATACGTGTGTATGATATGTATACGTAGTAAAAAGGTCGCTTGAGACAAGTCGCGCGAGTTAATGACAATAAAAAGAGGAAAAAGTAAAGGAAAGAGCGAGTGAAAGGAGAAAGAAGAGGGTCGGGTCGTACGACTTGCGAGCCTTTTTCCAAAGGTCCTTCGGTCGGACGTCTAACGTCGATCGCGGCGAGAAGATAATAAAGGTAAACAGCTGTTCCTCCGTTACGTCGCCATCGAAATTCCGAGCAAACAGTTTTGCGATTATAAAGCGACGATAAAAACGTGTATCCCCGACGACGATGGCGGTGGTGTTACACCGACGGAAGGCGTCGCCGTTAAGATTCTATCGAAAAGGAATTAATTCTAGCTCGACTCGACTCGCCATCGTCGACCACCAACTCCTACGTACGTAACGTACCTACCGTTCTGCTAACTCGTGCCGATGCCTCGAGTGTTCGCGCTTTTAGTAAAACGTTTATCGTGCTAGCGTTTAAGACGAGAAAGAGAGAGAGAAGGATAAAGAGAGACAATTTCTTTGCCCACACAGCCACGAGTAAATTTTCCACGTAAATTGCTCGAACATACGTGTCGTATATAACACGAACGATATCGGCGAATAATATTCTCTGGAGAACGGTCCCCGCTCGTGAAGTGAAAAGTATATTAAAACGGTGAAAGATATGCGACTGGTATTATAAGGACGTATACACAAAGGAGAATAAAGGTATATACCGCGAGCCTAGCGAACGTGCCGGCTGTATTTCACGATGGGCACTTACGATAAGTCTCGTTTCAGATATCAAGACGATTCTCGATTTCCCTCGTAAATTTTACCTATCGTCTCTTCATCCGCGTGACATCTCCGTCCGTTCGGGTAAGAATTTTTAATAGAAAAAAAAACGTTTCAATCGTGATCTTCTTTTTTTTACTGCGTCGGCGAACAAAACGCGATCGGCAAATAAAATGTAGTCGGCATCGTTTGAAGTTCGTTGAAAGGTCCTGTCATCTTTCTCGGATGAAAAACAAACGACTATTATTGCGTGGATATGTATTTACACGCGTTCCCGAGAAATCGATCTGCTCGATTATACGTTCTCATTTCTCCATCTCTCTATCTTTCTTTTTAATTCAGCGTATCGACGATCATCGAATATACCATTACAATTATTATCGCTCGATGCGACAGTGCGAACAATGGTAAAGTCCACGAGGACTATTGAATATTGTTGTCGTACTGTCCCGCCACTTCGTTCCTGTCATCGCTCGTATCTACTCGCTACGCGAAGAAAAATACAATTATAGTAATTGCCGTCTAGGATTCGATCACCATGACTTCGCTGAGTCAAGGCAAAACGAAAGAAAGCAGGACGAGAACACGAAAT
Organism: Ancistrocerus nigricornis; assembly: GCA_916049575.1. NCBI lineage: Eukaryota > Metazoa > Arthropoda > Insecta > Hymenoptera > Vespidae > Ancistrocerus > Ancistrocerus nigricornis. The sequence continues at coordinate 34,228,657 of OU696664.1, read as the reverse complement.
AGAAAGAAGGAGAAAGATAGAAATAGAAGCTTTCCGTCGCGTGTTTCTGTTTTGAAAGAGAAGCCACGGGGAGTTTTCGAGATAGAAATTAGACGTAACGCATAACTTAGAAGCGTGTTGTCGCAATCGATTTTTTCGCACGCCGTAAACGCACGGATAATCAAAGCAGGGAGAACGAAGGATAGAAGTCGAACGGGTGGGAGACTTCTTTTTAATATTTTATCGAGGAGTGGTCGTATCGATTTTTTTTTTTCAAGATTTCAACAAAGTCGAAGCATTACTTTTACGATATATCAATTGCATGATTGGTGGTTACTGCATAGGATAGATTCTGGCTTGTAACGTAGGGCCAAAGGGACGAAACGGGACCCCCCCAGAGATTTCGATCATCTCGCGATAACGATAAGCGAAAAAACGTAAGAAATACCGAACGCGAGGTTACGGGGGAACACGGCGAAAAATATTTATCGAGTGTGTCAGCGACCGAGACGCGCGCATACGTACGCGCGAACCAGTATATCGATCCATCCCGACTCTCATTACCGGCCCCTTACCGACCGACTTAAATATTTACCGACTGAAACGTTCACTTCGTGGCCGATTTTAATGATAGGAGAGGTAGAATCGTATCCGCGGCCACGCGCGAGTGCGCCTGTGCGAGTCTGTGTTCTCTGCGCGCGCGAACTCGCGCGCGTATCACTCGGAGCATGCAAGAAGCGACCATGTGAGAGAGAAAGAGAGAAGAAAGGGGTAGGTCGGCCGTTGGGGGTGGCACTCGCTTAATTATGCAGGACTCGCCTAACGAACTTGATGTAATAACGCGATGTCGTATCAACGACGATGGTGAAAGAGAGTCGGCAAATCGACCCACCTCGTGCTCGGCTATTGTTCGATAGCGATCGGTTTAGACAAGACGATGAGCGACTTTTACGAATACGGGATCTCTCGTGATAGTAATAAAATAGATCGATATGCCGTGACGCGAGCATTTTCATCGTGGGGATGCTTGTGAAACTGGAGTCTTTTTTAAACCCTTTTCCGACCGGTGATAGCGATGCGAGAGTATCGGGTAGTGTTGCACAAATTTTTCCAAAGTTTAAACACCGTCTAACTAGCTTTAAATATAGAATGATGAAGAACTATGTCAATGGTTGTCAATGTGTTAATATCGTAATACCTTTATCTTTGATATATCGCTCACGATGAATCAAGTCAATAAAGTAGATTGCAATAGGCACATATTTTCTTGATAGCTTCGAGACATATTTCTCTCGTTACAGCATCAATGCCATTTTCATTATCCATTAACGTCGATAAAACGGAAAATCGATTATCGTCTATGACAGAACCTCGTTCGTAAACAAACGTCTGTTGGAAACGTTTTCGCTTTAAACTCTTTCCGACAACTTACGTTATTTGCATCAATTGCCTCTTGACACGCGGAAAAACGTATCGAATGTATTTCCAAAGTAAAATTGGGATCACTCCCTATATCCTCTTTTTCTTTTATATTATATCATTTCCATGATCGCGAAAATTGTATGCGAGACGCATTCGTGGATTGGGAATTCCACGAGCATCATTTTATAGGGTAGGGTCGTGAAACATTGTTTCATTCCGTCGGAATACTTTCCGGAAATGGTTCATCGGCGGTTCACCCTTTTTTTATTTTCTTCCTCCACGAGAGAAAGAAAAAATGGTGAAAGGACAAAGGGAAATCGATCGACGTTCGTCATATATACGATATTTCTCGATCATGCACTTTCGCAAAATTTATTATTAATCCGAGTGTATAGGGGTAAGGAAATTGCTGCGCGCATGCAAAATAATTCGAAAGCGCGGGCAACGTAATCATTGAAATTGCAGTGGATAGAGGAAGGCGCGACACGTGTGTGTATCCCTTGGTTACGTTCCTCCTTTTTCCGTGTCTTTTCTGTATCATACGTAAGAAAAAAAATAGCTATGGACTCGAGGAAAATCAATTTCGCGATGACGGCCGTCGGTACGATATACGTCGATCCATTATTGATTATTCGATGGATGCAGAAATTCTACACTGTAGGCGTATACGTAACTTTGTAGAGAGATGACGTTCATCGATATAACGTAATCGGTGCTTCGATGGAATTTTATTCCGACCGTGTCTCTTGATACACCGATTTACATATCATCGAAAGTTGATGAATTAATTTCAACATTTTTATGCTCACATCAATTCGAGTGGTCTTCGAATGTTTTAAGGTTACTTAAGTGTTTTATATTTTATAGAAAACAATAAAAATATTTGCCAATCGCATATGACTTCGTGAAGTTACAATATTCTTCTTAAAATCTTGCAGTCTCTTCGAGAACTAATAGAAAATCACGTAAACGTTTCTCCGGCCAGATTCTGTCGATAATTTTCGATCGGAGGACTTCCACGTACGAAAGGCGATTAAGTTTAAAGAACACATTCGATTAATTTCACTTTTCAGGATAGAACGCGTACGGGTCTGTCGCGTATTCCACGGGAATTATTTATAGGACACGGTTTTGCATGGGGAAAACTCCGAGTAGAGAAGACTACGTATGGATGCGCTGAAAACAATACCGCCTTGGAAAGAAAGAGAAAGAATTGCAATTACACAGAGCGCAAAACCTCGAGGGATTATTATCACGCCATTTCTTCTCCACGGAGGGTCCGTCCCTCGGGAGTTGCTCCGAGTCGTTCTATCGAACGGTTCGGCGTTACCGTGTACGTGTGTCTATGCGCGAGTGCATATAAAAGTGCCCGTATCGGTTGGCGATGATAGCGATCGCGGGTAGTATCTTTTCCTACGGTGGCATTAACTTTTACGATGATACGAAATACGCGGTACGCGTCGGCAGAACTTTCGATTTTACACAAAGTTGCATGAAAACTTTGATTTCGCAGTTTTTTAAATTACCAGGCTCTCGGTTAGAAGGGTGAATTTAAAAACGGGAGGTCGATTCCCCTTTGTCTGTCGTTCCTCGGCTCGAGCATTTTTCATTTGCAACAAAGTGTAAGCGTAGAAGAAGACAATGGTCGAAAGGGTACACGTAATTCGACCCAAGCAAGAGTATTCCAATAAATAAATACGAGTAAGAAAATTATTCGTCGGGGTGGAAAGTGAGTATTCGTATAAAAGTACGAGAGATCGATCGGGCAAATAGAACTGTTAGTCGCAGAAGATTTATCGAATGAAACAGTCATCTGGTTCGTAATAAATTTATCCGAGAGTCGTGCAACATAATTCCAAAGTATCTTTCGAGTTTCCAGTATTTTCCAAGAAAGTATATTTATTGATTAAAATGAGAGACTTCGTATACGGGTAGGTAAAACGTATATGCGCGTACGATATGTAATTATCATCGGCATACTCATATATTAGAGAAAACTACGATATGAGCTAGCCGAGCTATCGTGAAATCTTTCGTAGTTATTTTATGAAAAATAATGATTGCGGCTTGCTCTCGAGCTCTATTCGTTACTTTGTCTATCGTATCGAATTTATCACGTTCGTCCTTTCGAGTGTCCACGTGAACATCGTTGCAAAGTTACAAAAGTATATATATTTAGTTTTATTATTTACGAGCCAAACGTTTCCGCCTCTAGCGTTTATCGAAAAGCTACGCGAAATCGGCGAATCATTTGCAATTCGTAAATAAAGAGACAAGCACAATTCCAACTTCGTGGTGACACTGGTGACTAGACTTATATGCGCGTTTGTCTTTTCAGGGTTACATTATATAACGCACACCTTGTAACGCGCATAAATATACTATATAGGTACATACGTCCCGGCTCGCTAATTACCCGTATTTTAGTTGCGAGCATTTATCATGAACCGCTTTTAATTACACTTGGCCGGTATTTTAGCAGAGTGCTTTAGTTGAGTCTTTAAATTTAGTCACTGTAAATAGTGTACGAACAGTGAATTTAGTGTTAAATTCAAGATGACTTTTAATTAATAATTTAGTCAAATGGAATAACAATTTTCGATGATTTCGTTCGTTGAGACGATATCTCGTTTTCAATTTTTTCCATTACATATTTAATATTTCTGGAATAGTCTCACATATTTCGCGGTGAAGTAGCGTCTTTTGAAAAAGACACTTGACTAAAGCGTATCGGGAAATCGTTGAAACATTAGGGAAAAAACTTCTAAAATTACTAAACTACTAAATTATTTAGTTGCACTAAAACGTTTCATTAAAACACAGGCCGTGTGTAAATTAGCCAAGACTGTTGCGAAGTCACAAATATCGGGGTTAGAATCTTAAAACTTGAAAGAGCTCTTAAGAACGTAGGAAATCTCAGAATTCGCAAAGGATGAAGGGTTTTAGAATCGCGATCGCGTGAAAACGGAAGGAAGCTCGGCATTAATCGTTCATTCTCGCGTTTAGCTACTTCACCGGTTGCACCGTTTACGTTTCCCGCGCGGGAAACGATGAAACCAAAGGACGACAAAGGGTCCTTCCACGTAACTCCCCACCTTTTCGCTATTAGTAATTAGCACGCAACACGTTCCCCCTTCGGCCTGGGCTCGTGCCGGTCGCGTGTCGTGCCGGAAACTCGCTTAGTGCGCGGCAAACAGACCGTTTCTCATCGTACACGCTCTCCTTCCGCTGGTTCTCAGGAGAAAATGTGCCTCGCGCAGCTGATTAAATCGACATCGAAGCATCCCCAATGTTTGACGGAACGTACGCCTACTCCTTTTTTCTCTAATCTTCTTTAAAAAGCTGACAGTCTACATAAATTGTTCGAATAATGTCATTTTTTTGACAAACTATTGCAAAATTTCGATCGATCCTAAAAATCGATTTTCTGAATTTCCAAAGATATCCTTCTAGAGTAGTTTTACTTGGATCGCGTCAGCTGTCGAGCAGACGTCAGACGTTATACGCGCATCAATAAAGACATGTGTCCGATTCGTATATAACCGTTATTAGGACACCGCGATGCATGACACACGCGTGATGCGCCATGCGTGTGCGTTACGATAGGTATAGGAAGCACTACCCTGGCCACGTGATCGCAGTTCCTAGCTCGTTCACGGAAGGAAGAGATTTGGGGAACGTCGTAGTCATACTTATCAACATCGATCGATATCGTACTAACTTCTATATTATTTTAGGGAAACTAAAAATATTCTTGCCTTTATATATTTAGGTCGCTGGTCCATCTATTTTGTATTATTCTTTCTTGAAGTTGCTCTAACTTTTGTTCTAAGAGTTTCTTTATCACGCTATCATTACGAGTTGTTTCTGATTCAAAACATACAGAAATGATGAGGTATTATATCATTATTCGTCAACTATACTTTTTGATATTCTCACGGTACAAGAAAGAATTCGTGACTTTCTTGAAAAGGGAACCCCTCTCTTCTACGATATCGCGTAACGCCTTCCAGATGGTACTCGCGTGCGACGTGGGTGTCGTCGAGGCACCGATACTTCATTTGTCCCGATTAAGTGGAAATTAGCGATATCACGAAAGGCTTAAACGGTACTCGAAGATACGAATCTATGATAGAAGGAGAAAGTGAGAGCGAGAGTTGTTAGAGGGGTTGTTGGTTTACGAGAGAAAGAGAAAGGGTCGCGTAATTCTCAGGAGAAATTGTCGGTGTAATGATTCGCAGTTGGGTGAATTATGAAGGTAACGTAGCGTGGTTGCGGTTTTACGTTAGGAGTCTTCACTCGTAGGACGTAGGGGACAGCTTGCGGCATATGTAATCATTCTTTGCCTCGTGAAGCGACGCGACCGAGAGACGCTAGTCCGGCGAGTGTCATTTTCTCGATGGATTTAGAAGAATGATACGTGACTATTCTAAATGCACGAATCTCACCTTTCAAATACAAAAAAGAAATGGATTTAATAATTATTTTTTAAACAATTTGCATTTATTAAGATTCGTATTTCTTCATTTTATTTTGTTGCAAGCAAGAAACAAAGCTATGCTTAAGAGATAATAGACGACCAACAACTATAGTAAATTCCTGTCTTAGCCGCGGTGTCACACGATAGTCGGCTTTTGTAGAAGAGTATCGACCAGCGAGCCGTCGCGTCGTACCGTAATTTCGTGCGTGATTCACTCACATGTTACAACGAAAAGAGGCTATGCAGACACACGGTAGCGCCGCGATCACGAATCTAAACATCTAATTAGGTACGTCGATATTCGTGCGGTTTTTCACACTCCCCTGTCGCACCGCACTGGTCGTACCTCTAAAAATCCGTTTCTTGCCTCGTGCTTTTCGCAGAAGTCGAACATTTGTGAGCGAAATAGTCACGCTGGTAATCCTGACGATGATAAAAGAACCGCGAAAAGATAAAAAAAAGCTGCTATATATACGTACACCCACGAACGATTTCGGCTTGGAAATAATTTGACCACCGACGACGATCAATAAATTATTAAACGACGCGTTAGACGTTGTTACGTATCATTCGACGGCTTTGGGGGTCATGCTCGAGGGACTAAAGCGATAGGAAATTTATGACACGGTCATAGCCATCCCTCGTTAGAAAGAAATTAGGAAGTCTAACAGTAGGAAGTAAGGAAGGAAAGGAAACGTAAAAGGGGGAGAGGATCGTAGCTCGTTACTTCAGATTCCACTTTCCATAGGGAACTATCGACTTCCCTTACAGTATTATATATACCGTATGCGTGATTTGCGTGGCATGTGTCAGCGACAGAAGTACGTAGCACCATAGCGTATCGCGAGCAATGACGATTAGAATGGCAATGACGATGATGCGATTCTCTTCTGCGTGCATCGATATACTATACGACCAAACATGAACCCAAATGCTCGCGACGTTTTTTTTTTTCACCTCTTTTTTTTCTACCGTTTCTTTTTTCGTTCCGAGTGCACGCTCGACCGAGTAAACGAGCGACTCGCGGTGTAATTCCATTTGCGCGATAACACGCACGGAACGGAGACCCACCTCTTGTTCGCTACGCGATTTCTGCCTACTGTTTTATGGGATTCTTTTTCACGAATTTATGCTTTCCTATATGGAGATGGTTTGGATTTAATGAGCTTATATCGGATCGCGAAACTCGCTTTTGGGTTTGACAAAATTCGAACTTAATGCAACAGAAATGTTTCGGGACGTTTCCAAGACGACAAAGTTCAGACTAGAAGAGTTCTTTCCATATAGTCGGGAAAAACACCGGGGGAAAGGGTATTGCTTTAGCTCGTATCTTTCTTCGGGTACGACTTATGTTCGAACATTTCGTCGATCGCACGGCAACAATAGGAACTCTGAATAATGTAACGGAGTGGCAACAAGCGGGCTTCATAAATAATTCGTAAACCGTTCTAGCGGACTCGATCGTCTTGAACTTTGTCGTTGGTCTCGTCTACGGTACTTTGGATACCCCGAAAACAATGAACGATAAAAACAGCGACAATGGAGTGAATGCCGAGCGACCAAACTTTACGAAAAACGAACCAAGCTCGGACGATAACCACGAGGAGTAGTTTACCAGAGCTAGATGCCTTGTTACGAACTGCTGGAATTATTAAATTCAATGGACGACGAATGGTCGAGAGAGTATTAACTAGACGGACGAGCTTTTGCTTTTACTGTGCGATACGAAAAGCTTCTCAGGTTTCTTGAATATTAATGCGCCTGCAAGTGGCACGTTAATGTCAATCTTTCGCGTTCAACTTTTCTATCATGTATTTATAGTAAAATCGAGAGATTTTGAGATATCATTTTTTTTTTGTTGCCCTTAGATCATTCGTTTTAAATACTATTGTTAGTTAAAGTACTATTGTATCGTTATTAATTATCGCTTTGGATAATAGACTATGCGATACTCACCGGTGTGAATGTACGTGTGCTTCTTCATATCCGATTTTTGATGAAACCTCTTGCCGCAATATTGACAGGGGTAGGGTCTCGTGTCGGAGTGAATTAGAAGGTGAGTGCTGAGCGTGCTCGATCGTTTGAATGCCTTCCCGCATTGTTTGCACTGTAACAAGAATTTCGCGGTTTCTCGCGTGAATATTTCCATCTGAAAAGTTTTTTTTTTTATAAGTACGTTTTAGATACTCGTACGATACGTTACGTACGAGAATTATTATAAAAAAGATGTGTATGCGCGCTCTCGTTACTAGGACGACCCTTTCGCACTCGTTGCTGGATGTATTTATTAAAACGAAAGGATAGGAATTACGTGCCTGGCGAAGTATTCTCGCAATTATACTTTTGTCGTATTCAGCCCTTTGTTCTTCATTCAATTCAAGAAGAAACGAAGTATATCCCGAACGGAACGGGTTTCCGTTCTCTTTTGTACCCCACTTCCTTCATTGCCACTTGTCGGACATCCGACAAATCACTCGTGACCCAATTTTACGCCTTTTATTTATATCACATCTTACACAAGAATGTGCATGATTCGTGGAACGTCCATTTCTTTGGTCGCTCCTTTGAAACTGACACATGGTCCTCGAAGCAATCTCTCCCTTGGTCATTCGTTTGACTTTACACATATTTTTTAATAAATAAACTCAATCTTAACAATTTCGCAAGTAGATTATAGTTTTAAAAAGTCTATAGCTAAACACCATAGCGTTCTAGTATTAAAGTATGAATGGAAATAAAAAATGTTGCTATCCAAAATCCCAATAATTATAATTCAACATGACGTAGAACTACGTTAGTACGTCGATGTTTTAGAAATCATTGGTAATTCACAATTAGAAACAAAATTAGAGCCTGTCGTTGACACGATAAAATGTTGTAACTCGTTTCTCTTACTAGAAAGTTGAAAAAAAAGGTTTAGGTTCGAGAAAAGAAAAAATAAGCAAGGAGGACTTTGAGACGAAGGAAAGAAAAAGGTAGTGCCAGAGCGCCGGGACGCCCGACGCACCTGTGTTCACGCCGAGCGTCGTTTTTCTCTTTTCCGACTCATTGTAGTACAGGCGCCAGTTGTCACAATGCTATCGTAACACGCGCGTCTCTTCGCGGACAATATACCTACATGTAAGTGGCTGGATGGAATCGCGTATGATCGTACCATCGTGGAACATTATTTATGTATGTACGCGTTTCTTCTTGTCTTTTTCGCGAACTTGCTTTTTTCTTACCACCCTTTTTCGAATCCTATCATTTTGAGTCGAGCCTCGTCGAAGAAACGATAGAAATATAACAGGAAAAATGATTGTAGCGATTCGTTTTAAAATATTATCGACTATTTAACGATCTATTATTTCTCTCTTTTTGTTATTATAACGAAATAATTTTTAAAGCAAATTCTAACCGTAATGTATTAACATGACACAGAAAAAATATTACAATAACCAGAAAAACTTTCTAAAAGTGGTCCAGCTATCCCGCAGTTTCCGTTTTTATGCAAATTTTTCGACCAAGCACGGTGGTTTCGGTCCCGTTAAGGTTAAAGCTCGAAGGGAAAAGTCCCCGGCCGCATTCCCATTGTTCACGTCCATTCTGGATCCGGATTTAACACGGAGCTCGTGTAAAGTAGCGAGGGGAGAAAAAAGAGGAGCAGGTTGTTCCGATTTTCTGCGCGTTAACGTTTCGCGGTAAAGGCGGCATTGCCATAGTCCTTTTCGATCGCCCACCGCAAATACATGCTTCATACATACGTACATACACGTTTACACATCGGACGAGAGTCGTCCTGTATTCGGACTACGCCAAAGTGAAACACCGAAACCCGTTCTCGCGTGTCCCCGTGGGACGCGTTGTCGAACGTGAAATGACTCTTAAAGGGGGGTGGCCCCGATGCTGATCGTTGCTTTCATATGTGTCCCGACGAAAGAAACTAAAAAAAAAACCGGGGAAAGATGGGAAAGGGAAAAGAAGAAGAAGAACTCGACCGGTTCGATGAAAAGCATCGAAGTCTCGACTTATTCGCCCGTTTTACCATTCGTACGAACCCTTTGAGGGTTTCGTTCGCGATAGCAATCTTTTTACGTCGTTATGGAAATATATGAAACGGTAATTGAAGTATTTCGATCATGTTATTATTCAGGATTTGTAGAGCATGTCCGTAATTTTGTTATTTAAACTTTGAGCTATCGCATCGAGTACGGAAATTTCAATCGTCGAAGCAAATACGAGACTATGATAACTATGGAAAACGATAACCGAGTAAGTAAGCCGATAACGGTTTAACTTCCTTCTCGTTGTAAGAAAAAGAGGGAGGAAATAAATGTTTGTCGCGAAGAAATCGCGTCGGTGAAAAGATCGTCCGTCTCGTTTGCTGATCAGGGGCAAAGGGAGGAAAATTAGAGAAAAAGAGAGAGTAGAAGGAAGGACGGAGGTAAAGGGAGATCGTTAATAAGCACCGCGGCACTTCGCGTTCGAGAATCGCAAAGGAAGCGGTGGATTGTGGGAATGAAAGCGGGTAGGGAGTGGAGCATGCCATTGTCGCCGCACGAAAGCGGTCACTTCCGGTGGCGCTTCGAGACAAAAGGGAGACTTATTGACGTCCATACAACGAAGCCCGATTCGAAACGAGATGCTGCCGCTTGACCAACACTTTCACGAAGCGAAAACAATATTTTTCGATTTGGGGGTGTTTGTTTTAAGGGTGTTTCAATAGGAATTAAAATTTGTGGTCTACGAAATTCGTATCCTTTGAATTTTATTCTCAACAGCATAGATTTTACAATCATTTTTAACAGATGGTCTTTTTAAAATCAAATTTTTCACGAGGTCCCACTTCCCAGTTATAGAAAAAAATCCCGTGCGAAGAAGTTTTTCACTCGCAGCGATAAAAGCACGAACCAGGAGCAAATAGTGGCGAAAATTACGGTGTCGCACGAAATTTTGTAGTCGCCGAAAGGTCGAGCTTGCGGAGGTTTCGTTGGTCGTACAGCGATCTACGAGCCGATCGGTATCGGAAAGCCGGTAGGTACTTCAAGCGCGGGCCGAGTTTGGAAAAATAAAATCAGTCCTTCGGAATAAAAACGGCGTGACGTGTCTGGCCCGCATATCCTAATATGTCCGCATTACAGTTACGTGTCGGACGTAAAACCACGGCCCGAGAGAGTTCGAGGTACCATCGAATCGTGCGTAATTACGACGTAGTCTTTTGCCGATCTCCGATATCCGTATATATGTACATACACGTCAAAACATTTGACCCGTTTCTTTTCTCGCGTACTCGACTCTGGGGGGGTACTTATATACTTTCGCAGGAATTTCGGATCGCGTGACTCCTGAAAATCGGTATAATCAGAGACACGTCGTTCCTTCTTTCACCACGAAATCGCAGATTTCGTTTGTTTCATTACTACCGAGATGAGTCGGAAAAGGAAAGAGAGAGCATTATTGTATCGAAAGGGAGATTCGTACGAAAGTAGTATAAATTGTAAGTAGTATAAAGTACTATAAATTCAAGATTAATATTTAGAAGCTCAAAATTCGACCTTTTTATTATATTATTAGAAATCGACTAATTACTATCATAAACGAAATTCTATTTACTTTAAAACTACGTTCATCAAAAACACGAATCTTTTTTTACCGGTATCAAGCATACAAATAAAAGAAATTTTGCCGAACACGCGCATGGGTTCGCACCGCTCGAAGGGTCGATATAAAGCAACGAATCCTTCCTCCGTGTTCGATTAGTATTCCGTAGGAGTGCGATCGAGTATCGGCCGGTCCGCGCGGCAACTTCAAAAAGTTCGATGCTCGACGAAAGCTCGCGTTGATGCGCAAGGCCGTGGGCGCGCACACGGGAGAGAATTTATTCGCGTGGCTCCGCAAATTGACCGTAAAAAGAATCACGAATGGTGGTGCATCGGGTACGGCGATTAACCTCGGCAAATCGCCGCGTTGAGACGCAGTCATAATTTTTCTGGACGACGTTCGAAGATCGAGAGAGCGGTTGCACGCGTATACGCAGGAATACTCGGACATACGTACGCGCGTCTGTCTGTTCGTATATATTAAACACACACGCGTAACGACGCTGTAGGTCTCGATCTTTGATCGGCAAGATCCTCGTTCGTTCTCGTGGATCCAGTCGTGCGCCGGATGGAAATCGAAGTTGGTTTTTACGTTCGCGCGAAAGAGAAGCGCACCGATAAAAGTCACGAGTCGAGTGCTCGTCGAGCTCGTAAAATTGACTTCGTACGGTAAACCCACGCACGAGCCACCTAAAGGTGCGCACGCTCACTTAAGAGAGAGAGGAGAACGGTCTATGTGTGTGTGCGTGTGTGTCGTGGAAGGTAGCTTCGAGATTTCCAGGACCGATATCGCCCGACTTCCTCGAAGGCCTATCGTCGATCTTCGCGCTCGACGATTCGCGCTTCTCCACGACGAGGTCCACGAGCTGGTTTCTCGATCGAGAAAAGCGAAGATATCCCGAAAAGTTTTTGGTCGATTTCATCGGCTATACGATTTTCTTTCAAGTCGATCTTTTCTCAATTTGATTACTTATTCTTTGATGTACCTATCAACCGTATATCAAAGAAAACCGAATCTCGTAAATTATTGGTAAACATTATAAGGAGAAAGTAACTCACCTGAAAACTTCTCTCCGATGACGACGGTGGGGTGAGAGGCGAGTGATGAATTTGTCTGGTGATCATAGAAGTCGTCGAAGGATTCCTGGAAGAAGGTGCTTTCGTTTCTCTCGCCTCCCTCTCGCAAACCGATCCAGGCGACCAGATTTCATTCTTCCTGCCGATGTTCGACGAGATGTCGCTCGGCTTCGTGCTCAGATTCAGTGGTACTTCTTCCTCTGAAACGTGCAATTAGGATCGATCATTCGAAATCGAAGTGCAACGATCACCGTTCAGAGTCGTAAACGAAAGGGACCCGGTAGAGATACTTGTTTTTAAAAATAGAATTATCACGTGATTACCACCGTGCCACGTGATAGTGCAATCTTTTGCGAAAAGTAGATATTCTCTAACGAGTCGGTACAACGAGTACGAAATTCGTCGTGCTTCGTCGCGTATTCGCGAGGAAAGAAACAAAAAAGTAAAATAGTAGTAATGGGAGAATACCGAGCCGTTTATTCTTATCGAGGTGGCACTTAACGTTTCGCTATCTCCCAGCGTATATACCGCGTAAAACGCGTAGAAGAAGCATTTTCTTGGAAAATGTGTCGAACGATCGCGGCACGGAATTACCGGAATGGAGCGTTCGTACGAACGGGGACGCGAGGGAAAGTTCAGAAGAGAGGAAGAGACCACGGCGAAGGATTCTTAAATGAGTTTAATTAGGCGCGTTCTCGAGTACCTCCTCGTTGAACGATAAGATTAAATTCTGGCAAAATAAGCTCGTTCAAGAAGATACTACCGACCGGTCGAGATATCGGCTTGGCCTATTTTATTTTTCGCGTGGAAAAACAGCCTAAAATAAAGTGTTCAATAGCGCTTCGTCAGAGTCGTTCGAGTATTATCGGAACTAATTGGAGGAAGAACCTCCGTCGATGTCGCGACGTCGTCGTTCGGAAAAATAACGCCTTTAGAGGTGTAGCAGCTGCACGATTAGCCTTTGTTTTAACCTCCGTGCCACGATCGTAGCAGGTACAACAATCAGCCCCGTTCCTCGCTATTTACGAGCACCGTTCATTACGGAATTGTCCGACTATATCGTCTCGTTATCCGATTCTTCGTAATCACGCGACGATACGTCGAAACCGTGTCGTTCGCGTCATACGCCTTAATTATTCCTATTCTAAACGATCGCGACGCGATTAGAATAAATTTTTTCGAATCTTCTCTAGCGTCAGGCGCGAAAGGTTAATTAACAAAAGTAGCGATTAAAGAATTCATGAGAGTATACGTACGAAAAAACGTATGTTAGATTAAGCTTCACATTTTACGACGAAGATGTCTAAATAATATAAACCGTATGCTCGATCGATCGGACGGGTCAAAAGTCGCGAGATTAACGTTTGAAGAATTCATTCTAGCTAGAACGATCGGTTACATCCAACGCGTGGTACATCCAATGGACATTAATCTTAAATTCGTTCGAGTATAAAAACGATCGAATTAGTTTATGTATGGAGAAAAGAGAATCCTCTCACCGAAAGCAGCTTTTTCCGTGGGGCATCTCGGCGAGCCAGGCTTGACCGGGCTGAGAGGTTCCGGATGAATGGGCGAACAATTGGCGACCGGTGTCGTCTGCTGAGCTGGAATCCTTAACGGCGGCAGAAGGGAATGCGGCAACAGAAGGCCCACGTTTCGGGCCCACCAAGCGGACCCAGACGTCGCGTAACCGCTGTACATCAGGCCGCAGCGCATCTCTAAAATAAAAAGTGTTCGAGATCTTATAATATTCTAAGTTCCATTGGAATTTAATCTGGAGGAATTTCTGATTAGGAAAACACCAGTTTACGCAACATCGTTTAAACTATTTAAACTATATTCTATCTTATAAAAATTCTTAACTAATCAACGAGGTACATCGATACAATATTGACATAAGAAATAAAATGGTTGTTAGAGAGATTCCTTACCTCGCGTGGGTACGCTCGTGGCAAGGGGTAAATTCTGCAGTCGCAAATCCGAGCCATAGCCAGACACGAGAGTGAAAGCACTGAAACGGTCCGGAACGGGCACGCAGAAGCCCGAAGGAGGATTCGAGGAGGCTACGCTGCTAGCGCTGCTTCCCGGAGCACCGGGACTCCAAGGAGAGGGTGGCAACGTCACGTTAGGACTACTGGGTGGTGAGAGAGTGGCCGGAGGTGAGAGGGCTCCCACCGGAACTCCTACAGGATTACTGTGAAGTTCCGGTTTCATGTGCCAACTTCGCGGTACCGCTTCTGAAACCGCGGAAGAAATATTCATTTGCAATTTCGATTTATCAAACTACAATTCTATAATAGATATAAATAACGCGATCGGGTTTAGCGATTATTTAATGGACGGAATGAAATTTATATGGTCTATAATTTTAATTCAGACGACGAGTATAATTCTATATTGTTGAATGATTTATATACGATCGAAACGTAAGTAAAATTCTTTTAACACCGTAATGTCGCGATGATCTATCAAGTAACTTCCTATTACGCGATCGCGCCTGCATTTATTTTACCTCTGCCATTAGGCGATGATCTCTCTACGTCAGCTTGTTCTGCTTTTATGCTCGCAGTAGGTAATGTTTGCGATTCACGCAGCTTTTCTAATGGCCGCGTAAGCTGGTAATCGAAAGATATAAGATACGGGAATAGACATTTTTAATTGTTACGAAGATTAATTAAGATGTAAATGCATGGGCAACGTTATCGGATCTGTGTTTTTCTCTGCTTTTCTCAACAATCATTTAGGAGTTTGCTAATAGGGTCATTTATATCGTGGAAGATTTTTTATGATTATAATCGGTCGAACGGAAATTCGAGTGTCTGACCTCTCTGATTACCCGATCTTTCTTCGTTAATAAATGGTTAACTAGGCCGACTTTTAAAAAAGTTTCTTAGATTTCTCGACTAAATCCATACTTATGCACATGTAGTAAACTTAGACACCCTGTATAGATACTATACGCGTAGGTAAGTAAAGACATTGTAATCGAACGTGCCGTCACGAATGATGAATCGACGACGGACAATCAAACTGGGCTATCTTTCTCGAAAATGTTGCAAAACCGTGCTCGATACCAACCCGAGCCGGTTAATGATAGTCGAAGGCACGAAGAACCGGTCTTATACGATGGGCTCGATGACACGAGCCCGCTACGCGAACGATCGTTAATCCCGCGTACTCGAAAAATTCAAGATCAGTAATATCTGGAGCAGGAGCAATTATCGATTATATTCGAATAAGTATATCTTCGTGAGGGAATAAGTAAGCGGAAGAAGAAAGAGAGCGAGAGAGAGAAACGAAGAGAAAGTGGAGATCGGGGGGTGGAGAGTGGTTGGCGGGCACGGTACCAGTTAAACGGCTTTAACTCGCTTTAACCCCTACCGCTTTCGATATCAGACTCGCGAGGATTATCGTACAGGCTTTTAACGCGAGGCACGGTCGTTTTACCTTGCCGAGCACGAGCGAGCGGTGCGTAACGTCGTAAAAAGATCGCCGAACTCGGCCGACGTAAAAGGAAGATGGAAAAGTCGAGAGCACGCGGGAAGTCACGATTTACGAGGTTCGACGTTGTAAATCCAATCCCAATTTAAGGTTCAAGGTATGATGCCTTGGAGACGAGGAACGGGTCCACCTCGGAGCTTTCCCTTAGGCGGCGTTAATTTATCGCGCACGGTACAAGTTCATTCCGCTCGATCGATTTCTTCTTTCGGTAGGAGCGCTACGGCGAATTAAATTTCTTTTTTTTTTTTTTGCATTTCATTTTCGTCGAGGTATATTCATGCATCGAGATACCTATAAGTAAATTTATGCAAATGCGGTATACGTTTCGAGATATTTTAGTTTCCTTGTTTCATCAACGAGAATTTTACTTGGCGCGAATCGTATGAATCGGACGGTTACGTTCGAGTTTAAACGAGAGAAATACGGTACTTAAACATCGCGAACGTCGTTTGATGCGTCAACGGTTCTCGCGTATCTACCCCATTGCGTCGTTCGCAAAACAAGGAGAGAGAGAGCGTAGGTACACTTACTGCCTACGTAGGCACTATGCTGACCGAAGAACGAAATGAATTATATATGTCGCATGGTGTTCGTGCACATCCTGTATTGTCCTGGCCGACTCGTCGGGAGACGAGATCCTAATCAGTGGTCGACCAGGCGTGATTGCTCGACGAGCGAGCGTAATAAAAGCTCGC
This sequence comes from Ancistrocerus nigricornis, assembly GCA_916049575.1. NCBI lineage: Eukaryota > Metazoa > Arthropoda > Insecta > Hymenoptera > Vespidae > Ancistrocerus > Ancistrocerus nigricornis. The sequence continues at coordinate 34,211,924 of OU696664.1, read as the reverse complement.
GAGTACGACGAGCGTGTGTGTGGGAACTTTCGAAAGCTCGTTGCTTCGCCATCGTCGATCGCGACGACCCAGCGATTGTTAACGGGCTGACGTGTGTCTCGCGAGTCCTCGACGAAGGGTCGCGTTAGTTATATAAAAATATGAGAAAGCGAAGCTTTTATAGGTACGTTTTTCTACAAATTCATGCAACGAATGAAAGAAGAAGAGCACTAGAAATACTCATGAATATTTTTATAAGCGAAACTTTATCAAGTTCGTTTTTATAAATAGAAACGAAGAGAATCATCCGTGATAAATAATTTGCATCATCGACGCTTTACTCGTGCGACGGTCGCGTGCAGGATCTATGAGGTTTCATGTGATTCCGGAATATATTTAAAACAATGACGTTCGAAACGATATGCATCGCGAGCGTGCTCACGAGTCTCTGATAAAGACAATACTCGTTTCTTTGGTTCTACGTTGATGACGATTTATAATTTTTTTATCGTTTCGTATTTCACGGGTGAAGATAGACGAGATTAAAGAACGCGGCACCGATCACTGAAGAAGTTAGAAACGGTTATTCGATTTACATATCGATACGCTTTTTCGTAAATTTTTGTGCGTCTATCCGACGCAGTTTTCGGTTCCATATGAAAAGACGAAAAGCTACGGTAAACATGCGGGTATAAGTTTCAAGGTTCGAGTTGAAATATTCGATTGCCGATGTATCTATCGCGGTGCGATGGAGAAAAGAAACCGGCTAAGAGCTGTCGGTGCGATACATAACTGGCAGGCATACAATATTTTTTTTTTTTTGTCAACAGTGGAAAGATAAAATTTCGTGCAGGCCATAGGAAAGCGTCTCTCGTCTGTTTCAAAAAGACTGTCGACCGTTGGAAGAGACCGACCATTACGGTGACGCTCGCACGTCACAGCGTGAATCATTTTCTTTTTTTCAAAATATGGCCGTCGCGTCGGCGTCGTCGCGTATTTTTAAGACAAATTATCACGATTGAGTTATGTAGGAGATCTTCGTGGAGAAAATTTCCCTCAAGGTTGACTTTAACGAACGTAATAATAAAAATTTCAATGAGATAGATCGGCTTCTTAAATTCTTCGAAACATCGTTCCGAGCGACTGGCTCGTACCAAATATTTGCCTCGAATTATCGTGATTGGAATTTTTCGTGCATATTTTAATTTCGCCTCCTTATCTGCCGATTATTCACGACGTGCGTAATTTGTTTGAATATCGGTCTGGGCTATTTTCGCGTTTTGGAAGATTTTCATGCGTTACAAGCACGATTCGCTAATTATCATAAGAAATGCGAAGAGTGTCTTTGCCTTGCAATAATATTCCTGCTAAAGTGTTGTGGCAACGATTATCATCATTATCGTCATTATCATCGCCATCATCATCATCGTGCGACGTTCATGCGATATTTACGCAATCGCAATTATTAATCCGGCGAGCGATCACGTTACAAGTGTTTATTAATAACTCAATTACGGTTTACAAGTAATTATTACGTCAGAAAAACGGTAACAACTGATCAAACACATCGATGAATCGAATTCGCATGAACGATCGAGATCAAAAAACATAAATAGTAAAACTTGGAAGGTCGCGTCGCGTCGATAACAATCGTTCGTCGGTTTTACTCGTTCGTGCATTCGAAATCCTAATCGCTCGACATTTGGTGCGCCGAATAAATCTGAAACTATTTACGCGGCACATTCTTGCATAAAACATAAACCGGTAAAGCGGCATAACGAATCGGTTGCTATTTTGCATAGATAATACGGACACGTTTTAAAATACGGCTCGTAAAGACATTGTTATTACCGGATGGTAATTATTAATGAGACAAACTTACGTTCAAACGAATGGATTTTGTCGTTTATATAAAGCGCGGCAAATCATAACGAAACTCGTCGTCACGATTGTATTCATCCTTTTCGTCTGCACGTGCTCACGAAAGAGAGAAAGAGGAAGAGAGTCGTTTTTTGCTCTTGTATGCTCAGTTTACAGTACAAACGCGATAAAGCGTCGGTCGAAGTGAGAGCGACGAAGGAGACCAAGGCAAAGAGAGAAAAGGTCTCGATTCCGTGTTTCATTTAATATTTCGAAGGTAGCGAGATGAGATCGGGATCGTCCGATTCTGTGCGCTTATTACGGTCGTTAAAATTTTTTCCCCGACGTCGATGGCTTCAATAAATTTAATGAACTCAACCGGCTAATGGAGAATCCACGATCGACCTAATATTTATCCAATTGAGTAAGTGGCAGATGGGAAAATGGATATGTGGACCAAGTAGTACGTGCGAGGATTTCGTACGGACTCATCTCACGCGTACGTAATACTTACGCGAGTTTGTATAACTTTGGCGTGAATTTTATAAAGAATCGTTCGAAAAAGGCAGGAAGAAGAACAAGAAGAAGAAAAAAAAGAAGGTATAAAAATACCGACCGATCGCGGCGTGGCTCGACCGGCGAAAACGGAAACGTCCTCGATAATGATAATAACGAAACGATTGTGTTATCGTCCAATGAATATTCATGGAAATCTCGAAATAATCATGAATCGACCGCGATTGACGAACGTATGTTGACATTTCGACGTCGTTAATAGGCCGAAAGCTGTGTGCACAAGTGTTTCTTCTCGTCTTTCTCTCTCTTTCTCTCTCACCTCGATTTTGGGACAACTTTTTGGCCGAGTTACGAGTGCACGGAAGAATCGAGATCGGGAAACCAGAACGCAACGACCCGCGAACGTTTGTTATATTGAGAAAGAACGAATCGTATCAACGGACATACTTTTCTTGCGCAATCGGAATATATTTTCTCGCTATTCGACCAACGTGATTTTATCGCCGCGTTTTAAAGACAGCACGTTTCAAACTAATTGGCAAAATATTTTTAGTAAACTTTGACTGCAACGACGATGACTCGCGTTTCTCCTACCGCCGCGAGCTCATGTAATTTCATTCGTTAATTGTTCCTGAAATCGGCGCTACCACGTGATCTTAGAAACGACGCACGAGTCTTTTTTTCAACTCGTATTGATTAGCAACCAATAGCTTCTTTGCGAGTATTTTGTTCGATAAGAAGAATTGCGTCGAGTATAACCGGAATCATCAAACAGAAATCAACATTTTTTCGACAGAAAATTGTCGGTTCTTTGAAGTATTACTCATCGCTTTCTTTTTCTCATTGACTTGCTAATTTAGGATAAAGTCAATTCTAAATAAAACACTACGAGCTCGGCTAATCAGAAAATAAGTCTAACTAACAATTTAACCGTAAATTTTACGGAGCAGTCATAACGAGAATAAACATCTTTGCCGAAAATAAAGATAAGACTTACTAAAACATTTCTAATCGGATCCGACGATTTCGAACACTCCCTATTCCTCGATTATCTCAATTCGGATGTTATCCTATGCGATATCACTCTACTCACCGCACATCACGTTCCAAATCGCGATCGTTCCAGCAGCAAGATCAGGGCTACTCCTCTCCGCTCATGTATAAACGTCGATGCCGCAATGCACTCTTTCCCGGAAATCGAAGTAGCGGGCGAGTCTTCAACGCGAACTTTCAGGAGTATCCTCTCGATGGAAGGATCCAGTCTCTTCTTCACGATCTTCCGAACGAGGAATCCTTTTCCTCGCGATAACCACGTGGTTAACCTAGGTCAGGCAAAGCCGACCTATCGAATTCGCTCGTGCCGATTTTCTCGTAGTTTTCGCGAACTTGGAAGAGAACACGGAAACTGTGTCGATCCTCGCGATATCTTCCACGTTTTGACCGAACGAAAAAAAAATGAATAGGTAAAACTAGAGGAGGAGAAAGGAGCTTATCTCGTGCGGAAAACAAATTTTTAGGATAAGGAGAAACAGTAGATGGTGTACGCGTGACGCGTCTCTCCTGACACGTTTCCTTCTCTATGTCTTTCTCTCTTTCTTTTTCTCGTGGCCGGTGTCGTCCGCGTGCGTAGGGTCTTGGAGTGTCCTGGCTAAGAGCAGGACCCTGACTGACCCCGGTGTAGCCGAGGAGGGTACGAACGGTCTCGCGCGTAGTGGCGTGCGCGCCGTGTAGTCGGCCCGCCGGTAGCTTCCCCTTACCTGGTCGGGTTTCTCTCTTCTCACCTGCGCACCCGTGCGTGCGCTCGTGCGTGTAGACGCACACAAATACACTCTGGTACACGTAGACACCACGAGCTACCCGAAGACCACGCCTACCTCTTCGGCGCGCGCGACTACTCGCTTCTCAACGGGACGATGATTTAGAGGAGAGGGGTAAACTAGCCTGTGTGAGTGAGCGTGTCTTCTTCGTCTTCTTCCGTCCGTTCTATATGCGTGCGCGTTGCGTCCTCTGCACTATCGCGCGCTCGATTAAATGCGTTTCCTTCGGCTCGTGAAACAGAAACGCATCGTCGCTTCTCGAGTCCCTGTCGGTGTTCTCTTTTGAGAGAGATATCGAATCGTGGTAGGGAAAGAAGAATAGACGGCCTCGCGTTAGGTAATTCGATCGAATTGCGATTATGGAAGAGTTTACTTTCTTTTTCTGTTTTTTTTTAAAACTTTCCACGGCGGGCTAGTTGTCTTTGAGTGACTCCCGCGAGAGGGAGATTAGATCTATCGATTTTCTATTTTTTTTTCTAACAGTTATAGAAGCTTTTTCGATTGTTTTACGTGAATATTTCTTTTCTAATAACATTGCATTCGAGAAGAAGAAAAATTTGCTTACGAAAGACAAGTTTGTATATTTAAATAGCGTTAGAGATTCACTTTGTTAGGATCTCATTTTATGTAATATAAGCAATCGAGCCGCTGCCATTTACTTTATTCACATTTTAGCATCGATTGATTTATGAGAAACGTATCGATGGGATCAATCGCCGATACATCGAGATTCATCTTGAGTTCTCAATTGACATTGTTGCGGTGTTTAATCTCCGAGCGATGCCTATCTCGAAGATTCATCACGGCGATTTCAGAGCTCGAAGTCCAGAGGCCCCCAAAAGGTTCTCCTTTATTCTTATTCTTATTAATTCTCTGCGGTGCGATGTAAGAAGCTTCGAACGAGTTCCAATCGATACTGCTTCATCTTAATTGAGAGTATTCAAATGAAAAGATTTGAAAGCGTTTTATTTAAAATTCTTGGGTATAGGAATAATACCTATAAATGCTGCTGCTACCATACCTTTTAATATTAACAATTTTGGAAATCTTTTTAAATTAAACAAGAATCATCAGTTCTTATACAAAATGGAGACACTTCAAAATCTCATACTCCTCTTTATAAAACAGAATGGAACAATTCTATTGGATTACAATGTCTTTAGCTACCACAAACGATAGCTTGAATATTATCTTTCGGAATCTTTTAAATCCAGTCAAATGTTATCAATAAATCAAAAAAACAATTCAACTCCAAAAAATAATTTACGGGTATCGAGTGATAGGAAATATCGGAAGGAGATAAACTAGTCTCTCGTCTCTGTACATATGGCGGAATATATCTATTTGACTGGATGCGTCCATCTTGAATACATTTCATCTCGCGAGGACGATCGGCCCACCACGCCAATGAGCATTCCGCTCTAAGAGTCTCTTGGAGTGCGCGCGCACGCGAGATCCGCGAGCAGATTTGATTCGGCGGCGCGAGAAGTAGGAGAGACGCCAGTGCGTCGGCGCCGCAACGCTCGACGTAAAGCCAAAGAAACGCCGACACAACACCGCCTCCCCGTTTGCCGGACCGCCTAGTTTTAGATTTAGATCCCACCTTCCATCGATCGACCGCTCCTATCGTCTTCTTTTACATACGTCGTGTATGTGATACGCGATCGACGAGGAGGATCCCCGGGCTTGCTCTTATCGATTGTACACTTTTGTGATCCTACTATGTAGTTGCGTCGATAAAATTGAGCGATGGTTCTTATACTAGATAGTATGAATTAATTTGATCGATCATTAAGGATCCAGGTTATGTTTTAAAAGACTATAAATTTATTTAATTTATAGTGCAATAAAAATTGTCTTTCGTAGGGGACCACTTTATTATATTTCTTTTAAATAATTGCAAATTAAAGAAACAATAATTCTCTGTTCTTTCTTGTTCTACATCACTGCCCAGTGACACTCGAAATATGATTGAAGCACGATATCCGTTTATGCAGGATAAATAGGTATCATTTCAATTTATTTTATACAGCACAGTAACGCTATATTTTCTCATACCATGAAGAAACGTTTTACCGCAAAATTTTATTTCAAGGAAAGCGAGACGGCCAGATGTTAAACGTAATACATATTTAGTATCGTCTTCGCTGTCGTACCATCTAATTTCATTCTCGCTCCTTTTGTATATTTCTTACCATTACCTTAGTGCAGTATCGTTCTTATAACGGTTGAATATAATACAATTAAAAATTTCGTTATTATATTTAAGAGTCATCGTTAATATGCTTCGATGTCATTATTTCAATTTTTAAGTTACCTAATATTTTATTTTATTCTATTAACATATGAACTACAGACAGGATCTCTTAATAGACTTTTTAGGAACCTTAAAAAGTATAGCATTAAGATCGAGGGTGGTCCAACTCCGGAAATCGCTGTGGGCTGTCCAAACTTAACGGTAATCGTTGTAGGACTCGGCAAAAGATATCACCGTTTATCGGTGCCGTGGAAACACCAGCAGCAGGAGCTGCGGCAGTAGCTATAACGCTCGGCTGACACAATACCTTCGAAATTACCATCGCAATGGGACGAGCTGCTGGAAAACTGGGTGAAACAGCTGTGCGAACAATACGCGTATAGCCGAGCTCTTTTTCTCGCCCTCTTCCAGTCGTCCGGCATTACTCTAACTCGTTTCGTCTGGCCTTCTTCTTCTCTTTCCTTCTTCCTGGCCACCTCCATCTCTTTCCCCACCTCCTCCACCTTCACATCGAGGTTACGCGATCCATATGTGTGCGGTATAGAAGCACTGCAGGTGCACTTACCTGCTGGCCTCGGTTATGAGCGCCGTCGTCAACATTCGACGACGACGTTCACGGCTGATTATGCAAGTTTCACTTATCGGAACTTGACAGGTAGGTGCTGCCGCATCGTTATCTCGGGATAAAAAAAGGCGGTTTTCATTTCGATTATCGAACTTGACCGACGCCATACCATACGATTTGCAACACGGAATTATTTTTATTCCTCCCGGAAGCTTCGACCGACGAACTTGGATTAAATGCTCGAAATTTAACTTCCTGTTGCTCGCAGACTCGTATCTACTTACTCTCGACGCTTGAACAGCTCGTAATACCTAATTTAGTAGTGGCGATCGTAAGCGTGTTTTTATTATTGACGATATTCGCGAGTCGGAAGTTATTGGGGATTCAGAATACGGTCCATTCGCAGCTTCCATCGAATTTTATGTGATTTGGATCAAATCGTTGTCGTCATCGTTGATAAGCTTGTTCACTAGCATACGTGGGGTTGGCTGGTAACACGGAAGAAGTTTTTTGACTTCTCGTTATTTCTTGAAAATTCGTGAGTTTTCTTTATCTTTGGTTCTTGAAGGAAAAGTTGGGTATTATTGATAGAAGTAGGATGACGAGATCAGGTTTAATAGCATTTGGATCATTAGCCTAGTTGGTACGATAGGGTAATATTTATCATTTCTTTTGCAAGTCCTGGTATATTAAATCAATGTTAGATATAGAAGCATTACGAAAGTATCTAAGAAAAAAACCTCGTTCCAAATGAATCGTAAAAATATTCTAATCTAACGTTACGTAAATCATGGTTTTATCAGGACTTTAAACGACAGTTTGAATTGCCGGCAAGAAAGATCGAAGATTTGCGATAAACCTCGTCGTTATATTGCTTACGAAGTGAGTCATTACACGAAGTAGGTAATAAAAGTGGCTCGCATTAATGACAAGAAGGAATCTTCATTTTCGAGTACCCTGAGAAGGGTGTTATTACGTCCAATCCCAAACCACTTCTCGTGCTCGCTACAAGGAGGGTTAAATCGAGCGGGTCACGTACGAAACTGTAGAATCGCAGCGAAGAAATTACCCCAATCACTAATCGCGCTTATTAATCACTCACGGGTTGAGCAGCGATGCGCCAGCGACGTAAACTTTTAAAGCGATAAGATAGCAAGAAATGGTGCCGCGTTAGCAGTCTTATAGCGAATATATTTTCGCGTTTAAAAGATACCTACTTATATTTATGATACTCTTCGACAATTCGAACAGTGGAATTCTTCTGAAACTTTTTCTTTATTTAAATATACTATGAGTTACACGATATCTATCTTAAAATAAGGAACTCCCTGCGGTCGTGCCTAAAAACGAAATATTAGAACAAATTTTTGTATTCTAATAACATATTCGCATGATATAAAGATTCACAATCCTGCTATCGACATTCTCATTTTGGACATCATTCTCGATTTTTACGGTAACGCAATCAGACACGGGGTATCGAAACGCGTGTCGATATTTACAAAAGCTCTTGTCGTAATTGAGGAAGTATCGTTTGAAGAGGGGGAGCTAACGTGTGATCCGCTCTCACGAGAAGTCGTTTCTTTATGTACCTACAATATAAAAAAAAAACAAGAAACGAAGATGGAGAGAAACTACTCTCGCCTTCTCTCATCGCACGCATGCTGCTTTCATGTATTAAAAAGACCAAAGACTCGTATAGAAAAGAAGGACTTCGGCACGAAAGGATGAGATCTCGGTACGCCGCAAAGAAACTTTCCCGTCATTGAATTTGTTCGAGAGGAGGATACGCGAAATCTCTTATCTATCTTTTTCCAAAGATTCTGTGATAGGTACGTTTTCTATGTTGTGAATCTGTTATTATAAAATTACTGTATAGATTGTTATTGCTTCCAACTTATTGCAAGTCTTTTTCATTCTAACTGTTCTAACTTAATTTATGCAAATTTCACGAGTAGGTATCTATCGCTCTTGTAATGGCCGTTTTATCTAAAAGTTCGTGGAGAAACATTTCGAAAAAATAAGACATTCGTTGACCCAGTTTTCTACTCACTATTGACTAACGCACCTTCCCATAGTGCGACAATACGATAAAAGTATGGGACGTCCTGTAAATAAGTGTACACATTGTATGATGCGCTCTCGCGGATACGAGAGAAGAGAAGTAACGTTTCTTTGGAGCTATGCGTGATCCACTCGCCCTGCCCACCTATTCGAGAGACCTTCGAGATCGTCCGACTCGATTCCGGCCCGTTTTCGTAATTCACGGGAAGTTTCGCAATCCCCGAAAACGACTGTAAAACGGCCGTCGACGCCCACCGTGCTGATTCCTCCGTACTTTTTACCCTTCGTCTACCTCAACCTTCTCCTCTCCCGCAGGGCTCTCCCTATAATCGCCGGAAATTACGGCAGAAGAGATCACCTTTGTTCCATGTCTCCTTTTTTCACGGTGTCTCGCCTCCGATAACGCGACTCGCATGCGTGGCTCTTTCTCCGGATTATCTCGAGTGGTCCACTCGATGGACGATCGAAACAAATTTTATGGAAGTAGAGGAAGTCGATTTACTGGTTTTTGGTGGAATCTCGGCGCTACGTTTCTCGAGTTACCTAAAAGCTTAATCTTCTTTTAAGTGCCATCATTTTTGAAGAAATTGACGCTCGATACGTTGGATAAAAGTATAAGTTTGGTTTTAATTTCATTAATGATAAATCAAGTCAAAGTTTATCGGTAGAGGAGACCGGGGCTAAAAGTCCCAGGGGCAAGTGGTCCCAGTCGTAGTTTTGGTATCTTAGGGTGGAAGGGGAAACGCGTCCGGTGCATGGTGTACAGGTCTTAGTGAGTAAAAAAAAGTGTAGTGGTGGTCGTTGTGTTTAGTATATTTTGATAAGTTCAATTCTACTTTGGGAACATTAATTAAAAGATACAGCAGTTTTAAGCCTGAAATCGGCCCATACTCCGACACTTAAAAGATTCATTTCTCATCATTGCTTAACGATATCGAAAAACGGACAACGGGACAGTATTCTGCATGCTTTCTTCTTTCGAAATCTTGATGCATATATCAGGATTTTTGTCAAAAAATCGATGCATCTCGAATTTGCCCGATCAAATACTTGTTCGCAAGAGTAAAGTCTCTTCTTTACGAATATGCAAGTCTCGCTTCGATAGGATGGCTGGTTGGAAAGATACAGCAGTTTGAAGCTTGAAAAAGACCCATACTCCGACACTTAAACGATTAATTTCTCATCATTGCTTAACGATATCGAAAAACGGACAACGGAACATTATTCTGCATGCTTTCTTCTTTAAAATGAGCCATTAAACATTGAAATCGGCGGTGGTGACCATTTTGGCAAAAATCATGATGCATAGGTCAGGATTTTTCCTTGGAAACCTTGGAAAACTTGCCCCATGGCTTGAGACAACTTACTCCGCAGCGGGGCAAGTTGTTCCAAAAAACTCGTTTGCTTGAAATTGAAAAAAAAAAACGTGTTAAAAACGTCCCAATGCAAGCGGAAAAATGTCCATGTATTGCTAAGAAGTTGAACTTTATGATGGTCACCAAAAAATTCGAAAATATAGCCCCGGTCTCCCCTATTGCATAAAGTTCTTGGACAAAATTCCAAATAAATCAAAATTTATAACGGTTTCTTCACAAAATTCGTTTATCGCTTTCTTCTCTTACGAGCAACTTAAGAAGGAGAAATCGGTATGCCTACCTATATATCTATAAGAATATCGTACCTACTCCATATATTCTCATTACGGTGCTCGCTCAAGCTTGATGCATAATTAACGGAGGATACCGTCTTAATTACGATTAATCATGCAGGAGGAGGGCGCATCGAATGATCGTTTAGCCTGGGTTCTTTGGTGCACTCCGTGGCACGGGCCACGTGAGAGAACGATTACCGCTACTTTCGGTGCTTTCTCGGGTAAAAATATTTCCGTTCGAGGGTTAAAATCGGTTCGCGAGTGTGACCATGGAGAAGAAAGAGATAGAGGTAAGAGAGAGAGAGAGAGTGAGAGAAAGAAGAAGAGGGTCGCTCTCGAACGGAACTCCCATTGCAGGTGCAACCAGGAATGCCTAATAAGCGAGGGCCAGAGGAAGGGGAGGTCGCGATGGTGGGAGGCCGATTCGTATTCTTTTGAAAAAGGCTCGGTCAGAGAGGGTGCAGGAGAAAGACCCGAGTAATTAACGAGTGCGCGTAATTACTAGCAGACGGGCGAACGAACGGATGGACGGACGTATCGGGGCAAAGATGCTGACATCGAGAGAACGCACGGATCGCATGTCGCACTCCGTTCACTCGTTTCCCGTTAGGAAAGCCGAACTCGTTGCACCGCTCGTCGCGTGTCTTCCTGCACCGGATTCGAACTTCTTTACTGTCTTACGTATCTTCTTTGCTTGATTTTACTTTTTATATCGCTTGTATATTGAAATATGCTGTTGGATTCGTGAAACGAGTCCAACTCACGAATGTAAAAATCATTTCGATAAGTAAGCGGGAACGTGTTTGGAGAAAAGAAGATCCCAAAGCTTCTGGAATCTTATATAGATGTTATTTAAATTCTGTTTACTCTAAGAACTAATTAAGGATTGTGCATTTTTCTAAGGGTTGGGTCTGGGATAAAACATCGGTGTACGTAATGACAAACGTTAAAAAAAATCTATGAGTTATAATCGAAGGCGTTGGCCCGTTGGCCGTAAAGCATTTTGGTAGATCGGATCTAAAAAATTGCTCATTATGCAAAGTAGAACGTTTTATAGATGGGTTTATTTTTAGAGTAAAGTTATCTCGAGCAACTATCTCGAACTCGTGCGTTCGTTACACTCGCACGCACTGTTTCACCGAGTTTGACGAACCGAGAGATCCGCCGCACGAAATCCTTCCTCCCTCATTTCAATTTGTAATTTTTTATTTGTGCACGAACCCTCGGCGGGGGCTGGCCACCTGCGCTCCTCGTTCGCAGCCAAGATTAAGTGGTTTCGTTAATCCTTAAGAGCCGCGCGGCTGTACGATCGCGCGCGCGAGCGTCTTCGAGAGGCCACTCTACGCTATACGAATCTTTTTCGAAACGGTTTCGGACGAGAAAATTAATAGGAGCACGCAGGGGACTCGCACCGACCACAAGATTTCTCCTTCGTTAGACGAGCATAGATCAAATGTTGTTTAGTCTTCCCCTAAACCGTGTTCCTCTAAAAGTTCTCGGTAAACCGCACAATAGAACGAAATAGAAACTAATTTCCTCATTCTCTTTCCCGAAACTCATTTCTATTGACTTTACGTAACTTAAACAGTCATTTACAAAATTACTCCCAGCTGGTATGATCTTATTTCTCTTTTTTTGCAAATAAAAAGTGAGTTCAACGAAAATCCAAGTAATCATACGCAACCGACAGGGTCAGACCGCGTGCGTGTTAATAATGTAGGAACCGTTAAGTGGACAACACGGTCATGGGCCGTCGAACGAATCAATCTCTTCTCTCTTTCTGTTTCACAGTTCAGGGCGAGATCTGTTACCTTCTTGCCTTTTTCTTCGACAGAATTCTCGTAGAGGTCCTTTTTGCCTCGGTATAAATTTGTGAGGATATCGGACACGAATATCAAAAGCCACCAGTCATGCTCGGTCAGAGTCGAGTGCACGAAAGGAAGGATGCACCCACGGATGCATCGAGCGGAACGCGCGGCTCCCTACAGGCGCCCGAGTTCGCGCGCGAGCGCTTACACGCGCGCGCGCACACGCCACCACGTCCGCCTTCTCTTCTTCCCCTTTAGGGCAATAGGCGGATCGTCCATTGGCGTACATCGCTCTATAGCTTTTTTCCTTTCTTCTACGGTCTACGAAGCCGAGCGCCACATGTTACCACGGTGGGTTAGGTACTTTCTGTATGATTCGATTTGTCGAATCCAACACGGTGATTGAACTCATTCACTTTGCGTTCACTTTTCGTGTCGCGTATATCTATGATTTTTAAGTATAGGGAATGCGGAAATCCTTTACATTTTACATTCTATTTCTTTTTGTTTTTCCTGGAACAATATTTTTAGCCGCAAGTGTATATTTAGGTATGCAAATTAGAATGCACGATTAGGTGATCACGTGCATACCTGTTGTAGAAAATTAGAAACATCGAGATAAAGTGTTTAACAAAAAATGAGGGGAGCATAACTTATATTTTTTACAAAACAAGCCAGCCGATATGTACAGTGTGAGCCAGAAATATAAGACCACTCTTTAAAACAAAATATCTAATTATTTTATAATTGTATCATATGAGCAAAAATTTGAATCATTTGGTTCATTTATAAAAAAGTTGTTTTAACTAAAAAGGGTGGTGTTATATTTTTGATCGCCACTGTAGATACCAGCGCGAGACATAGATTTTCGCAAAAGCGTAATATCGTTTTCTTGGGTACCGCTTACGCCAATGACGGAGGAGCACGTGACTTTCGGGCACGTGTCGGCACGTGCCACCTTTCCCACGGAGAGCACGCGCGTCTCTCCTTCTTCGTTCCCCCACCACCGCGACAACTCGCGCGCGCGCGAACACACCTTCTTCCTCCTCTCACCATACTTCCTTCTCCCTCTTTCCTTCCTCATACGTTTTAGCTTCTTCTACTACCAACCACGAACGTCTACCCTTCCCAAAGTCCAACTTACCCCCACCCTTTCATTCTGCCGTCGTAGGCCACGCTTGCGAGTGAGAGAGAGAGAGACTCTACCAACGACTTTTCCCGCTCGTGCGGCCGAGCGTGCCACGCTACTAAACGGAGATGCGAAGCTTCGCGCCGTCGTTCCTGCTCGTCCGTGTAGCAACGCGCGTAGGGGCTGAAAACACCTGTGCATTGTCGTAGCAAGTAGCGATACTTCTCGATACTTTGAGATAAACCAACTCTCTGGATTTCTTTTCACTTTTTAGATGGTACTTGATTTTTTGCTGTGATTAGTATCGAGTGATAATTCGATTTGTACGATGAGGATCTGAATGCACGGAATTAAAAATTTCTTTATGGAAAGTAAATCGAGTTTAGACATTTGTTGGAATGCTTTATAAGCATTAAACTTTTGTTTTATTTTTTACAAGATTAACATTACTCTGGCAATGAAGAATGTATAATTAATTCTGCACGGACCCATTGATTTATCTAAATCTTCGATGTTCTCATTCGCACTTAAGAGTGCAAATCCTCTATCCTCGCGATCTTTATCGCGCAGGTAAGCAACTTTGTTAACTTTTGAAAAAAGAAGTAGCAAACTCGCCAAGAGGGATCGTAGGACCGTAACAACGTCCGATTCTTTATAAAAGTTGGTCACCTTGCCGTGCGAAAATCTTCGATACACACACTCGGCGTGCGATGCATTATTCAGTAGCCGAGTTCCGGAGCGACGCGTAACACGTTCCCTAGGACTGTTTACGTATGTAATAGCCCGTCCATCCAATCGTCCATACACACATATACAACTATAGTCACACGTACAGGCGGGTAAGTAGCTTAACCCACCAAGAAACCTTCGCACACATACTTAATAAACCGTATAAACGGGCTCGAGGATGCATCGTGTCGCGCTGACTGTGTTTATTTACATTCGTATTAGTACATAAGTATATAATGTACATATAGGGATGGTAGGCAGTGCACGCTCGGAAGATGTACGCGCGCGCGTGCGTGCACTCGTGTATGAAAAAGCGAAGCAGCTGCACCAACGGTCGTATACGCCCGCACACGCTCCGCTCGAGGAAGGACGATTAAAACGACGAGGAGAGCTCGAAGAGGAAGAAGAGAAGACGCGAGGACCGGTTTCGTTCCGATGCATCGGACTTATGCAAAACATTTTTCAAAATCGTCAGTGGTAAAATCGTTTCTCGATTCGGTTCCGAGTCTTTCTCGCGATGATCCAGAGATTTAACTATGCTCTCACCTTCTAAGCACCTAGGTTACGTTCCACGTTTTCAGGCACGAGGGAGTGTCTTATTTTTATATATGATTTACACAATTCGCAGCTGCCTTGTTATTCGCGTACGGGTCATATATCCTCTCGTTTCATAAATCTCTCCACCAACGCGTTTCACTGCCATGCCTGCACCGACGTTACATCTCCGAGCGAAGTAAAAACCACCATTGAATTAATTCCATCTTGTCTTATAAATTTGGTCGGCAATTCATCTACCTTCACCGCTGAAACGTTCAAAGATTTGATAGCTATACTTTCGCTCGATGCTACGAGCCGAAAAAAAATGGCAAATTAGGAGTTGAACGACGATTCGCCTCGTGGAATTCCGGGATGACGGGAGGAAAAAGAAAGAGACAGTTGTCCAATTCAAAACGGACTTTAAGTCTGTCGAGTTAAACCACTTATAACGTCGCCGGCAGCCGGTTAGAAGGCAGTGTCGTTGGCCGAACACCTGGTTTAAAGCCTGCGGGAGGAGGATCTGGTAAGCGCGTGTATGGTGGTCGTTCATCCCTTGCAGGGTGATTAAATGAAGCACTACGATTCATGAAGGAGACCGAGCGTGAAACACTGTTGCGTTCCCTGCTCTCTCTCCGCTTGAAACTTTAGACAATCGGCCTCTCTCTCTCTCTCTCTGTATACGCACACGTTTGTCAACGGCTCTTTTAACGGCTGGTTTAACGAAGCCACCGGACAAAAAGAAGGAACCTTTAGCACCTTGTCCCGTTTCGTACCGTTAATAAGATTTGTTCGTCGCGATAAAGTGGCTGTGCTAAGTTTTCGAGAAAGGAGGATTAAGCGCTTTCTTGCCCCACCCACGTAGGACTGCTTTACTTGATTGTTTCATAAAACGGTTTATTGGAAGCGTCATAGGCATTTGGACGATTAATTTGATGGGTACAAAGTGCCAACATAACGTCGGTATAAATTACAGATTACCTATCTTTATTGCCTTCGGAAGGTGTAAAAACGTTTTGCAACATTATACTCGAGAGTATCGTCTTACGCCAATTTGTAAATTCGTTTTATGGCCGAAGGTAAATGCCGGTGCACTCGAGCAATGTTGAAGCAGCAAGTAGTATGACTCAAAGATATCGCCTACGGTCTTTCCATTCGCGCGTGATTAAAAGATACCTCGCGAATGACTTACGAGCGTTCCCGATCGCGCGCGTGGTTAAAAAAGGAAGAAAAGAAAATGGAGAGAGAGAAAGAGAAAATTGAAATCCACGAGCGCGATGACAAAGTTAATGGCTCGCGGACGTAACGAGCAGGCTGCGCATTAATAACGCGTAGATTAAATAAAGAGCGTCGGGAGAAAGCGAACGCGTACCTCGTTAAAACGTGGAGGTGGTCAGGAGAGACGTCTGTTCTTCCCCACTTCGAAGCGCGCTCCTCTTTGCTCGCTCCACGAGATATACCACCTTTGTTCTTTTACCCTATGCTACCTGCCTTCCTCGAAGTTACACCCGCCGCCGAAATCGATTTCGAAATCGAGACTTCGTTCCTCGTCTCTCTCTTTTTTTTTCGAAAGACGTAATTAATGATCTTCTTATTTTATTTTTAAGTAAACATAAGGAACATGCTCCGGTAACGTAAGAGTATTCGAGTTTTTTAATATTACAGAAATACGGTCTGATACAATAACTTTTTCTTTCTTTTTTTTAAGTATTTTCGTAAGCCAATATTCCAGGAGGAAAGTACTCTCAACCATATCGAAATTGAATATTATTTCCAAGCTAATCCGAATCTCGCAGCCTCTCAGGTGTATTATACGCTTCTTTATAAGAATATAAATTATAAAGGACGGGGAAGAAAAAGAAAACCCGTAAGATAAAACGTACCGTTCGTTCGTTTCACTCGTTACACGCGAACGCCGTCGGCCTTATTGAGGCTTTTTCGAGGTAGGTAGTATATGCGAGAAGAGATATTTGAGAGAAGAGATATTCGGAGGAACGAGCGGCGGCTGGTGCTAACGAAAAACACTTCCAGATTCCACGCATCGGGTGCACCGCAAGAGGAGGTAAACTCGCGGCGTTTAATAAAGAAATGACGCGGGATATTCGGTGCCCATGTATAAATGTATGTAGTACGCTTATGGACTTATGCACATACGTAAGCATTTATACGCATTCTCGCACGCGCTTCGTATCTGCGTCCGAAATATACAAACGTCGTGTTACGTATAGCCGCATAATGCTGCATCCACGTATATATAGCAATGCATTTTGCAGCAAAAACAAAAAAGCTTATGCGCGTACGTAAGTATGCGTACGTCTACTCGATGGCTGCGCTTGTCACGAATAAATAAGGTCGTCTCTTGAATTTTCTTATATGCTGTGCCTACCTCGCGATATTTGCGCGCAGCCCCTTAAACGGTTCCGTATCGGGCAGGTATTCTTTTTTACTCTTACTTTATGACGAGTTAATGCGAGGAAAGTTGATAGGCTCCGACCGTTTCGAGTTACGTCGCCGAACGGTCCTTTCATATTTTATTTTCTTTATTTTTATCTTTCATCGAGGAGTTATTACTCGCCGAATTAAGATTTTGACAGGGCTCAATTAAAAAGTTTGTAGGGTTGGTGATAGGAGATCAAATTGATTTTTTTAAAAAGCAAACAATTTTTTGTAATAATTCAATCTAGACTTGGATTACGAATACGTAGGTATAATATGTAGTGTATCAAAGGAAGGGAAAGGCGATGGGAAAAGAAGTAACTTATACCTACGATAGCGAAGGGGGCTCGAAGCTACTATGAAAGTCTAATCGCGAAGATTTAACTTCCTCTCGAAGTCAAAGCAGTTTGCTTTTACTTCAAAACGAGGGGGGCTATCCGAGAAGACTTGTTTTTTATAGGCGATGCGACAGACTGGGATCGACGAAGTTCTCGTCGGCGCAGTTGGTCGATGGTACGAACTTCTTTCCGCGTAGCTATTTATTGAAAATTCGCTCGTGCTGCAATGTTGGTATTACAAATTTTACGATATCGGTATGGAAATATCTTTAGGAACGTTACGTGACTGGTTGAACACGATGGATCATATCATCTTCCATGAAAACGACTAGTTTCTCAGTAGAAAAGTAAACGACCGAAGAAACAAACAAAACCCAGGGGTAGTTTCGAACGAAGTCGAGACTTCATGAACGCCCAAAGGCGGTCAAGGCACTCTACCATTCTTTTTTGACAAATCGAGAACGCGAACAGATGTCTTGCGCGTGCTCCACCCCCCCTCCCCGTGTCAGCAAAACTGGAAGACGTTCTAACTTCCAAACAGATTCCCCAGAATTTAAGCAACGAAGCGGGGATCGGCCGTGAGCCTCTCCTGTGTCCGCATAAAAAACGGGCTACTGCCAATAATCATGTTCGTAAACACGTAGCTACGGGATCGAAGGATACTTAACGAATTCACACGTTTGAAGTACGTACTTTTACCATCTGTAACGATCGTAATTTGGCATCGTAACTTCGACGGAACGAGCGCTCGTAAAACTGACAGTTCGGTGAGATCGAAAATGATCTTTATTCGTTCGGTAGAAAAAAAACAAGGAAAATTACTGTTAATAGCGGTATAAAATCGTTCGCTTCGTCACCTTCGTAAACGTATTTAAGATGAATCGTATTGAAGTGTCAGTTGTAAGGTACGGTAGTCCTAATAAGACAGGATCGTCGATTTATCGTTTGAATAAAAATTATTTAAACAATCGGACAGGTAGTAGACGACCTCGAAATAGTATAAAATAATCGGTCAATGATCTTTTCTCATAAATACTTTAGATAATCAACGGGTGTTCTCCGCTCGCTAATCTCGCGGGTAGCGGAGAAATCCTGAAAGGGCGAATCCCGGAAGGAAGGATTCGAAAGGCACGCGACGGACACGCGCCACGTGCTGCGAGGGAGCACCCAAGGTGGGCTCTTTTTTACCTTTCCCTCTCTCCTTCCTTTCCCTGCTCTACGCGTTTTGCGCTCGTGCGTCGTGGTATTCGAAGCAGGGCACACAGGGATGGCTACGATGGAGAACGGTCGGACGGTGTCATCTGGCAAGCAGAAAACCCGGCAAAGCCGAAAACACATGGATGCTTTCGGTTTCCTCCTATGAGTACCTTCCTCTATCTCTTTCTCTCTCTTAGGGCGTTACCGCGTGCCCCCTATATAACGGTCGAACGTGTTTAGTGGACGTATGCTGGATGATGACGTTCAAAATTTCATATATTTTTGATACTTTGAAAGTTTCATAATTTTATAAAATAAGAATAATAATTTGTAGATAACGAGTAAATTTGAAATATGCTTGAATTCTTCTTAAATTTAACATTTCTAAATCGATATCGTTGAATTGAAATTTTATTATAACCTAAGAATAATTGGTATGACCGATCAGGTTGAATTCCATATAAAGATCTCGTGCATCAATTCAAGTGAAAATCTTTTCAAGCTTGCCGATGGTACCGGCTTAACTGGGATTCGGGCAGTTCCGTGCTTTTCTTGCTCCAGTTAAGAGAAAGTTTTTGTACGCTCGCGCGCGAGCTGAGTAAAGCAGAGCGAGTTCTTGGCGTGGCAGGAACCGAGACACTTCTCTGAGGCGGCGGCTACGAGCCCGAGGCAAGGCCTCAAAAGAGTTAATGCGACTACATCTTCGCGAGTAGTCGCATCGATTCCGACGAGCAAGAACGTGAACTACTTTTGCGCGATTCTGTTTTTGGTATCATTGGGAATGCATGCCATATCCCCTCTTTCTTTCTCTCTTAAATATCACCTGTTGTTCCGTTTTACGAGAACTCCGATTTATCCTTCGAAACTTTTTTCAGAAATTTCTTTTATGCCAATTTTTTAATTAAACCCATTACTACATTGCAAGAAAGATCGATTAGTCACGATTAGAAAGTTGTCTACATGTATTTCAATGTGTTTCCGATGTAAAACTTTGAAGATAGCAAAGAAATTCCGTTTCCATTAGAAAGTATACTCCACGATCGCATAGTAATAGCCCCAATTTAATTCTATCTACGACAAGAACGTTCAACACATTAAGAACGTCCAATTATACATTCTAATCCTTATCCCTCGATAAAACACGTGTCCTCGCCGGAAAACGTTCCAGAGGTATTCCTGAGAGGCTTAGATACCTACCTACACGAATGCCATCGGCTTGGGAAATTAGAGGAAGAGCTTAAAAAAAAAAAACTAACGGAGAAGCCTCTAATTGAAAGTAAGTAGATAAGTAAGTAAGAAGGTCATCGTCGAGAAGGAAATTCGAAAATGAATTCTCTCGTAACGGAAGACGACGTCGCGATGTAGGTACCCACCAGGTAAAACGGTCGAAAGGTATGACGATGATGACGAGTTGGCCGATCGATGATCTACATACGTCAAAAATCCTTCCGCGAACGACAGAGCGTTTTCTTGTAGCGGTTCTCGCGTGCGAAACCAATCGGATTCTTATTCGTATGTTGAGCTGCTCTCGCGCGTAAGTATGGATTACGGACAAAATTATGGAAATTGAGGATCACGCAGAAAGCTTTGACTGCGGATAGCCTGGACGCGTGACGTAATGTGCACGCGCGTGTGGTTCGAGAAAAAAGAAAGAACAACGGGGAGGAGGCAGATCGAAGCAGTGGTCCAGCTATCATTTGCCATTCGGAGTTATTATCCGGAGCTCCGATCGAAAATGCGGAACCGCGTATCACATTCTTCTACTTAAAGTGATTTCACCTCCGATCGAGCCCGGTGGGCTTCCACCACCGGGAGCGAGTATGCTACATTTTTCTTTCTCTTTTTCTTTCTTCTCGTTCTTCGTGGCATTTGACTTCGTTGCTCCCTTTCCGTTTATGGAGATCCTTCTGCGTACGAAACGAATGTCCTCGTCTTCCGTTCCGAGAGAATAACCGGTAGGTACGTTCCAAGAGCGATGGAACGTTTTCGAATACGTCACGAAGTCTCTCGATTATGTTTCCGATGCATATCGGATAAGTACTTAAGCGTGTATTCGAGTATGGTGATTACGTTTTTAAGTGGGTCTCGAGAAATAAGAACGTTTGCACTTGCTTCCTCCGCGTTTTCCCTTTTAACGATGCACTCATTTGATAAGATATTCATTTGTTCGTTTTGATAGATACAAATCTCTTTTTATCGTAAAAGCATGAGAACGAAACGTTGAATCGACGTGCAACAAAGTCAACCGAAGTGGACACGAATCCGGAGTAGATTCGAAAGGGAAACGCTGAAATGCGAGGAAACCATTATCGAAGGTTTCTCGGTTACTCAAACTGGAAATTCGCTCTTCTGTCGTTGCCGAGATCGTCGTCGAGATCTTCTCGTCGAAGACTTTCCCTCGAAGAACTCAAGGAGTCGTAGTAAAAAGCTTCCTCGTTGAATTCCTCGTTGAGTGGAAAAAGAAAGAGAGGGAGACTGTAGGAAAAAGAATAGCGAGAGAGAGAAAAAGAGAGAGAGAAAGAGCAGCCGGCTGCAAAGACGCATGCGTTTCGACCTTGCACCTGACGATCTGACCACTGAACTTCTTTTCCAAGCGCCGAGTAGACGTATCCGTGCAACTCCCGGGAACGGGAACGTTAATGAGGCGCTACCTTTCCTTGATTCGATCCATAATGAGTGGTTTTCCTTTTCCGTACCGTTGCCGGTAGATTGTGATCTACTCGGGACAGCCCCGGTTCTAGAGCCGTCGCATTTACAAAGAGCATGTGCATAATCTCTCGCGTAATACGCGCGACTCGCGTAATCCTACCGAGAGGAACAACTTTTGCGACACGTTGTTTTATTCAGAAGGCCGAATATATTTGAATATAATTGTATATAATCGTTTTTGAGATAATATCGAGAGGATTATTACTCGTTTTATCGGTTTATTTATCTTTTCGAAATATACTAAAGGTGATAACAAAGCTGGGGTAAATGTAGCCGGGGAAAAATTAGTTTGAAGTATTTAATAATTCATGGTATCTCGTTTAACCCATGCGTGTACATCCAAAACGTTCACCATTGTTGGCAACCGAGTACCCGGGTACCTTGAGCGTCTTCCTGCGATTTTTCAAAAGAATCCAAAGAATGAGGTTTGGAACGGTTTTAAGATATTCTGACAAAAACATACAAAATTGTTAAAACGAATCTAGAAATGGGTAAAATCGTTTCCAGTTCTCGATAGGATTACCAAACTAGAAAATGAAAGTATCGTTGTCTTCATTCAAAGAGTGTCTCGTGACTACGAGTGAAATTACATTCTCGTTTCCTTTCAGAATTCGAAGGAACCCGAAAGGGAGTAATTGACGAGGTGAAGGAAGAAGTGAATGGGAAGGCGTATAAGAAAAGAAGAAGCAACGCTTTCATCTCGTTCTACCTTCGAGAACTCGAGTAGTGCGTGAATGAAGTCGTAAAAGTCCCCCTTCGCTTAGGCCCATGAATGAAGTCGCAAAATATTTTAAGCCTAATCGAGGGACGGGACCTTATTCAATGACGAGAAGGGTTAGACCTACGATTCGATCGATCGACACTCGATCTCGCAGAAAAGCTCGGAGTTACGTTTCGACCGAACGGATTAATTTTCTCCAACCATATCTTTCTTTTATTTGAAACATTTTCGTAGAAAAAAAGGTAGCAATGAAAAAGGCGTGAAAAAAATGAAGAAGTATTATTAACGTCAGAAGAATATTGCAGTCATCGCGGATAATAGAAATAGATCGAGAACGCGAAGTGAAGAGGTTAAAGATTACAAGGTTGGCACGTCGGCCGTCAGGTAGTCGAGAAGTACGAGAGCGAGGCAGGTAGTACAGGTTTTTAATAAAGGAATGCAGAAGGACTGCTATTGACGGAAGTATCAGCTGTCGGCCGGGCTCCTTTCCGTGAAGGAGCGCGTACACGACGGGAAAGCCCTTTTAAATCTCAGCGCGGGTCCATAAAAGACAAGCCGGATGATGAACGATCGGGAAGGAGGATCGGATTCCTCGTTAATACAACGCACGCGTTTACCATGCTCCTGCGGGTATGCCTTTACAAATTTACGAGCACTATCGATGCATCGGACATTTAATAGTTCCGTTATACGATCCAATTGGATAATAAATGTCACCCGAATCTAATTCGTCTCTTGCGACTGCTTCGCGATTCGTCTCACGTGATAGATTTTTAACAAAGTCCAATAGATTTTGTTTTAATACCGACCACGTTTTACAATCGCGTCTAACCATAATTATCGCATTTAGATATCTACCTACTTATGTTCATGTTTCGATCAGATTATAATTTGTATAGTTATGCAAATAAGTACGAATCATCGACGAAAGGATTTCGGCAAAGACAAAGGAGAACGATGGCGATATCGCCAACACGTTATACGTTCGGATTATGAAGTCGTGAGGAAGCAACGACGGTAGCAGCCGTTTTTTGAAATATTACGAAGGTCCCGGGCCCGGCCGATAATGCCCTCGACGAGGGTGATACGCTTGACGATAATCATCCGCAAAGTAGTCACGCGGAATACGTAAACGAGTGGCGTGGTTGGTTCTTCGCGTCGAAAATGAGCACGCGTTCTCTCAATCGCGTACTCGCCGTGTAACGGCATCAATTTCCATACGTTCCTCTCGCGTATATATAACCGAGAGAGTCGTGCGCGTAATGCCCAGGTGATTCCCCATCGAATTATTAACCGCAGATGCAAGTGCACAACGAATTATTGCGCCCCAATTTTTCAGCCATTAAAGAAACCGAACTGCAACTTTCTTCCTGGCTTATTCCCTACGAGTGTATAAAGTAGTCGCGTGTATGTACAAAGAGGACCGCGAATTTTTTTACTCGCGAAGTAACGCCGAGAGCTCGGCCCGCGAGCGTGTACGTCGACGTACAGTGCGTTAATATTTATTCGCGATATTTAATGTCCGACGACCGTTCAAATTTTCAACCGATATTCCTCGTGCTGTTCGAATTTTGCGAAGGCCATCCTCGTAAATTCCACGCGAAAGTACGCCTGTCTCGTTACTACCGACGCCGTTAATCTTTTCACGAATGATTTCATCTTTTCCCGAATTGCTTTCATACCGATTCGTATATATGGTTCAAGAGAAGGACAACAAAGGTGAATAGCGAATGTATAAAAAAAAAAGGGTAGGCAATATTCGAGAAACTAGTTTCATATTCGTAACCCGTTTGTAGATTATCTTTCATGCCTTCCGTAATTAGCTCCAGTCCGTTCTGCAATTATCGAAGCAATTATTTTTCCTCGACCACCTTTTTGCCTAATTATTCGTGTTACACGTAAGATCGTACGTAATATCGTTCGATTTTATCCCAATGGCGCGAATACGAAAAAAAGCTTTCCCGGAGCGAAGGAACGTTCGTTTCGTATTTTTAGGAGTATTAAATTCGACATAATTGTCCCAGGAAAGAAGCTCGGCCAACTTTATGTCGGGAAACAAATTGGCTGTATATATTCGCAAAGAGGGGCATATGTTATGCAAATGCTCTTAAATGTCGCACGTGGGCCAATGACGGGGGACGCATCGAGGGTGAACGCCGTGCATTCGAGTACGTAGCTGTACCTACCTATACATATGCGTTTTCATTCGCGAATGCAATTTCGACACGCGACTCGCGGAATAATTTTTCCATTCGAAGAACTTCACCAGACGAGAATCACGTGCCGCTCGACGATATTGCGAAACAAGTGGTTATCGGTACGAGTCCTCTTTTCCTGGTTTTCGACTTCCGGAATTGCGCTTCTTTTCGACTCGTCTTTATCGCCTCGTTCAACTTTTCAAAAGATACATAAATTTCCACGTTTCTTTTTATCTATTTTTTATTTCGATACTTTTGAAATTCCAAGATTCATAGCGAAAAAATGTTAATCGAGTCCAATTTCGACGTTAATCGAGTCGAAAGTGGACCCGGCTTGTTGAAACTAATCTCGTCGGGAAGCGTCAAAGTTTTCGTACGAGCGACGACGGCCTCGTACTAATTTGATGGAGAGCAATTGGGATTTAATGAAGGAACCTCGCGCGAATCCTTTTGATAAATTACTTGTGGCGAGGAAGGAGAGAAAAAACGGAGGCGGTATAAAAAGGAGAAACGGAAGAGCGTAAAAAGAGTTTCTTCATTCGCGTTTGTTAAGCCGCAGTGATTGGCCCTGTACGAAGGGGCAGGTGCGCGCAGTTAGGTACAAAGGGCTGCCATATTTCCTGAGATGGTCTTCTTATTCGCTTGCACGCATATCTTCTTCCCCTCTCACTTTGGATCTCGTTGAGGATATTTTTATGAGGTTAGAAAAAAATCATGGCAAAGTCGTCTTATCGATTTCCCGGATAATTGGTTGCAAAGCCGTATCGTTCGTGTACCATTCCTGTGCGTTTATTTTATCGTACGTGTATAGGTATACGCCTATCGTTGTTTTGTTTGTTTACTTCCTCCGTCGCCTCGTCACCGCATGCTCAGTCACCTATCGTACGTCGAGCGAGTAGCAATGAACGTCAGTAGCCGAAGAGGACAAGACGTATAACGATAAAAGTAACTATTAATAACTATCTATGAACTTTTTCAACAATTATTCATACCGGGTCGGTCGCATTGTCACGTCGTACCGTCGTCATCCCAAGACGAAGCAGCGAAGAATTATATCCCGGCTAAGATAAGCTCGTCTCGTTAACTTCATTATCCTGCCGGAGCCGTCAGGAGATTTTTTTTCCAACCCATGGCACATGGGGGTACGGCTCGAAAGCTGGAGGCCGAGAGAACGCATGCCTGATGTCAGCTATCGAGATGATAATGAAGTGAAAGAAGAAGAGCGAAGATTATTCGGGGAACATATTAATCTGCTCCTGGTTTTGTATACGCAATTTTTTTGTTATACGTATGCTTGTGTGCGCGCACGTACGAAGTTCGTCCGGAAATTGGTAGTCGTGAAGAAGACGAAGATAAGGAAGATGAAGTGAGGTCGAAGGAAGTAAAGAAGGGTACGAGCTACCATATGTTCTCTCGTGACTTCGTTCAAAAACCTCGCCTCTGCCGTCGAGCTTTGTGTGGGCCACGCATGCGGGCCTTCCACCATCGTACAACATCGGGGAGTATCCCTTTAACGCTATTCATTCGCTTCGTCTTACACCGTTATTACTGCTGTATCATTAGAGTCATGAACTACGAAGAATAAGTGACTTCGGACTTGGCTTATTTAAACGAACCGCGAGTACAGATGTTAGCGTGATCGAATCACGCTTCTTAGCGTGTTTTCGAGTAAAGTATCGTCTTGGAATAGTTACTTTTATTCCTAATTTATTTCTTTATCGATGATAATAATTTCGTCGTAACCTTGTCAGTTTTTATTGGTTTAATCATTAGTATTTCTCGTAGCATACATTTGCAATTACAAAACGGAAGAAAATAAAGAACCTTCTTCTTCGGCTTCTTTATTAACGTATTACTTCACCGCTGAAGGACATATTGGCACGTAACTAATCCGGTGTCGACGACATTATTACCTACCTGATGTCACGAGGGCTCCCGACGTGTAATTAATACACACAACATGTCCGTAACTCAATCGACAGCCGCTGCCGCATGCACTTCGTATTCGTATGGCTGCCATAGTTACTCGCCGTTTGGCTGCACATCGCGCGCGAAAGTAGTCGCGCGCGTCGTCCTTCTCCTGGCTCTTCCGTACGCGTGCTCGCAACACGATATCCAAGCAGAAGGCTCTTCTCGGACGATCAAACTGCAATTTGCTGTTTCGTTGCTCGCGCGAATGTTCTCGGATAATCGTGGCGAATTAAGTGATTCGGCGATCTCCTTGCCGATCGCTTTGTTTGCTCGTGTTCGATAATTAATAATTAGTAAAAGGAACGATAACGTTAATGTTTTACGTTACGTTTAACGAGCAAAGACTCTCTCGTCCATCGATAACACGTGTCTACCCCGTTCATTTTTATTATCGTAAAGTCGCAGCCGCTGCAGCAATTATCAGGATTAATAATAAAATAATTGTTTCTCTTGTCTCCTCTTATTATCTCGAACATTCGCGAACGGTGGATACCAGAAGCGTTCGGAAATACACGATCCGGCTTCCTGATTTATAACGTTTTATAAAAGGAATGATTTAATTGGCGATACATAACGAACCGAGCGGAAGAAAGTCGTACGCTCTGACCGTAAGAAAAGCTCCGCTACGTTTCGTTCGTTCTTTCTTCGGGCAAGGATAAATGATTATTACGTTACTCTTAAATACGTATTAACGATGAAATATCGAAAGGCGAAACTCACAGGAACGCGTACTTTTTTGCGATAATTCGATAACGAATCTCTTAAGAACGGTACGCCGCTGATTAAGGTTGACGACCACATCAATCGCGGGACCACGCACGAAATTGGGTTAATACAGCGATCTGCATAATAAGGAGCGCTAAAGAAGACCGGAGGAAGAACTTTACGGGTGTTCGCGAGCATATTATCTTCCCTCTTTCCGAGAGAAAAATTTTGCGATACGGCGATCGTTCCTTTATTATGTACGGAAAGTTTGATAATACCGTGAGATTACATTGATTGCGCGTCGTTGAGTACCGCATCTATTTAAACGAGTTTGACTTTTTTTAAAGACATCAGAATTTGTCCGTTCATTTCTTTCGCGATACTCGCATCATTCATAAGTTTGGATATTAACTGCATTTAATATAGTTAAAATCTATTCCTTTAAAAAATCAAGTGTCCGTAAAAGAAAGAGAGAGTGAATCTTCCCGGAGAGCAAGAAAACGGTACTCACCGCGACAGATGTTCTCTCATATAAAAATATAGCGGACACATCACAAGGATCGCTAATTAACAGTTTTTATCTCATCTTTTCGGGGATATTTACACGGGTCCGACGAAAATTAATACAGAATTTCGAATGGGATTGTAGGTTCTTGGCGCGTCTCAGCATGGAAAAAAGCGTGTTTGCATGCTACGAAACGGAAGAGACTCGAAACGAGCGTACATTACCAGCCGGGCGCGTATTAACTTTTTAACCAGGACATCTCGTATTAGCATGTGATTAATATAATAAATTCCCATTATCGCGGGTGAGAAAGGAAGAGCCCCATAATAATACGTTTTCGCGCCTACGACGGATTAACATCCTCGCGTTTAGACGAGAGTAGACTAGGATTAGGTACTTACGATTAGCATAAGAAACTTCCTGCCTTATCGTGTGTGAGTCATCGGTAAAATGTAAAGAATAGATTACGGTTTATTTATTCTTTTTTTTTTACATTAAAACTGATAAATACAACACAATTATAATTATGGTAGAAGTTAGCATACCTAAAGTTTTGAAATTAGAAGAAGGGATACTTTAAAGAATACAAAACGAACCCTGATATTTTCCTACCTCATACTCACCGATACGAACTAGGTGTTAAACGCAAAGAGGGGTTCGTACCATCTTCAAAGCGAAAACTGTTGGATGCCAGATCGCTATAGGTTTATCCATTGTCGCTCCGTCTCCTGTCTAGGATATTCTAGACCGAGAATCGGCTACTATTCTATTATTATTCTAGTACCTAACTCCCTGCCAATGATACGGCATTGTGTTCGAAAGGTGTCTCCGTTGTGAAAAGGACGTGAAAATGGCCTGGTAAGAATTAGAACGAAGGGTATCCATTTCTTGAATCCATACAATGAAATACGTAAACTCAATTCAAATATTTTATCACATTTCGAATGCGAGTTTTGGTAACGACAGGACATTTTCCCCTCTCCCCCATTGGTTTTCGAGGATTCGTCGCGGCATACGATCTCGTATTGTACCTGCCGAGCACAAAAACGACCTGATGCGCAAACAAGGTCTTTAACGAGGCTAACCGACCCTCTTCAATGGCCAAGCTAATCTAAATAACATTTGAGCGGGTACGGATTACGAATTAGAAGAACGAATTAGTATTCTATAGAAGATAGGGAAAGGATCGCCGAGACGACGCCTTTCCTTAAACGCGAGACGTTTAACAGCTACTTTTCGAAAAAATCTTTAAATAATTTATAAACCGGTGTCCGTGTATAATTATCGATTAAAATCGAAGCTTGCGAAAGGTTCGATTTCTTTCGTTGAAACGATAAAGCCCGTGTCATCGGAAAGAGATATCGCATTGTCTCGTAAATTGCGTTGCTCCATTTACGCGTTACGCTTAATCATACGGTGAGGCTTATGCATAAATTAAAGAAACTTGGTGCATATAGCTCGAGGTGTACGCAACGAGAAGCGATGCAGGAGTCCGAAGAGAGCATCAATCACGGCATCCTACCGGGCACTTACACGCATCACGCTTCTTTCGTACGAATGCACCGGAATGCAACGAGCGGTGCAACGGTCGTGGTGCAATTTGCCTCGACTTCGTAGAAGTGATCGCGAACGTCCTGTCATACTTCGTAATGGGTTAAGTAAACAGATACTTTTGGTAGCGGATTGATGAGTATATACGAGCACTCCTCGCTACTCTTATTTCGTTACGCGAAGAAAGCGTACGGGATCCTTCTCGAAAGTTTCGTGTCATTGATTTATTACGCGACGCGATGTACCTACTCTTCTTTTAATGACACGAATATCGCTCGTCATCGAACGAACATTTTTAATTACGTTAAGAAGCCGAAGATTGATTTCGTATTATTTTTATCATTTGCATTCCGTTATAAAAAGATATCATTCCGCTTCGTCTCGAAAAGTTTCTCGAAGACTTCACAGTTTTCCCTTTCCTCGACATTTTCCAATTTTCTTATGCAACATATTCGTATTCACAATACCTTTATTATGTAAGTCGATGCAACGGTAGTCTACCTCGACGCGGGTCTCGAAACGTCATGCATATTTTCGCTTTAACGATATTCCGGTAAACAATAGGGTAACTCAATGACGTCAAGAATACATTCACAAATCGGACCGTATTATGTAGTTATTTTAGGGTCGCGCCTCGTTCACGCTTCGTTCGCATTCTTCCTCGACAAAAATCGAGACGCATCATGGAATATATTAGAGAAGGACGCCGCTTGGTTGCTTCTATTCCCTGGAGATTAAAGCGAAAGCTAAGATTCGAAGAGGACCCACTACCTGTCGGACGATCTTTCGTATGCAAATGAAAGCTCGAGGGTCTCTTTCGTGAGTTCAACGGAGTTCTACGAAAAGGAAAAATATCGGGAGGATGATCGATTGTCTCAGTTTTGTCTCGAAAATGGCAGAGAAGAAACACGCGATATAATATTTGACTTATCCTGTCCGAAATACGACGATGAGTAAAAAGATGATGAAAATGAGTAAAAAGATACGCGAGAAAAGTATCAGGACGTAGCTCGCATCGTTTGGATTTGTTTAATCGAGCGATCGATCGGTAGCGAGGTTCGGCGATTGTGCCTCCGAGCGTAAAGTAACGATCGCCTGGCATCGAGAGCCTGGAGTAGTATACGAGTGTCCGTTTACATTTAGTCGTCATTCACGGTCAAATGAAATCGCTTTGCCTCTCTTTAAGCCAATCCACAAGAGCATTCGTACTCGTACGTCGCGCTGTCCATCTCGGTGAAATTTATGGTGAACGCGCGCGCTTGTAGAAGCCAACAACGGCGGACAGTGATTGATGAACGAAAGAAGATCTCGTCGAGATTACGGGATATATACAGAAAAGCGCGCCTCCGGATCGGAAAGGGAGAACACGCGCGTTTTAACGCGAGCAAAAGTGTATTGCTAAAAACTTTGTCTCCGATGGTAAGTAGGTTCAAAACGAAAGAGAGAAAAAGAAGTTACGAAAAGAATAGAGAAGCGATTGGTTAGGTTAGATCCTCGAGTTTCAGTGTTTGTAACGTAACGTGCAATGTAATGTTCGCATCGCGCTCGTTACAAAATTCGCGTTATTTCGACGTGCTTTTTTTCTACGAATTTGGTAACGAGAGCGTTGCGAGCATTACATTACACGTTACATTACAGGCTCGGCTCGTCATGTACTCACTTTTTGATTAACGATACGGCGAGAAAAAGTAGTCGAAAATTGCAGGTGCGTTTCCGTTCATGGCGAATCTTTCTCCTTTATTTTTTCATCTTTTCGACGAGCGAAAGAATAAAAAAAAATGCATCGAAAAGACAGGAAAGTTGGTAGCCGGCGGTGTTTGGTCCCGGCCGAAAAATCCAATTGTCTCAGGTCGATCCCGGTTTGCCGCATGCGACGCGTTCCCGTTAGTACCGATCGCCACGGTAATTGGCGGCCTCGAAAATTCGCTAGAAAGTGAAAATCGAAGCTGAACGAGGCTCGGTAGCGGTAAAAGCGGTAGCCGCGAGCCGATCTTTCTCTCTCTCTCTCGGCTGGTGGGTGTTGCGTACGACGTGGAGGATCACGTTGACGAGCGATGATTACCGGGTTAATTCCCGCCATTACTTTGACGAGGTGGTGGGTAAGAAGTAGAGGAAAAGAGAGAGACCACCTAACCCACATCCTCGGAACTTCCACTTTCAGAAGAGTGGACGCCAGCCGAGAGTATTTGGGTGGAGCTACTTATCGTTTGTATTCCGAACGCGTGTCTCAGGATTGCTCGTTAATAAAAATTGGCGTGTAGAGTGGCGTACGAAATGAAAAAAAATTGGTCGGAAGAAAGTAATTTTTTCTTGAAGTAGCTTTTCATTTTTTCTTAAACACGTTGACTGCCACGCGAATGTTTTACGAATTTTACTTTAGGTTACAATCATTTAAATTTTACAAAACAACAACAAAAGTTTTGGTGAAAATCAATTAACTTTTAAGTATTGGTGTGGATGTCTCACAAACGGTGGATGAACAAATTTGATTTAGATGAGAAATGTTGTTATTAGTACATAATAAATGACGTGGCTAAACCACTAAACTACCATACTCTCGACAAATCAGTCAAACTTTGCGTCATTTCGAATCTTTGCTCATCGAATCCACGAACGAATACACCCTACTCCGTAGTGACTCACCCATGACCTCACTTGCTATTCGAAAAAAAATCCCACGATATTAGAAAACTGAATCCTAAATCTACCTAAAATTTCCATATTTGATAAAAAAACTCAAAAAGAAGAAAGCTGTCGATCGATACATCTTCGATAACGGTATCGAAGGGAGAAAAAAAGAGGGGAGATCGACAGAGTGGTTCGAGAAGGTTCAATTTAGCGACTACATGTTAGAACGGTGTCAGGAGAGTCGAACGAGCTCCGCGAGCAGACAGGCTTTACTCGTTCGCGTGGCCCGGAAAGGCCGAGATCAATTTTTCTCTCTTAATCTTCGGCGGGCATCGGTCGATCGCGGTACCGATTTCGCAAGAGAAAATCGGTCGTGCTCGGCGCGTGCGCGCCGCGGAGGGAAGAGAAGACGTACGTGCGCGTGCCCATCGCGCGCTCGCTCTTCCACTCGTCGGTAATCGGCGCGTGCCCTCGCGCGCGCAGGTAGGAAGGAGGGTGCTCTTATACGCTTGCTTGCAAAAGAGAAAGAGCAAGAGAGAGAGAGAGAAGGGAAAGGACGTAAGTAGGCGCGCGCTTTTCGGGGCTATCGAGGCAGCTGTCGCAGACAAGGAGTCTCTCCTTATTAATTAAAGCGACACACACACACTCGTCCGCGTTTACGTTGTTCAACGAGTAAAGCCAAGTCGAGCAACCAACCCGTTCGCTTTGCCCAGCTCGCCTTTAGCCGCTCACGCGCGCGTTATATCGCGAGGAAAATTATCTCTCGACGGTCTTACCTCTCGACGCATCTAATTACGAGCTTGCCGCGCGAGAGCCGCGCGCTGTCCTCGCGGAAGTGAACGGTCTCTCGTTCTCGTAAAAGTCCGTAAGAGAGTGCGCGTTAACTGCCGTGGATACATACGCGACCGTCCTACCCTCCTGCCGTAGTAACGATCGCCAATCCGGATTAAGTGCATCAAGGTCGGCGTCATTGAATTTACCGTACGTTAATTTGGTTCCGTAACGGCTTCGCATATACCTACAGGGTGTTTCTTCAAAAATTCGACAAGTTTTTACTCGATATCTCGTATTTTTTTGGAGCAATATTTGGACTCGTTAGGATAGATATGGTCTTAGTTTGCATAGAATTGTCTTTATTTTTTAATAGTTTTACGCACGTGATTAGACGCGATTTATTTGGAATATCGAGTAGTAGGATTCTCACACCCGTTTTATATGGAAAGATATGTAGGTATGTAAATTTTATCAATTTTTAGCTTTTAAGCGCACACCTATAAAATTAAGTCAAATCTTTTGGAATCACCGTGTACAAGCCTCATGAAATCTCATTTCCTTACTCTCCAATACCTTGCTCCAATCATCTTCCCGCGAATGCAAGCTATACAGATTTTAGTTACCCTCTTCATTATAGTTAATGCGTATCCTTATCTCTTTCTATCTCCATTTGCCTCATAGTTTCTTTCCAATCTATTTTAATCTCGTATCGTCAAAAAGCATCTTTTAAAAGATCCAACAAAAAGGGAGAAACATCGAGCTACCTACCATGTTCACAGATTTATCCTCAAATAAATTGCAACCTTTTAACAAGAACACAAATTCCCTCTTAATTATAATCTCGTTATAGAGAAAGCATCCACAAAGTATCCATTTCTGGCGTCGAAATTCGTTTTATACCTTTTCGTCGCTACAAAAATGCCATCAATGACGAGACCAGCAACAAAAATGACAAATATAAAGTAAAAAATTGCGAAGGTGACGATAAAAGAGAAACGGCGAAGAAGGAAGAGGAAGAAGAAACCAAAAGATATCTGCACATCTACCTGGCTACACGTGTGTAGCCAAGAATCAGAAAACCGGCCGGCAGGCGGATAAACATTACTCGTCGGCGTTCTTCTCAACGCATGAAGCTGTTATTACGCGCAAGCTGTAGATTCCAGGGTACTCCTCGATTCCGAGCATCGAGAAAGTGTCCACCGTATTCGCGCGAGCGTCCACGGCCTCGCCGAGAACGTCGTAATTATCATTGCACCTGTGAAAATCGTTACGCGGCTGCTCGAAAAGAAAGAGAGACAGAGAGAAGCGGAAAAGTATTCCAACTCGATGTCGATCCTCGCTACCTTAAACCGATCCTACTCTCGAGATAATTCACCGAGGGCACGATCGCTTACGTAAAGTGCACGCACGCTCGTGCACGCGCGCGAGAGCACGCACGCTTCCACGGAAAGAGTCCACCGGATTCGAGTCTGCGTTTCGAAAAAGCACAGGTGCATCCGTGATAGACGAGGAAAGTGTTTTATGGACGAGCTCGTGCACGGCGATGACACGCCCGCGTAATCGTTTCCCTTTCATCTTCTCGTTTCTCAATTACTAAGTTTTATTAATCCGCGTATAAGGAGCCTATCGTTTTATTTCCCTTGTTTTAATTGATTCCTTTTTTGTATGAACGTACGTTTTATGATCTCGCTGTTTCCTGGCCATGATAATAAATTGTCTAATTACATTACTTACTTAGTGATCTCGTCTCATCGAATACTTTCCTACGGGCTCGACCGCACGTTTTAGGAAGAACTCGGTTAAATATGACAATGCACGCACAAATTGACCGACGCACCGTTCATGGACACGGTATGTAGGTCGTTCCTGTCACGGGAAGATGCGGAATCGTTTTTTTTCATTCCGGTTCGGTCGACATGCATTTTCGAACTTCTATCTCGATCTCTCCAGGTGCACTTTCATCGTTCGATCGAAATCCTCTTGTCGTTTCATCGTGCTTTAAGGGCACCGTCGTGCCCATTGCGAGGTGGAGTCACGTGTATCCCCTTTGGGGGATATTTCACAACAAAGCAAGATCGTAGTTTCTTTTTTCGCGAGTATCACCGAGTCGGTAGGTCTACTCGCTTAACGTTAAAAGGTAATCCCGATAGCGGTTCATGCCGGACTTTTATTACTACGATTCATTCGGTTGATCCAGAATCGGGGCTGATTTAAAAAATATATATTTCTTCCTACTTACCTTCGATAAATGGAACGGGGAAAGGCATTTTATGGAACGGTAAACGATAAGAATGCTGGGATGAAATACATTTATGCGTCTACGGGATTAAGACTGTCGCCGAATTAAGACACGAGCATACATAGCTTCTCGCTACTCGAACGTTCGGGAGGATACCGATTTAAAGTAGTGTCTGCATAATTTTTTAGGAACGGATTATGTCGATTTCTCGAAAGCGAGTTAACTTTCATCCCGGCAGAAGAGGTTATTAAAAATAATTTCCCAAAAATAAATAAAATAAATAAATACAATGAATTAAACTAAAGAAGACAAACGAGGATCGAAGGATTCCTTTTCTACGATAACTGATAATCGGATACGCGTAATCGATTGGAGGAAAGAACATAGTATGATAATATAAAACCATGTTTGAAGGAGGAAGTTCCATTCCGTGTAGTTCCTCTTAGAGATGCCTTTGAAACGCATAGGTTTTGCAGGTGTACGAGAGGAACTCTACGGTACGACGTAAGCCCGACAATTTTGCTTCTCTTTCGAGACACGTGCGTGAGAAACGCTTACCCTCGCCCGAGAGGAGGAGGACTAATACGAAAGAAGTAGGTAGGATAGGTAACGTTCTTCGTTAGTTTCGATCGTGGTAATGTTTAACGGTTAAGATCCACCTGTAGCTGGTCCGATAAACAAGGGAGAGGATAGTAAAATAATTCCGTCTTTCGTAACACGTGCGTTTTACAATTAGGGAAATTAGAGTGCACTATGATGTTTTAAGAGTTTACTCGTCTTCTTCTTCTTCTTCACGATAACCTTTATTTTATTCTAGTAACGGTAATGTTGTAATTTAATTTGGAAACGAGGTACAAGCGGCACGAGTTTACTAAAAATTGAAAGAATTAAAAATGAACTTTGTCGTTTATCGACTTTACAAGCATGTTCCTTTAACGAAGTTACATCATACTCCTACTTTACGACGATAACTTAATCAATATGTAAATTATGAAGGAGACATGCGCGCACGGAGAAGAAAGCGAAGAAGCTTTCGAGCGTAACTTTCGATGATATATTTAAATTATCGCTTATTATGAGACACGAAACAAATTACGAGCGGATATAAACTAGAAACAACTGATTTACGAAAAGTATTCGAATCCAAGCCGCCTCCCTCGTGTAGATCGAAAGATGGAAAAGAAATCGACGTGAAAATAAATAAAAAATCGTTTCGGTGACGACGAAGACTTAATTAATATGTAAATTACGACAAGGTAGAAAAGTCCAGAGCGAAAGAGAGCGACAGAGTTCTCGTATCTTTTTCCCGACATCCTCGACTTTCACATCGCCTCATAGTTTCAACGATTATTCTTTTTAATCTAACAATCAAACGACACTATCGGGAATTCAAAAGAGATCGTTTTAAACGGTGCGTTTAATTACATGCAGGCTTTCGCAGGTGCATACTTCCAACTTCGAAGAATACTTTATAAGAACGTTTCGTCTACTCTCGATGGGCTCGATGAAGCGTGAGAACCGACACGGAACGAGAACGTTAATGCAATAAATTAATAGAAGACCCGCTCGTGTCGAAGACGTTTCCGCGTTTCCGTGGGAAACGAACGATCGAAGCGTACGTAGCTTTTTGTATTTCAAACCACCTGCAACGTTTCTCGATGATAAGAGATCAAGATAGGCGAAGTAAGTGAGAGATTAGGCTAATACGAGTTTTCTTTTCACCCTCTTTTTTGAAGAACGGTAAAGGTACTTCGTTCGGTACTTATCGTAAACGTATCTTTTTATTTATTACTGTTACACTGTATCGGATAACAAGTAGGTACGTTGTTTGTTGCAAGACAAATATAAGAGGAAGAAGAAATACGAATAATATAAGGATTGAGCTTGAGTCACGAAACGAGAGTCCACATTTCGTACTAAAAGTAGTAAGAAGCAGTCATAAATCTGACGAAGATTCAATTGGAATCGCCTAGTCGATGACAGGTGCTCGTAGATTCGCGGGACAACGCGGAAGTTGTTGGACGGAATAATGAAAGGGCGGCGGCAGATAGGACTGCCGAAGAAAAGGGTGTAATATTCCTGCAAATCTCGCGCACGCACCACCGCAAATTACTACCGGGTGCACGGCTGGTCGATCCTTGCCATCCTTCTTCTTCTTCTGTTTTCTTTTTACCCTGCTCCTCCTTTCTCCTCCACCTTCTACTTACGCACCGTGAAATACGTGGCACGAGTCGAGGCGGATTAGAGCTGGGCAGGAACAATGAGCGAGAAAGAGAGAGAGGAAGAAAAGGAGGCGAAGGAAGAAGCGGGGGTGCAACACGAGCCACGCACACACAACGGACCATCTGTTGCCGCGTTGCATCGCAGACGTTGCGTCGGGTTTCGCGAAGATACCATATGCTCTTTCTCCTTAATGCATCGCTATGTGACCAGATAAGGATACGTTATATTTCGGCCCGATTTTTGTCATTTTGCGATCGTTCGGTGAGCATTCGTGTTCCAACAGAATTTGTAACGTACTTGGGCTTTCACGGACATGCGAACAGTTATTACTATAGGTATGGTTATTACATAGATTTTGCAAATGTTTTTGGTTAGAGGAATTGTAGGTACGTTTATTTAAAAATCTTAATTCAATGTATAGACGCCTGCAAGAATTCAATTACCCTCGTTTTAATTAGGCTACACCTTTTATTGTCTATTAATCTCCTAGAGAAATTCATTCATTCGCATTCAATTCCTTTTATGACTTTGCTTCTCCCCATCTCCTACCTCATCCTAAGATCCCTTCCTCGATAGATTCATCCACCCTGCATCCTGAATGCCCGACCCTCGAACGCGATCGTTCATCACCTGCTCAATTTCACGAAATCGATCGGCACTCGTCTTTATTTCTTGCGATGAAAAGCGTGCCGGCACGAGTAAGAAACTCGCAAAAGAACGCTGACCGAATACGTAGATCCTTTTGTGGCGATTTTAAAAGTAGGTGTCTCTTTCTTTGCAGAGTGTATTCCTTTAAAGGGAAAAATAAGATGCCGAAAATGTACCGGGTGCGTTGGTAAATGTAGGTATATCTACGCATTACGCTCTCTTGTTACAAATTCCAATTTTTTTATGCGATAATGATTTCGAACCAGCTGTGATGATAGATAACGATCCAGGAATGTTTTCTTGTAGTATAGAATGACAAACGCATTAGAAACATTACCTTGTCTAAAAACTATTTTTACGCTTACTATATTTCAAATGGCAATGTAGGTACTCATCGATGCAGATTACTTATTTTTTCCCTTTCGTTCTTCTCGTCTTGCGTACAGAACAAAAGGCGAGGACAAGAGAGCGCACCAGCTGGCAAATATGCTACAAAAGGGCAAGTGCTATGCTGGCTCATCGAAGAGGTAGCAAAAGAAAAAGAAGAAGAAGCTGACGTGTCCGCAATGCTGACAAATATCGGACCACTCGCCAACAAATCTTACCTAAACGAAACGGCCGACTTCCCGGCAAATTTGCTCATAAATTTCAGACGAACGAAGATACATACTCACGTATTTAAGTCCGTACATACATACATAGTTTGATCGGTGCAAGCACGCACGATCACGGGTGGTACCGTTAATCCTGTGAAATTGCGATTCGACATGGCCGAATTCGAGTCATCCTTTAACGCGTCATCCGTTCTAAAGTCGACATCAAAGGCCCGTAGGATGTCATCGATCCTACGAAAGCGAGAGGCACTTTGGTAAGACGAGGGCAGTGATATACGCGAGCAGCTTCGTCCTCGAACGCTCTTTTCAGCTTCCTTTTTTTTTTATCGGGCCACGTGTCGACGCGTGCTGGCCCCCGGGGACAGTTGCAGGGGTCTCTTTCTCGAGTGCGTGACTCGAGCTTGTATGCGTGGGTGAAATACGGGATGACGTCGGGAAAGGTGCTTGATAAAAACTACCGGCAATCTGCGACAGCTCATTATTTTATCGATCTTTACCGATTCGAGTTTCGTGCTTAAAAGGGGAACGTTCGTTGACCGAGTTTGTTTTAAAAATTTGTGATACTCGTGGGAGAGTCCGTTTCTTTTTTTTATACGGTTAATAATGAACGTTGAATACTAATTACGTAGATAAGGGGAGAAGTATAAGAAAAAAAAAAAAATAGAAATAAGATGCAAAGAAGTAGCGAAACGATGGAGGCGAGTCGACGAACCACCTGGCCCGTATACCGGTTCATTGGACGTGCATCTAAACCTTATAACCGTTTCTACATTTCCTGCATGCTTTTTATTATCCTACGCATATATTTGACGTGTATCACGTGTGTGGGAATATTCGACAAGAGGTATACTCACGCTCTCGTTCTAATGTCATTCGAAAAGTGACGGCGTAATTGGTATCTTTTTTGGATATGTATTCACTTTGATAATTGAACGAAAGCCCTACGAAATCTCATCCTTTGTTTGAACACGGTCGTTGCGTGCCTCTCAATTCTTTGCTCAATTTTTATGTCAAGAAGTACGAGTCGGGCTAATTCGATCATTTTTAATTGCACTATTTTATAACGTAGGAAGATACCGTGCAAAAGCTATTAATAACCACGTTTGTTGTACGGATCATCGTAGACTCTTCCCGTCCCTTCAATCAGGCCCCGGAAAATCGATTGGATTCCCCCAAAAGTGTGAAATTGTCTGCCACATGGCACACGCTCGCGAACCTCGGTAAAGCATATCGAACCGCGAACAAACACTCTTTTTCCTTACTTCATATATTTTAATTTTACTAAAGGAACAAATAAGAGTAAAAAAGATTCATAGCAAGTCTAAATGGATGAAAAAATATTTAAAACATAAATAGCTGCATGAAAAATGAAAAAGCTTAAATTTTAGCCGAAATTATGAATCACTCTCGAAACGTACGTGAGTACATACCGATTCAAAAAATCAAAGAACCAAATGGCGTCTCGACGGACGATCCAACGTGGGGTAGATTAACGATTAGCAATTAACTTCGACCATCCTGTAGTTGAATGTCTGACCGAAACCTCCCGCCCATTTTCCTGCTTCCCCTCTGCCGATTTCCGTTCGTTCGTCGGAAACATCATATGGCGCATTAATTGGACCGGGTACCGGACCAAAGGAGATTCATTTTCGATAGACCTAGGGTACGTGCGAAACCACTCTCCGTTACGATCTGTGGGCGATCGACCGAACGTTGAACTCGGGGTATCTATTCTCTCATAGTACAATTTAAAAGACTATCTTTTTTCACATAGACCAGTGCTTGATAATTGACTAGATTTTTTTGCGATTTAAATTACTGAAGATTTTGAACTCGTGTAAAGTTTAAAGAATTCAATTTTATCACGAATCAGCATAAAACAATATAGGTATCAAACGTTATATACTTTTACTATTTAAAAATAAGAGGAATCATTATAAAAACATTGAACGAAAGGATTCCAATGTATTATAACAGCATCGATTACACGACATCGGTACCGACATCGATATTCTATCGTGAGATTCCATCGAAAGGACTCACAAGACGTCTACGAACGCACACCGGCATCGTACGAGTACATCGAGAATATGTTGAGGCACGGTGGAACGTATCACTCTCTCCTTCGAGCCAGGACCAAATAAGTACAGAGCGCTTTCCCGTTTAAGGTGCACGCGGTAGCGCGAAAATTCAAAAAGTGGCGAAACGAGGGAATCTCCAGGTGCATATAGCCATACTTATGATTCCGTCAACGACAGAGAAAGCTCACCGCGTGGAATTCCAAGCATTTATTTTCGATTACGATTTTTGTCCTCGTCCCGTTCGCTGCGGGTGCCGCGCCGATTCGTCCTATAAAGTAAATGTCCACGAAAGAAGAGGAAAAAGAAGAGGAAAAAGAAGAGGGAGAAGAAAGAAGGAAAAAAGATGGGAGAAGAGGAGGAGAAGAAGGGATGGAGAAAGTCGAGATACGAGTTCCTCTCATCTTCCTCTTCTTCTCAGTTTCCTCTCGGTCTGTGCGCACTCGGAGGAGTGTGCTTGGTGACAAATTAAATTGGGCGAGAAAGGCAGGTGCTGCCATTTTGGTCATCGATCTATGTTATGTACGTCGACCGTTCGCTCGTAGCGCGCGCGCAACCTTCCCAAATCCTTCCTGGTAGTTCTTCTCTTCCTCTTTTTGCTTCCCTGATCACTTAAAGTACGAATCTCGATGGAAAGGTGCAAATTGTCGATCGACGATTAGGAAATCACTACGAACAAGCATTTTAAGTGGTATAGGTGTAAAGATTGTCATCCGACTGATTGTCATTCAATCGTGTCAGATTCATAGCGACTGTCGAGGGATCACCACGAAAATTAATTTTAATTAACAAACTGAATAAGATCGACGGGAGATGAATATATAAAAAAGAATGATATGAAGGAAGCATTACGAGGGGAATTTTATTAGTCGATTATAGTCTCCAGATGGCACGGAGTTGAATAAATCGATGGAATGATCATTTGTCACGCGTGCGGACAAGAAAAAAAAAGGAGAGAGCAAGAGGGAGAGAAAAAGAGAGTCGAGTAAAAGAAAGTCGATATCTCGGTGTAGCAAGTCTATTAATTTTGGTAGTGACGATATACGAGGTCAATCGGAGGGAGTATGATTTTGACTTTCACCAGGAGAACTGGCCTGTCCAGCGAGCCGAGACGACTCCGATCGGTTCCGGGGAGCCGAGTTCGAAATCGATCGTTTCTCCGATCTGTGATCCAGGTGAAGCACGAGCACGAACGATCCGCGTCAGTTTTATCCCCAGGGGAAGGCGCAAGCAAAAAGGAGAGGCGACGGACGCGGTTCGAGATAATTGGAAACTTTGCTTTCCTTCTTCGCGTACCCCATAATTGGAACTTCGTACGATGACGCAATTACACAGGTACCGCTCGCGTCACGGTTACTTTTGATAAAACGTTGATTGCCTCGGAACTCCGAAGTACGGCTCACCTCTTTTTGACACGTTTTCGACTCTTTTTCGCTCCTTTGTTCTACATCTAGAGTAAATGCTACGATTATCTCGCTCTTGTACCTCTTCATTTTTTTCACTTCCAACACTTTTTTGCCGCTCACATATCTTTTACTAGAATTTAGATCGTTTTTATATAGTTTTTTTGGGGGGGACATACGTTCTCTAATGCATCTAACATAGGATTAGATGAATCGGTACTATTTTATACCGACTAGTATAATCCATACCCGCATCCAGTCTATCGTCGTTGATAATAAACGTCGTGGTTGTTTTAACGAATTTAGATTGTCCAGAATAATTAAGATCAAAAGTGATTAGAATAATTGATAATACATGGCACAACATAGAGTACCTTCTGCAAACTGCGACAGTGTCAAATCGATCCATTACCGTTTTGGAGGATCCTCGAGGATCGAGGAAGATGGGATCGTTCGAGGTCGAACTCTATTAAATGTTACGGCTTATACCCGCAGATCGACGATCTACGAGGGTTACAAACGGAAAAGTGTACGCGAAGAAAGACAGACTATACAGGTGGTTATGGAAAAGGGCCACCTGCGCTCGAACGACTTCCAGGAGTGGAGTAGCTCTTCTTATGGTGCGTGCTTATTCGTTGCTGTGCCCGCATTCGCGTTTTGCCCTTTTCTCTCTCTCTCTTTCTTCATCTTTTCTTTTTTTCTCTTCTTTCTCGCGTAATCGCCACGGTCTTCCGATTCCGAAGGTATTATTCGGATTTCACTCGAAAACCGCTGCCGTTTCTTGCGAACTCGCTTACGTACGTATCTCGGAGGCGTGATTATCTCTACCGACTTATTTCTTCCTTTATAATTAATTTTAAAATATTTAAGGAAGTTACAACCGATATAAGGTTTGAGGTAGAGAACAGATATGACTTTTATTATATTGTACAAACACTTAAAGGAGTCACACCCCTTTATAACATATGAAGTCTGTATTGAATCAAGCAAATCCAGTATACAGGGTGTCCCAACTGAAGGAGGCCACCCAAATATTTTTTTTTTGTTTCTAACGATAAGACAAACTTTTATGGCATCATTAGAAACAAATAAAATATTTAGGTGGTATCCTTTAGCTGGGACACCCTGCATATCTCGACAATATATCAATCAAATCAAAAAAGGCAATCAAAGAAATACATTGAGACGTAGTAGATATCTTTATTTCTTTTACCTTCAATCGTATTAGAATATCAACGCTATAAAAATGTTCTCTCGTGAATAAAATTGACCCTTTTGCGATTTCGTAAGTATTAAAGAAATGATCGTCGTGTCATTGGATTATCGTTATCTCAGCCTTAAAAAAGAAACAAGAGGGTTCTCTCGTACGAGTCAAAAATGATGTCCCGTAGTTTATTTCCGCGTCACCCCGAAAGAACGAAATTAATCTTTGCCGAACACGTTACCAGCGTAACGAGCCGCCGACTAATATCGCGTCCTTAATTTTGTCAGTCTTCGAAACGTAAGATTAAATTTCGCCGGGCAGCGGTGCAGATTGCTTCCATAACGAGCCGTCTCTCGGGTTGCCACCACCACTACTACGAGAGCAGGAAGAAACGCGAGGAAGGCTATTATGTAGCTTTGAGAAAAGGATCAAAACAGGTGCAACGGCCGCACACTTCATTTAGCCACGCTTTATTTCATTCTGATTTATCGGAGCCCGCGCTAATT
This sequence comes from Ancistrocerus nigricornis, assembly GCA_916049575.1. Lineage (NCBI taxonomy): Eukaryota > Metazoa > Arthropoda > Insecta > Hymenoptera > Vespidae > Ancistrocerus > Ancistrocerus nigricornis. The sequence goes on along the minus strand of OU696664.1, from coordinate 34,168,367 downwards.
GCATACGATATTTCCTTGGAATAATCGTACCGCTCGCTACGAGACAATATGGAATTTGTCAAGGGCCAATTAGAGAGTAGCGAAAGGTACTTTTACATCGTTTTTGGTTCCACCTTGCTTTTAACGCGACGAGGTTCACGGTGATCGACGGTGAATCTCGCGTACCTACTACCAACGTTATACTTGTAATTATGAACATTGGATGTTCACGAGCAATCCTTTCCAGTTAGTTTTTTTTTATGAAGATCAAACCTCACCAGCATGTTCTCCATAATGGCGCTTGAAAGTGTCGATGAACGTCGGAGGAACTTATCGCAAGGACTCAGCGGTACTTTCGGGGATGCATCGAGAGAAAAGAGAAGGTTAAAAAAAGGACGGAAAGAGAGAAGAGGTCTCGGTGAGAGACACACGCGCGTACAATTACGAGCGCATAAATAACGGCGACATACGTAACTTCTTCGAAGTGCGCCTGCGTATGCCTTATCTTCCGTATTTCGAGTTACAGGAGAGGGATGGAGAGAAGAAGAAAGATACGAGAGAGAGAGAGAGAGAGAGAGACGGTGAAAAGAAAGAGCGAGAAAGAAATACGTCGCGTGCTGTTACGTTTGCCCAGGCTAAATTGTAGTCGGCGCGCATTTCGTGCATGCGTCTTTAATTACAACGCGCCGCGACGTTTTTGCAAAACGAAATGTGGCAAGTAATGTAAAGCCATTTGCAACGCCGGTATATGCTTTCGTTGGCCGCTTAATTGGGAAGTTCTTGGAAGTTACTGCGTCGAAATGAAATCGGGTGTAAGAAGATACAGGCCCCCGTTCGGGCTCACCCACGTCTTCCAACGTTGCGCTACTTTAATTTCTATATGTTCTACTTAAGTATCTTATAATGTCATTATCTCATTATGGCTCCACCGTGAAGCTTAAACGGTGAGACTCTTATCGGATATATTGGACAAAAAGGTATAACAGCGTTTGCTTATGGAATAATAATTGCTGGTTGGTCACGTAAAAAGACGCTTTCTTGTCGAATCACGATAGATAGGTTTACTTGCGGTTTGGGCAGTAGGTATGTTGAAATATATGAGATTAAAAGGATTAAAGGAGTTTTCGGGGAGTAAGGCTCGATTATCTAGGTTTTTTGAAAAAAAAGTAATTATCGGTGTTGGTAAAAGTCGTCTTTATTCTACATACTTTATTCGATTGTTTTAACACTATTTTGTAACTTGCGTAATCGCAATTTTCCATCCAAGGAAATTAGATAAATTAACGGAGTAACGTAATGATATCACGAGATTAAGGAAGAAAATTTCACTCCTTATCTCGCAATAAAAGAACAGCATATCCTTATACCGTTGTATCATTGCCCGAAATTTCACACGAGCCGGCGTAAAAGTTGAACGAGCGTTCGCCGATCTGAAATTTATCGCGCGACTTCTTATCGTGGTTCCGACACTCGCGTTCGATCTCGATCTTTTCTGGTTACGTGTGCGGTACGCGTATACGTGCATCCACACGCGTGCATCGATCGAGGTAGCAGTGCACGAAGGAGACACAGAAAGCGCAGGGATTAGCATATCGAATGAGCCATCGAGGAAGAAGGTTGCTGCTTGCGTCTGCTGCCGCGCGTACCTAAAGTTTGCGCACGAACGAAACTTTACCATATCACGATAAGCCCCCGACCGATGGCAATTCCTTACGGATCGAGTTTGCCTTCTACCAATCTGATATAATAATTAAAAAGAGAGAGAGAGTGCTTGCCTCGTTATCTTTTCATTGCTTCTCACTTTTTCGAGCTCCCACGACAAATCTTATCGATAAGGAAAGGATCCTTGCCGATTAATCTGATTCCTTCTTTTAATTACACTGATCTTAACGAAAAAAAATTCACGTGATATTTAATTTATTACAATGCTCATCTCTACGTTAGATTCGTGCGATTTCACGAAAAAAATTTTCAACCGCGTTGAGGTAATCGTTTTATTTTTTTATGCGTCATCGGCATTGAATTACAGTAATTGGCGGATAATACACGAGTACTTATCGTAACACTTAAATTACACTTATGAAATATACACAGACGCCTAATATTTCTTTGCACGTAATTTAAAAGATCATTGATTATTATTCTTTATCGTACGTTAGAGTACGAAGAAAGAATCGTCTACAAATAATTAAACTTTCTCTTTGATATGCGATATACCGATCCTTCGTTTTGAGTCGAGAGTAAATTAGCAAAGGGGAAGCCGGTCGTTTGTAAGACCGACGCACGGAGACTGCTTTTGCACGGAGCCAAACTAGGCCAAGTGTATGATAATAAATAATTCGCGCGCCTTCCACGATCCGGTTTATTGCGAGGGCACTTAGCGTGTTTCTCGCATATGCGTGTAGCACGTGCTCGAACGTTCCGCACGTGTATCGGCCTTCGTAGAGAAAGATGGTTAAAGAAAAAGAGAGTAATGGGGAGAGAGAGAGGGAGAGATCGTACATGATAAAAACGTAGGTGTCGTGTACGGGTAAGCACGCTCGTGTCTGTTTCTACAGGTGGATGTTGACTCGAGTCCAACTCGATCGAGTCGTATCGGCTTTGTGTCGATAAGTCGGAAGACAGATTCGATTTCTCCAAATATATTGGTCCAGTACGATGGTGGTATGTCGGACGCAGCTGATCGATTTCTTGCGATAGCATCGCTCACCGATGTACAAATATGGATAACTTTTGTTCAATTCCTATTTATCATCTTGAAACATCGCATGTGACATTAATTATTAATACGGAGATTAGTATTGATTTTAGACAAATTTTGTTATCGATCGGTGATATGAAAAAATAAAAGAAGTTCTGTTATTTTAAAGAAAAGTAAATATGCGTGATGGGACGAGCGACATTCTATTTACAGTGAGTATACCTACATATTAGAATTGTACGACTAAATCCTCGATTGTGAACAACACGTGACTTCGACGAAGCACTTTGATGAGTGATCGCATCGCTATGAGTCATAGCCTTCGTAAAAATATTCTACGTTTCGAGGACTCCCCTTATCGCAGACACTTATTTCTTAAACATGGCGCTTGTTTTTAAAATGAAAATTAGCGTCTGAAGGTAGCGTTCGTGATCTTGTAATCCCTGGCTCGATAACACCAGTCTAATAAGCGTAAGTATGGTAACGATACGAGTCGCTTTTTTTTTTTTTACTTTGTTCATATCGCACGTAATTTTAATAAAGATTGCTCGATAGATGCGAAGCAACGTTTAATTGTTCGTGGCCTTAGAATTTTCCCATGCAGGTATAGTTAATTTCGTGTGAAAGAGAAGACGATAATATCGACGTGTCGTCGATTAAACCGTACGTTCATTTCGTTGCCAACGTTTACGGGTCGTAATAAAGGAGGGAGGGTAGAAAGAAAGTGGTAAAAAGAGGGAGGAAGGACTTCCATCATGGATGACATTTATTTTTATGGTCGCTCATTTGTGCCCGCTTATGGGAAGACAATGTGCTGCTACCCGGATGGGTCGTCCGTTGTGCTGGTATCGCCTACTAGAAATCATAAATCTAATCATAACTAATAAAAAAACAATATACTTATATAATTCAACGCTTTTAGATTCCAAAGACCGTCGATCGATTTTTTTTATCTCGTCAGATACTTTGAGAAACGGAAGCCGGAGGACACGGATCGAGGTCCTTTACCCGACAGCTGCATTTTCGAATTCTCTCGTGTTCGACGTTTCCTTGCAGGACTCACAGTTTTTTCTTTGCTACTTGTGCAATCTCGTTCGAGTGTTCTTTTTAAAATTTCGTAACTCCGGTGGTCGGTTACTCGTAATAAGTTTTTGGAGAATTTTGCGATAATGTCGAACGATTAAAGTAAAGACCTACTTATCATTAACCTTTCGAGATAAAAATATAAAATATGTTTCTCTTAGTAGGACTAGAAAGGAATCTTGCAAAAACGCTCCAAGGATTTATTTTCTAGACAACTTTTATTACATATCAGAATACAGTCTACAGTTTGTAAATTAGATACTTATCAATATACTCTTAAATATAAGTAACATTCGGCGTGCTTAAATAAGAGACATTGCCATCTGTGTTCATTAAAAAATACGAAAACTGATGTAACTGGATAAAAAATAAACTCGAAAGTCATAATGCACATCTCTCTTTATCCCTGCTCTTTTATATTATCGGATACAAAATGTTCAACTTGTATGTATGTATGTACTCGTGTATGTGTTCTATGTGCGTGTGAACTCGCGAATTGTGTGTTCCCCCTTTCGTGAATGTTTATACATATACACGAACATCATCGTAACGACGTAGACTTCAAAATCGCGAACATTCGGATACAACGAGATATACCCCTATTTTTCTCTTCTGCGTTGCGTCGACGCGCGTGTCAATCTAAAATCACGACATGTACAACGTATGTATGTCATAATCTTTTGTCAATTATGTCGAGGAAGAGCCCGTGGCAGTGAACAGAATGGGTATGTAAATATAGCCTACGATTTATAGAATATGCGATTTGATACATTGGTTTTTTTTTGCATGCATTGTTAATGATATTTGTATGTATGCGTTTGTGTGTATGTTCGCGTATCTCGCGCGTGTTTCTTGTTCTTTTTATTTTATTCGTGTTACTTATCATAATTCATTATATTTTCTTCTCGTATAGTTCAGCTAGCAAGCATATAACAACTGATTTTTCTCTTCTTCTTTCATTCATCCTTCGTTACGATTAAATTCTTCTTCGCCCTTCTCTTTTTATTCTCTTCTCTCCTCATGATATGACGTGTCAATATGTAGTTTAAAGTCTCACTTGTCAAGGAGATCGCCAAAGCCAAAGAACCCATTAGTAGTCGTCTTTATTCACAAAATTCAGCTATACAACGGCATATATCAAAACTTATAAAATACACAAAAACCACTGTGGCGATGCTCCCTGCGTTTGCGCGATAAATCGTTTATATTATATACCATATGCTCTCGTTTTTTCGTGATATGCATTTAGAGCCAGAATCGATATCGATCATTCGTGCTTAAAGATTATGTTCTCTTGATATTGGGGATGCCGATACTGCTATCGGTATTTGATATATATATATTTAACGTCTTTTTTTCTTCTTCCTTCTTCATTTCAATCGATGCCAATGAAAATTTCTTTTCGCAGAGCGATCCATCATCGATCGCTACTTAAAAGCCGGCGGTGGTGCACCTTGACCGTTCGTTTTCGATGAATCTTCGGTCATTACTGCCACTAGCTCGCCGACAGCTTTTCCGAGGTCACCTGTGATAATGAAATTAACAAATATGAGTAACAATGTCTAACGATCGATCGTACGATTATTATGACGTTCATGGTACAATCGAATGAATTCATTTCACACGACAGAATCATTGCCAATAGCGGGAGAAACCGACAAATACGAGATACATAATGCAAATGGTGCAATATATTTTTTTCGCATAAATCTAAGCATTTATCTTGTTTTTTATTAGATCAACGGGGTAAGAGTTAATTAGAATAGTTTGGAAAGGACACGGGTACGATAGTCTTTAAATCCTTACCTTACATCCACCCTGTAGCATGAAAGCATGAAAGCTTTTGTTAATGTTAAGCCGAACTTCAAAAGACGAAGCGATGCGCTCAAGCGATCGTCATTAATTAAATTATTTTTGGAAAATGACCAGGCGTACGAATGTGCATCAAATATCTTCGCCGTTATATTGAAACATGTTCTTTCAACGTTTTAAGCTAAATTTTAATAATTTTATATATCAGATCAAGCAACGCTCGTACGTGGTCCAAATCCCATTTATTTGAAAAGCGAAGCGCCTCTCGATTATTTTCTATTACAATGAAATAACAAATGATAACGAAGATCACGAAATCTTTGAACGAACCTGCCATGTGCAAGAGATTACCCACATTGTGGGCAACGCTGTGAGAATGCGGCGGGGGTGGTGGTCTCTCTAAGCTGCCCACTCTGCCCTCGTTCGAGCCTCCACCACCTATACCATATACCCAATAGCGGTAAGCTTAAGCTTCAGAAAATTTCTTCGTCGTGAAATATACGAGCACGTAATTGAAAAATCTTATAACGTTACTCGAATCACGTGTTATTCCTCCAGATTTCAATGATGAAGTGAATAATTAAATCAACATTCTAAATCTAGTACTACATATACTTAACTTGTTATATCTATGACAAGTATTAGTATCAATGAAGTTAAGATGTTCTCGATATTGCCCAATGTTAATAATTACCAATACGATTCTATGATCATTTAACATGAATTATTAAATAAATTGTTAAGATCCATTAACGGCAGTAGAACCAATCAAATGATATACCTGATGAATCATGGTAGTGACCATTTATCTTCGCAGGCGAATCCGTCGCTAATTGGGACGCTGTAACGCTTCTAATTTGTAGGGTTCCTGTCTTTGACGGTGAGGAAGCGTTTGGCTAAAAGAAAGTTATTCTCATAAGTAACTATTCCACATAATTAATAATAAATTTCCAGCAGAAATAATAAAATTACCCGGAAACCCATGACCTACCTCATCCAACAATTGCCTCAGTCTCTGTAACTGAGCCTCGAGCTGCCGATTGTGATCTTCGAGTATTTGCATACGAGCTTCCAATCTTCCTTTATGCTGGCGCAATAATTTAGCTTCGGCGATCATGTCGCAATCCGGTTGTCGCGTGCCATGACCATCTTCGGGAGTCGAGCCTGGCGTTTGTTTCGAGCGCAGCCTCTCGTATTCGGCTTGCAAGGTGGCGTTCTCTTCCTCGAGTTCTCGTATCATCGCTTCGAGTTCCTCCCTTTGCTCGGCATCGATAGCAGCCATAACTTGTACCGGACTTCGCGGTACGTTCACGTTGTCACCGCCGTTCAAGCTCTGACAGTAATGGGCTATCAGCTGATGCTCGTCGTCGCTGTCCGGAGTAGAGTTGCTTCTCGTTCGTGACAACTCTACCTCGGCCAGTCGCGAAGCGTACATTTCCAACCGAGAATGCATGTCTTGACTTAGCGAGCTATGCTGCGGCGACGGTGCTGGACTCTCCAAGGCGTCACCCTCGAGAACAGTCTGTACCGGTAGGTAACCGACTCTGGGATGTTTCTTAAAGTAACGTTTCGACTTGAATTTGTTTCGTAATGCTCTCGTGAAGTCTCGTACGTCCTCTCCCGATGTTGTCTATAAAATAAAATCAAGTTAGTTGGGTTGAAATTCGAAATTATATATTGGGTAGGAGGATTTTGGGTTTTTCGTGAATAAATGTATCTGAAATCGGCAGATACTTACCGCCGTGCAGTACTCTTGCATGGGATGAGTCAATTTATGATTCTTCGCTTTTCGACCGGAGAAGAAACAGTTCTGGCACATGTCGAAGTTGAAGCACTTCAAACATCGATATCTACGAAAAGTATGGAGTCAGTCAAGTTTCAGACACTTTCCTTTACGCGAAAAAGGAGGATATATTTCTTACCTAAAACCTATGATGGGATATTCTTTACAGATGTTGCACTTTGCCTGATGCTTGGCACTCTCGGCCGCGGAGAGTCGGTGAAGTACAGGCAACCATACCATACTCTGCGGTTCTTGTTGCAACCAACTGAGAAAGTGCACAGCCTCGATCTCGTTCTTGTCCTTTCCCGCTTTCTCGAAACAGCTACGTACACTCGGCTCGATATTCGATCCGCCGAAGGCCGCGACTTCGCCCAATTGTCTCGGTACTTGTATGCAGTCGTGCAAGAGTAGTCCCAATTTTCGTTGATCAACCAGTCGATTTGGATCGGCGATTAGTCGAAATAGATCTGTCGAAAAGGAATAAAAATTTGTTAACACTTAGAAGACGTCCTTCGTCTGTGGTAAATTACCCAGAGCTTTACTTACATCTATATTTTTCTTCTAAATGACCCTTGCAAAGTAGTACCAAGCCGACTTTAAAAGACAGTACCCGAATCTGTCCGGTTCGTTGACTGAAAGATCAGAGAAGATATTATTCATTTCAATATCGCAAACACATAATCCATATGGGTATCTATTCGAGATGTTCAACGGCATTGTCTCCTTTGAAGATATTTTTTGTACCTACTTATGACAACTAATGAGAATAGAAGATCCGTTGTTTCAAATTGATACCGATATATCCAAGCCAGCACGATAAGGCAATCTAATTGAATTGTGCCGGTGTATTGTTAAACCCGCTCACCTGTCGTACACGTTAAGGAGCCAATTGATCGCCAGATCGATGCACAGAGGTACGGACACTTGAGTCGGATTGTCCGCCGCTATGATCTCATATAGAGATGTCAAAACGGTCACCATATCTGGGATGTCTATCAGTTTATCGTTCTGCGCGCGAAGCCCGCTCGAATCGAATTGCTCCAACGCGGTGGAAAGGCTCAGCATATCCACTGTAAAAGGAAATAGAGAGAGAGAGAGACGTGTAATCAGTCACGACGTTGGAAACGTTTGATCGTCGCCCGTCAAGTAGGTAGGTAGGTATCTACTCACAGCACAATCGTTTCTGCACGGTGCGTAATTTCATCGCGGTTCTGTACGCCGAAAAGCGAACCTCGTTCAGATCAGCCAGCGAGGACATCAATTCTATCATTTTCGGATGATCCCAATGCGTTGTTTCCAATTGGTGGCTGTAATTGGAAAAATGAGAATTTAGATATCGATTAATTTTGTAATGGATTGTTGGACTTATTGGATCGAGGGATGCGACGTTAAAATATGGAAAGACATATTTGCTCGCGACAAAAATCACTTTATGTTTTTGACATTTAATCGCGTAGCATACCGGAACTAGCATCTTTTTCGTCGAAAGAAAAGCAATCGAAGCGGATTCGCGAATTGGTGGGATCGAGAAAGCTGTGAGAGGGTAAAGGGTATCGTAAGAAACATCGATTACTTGATATAGTAAGGCACTTTGGCGGGCGTGAGGGCTCTCTCCCATGGTGGTTCTACGCTGCTCGCAAGGAAAGCCTGACTACCCGGAGTGCTGCCGTCCTTTCCAAATCCGCTTAGCAACTTGTAACGCTCGTCAACCGCCACTTGCAGCACCTTCCACCTACGAAAACAGAGAAAAAAACTTTAACGTCGTCTCGTATACCCAGAACGAGAGAGAGAGAAGGGAGATCTTCTTTTACGACTGGAAAAGTCACGGAAAGGAATGTGAGAGGGAATCGAAAGCTTCTTTTCGTGAAAACTTGGAACGTTTTCAAAGAAAGCTGAAAGTATAATTTTAACCCGACTCATTTGAAAATTCGTTATTTAACTACGTTATCTGTGATTGATTTAAAGTAATTGAGTATTTCTTTATAAAGATTCGAGTATGAATATTTATATTATTAATATGAAATGTTAGTCATCGAATCGGATAAAGTAGTCTCGAAAAAATGGAATCTCTATACACTTCCGATGCATTTTCGAAGATCATCGTATGTACGCACCTGCTGTTGAGATCTTCGAGTTTGGCCAAAAGGGCGTGAGAAACGATGACGCTGCTCGAAGCAAAGACGCTCGCTTGATCGTTCGTATCTTCGATATTCCTCTGAATGGGTACCAATCGTTCGCCGAACTTTTGCAACTGTTCGAGCATTTCCGACGCCTCGTTCGCGTCGCTCGGATTTTGCCAACCGCTTTGGATCGCTTCGGCCGCTGCCATGCGGGACGAGAGATCCTCAAGACACTTTTGGAAGACACATATTTTCTGTAAAAAGAAGAGGAAAGGAACAGGGTCAGTCAAACATATTTAATAATTGTCCGAAAATAATTATAAAAAATGAATCTTATAATTGAATGGGTTTTGGTCTAGAGAAACAAATTAATTCGGTAAATGAGTATATCTAAACTCCTTGCTGCAAACTTAAGATACTCTCAAAGTTTCTTACTCGCTTGAGAAGCGAAGCGAAGATGTTATCCCATTTTGCGTAAAACGGAAGCCGGTGGCTTATGTTTAGCGAGCTTGTTACAACGAATACATATTTCTTTTTTAATAAAAACATCTTTCCAATATACCAAGTCAAGAGTATACAACAAATTTTGTTCCTACTCGTTCCGTGCTCGAACGGTGCCTGTAAAATATACAGTCGATACCGTGCATCGAATCACGCACGGTAAACATACCGTATTACATGATGCATGTACATGCTCGAGAGAAGAGAAAAAATTCATCTCGCTCGAAACCTTTTATAGGGGGGTAAGGAAGAAGGGGGAATAGCACGTTGATCGTGTACGAATGAAAAAAAAGAAGAAATGACACGACCCAGATTACAAAACCAAATACGACACGACCCTTCTCTTTTCTCTCTTTTCTTGCTCCAAGTTGATAGAATTAATTAAATAAAGTAGTATCGGACGAAGAACTAATACTTTTTATTACCTACCTAGGCTCGTAACGATATCGAGGTAGGATGAGCGAAAGAAGAAGGAGACCCGTTTCCTCGTGTACTCAATTAAAAGCATCGTTCGGCCGGCCTTTTTAATACGTCTTTCATCATCTCTAAAAGCAACAATTTCCCTCCTCTCTTCACCTTTTTCTCTTTCACGCTAATACAATCACAGGAAAATCAGAAGGCGAGGCTTTGTTCTCGGTAATAATCCACGTGAAAGCAATCGCGTTGTCGAAGTCGTTACGTAAAATCAATAGGAACTCTTCGGGATGGTTCTTAATCGGGACACGAGAGAGCGACGAACGAACGAGGAAGCGCAATGATTTTTCCGGTGCGTCAAGGAGATCGAATTGAAAACTGGTAGGTGAGGGTGGAAAGGGTTTGCCAGGAGATCGAAGTAATTTTTCTTCCGACTTGGCACGGTGTCCGCGATGTCATTTATTATGTAGCCAAGCGAGCAATTAAAGTTCGCTCGTCCGTATTCACCCTCCCCTTCGACCCCTTCTCCCCCAAGCCACTCTCCTTATCTCTGGCCCGAACGAACTTCTTCGAATTTACTAAGTTAATTGTCTGGCGCCATCCAATACCCACCATTATACATAGACCGCGCTCCATTAACGGCAATTAACCGTCCTGGACGACCCCACCGATTCTCCTCCACCATCCCCTCCTCCATCCTCTTTCTTCTCGTCCGACGAACTTCTCATCACGATTTCTCTCACGAAAAGAGGAAATTAATTATTTGTTTACGAACGACAGTCCAAAGTAATCCGTTTATTACTTTCGTGCTATTCTGTGAAATCGTGAGAAGGATATTAGATACGAAAGAAGGTTGCACCGAGTTTTGATATAGATAGGTAGATAATTAAATAAGAGACGATGATCGAGCAGAGGCTTTAATTAGAAACACTATAAAATTTTGTGTGTCACTTCCACCTACATGCACCTATCACGAATATCAATTAAGTTTTTCCTGCGGTTTATTCAATCTTTGATGTACTATAGTATTTGCTGGCATAGTAGATTACCTAAGCATTATCTATAAATACGGATTATTGCAAGTGACTTCTACATATGTGTACACGGCTGAAAATATATTTATGGGAATAGATAAAAAATATCTTCGAACGTATTTCATTATCATTTCCGTTATTTTATTGCAACTCCGTTGTAGCCCACTGCAAAACAACTTTGAAAAGCGTTCGATAGCACGGGTATTATTCCAACTTGCAATTTGGAGCGTGCGTTTGAGGAAAAAGGCAACAACTTTATATAGCAACTCGACGGGATTCAACGTGTAGGTATACGATTATTCCCGAGTGTAATCGTTAGACGAAATACCGTTAGGCGGTAAATGAAATGGCAAGGGCGATCGTACGTAAAGCTCATTTTCGCGCAATCACGGCATTGGGGAGAACAAACGATTTCGATGTAAACCGATTGCAACGCGTGCTAATATCCCTGGCGAATCTATTCGAACGCGTTGATTTAGACGCGATAAAGCAATTACATTAAAATATAACGCGCTGGTGTCCTCTCTCTTCGCGTATTTATGCGGAGATCGAAGTGCGCGCTAACGGGGCTATGTTATTCGTACGAACGTATAATTCGATCATTGATTTCGACGTTACTAGCGTGTCAATGCTCGACGCTTTTCTCGTTTGTTATTTTTGTTGGAAGAAGAGAGGAAGAACCGTGGTGCTCGTTCCAGAAACGTAAGCAGGAACTGCCACGTTGGTACTTCTAAATACGATGACCCGAATACTCGTGCGTTTGTTAACGATAAAAGTACCTATGGGTTTATTTTTCAGATAAACTGGGAGATTCTAACGGGAACTAAAGTCACGTTTTCGACGAGATCAAATGTTTTCTTTTCGAGCCCACGCATGAAAACGAGAGAGACGAGTGATCGTTACGCGACTTTAGGTAGTTTTTGGAATTATTTCTTGTTATTTTTCAATTCGTTTTATTAAAATTTCATTTTCAATCGATCCTTTTAACGTTTTACTGCAATATAGAATAATTACGGTCATTATCTCACAATGTAAGAATTTAAGTATGTAAGCTTTTAAAAAGAACTTTGGATTATTTTAAGAAAGGTTTCCTCGAAGACTGCTTTCAATGCGATACAGTTTTCTTAGAATCGTTTTACCTACTGAAAGGAATGCTCTTCGGGATTCGCGATGCTTTTATTCATGAAACGAAGAGCCGTGAGGTATAAATCGTTACCGAGAACATAAAACGTACATCACCTCGTGGACGACGATAACTTTAAAAGGAGTATTGCATGGAGTTCACGTAAAATCAAATATAATAACGGGATACGGTTTTGTCAAGCGTCCATACATCTTTTTCAAACGTTCGTATAGTTCTCGAGTAATTGGAAATTCATTAGTAATTATCATATTAATTCACAATTTATCATCTATCTTTTTGTTCTTTTGATCACGAAAATTGGAATAGAAAATCTAACGAGCATCGAATATAATTATTTTGCGCGAGTCTTTTGTTTTCCTAATTCGTTGATTCACCAAAGATGATTTACATAGCACATCCGCTTGAAAAGCGAAGGAACGCTCACCAGTGACGGCTATTTATTTATACCACGAAGTGGTTAAAGCCGAGTGGAGAAAGATCCCTTTGGAGAAAGAAGAAGTTAACCTACGCATACATATACGTATAGATATAGCGAGTATCAAAATATTCGTACACTCTATAAAATTGAATAACTTTTTTTCTGGTCTCTGAATTAACTTCATCATAAAAATTATAGTTATTTATAAAATGCATTCATATTATTTTTACAACAGCACTTGAAAAGATTCTTTTACTAAATCTAATACTACTTTACTAATTTAATTAAATTTTAAAAATTCATGTACCGCTATTTAACCGAACAAAAAATGTTCTATTTGTTTTTAAAGACCGTAGACAATACATTCGATGCTAGTGCTGAAAAAGACTAGAGGAGAACGAAAAGAGTGGTTGGGCGGATTCGCTCGTAAATAGTCCGAATCTCGCAGCGATTCTCCGTTATTTATTGGTCATCGGTGGCAACGGCGGCGCCTCGTTCGTTGGCAAGACGCCATGCGAATCTATTATAAGTCCGTGCTCGTCGCGTGAAAAGTCCAGCCCGCGCGGCACTCGCCCGCTCTGCCAACAACCTTCTTCCTTCCTTCTTTCGTATCAACGGATTACCCTAGACCTTAACCTCGCCGCTCGAACCTTAGACGATTCCAAGTCACGTTGTACCGACGTGCCGTAGCGTCTCGTGAGAACAATTTCACGATAATTCGATTGGTTTCGAAAGGGGGCGTTTAATCGCTTCTAAATCGACTTAGCGAGACTATCGATTCTTCATTTTTGTTTCGAGTAGGACTCGACATCTCGAACGCGCGACGATAGACTCTTCTGGATCTGCTTTTTTTTTTTCGTTTCTTATTCAAATGAAAATAATTCTACGTTATAAAATATCGATAATAAATTAACGACAGCAAAATTTTTTTTTTTTTTAGGACACTGCGATTAAATAAATTAAGAACGGATATTACTAGTTAGGTTTCGATACACGAGGGCGGGGATAAGTGAGACGGTAATTAAACGAAAAGGTAAAAGAAAATAATAAAGATCGACGATCCCGAACGTACGTATCGAGCGTACACGCGATAAACTCGAGGTTTACGACGCACGAAGAAATATATTTTCCTTAGCGAAGAATCACGACGATTCCAGCTCGAAGTCGGAATTAATTAAGGCGCGAAAGGGCCTCGTAAAATCACCTATAAAGATCCCTCGCTCGTACCGTGTAGGTATGATGGAATCGATGGAGTCGAGATTAATATTAAAAAGTTGCGCTTCCCGGGGCGGGGTGGTGGCCGAAGTTAAGGCGAAGAGAATTTTCTGTATTTTACTTCTACTCGAGAAAAGGAACCGGGAATTGAAAAACTTGGGAAAGAGCGAGGAAGAAAAAGAGATTAAATCAATAGCAATAATTCGTGGTTGGAGTGAGAATTATTTTATCGTTTAACTTTCCACTCGTTTCTTCGTTGTTTCTTTAATCGTTGGAACGATCGGCGATCTCCTAATTTCTAAAATCAACGCACGGAGTCAGGCACGTAGGAGTTTCACTTTGGTCATAATAACGAGAGTGTCTACGCAAGGGATGCAAGTGGGTTAACGAAGAGCTCATCTTCGATTCGTGGAAGCACCGATTTGAAAACGATTCGAAGAAGAGAAAGAAGAGGACGACGTGGAACACGAACGGATAAATCATCTTATTTTCCAGTTCTCTTGCTTCTCGCCTGCTGTCTCCAAGATCGTGTTCTTTCTCGATCGAAAGCCCGTTCGCCAACGATCTGGCTCGTTTCGTCCGTCCGATTTCCTCGCAACGCGGGACGTCTTAGCGAGTTGTTAATGGGATCTCGTGTATTTGGTTCATAATTAACGAAGCTTCGTTAAAAGAGGTGGTGTCGAGTCACCGCTGGTGGATGGAGGAAAGCCGAGGAAGAAGAGAACAGAGACGACGACGGAATAAAGATCGATAAGGGAGATAAAAAATAAGACGAAAAAGAAGCTAAATAAGTTAGTCGAAAAAAGAACGAGGGATAAAAGACGAAGGAAAGTTTTGAGAGAAAAATTTCAACGTACGCGGCTTGGGAGTGTCGTAAAGAAGCAAAGAAAGATCCTCGAAGGATATGAAGAAGGAGAAGATAGTCCCGATGCAAGGACGACGTCATCGTCCGGACGATAAAAAGGACGGATACGAGAGGATTCATAAAGCCATAACTGCGAATATTGCGCGAAGATAGAGACTTCGCCCGATTTTATAGTCAACTGGTTCATATCACTGCTGGACCATGTTTCACGCGATCCCTTGACATCCCGAGACGTCACACGACTTTTTTTTTTACTTCTAATCAAGTTTTTTAAAATTTTATCTTAGAAAGACTACCTAAGTACCTACCGGCGAAATTTGTTCGAAGGCGAAATAAATGAAATATTTCTTTTTCATTTCATCGATGAATTACTATCATGGACGATCAATTGTCCATAGAATTTTTTAATATCGCTAAATATAGTTAACGCACGGCTATGCGTATAACGTTGCAAAGATGGAACCTCTTCCCTCGTATTTACCATTATCGGATCCGATAAATATTCTAGCGCAACGTATTGTGCTCGTAGAGATATTCCATTTCGCGCGTTCGACATTTCTCTCTTCCTCTCTCTTTCTTTAGCATAGAGTACCACTACATTATCGGTCGCGAAAGAGTCGTGAAACATTCCGTGCATCTCTCCGATATATATAAAGAGCAGAAAGGTGCGCGAGAAAGAAAGATATTTCAACGGATCATCGTAGAGCGTGGAACATCCGTCAGGCCGATAGAATTTCACATGAGTATCGGGGAGGGGGGCATCAAATATGCAGGCTCATCGATAAAAACTTGCAGTTGTTGCTGTCGCCGCATCGAAAGCGCGAGATACATTTTCTTCCGCATCCTTTTCCATCTTCCCCCTCTTTGCCTCGTCGTTCAGGAACGACAACCACGACGACTATACTAGACGTGAAATATTTTTATTGTTAACGGCGACGACACGTCGTAGAAAAAGGACGGTGAGGAGGAAACGCTATCCGGCCGCCCGCATGCCGGATACGATTTACATAGATACAAAGGACGAGCCGCGAAATTATTTCCGACAATGGAGCTCGCTCTTATGTACGTATATAGGTACGTAGTATATACGTACTCCATCGCGTCGATCGCGTTTCTTTGCGCGAACACGCGCGAGAAAGCGAGCCTCGGAGAGCGATGGAGCTGTCGATATATCGTAGCGTAGGCTTCCATCACCCGGACGATCTTTCCTCGCGTGGAAATAATTGTAGAAAGTGAAGAACTCCGGAAATCGAGTATGTTTTTTTAGACGGGGTCTGGTAGTTAGGTAAGTAGGGATAGATCAAAATTGATACTAGTTTTGTTCTAGTCTGTTTCTTCTTTTATCTTTATATCCAGTTTTTTACAGAAGCTAGCCAAGTATTATCGTTGAAATATTATAGAATTTATTATTTTTTTAAAATAGTATCACCATGATCGATTAAAAACATTTCAACTAAAGATTAGAAACTTCGACTGGACAATAACTTCGATTAACTTCTCCAACATGACTATCCTATCTAAACAAGATCGTTATACTATCTCCCAGGAGATCCCAGTGAAGCATAAACGTTTCTATATTTCTGACGCGCTTTCTCCGTGACTTTAAACTTAATATCTCGCATAAATTTCGTTCATGCCTCCTGTAACAAAAGTCCAAACTGGTATCGCGGTTATAACGATCGGTGGTATATAGAGAGGAAACGATTCGGTCGCGTTATGCGATAAGAAGAAACGCCTGGAGATACCTAAACACACACACACACACACACAATTATATACACAATTTGCGAGAGATCCTTTCAGGAATCACGAAGCGTGGAAGCAAGAACGCTCGCTCGCGGACCTTTCGAGATAATTTTCCGGTTACGATTCTTTCCTTTCCTTCGTAGTTTCGTTGTTCTCGCCAGGAGAGTAGTCGCGATCTTGCTTCTAGTTCTCTTATCTCGACTATCATATCTTTCTCTTCTCGTCTTAACGACAATGAGATAGAGAGAAAGAGAGAGAAGCTTCGCTGCTTTCGGTATCGCTAGGATCGAAACGCGTACGAGTAGTATCGGATTTGCAGTTGTAGAAACGGTAAGAGCAATTTCCTCGATAGCGCCAGTGGTGAGTGTAACCGAGGAGGAGAGCTAACGTAGGTGTTCGTGTTATAAGGGAGACGAGCTTCGAGGTGAGTCGAGGAGAGACAAGTCTGACACGCTTCGGTAGCTTTGCTCTCTAGTGAACAACGAGGCCGACTCGGTGTTAATTACCCGCAATTGTCTCACACTCTCTATCTTTCTCTATCTGGGAGGATCGTGTCTCTAAAGCAACCCCTTCTCCAAAGACTCACCCTTTCCTCTCTTCTTTGCTCTTATTATCTCTTTTGCGCGTATACAAACGCGGTAATATGGTAACAATAGTTATCGTGCTCGCGGCGACGCACCGTCGTGTGTGGTACGAGAATTTTCTTTGAGCCAGTTTTAATGTTTTAAAGAGAGAGTTTGTAAGTGAGAAAAGCAAATTTAGGAATGGATTTGGTTTTAACAAAACTTTGATTTGGCTTAGAGATTTTTAGTTTGTTAAGACTCTACTCTTTCCGTTGTAAAAACATATTTTCACCCCCAGGCGGAATCCAAATTGGACCAGTTAACCTGTTCTTGCTTATATAAGTATTTTAGACGCAACCCAGACGATAATTGCTCTTTTATTTCTATATTGCCAAAGTATATAAATATATAAATATAACCAAACTAAATGAACGATAATACAACAAACCTTTCCTGTCAAAAGTCACATGCCATATTGCCAAAAAAAATAATGTAATGTAAATAAAACACGTTCGGCATCCATTAATTTACAACCAAAGCAAGCTAATTTGTTTTAAGTCAAAATAAACCTATGATTGGTATCGCGAGGATTATCCTAGAATTTTGTTTGGTGTTCATTAAGACTCGAGATTATGTTCCCAGCGTACGTTACGAAAAGAGAACCTGTCCTCCTTTTTCTCTACTTCAGATAAAATAACGTAATCAGAGACACGCAATTAAGAGACACCCTGTACGTATACGATAACGCCAAGACGCTAACGTACGACGTGTTCGTTTCTCTCTAATCGAGATAATTCGAGTTACGCGCTCGTTCGATCGGAACTAGTCTCGTGCCATTTTTCAAATCTCTCCTTTTCCTTCTTCTCTTCCGTGTCTCCGCTCCTCGTTACGCGAATAAATTGCTTACGAGTCCGCGGGTAAGTTTCGCCAGTTAAGATCATTCGTCATCTCGCGACCAAACCAAAAGGAAAGGCACGAGGAGCATGAATATGCACAGGGGGAGCCAATGTAAAGAGAGCAACGCGTTTACATCCGGAGTATTCGCGATCGTATGAACCAACGATGTCTTTCTCCGCATAGTTCGAATCGCGGCTCGTGCGCCACGCGTTCTTTCAACGACGAACGAATCACATTCTACGCGTACCTCTCCGCGTGCTTGAAAATGTTGCTATCTTTATTGTTATTATTATTGCTCTTTGTCCTTGTCGGTTTTAACGATACGACGTCATTATACCGCGAGGTTTATCCATTTTTCTAAAAAGTGGTATTCGTATAAATTTGCGATACGATCGTCGGTAGTTTAAAATAAAGGTTATTACTCGGGGATATATATTCTTGATTAGAAGTGTATGCATATCGATCCGAACAGAGTACCGACGAGAGAAAAATTAAGTCATTGTTCTAGTTTTGTATAAAAACTTTTCGGGAGATTAGAAACTATTGGTTGTGTTTCGAGAATATTTCCGTAAAAAATTCGATAGAAATCTTGCATTGTCTTTATTTATTCTTCAAGGAATGTTATGCATTTACAAGTGCTACGAATACGTTCGAACCCGCTTAATTCCTCATCGAGCGAATATTTTCCAAATCAAGCTATGTACATTTTCAAGGAATTTTCTGGAAAGAATGCTAGCAATTTTATTATGAAAATATGGCATGCACCTTTCGAAGAAAAAAATTGGAGGAACGAGGAATATTTTGCTGATGCTCCCACGTTTAGTTATACATAAAAGACTTGGCTCTTCATAACTGCATAGTTATGAAAAGTATAATCTTCCTTTCTTATAACTTTTAAGCGTTTTTTTTTTTACTTTATCTGCTCGGGATTACTAAAGAAATTTCTCCAGTTGAAACTTATCATTTCTCTTTTCTTAACCATTGTATCATTCGACGAATTCGATTCCGAGCAACGCCGAGAAGACATTCGTACCAGATTCACCATTTCTATCGAGTAAAATGCTCGACAATGTGACGGTGGCGTAACGACGATGGACATGGCCGAGCTATCGTGCACCGTGTCTATTAATTATCGACCAGAGTCGGCTCGCTGAATCTCGGCCGACTCGTTTTCGACTCCGTCACCGAGAACCGATTCAATCGCCGTTTATTTCGTTTGCCTTGCGAACCGCGAGCACGGTCGAGAGAAAAAATTCCTTTTTTTCTTAAAGTTACGTCCAGATGCTTGTCAAAATTTCAAGGTTATTCGACGGAGAACTAAAACGTTCTGCTCCAAAAATAAGTTACTCCGTGGTGACGTCGTTACTTTGGATTTTCACGCGGAACAGCGTTTTACTCCGCGAATTTAAAAAATGTAGGTGTCCTAGTCATTTTTATCCTTTTACAAAATAAATTTTTCAAGCTAGCGAAATGTATAATGCAAAAGTTCCAGCACTGGTAAAATTTATCTAACTTCAGACACGGAAACTAACCGGAAACATGTTCGGGACGAGTCCGACGCGAATGGTCAGCTAGACGAACGGACAAGGAATATTGCAACATATTCGGAATGCGTAGAGTATTCCTTGAAACAAATTAAACGAGTGAACCGAAAGCACTCGTCGGTAACAACACGTTGCGAGTGGATACACGATCGAGAGAAGTTCGATCGTAGTTCTCCGGCAAACGTTTGCGGGGTTTGTCGCGGAGACGTAATGATCGAACAATTCCTATTTCACGAAGAAAAATCCATTATACTCGAGCATGCTTTGACTCGAGTCACGATCGAAGTTTCGAGCTTTCCGTCGGATGCAAAAGGGTTCACCGTGGTTCGTTTCGACACGACTCTCGAATGTGCGACGTTAAAGGTCCGTTGCAAATGAGTTTCACGGATACGTCGTAACTTCTCTTTGCACCCGATTTCAAAGCCGCTTGCGAAAGTGCAAGATTCGCGTTGTAGCTATGTCCCGCGGCGCCAAGCGTATTCGTACTCACGAATGAGAATCTTTATCGATCTCACGAAAGAATCGAATTTTTCTTTGATCGAAGTTTCATTGATGGTAACCGATCGATGAAAAGCAGGAATAAGCTTTAGACTTGTTCGATGTTCTATAGTAATTCAAAAACTTTGGGTCTTTGTTCTCTCTCTCTTTACTTCGTCATGATTGGACTTTATACAATGGAACGATAAAAATATACGAGATTGCAGCGATAGGCTGTTGAAAGTATCGATTGCCCCTTTGAAATAAAAATGAAAAGAATATTGTTAATAACAAGTACGTTCTCCGCAATTATTACAAACGAATAATATAGCTACGAGAGAAGGGGAGTACGATGATACGAAGTTACTACAAAGCTGTACCACGTCGATAATTTTACTTTCATGAAAAAAAACAAATAGATTCTATAAAAATAAGAATGATTTTTTCAAACGAAATACCTGTCAAGCTTTAGTATCTATCTACGTTTTTAGAAAGACCACTCGAGCGACTATCGATCGCGAATGAAAGTGCGACGAGCGCACGGCACTCGCTTTCGACACGAAAAATAAGTGAATTTACGCTCTGTCCATCCCTGTCGTGCACTGGTCCGGGAGACTTGGCGCGACTCTCTCTCTTTCTCGTACAAGTCGAGATTGCTTCGCACTTAATGGGCCTTTAACCTCTGTGCCTGTAGAACGAGCGAACTCGTTCTACGGCGCACGGAGACTTCCGGTACAATTTTCCCATTGAGCGGAGCCTCGTTGCCCCATTAAAATGCCCTTCCCTTGGTCCGCATGGACTGTGAGAGAAAGAAAGAAAGAAAGAAAGAAGGAAAAAGAAAAAGAGAAAAAAAAAGAAAGAAAGAAAGGGTAGTGGGAGAAGGCTCGTTCGCTTCGACCTCGAGACGACCATGATGAATGGGGCTGAAGGATCGGCCCCGCTGCCTAAATCGAGCGACGGCGCACGGTTCATTGATCTCCACCTTTTTCCGAGCCGTTCAGTTCGCTCGACGCCGACCGACGTAACGGAAATTACGCAGAAAGCGTTTCTGCACTTTAAAGAGAGAAAGGAAGAGAGAGAGAGGGAAAGAAAGAAACGAGGAGTTTTCGCTACGGAAAGGGAAATAATAAAATGGACCGAAAACATGAAGCTCCGGTAGGTAAGGTGTTCGACCCTTCGTACTTTTCGGAAGCAATACTTATAAATTATGTTATCGATGTAAAATATGATAACGAGGAAAAAACATGGTCGAGATGTTTCCTTGTTTGGGTAGGGGAGACCGGGGCTAAAAGTCCCAGGGGCAAGTTGTCCCAGTCGTAGTTTTGGTATCTTAGGGTGGAAGGGAAAGCGCGTCCGATGCATGGTGTACAGGTCTTAGTGAGTAAAAAATAAGTGTAGTGGTGTCGTTGTGTTTAGTATATTTTAATAAGTTCAATTCTACTTTGGGTACATTACTTAAGCATCTCTAGACACTAATGAAAATCGATTGCACACGAATTCACACATGTAATAGAAAAAGAATTTTGTCAGCTTCATTTCCTTGCCAGAATTTTTAAAAAACTCCTCGATCTGACTGAACTATGACCCGAGAAACAAACCTATCAAAATGGGGCAAGTTGTCTGACACATCGGGGTAAGTTGTCCCGACAATGAGATCTGGAACAACTTGCCCCATCCTCATTTTTTTGCTGTAACGTTTGTTTTTATCATTATGGATTTTTGTCAAAAATCAATGCACCTCGAATTTGCCCGATCAAATACTCGTTCGAAAGAGAAAAGTCTCTTCTTTACGAATATGCAGGTCGCGTTTCGATAGGATGGCTGGTTGGAAAGATACAGCAGTTTGAAGCTTGAAAAAGACCCATACTCCGACACTTAAACGATTAATTTCTCATCATTGCTTAACGATATCGAAAAACGGACAACGGAACATTATTCTGCATGCTTTCTTCTTTAAAATGAGCCATTAAACATTGAAATCGGCGGTGGTGACCATTTTGGCAAAAATCATGATGCATAGGTCAGAATTTTTGTCAAAAATCGATGCCCCTCGAATTTGACCGATCAAATACTCGTTCGAAAGAGGAAAGGCTCTTCTTTACGAATATGCAAGTCGCGTTTCGATAGGATGGCTGGTTCGAAAGATACAGCAGTTTTAAGCTCGAAAACGACCCATATCCCGACACTTAAAAAATTAATTTCTCATCATTGCTTAACGATATCGAAAAACGGACAACGGGACAGTATTTTTCATGCTTTCTTCTTTAAAATGGGCCATTAAACATTGAAATCGGCGGTGGTGACCATTTTGGCAAAAATCATGATGCATAGGTCAGGATTTTTGTCAAAAATCGATTCATCTCCAATTTTTTTGTTTGAACGCTCGTTCGAAAGAAGAAAGTCTCTAATTTACGAATCTGGCAGTGCGGTTTCGATATGATGGCTGGTTTAATGGTTACAGCACTTTTTCTCTTGAAAATGACCCATACTCCAACACTTCAAAAATGTATTTCTCATCACTTCGTAACGATATCGAAAAACGGACAACGGAACAGTGTTCTCTATGCTTCCTTTTTTAAAATGAGCCATTAAACATTGAAATCGGCGGTGGTGACCATTTTGGCAAAAATCATGATGTATACATCAGGTTTTTCCTTGGAAATCTTGGAAAACTTGCCCCATGGCGTGAGACAACTTACCCCGCAGCGGGTAAGTTGTCCCAAACAACTCGTTTGCGGAAAAATTTCCATGTATTGCTAAGAAGTTGAACTTTATGATGGTCACCAAAAAATTCAAAAATATGAGCTACAGAAAACCTAAAATTGGGACAAATAGCCCCGGTCTCCCCTACTTTAAACGTCAACAGTTAATTAATTGAGGGGATATTAGACCGATATGATATTTGAATCGTCTCCTATCTGTTGTACATTCGTTTACAATAATTGAAAGCGATATCGAGAAGGTCTCTCGTAATTCCTAGTATCGTAGACGTCATACTAGCAGCATAGGCTTTCTTAAGTGTATCTTATGGAAGATAGCGGGTACCTTGATCTGTCGGCACGACTTAGGTTCGGCAGAAAATTGACTGGCGATACGGGGTGGCGCGGCGTCTCGCGTTGCCGTCGTCGTAGTTTTAGTACGTCGACAAACAGTACAACGCTCTGTTGTTGGTTATCGATAATGCACGTGGAAAATGATAAAGTTAGGCTACAAAGGATCTGGCCACAAAGTGGAGAAGATATTCATTTTTCGACAAGTATATTAAAACTCGCGCTATTTCAAAGTACTAGGTTATCGGGTGACGCGTGCCACGTGATTGCCGATTAGGCGAGCGCTCACTTGCTCCTGGGACTCCCGACTGGCAGAACGTGTCAATCCACTCTCATGCATGGGAAACTATTAAGGCGAGATCTTTTTAATATGTTGTACATTGTACATTTCATTACTACTTAATTGACAATAAAAATTGTATACAGTAGGTATTTAAAAGATTACAAGGAAGTATACAAAAATTGAAGGAACTAATGAAAAGAACGAAGAGTACAACAAATAAAACCGGTCCATTTAACTCTTCCTTTCGTCCATCCCACGTATTCATCCCATCGACGGTAATTCAAACGTTCCTCCATTCATATTTTTGACGTCGTTCACCGCGACGACGACGGTTGGTAGCAGCAACGACAGTAAAGTAGATATATACATGGAAGATGGAATCTAAACACGGGGCTGGTATTTGCATGATACGTAATCTCGATGCATCCGTAAAACCGTGTAACTCGCTTAAACGAGCCGTCCTGGAATAGATCCCGCATCACGTATATCGTATACTGTCCCGCGCGTTTGTTTGTGCTAAATAAACCTCGGGTGCCGCACTGGTCCAGGGCTATATGGCAAGATCTCGCGTAACACGAGGTGAAAGGCCATTTGAAATACGAGACTCTTGGCACAGCTGTCCGTCCGTCCATCCGTTCGTTGGTTCGTTCGCCCGTCCGTCCGTTTCTATAATATCTGTGCTTAAGCTCTCTAGCCTTCTCGTAAAATAAAGCGTGTGGTAGGATAAAGGACCGAGATGGAATGCAAGCCGCATGCTCTTTTCATAACACAACGCGTCGATTATTAAAGGCTTGTCGATATATTCTTTTGTAGCTAGTTAGATAGGTAGGTACTACTAGTCGTAGGTTTCGTGACGCATTCGCTATTGTTTTTCCTCCCGTGTCAACGCGTTCGGACTTACGATTAGTCACGACGTTTCGTGATGTTTTTATTATTTTCTTCGCCTCGTATATGTCTCTACGCGTGACGATATATTATACACGGTGATGTCATTATTGGGTTTATAGAATTTAGAAACACATCATCGAGAACGAGACGTCATAGTATAATTAACATAAAACAATGTATACACAAGTTAATGTGTCGAGTAAAACAAGTATTCCTAATACTTACTATTTCTGTAACAACTTCATTTTTCGTAATTTTGGACTTATGCCACTAGTCCACTAGTTCCTAAATTATTGCTTTATTAAGTTTGAGACTAATTCGGTAAGCGTTGGTTATTTATGTAAAAGTGATCTTTCGAATATCTGTCTCATATTCATGCGAATCCAGTCCGAGGGCCACTCGAGCCCTATAACTGGCTCGATCAATAACAAAGAGAAGCCATACTCGGTTAGTGAATTAAATGGTACACCCACGATGGCTCGCGATGCACACGCATTAATTCGTATCTGCTGGTATAGGACATACGTACACGTGGTTGGGAACTGTCAATGTGCGTACAGAATGGGAATATCAACGGATTTCAGAGATATTTGACATTTTATATGTAATTAAAAAAATGTTAACCCGTGCAAATAATTCGATTGAAAAATGAACCAACTCGATGTAAAATATGATGGATGATTAGAAATATTAAACGAAATCGTCATAATTCGAGCGGATAATTAAACATCAAAAACACGTGCCTGCATCTCGCAAGAACAATAATTAATCTTCCATGAGTCGAGTTTCCGATTCGACGTGTAATCGATGAAATCGTTACCGACATCCTGCCTCGTCATCTTAAGTAACACGTAAGCCAGAAAGAAACGCGAAACCCAACGGGGTGAACGTTTTTACTTTCGCGAAAGGAAAAGTGGTCCTGCCGTGATTCGACGATTACGCTGACAGGCAATTTTCGTATCGTTGGGTATATTTCACGGTTGCTTCAACTCTTTTCTCATTTTTCAAACGTGAAACAATGTCCAAGATATGTTCTAAAAGATCTTCCAAGGTGTTTGAAACAATTTGACGTTATTTATGAAATATATCTATAAAAAATCAGGACGATAATATATATATATTTTTTCTAGTATGCAATAATACCAGCTATATCATAAACTAGTGCCGTTATCTCGACGATCGTATTTTTCTATATATTTTTAAAACGCTCCGAGATATATCTACGTAGAAAACTACAGGCTTTTGTCTTCCACGAAACATCCGGGTACTCGCGCACGCTATTATATTTTCCATCATCGTACTCTTCCCTCTCTCTCTCTCGCCCTTTTCTTTTCACCGGCCATCGTGCACCCGCTGCCATCAATTCTACGAGGATAATTGATATTCGAGTAGTTGGGACTCTATTGTATTTCACGGGCTGCACTTACTTTCAGCGTTGCAGCCGTAATTGTATTACTCGATATAAACGAGTAATGCCCGGTCCCTAATGGAGCAACCTTTTTCGAGCATGCTCGTAGCCGTAGAAGAGAAAAGCATAGCGCGTTCGTTTACAAGGAAAGGATGGGTCGCGGGCAAAGGAAAAGTGTGTACTGAAAAAGCAAAGTTATTCGCGTTGTTGTGCTTTTACCATGGAGCAAGAATCACGACGTGATCGACGTTTGGTCTTTCGAGACAAAATAGAGAAAAATTTCCGCCTCTCGATGGGATTTAAGAAAGGCCCTCTGTGCTTGCGCATCGATCGAGGCTACGTTATTTTAACGGGAAGATCGCGTTTGTCTTGCTCGATGTTAGATTTCCTATGTTGTTTTAGGGCTTTCTTCGTTGTTGCGTCAAGAGAGATGTGTGGCATTTACAATCTCTACGGACAACGGAACAACGTTGCTTTGGTTCGAAGGGAAAGCAAACTTACTGGCTGCGTTCGATTTTGGATGGAAGAATTTACCATCATATTTTCTATAGCTATTAGACCTTACACTTCTTCTAACTAGAAGTTACATTCTCGTAAATACTAATAAACCACACTTACAAAACTACCAAATGGCACCAGAAAAATCGAATGCCGGTCAACGCTGATCTTGCGTGGCAGTCAACGTGTTAAATTTGTTTTAACATCACGAACGAAACTTAGGAAAGGAAAAGAAACGGAATCCAGCGGTGATCTTGGTGGTCGCAGCTGCGTCCGAAATCCCCTGCCGTTCTACGGCTGTACCGTTAATTATTTACAATTATATGGGGACAATTACGACGTTAAATTCTATTTCTCCGTAGCGCGAGACCATTAGTCGAGAATATTACGCTACAGAGAGAGAGAGAATGCGTTGAGCACAGTGTGCAGCAGTAGCATCGTAATGCGGGATTCTTCCAGTGAGAATACTTGCCCACACACATTGCTAACGCCAATGAAAATACGATTTAGTGGTATCCCAAGCCTCGTTCGACCTATCGATATCGTGAAATTTCTTCGAAATGAGTCAGTGAAAAGCAAGGCTCGATCTAAACGGCTTTTAATCTTTCGTGCTACACCAATCTTTCCGCGAACGCATTTTCTACCTTATACAAGAGATAAAGAGTTTGAAATTCTAATTACACTAAACTGTAACAGCGTAATGAGTTAAGAACACGAGACCAGACGTATATGAATCATTAACTATGAAAGTTGCATATCTCCTTTTTCAAAACAATGAAACTTTCTAGATAATTAGTACAATATAAAAGAAACTCTATTTTACCACGTATCAACGATAAACTACTTTGATAATTATTCATACGCACGATACCTAATGCAGTATTAAAATTAGAAACCCACAACAAAGTTGATAATTCTCAAATCCCATCGGACTATCGTAGAAAATTATGCTCGCAAAAGAATAAATACGACCGATCGATGTAATTCGTGATTTTCCACGTGGATCTTTACGTGGGCGCCTCTCCCTTTCTTTCTTTATCTCGCCCACCACGAAGGTGCCTTCGATCCAACGATGGGCGCGCCCTGACACACAAATCGTCTCGCGGCAACCTGTCGGTGTGTACGCGTGACAGCGAGAGTGCACGATAATGTGCGGACGAGGAACGAGGAGAAGACGATGTCTCTCGCACGAGCTCGCACACGAGCTCGATTACAAGCTTATACAGACGGGCTAGCACATTCCGCGCGTACCGGCTCGCCCCTACTATGAAACGCTTTGAACCTCCGCGAATTTCGGCGCGGCGAGACGACGGGCGAACCGATTAACGTGACGCGACGCATTGCCAAATAAACGTTGACCTTCTTAAACTGCATATGAAGCATTATGGGAATTGACTGGGTCAATGAATCTACTTGCGAAATATCTACGGTGACGCGAATGCTTTCGACAAGAAATTATTCGTGTAATTTGCCTTGAAAAATTATTATTTTATCTTTGAGTTCTGACGTGGTTTAACCAGGTCATTTATTAAGTTCTAACGACAACATTACTTATTTAAAATATGTTCCAACTGTTAATTATGTCTACTAAAAAGACAAAATTTTTATATGGAATCACTCAACGTCTGTGAGACACCCACGTCAGTGCTTAAAGGTTAAAAAATGTTGATAAATGAGATACCAAGTTTTATTGAATATATTTTCCCATAGAACAAAAATCATTTCGGTCCGGAAGTGACGAATAATAAGTTAGAAGCGTACGGACAACGCTGCGAATAACGGATAATCAATACGAAATATTTCCGGGGACACGTATTGCTCTAATTAAAGACTATTATGCAAATAACGGAGCCGCGGAATAATTAAATTGCACTTACGCTTCTCGAGGATGCCGTTGTCGCGGCAGCAGGTGCGGCGCCGCGTACCGTCATAAAATTTAGAATCCGCAGAATTCGCTCGTGGATATCGTGCGAAATTTCGCGCGCGAGGGATTCCGTGAATTTCTTGATACGAGGGAAGGGAAAAAAAAAAAGAATTTACGAGCCGACCCGTCATAAATTCCGCGATCTTTGCACTGATTCTCATACTTTACATTGTTCCAGACGATCGCGTCAGAATTATAGTCTTAAACCAGGAGGAATTTTATTACGACTTTCTAACGAGGTTGAACTCTCTTCCCAAAATGGTACGAAAACTTGTCAAAAAAAAATTAGTCCAATCGGCACGGTTTGCAAAACACATCGAACGATAGAAACTTCAATGTACGTAATGCGTCAGAGAGTTGACAATTTAGTGGGCGTGCCACGTTTTATATTTAATACCATAATCCTTATGGCAGTCGTGTTGCCACTAAGATTATTTATTGCGTCGTTTTATCGGGCAACTGGTTCGCCTTGAGATCTAGGAGCCGCTCATCCCGGCGATCGCGAACAGCCTCGAGATCGTTCGCGCGAAGGGTCGGGTAGGGTAAAGAGAGGGAAGGGTCTTCCAACGAACGCGACTCGGCCGTATCCGAGATAAAAGGAACGCATCCGGTCTCCGAGATTATTCATAATACGCTGGCAATCAATTTGCTAGATTACGGAAAAAGGACGATGAGTCGAACCTCCCTCGAATAAACGCTCGTTCTCGTGCTCCATTATGAGCTAATTAGTTACTTTATAACGTAGACGTTTCTAAGAATATCTGTATTAAAATTCAGGTGAATGTGCACGACTCTCATAATATTACTCCGAGGAACGATTGATTTTAATTTTATAATTGTAAAAATTAATGTTTAATCGATAATATTGAATTCATTGCATTTGTGACGATTGTTAATGATATATACGAAGTCGAAGTCCTAATTGAAGAAGTTTAAAACGAAATAACTTCTCCCAGGTAATATTTAAACCTCATGAAAAATACCTCTTCTTGTTCGAAAGACGAGATGACCTCGTAGTAAAACTGCTCGGCCATCGAGAGATCGATCTTAAGAGAGGTCCGATCTTCCTCGTCACGGAGATCCTTTTTTTCCTCGTCCTCCTCCTCGTCGTCCTCCTCTCCATTTTCAACGTTGTAATCCTTTATCCCCATCCTTCGGCGGGGCAACACTTCGGTCGCACTATTCTTCATCAGTTCCATTCTCGAGATTTTCGATCACCGTGACGTATAAATCCTCATTCTTAAATCTTTTATCCCTCTCTCCTCTTTCTTTCTCACTTCACAAAAAGGAACAAAACTCACGAGTGTCTTTTCAATATAAAAAAACACTAGTCACTACCCTCGTGTTTGACGGTATCGATCACAGAGTCGATCACATATCTTTTATCACAGCCGGTTCACACTTTTGGTAAAACGTTAGATGCTCCTGCACGTGTTAAGTCATTGCTTTTTATTTGGACATTTCTAATGGAACGATCGATTACTAGTTACGATGTAGAAAAATTATTTGTTATAATCCAAGAGTAGATACTTTAAATGAAACTATTCCTCGGAACTCTATTTCTTTGTTTCACGATAGAATATTTCGGGTCGAGGAAAGATGGAGGAAAGAAAAAAAAAAGAAAATTCGTCGATAGGCCGGAGCCACGCTATCTCGTGTGCACGCACGTTGGCAAGCGCGAGTGAACTGAAGCGAAGTAACGAAAGAGCACGTATAACCAAGTCGTCTCTCTCTCTTTCTATCTTTCTCTTGCCCTGTGTCGGTCCGCTAACGCGGTGTCAACCTACACCGACGCTAGATAAGCCCTACCACGCGTCTCCTCTTTTTAGTAGAGGGGATAGAGAGAGAGAGAAAAAGAGAGAGTGTAAGTACCTTTATACGGGGTGATCACGAAAAATTAGTCGAGACAAACTTTTCCTTCGTCTATCATCGCTTATCTTAATTAGTCAATATTTTATTAAAATTGATTCATTGAATGTTGGACAGCTCAATTTTTATTCCAACAGAGTCTATTAACCTTTCTTGAATAGAACTCTAAGAGTTTAAAGGTCAACGTTTAACGAATGACGCCTGCTAGCATACGAATAATGATTATTACGAAATTGTACAATGCTAAAAATGAAGAATGTGATATTCGTGGGAGGTACTTGCAAGAGAAAAGTACAATGTAAGGCTGTTGAGCTGAGATCACGAAATTGAAGAGTCCTATCAAGATAATACCGATAGCCAACAGTGTAATTAAAGAACACGAGCTAACAATTTAATAACCAATGCTATCGTAGTACGCGATAAAATATGAGACACGTCTGATGATTATTATGTAAAATAGAGGGCACTTAAACTTATGCGGGTTTCGTTCAAGTTTCATCGCTTTTATTATAGACGACAAAGGAAAGAGAAAATACCGTAGAGGAGTTCATCTCGAAGTGCCGGAGGTTCGTCGTCGAAAAAAACTGTACGAGCTCTGGGTACTTCTATCTGGTAAAACGCTCGGTGGAAGCACGAAAAGAGAGAAAAGATATACGGGAACAACAAAAGAAGAACTAATCGGCATTGTCGTCGCGATTAAAGCTTCGTGTCGCGTTCGCCTCCGTTCTCGCACGATTTAAAGTCGTACCGATTGGAATTTCTATTCTACGAGAGCGAGAGAGCACAACGCGAGGATAACACAGCGTGGTCCGATCGTAGCAGGAAATAATAAACCGTAATCTATACGCTGATATAGCGGTAACCATGCAAAACTGGTTTTTCACGTGAAAAGTGAAAAGAGATTTTATCTCTCTCTTTCTTATAACTCGGCGTCGTTCGTGAGCAGCGTGTCGGCCACGATAATCACGCTTGTCATTTAAAACAAAAATAACACGCTTTCTTGTTATAGAGGAGAACGAGATCATTAATTTATTTTGCTTAAATTGCTTATGAGTACCGATGGTTATTAAATAAATAAAAAATTTTTAACAATTGAGACATTTTCTATCGATGCTTCGTATCTAATTCGGTATAGACGTACTTGCAAGTACGGTTACTTACAAAAGGGACTATGGAAATAGGGGAATCGACGTTTCGAGGTCTAAACGGCTCAGACGACCTTAGGAAGCCTCTCGTTGGTACTTTCGCACCACCGATCGAAAGCTTCTCCGATAACACGTTACTATGTACCTATACATTGCGAAAAGCTCGATAACGTCTCACCGATCGATAAATGATTTTTGGATACCATAAAAAAAAAAGAGCGAAGAAATCGTAGTTTTTAGACACGAGTTATACCAGAACGATAAAGCAACTAAACGGATCTGTGTTTCGTTTGAAAATCGTCCAAGAATATAAAAGGCAGCTTGGCTTGGCGCACGCTCTCGTAAAAGACACCGAATCATAATCCGGGATAGAATTTCTAAGAGGGTGACTTTAGAAAAGAAGATAACGACCGGATAGCGAGAGTGCTCCAGACAAGACGATCTTATAAAATCCGAATAGGCTGTTCTGAAAACGTTTTTCCATTCTGTAATTCTTTCTATCTCTGTATGAATATTATACACGGAAGAACATCGTTAACCGCTACGAGTAGATATCCCTTCGTATGCCGCTCGGTGTCGCATTACAAGAGATTACAATGATCTTGACACCGTTTCGACTTTAATACCGTCGATCTTAATCGATCCTACGGGAAGATCCAATGAAAACCGGTCGATAAATCTGTATGCTAGTCTCGTTTCAATTGAAACTTTCATACATCTTTTTTTATATCTCTCCTATCGCTAGATCTTTGATAAGTCTAATAATTTTTAGTGAACTTCAAATAAGTTTTAAACTATTGAACGTAACTAATACGTTTAACACTGTCGATGTTTTCTACTAGAGGATTGCAAGGTGAACACCGAATGAAATATATTTCTTCAGATTTGAGATAATCTTAATTTTAATTTAATAACTACATATATATATATATATAAATTTAATACTAAATTTGTCTTCGTATCTTAGATTATTCGTACCTTATCCAACATCGGAATGAACATTAATAAACACGTCTATCTGTCCCTCTTTTACGATGGCAGACGGGAAAAGAAAGAGGCGCGAAGAGGAGAACGGGTCGACGACGCGAGGTCGTTGAGAGTCGTGTCGCCGAGTCGTAAAATCGCATCTTCGATTCTACGTATGTACGCATACGTGCATAGGTACGTGGGGATATACGAATACGTCTAAGTTCGAGTACGCGCGAGCAACACGTGTGCGCTCACGTGCGACGATAAAACGATCGAGGCTCCCCGAGAAGCGCAGGATGCGAGTCGCTGCACCTTGCATCGCGATAAAGCGTTTTCGAGTGGTTACGCGACCGCGAAAGGGTACGTGCGAGACGACGATGCTCGTTGCGTGCGAGCTCCTCGTTAAAAAGAAGTGCGAAGGTATCGGGAAAAGGGTGTGAAAAGTCACCGCGGAAGGTTTCCTCTCGTGGCGTCGACGCGTTATTTTTTTATCGAACGACAAAGAAGTCGGAAAAGTGATAAAGACGGCACGATTCTTTGATACTATGTTTTTTTAATACGTTGACTGCCTGTAACAGGCATGACATTTTTCAGGTTCAATATTTACGAAGATGTAACCACTAGTTACAAGGAGTGTAAAGCAACAACAACGTTTTTTTTTCAAAGCAATTTTCGTGACAGAAAAGCGACGAAAGACAATGATTTCGTTAGGATATATTCGAGTGTATAAACTACGAGGCATTCTCTGCCGCACGGCAATCACGTTAGCGAGCAACTCGACAGCGAGATTACAAGAAGAGCCATTTATGATCGCGAACTGACGAACGAAACAATGCTCTTTAACCGCGTCGGACTTAATCCAATCACTTTAAACGACGCTCGGTAGTCCTCGGAACTGAAGAGTGACCGAGCGGCAACAGGGGTCAACGGGCAATTAGATCTGGAAAGAATAAACGGTGGAAACTATATCGGGAAAGGCGATATCATCGCGAAGCGTGGAAAAACGTAA
Organism: Ancistrocerus nigricornis; assembly: GCA_916049575.1. Lineage (NCBI taxonomy): Eukaryota > Metazoa > Arthropoda > Insecta > Hymenoptera > Vespidae > Ancistrocerus > Ancistrocerus nigricornis. The sequence continues at coordinate 34,135,028 of OU696664.1, read as the reverse complement.
CTTCGATCGATTCGTGGAATTTTATGGTCTCAAAGACTTTTTTTGAATTAGTTTGTTTTCTAGGATCTTTTTAACTTTTGTTGTAGGTAATCGCTCGTGAAAATAGTTACAAAGTATTTGTGACGCATTAAAATTTTTTATAGGATTTATATTAAGCCATTGTTGTCTCAAGCATTATCACAAATTCGAAAGATCAAGATTACTAAATTCAAATTTCCGAGATGCTGACTCCTCGAAAGTACCGAGAGATTATTAAAAGTTCATACCAATTCGTAGAGAACGCCAACGGGAAGGAAAGAGAGAGACCGAAAACTATGGTCCGGAGAATTCGATGACCCGATTCTTATGCACCGTTCGATCAAATTAATCCGACAATATCCGCTTTCTCGAGACTCGAAGAAAAGAACTCTGCCAGTGGGTATACGGTCCTCTCCGAAATTGATTCCGCGTGATCGAGAACGGAAATTTTCTCGGTGGGTATCGATTAAGTAAATGTTCCGAATGGCCTAGGGAGTTCGAGAACGTAGATCGATATTTATCGAGAGAGCAACGTGACATCGAGTGCCATAAACGGACCGTAACGTAATTAAGATTCCAACGGTGGGTGGTTGGCTGGATCGGTGTGTAAATACGCGTGTGCGTGTGTCAGGGTCTCTTCTCATTCAGGACGAAGAGAGCAAGAGAGAGTTTCGTGACAGTGAGTCGAAGCGGTACAGTCTCGTCCTTTGTCTTTACTTCGCTGGAATTTACTAAAGAGAGTATTAATGTATTCGTACGTGTGTGAAAGAGAGAGAGAGGAATGATCGAGCCATGCGTGCATACGCGATGTTTCGAAAGGCTTTGCATATGCGCCGAGCGATTGCGCGCAACGCGAGAGAGCAGCACGCTCCGAAATAACCCGAGCTTGTGTCGTCGAAAAAGGAAGGATGGAATCTTGTCGCGACGCTTCTGTATTTCTCAACGAAGAAATACTTTGCTTTACCTCTCTCGCCCTTTCGACTTTCTTTCTTTTCTTTTTCATCTCAACGTCATACTTTAGATTCGTCTCCCTTTCTACCAACTGACTCCCTCTTACTCCTTATCGAACAATTAAACCTATATATCATCCCTTATAGTATAATAGAAACAGTTAAATTTTAATGATGACATTTAGCTCGACTTAATTACGCAGCCGGTGTATAAGCGCTAATTAATTTGATTTATCGTAGTCTCTAAAAGTGCGCCTACCATAGTACGACGAATGCATGGACGCTTAATTGGCCTGTAACTTTAATTAGGAAACCCTTGAATATGTATCATATTTATAATGTAAAAATAGTGGGGGAGACGAAAGGGTCGGAACGTGCATGAAATTGCCTGTCAACCGTATTCCCTGTCTCCATATTTTCTACATCCACTTTCTCTCTCTTTCTTCCTCTCTGTATACTCAACGAGACACTTTGGCGGTTAACTCTCGCGAGTGATCGCGAAAATTATGAATAAGAAAGACTTTGCACCGACGATTTAATGGATTCCTCGTTTCTCTCTTTCCCTCTCTCTCCCACTCTCGTGGTTCTCTGAATATACGACAGATAGGAACTTTGCCAGCGAGTGCCTCGAGAAGTGGCAGCGGAGATGTATTCATAAACGGCACGAGGCAAAACAATTTAAAGGATATACTTGGAACCGTCTGCCTCTTTCACGCCACCCACACGAACATCCATGATTCATCGTCGAGTGCACGGAGAAACGTTCAAGAACAATTCGACCGTGACTCGTTTCGCTGACGATCGATGCTTACCTCTGAATCGCGCGATACGGCACGGGTGCGAACAGTTTTATTATACCTTCCGAAAACGACATCGTGTGTCTCTTTAGACTATTTCCCCGGCTTTTACTGTGAATAACGGATCGATAAAGCGTACATGACTTTGAGAGAGAATTATAGAATAGACAAATTATGTCGAAACATTCGTTTTTACATAATTTCTAATATTAATTTGATCGAGTATCAAATTAAATTATAAGCCAAGAGAATGAAGAATATAGAACGAACGGTCTAATCGTCAAATTTTATGACAGCGTCGAGTTTTATGACAGCAACGTTTCTTCCAACTTTCCATTCGAGTTCAATGAGCGAGGAAAATTCGGAGCTCGGCCGATCTTCGATGTTTCATCCAAGCGTTTATTTGCCAGATAAACTACAGGAACGTCCCCATTAAAGGCCGGTTCTCGATAAGTCAACGGTTTTCCTCTCGTTTGCGCTTTAAAAGCGGCCGGCTATCGTTCGAGACGACGACGATGGTTAGTCGGTTTATTTGTCAACCTTCTTCGCTGCTCTTAAACGCCGACGAGTAAACGCGATAAAGAAGAAACGGCCGTGTATGCCCGGCTCGTAGACCGGATTGAATTTTCTTTGCCTATCGTGGTTTCTCCTCGGATCTTGCGGATGAGAATGAGAGAAAAAGGAAGAGAGAGTGAGACCAAAGCTTGGTTTGTTCATTCGAGCGAAAAAAAACATCGCAAAGTTGTTACGGGCGTTCTGCTTTCCTCGCGATGCTCGGCACTTCTTTCGTGAACAATAAACTCGCGAACCCAACGATCGCTGTTTCGAATCGCCTTGAAATCGACTCTGGCTTTTGTTCTTTAAGACCTGATTTAAGAAAAAAAAAAAAAAAACAGGGAGCATAAAGACTGCATTTAGAATTTCTTTACAGCGTACGTTATCGAACGATCGACTTGGAGCGTAGAAATAATTCTTTGATCGTTTACGAATTACAATATTTGCATTGCAATAGAAACTTTTTCAAGAAAAATTCCTGCAAGCTTAAACAACGGTACTAAAATAAATAATGCTTTTTATTAACACTTTGAATTCCTATTAACAAGAACCACATAATCCCACATCTCGTGTTAACACATACACTCGAAATCCATTCAGTTTTCTCGTACCCAACGAAGAATGATGGAACAACGCGAGAGTACACTGGAGTCGTTACGCTGATACGAGCATTGCGAAACGACAGTGAGCGAGAAATGGGTCAAACGATTCAACTTGCCGAGCTCGTTGCACGCTTCTCGCGCATCCGTCCATCTCCTCTTCGACTTTTCTTCTCGTCTCCGAGTGTCTTCTCTCGGATAAGAAGAGAAGATGCATCGAACGCGTGCATCGCCGAGGGCGTGCTAGTCTCTCCCTCTTTTTTTTTCTTTTTTTATAAAGCAAGAAGAGAACGCTCGCTTGACCGACTCTCTTATGGCGCGACGTTGGAAAGGATTCGAGAAGAAGAAAAAAAGTAGATAAAGATATCGTCTTTCCGCTTCTTACCATACCGCACGCGAAGTTTGCTGCAATTCTATCACCGAAAGGCAAATTGCGATCTTATTTTTCTCTCGTTGATTTTTACCTGAATTTTTTAAGGAATCTTTTCACCGAGTATTCTTCTACGATAAAAATTCTTGGGATCGTGTTGCATTAAGATTTGTTTCTTTTACAAACGTACGGATGACTCGAATACTTTCGATTTTTCATTTATTTAATTATAACGATGAGAAAATCAATGACGTTCTTAATATACTTAATAAACTCCTAAGATGTCTAACACCAACTTCCATGATATTCCAAGATAAGCAAACGGGAGAGAAGAGAAATGAGATCGTCCGACTCGACGAAGTATATGAATCACGCGAGTTACGTGATAGCAAAGGAACGGAAATAAAAGTTCTCACTCGGGAGGCCTATCTATTTTTACGATCTTCTTATGGCGGTTTGGTTGAAAAGGCAGTCTCCGAAACGTGCCTCTTGGACAGTCGGCCTTGTTTACATCTAAAATCCCACGTCCCGATGCACGTGGTACCCCTTCGTAGACGAAATAGAGATAAAGAAACGATAGAGAAGCCCGGGTGTGCGTTGTTCTCCGGTGGATCAAAGTGGGTCTAGGCAGCAGCACGTGCCAACGACAGCTAGCGTCTAGCTAGCTATCCTCTTCGTTCTTCTTCTCCTCGTTTCTATGAGCAACCATTAGAGAAGCAAAGACCTTAAGGGGAGAAAAACCTTAAGAGGAGAGAAGAAGACGTCTACTCGAGGCAAAAGCGAGACGACGCGCGGCTGAATTTGTCATTCGCTTCTTGGGAAGCGAGACGAAAGAGAAAACGGGGTCATAGATACAAAAGGCAAATAAGGGGAAGGGAAAGAAAAGCGTATACCGGAGACTGGAGAGAAACACTGAAGGACCAAATTCTGAATGTGGCCGTGTTATGATTCTCTTCGAGGTTTTTCAAATGAGACGGGCTTTTCAAACGCGTAGGGGTGGAAATAGTTTTGGGCTTCCTTTCATACGAATCTTGGTTATTCGAAAGTAACATAAATAATTAAGAAATGTAACAAATATTTTCAACGTTACTATGAAATTTAATTCGAATTTAAGAAAAAAGATGAGGCAGGCCGATTTCATGCATCAAATGTTTCAAAATTATGAAGAACTCTTAGATACGTCGACGAGTAATTTGCTTCTCGGTGAAAGTTACGTTTCGCGGTCTGGTTTCTCTCGATAAAAACGCGGGGGTCGAGCATGAGTAAAACGGTAGTGTGCTTTGCGACCTTGAGTTTCGGCCCACGTGCGCTCGAACCTCGTGCGTACTCGTTTGTTCGAGGGTGTAATTTACATAGCAATGGGAATCGTTTCGGTTTGACCTCGCTCGAAACAAACGGTACCTGAAGATGTCAGCGAGTAAGAGTTCTTGCGTCGTGAAACTTGATTTACACGTGCTTTTGGCTACACTCCATTCGATGGTAATGCCAGATTGTAAAAACATTGTATTAGATGTCCGAAAGCAAATATCCTAAACAAACCTTAACGATCGTAGGAGGTTACGAGTTTCTTGGCACGGGCTTTCAACTTTTCATCATATTTTAAATAAATGTGTACGAAGGCCTTTAACAACATCCAGGTAGAATGTATTAAAGACATTTTTTGAACGTTCAAAGAACGAACGCGAGACTCCGGATCGATATCGAAGCAAGGTAAGTAACGATTAAATTCGAGGAATTTCATTTTCCAAGCGACCAAAGGAAAAGAGGCACGGTATCTACGAAAAAAAGGGTGAATACAAGAAAATGACGTTACTCTCGGAAGTAACGCTGCAAAGTAACTTTTCTTTTCGTTATCAGAATCGTAACATAATCGCGACTCCTGAGAAGTGGCTGAGTATTAAAGGAGAAACTCAAGTGGCCGGGTACAAACTCGAGGAAATACGACGACGACGAAGTAGTAGAAGAAGAAGAAGGAGCACCGTTTACGAGCTGTAAAGTGATCCATTTCGTTGAGTGGATCGGAACGTCGACAAATATCTCCGAGCCGGCGGAACCACGAAGAAGGGCGCGGAGGTAAACCCTTAAGCGTCCTCGAACTCTCGAAGCCACGAAAACTTCTCTCCTGCCGATCCTCGCAAACTGTATACCTTCCTTGCCAAAGCCACGAGTGATCCTCGAGAGAAATTCCAGCCCTCTCTTTTCCCCTCCTACACGTATGCGTCTTGAGGAACAAACGTAGCCTAAGTACTTCAAAATCGATGACAGGGCACAATGATGTACATAAATATTCTCTGTTTCTTCTCCAATTTCTTTCGACGGTTCTAAAATCTTTTTTGACGTCCTTAAAATGATGTTTTACGACTTGTGATTAAAGAATGACATTTTTTATTGATATAAAAGTGAATCTTTTAATATTTTTGCAAAAAAGGGTATACGAATCGATTAAAAATAATTTTTAAGCTTAAGATATCGGTTAAAAGAGAAGTTAATAAGCAGATTGTCCAAAGATCGAGTATTCAGATAAAAAACGATGAGCGAGAAGAAAAGGAAAGACAGGAGTATGTTTCTGGTTAATATCGATGCAACTTTTATTAATTCGACACAACAGCCGCTTTGAAAATTTCTTTACAAAAAGTTTTCTGCCATAACGAAGCTTCGATGAATCGAGTGACGTGTTTAGACGTATCAGAAAGGAGATAGAAAACAGCCGGTGTAGTTCGAACGAGAGTTTCGCAACGAGGCCAACGCGCGAAAGAGCAACTTCCGTGCGAAGGATCTTTTCCCGCGTTCGTTTTTCCCGTCGGAAAAAAGGGCCGGTGTGTGGCCGACAGAGCCGCCTTTGATTGGCGCAACGGGTATATGCAAATCGCTAAAAAAAGAAGGATAGGCTAGAGTGCCTGCTCGCTTGCACCAATTTCGTGCATTCCCCCAACCCCTCGCGTTCATTCGCAAGCCACTGCAATTGCTAACGGTAACGTGGCTCTCGTTCTTTGATCGTCTTTCGTAATTTCGTTTTCGCGGCTAGTTTCACTAGAGTTTATCTAAAGCAGTGATGGCGAACCTTTTTGAGAAGTGGGACATATTTTATTCATTTTTTTTTTTCAACACTAGAGCGTGGGTTACTTGGAAATATTTTTTTTTTATAAATTCGACATTAGATATTTATAGGTACTATAATTTCTTAATATTTTCGATTGTCTATTCTCTCTTGTATGATATAAAAAATAAGTTTATAAAGATCAACGAGTGGGTCATTTAAAAAGCTTTCGTGGGTCAGTGTTCGACCCGCGGGTCACAGGTTCGCCATCATTGATTTAAAGCATCGTCGTTTAAGGATAGCGAATAATACTTATTTAGGAAGGTGCGTTCACGCGTGTCTCGTTCATTCGAAAGAAGGGTAAATGGTCGAACGTTCGCGTTTCCACGTGTACGTTTTGTACATGTACGTCTGTGAGAAATGGGGGGGGAGAGAGAAATGAGTCGATGCATGCAGAGTACATATACATAAAAAAGAGACCTTGCTCGGTCCACTGCTCCCACCAAACGAATCATCTCTTTTCCCGGTACTTCGTTACTCCCCTTAATTCGTATAATTTCCTCACTGTTTCGAGTTCGTTATGTTAAACGCTTCGCTTTGCCGACGAACAGATCCGATTTCTTTTCGTGCGAACGGACATATCGTACGTTCTCTCGTGACAAATCGTCTACGAATTATTTCTGACGTTCTAATACCTACGTCGAAACGGTTAAAAGTGTCTACAACCGCCAAGCGTCGAGCGGTTTATTTCCTATCGGCCTGCCAACCGTAAAAAGGACGAGACGAAAGGCTTTTGTTCGTTCCGATGGCTACCGCTCACAAAGAGCGGAAGGTTCGTGAGAACCTCGTCAAAATACAAAGGTATATACAACCGAACCTACTGTAGCGTATAGTATAGGTATTCTTTCTTTCTCGTACGCTCGACAAAAATTCTCGAGCGTGCACACAACGTATTATACCTACTACACGGCACCCCACGACGAGACTTTGGTGCTGTCACGAAAGTGCCGAGAAAATATTTCGATCGCGTTTCCTCGAGTTCTCGTTCGTCGAGGAGCGAATATCTAAAATATTCGTCATCCTACGTGTCTTTCTTTATCCTCGTGCATGCGTGCGCGCCTGCGCGCACATACGATGGTTACACACACACGCACAAACCGGTAAAACGCATTCGCACAGAGTTTTTCGTTCACTGGTCCACAGCTGACGTCACTGAGAACAAATCCGATCTGCTATCGTAGAAAAATTAAGAAAAAGATGGAAAATAACGAGAAACGACGAATACGTGGCCCAAAAAAGGTCCAGAACGTTGAGAGAACGCGCGCGGAACGCACGCACGAAGCGAAAGCCGGTCGGCCGTGCCGCCGTTCGCGCGACTGGTCCCCTCGTGCGATCTCGCCGGCCCCTCGGCTTCGTTCGGCTCGCTTCGTCGTTTCTCGTGTCGCCTGCGTGGGCGGCCTCTGCTTTACCCCCACCATCGACCTCCCGTTTCTTCTCTTCACGCTCGTATAAGACTTCCGCTCTCTCCGGTGGCGGACTCCCTTTGACCCGTGCTCGCTTTTACGACTTTTCAAGTGTGTTCAAGCGAGGACAAGCGAGAATGAAATGTCGTTAAAGCGCGTCACCGCCTGGTTGACGCGTTAGCTCGTTTGATAAAACGGTAACACTTTTTAGAAACCCCTTTGAAACTTTTTAATTTAACATTTTGTTTTATTGACCGGTGTTACCGGTGATCTCCATGACTCTCTTGAAATTTTTATTAGTATTGTTTATCAATATTTGCGAGAATGTCATTATCGGGCATAAAAAAATGTGAGATGTAATATGAGAGACCCACAGGTGTATTCACAATTGATTTAGCATTCAATGTGTTAAATAAAGTAAAATTTTAATATAGAATATTGCAAGAATTAGTTCATGCAAAGTTTGGAGATGTATATAATTATTGTAAATTTATAATACACGTAACGATGGTCGTATAATAATCTCGAATAAATTTGATAAAAAATATTATTATTTAATGGTTCGATCGGTACCTCGTTTTCTATAGAACCGAATACAAATGTATTTAGTACCTATTTACCTCCGAGTACCACGTCGGTAATGCAGGAAACTCGTTTATCCTTAGTCGACAAACGTGACTTGGCCACGCGTTGGCGCGATCAAACGAATTTCATAGTTAAATGCTCCGCGATTACCTTGAATAATGTATTCGAAATCTAGCAAACGAATCGAATTTCTTAAACGACCGTGAAGAATCACGTTTAACGAACGTTTCTCTACGGAACGAATTTCGCTTCGTACGCATACATATGTACAATGTGTTACGCATTTGAGCTGGGTCGTAGCGATAGGCCGCATGTGTTGGCGATCAATCGACAATTAATTAAAGCTCCCCCAACCCCATCTCGATCGCACGTGAATTTGCAGTTAAGGCAATAAGGGTTAATTAACTATTAATTGGCGCGCCATGAACGAGCCAATTAGCGGCGTTTTATCGTCTTATATGCGGCCATTGCGTTGGCCGAGGCCGCATAGTCGGCTACTGGATAAAGACCATAACTCGCGATTTTTGTAATTGAAAATTCGGCTATCGTACGTTGCGAGGCACGAGGGAAAAAAAATCCGGGAGAACTATCGTTCGACACACGCGCGCGCGCGCGAATCGTTTTAACGGAAAGGGCGAATTTGATAATAACCCATCGACACCATCGATTATCGAAGCAGCGACGAGAGTTTGCTATTCGCCGACGTTTAACGTCCTTCCACGATTCATTTATCGCTCGCGTCGCCCACTTTATACTCATCGAAATGTACACTGCGATTTATCGCCTCGACTAATTGATTATTTATCACGACTGCTCGGCCTCGAACGCTCCCTGTATATAACGATTTCGTATCTTAACGGAACGTCATTTGTCAATTGACTTTCGAATTTTTTTTTTTTTTTTTTTAAATTAACGAATAAATCGAAGATAGGTATAATCCACTTTCTTGATCAAACAGGAGAGGGTCTCGCGTCGCGAGGATTTGTTCCGGATCAATTCTGATAAACGCACGTGCGATTGTATATACATAGATATATTATAAAAATAAATAAAAATTGTTTGTAGGTTGTAAGCCTTTCTCGAAGTTATCGCGAGACGTCGCGTCGCTTCGATACTCGTCAGAAGCTCGAGCGTGCGCGAACGTACTCGCAACCGCCACACAACCCTGTCACCGATCTCTATTTATTCAGCCAGCTCGAAGGCAATCGCGATAGGAGATAAGCTTTTGACGTTGGTATGTGCAAGGATGTTTCTCTCTCTTTCTTTCGCACGCTCATTTCATTCGATACGAGCGTCTTCGCTTCTTTGCAAATACGATCTCTCGGGATACGTCTATTTATAACGTTCGATTATGAGAAAGAGAGAGAGAGTCATAGCGTGCCGGTATACGCGTATGTACGAAACAGCGTACGATCGTTCGTACAAAGCGTCGACGGGAGTGAATGGACGAGGAAGGAGACACGTTTGACTTATTCGATGGAAAATATTTTTGGTTTCGTGTCTTCCGTGATGTGATACATGATGGATGTTATAAGATCTCTTAGATATCGAAGATAAATTATACGAGACATTTCGAATATTATTCTATGTTTGGTTTGACCCCTCGTACTCGGTGTCGACACTGTGACTCGACAAGACCGATTTTTGTGACAATACCATGCCGAGTGGCACTCGACGTTTATTTCTTTTTTTAATCATAGATTTGTCTTCGATTCAACTATTAGCAACTCGAATATATTTTTCTTTAACATATATCATTTAAAATAAACGAATAGTTTAGACCTCAATCTAATGAAATTGTCGGGAAAAATGCTCGCAGTAGGAAGAGCGACAGACGCGTATTGTACCCTCGGATACGAATCTCTGAACCGTTTCTACTCGTTCGAACGCGTGAATCTTCCGCATAGTTCAAGATCCATTTCCTTGTATCTTGCACGATCGCAAATCGAATCTCTCGAAGAAGATTCGGATCAATGACGTCGGCCGTGCGTACTCGCCGGTATCGAGCCGTACATCGCCGTCGCCGTTAAATTACGAAGCCCATAAACATAATGTAAATTTAGGTACGCGTCATGAGTAAGTATAGGCAACGCGAGAGAGCGAGAGAGTACAATGCTAGCGGCATATATAACTCATGTATAATGCAGAAACCTGAAACACCGAATACGACGTTACAATGCGATATTGCACCGGGTGCCTATCCGACCTCCCGCTTCGCAAAGTTTCCCTGAGATTTCGTAGCCTGCTAACGACGAAATTCGTCGCTCGACAAAGTCTCCCGTCTGCTTCTCGCTATGTCGCCTTCCTTCTCGTCGTCGCCTTCTTCTTCTTCTTCAGCTAGAATTTCTAGCGAATAAATCGACCTCGTGTCGCGAGCTTCGAGTATATACCTATATAATCACGATTTTCCGGCTCGCCTGACAACGGAGACCGAGTTTCTGAGATTAGAAACGTTTGAAAGGTATAGAAAAGAGTCTCTGGAGATCGTTCGTGTTATATTAAATATCACAAATTTCTTTTAAAGTATCTCTAATAAACAATTCAATAAATATAAGTTATGAGCACGATGAAATGTATGCAATTATCGGAAGAAGGTTAAAATGATTCATAAGACAAGTAGATCTATAAAGTACCAAACCCCCTGCATTGACCTGTAATTCGCATGAACGGACAGCTTCGATTCGTCGAACGATAATTCCCATCGGAGTAAATGTACTCGAAATAACGAAATTCAACGTTAATTACGACTCGAGTTCATTTTATTTCTATCTCGCGCCAGAGAGAAGATTACGGTGGTGTTCCTTCCGAGACAGGGCCACTCCTTGAGATGACTACGAATCGATTTCTTCCTCGAGAGATCGACGATATCGACGGAATGCAGCTTATCTGGTTATCACGGTACGCGACCCTTTCGTATTTACGCGTTGTAAACTCGCAAGAGTCGTCTACACCAAGCCATATAGAAAATATTTCTATAGATATTTTCTGCTTTACATGTGCACGAGTATGAACGAGTAGAGCCCGCTCGCTTCGACGCGTCGCGTCGCGCGCGAGTGCGTTGAACTTGAAACGTCGAGCGGACTCGTCTCGCGCTAGCGTATATTTGGACCGTTTGGATCGATAGAATTTAAACGCGCGGACGAGAACGAAGTCGAGGGGATTCGCTCGTCTAATAACCCTTTCCTGTCGACGTATATTTATACAGGGTGGTCCACCGAAATGTTGCCACTTAAATATCTCATTTATTTGTATAATTGTATCTCCAAAGTTGCAAATTTTCGCAAAGCATTCACCTCGTGATACTATTAACCTTTGAGTACTGACGTGGTTTAGCCAGGTCATTTATTATGTACTAATAACAATATTAGTTATTTAAAATATGTTCCAACTGTTAATTATGTACTAAAATTTGTTATCCCATCAGAAATAAAAGAGATATTTATGTGGCTACATTAAAGTGGACCACCCTGTATATGTATATAGTACTCCGTGTATAGAGAGAATTTTCATTTAAATTAGGCTCTAGTCGATACAAGTTAAACGTTGATGACCCAAACGGTGTCACTCCGTTTTTCGATTCGGAGAAATCGATACTTTAGCAAGCATTTAAGCACGTTTCCCTATAATTTCCCTGCAGTTTTAACCGTCGATTATTTAATATGAATTATGACAAGATGAAATCAATTCGAATACTTTGGAAAATGTTGAATATTCATATTCCCCAGTCCCATTTGGCTAGATTACGGAAATAAGTAATGCTTAGTGGCCGTTCTACGATGTAATTAACCCGTCTGACGATAACCGGCTTCACTGTCTTGCTTCTACTCCGAGTTGCCTTTTAAAAATGTATCGTACGAGAGACGAATAAAGTTGTTTGCGTTGACGTATAACGCGATTCAGCTTGTGCCGTGCCGCTGATAGTAATAATGGTAATGGTGATGATGATGATGATTACTACGACGAGGAGAGAGAGAGTACTGCTGCCGTTAGTGACGGTGATTATGATGATAATGGTAACGGTAACCATCAGGAAGATTATACCGGTCGATGCGTTATTCAGAATTTCTTGACCATGTGCCTATAGGTACTCGCTACGTTGCCCGTTTGCCGCAATTCCCAGCGTTTTAAATTTAAATGAGTCTATGAAAACACGATGTCGGTATTCACTTGATTAGATAGCAGATTTAGAGAATTACCTGAAGCTAACGAGGTGGGAAATTTAAAGAATGCGATGTGATTGTAAAATGTAAATTGTTAATAATTACTAGGTGCGTAGAGTCTATTTAGAAACATTTTGTATAATTTAGAGGAGCCACGGTTAAGCAAAATTCCCACGAACTATTAATTACGAAATAAAGTGTCGAGTCGGACTCGACGATCTCAAAGAATTAAATTCATTTAGAACTAAAACTAATACGCTATATCCGATTGGTACATTCGAATAAATTAATTTGTATAACAAATCGTATAGATTTTTTCATAGAGGATAAATAAGTAGGTATGATATATCGTCTATTTTCCAAATTTCATTACGAACATAAAAAAGATATCTTCGTCCTGTGATCTTGCAGCCACTAGTGGAAATTATTAGTTTCGGTAAGTGGATAGATACTTGTGCAATTTTGCAGGTTAGACACGTAGCTAGAACAAAGAGAATTACGGTGGTCTATCCTTATCTCTCTCTGTCCCTGTCTCTCCAGTGATGGTAACCGCTTCCACGATATTACTCGCTTTCCCGGCTACAAATTTACTTAGTAATTAACCAATTAGCGGACTACCGCTAATTGACTGATTAAGTAGCCCACTCGTCGGGAGCGCTAGATTGATACCGGTGGGGCCGCCGAAGCGGATCAACGTCGCCGGAAACGTCGATCTCGACGTTGAGACCGACTCTCGTCCCTCTCTCTTTGTGTACTCCGTCTACATTCCTCTATACACGTATATGAATGTCCCAGAACACGAGCACCCAACAGATATTCACGGTTGCGTTGATTAGCTAACACCGAGCCGAAAACGAGTTATCCCTTCGTTATTGTGACATGGAAAACCATAGAAAACCGATGTTCGAATTCCTGTGTTTCGGATTAATGAGAAACCAGGAAATTCATCGATGTATTAGATTCCCAATGGATCGATGGTAAACATAGTTTCATGAAACGATGGTAGAAAAACATGGAAATGTATAGTGTATCCTGATAAATAGTAGGAAAGAAAAATTTGTAAAAAAATAAGATTTTTTCTCGGTCGATGCTTCGGTTTGACTTTAAAAAATGCAGACACCTAGGTAGAAAAAGTCGATTGGTAGAATTATCAAATTCTAATTTACTTTAATATAGTTAGAACCGATCGATACCCCGAGCCCTTCGTATACCAAATACGCAGAAATAGCCATGGTTACGAACAACACGGTTTTTGCTGAACGTATACGTACCTACGATCGGATTTTGGTGGATAAAACGCAATTCGGAGTATAATACGAAAGATAATCCGATGGAGCGTGGATATAATTCGAAAGGCGATGTTTGAGTTCGTACCGGCCTTGGACTGGCGTATGCATTTCTATTCGTTTGGTCTGGCTCGATGCTACATATATACATATATACACACATATATATATATATATATATTCTCGTCTATATGTGTACGTATGTGTGCACAAGGATGTGCCGCCTGCCGGCCGTGTTCTCTGATTGGGCCCGACCAAGCTTCTCTCTCTCTCTTGGCTTGCTTCCTGCTTAGCATACCTAACTATGGAGGAGAATTCCTCGGCGGGACAACTAGAATCGCTCCGATTCGGTTTAATTCCAAGCTTAAACCGGGATATCTCACGATCGCCTACCTACGACATCTGGACGGTCTTTCTCTACTCGAGGAACGTGTTCTCCATTCGTTTCCACTCTTCTCCTATTTTCCTTCGCATAAATTTCGCATCCATGCCGTACCACTTTCCAAACTTTTTCACGATTGGCTAGAAACTTTGCGTTTAACATGTATCCATCTCATTTTATTACCAGTGTTTTGGAAGATCTTATACTTTTATGATCGGATAAAAATATTTGAAAGACACGAGTTTACTGCAAGAATCGAGGAAAGATAGGGTACACGTTTCGTTAGGATATCGGGGAATAGGAGGAAGGTGTCGTCGGTAATTACCGGATAGACGATAATTAAAGCAAGGAAAATAAGGGAAAGAGCAGGGAGTGGTAAGGAGGATAGGAGGTCGCTCGCATCGACGAATTTAAAAGTTAAATTGTGTTTCGCTCATGAATTATGCATTCCCAAGGAGAGACTCCTGATTGCGCGGGAAACTTTGATCTTCCGGGGTATATCGTATTGGTTAAATGACTCTCCAGTCGATGCACTTTTAATCGCTCGATTCTCTCTTTTTCCCTCGCGCTTTCTCCTCCATCTCAACTTTCGACACTTCGATTTTCATCTCTCTTTTCCCTCTTCGAGATTTTTAGGGTGCAATCGCCCGAGAAATCGTTCGTTTCGTTTCCAAGCAGGCATAAAAAAGTCACGAGCGTCGTCAACCCCTTTTTTTTTTCGTTGGCAGCAGCGTACAGCCACGGTGACATCGTCGTGGACCGCGAGCTCTCGACGCTTCCGTCGACGTTGAAACGGAAATATTTTTTTAAACCGGCCGTGCATAAGCAACGAGAATCGAAACAGCGAACCGAGAACTAAATTGACCGAACTTTCAACGAGACGCTTCGTTGCGATCGCGTCGTGATGTATTAAAGCGCGCACGTGATGTCTCTTTCTCTCTTTTTTTTTTCCTCTCGTTTCCCCGCGGACGGAGCGACGTTCGAATAATAGGTCAGATGGGATAAAAAAGCAGCCGTGAGTTATTTAAAAAGGAAAAAGAGAAAAAAAAGAAAAAATTCTCTTTCTTTTGCGCTCGTCACGTGACCTCTTCTCGCGACAATTTTCACGACGGTTTTAATTAAGATAAAAGTTCTTAAAGCCCCCCTCCACCCAGCCACCATCGGTCTGTATTCCTCGCGAACGCGGCCAAAAGAAATCTTAATGAAGATCCATATTAATTTCGTTCGCCGGATGGATGGTCGTAACCAAAGTAAGATCGGCTCGTTTCCAGTGGCACTCTTCGAAAGTCACCGACAAAGAAGAAGAAGGCTCTGAAAGAAGAAGACGACGACGAAGGGGACGATCTTGCGAAAATCTCGTATATATATCAAGCTTGGAAAAAGGGGAAAAGAAGAGAAGGGGAAGAGAAGGGGAAGAGACTTGGATTATTATTAAGATGGAATCCTCTTTAAATCCATTCCCGGTCTATTCGGAGTCCCGTTAAATAGGAATTATCAACTCCTCTGTCGAACCGCTTAAATTCTGGGTTAAGTAGTGCCGTGACCTATCGAGCTTGATCGTTCCCCAACTTCTTAAATAAGATTTTCTTTCCCTTTACGGTTGGGTCAAGGTTATTGACCTTCTTACAGAAAAAAAAGTAGAAAATTGCTGTTGGACGAGTACGTTTAAAGAAAACGTTTATATCGTGGAAGAGAGAATATCTACCGAATTGAATAAATATTCATAAAAATACAATATTATTAGATACCGCAGCAGATGTGGGTTACTTTCCATTATTTATACGCACTAGTTTGTATTACCGCGATCGAACGTTACCGAGCCAATATCGTTTGAAAAATAAAAATTTCACTGGGAACGGTAGAGTCTGCTTGAACAAAAACATGAATAACACTGTATTAATAAATTCGATGATTTTGTTCTACCCCGTCCACGTATATAGATGCATAGACATCTAGAAATACCGTCATGTATGTATATAGAGTAAAAAGAAGGAGACTTTTATCGGAAAGCAACTGCGAACGAGACGACGTCCCGATCCCTCGATATCGTCGAAGAATGAAATACGAGAAGACGTAGCTGTACCTGCTCGAGATAGGATAAAGGTTGCTTTTGGAGGATAAGAATTTTCGTCGATAAAGATCGTGGTCCGATCTTACGACTTTATTGGCATTAGGTGTAAAGAGACGCGATCCAGACGGAGAAAGACGAGAGAGAAAGAGTGGTTGGTATCGGTCAGAAACGCATCGAGCGTGGAAAGGAAGAGGATGTGGTCCTTCGAAGCATTTCCTTCTGTACGAGAGAGAGTCTCTCTCCTTTCCAGACGTCTTTTCCAGAACCGACCAATAAATGCCGGCTCTCGGTTAGCCGTAGGGCACAAAGTCGTTTCCACAAATGGAACGCCCATGCGATAGAGAAAATTGCGCGGCAATAATAAAGCGATACCGGGGAGAAGAATCGAGTCTCGAACGACGGGCGAGGTTAGTAAAAACTCTCTCTTATTTTTCTCCCTATCTAATACTTCTTTCCTTCTCTTATTTGTAATACTTCTTGATAAGGAAAAGTATCCGTAGATATACGCGATCGTTCTGTCCCACGAGACGTCAATGTTTCTCGTTAGAATGGTGTATATCTTTGTGATCTTGGGTTTCTTGTTAGAGAGAATAAAAGAAATTGAGAATAACTAGTATTTGAAAATTATGTTCGCCTGGCAATTTTTGTGTAGGTATATAATTCTTGTAATATTTTCTAGCAGTGATTTATAAAAAAAAAAAATAAACGTCAGTAAGTATTCTTAGATACCGTCGAAATGGTAAATATAATGCGTCCAAGTACTTTCTTCCCGGAAATTCGAAAAGACGTGGCAAAGTGTACTTACGTTTGCGGTGTCGTCGAGTTTCCGCTTCCACGCATCGCTACGTTCGATCAGGGCGTTCCACTGCTCCGAAAGTTTGTTCACTTCTCGACGAATGCTACGCGTCAATTCTCGAGCTTGTTCCTCGGCGCTTCTGTAACCTCTGGAATCCCCATCGAGCTCTCTTCCTGCTGAGTATCGGAAAAAAAGAAACGTTAGTCGATAACGAGAAATTCTCACCTTTTTTTCATTCCCCTTTCCAATCCGTCTATGATAAACGAAAGAGGATATTCTTTCTTTGAATATTCGCAAAGTAATAAGAGTTCGAGTAAAATAATTTTAAAAAAGGTTTATTGATATAAAAAAGGATAAGTGTTATTAATTTTCTTTATAATTGACAGCAAAAAGTATATTTTAGTATAACTATCTGTGAAATAATATGCGTTTAACGTCGGTAGGTTTAGCGTTAATATCCTGTATATCTGTTCTGAACAAAATTTTTTAATCATTACGCTTTCGATACTCGAGAAAAAAATTTTCAGAGATTACGTGGATTAAACGAACGATGCTCTCAATAAATAACGACCGTGTGACAACGAAAGAGACAGAGAGCGAGAGGATATCGGTCTCTCCCCCTTTTTAGCGATCAATGAATTCGCACAGCACGTTCGACGATTAAATGCGGTAGCCGGACGATTCGATCGTGCGAAAGGCCGGCATAAACATAAATCAACATAACGCGCGAACAGATAGAGGGCTGGCATCGAACAGGTAGAAAGGATGGGATAGCTAAGCCGTTATCAATGCTAAACATGCGCGTAAAAACTGTACGCCATGTGATACTACGATTCGGGGATGATTCATAGGACAATTCATTTCTCGCGATAGGCCAAAGAGGATCGTTTCCGCAACGGGCCATCGTTGTTGTCGGCGTTACTCGCACGTTGTGCGAATGCTCGAGAGAAGAAGCTCGTAAAGTTTGATCGCGATCGTTCGGTAACCTTTCTCGCGTTCGCCGCGTTGCTCGCTCCAACGATCGCGTTTACGATGGTCGATGATAATTTTTTTAAAGAAAGACAAGTTTAATGAGTGGTGGAAGTTGGTGAAATATCTAGCTGAGGATAAAATCAAACCTCAGAATAAAAATGCTTGTAGAAGTTACATCCAGGGCTGAATTAGACAAATAAGATTATATCGTCTCACAAGGCATAGCATTTTTCATATTTCATTTATGAAATCAAACAAAAAATTTGATTACTTCATAACACATATTCTTCCGACTGATAGCTCAAGCTGCTAAGATCAAAAAAAGCATTATCTAAATGGGGCTCGATTTATATTTTGTCTGGAGTCCGCTGGAGGCTTAAACCTGTGTTGGATACGGGAGACCAGGGCTAGTTGTCCCAATTTTAGGTTTTTTGTTTCTACAGATTTCTGTAGCTTATATTTATGAATTTTTTGGTGACCATCGTAAAGTTCAACTTCTTAGCAATACATGGAAATTTTTCCGCTTGCATTGCCCAGCTGCGGGGTAAGTTATCTCACGCCATGGGGCAAGTTTTCCAAGGTTTCCAAGGAAAAATCTTGATGTACCTATGCATCAGATTTTTGCGAAAATGGACACCACCGCCGATTTCAATGTTTAATGGCCCATTTTAAAGAAGAAAGCATGCAAAATACTGTCCCGTTGTCCGTTTTTCGATATCGTTAAGTAATGATGAGAAATTAATTTTTTAAGTGTCGGAGTATGGGTCTTTTTCAAGCTTCAAACTGCTGTATCCTTCCAACCAGCTATCCTATCGAAACGCGACTTGCATATTCGTAAAGAAGAACCTTTCCTCTTTCGAACGAGTATTTGATCGGTCAAATTCGAGGGGCATCGATTTTTGACAAAAATCCTGACCTATGCATCATGATTTTTGCCAAAATGGTCACCACCGCCGATTTCAATGTTTAATGGCTCATTTTAAAGAAGAAAGCATGCAGAATAATGTTCCGTTGTCCGTTTTTCGATATCGTTAAGCAATGATGAGAAATTAATCGTTTAAGTGTCGGAGTATGGGTCTTTTTCAAGCTTCAAACTGCTGTATCTTTCCAACCAGCCATCCTATCGAAACGAGACTTGCATAATTGTAAAGAGGAGACTTTTCTCTTTCGAACAAGTATTTATCGGGCAAATCCGAGATGCATCGATTTTTGACAAAAATCCTGATATATGCATCAAGATTTAGAAAGAAGAAAGCATGCAGAATACTGTCCCGTTGTCCGTTTTTCGATATCGTTAAGCAATGATGAGAAATTAATTTTTTTAGTGTCGGAATATGGGTCGTTTTCTAGCTTAAAACTGCTGTATCTTTTAAGTAATGTACCCAAAGTAGAATTGAACTTATCAAAATATAAATGCGTCTCTTGAAGGAACCAGGGAAGACTAAACACAATGACCACCACTACACTTTTTTTTTACTCACTAAGACCTGTACACCATGCACCGGACGCGTTTCCCCTTCCACCCTAAGATACCAAAACTACGACTGGGACCATTTGCCCCTGGGACTTTTAGCCCCGGTATCCCCTACGTCGGACGAACAGCGATGTTTGTTACGCGCATAAAATACCTACGCGATACGTAGATTTTTGGTTACAATTTACAGAAATATAATAGCTGAGATCTTTTTTTATCGATTTCGAAAGTTGCACGAATAGTCACGACGTCGTCGTTCCATTTATCGGGGATTCTTCGCGCTAGAAGTTGCCCGATGCCGTGCACGTTCCGCGAAACGTGATTCCCTGCGGTGTGACCGAAACCATGCACCGATGACGTTCGCGTTGCCTACGTTCTGGCACTCTATCCCTCCCTATCTCTCTCTCGATGCTTCCTTTGAACGCACGTTGCGGTGCAACGATCGTGGTTAATCTTACCTACTCCTATGAATAATTCAGAATCGAAAGACGGTATTCCGAGAGAACCGATAGAATTTTATCGCGATTAAACTTCGTTACTTCTTTTCTTTCCAATTTTCTAATTATTACGTTTCTACATAGTAGGTATACGAAAAATTGCGAACGGTTTAATTTCCTTTACGTCATTTATCACAAGAAGACCATTTCGTAATTTGGCCGGATTATTTGTTGTACCATTTTAAAGAAATCGAGCTCGAAAGTTCGAAGGATACTCCTTGGTTATTTAATAAGCGATAGGAGACTTCGAACTCTTCTTCGATGAGCGGTTATTAAAAGAGAAACCCAAGAAGGAAGAGAAGGTGGAAGCGAAAGAGAGTGCATTGACTTTGGCACGGCACTGTCCTCGAAGGACTCGGTAAAGTCCTACCATCGAGTTTTCGGAGCCCTTTGGGACGTTTCTCGTCTAAAGCCTCGCAACTTTCGCCAGTGCCGCTGCTCCTCGATACCCGTAACTCGATTGAAAGCCACGTTAACGTGGGGGATAGAGTTTCCTCTCTCCTATACATCGCAAACTAATTTTTATCCTTGGAGAAGCTTTAACCGAAATTATGATCAGGTTATACCGACGACCTCTTGCAAAGATAAACGACGCGTATGATATATCTTCAAAAATTCCCAACTTTTTCGTATCGGGAGAAGTTCATTGATATTTTTTACATATATTATCAGACGTTACACCAATTTTTTTTATCCTTCCAACAATATGCTGGTGTCAAGTGTGAAAGCTTCGCGAGAGTAAAACAAACTACCCCATTGTAACGCAACGCGATATATATTATGAGAACTGTAACCTCTATCTTACTCGCGCATTTTTCATTCGCGAATTTCAAAAGCTGTCTCACCATCACGAAAGCGGCTGAAATTCAGGAAGACTTCTGCTTTGGAATTCCATGCGCGTCAAATGTCTGCACGGGACTAAACTGGTAACACGCCTGTTATAAGTTAAAAGTTAAACCGTTGCGAGATATCGTGCGAGCGCGAACCGTAAAACGCAGAGTATTGTAATAGCGAGATGTTACGCGAGCTCGTTTTCCTTAAAAAATCAAGGATGTCGTTGGTCCGACGAGTAACGTTACGAGTAACGCGTGTCCGTAGTCGGTGATGAATTTGGTAAATAAACGTGCTACGTTAAGTCCGTTTATGTCCAGTCACGTTCAGCGTATTTTGCAAGAAAAATAACCAACGTCGAGCATACGTACGAGCGACGAATTAAACGTAATTCGATGTATCGAAATGTTAATAATTAAAACATCGAATCCCACGTATCTACCACGGATCTACATGTTCCGTTGTTATCACGTAACGAGCCAAAAGTTTCCTCAAATTCTTTTTTAGCAAAATCCAACGGTAGAAAATATCTCGCCCGCGTAATTCGAGTATGAGAGGGTTGGAAGTGTCATCCGAGACTTTCCGGTGGTACCCGCGTACGACAAACGATCATAAATCGTCGCTACTACGAGACAGGAGAAGCTTTCTTAATATCCACGCGCGACCGATCTTTCTCTCACGGCTCTCGAGATTACGCAAATGAAATATTTAGACTCCGGGTGGTCGCTCGTCTTTGCCCCTGGCCGGGAAAAGGGATGATACTAACGAATGAAGCTCGTTTTCCAGAACCTGCTGTCTCTTCCTCTCCTCGGATTAGGCCGCGAGAGAGAACGGTGGAAAAAAAAAAAAGAGGAAAAAATATGGTTGGGTAGGTGAACTTTTTCGCGTTCGCGAACAAACGCGTCCTTCGGCCGAGCTTTTTTGCGCGTCTCTAATTGGTACGAGAAATCAGGGATTAAGGATTGAAAGAAGGGGAAGGTTTAAGGAAAAAAGTTTAGAATTATTTGTTCTTAATTGCGGGACGTATATCAGTGACAAGATCTTTAACTTTTAAAGAAGGGCGTGGAAAGTTTTAATATATTTGTGTATTAATATCTCTTAAATAAATTTGTACGATCGATATATGGGGTAAGTGGGGCAAATTTACCTACTCGTGGCTAATACGGAACATTGTTCTGGCTCTTAATTGGCTAGATGCACGAGCTCCTTGACTCTCTCGGCTCAAAATGCAACATACGCTTATCTAATTAAATGAAATTAAAATCCATGCATTTAATCTTTAAGTGTAATAACGAGTAGGATATTTAAGGTATCTAAAAGAAGAGGAACACTCGACCGAGATTTCTTTATTTATTTCTTTCATCGAGGTTTCTCATTTTTCCTTATTCAGTTATCGAGCTCTCGCGTAAAAAGCAGTATCCTTATCTCGCGATCTCGGAAACTCTCGGATCCATCGCGTGAGAGATAAAAGTCCTTAAGAAGCATAATTGTTCGTAAACGAATGCGTTATCCATTGAATCCCGTTTATGTTAATGGATAATGGCAGCGCAAAGAAACGCCAGCCCGAAGAGCGAATGAATTATTCCTCCTCTCCTTTGGAATTCGAAAGTCGACCGGAAGTTTGCGAAGGTGTCCAAACTTGGATTTAAAGTAACGTTCGAGGATATCGTTATGCCGGATCGTCGTTCGGTTCGTTCAACTTTCTCGAGGGAATTAGGACAAAAGGAATGGGTCACGCGCTAACTTTGGTTTAAGATCGGAATAAATCTTTTATATTATCGCGTATATTTGTCGTGTCCATAACGAATTCATTTGTCATAAGTTTTTTAAGGTCGCGGGGATATTGTTCGATTCCCAAGTTTCCTCTTTTCTACCAATAATTATACTATCGTACAATTTTAAAAGAAATAAGTTTCACACTCATATTCGTCCATATCTTTCAGTTTACGTCTCGAATCTTGACGTATGATCTTTGATTTAATTCATGTTATAAAAATAAAAACTGACTTACCCTCTGAGTCGGAGGTATCGGAAAGAGGCGGCTCGTTGGCGATGTACTGTCGGCCACTGAGCAAGTTGTTCTCCACGACCGGTCGCTTGTCCTCGAGTTGTCTTCTAAAACCACGGTGGTCGTCCTGCGAGCAAAGAAAGAAGGAGAACACAAAATTAGAACGCGTCGCGAGGCACGTGTCGTCGAGAAAGTTTCGCGGTCCGTGGATGTGAGAAGATGGGATGGGTTTCGAAGAAAATGGGGTTGGCATGGATGCTGCGGGGGGTTGAGGTCGGTCACGATTTCGACGCGAGCTCGGCTCGCTCGGTGGCACAAATAGGCTAATTCGAAATCGTGTGCCGTCGAGAGGACGACGCGAGTCCAAAGTAATCGCGTTCGGTAAAACGAAAGAGAGAGAGAGAGAAAGAAAAAAATACAAAAATTCTTCTTACGATATCTCGCACGAGATCCGCTCAATGAGATTACCTCTGCTCTTCTTTTGCGGATTTAAGAGTTTTACAAGAAGCACAACGTTTCTCCCTCCTTCCTTCACTTTTTCTTTCCACCTTCGTTTTTTACCCTCTCTTTCATTTTTTCACGAAGAAACTTTTTCTCTCTCTCTCTCTCCTGTTTCTCGGAGGTTACAGGTTCTTAGGATTTTCCACCTACGCTCTTAAGTAGATCCCTTTTTGCCGGAGTGTTTCACCGAGCGTGTCGAAAACCAGCCACTCTCGTTCTTGCTCGACCGAAAGTAACGACGTCCTCGACCGTCGCATTTAAGTACCATCGATGAAAACAGGGAGAGAGAGGATATGTCTGCGTATATTTTATAACGAGACACGATATAGGGTCACCCTATGCGTTTAAGCATATAAATCTCTTCGAGATCGTCGATGAAGAAGTTCGATCTTGCCCATCCCGGTGAATAATGAATTTCTAATACTCGAATTAATAACGGCCAGGTTCTTCTATCCATAACGAATAAGAAATATCGATGCTACTGCCACCGTGACCCATATATACCTATATATCTATGATTTCTTAGAAAACAGCTTGCCGACGAGATAACGAAGCAAAAAACTTGGCAAACCGCTAAGCCTTCCGTATACGAAGAGCGTTCACCTATATAAATTCTCGGAATCGATACTAACCGTAGCTTCCATTCATAGTAATTTCCCGTATAAATCGCTTTGGCAATCGGTCAAAAAACATTGAAAAAGAAATCGGTTCGATTTTCTCGATTTTACTACATTTCTTTATACTCCAACTTTTCCATCGTGTATTATATAACGAGTTGAGGCGGTAACGGAGAAATCAGGCCGGTTCGAGCGTTATTCATCCAATTAAACCTCGCGACATTTTCTAATTGCCAGCACCCAGATAGTCGCCTTATCGATGCGTTTATCACTACGCAGGGTTAATTACGGTGCACGTGCACTAATAACGTGGTAATGTACATCGCGATAACGTGTCGTCAGAGGGCTCTCTAAGTATTCCCGGAGCAAGACGTTACAAGTAGCTGAGAGAAAACTGGGCGTCTGTCTTTTTATGAAAGTTTGCGTCGAGATTTATCGCGATAACCTTAGGAATTGAGACGGAGAAGCGTGAAAATTTTATTCCAAGTCCATGTAACACGTATTATTAGAATTGATCGTTATAATATAATATTATTAACACATTAAATGCATAAATTGCATGTGAAATGTTTATTGTATAAATGAGACATGGGTTTATTCAAAATTGGCTCTCATTGTTAGCACTGGATGCGTCAATAAGAACTATAATAAGTTCATTAATATGTTCTTGTGGCCTAAATACGAAAGAAAAAAAATGCTAAAAATACTCTACTATCGGCAAGTCGCAATTCGAGCGAATTCGTGAATCGATACTACGGCTAACTCGACCAAAGGCAGCCTCAGCATTTTGATTTATCTGCCATTTTGCCGCGCGCGCGAAACTACCAAGCACGTACCGCGAGAAACGTATGTATATATCTACGTGCGTGTAAATCTCACGAGCTCCGCGCACCTCGTAAACGGACCATTTCTGTACCCGTAATGAAGCTTGGCGAACGTGTACGATGTTTTCTTTCTCTCTCCCTTTATATCTGTTCCGATATCGACGTAGAACCACACGCTGGGATCGAGATGTCGACCGATAAAACCTTCGAAAATTCTGTTTCATCGCCTATCGCTCGACTTTTCGCTCGAACGAGCTAGAAAATGTCTCGGGAACTGGCAAACGGATGCGATAGGCACGATCGAGATAATTTTTCAAACGAATTCGTGTCAAAGTGACGTTGAAGTTTTTACGTTAGATTAGTTTTGTAAAAGATCCATTTTAAAAGAAACACAATTGTAATTAGGGGAGACCGGGGCACGTTGATACATTTTCTTGTTTTTAATTTTTGTAATTTTTATTTGAATTAATTATCAAATGAAAAATATGTTATAATATACTTTGATCTTTATATAGTAAAAGTTTCGACTTAAAAAAATAAATACAAAAAAAGTTAGAGAAGGTTTATGCGAGGAAGGAAAAATGTATCAGTGGGCCCCACAATGGGGCAAGTTGATACAGCTGTCAAAATGATAACTAGAACAAACAAAATTAACAATAAACAATCAATCACTTTCTGAATCAGCATAACAATTCATGCATTTACAATTTTAGACATATCTGTTAGTGATAGACCTTTAGCAACGTTAAACCTTCTTTTACAGAATTCAACATTTCTTGTGATATTTCACTACGATTCGTTTTTTAAATAAAATTTCGTACTATTGATTTATAAGTAAGAAGAAAGAATCAGATAAGAAATAGCCAGGGCAAATTAATACACTGTATCAACTTACCCCACGACGAGTAATTGTATAAAACCATGTCTATACGAAAAAGTAGATCATATAAATAAAGTAACAAAACGTAGTTTTCTTACCTTTGAATGATTCAATAAGACGACATATTAGTTTACGATATAAAGTTTCATATAGCGTCTTCGGACGGTTCGAGAAGTCGACACGAATATTTACTTTATGGTCGCGAAAACGAAAAATATGAATAAAAAGTTCTAATGTTATAGTACCTTGACGTCTGCTTTATACTAGTAAGATTTGAAGTAAAAGACTTGAAATAGCTCGCAAAAATCGAAATATATGTACCCAGTGTCCTAATAATTGCATTGTATCAACGTGCCCCTGTATCAACTTGCCCCGGTCTCCCTACGTATAAAAGAGCTTTATCCTACGGAGAAGTAAATTTTTTCTACGCTTAAAGTACACACGGTTACAAAAATTTCTACAATTTTTAATTAAAACGAAATTATGGAACATGGAAGCCTGAATCTTTCCGCTAAGCGACTGCTAAATAAGCAAGTAAACAATTATATCGCGATTTTACAACGACCAACGTTCCACTTTCTTCGTTTTGTAATTCAACAGCTTTAAATGCCGTTGCTCTTCTCGCGTACTCCTGGGAATCGAGATAACGTGGCAGGGTAGAGCGACGGTGGCCGCAGCTGCCGGTTGAATCGCAAACGTCGGAGTAAATGCTCGTGGAGTAATAACATCGAGTAAAAGAACCACGTGGAAGTATCTACCGAAGCGTGTATTTAAATTTCATGAATAGCGAAAGAGCAATCAGCGTCTATCCCCGTGTACTCGACTCCGAGATATACGTAATATAGAAAAAATGCTTTAAGGATTCTTCAATTTCGGCAAATATCTGCACAGTCCGATGAAAAATTCTTACGAATGTTCGTATAATTGCTTGAACTACCCGTGTATTATATTAGAAATATAAGGCGTAAGCTCGATCAATTCCAAAATTCGTTAATGACATTTCTCGTACATATTTAATATATTTCTGTCAAAGGAATTAAAATCGGGTAGGTGCTTCCTATATACGAACAAAAAAAAAAGCAGAAAATCTATTTAGGATCCTGTAAAACCTTCAGTTACTATGTAATTGCATTTTCCGCGAATGAAGCCGATAAAATTCCACTTAACTGCTCGGTGTACTCTACCAAGGTAATAGAAAATTTCTAGCAGACGCGTAACTAACGTTTTCCGATCTCGATGTAATTATCTCGGAAATGTCGTTGGAAATAATTGCAAATTTAATGATAAAAATTCAATAGTCGATGTCGAAATGTACGATTTTTCAAATAAAAAATGCGTGACCACGTCGTATTCCTATCACGCAAGGGAGTATTCGTTCGAACCGTAGAAAAATTTTATCAATACATTTAACAAGCCGAGTGGCGAGCCAATTTTGAGCCAATTTCGAGAACATCGGAGTTTTCCAAGTTTGAGGATCGACGAGGTACCGAGAGAATCTCGAGACGAAGCTGCGTACATCAAGAGAAAGATACACGTGTTAGATGTAGGAGACAATGGAATAGATGATCTGGATTTAGAGGCGAAATGCACACCTTATCGTGCTCCCACACTCGCCTCTATCTGCTACAGGGGTTCGTCTGACGCAGGTAGCTGCTACATAGGCTGATCTGCGCGTGCCAGCAACATGCGCGATCTAATCTGGATTAGACCGAGCGTTGGCCTTCGTGCATCGAGATGCGTCAGCGTTTGTGTCTGACGCGCGAGCGTTATAACAACCCGCGAGCGTCTCCTTAGAACTTAATAAACTTGCTGATCGCGAGAAGAGCACGAAAAAGTAGAAAGGATAAGAGAGAAAGAGATAAGCAAGGTGACTTGTTCATAAACAAATTATCGCATCTCTGATTCTCGTTGAACGCGTTAGTGTTTGTCGTATTCGTTTCGTAAGAAATTAGTCCAGCTAAAAATAATAATTTTGTTATTTACTTACTTGTTGTTTTTGTAACGCAGCAACATCGCCACAAACGGGACCCAATCCCGTGAGTTCGGTATCTTTTCTTATAACCCATTCGATTAATTCGCGTAATGATAACAGTAGCGCGTTCCAATGCTCCGTGTTACTCTCCAGTCGATTTCTGTAATAATAATATTAAAACATGGTATTATTATTAAATTATGTACCATAGAGATTAATTGGTACGATACTGTTTCTCCCAAATAAAAATGATATTATTAAAACTTCAAGAGTTCTATTTTTAAAGCTATAAACTTTATCCGATCTTTTCTATGGAATAATCTCATTAAAAAAAAAAAAGTTTCTCATCGCAAGATCCTTTGTAAGAGACTGAAACTTATCAATCGCTATTGTACACTCGCCACCACTTTCTTCTCGTTTATTTTTCTCATATCCACGAGCTGCAACGAACGGTTCCATCATACCCGTTCCTTTCTACTCTCTCCCTCGTTTCTTCTCGGCAATAACGAAACGAACGTCGCTCGGTATCAGGAAGAAACAGCCACGTGGCTCGGATTTATCTCGATAATTGTTAACGTCAATGAAAACTTTCTTACGGTTTTCTTTAAGTTAAATTTTTATACGCGAGTATAAAAAGTTGCTCGGTGCGATCAATGTCGGAAATTCTGTTAGAATAAAAAATCTCGATTGGATAGAAATTTGAAAGGAACAAACAAATTAAATGATAATCGCATAAAAGCTTTGAATTTGTAAAGGATCCAAGTTTCGCTAACTCAGCATCAAGAAATGATTCTCCTTGGGAATGAAGAAAATGCGAGAGAAAGGAAGACCTATTAAATCGTTAGTTCGAGTGCCAGAACTGTCGAGGATTTCGTCTATCTTTAAATCTTCTCCTCCCCTTGCAACGAGCTTAACGGAACTGTACCAAGTTCAATTACAATAACGAAGAACTCCGTTCGAGAAAACCGATCTATCAGGACGTTGGTCTCGTAACGATGGCGTTGACGACGGCAGGATGCTCTCCGTCGTTGTCCCGGACGGCCGTGTACCGGTTTAAACGTAATAAAGACGGAAAATGAAATTGCCGTTGGTACACGGGGCGAGAACGTTATAATTCAACTCGGAGGAACAATTTAGCGGCACAATCCCAATCTAAACAGCCGCGCAAAACCGGTTCAAACTTCTACCATAAACAACAAGCGTGCTATTAGCGTCGGCGCAGAGTCCGGCAACTCGTACGGCACGCTACGTACCGTTTCACTGCGTATTCCTGCTTCTCTATCTATCCATCTACCCCTCTTTCTCCAACTCGAACAGTTCTCTTAGGTGACTCGAAGAGAACGTACCCTTCGGAAGCTGCGGCCAAGGGGATACCGCCAGCGTTATGTGTATCTAAGCGAGAGAGACCCGAGCGAGTCAACGACGGTCGATGCTAACTCAATAAACTCACCGTTTATGCGTGGCACTCTATACGAACTATCTAGTCTTCTTGTCAAAGGCTAAATTGTTGTACACTTGAATATTTCTACTTTGATGCCTAAGCAACGATACTATTTTCCGCAAAGATCATTTTTATTTGATCAATTATGATTTTTTTACAAAATTTGTCCACCACAATTTTTCTAAATTTTAGTTCATAAATGTGTCCCAAGTACCTCTCGTCTTTTCGCCTATCGGAGTACGGTTTCGAGACACCCAAGAACTCGTGAACGTTCGAAGAAGTCGTGAACCATATAACGAGAACCGAGAGTCCGTGTTT
The DNA here is from genome assembly GCA_916049575.1 of Ancistrocerus nigricornis. Taxonomy (NCBI): domain Eukaryota; kingdom Metazoa; phylum Arthropoda; class Insecta; order Hymenoptera; family Vespidae; genus Ancistrocerus; species Ancistrocerus nigricornis. The sequence continues at coordinate 34,105,624 of OU696664.1, read as the reverse complement.
CTCTCGTAATTAATCCTCTGATCGCAGGCTCATTAGCGTGCAACCGTTCGGATTAACATCTCGCCTCATGGAGCACTTCTTGATGGATCGCATACATCTCGGTAGCATTGATTATACGCGATGTAGGCACATGATCAATCCGCTTTATAGGCCTGCAGGGAAACCATACCTCTTGAATTGGCTTGTGGCGATGGTTAATGAGAGCGCAAATATCGGTCGAGACTTATCATTCGAGCGAATCCTCTTTCAGTCCTAACTAGCCACGCATCGCCACTCTCGAGAATCGTACCACGAGTTTTCGTCGTAACAATAAAATATTGATTAAATTAATTTTAGACACGAATTTTCCTTGGATCGCGAGACGTACCTCTCAATATTAAAATACAAATTCCTACCAAGAATGTATAAATTTGTGAAGATGAAATTGTAGGAACGACTCTTATCAATCTAGGAGATCTCGCATTTTTCTATTCCACAGAAAATACCCGCGATGTCCTACTAGCTCGAGTCCCGTGTTCCTTTGTCCATGCAAAAACCTCATTTCGTGATACTCCTTTGAGATTCGGTCCGCGGAGATAGAAAGCATCTTTTTGGATTTCTTCTTTCCACCGTATCTTTCCTTCTCACATCCGTCATCAAGCTTTTGTTCAAGACACAATGCTCCGGCACGCTCGCCGTTTACCGGAGATACGAAAGAACGTTGTCTGGAAGAAGAAGGAATCTCTAGCAAAACCCTCTTGGCCTCGGCTCGGAAATTAGAAATTTCAGGCTGGGCGTCAACCGTAGGAAAACTGTCCCCGGTCTGGAAATGCACCAACGGCAGGACTAGCGGTAGAATCGTCGTCTGATTCGATCGAGATCGACATCGATCTTCGATTTCCGTCACGATCGAGTTCCACCCGCGGCAGTGAACGAAAATTACCCTCGAACCCACGGGCCAAGAAGCACGAATATTGCCACGCACATCGGATACTCCGAGCTTCGATCGACGAACATCCTGGCTTCGGTACCTACTCGCTCTCTCTCTGATATCGCGTCGATGCAATAAAGCGTTCGGGCTCCCTGGTCTCTCGAACGATCCGTCGACCGACCGGATGAGTTTCACGCTGAAACGCCTTCGATCCAAAGTCCTTTGACATTACGGAGAAACATGACGTAAAAGTTTCAAAATACGGTGACAATCTCCTATGGTTTTGACGTTTTAACCCTTATCAAACGTACATCTACCTTACGTTTGTCCAGATACCGTGGAGATGTTGCTCCATCGATCGATCGTTAATGAGTATTTGCCAAGCACCAGATTGTACGTTATTAGCGAAATCAAAGAGACCTAATAACTCGCACGCACGTGAACGAGCGTACGCGATAACGATGGCTTGTTTAAATTTATGCGCTCGGTAGTGTTCGTTTCTCGATACCTACCAGGTGTACTAGTTTGACCGTTATCGTTTCGTGTATCCTATAAATTTTAACTTCCTCAACACGATCTTGTTTCTACTAAGATTCGAATCTCTTGCCTGTTCAAAAAGTCCCGTGAAACTGGCAGATTAAAAAAATGGCTCGTCTTATCGTTTAATAGCCATCTAAATATGATACTACGGTAACGCGTGTACCGCTTGTTAGCCAAACGAGCCACACCAATTGGTATTACTTTCTCAATTACATGTCATTCCCCGACTATCCACCGCTTATCAGCAAGCCTGTTATTGGTCTTCTCGATTGCATGCTCGTTAATAAACAAAAAAGACAATAAATAACGAGCTCGTAAAGCGGATACTCTGGTTCTTTGCCTCTACACTTTATTAAGCATACGGTTATACGATCAGGATAATACAGGAGATTCTCGCAGTCCTTTTCTTCGTTCTACAGCAAACGATTCTACGTTTACGACGTTCCACCAAGCGAAGATGAAGACGCGTATCGTTAAAGACGAGTGGACGAGTTGTTCGTAACTGAGAATGAATTGATGACGAGTATTACTTAACCCTTGCAATCTTGTTGATCCGCACGAGTTGAAAGTTCGCACTCGTCAGCGAAGGGTAGACTCTGCTACCAACTATTTACTTTGTCGGCAAAAATTGATCATTAAACATTCTCGTTTCATGGAACATCTTCATGCTTACAATTATTAGATACAGAGTTGAAATTCCATCGATCGGGATGATCGATCGGTCTACGAGCGTTCCTAACAAAGTCAGACGTAATCCGTTTTTGTTGTATAGAGACACGTGGGTGACCCTGGGGCGATATTTAAGGATTAAATAAACGATGGGACGCATCTGGCAGGAAGGATACGTAACGAGCATAGAGTATATGGAACGCGCGAGAGTACGTAGATCGGATAAATGCGCATTTAGTAGATTCAGAACGGAGTAGGATCATAGGTAGCGAAGCTCGACCTATTGACGCACCCTCTCCCTTTCTCTCATACATATACTCCTCTCTCGTAGGCTCTATCCGGCCGAGTAGCTACTTCCAAGCGCGTATAGAAACGTGCACTATGCTGGAATTCCGTGCAAAGGCTCTTTCCAGAGATTAACGCTAAGCTACACCTTATCATACTTTAAGCTTGTATTACTACCGGCAGGGAATGGTATAGCCATGGAATAGGTGGACAGTCGTAATGAGTTACGATCGGCTTGGGAATTCATGGAAAGTTTCGAGAGGCTCCTAGGGACTATACGGAACTACCGACCAACTGAAATCTCCTATCTTTGCTATTCGATACGCATCGATGGCCTTCACGCTTATCTTACATAAAAAATAGGGTATCCCGTTGATCGTCGCGTTTCGATCGTTGATATTTAGCTGGATTGAATTTTTGGATTAATGGGATTGCGAGAGTTAGGGATTTAAAGATGTTGTTACTGATAGGGTAGTTTGAGGACTTATTTTCATAGCTGCGAATCGAAATCGCATCTATTTAGGGATAACGGAATTTAGTACTGGCAGCGATTTATTATTAGCTTTGGCTCTGTTACTTGTACTTTATGTACGTGAAGAGTATATTTCTCACTCAGAAGTAGCATCTAGAAACGTCTATTCAATATTCAAATAATACTAAAATAGTATCACAAACTATCGTCGAAAGTGAATAACTGGTTAATTCGATCGTTTTCCAATAAAGAAAAGGCTGGATGATAATTTTGAATGCTTCGTTAACTGGAAATAAAATTCTACCGATAGTAGAAAAGTTAAAATTTCGAGACAAAAATAAAAGAAGATTAGAAAATACAGATAAAGATAATCTTGGAATATTTTTAAGCCCATCGTCTCTCGATGCTGTCCCAGCAGTCTAGAAAAGTTTTCTCGGAGGGTAGACAAAAAATAAAATAAAATAGAAAGACGATTTCACTCTCGACGAGGTGGGTGATGGCGGTGGTGGAAAGCGTTAGGTAGATGCAACGTTTGGGGTGGTTAGCGGGGGTTGAGCCTAGACGGGGTCCACACGCGTGAACGCTCGACTGCGTTAATCCTCGCGTTGGGGAGTAATGGCGGTCGGTGCGCCGTTGCACTCCGCGCTCTAGACACCTTTAATTATTCCTCCCGATTCCTGCTTCCCAGTTAACAGGCATCACTTTGCCCTCGCAACCGCGAGATGCGCCTTTGGTTGTTCGCGCGCGCATTCGAGTCTCCGGAACCACAACGTAATATGCCTATGCGTACGAAGGTATAGACGAGAGTCTTGTTGGGTATCGTAAACTCTCCTTTCTCTTATTCGTGCCTTATACCTTATCGCTAGACTTTGTTCGTGGTAACACTCGTACGCCGCAGGTGTTCCTTTAATTTGCCTTGCTTAAGACAAAATATCGTTCCTTCGTTATGGGGGACGTTATCAAGAAATTTTTTAATTAAAAATGAGGCTACTGGAGCAAGAGTAGTCGAACCCACAAGAACCTCGTTTATCCGAACCTCATCTATACAGGGTGTATTCGACCATATAGTCAATCGGGATTCCACGTGTAGCCAGCAATAAATTGAGTCGAAATAAGTCATAAAAGTTAACATAAGCCAGGTTAGTTAACGAGTTATTAATTATTAAAGATAGGGCGAAAAAGCGGTAGGCGGCGAGCCGCGGCCATGCTATTCTGATGGCGAGACGCTAGAAGAAAGAGAGAAAGGACGGGAGAGAGAGAGAGTCCGCGTGAGTCGCCAACGTAAGGTAGCGCCGTGGAGGAAAGGAAGAGAGAGAAAGAACGAAAGAGGAAGGAAGAGCGCAAGTAAACAATTCGATGCTCGATCGTCTCGCCCGCCGCTCCCCTCGCCACTCGCCATCAGATTAGCATGGCCGCGGCTCGCCGCCTACCGCTTTTTCGCCCTATCTTTAATAATTAATAACTCGTTAACTAACCTGGCTTATGTTAACTTTTATGACTTATTTCGACTCAATTTATTGCTGGCTACACGTGGAATCCCGATTGACTATATGGTCGAATACACCCTGTATACGAACCAAATATGGCGAAACCTCTAATATACGAACTCTTAACTGAGCCTTTATTATATGAACTAGGGGAAGAGTGGCATGAAAGAGCCACTTTTTGAAAGAGCCACTATCATTTACACAGTAGTTTTTGAACAAATGTTGGATGAATTCGTTTTTGAAAAACTAGTAAAGTTTTTGCTAGTTTAACTAACAACCAGTTTTGCTGCCCTAAAACTATAATTCGTCCAACATTCGTTCGGAAACTACTGTACAAAATGATAGTGGCTCTTTCAAAAAGTGGCTCTTTCATGCCACTCTTCCCCTACCTACTACCAGTTATACGAACACGTATGTGAACACTAAGTTAAAAAAAAAAATATGTGAAAATCAATAGGAATACAGTAGAACCTCGTTTATCTGAACGTCGTCCTCTATTATCGGAACGCATATAAGCCAAAAGTGGGGGGGAGTTAGCGAGACTCTATTATCCGAACTCGTCTGTTATCCGAACGGTCTTACGGCCCAACGTGTTCGGATAAACGAGGTTCTACTGTATTTATAATGGACCCTAGTGGAATTGAATATTTTTATTTAGTTGATTTTAGTCTCTTTCTAAAGTAGAATTTTTATTTTGCTAGCGGAGATACCGTGAAACGCAGCAACAAAATTTTTTTCTATCGCTTCCGACACGGTGGCTTAGCGCCTCGGGTTACCAAACTCTCGATTTTTGTGTATCTCCCGGCGAATATATTCCCGTAAACGATCGGCGCGCGCTCACGTACGAATTAAATTCGAGTAAATCCGATGATACGCGGTGTTACAAAAAGCAACGGGATTCGATTTTCGTCGTGCTAGAAATAAACGCGTTCGGAAGTTGGCGTAGGTCAAGCAACGATTTATACAATCACGTAATTTTTGCTTTCGTAACTGTCGAACTTGCAGCTTGATAAATTAAAAAATTACACGATGATAATAAAATAGTAATAACAGAGATGCTTGGGAATGCAACAGAATTAGAATCTTCGGCTTAAGATAAAGAATAAATTAAAGGATTAGGGTCGCCTATGGTAACAAACGTGTCAAGCGCTTAAGATCTCTAAGGGTCTTAATCCGACCCTGGATTGAATAATGCAACGTGTACGAGCTAAAGTAAAAAAAAATGTGGGAACGGAATGAAACAAAAAAGGAGAAAAAAAATTGCGAAGAAATATATAAAATATGTATGCGAACCGTGGCAGCCGCGAAAAACGCGTACGGATAAATTGTTTGGAAAAATACGGTGGTTGTTCCGCGAAGCGTACTTCAGACGCGCTTGTCCGGCATTTTATGTATGTTACATCTACCTATCAATGTATACATATGCATTTATGTGTAAAAAACAACGAACTCATTTCTCTAAGGACGAGCTAGAACAATTCGTCCCCGTACTTTACAATGTTACAATATTATTCTCAGTTTTCTTTACGGATTCAACAAGATTTTGGATCCCTCGCATTTTTTTCGTATAAAGAGCTCCAATTTATCGTGCCTACGTTTTACCAAGCATCTCGTTCGGTCCGGCCGTACGCCATAAATTTCAGGCTCGTCCCTTCGCGTTCGTTGCAAAACCGTCGGATCCACCACCTTTCAAAACTACGACGGCAGAATATAAAAGCTTGATCGGCCAGGAACTTCCAGCGACCGCTTGTTCTCCTTAACCTTCTTCATTCATTATCCATCCCCGACCACGTTGATTGATTACGATCTTATGAACAGCTACAAGATGATCCTACCAGTATCGCGACGTAGATTAATGATGCGTGCCGGAGATCGGAGTATCTGTTCCTATTAATTAAGCATCCGCGAAAGCTTTAACCCCTGAGACCTTACCTTAGGTCAGTACCTACGATAAAATATCTCATGGACCGATGGAATAGCAAACATCTAATAAGATTAGAAAAATGAAGAAAAAGATTTATTCGTTTCAATTTCGTAGACTAAAAAATTCTTTTTACTCCGAGAACACAGAGTATCTATCTCACGTTCGACGTTTTACTTCTATCTCTCGATTCGAAACAAAGCGAGAGAGTAAAGAGAGATATACTAAAGAGAAAAAGAGAGAGATAGAGACGAGTACGTCGTTCGGTCAAGCCGCAACATTTGGCTCGCGGATAACGTACGAGCCTGTATCGGATCGACTGCACCCTACCCCACCTCCCGTTCGTCCCTTTGCCATCTCTCATTCTTCTATCTCTGTTCCTCACCCTGATCCGTGCCAGAAACGATCGTCGGCCGAATTATCAGGATCAGCGTTTCGAGCCGGTATTTGTGGCCTGATTGCGGGCCGACCTCCGCCCATAGAAAGTATGTGCACATGTATGCGTGTATGTGTGAGAAAGAGAGAGAGAGAGAGAGTACGTTTGAAAAGAGAAAGAGAGCCGAAAGGTAAAGGGCCACACATAGGGTTTTGGGTTCAGTTACCGATAGGTATAAGTACGGTTAGAACGCTGCGAATTCTATCGTCTCCCTCTTTTACTCTCGATCGCTTTCTCTTGATTTCAACGAATCCTCCGCTCGTAATCAAGCTATGCGGCTTCTGCCAGCAGTTTGGTCTAATTAATGCCGACTGATTGCTCGATTCTATCTCGATAAATCGAGTGCTGACTCCGAGTTCTCTCTCCGAGCTACTTACATTTATCGAGAGTCCGATTCTATTCGCGCGGGAATCTTGGATGATGCATGGATCGAGAGTCGATTCTTCGATATTTCATCGAAGATGGATTTGATTTTGTATCATACGAGTAGGTTTCAACGGGATTTATTTGACCTATCGGTTCCGATATTAGATTTTACTTATTAAACAATTACTAAACGAATCTATCAATAGTTTTTGTGCCATTGAAGTGAAAAATAGATAAAATGGTGCAACGAGAACGGTTAAAAAAACAGGAAGTTCTTTTTTCAACGGTGACAAACTACGGTCCGGCACGCTCGATTTAGTTTCTGCGTTTTCTCTTGTAAAACTATGATACTTGCCGAATTGAATATCGTCCGACATTTTTAGATACAAATCACGGGTAGAGAATGCAAAGTACGGGACGTAAAGCGACGACCTACTTTTATATCCGTACAGCATCCTGCCACATGAATATATAACGTATATGTAGATATATATTTTTTTTTCGCACGAACGCGGGGGAAAACTCTGGAGCCCATTTTGCGTTATTTTGATTACGGTGACGAAAATTCAATATTTACGGGAGTAAGAGTCAACGTTGCGTAAAAAAGTGAAACGCAAATATTCGTAAAATTGAAGCGGTCCTTCCGTATAAATGGAAACTGGATCGGTGAGAAAAAAAAGCACGGTCCGATCGTCGCGCGTATAATAAATATTTAATCTTGATCATCGATCATTCTGGAAGACGTTTCGCAGGGAAAATCCGTAGCTATGGTCGGGCGTAATTATTTGTACGATATCGTTTGCTTGAATTAGTCTTAATTAGAAATTAAGAGCCTGAGCAGACAGAAAGAATTCTACCGTTCTGAGTTTCGCGTCCTGTGTTCAGCTCCATTAGCAAAACAAGACTTATTAATTTATTTCACGATTGTAATATTTCACAAAGGTCCGAGTCCATTCCATTAAAAAGCACGCGAAACACAGAATTCGAAACGGTTTCTATCATTCCAAGTAAACGTTAATAACTTACAAATGCGTATTTTGGAAAATAATGATTTTCGAGCTATGAAATTCTCACAGAAAGCGAGCGATATCGTTCGAGAGCTTAAAGTTTTCACGAATTACGAGAGAAAAGAGAAAATCCACGTCAAAGGAAAGATTATTATCCGATTCGACTCCATTTCTTTTGCCCGTTCTTTTTCGAAACCATGACGAGCGGAACGAAGTGTCTCGTATCACGTATTCTCAGCACCTGTTACTTTCCACGGTAAAAACTTGGGCACTCGCACCTGTCGCCCTCCTCGGGGCAGAAAATTGCAAACGTTTAACGCGAGAAAAAGACAGGAAATGGAGATGGAGGAATAAAAGTGAGGCAAGCTAGAAGGTAGGATGCTAATTGGATTCGAAAAGTGGCGATATATACCGTAATGAGAGCTTTTCGCCAGAGGGATGAAGAGAGAGAGAGAATGAAAGAAAGAAATAGAAATCTTTAAAAGACGCGCGCTCACCTGATGGCCATGCTCTTCGCTTTAAGATGATGCCATCTCTGATTCATCTCGTCCAATCGACGCTGAAGCATAACCGCGTCATCCTGACTCGCCAAAGAGCTCAACAGCTTGCGTCCCGTGCCGTTTAACGAGGCGTACACATCCCGATGCGTTTCGATCTCCGACTGGAGGTCCTGTAACGAAAGGGGGAAATCGCCTATATCAAATCCCATGCCACGCCAATTTATTATCCATTAGAGACATAAACACACTTACTCTATATATCAGTCGCAAGTTTTCGCATTTTATTCGATTAACGAAATTAATTTCTTTTATTTTCCTATTTATATCCTTATAATTATTAGTAACTAGATTTATTTCACAAACTAACAAGTTCATAGAATCTTTATACCTCGTGAAAAATTGCTTAGAAACTTTACTCATAACTCCGTGATCTCTTACGAGACGACAAGACGTATAAGAGGCATCTAAAGATAATAGAGCCGACGTCCAACGCGATATAAGAGAACGAACAAACGTGTGAGAGGGGAAAGAAAAAAGACCGTCGTGATGGGAATAATAATGAGGAAATATACGGGATAGAATGAAGAAAAGAAGAAACAAAAAAGTAGGAAAAATGGGCAGCGAAACGCGTTCAACCCCTTTTCGTCATCGCTAGGACGCATATCGTACGGTTAGAAGCGCGGGGATGGAGATGATTTATGCGGCGGGCAATGTCGACGAGCCGACCCACGCACGTGTGCGTGCCCCTGCCACAGTGGGCAATGAAAATAAATCGTAGACGATGCGACTAAATTAAGAAATATTCGTCTGCGAGCTCTCGCTGATACGACGGATGTGCTCGCTTCTCGTACGACTCACAGGGGTGGGAGCACACCCCTATTATCCTTTCCATTCGTCGCGCGAAGATATATTTTATCGAAAGGTTCCAATGACGTAAAGTTCAATCCGTAAAAAATCAGTGCAAAACGGGAATTGAAATTTGTTATCGCTTGCGCGCGGGAGGAGAAATCACCGGGCGAACCGCGAAAATGGTTCTCGCGCGAACACGTTCGTTCTCCTACGAAATGGATTTTTTATTACCGGCCCAGCCGTCCTCGTGCATTGCTTTTCCAATAACTTCCGCGTATTGTCAGAGTTTTATTTCGTTTCGTGCGAATATATCGATATTTATGTTCGCTCTAGCTCGCCGACTTTTTTACCGGATTAATTCCGACCTGACTGATCTTCTTTGCTAGAAGTTTATTAACAGATCCGGTGACGACGGAAATGATAACAGCGATCGGGTGTGGGACTCTACGTGATATTGGGAATAGGCAATTGAATGATCCACTAAATTATAATATTCTCCAAGATAGATATATAGGAACAACGTGGTTACGTAACGAAATATCACGTGCTCTCGTATTAAGCGCGTAATCAAGGAGCATCTTGTTGAAGGGTTCCTCTTCAAATATACGTTCTCGAGGATAAGCTCGAGCAACCAACCGGTAAATACCTCGTGAATGTCCTTATGGAACTGGTTTAAGACGCTTTGGATTACTACGAGAACACAGTTGTGAATATGCACGGAGGGGATGATATATACTGGATACATTGGCTATTCGAAGGGATATTTGAATTGCTACGTGGTCACGGTAAATGTGGAAACGAGTGAACAAGAATATTAATTATATAATGTTTTAAATTGGAAACGCTAGTGACTTCTTTTAATCTTTAAAAATGAATGTTCAGAAATTTGTAAAATGATATTAACACTAGCTATATTTTCTATACCACGCTAAAGGGAATGAATGAATTCGACTTAATTGTGAAAGAGGTATAAAAAAGAGACAGAGACAAGTGAGCACGCGTTAAAAAGGAAATGAAAGTCGAGAGCACGTAGAAAGGCGATCGCGCGCTTTTTCGATCCTGCGAAATCTGTCATGGCTGTCCAAGGTCTGTCACTAACCGTCGACAATTTCCTTTCCCTTTGATTTTTGTAACTCTACGAATCGACGCTTCCAATCTCCGCTCTCTCGCACAGCTTCCAGCCACCTACGACCGCGCCCTTCGACGCGTGACTCTTGCTATTCCCATCTGGTTTGTGGTGCGAGAAAAAGAAAGAGAAAAAGAGAAAGAGAGAGAACGAATCAGCTCGCGATATTTTCCAACGGCAGCTTCCGCAAACGTTGCCACTGCTGACAGTCGATGCGCCTCGCCGAGACGCGCGTAATCAAAAATAAAGGAGAAAAAAAAATAAAAAAAAAGCTGGAGCGTGCATCGTGCCGTATCTCGCTCTCGACCCGATACGATGTACCAATTTTCGAACCGTGACAGATCGATCAAACGACTACTCTCTCTCTCTCTTTTTCTCTCTCTTCCACTACTCTCTTTCTATCTCTGCGTATTGCTCGTCAAAGTTCGCGGCACGTCGTGTACTATATTTACCGAAGAGTTTTAATCTTCTTCTTTTCGGTACTCGTAATTGTCTTTTCCTCTTAAAAGCAGAAGAACGATTTAGATTGTTCTCTATTATACTTTAAATCTTTCTATATCTTCGAAATGCTTGGAAAAAAAATTATTCTTGAAACAAATTTAAAGAATATTTAATATTTTATGTAATAGGAGAAATCGAATAAAAAATAATAAGATCAATAATTATTACTATCATAAATAGTTCCATATTTACCGATGCTAAAAAAAATATGACATTCTCAACTAATTTCGTATAGATCGCGATGCGGTTCGCTGGGCCACTCAGACTAACCTCCTTTTTAACCAACGTCACAATAGTCACGCTGGGAAACTAGGTGACATTTGGAATGTCTTAAAGGAGATCTCGCCTCTACGTGTAGAAAGGCTTCTTTTGCCGAGGAAAGAAAAAAAAAAAAGGATGCTACCGTCGTCACCGAGTTTACGTCGACCTATCGACCGTAAGGTGCAAGAAGATGACAGAGAAAAAACGAAAGAAAAGAGTGGGAAGAGCGCGAGAAAGGAAAGGTACAAAGGTGTTGGCGTTGAGACGTAAGGAGCAGTCGGAGAAATGGAAAATCTTCACAATGGATGTGGGCTTTACAATCTTGTCGAGCTTTTTTGATTTTCTTATCTAGAATTCTTCTTATCCAATTTTATCATTTTAATTATATCTCGTTGCTAATAAAAATTTTACGGTCTATTACAAAAAAGTTGCTTATCAAATTAATCAGTTAACAGGATGAATAATTTTCTTAACGAAAGTTTCGTATAGAAACATTATATAATACGATGGTGGTCGCTCATAGTTATAAAATATCGAAGATTAATCGATGAACGCGATCGTCCTTGTTCGATGATCACGTTGATGAATCGTTCTTGATGTATTATCTCAAAATTGCTGCTTTTAATATAGATCGAGTTTTAATGGCACTAATGCATGTCCGCGAAGCTTTCCCTTCCGTTTTTCCTTTCATATCGGTTACATAAAGCGTTCAAAACGAAGAAAGAACGCAAAATGCGGAACGTTTTTTTCTTCATTTTCTTTTCTTCTTTTCACTACGTTCTTCTATCGCGGAAGTTTTCATCGAAGTTTACCCCGCAATTACGCAAATGCGCGTTATCGATGGAGCGTTTTTAATAACGTACCACGAAAAGAAGACGCGGTTTTATTCTCGAGGAATCAACGAAGATTTTAACGTGACCGTAGACCACGTTTATGGAATGCATGAAGATCTGGGGAATAAAAGCGGACTTGTTTTCCAATCAAAACCGGACGAAAGTATAAAGAGAATTGTCATCGGTATTAAATGTCAAGCGAAACAAGTTAAGCAAATGACGACGACAATGAAGAATGTGATTGTTGCGAATCAGATGTAGGAAATTTGTATAATTTTTAATAAAAAAATGACTATGATACAATCTCATTTTTTTTCACAGCCTAAGACCGCTTTTGTTCCCCAGCTCCCTGTATCATTCACTCGTTTATCGTAAGTAATTTTACGATTACTTTGAACTATTAATCGCGTTAAGTAGCAGCCATGATTATCTCAACGCGACGATGCACCGTAAAAGTCTCGGAATGACTTCGTAAATTTTAAAGCAACCGCGTAAGAAATTCTGTCCACCTCTCCTGGGATAATCGATGCCTTGATTAACGATCGGAAGTTAGAACGCAAGAAATTCTTCTCGAAGAAATCGTCGATCGATCGATCGTTCTAACGAGTCCCCGGGTCTTAAAGCCTCGATGTTCGAAGAAAGGAACAAAATTGCGGAAGAACGATTACCGGAAACGAACCATCCTTTTCCCTTATTACAAATACGATTATGTACCTAGGTAATCGCATCTTCTCTCTACTATTAGACGTATCTATGCTCTTGATTAGGGATTACATAAGTTAGATCGCGATAACGTCGTTCTCGTCCTTTAATGCCGCATAAGCAAGTGGCATAAATAAATCAATCTCGCGAGCGTACGGTCCCACGCTCTCTCAAGTATCCGAAATTCAATCAGAGACGCAAATCCCAAGGTTGATGCAAACTTAGGCTCTCGCTTACGACGTCTCGAGTATCCCAGACTTCGCGATGTTGTGGAATGTCACTAACGCGTACTACGGAAGACAGCGAGATATTGCATTTAGCTGATGCGACCGAGGACCAGGAAGTAGCAACATGTTTGTAAGACGACGACGTTTAGGCGATCCTACTTGCAAAGGGATTTCTGGAGTAGCTTGGCTTAGATATCCGAATTTAGAACTACAATTTTTCTCTAAACGGTTTGACAGTTCTATCATTTTTAAACCAATTTAAAACTCTGGAAATATTGGTCGGTTACATAAATAAAATTTGATGATTAAAAACTGAATTTACCTGATGCTCCTATAGCAACACCTCGATAGTTTCGTTATATCAAAAGATAATTCCACGAGCGTGTGAACAATTTCATGGCATCAAATGGGTATTTACGTTGGCGAGCTCGTAGATTAGCTTAGGATCGCGTAAACTATTTCTCATCGTTCGCGTGAAACTTTCAGGTAGTTCAACTTTGATGTTCGATCATGTGCAGAAGCGTTAACGCGAGAATTTTCATCGGCATCAGCTCGCATTATCCCGTTACTAATATTACTATGTAAAATGCTTTGTTATTAGTTCGTACATATTTAACGATAGGGAAGTTAGAAATTTTAAAAGCACGAAAAAAATAGCGAGCTATGATAAATCGACCTCCTTAACCGTTGCTAATGCTTTATTAATATTATACAACCGTCCTAATGACTTTCCATCCGCCGTTGATGAACTTTACGATGAAGTTCACGTCGTTGGATGTACGCGGAACGAGGCGAAGTTTTCTTAACGACGTTAATTATGAAATCTTCGTCGCATCCTGAGGGAAACCTACACGTGGTATTCGTACCAAAGCCTCGCCCATAGGTAGTTTGTTTTACGTAATTATGTTTTTAAACTAGAGAGGCCATAAATCGTAAAAGTTACACTGGGAAAAAGTACACGTTTTTCTCCGAGCTTGAAATAACAGAAAGTAAATAAAGAAAAGTGTTTTATTATAAATCATTTTTATGTAATTCTTTACCTGCTCGAAGAGATGCAGCTCTGCTAGGAGCGTGTAGGATATGTAGATGTAGCGTGCGTCATCGGCTTTCTTTCGGGTACGTACCCCCCGAGGGAAATTCCCCTGTAGGGTGGCACGCCCCCCGGGCCAGGTGCCCCCCCTTGGTCCACCTTCACGATAATCCACCGTAATTACGAACCCCAGAGTTCCCTCATCACCACCGCACTCACTTTTTCCTCCGTCTCTTCTTCGTCTCTTCTTCAGCCTATCGGCTAAGTTTCACCTAATTTTTCTCATTGCTTCGCTCTTAAAGATCGCACATGGTGCTTCGAATCTTTTAAACCATAACACTTTTCTCTCAGGCATTTTAACGAAATAATTAATTTCTCCTTTCGATCGCACTTTAAATACCGTCTATGGAACGCTAAAATTAAAATGACGTTCGATCGGTTATACTTATGACACGGGAGCTTCTTGCCGATCGAAACTTTCGATCGCATTGATTAATGAGATTGGACGGACGCGATATCGGATTTTCTTCCGATCGGTGGCAAAGAAGAAGACGCGATTTCCCGTAAACCACAGAGTCTATCTTGGCGAGCACAGAATAGAAACTTCCCGTTTGGCTTGCTAGCCTAATTAAGTCCGACGATATTCCAAATTCGTCGAGGAGCTATCGACAAAGTTTTCTCGCTCGATTTCGATGCATCAAAGAAGCTCTGCCGGTGGTATTGGATTGGCCGGAAGAAGTTCTTGAGAGATACGACCGGTGGAAAAGTCGCAACTCGTCGTATCCTCCATCTTACCTCGAATTCGCTAAAGTTTCTGCCGTCTAGCTTTCTCTTTATATAGGTATACAATATACCAATACATATCTCGATATATAAACGAGCGTGCATGTACCAGCCACACGCCATGCGATTTCCAATTAAATTCAAAGCTCAAACTCGAGATCCGGCTCCCGGCAGCAACGACGTGCCGCATTCAACATCGTTAACGAACTTTGCTATCGATGTTAAACACTAGAAAGCGGCTCTGTTACGACGCTATGAGCAGGTTAAGGTGTGATATACGAACGTAGAATCATAGACGGTGAGTGATAAGATCGTGAACGCTTAAGACGGTGAGAAAACAAACGTGACTATAAACGGTATGATAAAAGAGAGAAAAAAACAGATATTAAAAAAGAAATAAATTAATCAGTTGCAAGATTATATCGTTTCTTCTCCGATACTACTGTAAATATCATTAAACTTTGCTAGAAGATGAAACAAGATCGCGTGCGTCGTAAATCTTTCAACGCGCCCTTCGATAATAAAGAACGAGAAATGAAAGAAGGTGAAACAGAGGTATAATGAAAAAAAAAAAAGAGGAGAAAAGAAGAACCACGAGGAAATTACTGCCTTGCATCGTTGAAAAGGCAAACATCGGATGCTTATCTCGAACGGGAGACGTTTCCAGATAAAAGCCGGCGGGCACGTATTCTCTGGTAGAGGGACGAAGAGAGAAAGAGAGAGATGAAATAGGAAAGTTAAGCCGGAGAACTTCGAAATACACGCTCGCGATTTAACGGAGCCGGAGAATGCGCACGTGTGGTGCAACTTGCTCGCGTATCGCAATCGAGCTTACTCTTCCATTGTTGAACTCATCCTTTTGCAAGCATTTTTCTCGAAAAAAAAAACGAATGCTAGTATTTCTTTACGGTATTTCAGAATTCTTGAACAACCTTTATACCTTTTCTTCTATGCTTATTCTTGAACGAATTTGGGTTTTATGTAATCATAGTCGCCTTTATTGTAATCACAGATGAATAGATCACTTAAAGGAGAGAGAAAAAGAACTTGCGTTAAGGGGATAAAAGATATTTCGTGAAGCTACCAAGGAATCGTAAAACATACGACCATGAATCTTGAGACTCATTCTATTAGAGAATCGACGAGGGGTGTCGTTGCTCGCTGCGGTGTCGCTAGTAAAATGTGTCGCGCGCATTCAGCGGATTAGAAAAGTCCTCGACCGATGGTTCGATCCTTTAGGTTCCGAAGGGGGTGTCTCGATCGAAGTAAATATCCGACGCTAGAAAAGAATAGAGAAAGACGCATGAATAATACATAGGACGAGAGGTTCCTCCTTCTAAGTAACGAGCCGGATTTCTAAACCACTCTTCTCGGTGGTCCTAGAGGTTTCTCGTTCTCCAACGAAAGACTTGCCCTTTGTTTTCGATGAAACAATACAATGCACGTTAAATATCGCGAGCTCTCCTTTCATCGATTTAACGACGTTCGCATGCTCGCAGCGTTCCTTTTGTTTCACGAAGCTGGTTCAAGGTTGATGATTATAGAAAATACGTTTAGCGTCCGGTCTTTTTTTTAACACGTTAATTGCCACGAGGAGTCGCCGGTGAGCAGTACTCGACTGGTTATAGTGTACTCGAAATGTTGATTAGAATTGTTTATCAATATTTGTCAATTAAGTAGAGTGGTTCAATTTACCTGCACCTTATCGAAATCAAGTTTTACGCTTATCTTTTCGTCCAGGCCAAAAAAAAAAGATATTTATTAATCTGATAATTTTTCTATCATTTTGTATAAGAAAGTACATTAGTGTGTACATGGAGATGTGAAACTTGTTTTGCACAAAATATTCATTGACGTAAACGCGACGGGACTTCTATTCGAAATTATATTTATTTTATGAATGAAACGTTTTAGCCTAAGCATGGAAATTCCATAAATTTGGCGTCGATGAACTCGATGGTTCATAGCTACCGCAACCTCGTTGCAGAAAGGCGTATAGAGACTACCAGAGATTGCTAGCGAGAGAGTGGATAGACTTAAGCGGCTTGCGGCCGATTAGAGTGCATCGTGGCAGCCATCACCGTTGCACCCTGTGACTTTATCCTCCCTTTCGTGGCCAAAACCCAACTGCATCGTCGACTCGATCAAACATAATCTATTATTATATTTTATACCTTTCGCGGTCCACCAGTTTGGCAGTTTCGGCAGAATATTCTCTTCTAATAATAAATTCGTTACTCTTCCGAAAGTTTTGAGCACTTTCAACGTTTATTTCACTAAAATTAGATTCAAATAATTCGACTATATATTTCTTCTTGCACTTTTCACCATATCGAGAGCGAAGTAGGTACTAAAAGCTCGCTAAATACGAAGAAGAGGAAGCCGGTAACGCGATTACCCAACGTTAATGATATCAAGTTAAAACAGCGTACCGTTCGGTAAAAGTGTCAATGACATTTATTGTTCTCTCGAAGGACGATTGCCCTTGAAGCAAAAAGGGAGGGAACACCCTTCCGAGATGTCTCGATGACCTTTTATCAAGCTGAGAAAGCTTTTAAAGCCATTTCAGACGATTACTTTGACCCTGCTTCGCTTCGTCGCTTTTCCTCGCGAAATAGTGGAATTGTAATATTCTTACTTACGGAATAAAATTATATAGTAGCTCTTTCTCTCCTCCTCTTGGGATAATATTAAAAGTCGAGAAAGGAAGTCTTTGAATTTATTATCGGGAATGGAGGAAGAACAAAGTAGCGCTCGAACTTACGCGTCAAGAAATTGAATCGATTCTTTTACCTTTTCCATTGGTTTCTTCGTTCAAAGATTCATTAAATCCATCAACTACAACATCGAACGAAACGCAAACGCTCGCATCTACCTTGGCAATTCAACGTCGCTCGAAGTCATAGCTCTTTCTCCTGATTTTTACGACCGATGAAAGGAACTTTACGATTTTGTCGACTACCCGAATTCTTCGTCGTGCTTTAGCTAACGATCAAATGGTCGTAAATCTAACCCTCTTTCTCGATATAGAATTCCGAGCGTGCTTTCGATAGATACCTATACCTTCTACTATCTTTTTTTTATAACAGTCTTTGGCAAATTCGTGACGAGCGTGATCGGAAATCTGCTCTTTCATCTTCTCGGCTCTCAACATTTAATGTCGCGTACCAGTGATATTCTTTTAAAGTTTCCAATACTTTGTAATACAAAACGTGTAAGACTCCATTCCCAACATAAATACAAAAAAACTATTCAAACATTTATTTAAGTATCTCAAAGACATTCACCTGTTGTTATTCCTTTTTTAAACATTTTCTGTATTTTACAGTAGTCGCTAATAACCATGAGGTTGATGCGACTAAATAAATAAATATAAAAAAAAATAATTGATGTCTCAAAAATGAATCATATTTATCGAAACTTTCTTGAACGATTACGCCTAACAAATTTCATCCTTTTATCAATAAAATATTCTAACTTCGACTCACGTAACTAGTACATTCGAGTTTGGCCAGCCCGATTAGTCGAAGGAGAAATGATTTACCGTAGAAATCGATACGCGTTTGATTCGTCGTGCGTGCATACCTACTTGTACAGATAGATAGGTACGTCACGCAGGAAATCATCGTAGGTGCGACAAGATCCGTTCGGGCGGGGAACGAGGATCGGTGCGTTTGAAATTAAGCTGGCCGCAGGCTCATCGCGGAGAATCGTCGTGATCGCGAATTACGTTAGCGGTCGATGCGAACCGCAAACGCGCGCGTTTGACTTTGGAACCCTCCGGCTTACGGCCACGTCCGAGCGACGTCGAGTCTCGACCGTGTTTAATCGTTATAAACGATGATTTTTAACCTACTTAAAACATACTTTTTAAAAACGTGAATACGCGTTGAGTATTCACGCGTAAAGGATTCGTTCGAAATATTGTTTGGGTTTAATTAACGAGAAAAGCGTGCCTTGTATAAAATAAATCTTACACTCGATGAGAAATTTCCATCTTGCTATTATTGTACGAAACGTAGAGATGGAATTGCACCCGTAGGAACGAGTGCCTACACATCGCGTATATGCCACCCAGTAAATTATATAAAATATAGTTACACTTGTAAAATGTACAGCTGGAAATAAATGCATATTTCAAATATTCATATTCGTCGAAAAGATATGCGCGAAACATACGGAACTTTCATAAAACTAGATAATTATTTATCTACATGTACGACATACGTCAGAACTTAATGGTAGGTTATCTCTACCTCTCGTCCATTAAATACCTTATCATAATTAATCTAGCAATTATCAACGCACTCGTATCGTAGGTTAGATAAAACAAATTACCCGTATCGTTACTCCTACGTGATTTTGTCGAATGTGGGAGCCAACTGGGAGAAAGAAAGAAGGAAAATGTCGAAACGATAAAACGAGGGTTTTTATTGGTCTAACCTGGGAGGCAAACGGAGAGAATTTAAAAAGAGGAGGAGGATCGATGGAGAAGGGAAACGCTTTGATTTTGACGCGATGCTCGACGATGATTAACCAACCGATCCTTTTCGACGAGTGGTCTCGTTCTCATGGCGAAGCGAATCGATGCGGGGGCTCGTCAAGCTCTAAACGCGATGAACTCGCCGTTGGAGATCGCGGATTGGACAGCCCACTTCCTGTCGACATTGGACCAACGATTCGTCTATGTCCATCGCGTGAAATCCGACCGGTGGTGTTGGAATTTCGAGCCTCCGGCTCCTTGTGTCTCGTTTCATTAGACCTTTATCGTGAGAACGTTGCTGGAAGACGCCGAAGAAAGTGCGAGAATGTTGATAAAAGAGTTTTAACGAGTGCGGGATACCGTGAGCGACGCGAGTAGTCGTAAAAAGTTAGTGGAGATAAAGAAAGGTGAGTATGGGTCTACGTACGAAAGGATTCCGCATCGCGAGCTGTTCTACGTTCGTTATTTTATATCCTTTTTCGCGTTATATACCACCTTCGGGCTTTGATCCTGCTTTTCAAGATCCTTTTTAGTATTCTATGCTTTGGTATCTACTTTTTTGCGATGGTAAGCGAGTCTTGCGTGTAACGTTTTAATGGTGTAGAATGTTTCCATAAAAATTTGTCCAAAGTGGAGTATACAGGGTGGTTCACCTAAATGTAGTAAACTGATATAACTCATCGATGATCTTGAAAACTCTGGAAAAAATAACTTTGAGAAAGAGATAACATTTGCAAAGAATTCATCTTGCGATACCATTGACATCGCATTAGAAAAAAAGAAGATATTTAAGTTTCTACACTTAGGTGGATCATCTTATAGGGGAGACCGGGGCTAGTTGTCCCAATTTTAGGTTTTTTGTTTCTACAGATTTCTGTAGCTTATATTTGAGAATTTTTTGGTGACCATCATAAAGTTCAACTTCTTAGCAATACATGGCAATTTTTCCGCTTGCATTGGGAAGTTTTTAACACGTTTTTTTTTTCAATTTCAAGCAAACGAGTTTTTTGGGACGCCATGGGGCAAGTTTTCCAAGGTTTGCAAGGAAAAATCTTGATGTATGCATCAGATTTTTGCGAAAATGGACACCACCGCCGATTTCAATGTTTAATGGCTCATTTTTAAGAAGAAAGCATGCAGAATACTGTCCCGCTGTCCGTTTTTCGATATCATTAAGCAATGATGAGAAATTAATTGTTTAAGTGTCGGAGTATGGGTCGTTTCAGACTTAAAACTGCTGTATCTTTTAAGTAATGTACCCAAAGTAGAATTGAACTTATCAACATATAAATGCGTCTCTTGAAGGAACCAGGGAAGACTAAACACAATGACCACCACTACACTTTTTTTTTACTCACTAAGACCTGTACACCATGCACCGGACGCGTTTCCCCTTCCACCCTAAGATACCAAAACTACGACTGGGACAACTTGCCCCTGGGACTTTTAGCCCCGGTCTCCCCTACAAAGCATACCTCTCTTGGAACCCTAAGCGTGTCTAATTCATTCTAATTCCAACGCAAGACTTTCACTATCATCCAATCAACTGATCTTATCATTTTCAAGTCGTTCGCGATTAGCACTTCCATACTATAGTAACTGGAATATTGGAAAAATCAACGTGCTTGCGATCTTGTTGCCGGAATCTTTCGATCGTATTTTAATGTATATCGAGTCAAAATAAATAACGATTAAAATGCTTGCGAGCTGCTCGCAGTATCGAGCTTCGAAAGGGTCGCAAAAGGGTTGGCGGCAGGGGTTGGCAAAATTCGTATCGGAATCGAACTCGCGATAGGAATAACATAAAAGTCGACGATATATCCGGTAGTCCCGCGAGCTGCTCGCACAAAAATCGACCAAATTTTGGGAAAAGCGAGTAACGACTTTCGAGCGAGCAAACACGTATCGCGTACACGCCTGTCCTTCTCTCTCTCTCTTTGTAAATGCCCATCGAATATGCCTTTTCACTTCGTCTCTCGTAACACTTTCCACTGGTAGCACGCGTTTAAAACTGCTTCCATATCCTCCCACCCTTTCCTGTGCTGCAGCATCGAAACGATTGTTATTGAACCATCGCTGAAGCGTAATCCAAATGACGCTTTTGCTCAATAGGTTAATGGAATATGCGTATACCGATTTTCGCACGAGTTCACGCGTTTCGATGAACGAGACTGTTTAAGTACGATTACGTCGTTATTACGGCCTCTTGACGATAAAACGATCGTTCAAGGCGTTCGATAAACGTTACTGGACGATGGTTGAATAAATACTATATCCCTTTAAAATTGTGTTTGTCCATTAAAAATGCTGGGACAATGATGACAATAAAATTGCATTTAAAGAACACGCTGGTACCTACTTTTTCCTGAAATAAATTTTCCTATAAAAGCTTACTAAGAAATTTAATTCTTAGAGGTTATTTCTCGATAAGATTAACAAGAAGTCGTATCCTTTAACGAAGTGGGTACATCCTTTATCGGTAGCTTCGAAGAGAGCCCTTTGGTAATAAAAAGTCATAAATTGATCGAGAACCTTGTAAACCGTGATAGAACGTGAAGACCAGACGAGTAATTCACACATTACTCACACACATAAATACATACATACGTACGGTGGTCATTTATATCATTGTAGCTCGCTCGCGGGCAGAAATAATGAGGATAATCTGCGATAAATCATCTCGATGCGTCAACCGTTATATTTACGTGTCCTATATGCGGGTCCTGTGATTTCCACCGTCCGAATCAATTTCAAAAGAGATAAATGCTCGTGTCCTCCGTAACGATATTATGGACTCACCGACAAAATACGTCACACATACCTACGTGTATTTGGCGTACCGTGTCGCAGTCTCTTTTCAATGCTTTCGGACGTACACGTCCGACTCTTGCCAACGACGATGTAAATTAGGACGTTTTGAAAAAAATTTATGCGTGAGAAACCAACCGAAAGATAAAGTGTACTTCTCGTTCGAATTGAAGTCAATTACGAAAATCCTTCGCATCTGCTCTACACTTTTTCTCGATGCTGGTATTCGTATTTAATTAAAATTAAATAAAAGTATATATGAAGAACTTTTTGCTCTATCGAGAGCACAAGACGCTCCATGCAGTCGTGCCTAAAAAGTATAGAAAGTATGGAGATGAACTGCTAAGAATAACGAGTGACATGAAATCCGTGGAGACGAATAAAGAAAGTTCGATTGAAAGGAGGACGCACGTAAACTATTGATTCCCGAGATTTCCATTCGAGAGAAATACTCTCCGTCTCTCTCTCGCTAGTAGTTCGGTAGCCCGACATATTCGTACGC
The DNA here is from genome assembly GCA_916049575.1 of Ancistrocerus nigricornis. NCBI lineage: Eukaryota > Metazoa > Arthropoda > Insecta > Hymenoptera > Vespidae > Ancistrocerus > Ancistrocerus nigricornis. The sequence continues at coordinate 34,082,926 of OU696664.1, read as the reverse complement.
GAGTACTCGTTCGTATAATGTACACACCTGTGCACGTCGAGTTCTCGCGAGTTCCTTGTCACCCACGTACGTACATGCATGTAGGTATAGATATATACATGCAGAATCAGCGATCCTGTTTGTCCCGGACGGAACATCGACATTGCCTACCGGTTATCCTATAACCAGCACGTGCGTCCATCCTTCTCGTCTCGTATTCACCGACTCCACCTACTTCGATCCTCCCCTCTCTCTCTTTGTCTCGCATACAAGCTCTGTCTTTCATACGGCGAAACCTATCCTACCCTATCTTTTAGTTGAGAGGGAGAGAGATAGAAAAAGAGACAACTCGAGAGTAACGATGCACGGGCCGGTGTACGCATGAATATTTATCACGAATTCTCCCTGATAATACTTCTCTACGGTTTCGTGCTTCGAAACAGACCGAAGGAATATGAATGTCCGATGAAACTTGGAGATTTAGAAGTTTCGACAGATTTCTCATGAAACTTTAGCGAGTCTCGTCCGATCGACCCATGTTAAGTGCCGTCGATAATGATATCCAGACATTTTTTAACCCTAGATTGCGATACTTCATTGTGAATTATGTCATTACGAAAGTTTTATAAAATTGACTACTTGGAGGAATAATATTTTTATTGAGTTTTTGGTAGAAATCTTTGAAACACGATTGGTAATCGAGGGTTAATTCGTGGTAAATCGAAGCTGCGTTAAAATTGTAAAGAGAAAAACAATCTTTTTCTGTGTCATACTAAATCACCTGGTAGACATCATGAAGATTCGAATAATTAATCTCGGAGTACTTCGTTAGACGGAAGAGGCTTTAACGAAACCGGTGAGATCGGGGAAAAATGGAGAGTGGGATTGAAAAATAGAGACAGAAATCGTGGAATTGGGTAAACCCTTTTTGGGAAACAATGGACGAAGAGGGGAAAAAAGTGGAGGGTGGACAACAACAGGAAAAGGAGCCGCGTCGTTACGCGGCCATCGATCATCGCCGCTTTCTTTTCCGGCGGTTCGTTCCGTGCCAGGTAATAACGTTGGAGCTTTGAACCCGGTGTGTAACATTTTCGTACACAAGGGTACCGTAAACTTAATTAATTACGCTCGCGTCCCACTCCGCTTCGACGTTCGCTACGCGCGGATAAAGAGTAAAATCCTCATAGCTGTATGTATGTATGTATAAACGTGTATACGTTTGGAAAAGACCGTGCGAAAATGTATTTGATTTACGAGGCACGTTCGATACTCTACCGATCCATGTTTAATGAAATTTTTGTGTTTTGTCGGTAATGCTTTGGGTGTATTCGGTACATTTATGATTTATACGTTCCTTCTCTCGTATCGCGACACCATTCGTTGCTAAAGCAAATTTTTGGATCTTGAGTAAAAAACGACGGCAAAAAAAATGGACGCGAGACAATACGATTTTAACAATGGAACAATTTATCATAATTCTCTGGCTTGCTACACCACCTCTAAGATATTTTTTTTCCCCGAATGATTAAAGAAGATTTTATAATGGTAAAAGATTGGGATGACCGTCGAATACGGTTGTATTACATTATAATTTTATAATTTCGTTTTCCCGTCGTCTCGACGCATTTAATTAAGTTATATTATTACGCGATAATTGTCAGCCGGCTCCCTGTAATGCCTTTACTTTATACCCTTTACGTTATTATAACAGTTCCTCTTTTTCTTCTTCTCTCTCTCTCTTTCTCATCGCTCTTAGGGGATAAGTCCGCGCCTTAACGCCCAGACGCTTCAATTAACGTCCATTTCGCGCTCGGAAAATTCTGTTTTCGGTGGGCGGTCGTTGCTCTTCTTGCCGTTTAAAGCTACTAACCAGTGTGTACTATATTTAGTTTTCTTCAAATTTCGATATCGTATTGATAAGTTTCGAAAACTATCTTGTACTTTAGTAAAAGACCTACTAGAAAAAATATTTATTTAAAGATTAATTATTACATATTATATCGATGGTACATCTAGAAATCGTTGAATACTCCTATCCTAAGCAAACAAGTAGTACTCATTCACTTTCTTTATATAAAATTGTTCTTTTATTTGTCACCTGCGAGAGATGGGAAAGAAACAGAGAAGAATCCGTAGAAACGATCGTGACTGGAAGAGAGCCAAAATTCTCTGCACTCGTTTTGCATTCGTGCGTCGATTAATAAATTCCTCCCTCCCCAACCACTCTTTTCATTCATTTTCTCTCTCTCTCTGTCCTCCTCCTCGTCGACGCGTTCTTTTAATCTCATCCGACGCACATCGGCTCTCGCATTTAAAGGAAGTCGCGTGTACGTTAATTCGTGCCTCCGAACTCGTTTCCCCAAAATCGCGAGTATACCAACTGCTATAAATGCTGGTGCGCTGCTGCAGTTGTCACGCAGTATTTATAATTTCGAATTCGTATTGTTACTGGCCGATCGCGTTACGTCGGCTTAAAACCAACCGCACGCGAAACCCGTTACGTTCGACTCGCTGTACCTGCGCTAGCTATGATTGTGACTGTGTCCAAGTATCGATACCAATATCGCGACCAAACAGATGTATAAAAGGGAGAGAGAGACAAAAAAACTGGGCTATCCCATTCAAAAATATGAAAGCAGATACGCTCTACAACGAATCTAGCGCGTCTCGTAATTTCGATTGCTTTTAAATATTTATGAACCAACGAATGCTTCCAAAAAAATGATTAGATGTAGAAAATATGTTTCGTGGGAGAGTCAGTTTATAAAAAAGCAAAACTACAAATCGGAACAAGACTGAATAATTATTTAGCTACCCGTCCGAATGAACTCGCACGTTGAAGAACACATTTTCGGTAAGCGCTGCTACGTCTTTGACGAAGTCTTTCGAAAAAGCTTTTCTTCTACTCTTTCGATAAAGAGAGAAAAAGAAAAGTCGGATCCCTCGTCGAATCGATTAAAAATTCTGCGAGATAGCGGGTCAACGTTTCGCTACACTTTGTGTAATGCGCGCGGTGTTAATGAGAATGCACGCTCGAGTACGCGGACGTAGTAACATCGGCTTTAACGATCGCACGCTCGAGTTCATTATAAAAATGCTTTAAAGGATGCATCGAGATAAGCGTGGAAAAGTGTAGCGGCTTATAAAAGTATAACGCTCGCGTAACTATTCGTACCACGGCTAACAAAGTGAAGAAACTTTTGGTGGAAGAAGAAAAACGTGTTAAACGCGTCCGCCATTTTGCCAAACAACTCCGAACATCGTGTTTTTTCTTTTCTATTCTCGACGAACGATTTTCTCGTTTGGACGGAGTATCGAAGATTATTAAAACGGAAGGTACAGCGACTAACAAAAATCACGGGTCATTAACCCTTAACGACGCGCAACGCCACGAGCGCTACACTAATGACGCGACCTATCGCGACTCATTATCGTGGCGACACCCGGTGCGAAGTTTCAATCATCCCGTGCCGTAACAAAGCAGCCTTAAGATACACGTAATGTCGTATACGCGATAACGGTTCTCGGCAACGAAACGAAGGATATTTTTCGATATCACGTAGGTAGATATACCTACGCGATGTTTCTACGAACGTACAGTTACTCCCAGAAATATTCGGACATTTTATAAAACGGAATAACTTTTTTATAATTGAACCAAATAATTTAAATTTTTGCAAAAAAATAGCCGTAGATGTGAATCCTTGTGTACTAGACAAATTTCCTTCCTCCGTGTTTCTCAATTTTCTTTATTTCTATTTCATTTGCAACAAAGTTACGCGAAAGTCTCCAAAAACGTGTAGGTACCTTTTTTACAAACAAGTATTAAGGCTGTTCACCACCTTTCGCTCGAGTCGCGTGTGACTTCAGCGACGGGAGCGGAAAAAATAATAACTAACTTGTGTTAAGATGTGTGAGTAGTAGCTCTCTCGCGCACGATTCAAAACAATTGAATGCTGTAATATCATATGGTCGGCGTGCGTTGCATTTGTCCGCGCTCGATAGAATCGTAACAGCTTCTTCTATGCTTTGGCCGTGACGCGCATGCGCGGTCTTCAGCCGATCGTAACAGCTGTTCGACAACAAATGCTCAGAGAACGTATCAATCAATCAAGATCACAGACCTTTTTCGAGTTTCTGAAAAGATAGGGTACTAGATTGAACCTTCCTCTTTCGAATGAGACCGTGATCATCAAAATCGGTTTATAAATACGTCTAGTATCTTCGACCGCGTGAACCATAAGAAAATCAGCTGTTGTGAACGTCCTTCATCTATGTAGTACCTCATTTTTTACGAAGTTTGCAAAAGTTTGAAGGAATGGAATTGAAAATAGAGATGAATATTAAATATTCTATATCACATTATATATCATTATCTATCTTTTCAGAAATTCATAAAAGTTTTATTATGTTTTACTTACTACTGTTTATACTTATAAACAGCTGATTTTATTTATGATTTGCGCTGTCGATGACAGTAGGCGTAATTGTAAACCGATTTCGATGATCAAGGTCTCATTCGAAAGAGGAAGGTTCAATCTAGTTCACTATCTTTTCAGAAATTTGTTAGCGTATCTCACTCTTTCATAAACTATCTTGGAATAAACAGTATACTTTGACACGAATTTTCTTAAAGAAAAAAAAACATTTTTGGATTTCTGAAAAGATAGTGAACTAGACTGAACCTTCCTCTTTCGAATGAGACCTTGATCATCAAAATCGGTTTACAATTACGCCTACTGTCATCGACAGCGCAAATCATAAATAAAATCAGCTGTTTATAAGTATAAACAGTAGTAAGTAAAACATAATAAAACTTTTACGAATTTCTGAAAAGATAGATAATGATATATAATGTGATATAGAATATTTAATATTCATCTCTATTTTCAATTCCATTCCTTCAAACTTTTGCAAACTTCGTAAAAAATGAGGTACTACATAGATGAAGGACGTTCACAACAGCTGATTTTCTTATGGTTCACGCGGTCGAAGATACTAGACGTAATTATAAACCGATTTTGATGATCACGGTCTCATTCGAAAGAGGAAGGTTTAATCTAGTACTCTATCTTTTCAGAAATTTGAAAATGTTTTTTTTTCTTTAAGAAAAGTCGTGTCAAAGTATACTGTTCATTCCAAGATAGTTTATGCAAGAGTGAGATACGCTAATAAATTTTTGAAAAGATAGTGAACTAGATTAAATCTTCCTCTTTCGAATGAGACCTTGATTATCAAAATCGGTTAGCAATTACGTCTAGTATCTTCGACCGCGTAAACCATAAAAAAATCAGCTGTTCTGAACGTCTTTCATGCCGTGCTGGTTTTCTGCCTGCGAGCTATTGCCAGAGAAACGCGTTTCCTTGCGTTCAGAACAGATCGGGGAAAAAACAGAGCATCAGTCCTCGCACACACAGAAACGGACATCCGTGTGCTTTTTGGAAACAAAACACACTTACGCTACTCGCGCGTATACATGTTTATTAGTAGTGGTGCCTAAGTTTCGGCTCTTCCGCCGCAAATTTCAAGGGGCGCCACTTTACGGCAGTTATTTTTCACAAAAAATGTCTAAAAAAGCGTTTACGCGGTCGAAGATTCCAGGCGTAATTGGAAACCGATTTTGATGATCAATGTCTCATTCGAAAGAGGAAGGTTTAATCTAGTTCACTATCTTTTCAGAATTTTGTTAGCGTATCTTACTCTTGCATAAACTATCTTGGAATAAACAGTATACTTTGACACGATTTTTCTTAAAGATAAAAAAACTTTTTTGAATTTCTGAAAAGATAGTGAACTAGATTAAACCTTCATCTTTCGAATGAGACATTGATCATCAAAATCGGTTTACAATTACGCCTGGAATCTTCGACCGCGTAAACCATTAAAAAACTAGGGGTGGTGAACGGCCTTAATGGTAGAGACGATAGAACGTTACGAGAACTTTTTCCTCAACCTCTTAGCGCCCAGTGTTCTTCCGACGGAATAAAAACATTAACTAGCTTACCGCCCAGCATCCAACAGAATATACTTTACACGGAACAAACTAAATTCTTCGTGATAAAATTGTAATCCGACGTCAAAATATTTTTTAATCATGTTGGTAACAATCAACAGGGATTAGGAAATCTAATTACAATCGTTGATTTACGATTATTCAGAAGAACCAAAACAATGAAGAAAATCGAAGCGATAGAGAGAGAGAGGAGAGTTCATCGATGGTGCCGATAAACGTTGAAAGTGGCAAGCCTAGACGATCTGTCTGGATGAATCGACGCCCACGGGCTAACGCTATTTCCCTCTGCATAATTGCAATTGCGGCGAGCAACCCGTATCAGTCTCGAATGCAAACGGTCACCTGCGCTCCGGGCGTATAAGCGGGATGCGTGAGTGTGCGACGAAGAGAAACGGAGATATTCGATGCTCGAGTACACAGTTTGCTAGAGAGAGACAAAAAATGGAAACACGTGGACAGATATAGGAGATGATGATTCGGATAAAGAAGACGAATCAAACGCGAATCCTTCGTACCACAGCTACACGGTAAATAGGAAGAGAGACGAGGATAGATTTGGCTGGGTCAGGAGGACACCATGTTGCCGAGCGAGAGGGTGAATGCCGAGAAAGGAGGTAGCAGTGCCGATGCTGCTGGTGCTCGCCGCATCCATTTCGGTACCGCAAATGATTACATTGCGGCCGTCCACTAACTGGCCAGTGACCCTATCTACCCTACTCTCTCTCTCTCCCACCCTCGTCACTCCGATAGCATCGTCGATCAACAAGGGGAACACCGAGCTGGGTGTTGACGTCTGCGGTCGAACTTTCGCCAATCTTTTCGTCCACCCTAAATTTTTCACGCAGTTTTTATTGTGTCGAGTATTCTTACCGTATTCTGATTGTTAAGAACAATATACAGGGTGTCTCGGTCGAGATTTTCCCATTGGGAAATGGTATGTGCGACTGATTACTTTGAGTCGAAAAGTCTAATACTATTTTCCGAAATTCGGCCCTGTTAACGAGTTATTAATTAATAATAAAAATCGTCTTACGCCTAACTTTGAGCTTCTGTTAGCCAGTGATTCGTCGATATTTATTAGTTAATAACTCGTTAACTCAACTTAACTGACTGAAATTAATGAAGTGCATATGCCATTTCCCGGTGGGGAAGATCGACCGAGACACTCTGTATGTTTTTGTTAAAATTGAGAGAGGTAGAAGGAGTTAATGGAAATGGAAGAAAAAAAAAATGTCATAGGGAAGAAGAATGTTAGCGAGGGAGTCCAAAGATTCGAGCTTGGTACGTCGTCAACGTGATACTAAAAGCGAAGAGACTTCTTCCAACGGTTGATAGCGAGATACTCGATATCGTAAAACGAGAGTATAAAAGTTGCGAGAAGAAGGAGAAAAAAAGGAAGGTGTGACCCGCGGACCGCGCGATAAAACGATTCTTACGAGCCCTTCTTTTTTATGTGCTTCGAAGTCCGTTGGATTTTATCCAAAGTTGACGTCTTTGTCGTTTCGGTACACGAGGGAGATAGTTTTTAATGAAACGTCATTCGGTCCGAGTAAATATTTGACCGGTCGGATACCAATGACGAGGGAAGACGGATGAACGGTGATCCTTCCAGAAAAGATATCGAAAATATGCGTCAAAAGTTTTAAGATGAATTCGAACTCCAAATCGATCTCCTATCCCGATAGTCTCCTACTACCTTCAAGGATATCTATAAAATAACGATCGGGTAATGCTCACGGTTGGGTATATAAAATTTGGTTCGATATAATACCGCGAATCGTAGTATCGTAAAATCGTACGATAAGTAAATCGCTTTATATTCGAGGCTTAGCACGGATTCCCGTGGAATTTTCAAAATTCGTGAAAACGTGCTTTGAAACGTAACGAGTTGGTCAACTTTTCCGGCTGCTATATATAGACCTACGTCCGGACTCGAAAGCGCTTTCAACTTTTCTAATAAATCTGATCGCATCCGGTTTTTGCAAACTACAACGGCCGTATGTATCGTTGTACCTACGGCTAGAGCGATCTCTCGTCCGCTAGAGCTGTTTTCTAGTTCATTCCTGTACCGATGCAATAAGAGAGAAAGATAGAGAATGTCCGAATGTCCCGGTGAAATAGTTTCGCAAATAATACCAAAATCTAATTCGAAAGCTTTAATTCGTTCGTTCCATGCGCGCCACGCGTAACGACTTTAAGTTTTCAAATGCGAGAGTAAAGTTCCGACGACGAATATGATGAAAGTTGCATAGAGGAAGGGTGGGTGGGAAGGAAAACCGACATAAGTACTTAGATAATTCAGTTTCGGTAACGAATGTGGTGCTGTCACGCGCTCGGGAGTTACGAAACTAGCTCCACAAATATCTGTTGCATTTCGGAATTCACGTTTCGACTGTGACACAATGGACTTTGTAATGAAAATAGAATTGAAATTTAATCGGTTTATGATATATCGACTCGATCGATTAGATCGGAGAATGTTCTTAGAGAGCTCCCAACGGAGGGACGCGTATAAAAATGCAACTAAAAATTATGGAGTTTATTTAATTAAATATTAATTCCAATGGAAATAGGGAAGTAACGAAATAGTGTAGATTATATAAGATGATTCTCTAAGTAACTAGATATTCCGTGATAAGGGAGCTACTTAGGATACGTGCTTCTTCTTAATTAAAATCGATACAAACGTGCGCGAATTGCCCCGTATACCTTGATTACGTAAGAGGATATCCCGGAGTACTCGTTAGATCGGTACATTCGTTCTCTCTTCAAGAACTTTCGTTCGTTAATGATAAAGTTGTTCGTTAGGATCGTACATACATCGTGTTTGCTGGTAATACGAGAAAAGTACTTATTCTATAATTTGCATCGGTCAAAGGTTCGCGAGTGGATCCACAGCTTTTAAATACCGTCTGTGTAATAAGATTTATTAGAAATAATTTATAAAGCATAACGAAATGGAATTATTTTTGAATTAGGTATTCTGAAATCGATGAGCTAATTGATTTACAACCGCGGTCACTTTTTCTACGATAATTAGACACTTTCTATGCCGAAAGCGCGTCGAACGTACTTCGACGTAAGCTCCGACAAATTCTTTTCGACGAAGATTACCCCTCATAAGAGAGTAATACGATCCAACGAATTATTCGTCGTTGATACCTCAATTTATTTTCACGTCGGTGAATCTCGTTGGTAAAGGAGAGCGAAGCCACCGTAATAACTACAACGCGGTGGTGGCTTTCTACTTTGGCGAGGATTATGCACGAAACACGCCAAGTTTAATAGAAACGAAATATACTCTTAAGCAGCTTCTTAGAATACCGTTGTTCACCGTGTAAGGTTCCTTAACTTTTATATAAAGACGTTAATTCTCAGAATATTTATCGACTATTTAATATTCTCGGCATCGAATTAATAATTAAACAAATATAAAATTCAATAAATATCCCAAAACGAATGTCCAGGAACTATTCGGAGGGTGAAGACGAGGCACAAAGTTAATTTAAATAGTCATTGCTAATAGTTTTCTTTTTCCGTGATACCAGACTTTTTGAACATCCTATAAAAGTCTAATAAAAATATGAGAGGTACGTGAAATACAGGAAGAGTATAACGAACAGAGTAGAGAATAATGGACAAATAGATAGGCACGTATTAATATAAAGCTTTGGTCTAGACTAGGATAAACTAATGGAACTACACAATACGTCTTTACGACCTTACGGCTCCCCAGTGACTGACATCGTAAACGCTTCCCGGTAATAACAGACCGCTTTATTAATAGCATAACAACAATGCCTCGAACGACTCTCCGGTCGACCTCGTGGAAGAAACGTAAACATATCTCCAAATTGGAAATTGAATGACAATATTATTACGATCAATGATAGTTAATCAACAAAAATTTATAATCGTGAGATAACTTTTAATGCTTATTTCGTTCGCAACTGGAGAGAAAATGAAAGATGCAAAAATGATAATTGGAAATCGTAGACTCACCATCTTCCTATTTCTTAGTTACGTGCAGCTAATTTGGCGGATGGGCATTAAAATTATTAATAACAAGCTAACCATAAAGGGGTAACGTTGCTTGAAAGCAAATTGGTGTTCGGAAAAGCAGGCGTAATCCTGTAGAAGACGAGGAAGAAGAAGACGAAGAAGAGAGGGAACTGATGGATCGTCAGTGAATCTAGCACTTGGAAACGGCTAAGGAATGATGGATCGCTAGCTGTCTAACTAATTCATAAGTAACCGCTCTTCTGGTGGCCTCGTACGTACTCACGGCTCTAACTGCGATACGTTCGCTGAGCGATAAAAGATAAAGGAGATTATATGGCTGCTGGGAGAATGAGAGAGAGAGAGAAGAGATGTAAGATGCACGTACACCGGATGCTGCAACCGGGCAGATTTCATCTGCTACTTCAAGATGAACAATGGACCGTTATAATGGCGTCAACGGTAAAAAATAGAAAAGCTTCGCGATATTGCTCGTAATATATCCTGTATCATTTCTTACCAAAGTTGCGCGCTATCGGCCAAGATTAGAAGAAGAAATCCGAAAAGATGGATTAAATGGAACGATAACGAGCGAGACTTCGAACGGCTTCGAATAATACCACCTATTTCTCTTAATCGTTTACGATACACCGTTCGAACTTTGCGAGTAACTCGATAAAACTGATAAGAAACAATAAAACTTGGAAGCGTGCGGCCTAACAGCTCGAGTACTCGTAAATAAAAGGAGAATACCACCGACAAGAATTTTTCGAGGCGATAGAGAGAAAATAGTAGCGAGAATAGCGGTATGGTCTAATAAATCGATGATTTACGAATATACCGATATTTACCGAGTCCAGCGGGACGGGTAACGGCCGGCGAGCGATTTTCTCCACGGAAAGACGATTAAATCGGTCCAGTGGCCAGGCGGGCGACGTTCGCAAATCGTGCAAATCGATGCGACCGCAGGTGCTTTCTATCGATCGACCGAAATAACCGGCGACGGTCTTTCGGACCAGCTTCACGCTGGATTCGCGAAGAGAGTTCGGCTTTAAAGCTTCGTGACGTGGGTAACACGATCGTTCGGTTTTGTACGAAGCTAGATTAAGGAGAGCACGTAGATATCTCGTGGACTCGGCCAATGAACGACGACGTCGACGAATCTCCTCTCGTTTTGCCTTTTCCGGTCACGAAGGTGACGCGAGTAGCCGCTAAAAGCTACTAAGGGACTCACCGTCCTCGAGGACTCGAATGTAACGTCGAAAGCCGTTCAATGCTCGACCAATAGTCGATCCATTCGGTATAGACTGAAATGGATCTTCTACGTGACCCGTGGAACGGTCTCTCTATTCTTCGTTTGACGTAGCTAAGCGGATTCCGATGCATGAATAAGTTTCAAGAGTTATGTACTTGGAAAAATCTTACGATAAATTTAATTACATTAGCGTCGATAGAACGATCCATTTTCTCAGTTTTAAATTGATTCATTTTCAAAAAACCCCGAAATAAAAAAAAGACATCCAGACCACGAGTCTTCCTCGATATTACGAGACAAAGGAATAAAGAAAAAAAAACTTGTTCTTTGACTCGAAATCGTTCTTAAACTTCTTCATCCGTCTTTAAAAAAGGAAAAGAGAGATGGTTAGAGACCGGGGCGAGATAATCGATAATGTTAAGCGGGTGCAAACGTGGCAAAAATCTTCCACCGACGAGAACCGAGCTTTGAATCTCGCGGTAAAGAGAACTCTTTGAACAAAAGCCGCACGGTACCGTTCTCATCCCTCTTTGATGGTCAAGATCCCTGTTTCTCTCTCTCCCTCTCGAAGGAAGAGGGATGTTGCAGATACCCGAGAGTTAGAACAGCGAGGCGCAACAATGTTAACGGCGAGGGAGTTCGCGTGCCTCTATCGACGATTCCTTTTCCCTTTGTCTCGTGCAACCGCGAAGTACACACCAAAGTGCTCGCGTTAATTGCCATCGCCCCAACTACGTCCATGACGTTACAATTTCTCGGTCGTCGGTTGAAAATACCTGAATGAAATTTCTTCGATTATACCGTTCATAGAGCACAGATATGCCATAGACATCTATACTTCTATATCCATACCGACTGTTGTAATAAAGAGAAAAATACTGGCTGACAGCTAGTGTAATATAAATCTAAAGAGACGTGGAAAAAAACTTATCGTTTAAATAAACCATGGAACCGAAGAAGAAGAAATTTTTTACGAACATCAATTTTAATCACAATTTTTATAAACCGAAACGTCCAAAACACGAGCCTCGAATTAGTCTCGGAACGGTAGCGATTTCGAACGGGCCATCGAGAGAACGACAAAAAAGGGGGTAGGGTGCCGCGTAACGTGGAAATTCCAGGCATTATCGTGACGCGACGTACGTACGTGTGCAAACATTTTTGTCTAATGCAAATGTAAAACAGGCAGTTAGATATAATGAAGAAGATTACGCGGCATGTGGTCAGCATAGATAACGAAGGTACGGGGAGTCGACGCACGGCTCGTTTCTATCGTTGTGCAATGCCGTGTCCACGCGTACACGTGTATAAGATTCATCCGTGTAGACGAGTTTGAGCGTATGCATGTATGCGCGTCCATGCAACCTCGCGTAAGCGCTATGCTAATGCGTCCATAATTTTATATATTATCGTATACGATGTTCCATTTACGCGATGGCACCAGCCGGTACACACACACACATACATATATATGTAGCTTCGTACGCACGTTTCGCATTCATATCGATCCTACGAAAATCGATCTTATATCTACGATGTCCGTGATTCGTGCACTCGCTTCGGTAAAAATACGATCGCTCGAACGGGTACACGTTTCTTTTCCGGTCCATTTCCTAGACGTTATATATTTTCCGTATCGACAGAAAGTACATTTCTGGATTACCATTACGGATATTCTCGAAATCGTGGAAAGTTCTCCCCCCCTGTACTCCAAAGTGCTTCACTCGTGTTTAAGAAATCGATCACGGGAATCGATACCTTTTGTTCGGCCTTTAACGAAGACGATCGAAGCGACCGTGGTACACCCTCCGTAAAGCGAGACTCCGGTATGCAAGAATTAGTCGTCTCGTCGAGAGAAAATGAGACTTTGGCGGAGAATACTTGGCAGCTCGGTTCGAAACTTGGGAGAGAAACTTCGTTAATTAGTGGTCATTTTCTGTGGAGAGCCATTCCTTTTTTTTGTCGTTTTACATCAAGAATATGTATATAACGAGAGTTAAATGAAAAATACGAACGTTGAATTATTAATTGATCGAAAAACGCGTAGAGGGATTTCGTTCTTAGAAGTATAATCAAGCAAGAGTAGTATCGACAGTCTTCGTTCGTGAGATGCGTAATTCTTCGGAAAACGAGCAAGACGGGATGAAAAAGAAACGAAAAGAGTGGTGGGTGCTCTTGTGAAAAGATCGAATCTATTGAACGTTCAATGGACAAGAAACGAATCAACGAAAGAGAGAGAGAGAGAGGGAAAGAAGGAAACGTTCCATTAAGGACTACGGCTTCGAATCTTGCAAGAGTAATTATCGTTCGCTATCGATGGTAAGGAAAAGTTCCGTTAAAAATCAGAAACGACCACGTAGAGAGAAGGTTTTCACTGGAACGATTGAAAGAAACACATACAATTTCTCTCTCTCTCTCATTTTTGCGGATCATTAATTATTTTCTGCAACGAGGCGAGGAAAGCGAGAATCGCGTGGGTAAAAAAGAGAAGACTTGAAAAAGAAAAAAAAAGGAAAATTCTCATCATAAAGGGAGAGAGAGAAACGTCGCAGTTACGAGGATTAGTAATGCGATTCATAATTAACGAGAGAAGAGCTCGCTTTCAACGTTGCTCCCCGATAGATCGCGGATCGGGAACGATTTTAATCCGGGCAGCTGCGGACTTGGTCGTCGCACTCTGTAAATTACGCGTTTCGAGTGATATCATGAGAAGAGTTGGAAAAAGGTATACTTCTACCCTAGATCCACCAGGGAATATACTTTACATCGTACTTCTCCACGCTATCTTCCACTATCGCCCCCCGTAAACGATAACTTCGCTCTCCGAGACGTAACATCGCGGTTTGAATTTTTAATCGACCGATATGGATCTCGAGCTCGCGATCTCGCGCTTCTCGATATCGATATTAGCCTTCGCGAAATATTTGCTTTTATCTTTTATGCGAGTCGATACGTTTTAAAGTTCTTTTTTTTTTTTCCTCCGCACCTGAATTTTATCGATCAATATTTTTTGTTACCACGTTGGAAAGTTTGTAGGAATGAAAGAAATTATTATACACCGTCGTAATTGACTTACTTATTATTTCTTTCTTCAAACTCGTCCCGGCTTAATGAGAATGGAAATGTTTTATAAATCTCATTTTAAATCAAATAAAGCGGTACAAGTTTCGAGCAATCGTTATTACGACCGATAAGAAGACAAAGAGAAACAAAGTAGTAATACGATTTCCTCTTTGGTGGACCCAGTTGCAGAAATTTCTCATTGTAACAATTTTATTTTCAAGAATTCGTTCTAGTTGCATCACTTTGTAAAAAAAAAATTATCTTTCGTGCGAAGTAGTAATATCGATACTCGATATCATTCCTAGGAGAAAATTAGAAGCTTCTCGTCCGTTACGATAAGGTTGAAACAAATTTTTATGGAAACGTCATCGTCACCTTCCTTTAAATTCGCATATGAATTACAATCCATTTTTACCTTTCCCACTACAGACACGTAGGTATTACGCTGTATCACCGAGCAGGACGAGTTATTAACGCTGGAATACCAACAAATAGAATAACTAATTCGCATGGCTGCTCGACGTCAATGAAACGCGAATGCTAGGTGCTCGAAAATGACGTAGATTTTGGCACCGAAACCCAACAATTTGGTAATCCGTGCGCGAACTGTAAAGGTTCGACGCGAAATTCATTGTTCTAGTTTCTACGGTTATGCTCCTTTGATTCTACAGTTCTCTAATGCAGTTCTAGTAACTGTAGATTGTCGCAGTAATTTCGATCATTTCATTCCGAGGATGAACGGATGAATCAAGCTGGCTGCTTTCACCGCAACGATTTCTCTCCATCATGTACAAGCTATGCGAATCTTTTGCCTCGAATTTGACCATTCCATGATTTTGCAATATTTAAACACAATCGTGTCAGTTATTTCTAAAATCCAAACTTGATACAAAATTTATGGAATATATCCAATGTTAATATATTTATCCGAAAAAAAAAAATGTTTAAAAAGTAACTCGATCTTAAACAGTGACGGACGTTGTCCTACTCGGTCAGCCGTTATCAAAAGTAAACCTATCGTCGTGAAAAAGGACGATAAAAGGGTAACGTCGAGTCCACGTAATATGTACATAGACGGAAAGATGAGAGGCGCGGAACGGTGACCAAGAAGCTTGGAGAAAACTTTGTCAAAGCTATTGTTTCTAACCTTTTACCGACACAATGGCACGATGGCTCGTCCTTACGGGCCAATATTGGCTTTCTTCGAACAGCCCTACCGATGGGTAGGTATAATATCAGAGTTCATCGAAGAATTCAAGGAAGATACAACGGCGTTTGCAGAAATGTAGAAAAAGAGACCGAAGTTGGCTTTGCCGAAAGTCTCGATATTCCTAAAAGGTAACGAACGAAGAATAGCAAAGAAAGAGAGAGAGAGAGTCTCTCTTGCCTTTTATCCAAGAAACACAGCGTATCGTTGGCCGTGGACCTTGTCGATCGTCTATAAATAAAGGATCGTTTCGCTGGTAGAAGAGGGTACCTACTACGTACGTTTACCTCGGACAGCGAACGTTCTACAGGGTGGATTCCTTTTATACTACACAAGAAGAGAGGAAGAGCCTAGAGCGTTTGATTGAGACGGATAACGTTGCTCGATCACCGCCGGCTATACCTCGGCCAATTGCCCGAGAAAAACCGATACCATCCAGAATGACGATACATCGCTGCATCCTCCTTCGAAATTTCTCTCTCTTCCTTTCTTTCGCAAAAAAGGGAACCAACTACGATGACGATATATCGTTGGGTCCCACGTCGAAATCTCGATTTCTCCTTTCTCTCTACAGTCTATCGATCTTTTGACTTTTTTCGAAGAACAAAGAATATCTTTTTGTCCTTTCCGTTCCACGAGAAATCCACGAAAGATTCTTTCGTTCGTAAGCGAGTAACGACGAGTCGCGCTACAACATATTCGGAGCACTTACAAATTTATCGTTCGCATGTGGACCGAACGAGAAAATTTATATAGAAATCTAGAGACCTTATCGATCGTTTGCAACGGCCCGAAATATGACGGTCTTTAAGCGAAGGACTAAGTGAATTTATTGTATAGATGTTATAGGAAAACTTAGGTCATTTTATTGATCTATACTCGGCAATAAGGTGGAGAATCGGTCCATGGATTTGATTTTTTGGTCTGAGAGTATAAAAAGATCGAGGGTATTGTAACTGTTCTAAAAAAAGGTATACCAATTGTTCGTGCGCTTATGAAAGATCTTACGAAGATCCAAGAAGACGGAAACGAGAGAAGAGTCGCGGTCAATGAGGCGGATTGCCGGAAGATATTTGAGGATCATGAATTAAGATATAAAAAATTCCGTTTGACTGCGAAACATGCTACTGGAAGGGAGAAAGAATTCCTCTGACTCGACCTAACGATGAAACGTTAAAAATACCATCGACAAAAATGACTCCACATTTTTACCAATCGAATCAAAATTAATCGTACCAAACGTTCATGCTGGAAAAATGAGAATCATTTTTACCTCGCTAAAGTGATTTTTATCTCCCCGGTTATCGTCAAACGTGGACCGCGCAAATATCGATAGGACAAAAAGAATCTTTGAAAATTATCATCCCTCATAGCTCATCGGCATCTCGTGCTTTTTATCGTCGTATGTGCGAGAAGGTTTATTAAAGCGGAAATGGGATATCGAGAATAAAGAGAGAAAGAGAGGAAAGTTTGATAAGCGTAGGATGAAAGTGGAGTTCGGAGGGATCGGCGAATACGCGAGCGATCGCCCCAAAAATGCCAATCACAGCCTTGGGAACAATCGCTTCCGTTTGGTAGGTACGATAGACGATCCGTCATTGTAGTGTTTCTACAAGAAATTGCTGCTCCTCGACCTTCCATCCCTTTTTCCATTGTTCCATCATACTATTTTTATACGATAGGTATAAGCACGGTTCTGCTAAAACTTTCTTGCCGAGAAAAATTTACTAAAAACTTGTATAAATGGAGGTCAAAGCGTTAGAATGAAATTCTCTACAGAGTAGGTATATTTTCGTACCACTCTACCCTTATTTTAACACCTGCCTGCTATTTAAGTACGTCATTATCGAGACTAAATGCAAATCAAATTCGATCTTCGAGCATTCGCGTATAATGGAGCAGCGAATCGTGTCTAAATACGTGAATTCAAATCGGGCTATACAAATTCGAATATGTTTCAAGTTTAACGGTATTGTCTGAATATTTAAAAGAATCGATCGATGCACGTTTTATAATAAATAATAACTCTCAAAACTCCATACTCGTTGTTATGGCTATAACGAGAACCGGGAAGATAATTTTAGTCGAATCGATGCTTTTGTTTTAAAAAAGAATCGCTTCCATTCATCGAGATGACGTATAATCAAGGAGGACATCGTTGACCGAGAAATAATATTTCAAAGTAGGAGTTGGTTCGAACGAAAGGATTGGATGAAAGTTTACAGTGGAGGAATCGTTGCGAGGCAGAAGAGCGGAAGAATAAAAGCGAGAAAAGCTAGCGAGCGAACGGGGTGAAGGAGGGAAGTTCGACTTTTCCTAGTTTAACAGATTAATATTCTCTTCTCTGGGAAGAAGTCGCGAGAGGAGAGGCGGACGTGACTAAATGCCAGTGGAAAGAAAGTTCATTGTGAAACATTTACGTTGACCCCACCCGGCCCTCGAAAAGGCTAAAACTTACTTTCGAGCTGCTGCTTCTTCTGCTTCCTTTCGGATCCACGAGCGAGACGAAAACTTTTGAATATTTTCCATTTACGTGGTGACTACACCGGGACGAATTTTTTAAATTCTTCTTGCCACGAGACACACGGTCTCGTGGTACTTTATGAAGACGATTAATTCTACTTTACTTGCGTGAATGTAATTCTCCTTTATTTCTTACAAAATAGACTGTTATCTTAATAAAAAAGACAATAATACTTCGATCTCGAAAGTATAATAATTTTTAAATATATTGGGTTGGCAAGACAGTAATTTCGTAAGAGACTTCCGTCAATGTTGGTTTTTTTATTTTGAAATCTATATTTTTATATAATCTATATTAAACAAATGGAGTTTTATTTCACGATACGGAACAGAAATTACTTTCTTGCCAACCCGATAAAAAAATATCGAGACGATCCTTTCGACCACATCTCGAAAGTAAAATGAACTCACCACCCTCTCTTAATCGTATCGCCATCGTGCCTAAAGTAAAGAGAAAATGGAATTTAAACAAAAGCTCTAAGAAGTCGGCGATATCCCGACCGTGTCAGCAACTTTTAACATTAACTTCCATCGAAAGTATGTAAATCAACGTCGAGCGAGCGTCTCGGACCTAAATCTTGACGTGAAAAATTCATTTCGAAGTTCCCGCGGAGAAAAGACGGTGAAATAGGTACCGGATATCGAAAGGACTGAAATCGTTTTAATATCCAGTCGAAGTTACGAGACGGGCAGCCGGTGGCGTACTGGATGCGAGTAGCTTTTAATCGTGAATCGAACATTGCGAAGGAGAAGCACGAAGAGAGAGCCCCCGAGCTAAGGGTTTCTACCTTTACGTAAGGTCTGTAAGGGTTTGATGCCGATAACTCGGACCGGCTCGACTTAATAAGAAAGTTATCGGTTATCGAGCTTACTAAATCCAGCAGTTAGTGAGTGTCACGAGCCATATTGGCTCGTTTATCTTACATGGTCGACCGTCTACCGGGAGCTATCGGTCTATTTGATATTCTACTTGCGAGTTCGAAGCCACTGGCGCCATCGACGAATGGCGTTCGCGAGAGACCGGGTAGAAGCAAAAGTGTCCGCCTATTACACGTCGGAGAATTGCTTCTGCCGTTTACCGTTTTATCATTCCGTCGACTTTTCGTCTTTCCACCCACTCACCGGCGCGGCGTGTACCTACGTTCTTTCACGTTGGAATATACAAAGTACTTTGTATGTTTTTTTCTCGGAATGGTTAATTCTTGGTCCAAAAATGTTTGGAACGATCTTAGGGATGTTGATCTATTTTTTTTCAACTTCAGACGTCTGCGAATTTAGGATAATAAAGTTCTTTATCTAAAGGAGAACTAATTCGTGAAATTAGAAAAAAAAGATAGAGAATTTGATATATTTATTGAACTACGTGGTATTCGAATCAGAGGAAAAGTTAACATACCTAATGGATAAAATAATATCTTGAAAATAACTAGGAGAAAATGTTTTTCAAAGTATTTCCAGTTTCTTTTAAAAACTTAATAGGGGAGACCGGGGCTAGTTGTCCCAATTTTAGGTTTTTTGTTTCTACAGATTTCTATAGCTTATATTTCAGAATTTTTTGGTTACCATCATAAAGTTCAACTTCTTAGCAATACATGGAAATTTTTCCGCTTGCATTGGGAAATTTTTAACACGTTTTTTTTTCAATTTCTAGCAAACGAGTTTTTTGGGACAACTTGGGTAAGTTGTCTCACGCCATGGGGCAAGTTTTCCAAGGTTCCCAAGGAAAAATCTTGATGTATGCATTATGATTTTTGCGAAAATGGACACCACCGCCGATTTCAATGTTTAATGGCCCATTTTAAAGAAGAAAGCATGAAAAATACTGTCCCGTTGTCCGTTTTTCGATATCGTTAAGCAATGATGAGAAATTAATTTTTTAAGTGTCGGGATATGGGTCGTTTTCGAGCTTAAAACTGCTGTATCTTTCGAACCAGCCATCCTATCGAAACACGACTTGCATATTCGTAAAGAAGAGCCTTTTCTCTTTCGAACAAGTATTTGATCGGTCAAATTCGAGGGGCATCGATTTTTGACAAAAATCCTGACCTATGCATCATGATTTTTGCCAAAATGGTCACCACCGCCGATTTCAATGTTTAATGGCTCATTTTAAAGAAGAAAGCATGCAGAATAATGTTCCGTTGTCCGTTTTTCGATATCGTTAAGCAATGATGAGAAATTAATCGTTTAAGTGTCGGAGTATGGGTCTTTTTCAAGCTTCAAACTGCTGTATCTTTCCAACCAGCTATCCTATCGAAACGAGACTTGCATATTCGTAAAGAAGAGACTTTACTCTTGCGAACAAGTATTTGATCGGGCAAATTCGAGATGCATCGATTTTTTGACAAAAATCCTGATATATGCATCAAGATTTCGAAAGAAGAAAGCATGCAGAATACTGTCCCGTTGTCCGTTTTTCGATATCGTTAAGCAATGATGAGAAATGAATCTTTGAAGTGTCGGAGTATGGGCCGATTTCAGGCTTAAAACTGCTGTATCTTTTAAGTAATGTTCCCAAAGTAGAATTGAACTTATCAAAATATACTGAACACAACGACCACCACTACACTTTTTTTTACTCACTAAGACCTGTACACCATGCACCGGACGCGTTTCCCCTTCCACCCTAAGATACCAAAACTACGACTGGGACAACTTGCTCCTGGGACTTTTAGCCCCGGTCTCCTCTACTTGTATCAAAAATCACAATACCGGTGTCACGTCTACGCCTAGTAGCGTAGCAGGGCCGTAGGAATAATCACAGGTAGCCCTTAGGTAGTTGGAAAGGATGTGGACGCGCCCAAAGACTCAATGCTTTGAGGTTGCCACCTTTTGAGGATAGGTACGTGGACGCGCCGAGAGACTCAATGCTCAAGGGTTGCCACTTCGGTAGAAGGTAGGAAAGGAGTAGACTCGTCCAGAGACTCAATGCTCTAGAGTTGCTACCTTAGGATGATTAGGCCTACAGGTTATTAAGTTGGTGTAGACGTGTCCATTGATCGACGGATCTCGAGCGGCAAAGATTCGTCGATGGTGGGTTAAATTCCGTTTCGATAATGTAAGGAAGAAGGAATTCCGAAAATGAATATTATCTTTTAAAAAAGTAACAAAAGTTAATATATATTCTGAATATTAAGATATATGATTACAAAGATTATTACAATAAAAGGAGAAAGTTCTTTGGTGTGTGAAAGAATTATAACCAACCGGTTTCTATTCTTTCTCGAGGTTATAGCCAATCGGCTTTTACCTGAATAAATCTAATCGCGGTTATAGCCAATAGGTTTTTACCCGATCTACGTTATATCTCTAGTTTTACGCGGGAGTGAGTGCGGAGACGTTCAGGGAGAGTAGTACCTCGCTGAGTAATGCCTAACAACTACCGTGAGTTGTATGGTGAGAGAGATTTGGAGCGATCTCTCGATGAAGTCTCGGACCCTTCCGGACTGAACTCTGACTATGCTTGCTCCTCGCGCCCTTATAAGTTCTAAAAAGTCTTAAAACACTAGCGGAGAAATAGTATCCATCTAGCGGAGGATTAGGGTCCCTTTTCTAAGATAAGTAGGCGAGCGGCGCCGCGTAGGCGCACGAGGGAACGTTCCTAGTTTCAACGGGAGCTAACCAAGGAAAAATATCATTCGGATGAAATTCGGATGTAACACCGGCAACGTGCGACGTTTTATCTATAAGTCACTACGCGGTTACGTTGAAAGCTGTGGCATACATATTCGAAAAATGCTACATCGCGACGAAGTAGTCGTAGTCAGACCTTGGCCAGACGGAAGGTCGCTTTAAAGATATGGATTTTTTCGTCTCTCGCTCGTTCGTCCGACGAGAGTGCTCTCGAGTGCGGGTTTGATAGCTCGCGCGCCTCGGAATGTACGCGTACGCGCTGTGAAAGAGAAAGGATCAAGAGAGAGAAAATGCGACGTTCAGTTTCTAGCAGGTCGATGAAACGACTGCTCTTTTTACCCTTACGACTATCGGAACTCACGAGGCACCGGGTTATTCGCACCGAGATGGTGCGCTAAAATGCTTCTGAACGTAATCGGGAATAACGCGAGAAAGAGAAGTGAAATGATTTCGGTCTTATTCCTATCCATCTCATCCGAACGATGAGATGTCACAATTTCTTTTTATCATTTCCATCATAATTTAAGGTCTTTTAGTATAACATAGTAAGCAGTCATTGGTGAGCCAAGTATAAAAATCAATTCCTAAAACAAGTAGCAGACTAAAAAAAGTCAGTAGTCGAGTCGTTGATAG
This sequence comes from Ancistrocerus nigricornis, assembly GCA_916049575.1. Classification (NCBI taxonomy): domain Eukaryota; kingdom Metazoa; phylum Arthropoda; class Insecta; order Hymenoptera; family Vespidae; genus Ancistrocerus; species Ancistrocerus nigricornis. The sequence goes on along the minus strand of OU696664.1, from coordinate 34,060,621 downwards.
TTCCATCAACTAATTTATACCTACTTATAAACTATATCAACGATCCAGCAGTCGATAACTATAACTCGTTACATTCGTATACACTCGTACCTACAAGATCATCGCGAAGGAAGATCACTCGCGAGATAACGTAAAGAAAATACTACCGATGTCTTGAAAGCTTCGCTTTATCGCTCTGGCGTATCGGTAAAACGACAAACCCGAAGTGTACTTCACGTTACAGAGACTTGAAACGTAGCTCGGGGCAAGGAGTGCTAGTAAAGTCAAGAAAAATAGAACCTCGTGGCTGGTCTAATTGAATCGGACTCTTACGTACGTAGGTACCCATCGGCGTTGCTTGACTTCACCCGGATAAGAAAAACTAAAAAACATTAAAACGTAAGGGAGTATATCGGTTGTTAGAAGACAGGAAATTCTCTTGAGATCGTTCTATCGTGACAGCGATACGTACCTACAACTACCTCTTCCTCTTTTTCCATTTTTCTACTCTATGACGTAGATAGATAAAAGAAAATGGTTTCTCGTTGTAGGTAGGTTACACTATAAACCGTCCATTAGCGCGTCAATAAAAAGAGTAAAAGAGAAAATGGTTTCGCGATATCTTTATCCCTTTGCCCTTTAAGCTGTCCGTCGATCTAGTAACATTTTATCGCTCACCGAACGACGAATTCGAGTATTTACAACAGAAGTCTAGTCTTTAATCGATTTGAAACAAGTTTAACGCGCTAAAATTCGGTCGATGTAACTACGAATTTCTCATTGTAACTTCGATCACACGCGATACCGTTTAATAGCGACAAATAGTATCGGATTCCAACCTTAACGAGTTTTGGACAAATATTTCGAGCGTAGATGTGCGTAGAACCTCGTGAAACGGGGTTACTCTTCTATAAATAGCGATTGGTATATTTTATTCGATCCTAATTGCGACGCGACAGCGTTTAATTAATTATTTACGGTACGGGCAATATTTATCGTGTCCTCGATTGGAGCTGAACTCGATGAGATGGAGAGAAGGGTGCTAATGAGGATGTTAAAGAAGATGGGAGAAGAGTGAAAAACAGGGTCGAAATGTTTCTCTTATTTGTGGTAGGCGAAATCGAGTTTACGAGGTACTTTACGTCGGCTTTAGCCGAGGAAGTACATCCAAAGGATGTAAGAGGCGAAGAAACGCTGACAATTCGTTCGGCTTAAAAAGAGGTAAGACGGAGAAGAGAGAGAGGTCTTATAAATAAATCCTTCCGGTGAGTGCTTCTCGATGTTCGTGTTCTTATCTCGCACAGGTGAACGCGTGACCGCACGTCGATTCCAACGACGCTAGACGTCAGTTTATTATTTCAGGAAAACCTTGATCTCTATTCCCTCTTTTCCTCGAATCTTTCGAACTTCAACCGAGAAAATTGCTACCGTCGTATAAATCAAAATTTTATGAAAACGATTCTTTTTTTAATAAAGACAATATTTTCACGAATTTATATCGAAAAGTACAAACGAAATAATTCATAAAAATTCTTGAAATACGATCGTTTTCATCGGCTGCTCTTTAACGGAGATACTTGGAAACCTGGAGGAGGTGCTAATCACGAAGATGTAACGGAAGTAATTGCCTTTCTATATCGATAGAGAGACGATGCAATTACGTTTTTTGCTTCAGCCGGTACCAATATAAATAGACGATATGGAGCTTCGTCAAGGCGATACTCTTGTTAACGCGGATGATCATTTTTATCGTCGTCTTCGACATAATTGTGTCTCGTCGTCTCGAAAAGGTGAAAGATGAAACGCGATAGGGTGCTACCGCTTGTTGGAACGTGATAATAATCGATTACACGGTCGTCCATGATCGATAAGCTCGTCGAATAGTTTCAGGTTAATTAGACGCGCAACAAATTATCTACTCTCTCGAAATTAGCTCCTTTCTAATACCTTTGTAGCCGACGGATGCTATTTTATTTGATTTATTCTTTGTATCGGCGTTTAACTTCGTATTCGCGTTTAACTCGACTCGTTAAAACTTATAAGGCTGTTAGGGCGATGATCAATGATCCTTTCACGCGGGATGCGGGTAAACTCGTACGCGAACGTAGAGATAAATCAGCCGAAAGTACATCGTGGAAGAAAATTATTAGTTCGCGTGCCGATGAGGATCATCGACGCGTCCCTTCGGAATCGAAGTAATTAACTCGATGATCGCTCGATTTACACGAATCTTATCGGTGAGAAAGTCGAGCAGGGAGATGTAATTATGCGACTAATACAATAATCACCGATATCCGTGTGCTTCGCCGTATCTGATCCATATAAATACGGAATACAAATCATGACCGAATTAGAAACCTCGCCGGTAATAAGATTATCGCCTCGACTAAACAGGATTAATACTGGTTTATTGATCAGGGAAATCATGCTGTCGTGTAGATACGTGCGACTTTTCCAAATGGCGATCAATATTTAAGATAAGACGATATAAATTATTCCGTAGGTTTTCTAAAAGAGATGCTTTTCGTTCGAACCGATTTTGAAACATAAAATAGAAAGAATATTTTCAGAAATCCTAATCGCAGTTTGAGAATGAGTCACCTTTGTTCTAATCGAAGAATCTCTCCTTGCACCGTAGATCGCACGGAATATTTGGTAATAAAAATAAATTTCTCTCGTAAGTTGCGAATCACAATCACAAAAAACGCCGAAGAAGAATAACGTAGAAAAGATCCACACTTTCTAGTCTACCAAAAAGCAAATCCAGAAAACACGAATCATCCTGGATATGTACATCCGAGATATCCTTCAGAATTCGTACAGAAGAAAGAAAAAGGTACAAAGACAGGAGGAGTGGAACGCGATCGTACCGTGGAAGCTGCCACCGGCTTCTCGTCGAACTGGTCTAGAACGACGTCGAACGCCTCCGTTTCGTTCGCTCGCCGTTGGTCCAGCGAAGCGATGCTGGGCATCATAAACGAGAGAATAAAGACAGAGAAAAAGAGAGAGAAAGAGAGATATCTATGTATACCATGTGAGAAAGAGAGAGGGAATCATTGTTTGCGGCCTAGTTCTGCCTATCCAGCAACGGCTTTCCATGCCAAAGGTCCTATACCTGGCCTTCTCTTCGCTTGCCTGGCTGGCTGCCTTGTCTGTCGATAACTGCCATACTTCCTACCATAGGACGTAGTTTAAGTATTACCTCGTTACGTCACGTAGCGACCGTTCCATTCGAGAAACTTGGACTCCGTCGGTGTATGTATACTCTCTGACGCTTAATGGACGAGCGTGAAAGAGAGAGAGAGAGAGAATGGGGGTGGCGAAGAGATGGCAGACTCACGCATCGTCGAATACGTTTGCTGGACGAGATAAAAGGAGCTCGCGAGAGGACTTTGATGTCCGTTAATTAGACGAGGAATAAATATCGTAACACGGCAGTGCCACTTTGTGCCAAGTAGCTTGCTCCTCTAGTATGCTACTTTTTCCTTTGCGTACATACCCTACCACGTTGGAATAAAAAACGAGAACGCATTGACTTTGGAATTAGGTAGTTGCCACCGCCGGTGGACGTTTACCTCATGCTAGACACTTCTCGCTGGGTGCTATCGACCGATGGAAAATTCTTCATTTTTTTTTTTCATTTTCTTGCGATCGATGTACTTAGCAGTCGATGAAGGCGTCTTGTAGTAGTAATGTTTTTAGTGATATTTTTCTAGCAATGTTACAACAAGTTTAATAAAATTGCTTTGAAAATAAAATAACGATGAGTACTTATTTAATAATTAATTACACTCTCTTTCATTTCCAATTCACATAAATTTCCTTTCTAAGCAAACTGATTTAAAAATAGATTTGTGGAACGTCGACGAGCGGAAAAAATTAAATTTAATTTATCGAGATAGGATTAAGTCTCACGGTCGAACTTCCAAACGACGTAAGAGTTTTCCCGTGGTACGCCACGATTTTCTCAACCTTATTTGGTCTCCAAATATTTCGTGACCTAACCGAGCAACCCTTTCGCTTCCTCGTGCTTGTACGTGTGCGTATATGAGATTTTCTTCTCCGATGCTTGCACCGACGAGTTATGCACGCTCTCCTTTGTGTTTGAAATTTATGTATTTGGAGGATGCCTAAGACGAGAGAGCTCAGAGACGTTGCAAGTTTTCACATCGCATCTGCTCCGAATTGTCACGTCGACGAGATTTTCCGTGCCACGTGCGGTTCTTCTGCCACTATTCGCAATATGTATACGCGTTGCTTGAAACATCCACGGTGAGAAATCGAGCGCGATAATGCATAGAGCAAATTTGTATTTGGCGGTGAGGAAAAGTGCGTCGCTCGCGTTGCTTCCTTTTGACAATTTTTTCTTTGTCGAACGAAGATAAGAAATATTCATCAGCGATCTTTCGTAGGCATCGTATATCGTTACCTTGGAAGTTTTGTGTTAAATGAAAAACTAAATTGGAATAGTAAGTTCCTGATCGTCGACTCTCTTCTTCTTTTATCGTAAGAACAATAGACTTTTCGATATAAAAATGTGGATACTCTTCCACGAGAATCCATGTCTTTCCGATCGCAGAGTTGTTGCTCGACTGACGAAGAGCAGCCAGGGTTGTTTACATTCGACCTTCTCATCGACTACAGTCGAACGTCCGGACTTTGTTTTCGTAACATTGCTTTGTATTTATGGTCGTTCGATGAGGCAACCCGAATGACGTTAGCTGTTTCCAATTCATAATAGTGTTAAAAAAAAAACTTGAATGTCCGGTATATCGTTGAAGTTAGGCGTACAAATCTAGGTCATCGGTAATAAGATTTGGAAGGACTTTTTTACCCCATTATCGTAAAGTGGAACAATATTTCTTCCAAGGCGAACGTATTAATCGAAAGCTATATAATTATCGCTTCGCGGGTATTTATAAAAGACATATATTGAAATTTCCGTTTGCTAATTAATACGAACACGTAAACGAAGTCGACGATCGATGTATTTCTAAAGCCATAGTCTATAATCGTGGTTATCAATCATAATATAATTGAATATTACGAGATCTAAAATTTTCACGAATCGTATCTTTCCTTGCAAAATTCTAACCGAATCTTAAACGACACAGCTGTTTTTATCGTGACACCTGCTATCGACCGGACAGCTCCTCGTACATCGATTTTGCTTACACCGTAACGCAAGAACGGCAGTCGTGCTGCTCTCCGTAGCAAATGTTCCTTCGAAGACCGTTGAAAATATCTCACGAAACTTTCTTGCAACTCGAACGAGGAGGAGTAAATGTTACGCTATAAAAACATTAATATCGTAACGATAACGTTAACGAAAAGTGAATTTTTACCTGGCAATAAAAATCTCCTCGAGTTTTTCCATCTGCATCGTTTGCCTCGAATTTAGTAAATTCTTGAAAAGCAAGGAAGGATAAATCTGCATAATAAATAACTCGATTTGCATGACGCGCCTTTTTCTTAAGAAAGTCGTCTCGGAAACTTGGAGAAGGAGCGACTTTATAATTCATTTCGACGCTTCGATAAGACACGATCACTTTTACCATTCAATTTATTATATAAACACAATTTCGATCGAGATAACTAGAGAGAACGAAACGAAAAAAACGGGAAAATTTGATAACGCTCGCGCGAAACCCAAACAAAAATTCGACGAACGCGGCTAGAAAATCTTCGTAAGGGCGTTAACGAAATCCAAGCACCGCGTACATGCGAGAGAGAGAGAGAGAGAGAGAGAGAGAGAGAGTATTTTCAGTCGGAGTCACAGAACGCGAATCAATTTTCGTGCAAACGAAGGAGAATCGTGGTAGCAGCGTGGCGCAAACCGTATCGCCCCTATCGCAGTTTTTTTAAACCGCCCCGTCACGAAAGCCGGGTGCTTTTCGTTCATTGATTTACTCTCGTTTACGCGCGTTTACGCGGGATCGCTAACGCGCCACGTAGATACGCGCACATAGAGACAGGTAGACACACGAGACTATTAAAATACGCTACAGGCGGTACGGAACATTCATCGGTAATTCCGTTAAAATTTTGCAACGGCGGTTCTCCGGTCGAGTCAACCGCGCGAGCGTTTACGTAAAAATTTATGTGTACACGAACCGGTCGCGCATATTTGCGGCCGCTTTATCGGTCCTGTGATCGTTAAACGAACGTGAATATCGATGAAGCGCTCGCATATCGAGGAAGCTCCACGATTCAACGCTGTCTCCTTTTTCTCCCTCTCGTGCCTGTCCCGTGTTCTTCGTGGCACCGAGACTTAAGTGGCTATTTTACGAGGTAAAACCAAGTTTCCGGATGATTATCGTTTACCCGCCACTCTTGCGAGGTAAATTCCAAGGGTAATACATCGTGACATCGTTATACGAGTTCGTTTCGTGCGAAATTGCTAGGCATCGAGGAAATATTTATATTTCTACGTTAAAGAAAAAAGACGAGTACGAGTAATGGAAAAATGTATGTAAGCGAGTAAGAGACTAAAGAGATGCCGTAAATCCGCATCGGCCATATTTATGGATATCGAGTATTGCGGAATCGCGAAGGAAGATCTAACGATCGATTTTGCGGTATACCGGAGACATATTTTCATACCGCGAATAAATAACGTACCTACTCGTATGGAGGATCAACGTGTCGAGAGACGTACACGCGAGAGTATCTTTCTTGCGTTTTCCCCCGAAAGAAAAGAAACGTCGCGTGCAACGGATACCTATCCATGTACTCGCGTTCGATACTAATAAGCAGAGACCGGTAGAGTCAGCGGATTACGTATAAATCATTACGCTAAAAGCGTGGATCGAAGCCACAATCCGTGTAAATTAATAAACGGAATGGTGCTTCGTACGTGCTAATCCAACGATTCATTCGATAATTGATAATGCGTGCGATCGTTTCATGAAAAGTACTCTAAGCGTTGAATAGTCGGAATTTCGTGAAAGTAGAACGCGGTGAATCGTAAATCCGGATTTCGTTTGGGAAAGATAAATGGTTTAGAGGGTGATCCGAAAAAGTGTCTATGCACTTTCGGAACGTGTAATTTGTAATTCCATTCATCGAGCACTTTCTGAACCAAAATCTTTATCACTTGGATAATATTCGACAATTGTATTTTTTAACTCGAATATATCTCGATAGAAATTATATTTGGAACACCCAGTGTATACTAGGGTGTCGAAACTATTTTTGATATCTAAAGCATAAAATATAAATTGTAGAAACTTGGTCACCATACCGGCATAGGTGCTTACACCGCAAAAATACATTTTCACGGCGCGATCTCATCGGATTGCCGGTGCAACGCACTTTCTCTCTTTCCTTTCGGTGTCAAACAATACCAAATAACACAATACGAGTCCCCGACCAACGTCGAACAAATACGAGGGAATAACGCGAGAAAAGGGAAATACGAGGCGAAAGCACGCGAAAGAGAGAGAGAAACACACGTTTGTACGAGGGAAGAAAAGGAAATGTCTCGTCTCGAAGGGAAAATACGATTTATTGAAACGCGCGTAGATATATCGATCTTGACGGATTCGATCGTAATAAGATCTATCCGAAGCACTCTTTAGAAAAAGCAAAGATTTTGGTTAAAAGCATCTAAATTAATTTACGGGCGTAGAATCAAGTAAATTCCCTTTTTTCCTTCGAACCAAAACGAGAGAAAGGAAAGTTCGAAGTATGAGAAAGGAATCCAAAAAATGTTTGTCGCTTCTATATCCTACCTCGATATACACGAAATGCATTTGAAGAGACGCGTGATCCTATATAACCTACGTACGTCGTGGTAAAAACCACGGACGTGATTATTTTTTTACGTCCGTGCCTTGGGACGCCTAGTTATGCTTTAGTCGTGTATAACGTGCATATATATACATATTTTACTATCCAGTGTGCCTCGAGAAAAAGAACTTTCTATCGTATACGTGTGCGAGCGTTCGCGAGGATATGCTGGCCGCATAAACGCGCGGAGCTTTTCTCGTGAAAAGCTTCGGCGACAGCCGAGAGTTGTACCTCGACGACGACGGAGCGAGCTTTCAACTTGCGCTTTCCTAATTCGTGTTTCCGTATAACATAGTTAACATTTTTTAATCGCGGTCTCTCTACTCGCATAACCACACGCGTTATAACGTTTGCGAACTCGAGTAAGAACGCCTCGTATCCTTTCCACCCTCTCCTTCTCTATCGCTTTGTCGCGAGGTTTAAAACTGTACGCTAATGTCATAGAAACTTTGTTCGTTTGTACCTTGGTTAGATCCTTTGGACGATAAACGAGTATTAAATATTCTAAATAAGATTCTCACAAAATCCTAATAAGATCCATATCTTGCTAGAACGTCGCAATTAAAAGATAGTGATAAAAATTATTAAGGTAAAACGATGAATAGGAAAGTGTCAAAGAAATCTTAAAAATATCCTCGTTTGGTACGGCTCGTAACGAATCTACTATCTTTGATTTTAAAGACCGGATAGCAAACAGAGACACCGGCGACAATCTCATCGATCAAAGTAATCCAGGAAAAAGCGAGTACCGTACGAAAGAAAAAAGAGGATCGATTATTTTTCGCTTTTACCAGGAGCAAACCCTTCTCTATATAGCAAAGCGATGGAAAAGCGCAGCGTAATCGGCGAAAGAAAGATCAATCGTCTGAATTCTCTGGGTTCCACGGTCGAAGTCATTAGTCCATCGCGGTCGTTTACGGTTTTGTCACGGGCTATTCATCGAGGAATTGCACGTTCAACGACAATGGCTCGACGTGCACCAGCTATTCGTACCAACTATGATTTCTCATGGGAGTCCACTCCGCGAGACGTGGTCGTTCCATCTCTCTCACTCTCCGTCGCTCTCCGGTTCTCCTTTCCTGAGCCTCCTCCTCCTTCGGGAAACCCAAGCTCGGTTTCTCTCTCTCTCTCTCTGTCCTCGTCTACTGCTCGAGAAGCAGTTGCGAGCATCAGCAGATACAAATCAAGTTCTGACTCGAGCTGTCACGCATGTCGGCGATTTAAGTGCTACGCCTGTCGAATTAATATAACGAAGGAAATGGTGTCGGGGGATAGGTCGAAACCTCGATAGACAGAAATCTTAACTCTTTATCGTTTTATCAATGTTTGCTTTGCTTTTCTAGATAGTCACATTTCTATTTTGTTTCGTTGGAGATCGAGATGCTGGATAAATTTGTGTTTTTAACCTTATTCTTGCGTTTATTTTAGGCGTCTTCTTTTTTAAATCGAAATAAATATTTTTCGATAGAAATTCGTTGGTATTACTTTATTGTCTATATCGTGATAATAAAAAGTGGAAAAAGACACGAGATTTTCCTTCTCTTTATCCATCGATTTTGCGCTTTCCCGCTCGCAACAAAGACCGAAGGAAATTCAATTTCTGAGTTTGGCAAGCGCGTTAGAGGCATCGAGGCACTGTCTCGACTGATCTCCCGGTTTACGTCAACGACGAGGAAGTTCCACGGGATCGTAATATCTGCTCGCTCTCGCTACTATCACCACTATTACCACTACTACTACTATAGTTGCGACGCGACGGGAACGAAAAGCGCGTCTTCTTTACAAACGGAAATTTCCACGTTGCTAGATGCTTTCAAATATTTTCCCATTTTAACGTGTCGCGTTGCTCCTATGCCGTAGGTATCGATGCCGACCGAGGAAATATAGAATTGCATAAAGAATGATATTAGATATTCAAGGCTTTGCGGTCGAAATTTTCTGAATAGTCTGCTACAAATTAAGTTTCGAACTTTTCCAATTTATTTTCCTGTCTATTTATGCTAGATTTAAACTACAAAGTAATTTAATCGAATTTAGAAATATAAAAGCAACGTTGAGTCGGGTTCGACACTGGATTACGCACGATTAAAGATAGATTTAAAACAACGAAAAATGTAAAAAGTTATTTCTTTTTATTTAATCAGTCTAAATTCGATAGGATCATTTTTGTTAGGAACTTGGAAATGCATCATTTCCGGAAAATAGAATATTCTAAGCCGTACCATGGCAACGATATTTCTTTGGATCGATCTATCTCTCGCATATCGAATGTATACCGATCGGATTCAGAATTTCATCAACGATGTTCGACGTGGAAGACAACTTATATCCCGGAGACCTGGACGAAGGATCGTTGATATCCTTCGGGATCGGTCCGACCGCAATATCAAAGGAGAATCCACGTTTCATTGTGCGGCTTTCGCCTAAGCTCTGAATCGCGTGCCACGATATTGTACTTTTCTTTTCTGGCGTCGAATCGCGAAGAATAGTTGCCGTGACGTGCGAGCTACTCACTCTTCTTCTTCTTCGAGGTTTCTACCACGGTTCGAGAAGACCGGCTTTCGCGTACCAAAGTACAAGATCGTTTTTCTCTCGACATTGTAGTTTCTTGCGTCGTTTAATTCGAAAAGGATAGAGTTTTGTCTTAATTTATCTTCGATTTGTACTTTGTCTTGACTTTTCTCATTGCATCGTAACCAAATTTTGCAGGTTAGAGCTTAATATCTGTTATAAAACAAAAGTTATAACTTATTTTTCAAATGCTTGTAAGTGGTTCAATGGGACCATTTGTATAAAAGTGATTTAATCGTGGTAAAAACACTTGTAAATGCTAATGCAGATATATGTAAATATAAATGTTAGAATGAATGTAACAAAAAAATTAATTTGAGATAAAAATAAAAAGTCAATGAATTATAAAGAATTCCATTAATTTCTATTAAATTCCCCTACCGTTACTTAACGATATCCTTTCTAATTTCCCTTTGGTACGCGCTCGCACAATCGAGTATACGAAGAACACGCGCGAAGGTAGCTTTAGCCAAAGTGCCGGCCACGTTTCGCATAAAGATCCGTAACGACGCGAACGTGAGCCTCGAACGAGGCTCGTTTCTCGAAAGGTAGAGGATGCGAAACGAACGCGCAAGGAAAGAGAAGGTCCAGCCGATTCCTTACTAGCCTCGAAACGCGTTCCGCGTGTCCATTGTCGTCGTAAGGGACAAACGATCGTCGTCTTCCTTTGCGCGAGCGGCACTTTACCGTTCGCCGAGTAGGCGACTCCTTTTTATTCCTCCGGAAACAAACGGTCGACCCCGAACAGAACTCCAAGCAGAAACGTAGGCGAACAAAGCCCAACACATTTTACTCGCACCAGTATAAAAGGGGTTGCCAGCAGTACCACGAATATTCCAAACGTACGAACCTTCTATCACGTTTCTCTCGATTTCCTTTTTCTCGAAGGAAGAGAGAGAACTCTTGAGCTACCGTTGAACGTACGGCAAGATCTTTTTCTATTGAATATATATCCAAGAACATTTTGCATTAATAAACAAATGTGTCCGGTTCAAATTGTAACGTGTCAGCTTGATTATAACGTTGTCGCTCGGTGAAATTATAACACGGTTCTGATCCGTATAGTTTAATATCGGGGATTATATGTAAAATCGTTGACGGCTTATGAAAATTTTCATTTAAATTCCAGATAGCACCGTGGCACGCGTGATTTCCCATATATAAATGTTTAACGCGAAGAGGCTCGCGCGAGATTACGTTGGGAAATTTCGACGCGATGACGCGAATCGTTCCGATCATCCATCGAGGCCGATACTTGCGTTATAATTACATAATTGCGGTAGCAATTAGAACTCGATCGATAATTATGCGTGAAGTGTAGTCATCTAAATAACGAACCACGAATAACGAATGGCTTTTTAGTATCGATGTATCTACCGATATCAATGAGCTCGTAGAATCATAAAATAATTTTCCTTTTATCCCATAACTTTCCTATAAGAATATATATTTTGTAGCAAACCGATGCACTTTATCCCTTTGCATTCGGTGTCGAGTATGCTCATATATCGCCACAAAAGCGACAGTCGTGTGAACATTATAATACATAAAGTTATGTACAGTAAAGAGCAAAAGTGAGTCCACGCACTTTAAGTGTTAGTAAACTACGTGGACTCACTTTTCCTCCTTACTGTACCTCTACGTAGGTATATTTATTTAAAGAAATTATACCAAACTCGCACAAAAATATGATCTCTCCATCGCGTTAAAACGTTGAAGTCCGTCTTTCGTGCGCGATACGATACGTAGGTTGGACTGCCCCTTTCGCGTGTCTCTCTTTAAAAACGGGGAGAAAAAAATTGTAGGCAAGAAAAACGAGAGGAAAACAAGGAAGGAAGCCGTCAGGGAGGAGGGGTTGCAACGGTGCGCGAAATATCGATCGACGTTCTTTCAGACCGCAGTTCTTTCTCTCTTTCTTCATTTTCGCCGTCTAACACCACCTCGCTCTCTCTCTCTCTTTTTACCCTTTTCCACCTCGCGCATCGTCGCGAATCGTCCGTCTCGCTCTCCCGCGTCCTTTATTTTGCTCGAGCAACAACCCCTCCCGTCGCAACCCTTAGAACCGGTAGACGACTCGCGACACTCGTTTCCCCCCCCCCTCTCGCTCTCTCTTTCTCCTCTTCTTCTTCTCGTACGTTCACGTGGTTTTCACATCAAAGAAAGCTATTTGTTAATGAGGCATAATTATACCGTATACAATAGCAGACGGCGACACGCCGTCGTACAATCGGCCAAGGGAGGATGCGGAAAAAGGGTAGGACGAGAATTATGGCGGGAAGGGAAGGACGTTGAGGATGAAAGGAACGTATAGAACGAGAGAGGGAGAGAAGAGATGAACGAGAACGAAATTCGATGATCATTCGAAGTCGAGCGAATAGTCTATCTTCCTATAAACCTCGTACTACTTATTTTTATGGATATTGGTCTATATTTTTAGATCTTCTTATTTCTGGTGCTAGTCGAACGGAAATTTATACGATAGCGGTGTTTTTATTAAAACGGACGATTCTTTAGCCGTAGAAGAGATTTTACCTTTGCGTAATTTTATTGTATTTTCTGCAAGTTTTATATTTATGTATGTGAATAGACTGCAGATGTGGTTTGTATAACGTGTACGCTCTAGCAACGGGTTATGGGAAAGAAACAGAACGATAAAAGTACTTCAAGCGTATAACGTAGAGTGTTTTCCTTAACGAACTAGCTGCATATTGCGCGAACTTAGCCGTCATAAGGACGGCAATTTAAGTGAGCGCTTACGTTTCCCTGCTCTTTCTCTTTCTTTCTCATATGGTTATTATTTCCGTTTGGCTAGACGAACGAATATATAACGAGAGCGCGCAGTTTCCTGATCTTGGAAAATAAGCGAGAAGGTATCCTCTCGCAAGAGCCACAGGTTGAGACCTCCGTTAGAACGCGGAATATATACTTGGAAATATTCTTGAAGGCCTTAAAAATGCCTTTGGAAATTGGATTGGATTTCGTGGAAAGTCAGGGAACGTCTCGAGAGAATTTTTCCTTCCACCAGATTTTTCCGATCGAGTCTACGCGATCTCTACGACGTCGGAGATTTTGCTCAAGGAACGATAATATCGGTAGGGAAAAACCTAGGACAGATTTTTCGAAGAATTTTCTTATTCGGGGAGCTAATATCGCGTCGATCGGGAGTCTTTGTAAATTACTCGCGACCGTTTCCAGCTGGCTCTATATTCGACAAAATTTCTTCCGACGATTACGAAAATTTGAATTTTCTTACAAGAAAGAAATTTTCATCCGATATGAAATAACGGGTGCATTATAATAAATGGGAAGAATCCGGTCGAACCCGAGTCAATGATCTACAACATTTTAAAGGGAACGGGATCACCAAAGCTGTTTTATTTCATCAAATAATATTGTCAACCCATGGAAACGTGTCACGAGATCTTAAGAGATAGAGAGAGAGAGAAATGGGAAGCGATCTATCGATCAAGATGTCTGATAACCACCGAGCACTTAAATTAACCAATCGAAGATCGTCGCGACAGCGTATAATAACCGGAGCGTCAGGTTGGGCCGCAGGTGATCATCGAGCGATAATGGTATTAATACATCATCGCCGTGGCACAGCTCGACGCGCGCTGATTGCTCGCCGACCCGCCTTGCAATCTGCGTTTTCTCGCCCGAAACAGGACCAATAAATACCCCGTCGATCGCTCGTAGAGTAAAGCGATCTCGACGCCGATCGGAATTCATCGATGCTTCAAATTTATCCTCGTAAAACGAGCCAAGTATCTTTTAGCAAACAAAAATGTGAACTCTGAGAACCATGCCGAGTTACGAAATAACGGACACTCTAAAATTACTCATCGGAATAAAATCTGTTCATAAATTTCTTCATAAAAAAAAAATAAACGACAAATTCCTTGTATATTTTGCATTGAAAAGTCTTTCTCTAGATCACGAGAAAATAAAAAAAAAAGAAACGAGAGTTCTCTACCTAAAATATGCGAGCAAACGTCAGGGCCTCGGTATACTTTCTCGTCAAAAAGAAAAGAGAAGGGTAGAAACAAAAAAAATCGTCGATCGAATGAGCTCGCGCGCGGGCGTGCGTCTGCATCGGTTAATGGATTAGCAACGTGCCGGCAAAAGAACCGCATCGCAAAGGACCGTGCGTGGTAGACTCGTCCTCCGTGCATACATATACCTATATACGGTCGCACGCTTTAGGCATGTATACCTATACGGTGCAATGCAGCATCGTCGAACGCGTTAATATCCGATATCTGCACCGATCGGACAGGCGTTTTCTACAAAAGGGAACACCGCCAGAAGCTCTGTACGACATCAGGATTCTCGACGACGACGTGGGCTGGTATCCTCGCGCCAGTGTTCCCGGTAAGAAAAAGCCAACGTTGAAGAAATAAAAGAAAGGGTGGATGTACCAAAAAGAGAAAGAAGATCCACGTTCTTCATATGGAAGACCTATTTCTCTGCCTCGTTAACCGTTTCGCTCTCTTTCATCCTCGTTGCATCTTCATTATTTTTAACAGACTTCGAAAAGGGAAGAGGTTACTCAATTTGACAGTAGGCGATGACACTTTTTTTTGTTTGTTCCTCTTATCGTGTCTATATCTGTCTCCGCATTCGTTTATCCGTTTGTATCTCTTCTTCTTTTTCACATTCTGTTTGTTCAACTCTCTCAGTCTTTCTCTTCCTTTTTCCATGTACTTGTCTATCCGTGTCTCTCTTTCCCCGTATATATTATGTCCACTTCTCTCTCTTCTCGAGGTCCAAGATGTAATCGCGCGCAGGATCGGAATTCCGCGGCTATCTCTTCGAGCCTTCCCCATCGAGACCGTCTTTTCTCCTTTCCACTCCCCGACATTTTACTCCCGTTGCTCCTGGCGAACGTCGAGAAGCAAAACTACAGTCACGGTGGCGGCGGCAACGTTTGTGAATCGCTCGCCTTCGGATTATCTCGGTTAAGAATCGACGATGCTCGCCCTTGCACGCCCACGCAAACTTTTATTACATGCTTGCTCTTATTTTTTTGTATTCTTTCAATTTGCGTTTTCATTATACAATCAAATCTTCATACGCTAATATTGACTCTTTGTTTCTATCACGCGAGGGAATTTTCTTTCAAATTCATTTTAAGTCTCGCTCGATTATATTTGTATATAATTCTAAGATGACGATAATTCTAAATTGGCAAAAATAGATATATGCAATATGATAACGAAAATTTCTTTGTACGTCTCGAACAAGTCTTTTTTCCAATTAGTGCAAGCAAATATTTATCTCCCGTGTTTCATCCTATTGTTCAGCGATGCTGTTGGTCTCGCATCGTTGCTCCTCGCATCGATTACTTTCAATTCGTCGAGAGACGCTTCACCGGCACCGAAAGAACATCCTGTTGGGTTAACCGAACACGCTGTCTCCTATAGATCGATTTAGCGACGTGCAATCTTATTGAACCAAATGAATATAGTATGTAGAGACATCGTTAATAGACCTCCACCCACGCTCCGTTATCTTTTATATAAATTTCAACTCGCATTAAGAGTAAATAACACCGTGAAATATTTGAAATCGTTAATCATTTCGCGTCGTCCGAGTATAAAGTTTATAAGCACGCGCTCATACGTTAATTTTGGAGTAAACGACGATATGACAGATTTTGTTGGGCATCGATGCGACAAACCCCTTTTTTGGGTCATTAATTCCTAATTACATTAACGACTCGTGCCACGAATTTGGCATTCGCGTAAAAATACGAAACGAGCGAACGTTAAATTCGTCCCGCAGGAACAGTTGTATCATTATCGAATTTATACCAGTTATAAATCTCTAATCCGCTTTCGATATGCGAGAGAGGGTGAGAAAGGAGAGAAAAGGGGATGAGGTATAAGCGCATCGTTCTTTGCGCATGTACGCTCGATAACGAATATTCGTTTGGTGGAACACGGCAAAAAGGATCGCGGCTCGCTCTCGTCCGTTCGTTCGTCGGTTTTAACCGAGGCACCGTTGTCGATGATCCGCAAAGCGTTAAATCTCGTTTCGTGGGTATAGACAAAAGGACAAAAGCATCGAACGAACATTTCCTAAATCGATCAAGTATCTAACATTAATATTTTTTCGTCTAAATCTACTTTCAAAGCTTTCAAAATTAAATAACGCGTACAGATCATTCCGTAAAAGATTACTTTTAATATAAATTTAGACTATAACTATAAAGAAATGGGAGAGGAAGAATAAAATACGAGGTAAATGGAGGTAAATAGAGTGTGAAGCGTCCTTCGAGCGAGTTGAAATCAAACTACAGAGTGGACTAATTGCGAGCTCTTCTTTCGATTATCGGAGTCGAGTTAACGCGATTAGAACGCTCGGGGTGCGATCGTTCTTGACCGATTCTTTTCTCGCCTTAATCCGTCCTTCCTCCTCTTCGCTATATCTCTTTAGATCGTTAAATTGACAAAAGAATGGCTCGTAATCGAATTACCGGAGTCCTCGTCCAAAAATTCATTTCTTTATTTTATTAAATAAAGTTGAAAGAAAAGCTCGTTCCTCGAAGTTGTATCCGAGCTTTGAAAATAGTTTACAATAATTTTGCTATATTATAAAATATCTCTGACAGCTTTGGCAATGCAGGAACACCTTCTCGAATCGTTCGAGAGGACCGAACACGTGTTTTTTCCACATTGCCAAAGTTCAATGACTATCTCGAGCCGAGTGGCTCTGGCAAATGCACGAATTCCCTTGTAACGATGTACAGCGAGACAACTGGATAATAAAATTGAAGAAATCTCTCTGGAACGATCATCCTCGCTTTTACGATGACAGGAGGTGAAAAAGGCCGCGGAATTCGGCGAAAAAAATTGATTTACGCTAACTTTCTTTTTCCGAGCGTCAAACTTTTACGAAGTCGGTGTTAAAGCGTGGAACGTCTGTTCAATTTCAGATGCCACACGTAGCAGCACTTGAAAAACTCTGATTATGGTTGGTGTACGGTCGTTGCTCTTCTCGGAGGATATTTTTATCGAATTGTTGATAACGCGTCCACGTGCAATTATTATTACAGTAGCAGCGTTTGATCCCAAAATTAGATCCTTCAAAGAGAGATAGATAGATCAATTTATTACACCATGACCCGAGAGCCCGTGAGACGAGTGGATACCAAAAAGTATATAAATATAATTACAATGAGTTATAAATGAGAAAAATAAAATACAATAAAACAACATAGAGAGTTTCTCCAAGAGCAAAAAAAAAGTCTAATAAGTATAATTACAAAAACAAAGCAGGGATACTTGGAAAAATAATTTCTCAAAGTGGTTTAACGAAGGCAGGAAGGTCGCCTTCGACGGTCACTTATCGCGTGGGCGCTCCTTCGTTATCGTCGTTGCATTCTCCGTTGGACCGACTGATTGCGAAAGTTTAATTAAGGCTCGCATCGTGACCTAATCGTACAGCAGCGACAAGCGGTTCGTTCCATAACGTAGGCGAAAGAAAAAGCTAAAGAGAGAGAAAGAAGGATAGTGAAATTTACAAGAGACTCGTGCCATGTTCGAACCGCGAAAGTGACACGCGCCATTTGCCGAATCAAGATTAATTCGATACTTCCGCGCCTACGCGAAACGCTCGCGCAAAGTGGAAGCAAACGCGATTGTAAAACGCATTAAGGATTTGGCATTCGCAGGCGTGGAATAGAAAGTAGGCACGAGTAAACGTTCGCTGGCTTGTTTGTTCGATGTTCGGACGAGCGAACGTAATTATGCAACGATTCGAGTATTCCCTGATTAAACTTTCCTAATACGTTTAACTGCATCCTAATCAAATCCCGATTAGGTTTCATTCATTTGCACTATTAGAAGATCGAAGCGAATGTCGAGCATCGCATTCGTACGCGTGGTACATCGTTGAAATGCAAAATTTATCTTTGCCGTTTAAGATCACGTGCCAACCACGTATGTTACACGCAGAGGCGTCATTAAAATATACCTACCTACTTCCCTTTTGATAGTGAAAATGAAATTCGCATGATCAAACTTAGCGCGAGAAGTTCGGAAACGAAACTTTCTCCGTTCGTTGGTACAATTACTTTGCTAGTTCACCAGGTACTACCGAGTTTAGTATGTGGTTAGTAATAACGAAGACTAACCACTTCGTCCCATTACATAGAATTTTATCTCCATGACCAAAAACTTTTCTTAGTTACCTTCCCGCTAACGACTTTACTCGAGACGCTTCCACGTCCGGTACAAATAGCCGGCTTCTTCCAAATCGATTTCTTTGATGCGTACTTTTAATTCGACATTCAATAAAATTAGTATTACAAAATTGAGAAACTAAACAAGTGTGATCATAAACGATTCGGTTCACAAATTTGACCGAACATTTGACCAATAAAATAAATCTGTTCAAATTAAACCACGAGTCCGTGAAAGCACGAGTTGTGCGTGGAATAGAGCAAAAGGTTAACTTCGCGTCTATCGATGTTACAAGTATATAGATTCACGCACCGTTAATTCCCTTTAAAATGAAATACCAAAAAAAAATTCTTTTACGACGTTCGATCGTTCGTTCTAAACGTTATATTAAAATTCCTCGCAAAAAAGCCGGACGACGCTTTTCGTTCGCATACGTATAAGAGTGGGGGGAATTCCATTTAAAAAATTATGCTCATCAATTAGGATTTACGAGAGTTATAATAAATGCGCGAAATTAGCCACGTATTTCTCACCCACTACCCCTTATTACGTGAACTTTTTTCACCGTATAGCGAGCCACGAGCCACATATTTTACGATTAACCGTACAAAACACTAATGACTCGAGTTCTTCTTCTTCCCTTACCGAAAGAGATAACGACGATATTCTAAATGTAATTTCACGCGTGGATATCTACGTTGCACTAACGTCGCTCTAAAAAAATATTAGTAGTAACGATAAAGGTACTCTTCTCTCGCGAGGATGAAACAGACGCTCCCTCGAAATTAGAAACGTGCACGTAATTACGATCGAGAAGACGTAACGAGACAGAGACTCGCATAACATTGGCGCAGGTGTCGACGACGAATCGCATCAATTTCTTACGTAAGACTGTTGAAGACGTTAGCATGCGAGCGCCTTTAATCCTTCCTGCCATATTCTAGACTCGGTTACATCACCGAGACCGTCGTTTAATAGCTACGCGTCTGCTTTACTCTCATTTTTCAAAGTGTAACGAGCAAGATATATGTATACCGAACGTGGAGGGGAAGTCATTAACCCTTTTGGCGATACGAACGCGTATACCCTCTGTAACATTTTTATGTCCATCGAATATAACGACAAAAAAGGTGATAAGGTAAAAGTACCATTTTGTAAGCCTGTCCTAGTCTCGGAACTTTTTGAATACATTGTTCGATTTACTTATTTTTATTGTAATCTAAATTCCGATAGAAAGCAGTCTAAATTCTTGAATACAAAATCCATTGTACTTCATAGTACCATTAAACTGAATAAATATATTATTTTTTCGAATAAGTTTAAAATAAACTGAAATTTTCTCTTAAAAGGTCCACAACTGGTACTTTTACCTTAGTAGCCGAGACAAGGCGACGAATTAGCTCGGGTAAAGATGGGTGAACTTTCAAATGAGTCCTCATGGCGCCGAATATCGATCGGAAATGGATTCCGATAATCCAGATACGATATTAATAACTTCTATAGCTGTGTGTTCGGAAAGAGTTATAAGTCCAATATCGACGTTCGTAGACCCGAAACTTTTCGAAAACCAACGTTACACGCGTCTCGCGGCGATAATTTTCATTCTGGACGAACGTTAAATCATGAATAATTTGTGTTATAGATTTATCGGTCAGCCGACAACATGTCGGAGCACGCTAATCGTGCGTATAAATTTAATTATCGAGCTAGGCAAAATACCCGTCGACCGATCGAGTATCGTTGTCTCGGAAAAATGTCGGTCACGAACAACGCAAAGTACTTGAAATCGTGGCAATCGAGAAAAAGAAGTTTAAGAGACTCCGTTGGTAGAGACACTCGCCAAGATAAACCGATCTATGTGCAACGGCTCGCGGCACAGCTTCCCATCGTTGCGGTTTGCGCGCCTCTCGAAAGGCAAACGTATATCCACGAGGAAAACTCTGTGACGGCTATCGAAGGAAAAGACGCACAGCGATACTTTCTCAGCGAAGTCATCCGATCCGAATTTCTAAACGAATCGATTTCTTCGTCCGACATTCGGAGCATGAAACTCGTATTTGCCTCGTGCAAATAGAATTTCTTCTCCAACGAGTGGAAAAGTAAAATCGAGCACGACGAACACGCACGAATTTACGTAAAAACCATCGATCGTCGATGCATCGACGGAAGCAAGGATAACCCTTTGAGTCTGTAAGAAAATATGTCAACTTTTCTTCTGCTCGAGGATCGGATGGATTATCATAATTTTAGGATGCGAGTCTGGATAAATATTCGTTAGAAATACCGTAACATAAAAATTATTGGATCAATCTCCATTAACCAAAGTTTCTATATTCCCAAGAATAGAAAAGAAATTAATCACCCATCGATGATTTGGAACCAAACTCTCGTCGTCCGATCAAACTCCGAACCAATATCGATCGACCCTTCCACACCCAAGTCCTACCGCGAGCTTCTGCACATAATCACGTAGAACACGGCAAAGCATGCGGGCTCTCGAACACTTCCAGTACAGCCCAATTGAAAGAGCTTTTCGAGAGAAGCCGTTGCGCAAGCATGCCACCTTACGCCAGCACACGCAAATTACTATTGGCAATAACCCGAGTCCACTCTGATCAAAAAAACACTCACGAGACACTAACGCGCACGATCGCAAAAGTATTCGCCTCTTCGCGAGAAAAAAATTCTTCATGGATGATCAAAATACGCGTGGAGAGTTTGAAAATTGGCGCCTTTCGATACGAGGCGCCACCTTCGAATGGAAAAGCTGTTATTCTTGGCGGGTAATTCATTTTCGCGCCTTTTCTTCTTTCCTCTTCGCCCGCGCACACACATACACCGTAAAAGAACGGAACGTTAAACACAATAAATAATCCACCCTAACGATAGATTTCACGTTTCGTTTCTTCCTCCTCTAGCACGCTGACGAAGCTTCGACAATGAATTCCGCAGACTCTTCCACTCGAGGACGCGTTCCACTCGCTTCATCCTATCTCCGTTGATCTGCCTGTTCATCTCCCGTAACTTTCCTCTCCCTTCTATCTCTTTCTCTCGAAGCCAACCCTTGCACAACTTCCTACCCCAGGTCACCTCTCGAACGTGCTTCGACATCGACTTCACGACAAACTCGTGCTTCGTTCCTTCGATCGATCGATCTCCGTTCGATCGACCCGCATCGTCCTTCAATCTATGTTTACGAGATATCGAATAAAAAGTCCTTGATCCTTCGATATACCGTTCAATGATCACAATTAATTGAAGAAAAATATCTCAAGAATACAATCGCGCTCACTATAACAAATATAACAGTCTTTCCTTTAATCTCTTGCAATTGACTTTTTTATTACTTCCCTTGTTATTCCAAGATCCGATAACAAGGTGGTCCAACATTTTGACAAGAAAGCTTCTCGTCCACTTTAGTTTTATATCCGATCAAGGATCCCGACGATCCTGGTCCAAGAGTAGATGTACACTTTACCGGGCCATTTTCTCGAAGAAAGGCTGGAAACCGACGTAGCGGAAAACGCAGCTCGGCGAGACGATGTCGCTGCTGCTCGAGAAAGATAGATAGATAGAGAGAGAATGTTTCGTTAAAGAAAATCGCGAAGGCACAGGAGTGTTGAACGGCGTGGCGTGTACGCGGCACTGTCGTCCGTACCCTCGACTCCGTAGGTACTCCGCATCCGCACTCCTCCGGACGAGTGCGGCTTTCTGTGTGTTACACCGTGCGGCAACGAAGGCTCCGACACATCTAACGTGAGTACACGGACGGACACGTGTGTTGGCTGATACACCGTGCGCGTTACGTAGGCGTCTCTCTACGTGTGTACGCGTCCAAGAGAGAGAGAGGCTGCTTAGGGGAAGGGAGAGAAAGAGAGAGATTATGGAGAGGGAACGAATGAATAGACAGAGAGAGAGAGAAGAAGATAGTAAAGCGAGAGGCTTCGACTGGAAAGCGAGAGTGAGATAGACAAAGATGATCCAACCTGAAGGATACAAGGGACTGCTGGTTAGAGAAGGAACTAAGAGACGACGTTACTCTACGTGGTCTCTCTTGCCACAGAGACGGTATCCTGTATGTGTGAGAGAGAGAGGAGGAACAACGAGAATACCTACTTCCTCCTTTTGTACGTACGTCGTGCGTCTACTTGTGTTCGTCCGTGAATAGGACAAGCGTTTGATCGCGAGTATCGTCCGAATTAAGGGTTTGGTCTCCCTAGGTCGATTCGCTCTACTTGATTCGATCGAGTCTTATTAACTTTTTGATTTATCGTTTCCTTCCTCTTTTTATTTTTACTTCTACTTCTTTGTCTGGTTTCTTGATGGTTTTTATGGGTATGTTGCGTGGAGACAAGAGAATGTAATTGTTGTTTAAAATATCTATGAAATTGGATATGTTTATGTTAGAATTGTATAATCCCATCGTTCGTTTACAAAACTACCGTACCTATGTATATTCTTCCCATCTTCCTAAATAAAGCTAAAAGTATAAACGTATACAAATTGTACCCTTAAATTTTCATTAAAATACCCTACGAACTTTCGAAACAATTCCAGCATTCCTTTTTGCGTACGTGTGTAGGTACGTGCGTGTAACGGGCTGGTAGGGAACGCGCTCAAGTTGTTTCTTCGTTGGAGAGTACCGGATTCTGAATGAGGGAAGTACGAACGCACGAAAAGAGGAGCACGAAAGAACGGGAGAATCCTCTTTCGTAAAAGAGAGAGACGATAAAGACGCGTCGGGGGGAGTAACGGAGATGCTGCGATGGGGTACGACGGAAAGAGAGAGAACGGGTAACACGTACATTGTGCTCTAGGAGTCTGTACGACGAAGAATGCAGGAGCTGTAGGTGTCTGGACTCAATTTGTAAAGAATAAAGCGTCTAGCGGAGTCGATACGACTGTGACGACGCTTAAAGTCGAACTATCCGTAGTCACGCGATCGAGTGCACCTTATACCGTCTCCGTCGAAGAAAATCATTTTACGTACGTGACATATGAAAGTAGAATATTGTAAATCTCAGTTAAATAAAGTAATGATTAATTTAAACGTGTAATTAAATTGCATTATTTCATTCCATCAAAATATTTTTGAAGAATACCTCATTTTTCCGATAAAGTTACGTAAAATATACGAAGGTAGTACTTAACAAAGATCAAGGTAGATACGCATCCGCTATTCGATGCTCGATTCTGTTCGGATCGTCGCATAATACATGGATTATGTACATAATCATGGAAGTGGGATCGTGTGCGGAACCCAACGATCGGTCGATCGTATTACGCGACCACAGCCACCGGCAACGAGAAGTGGAAGATGAGCGAAGTGTTGCGTAATTTCCAATCGGTCGTTTCCGTCTCTTTCTCAAGCTTCTCAGCGTCGGCTTTTTTAAACTTCGGTGCTTATCGATTACCGGCATATTTGCGTGATAAAATTAAAAAGAAAATGTAAAAAATTTGACCTCGATAGCGAAGAATTTATAAATTTGCAAAAGCATCGATAATTTCGAAAATATTTTCCCTCATTGACCGAGAAACCTTTGCTGCACCCACACGCGAACTTTTCCTACCTGTCAATCGAACACACGGTAGCTATTTTTCCACGAGCATCGTCGGCAATACGAATACGTAATCGCAATTAGGCGACACGCGAATGACATTTGTGGAAATGAGTAAACGGCACAAACGAACGAGCGCTGGTTCTATCGACCTCGACATGCGAAAATTCTATCGGCACGAGAGAGAGATATAAAAGAGAAGGAAGCAAGATCGAAAATAATAAAACTTTGCCGACGCTACGAGATTTATTTCCCTTTTGCTCTTCCCTCGCGACGAAGGAAGAAGAATCTTTCATCGTGTCCCGCGCGTATGTGCGCGCGCGGGCGCGCACCGGAGCGAACCCGTTTCGCTTCTTTCCTTCCCTCCTTTTTCTTCGCCTTTTCAACCGGCCGTATATTATACGACGACGTACAGCATTATGCTACACTTTCGACTGTCTATACGTTGCATAGGGTGCTAGAGAGAGAGGGTAGTGTACGGTATTATGCCACACCCACGCGGCATCCTCGTATTATTTACGTCTCTCGTGGTACCGTTGAAAAATAAAATACTGTACCAAAGAGCACGACGATACGAAGGAATACTTTTTTTTCGATCCGATGGGAAACACTTTGGTATACGAGGAGACATTTCGCGCTTATAAATCTTATGATCTATGAAAATGATGGATAATATGTGAAAGTGTATTGAATAAAGTCTTGTGGATTTCGATCTTCTTTGGGCATTAGCAGGATCCATTTCACTTGTAACGATTTATGGATCCATTCGAAACTTTTCCAGTAATCCAAAATATCGTAAAACAAAACGTATCGACTTTCCAAATCGATACCATATCTCTCTATTATTAACTCATAATGACTAGGTAGGTGGAGATATCGATCGCCTATAAATAATTCTGTCACGATGGTGGTCACTGTAATAAACCAGCTCATTCCTCGAAAGCCTTAAACTCTACGATATGGACTCTGATTCGATGAATTAAGCACGTCCATATAGAGAAAATATACACGTGATGTAGATCGTGCGAAAGTCTCGGCGCGAACATTATCAACGATCGTGACATAGTACGTAACTCGTTTAATTTGCTTCTTCGGTAAAAAAGAATGACCGGCGGAGAAAATCTCGCGTAATTTCTTGGATAAAATCAGCAGTCCGCGTTTAAAAGCGTTGATAAGAACGAAGGTGGAACGCGCATTGCAAATAACGACCTCGTGCTTCCGATCTTAATGTAAATTCCTAATGCTATTGCTATAGCCGCTTGGCTCGACGCAAGATATCGAATCTCTCACGGAAGAGAGCGCGAATACCTTCCTGGAAAAAGTGTGAGTCGTTAGCTCGGAAATCAGAATATTTCTGTGTGCTTTTCTCTGTTTTTCCCCCGCTTTCTCTTTTTCGACCGTTTGCTCAGGAACGTCGGTAATATTAATTCGTCGATTCGTTTCGTTTCCGTTTTACCTCAATTACGTTCTCTCAATTTGTCTCTATTCGACCGAATGAGGAAGTTTTAATTAGCGTTAGCACGCGTTAAATACGATAGAGAAGATATGGGAGATGGAAAGCGAGATGCACACGCTATTATAAATGTTAAGGAAAACTTTAATTACGATCCGTTGGCAAAAACTAATTTTTTTATATTAAATTTTATAAGTTGGTTGTAGCGGTGACACGAAGTAATACACGATATAATTTTATTTTATGTGCAAGGGCTGGCGCGTAAAGTGCATTACTATGTATGTTTTTTTAACAAGTAATCAGATTTTTGTATGATTTCATGAATGGAGATGAAATATAATAAATATAAATATATAAATTTACGAGCCCTAGACACTTGGCTTATTTGTCTATTGGTTAATCAGGCCCTGGCTACATCGATATCGTTCAACCGAATCCGCTACTATTATTTCTCTCCTATCCAAACCGTTACGTAAAATAAGAAAGAAACACCGAAAGATGTATTTTCTGCAACAGCGAAATGCGTGTACGTTAACTCAGTCATGCCATTTCTCTTACACTTATTTTTACCGCGTTACGTCGTATTTATATCCCCGTATATGACACTATCGATCGACGCGAAATCTGTCTCGGAGACTACGAGTTTTATCGATTGGGAACGATCGCGTGCGGAAAGTTCGTAATAACGTTGGTCGCGTCGTCGTACCGCAATGTATATGAACTCGCTAGATTATGATCTTTCCGCGTTGCTCTCGTTAAATGCAAATCTCGCGACGGGTCCCATAAACCAAAGGATCGTAGAAGCAATCGACAAACGTGCTAACGACCAGGCTCTTTTTTTTATTGGCAATTTTTCTGTCCAGTTAATATTTAAGAATCGATTCGTACCATCCGTCACGATTGTCCAATCTCGTATGACCATTTTTTTTTTCAAAGTGTCCGTTGTTCGCGAAAGCATCGACGAGAAGCTTCGTCGAACAGAGACGTGGCCGTTCCGGCGATTGCCATGGAAAGATTTACGATCGAGAATAAAATCGTCGAAAGAATTTATTACCGTCACGGCGATTTCGTTATTTTCGAACTTTGTTACGGCGGTGTCGTGTGCTCCACGAGACTAGAAGGGTAAAAAAAGGCAGCTTCTACTTCTCGACAATTTTCTGACGAGAGTATACGCGAGAGAGAAAAAGAGTCGGGGTTTCTTCGCGGTCCAAGGATTCGTGATAAACGTCAGTTGGACGCCGGCTCGTCGTAAAAGATGAGAAACGTTTACGAAGCTGAAGATTCGATTTATAAAACGTATTGCATTATAACTTTAACCATTCGCGCTCCTACGTTGTGCGTGACTCGACGTCTCGTTTCGG
This sequence comes from Ancistrocerus nigricornis, assembly GCA_916049575.1. Classification (NCBI taxonomy): domain Eukaryota; kingdom Metazoa; phylum Arthropoda; class Insecta; order Hymenoptera; family Vespidae; genus Ancistrocerus; species Ancistrocerus nigricornis. The sequence goes on along the minus strand of OU696664.1, from coordinate 34,033,719 downwards.
TCACGTGATAGTAAATTCTTTTGTACCTCCGTCTTAAATAAAAATTATGAAAGGTTAATAGTAAAATCATTCTTTTGGCATCGTGCCCCGAAGTTTCGCGAAGCACCTAACCGCTCCCGAGTAAAGAAAGAAAAAGTACAATATTGTTGTAAAGGAATAAAAGACAACAAAAAAAAAAAAAGAGAAGAAACTCGAAGTTCTCGCTTAAACTTCGTCGCTTTCTCAAGTGTACCCAAAGCGGAAACTTCCGATAGTCTTTACTTGCACTTTCGTGCTTAATTCCAAAATTTCCCCAACTTCGTGTCGCGTTCGCGTACGACGTGCACATTTCAACGCTATAATTACACATTCTTTTTATCGTTACATTTTTATTACACGTTCAAATGGAACGACGATCGTACTCACGAATCGGAAGAACTCGTCTTAGGAAGTAAAGTTAACCAAAAGTCGACTCGACCTACCTGTAACAAAAAGAAAGAACAATTAGTACCTGATCAAAAAACTTAATAAACTCTAATATTATTTTTACTTCCCAATATAATTTTCATTTTACAAAAATTACAAGAACCACCAAAGGTCTTTAGAAACCACGTTTCTATTTTATCAACACGACGTATTGAAAAAAAACAAATTAAATAACTTGCGAGAAAACAAGTAGAGTAAAAGACACGAGCACGTTTTCTTTTTATATAAAAAGAACACAGACGGAAAGTAACGAAGTGACAAGCGGTGTCGAAAAGATGGGTCACGACACCGAAGTCGACTTTATTCCAAACATTATACCGTACTAAACCACGCACACCTCTTTCTCTCTCTCGCTCGTTCACAAATTGCTAAAAAGGTAGTACTCCGGGTCCGAGTTTCCCGAGCGCGAGCTTTTACCCGGCTACCAGAGACGCAAACCACCGGCAACATCGTCACGAGCGTCGCTGGTAACACGACCACTAGCAACCTTTTCCCATCTCCCAGGACGCTTAATTTCTCTCTCTCTCTCTCCTTCTCTTTAGCGAAACTCCATCCCACTCTTACCCTTTTCATTGTCATCCACCGTAGAGACGCTAGGAAAAGCTGCCGGTGGTAGTAGAGAGAAGGCCAAAAAGTCGATCGATGAGAGGAGTCTAGCTTCCTCTGACCAGAAACGAGGTAGAGCCAAGGAGGATGGAAGGTGAGAGCAACCACGAGGAAGAATACGAAACGGGCTAATTGAAGTTGCTCTCTCTCTCTTCTTAGAGGTGGCTTATCTCTCCGGCCGTTTAGCGTAAAACGACGAAACAAACCCGCCGATGCCGTCTAATCGAGTAAGATATTCCTTTTCTTTCTTTTGCCATCTACCTTTCTCTTCGTTCCTAACGATATCAGGATGGAGGATCGACTTGGGAAGAGAGCGCAGTCGAGTTCTCTTATCGGTATCGTAATACTCCGTGTTAAAGACTGCTCGTGATTATCTTTGTTCGCGCGAAGATGGATATAATTAATTGCGTTCCAACGGGAACAATAATGTTTGGATGAACGTAAAAATTGTTTATCGAGGAGACGAGAGTCTTTATTACTTGTGATTAATCGGACATGAGATATTACAAATCTAATAAAAAATTCTCACTTCAAAAGGTGAAGACATCCCCGATTCGTGGATGCGCACCAATAACGTTTCTCAAAGGATTTCGCGGTAAACTTTATTAAAGTTACACCGGATGTCATGCTTTTGATCCAACCTCGACTATACCAACACCTTTCCTTCTTTCATCTTTTACCACCGCTTCTCTTCTTCCTTCTCGTGTTTTTTCGACCGTCGCGTAACAAAGAATTATGTCGGCTCTACGACGACGAGTAAGAAGAACGGCGAGAGAGAGAACGTAAGCTCAAGTGGGTCAACGACGAGAAATCGTAGATTAAAAAATGCCAAGAAGAATTTTCGCGGCTGGAAAGAATAATTCGCGCGAATGCTTTCAACGAAATCATTGGAACGCGTCGCGAAGTGGTTCCCTTCTTCGTAGGTATTTCTTTTGCGAAATTTCGAGCCAATCTTGAAGTAGTAATCGAGGTGAAATCGTATTCAACAAAGTTGGGAACATTTCTATGGGTTTCTGACATTTGCGATGTTCCAAAAATGTCTTTTTTATTACAATACATCATTAATACGATTTCGCTCAAATCGGAAAAGTTACAAATCGGATTCAATCGAATCCCTATCTTATTTCGTATTCCCAGCATCGTTTGAACGTACCCTACCACCCTGTAAAATATTCCTGAGCTAACTCGTTCAATTTGATCCGTACCTCTCGAGCAACGCATCGACGGTAATTGCTACGGTGTTAAATATTTAATGGTAGGTATACCTCGCGTATTCCGATCGTACAACGAAATAATTCGAGGATAAACAAAAGCACGCGCGAAATAGCCGTGCACGCTTCGTTCTCATATGCATCAAATTAAACCAGCTGCGAGAAGGGGCAATAATTATTATCGCATTAGCGTGATTATTTCATATTACCGTTTTATGATAGTTAAAAGAGTAGCATTACTTTGTGACAGTGATATAAAAGATTAATAACATTTCTTCAGAAGCCTATAGATAAAAAAATCTCTGATACTGGAATGTTTTATTTTACAAATTAATGTAACAAAGAAAAAGGGAGAAAATTATCCAAGCAAATAATCCCGCGATGACACCAGGAATCGTGGCAGAGACCGACTAGAAGCGAAACGAGTGGGAAGAGGCAGACGATGGGAGGATGGGAAAAGGGGTAGGGAAAGATGAAAAAAAAAGACCGGATCATTACAGTGTGATTTGAATGCTAAGAGTACCCGCTTCGTTAACGGGATCCACTTGACCCGGTAACGAAACGTAACGATCCTCAATTTCTTTCGTTTCCACGTTTCGGTGGAAGGTACAGGGACGCGGAGGAGAGCCGAGGTTGAGGACAGGGTAACGTTACGTAGGTTTTCCAGCGTGGTAGTGACTACCTACACGTATACATCGCGTGAAACGTGCGTAGACAGGTATGATGTAAAGTCGCACACACGGGGAGTCCGATGTGTAACGCGGCTGGGGTCGATATCCGCGAGGTATCGAAAAAGCCGGTTACTGGAATAAAAATTGCCGTTGCTTTCGGTGTCTATGTACGATGTATACGGGGTGTCTTCAAAATTGATGATCAGAGAAGAGATATTACGGAGGTAAGACCTTGTAAAAAAGGGTGTTAAAAATTGCGAGAGGACATATCAAATAAAACCAAATCTTCGAAACATTGCTCAAAATAACTTACTGTTAAATTCAGACGATATTATCTATCGGTAACAAATTAATTATCTCCGTATCCTGGCTTTCCCTTATTTTATTACAATCAACTAATTTATCAGTTGATCTTTCCCTCGTAATATTGCAGTTTGCAGTCCTTTTATCCTCTCGTTAAAAGATCCTGTTCACTTTAACATACCTCATTCATCCCCTTTTTTCAGGAACACCCACTATAGACGGATTTACAATCGTTCGCCGCAGATACACTTGAAAGTGGATATACGAGCGTGCGGATACAGGTGTGTGGACGCTATATAGATTGATACGTCTCGTCGAGATCGGGCGCGATCCACCGAGCCACTTGACTTTCTTAACCGTCTCTGTGCCGTATAATCCCACGTCCCTGAAGTATACCGGTGCAGATATCGGCTCGTTATGCGGCCGACTCGAAACCGCCCTTCTCCACTCACCCTCCCTTTATCCGCCACTTCATCCTACCGGTCTCCGTCATACAGACTTCTACTTTTGTTTTATGCAGTTTTCCCACCGTGAAGATTCGGCGAGAATTCTTGGAAACGCTTCGAGCATTAATTAACCAAAAGGTCGACAACCTGCAACGATTAAGAGGGTCGTGCTCGGTTAGAAATTTCAGAAAATCATTTTCTACATTTTCCGCAAGTGTGAAATCTAGACAATATTCTCCGAAAGCCTCAAATCGATCCGGAAACAATTGACGGAGTTACAGCGACGCGATAGAAATTTTATTAACGACGATGATCATCCAGAGATCTCGAATCGGGGAATATTTTACGCTCGTTTTCGAAAAATTTTTGTTACACGAGAGTCCCTTGATAATAATAATTTTTTATCCATAACGGTCAATCTTTTTCACTGTCGAGCGAATTACCCACGACGAATTATTCCTACCCGCCAAAACGATTTTTCTTCACGCGGCACGAACGAACCGTTTCATCTCGCGCGGTGGAACGAATCTGTTCGAGCGACATTAAGCGACGGAACGTTCTCGCTACACGCGACATCGTTTGCCAGCTAGCGAACGACCGATTCGCTCGACTTCCGTCTCACAAAGACTTTCGTACCGTTTTCTTGAATCTAAAGAGACCGTGGAACGTCTCGTGGGACTCTTGATTTTTGGAAAGGAAGAGAGAAAAAAGTTCGAACATCGGAAAGTTCCCGGGCGAAGGATGCGAAAAGAAAAACAAGGGAACGTCGCAAGAAAATCGAGCCGGAGCGATCAAACGCGTATACGTTGTTCTCGTCTGAGCTCGCGTCTAGCTTGGCTACTCCGGGAGAGGGTTGATTACAATACATGAATATTCAGTGGTGCGAATCCGCCTTTGCTATTTCTTTTTCCCGAGCTCTCCTGCTAACCACGTGACCACTCTCCCACCGAGTACGCTCCTCGAAGAACTTCGGAAAGCAGGCTTAATTAATTCTCGCAAAAGTAAAATCTTCGTTAACGCCGCTTCGTGCTAATTGGAACAAACGAAAGGTAATACAAGCAAATGGATCGCCAAGCTTTTTCCACCGACACTTTTTTCTATTTCTCTCTTTCGCGTGTCTTCTTAATTCCTTCTCTTCTTTGGCACGAAAACTCGCTCGCGTAACACCGATCGAATAATTCTCTTACGTAATATCGTTCGAAACGCTCGAACGCTTTACGTTTTTGAATTAACGATACGACTTTTCAAAGATACATCGTCGAGACGAGAGTTTCAAAAGTCTCGACTGGAACGTTTAGAAAGTTCTGCCTATCGAACGCACCCACCGTCGTTATGTTAAAATTAACCCTCTATGGGCCCGCATAACTTTGAACTCGCATATCCCCACGTACCTTTTTTTTCCAAATTTTATTTTATTTAGCAATGATATATAATATAATTCCATTTGTAAAGTGTGGTAAACTCGTGTTTTTTTCTAATAAAATATTTATGAAAATTGTAAATTAATGGTTAGTACGTATCGGAAATTTAATTTTTTTTTAAATTTCGCGTAATCTCCTTTTTCCTAGTAATGGGAAAAGGTAGAGAGTTAATTTAGGACATTTGCGAGAGTCACAATTTCGAGATCGCCTAGTGGTACCTTTTTCAAATTTGTTCGACTCCGAATTGACGTACACTCGTCGAGCTTATTTGTATCGTCGTCGAGGAACACCGATTTTTTTAATCGCGACCGAAGCTCCGCAAATTTTACGGTGACAGCGAGAGCATCCATTACGCGGTGAAACGCGATAAATTGGATCACCTAGTTCGGTGCTTTATGATTTTTAATTACGCGCGATCCCTCCTCCCAATTCACTGGCATCCACGAGATGGGAAAAAGCTTTTCCTTTAATATATTCCGGTTTATCGTAGACTCGATCAACTCGTTTGGTTTTTATCCTTTATCGCGCGCGCGTCTTTAACGTCGTGCAAGCATTAATGCGATACCCATCGCGGTAGCTGCGTTGCGGATTACTCTCCACTCATAACTAATTATCCGTCGTGGCTCGTTCGCGGCTCATCAACATCCGATTTAGCACGATCGCTAATAATTGCTTTGGAATTGCCTTTATATCCATGATAGGACTTAGAAAAATGTAAATAACGTTATGTAAATCTCTTTTCTGCGAACTACCTATTTTCCGAGAAAAAACATTTGGAAGATTTATGAGGAAACGAATAAATATGTTTCAATGTTCTACGAAATATACGAAAGCTTAACGCGTATTAAATTTATAACATTTCGGAGAATCGTTAAAGGGGAAGAGCTATGATAAAGAATTTGGCGCACCTAAGTTCAAGATTTGATGTTCGGACTTTGGAGAAACGGCGAGAGAAACGAGCGAAAGAGAGAGAAAAATAGGAAATTGATTGGTCCTATGTATATACGAGCACTATGCCAGCTTAGAAGGATGCTGCGCGGGAGATAAACGGAAGTTCGGAATTCAATCAACGTTTGTCGTTGGTTCGTCTGCCTTTGGTTTACCTTTGTACCTTTGGGTTTATGTAACCGAGGCCGGACAAGCGAAGTTTACGTAGCTAGGTAAACATTCCACGAACGTTAAATTTATGCGATAAGCTATCGAGCCACTCGCTTTGATCGAAACTAATAGTACGCGCGATGTTAAAGCCTCCTACCCAAGTCCACTCCAACCATCACGAGCCGCGGACCGTAAGACTTTTTAAAACGACGCTTCGATTCTATATAGTAATTAATTACATTATTAATCGTTCATTTATGTCACATGTGGTTACACATCATAGACGTAGCGGTTAATTTGTTAACCTCTTGCCTTACTTTAACGAGTCTATCGCGTGATAACAATTTTGGATTTTAGCTTGGATCTTGCTTAGCTATCAATAAGTAGAACGGCAAGGGGTTAATAACGATGTAAACCTATCGATCATCGAATCGATCGAAGCTAGATCAAAGGAAGACTCGAACGTAAAACTTACATTCGAGTTTTACAGCGACAGCGTAATTTCAAAGCCCGGTGGATTCGATACTCGAATTCGTGCTGCTAGATAACGCTGTTTGCGGAACAATCGGAATGCCATAAATTCGTAGTTCACGGAGAAGCTTTGTATTTTCGATTCGAAAGAGACTTCCTCTCCTATATCGGCCATTAAACGGCGTGCGAGAGCGGAGAGATAAAATGTAGGAATATCGAGAGGCCCTTTTAGTCGTACGATTCGCGTTGGTCGCGTTAAGAGAGAGAGAGATAGAGAAAAAAAAAGTTTCGAATCTGTATCTACCTTCGAACGAAAAAGAGAATGGGGGAAGGGAGAGAAACGAAATGAAACGAATCGAATATATTCGAGAGCCTAGACCTCATTTCCGTGCGATGCGTTTAAAACCGAAAAGGAAACAAAGCGGGCATTGTACCAGCACCCCTTTGTCCGGCACGACAAGCAAACTCCAAATTACTCGCGATCTTGGCCGGAGAACGAGAAAAAGAGAGAGGGCCGGGAATACAATCGGTTCGTTTGAAACGCGTCCGCCCGCTCTATACGAGCCACGTCGGACGAAACGGAATAAAATTCCACGTTGCTCGATCATTTGCAACCATGCTGCCGTTACTCTTGGCCGGAACGGGCCGTTTGCAACGCTATCGCTCGGAGCATCGGTTACCTATCCCCTCCTTTTATCTCTACCTCTCGTAGGAACATCGTCGATTTCATTCTCGCCGTTTTCTCGATCGTTAAATTAATCTAATCGACTATAAACTCGACCGCTCCTATACACCACGTGCCACTCTTCCGTTTCAATCGAGATTTATTTCAACTACGGTTTAGTTCGCCGTTCTATTTCATTATCCAGATTTCTATTACAGCCCGAGTCGAAATTTTGACCTCGGTTTGGTCCTCCAAAGATTACCCTCTTTTAAGAGTTTTTTATTTTTGACACTTAAAAATCTACATTTGTAGGGTTTGAAGGGTCAAATCGCGGTTAAAATTTTAACTGGAGAGTTTTTTTTGATTAGTCTCATAGGTTTTATACTAGAAGAATAAACTCGTTATACAGATTTCCCTAATACCTGACACACGTTCTCGATCGTGGCTAAAAAGGGAGTTTAACTTAACCAAAAGAAAATATATTTCTTTGCCTTAGGTAAACTACGGAATGTAATCAATGTGTTAGATATGGAGCCGTTCTACCTCTTGGTCAATGCTTTGTACATATTCCTATCCTTGTTCTACGTCCTTTACTTTCTCTCCTCCTCTATCTCGCGTTCACGAAGCCGTCGATTCTGTCGGCATGCGTAAACGCTTCGGGAATGTTAAATCTATGCAATAACCTATTCCCAGGCAACGTGCACACTCGGTGCACGAGGGGTGGGGCTAATGCGCATTGACGTAGAGGAGAAGTCTACATCGAAAGCTCGCGCAAGCAGCTAATCCATGCAAATGAGCACACACATGCCTGACGGACTTGCGGGAGCCGGTCAAAGGACCTTCCTTCCTTCCTACACTCTCTCTACCTCTTTCGCTCCCTTACGCGATGCTCGTGGCGAACACACGCGAATGAACACGTATGTACCTACATAGGGTGAACACCCAGTCCTCGAGTCAAGGTAGGTACGTATCTCGCGTTAGCTCGACGCTACCCGGTCACGAACTTAGGATTATGGTTTTGCGGCTTTCGTCGCTGCGGTAAATTCGGTCACGCCTTCGATCGGTGATCGTGACTACGAAACTACCAGAGACGAAACACTTGCTTTATATGACTTCGTACTCCGGGAGGAATATTGTTTCTGCTACGTGAAAGTTCAATTTCTGGATATACCTTATTTGTTGGTAACGTGTACGACACTTTCGCAAAGTCGAACCGATCGATCCCGTGAAATCAAAGTTCTGGTCACGTTGTCCATTATATTTTATAAATAATTTGTCATGGGTGTATTTGAAATGTTTATTATTATTTATGAGAATATAACTAACACTAATAGAATTCTGAAAAAAATTATATCGACTCACGAGGTTCCAAAATTCACTAAGCACTCGACTCGTTACATATCGTTATAATAATGTTAAAAAGCGAAACAATTTGTAATCAAAAACGAACAACCATCCGTTCTTCGCCGTTGTATTTCACCCACCACCGGGCAACGTCGGTCGTACCAAACATGATTCATAGTTTAACCATAAATTCACCGCAAGGTGGATGCACCCGGCGAGATCGTAAATCTCGTTAGAATCAATAGGCGACGAGAGGAACTCGAACTCTTCCGTGATGATGTCGTTCCTTCTCTCGAGCCTTAAAAGTCCCGAAGCGATACGACTAACGTATAAAATCCGGCTTATCTCTAGCGTCTTTCGAAACGGTATTATTTCTCTCTTTTTACTCTCGCTGGAAAGAAGAAAAATGTCCTACGCTCGCGTGCACCTAATGCCGCTACTATATTCTACAAATATGCACCAGAAAGTTGCTAAGAAATCCGCTCGGAGTGGATACACCATTATTTTTCTCTCTCTTTCTGATTTTCTAGGTCTCCCGGTTACCGTTCCGCTTTAGAAATATCCACTTCGGTTATATCTCACGAAACATGAAAATAGCGATATTCTTATACAATGTCCACAAAAGGAATCATACATATTCCGTAGAAGGTTACATTTATTAACCAGGGACAAGTTGAAAGGGACGAAAACTAAATTTACGACCTAAATCGTTGAGCATCGTCGTTAAAATTTCTTCATTCTTCGCGGCTTTTCATCGTCGTAGGACGATAACGCGCTGCCGTTCGATCGTTAACTCCCTCCTAACCGTGTTTTAACATTCTTTCGAGACTCTTATCGCTGCGTTATAATCTATCGCGTAATCTCGGATACGACGTCGTAAATTTTCAACCTGTTTACGGTATACCCCCTCGAGGGATTTATAATCCAGATTAGAAAAAAATTAAAGCTCGCTTTTTAAAAATTCTGCCTCTCCATCGATCTCTCGATTTATTTTTTAGTAGGTATCTTTGTATCCTCCGGCGAAACTTTGCGGTCACGGTGGGTTTCGTCGAGAGGAGTATCAAGTCCACTCGTTATTTTCCCAAACTTTCGTTTCTATTTCCGAGAGCACCGACTCGCGTCGAAGAACCTGCTAAAGGAAATTCGATCGAACGGGAACCTGTCCGATTTCTACGAAACTAATTCCGTGGATACGTAGGTACCTCCTACTCTTACCGCGAGGCTGGCCACGGTAGTGGTATTTCCAGAGGAGAGTAATTATTTCAGACGAATTTCCGTTTCTTTGCGGAAACTTTTCGGCCAGCTTTTGGTACACGGTCTTTCATGGAACTCCGAACGTCCGATGCACGGCTTTAAGTTATCGATACCGACTCCTACATGTGTACATATGTACAAAGAAAGACAGAATAGAAAACCCGTATATCGACGTGTACCATATGCTTGCATTCGTACAAAGTCGCGAAATATCCAACCTATCTTCTTTATTTATTCAAAAGCACAGTTAAGTCACCGTCCACGTTTCTCTACGATCCGACAAAGAAGGAAAAAGGAAGATAAGAAGAAAAGGAGAAGACGGACCCGGTGAACCAAATAGAGTTTGGTTAAAGCAATAATTCTTTTAAAAGTTTCGCGATATTGGAAAACCGTAGAAGCCGTCGTCGGCGAAAGTCGTCTAGAATCGACGACAAGACCTCGGCCTTCGAATAACAAGAAGCCCAGGGGCTGAATTCAAGTTTTCTTGTAAACCAAACGGAAACGAAATCCGATTGATACCGGAAGGTATTAGCTGGGCTGAAAGGGGAACGCGTACCCGAGGGTACCTACGCTACGTTTGATTGTATGGATTTATTCTATATATATTTTTCTTTCCTATATCGTTCTACCAATTTCTACCGTTCTTTCTCCCAGGCTACCAAAGTAATTTTATAAAATTGTTGTTACGACGAGACAAGAGTTTTCAATTTTATCCTGCGAGTATCGTGCAAACATCAATAGCACTATCTCCTACATTTTCATTTCTATTACAAAATCGCTGATAGATGTGCTACCGAAACGACTTCTTAATCTATGGGATTTACCATGAGCAATAAACTAAATCTGGAAGGATGAGAAAAGAAACTAGGGTATGAAACGACCGGATCAGATTTTATCGTCGCAATCGGTCGACTTACGGTGATGCCGATTCCGAATAGCGCAGGAAATCTCTCTTAAAAAGTCGGAGAGTATCGACGTTGTAGAAAAGGAATAAGAGCTGAAATAAAGAACGTGCTATTTTTGAAGCAAAAGAGGGTTGGAACAATTTCCCCAAACTTTTTTCCTTCCCCCTTTTCACCCTCCTCGTTTCTAAGATCGATCGAAGACACGAGTCAGAACTCGTCCTGCGTGGAAAGCTAAATAAGCATCGAAGTCTTGGCCGAGTATCCTATCCGAGATCTCGTAAACCGGGTAAGCTAGTCCATTACGGTCGAACGTCACGTATCCTGGAATCGAGCTACAAGTGTTTCCACCTAACACGCTTTCTTTCGTCTCCAAACATCGTCGAACGATCGTGGTTTGTAGAAGGAATCGATAAGGGTTGCCTTGTAATTTCCTTCGACGCCTTATCCGATGTTCCTTCCTCGATAATCGATAGTCGATAGAAAAAGTATCGCCGGTTTATTTCCTGGAGGAAGTTAAGATAGCTTCTAGCTTTCAGAAAAATTCCTTGAATTATTGCACGATACACGCTCACAATTTATCTTCCAACGACAAAGATTCTTTTTTCCAAAATCTATTGCTTCTAATGAATTTCTATCAAATGTTTTACACCTTCGTTAAAAAAACCAATGAATGTAAAACAAATCTCTACTCCCATACTTCGATTCACAAAAGTTCTACCTTCTTCGCTAGTACAAACAATTCCGAATCGTAACCTCGTAGAATTCCTAACCTCAAAGACATCTAAAACTTTTCTCCTCGTATAATCACGCACATCGCGGGGCAAAGACCACATCGAGGAAGATTCTCGGGAAAGTAGGCAAAGCTTCGAAGAGAGATAAGAACGGTCGAGAAAAGAAAGGTCCGTTGAAGAAGTCGTCGCAGCTTCGACAAAAGTCCGTGCTCTTCCGTAGAAACGCGCTCGAAAGGCGGTATATTACGTTTGCACGAAGTTACTCCGTTGGTAGAGTCGCTGGCCTTACGCTTGTGGTAGTAGTTAATGGTGCTCTGCAATTTAGCGCAGCGCCGACGTTCAAAACTCTAAAATCGTTTACGACGTCTGGCGAGGCAGCCAGTGGTTGCTCCCTCTCTCTTACCCTTCATATATATACATATATTCGTGAGCGCACGCGCGCGTTCCACCGAAAGCGACGACGTTGTCCACTCGCTGCCGCTCTTCTCGCTGATTAACCCGTCCAATTCGAGTGGACAATTTCGCTCTCGTCTCTCCTAGTCGAATATATACACCCTCCCTTCCCATCAGAAACCCTCCCACTACTACCCGAGCTACTACCTTCGCGGCAAGCGTTATAGAAGCGTGGATTTACAATGCAAATTCTTCGTTTAAATAAACATTGACCGAAGCGGATCGAGGCTGAAACGCCACGACGATGCTTAAACGCCATACTCTCCAACCCCTGTTCTCTTGTTCGGTATATAGGTATATATAAATACACATTTCACTCTTTTTCTTATATCTGCTACCTACTCGGTCGATGCACGAAAAGATAGTTTTTATATGTCTCGAAAAATTTGTACGGTACGACGTCGAAAAATTTAGTCCAGCGATGCATATTCAACGTCGCATTGCCTCTAAACTCGTTTATCTCGTGATAGCTCGGTCAATTGTCACCGATCATTCTCTACTTCTGTCTCTCTATTTCCGTGCTCATTTGTTTTTGGATGCGCAATTCGAAACCTTGCCGTCATCGTTACTTTCTATGATTATTCATCGACTACGGTGACACGAAAGTTCGACTCGTTAAGAGTTGGTTAGTTATAGTTGTTAGACTTTGCGTCGAATACGTACTTAGGTATACCTAACTCTTCGGACGTTGAAGTAACGATATTCGCTATCAGCTTTCCTTGGGTTCCGTTGCATTTTCTATTAGGGGTTTCGCGTAAAGATACGAATAGATCTGTCACTTTATGGATCTAATAATAAAATCGCATCGAAAGAGAGACAAAGGGTCTCGAAATACAAAGATCAAATACAAAGAAACAAAAGATTGAGTCGACTCGATGTCGATCAGTAGGTGCATCAAAAATAAAAGTCACACGCGTCAAGAAAGCCATAAAAGATTATCCAAGATTAAAAGCTTGATTACTTGTCTTCCTAATTATCGTCATTAAGCATGTACTATAAATTTGCGTTAATCACGTTGCGTTCGCATTCCACGATTCGTTCGGTCAATTATGTAACTCCGTAATTGAGACGGGAAGACAGCGTAGACGTGGATCTAGCTGGTGGATTTTCGAAAGACGCATCGCGCTTTGGAATATCGTTAATGAGCCAGCGAGACGCGTCCGCGTCAATTAAGACGCCAGCCGTCGCCCGCTAATGGCCTTCCCGCTATACGGTTCGGACGAGCGCAAAATATTTATCGCGATTATGACAATGACTTGGATAAGATTAAAGCGTCCCGGAACGATTATGACTTTGGATGTTTAACCGATGATGAGAAAATTTGACGGTTCGGCTTAATAACTTAACAAATAACTATGAATTCTATTATTAACCCCTTGCGTTATAATATCGAGTTAGACTCGTGATATAAATGCCAAGACAAGGATTAGAAGCACGAGTCAGACTTATTATGTCATTTATTTGCTTTTTAATGTTCATTAGTCTTTGTTCGAACAAGCTTGTTATTCATTTTTTCTTAATTTCTAGTACGAATTTGCTAATATAAAGCTAGGTCATTTTGAATGATTTCGTGCCTCGACGATATGTATCGTTCTAACTTTCGTATGCTTCACCGCACGAAACGTTGTATTCACGATTAGGTTAATAGTAATATCTGTTTAAAATTGTAACGATGTGTAAGCTAATGCGTTAATTTAGCTTCTGCATTTTGCTTTTAATTGTGATACGTTGCACGATAATCTGTTTCAAATGTAAATTAACGTAAGTAAATCATGAACACTTCCATTTGTTCTATGCATAAACGAATTGACGCTTATAAATATTAATTTTTTGTTGGTTTACTCAAGTAAAATTTGCCAAGCGACACATTTACAAATTCTGGACGTTACCCTTAAATAAAATTCCACCGAAACGTGGGCAAACGAGCTCGTTATACCACTCGCTATCTTCCTCGAGAACACGTAGACACTACCTACCGCAAGCGTGGTCTATTGAGAAACGGATGTGCGAAAGGAGGAAATCAAAGACAAAGATTATAGCACGTACTCGAGACTCCTGGGGTTGTAGGAGGAACGGGAGGGAAGGAAACGGACGAAAAGGGAATAAAAGCAAGAGGATGGAGTGGGAGTAACCGAAAGAGAGAGAGAGAGAGAGAAGAATCCATTCGTTAGACCATGCGATTTTCGCTACGGAGGTAGTCTAATTACCTTCTCTAAGGTAATTAATGCGCGAGAAAAAAGCTCGGCAATGAAATAACGAGGAGAGCGAGCAAAAGAAAAAGGGAGAGGGTGAAAAAGAGAAAAGGAGAGTAAGAGAGAGAAGTTCGTGCGGTTTTCTCCAGGATTTTTGCCGCTGTCACCGTACGAGCATTAACAACGGTGCATGTAGGAAGGTGTAACGAGAACGGGATGTCTCGTTTCGACGATTTCTCCTGTGTTAAGCGTACCACCGTTGCTACCATAGGTGGTAGTAGAGCTAGCCAACAACCCCCGTTCGACGGCTGAAATATCGTCGTCATAAATCGCTCGTCCGGTCAGCCGAGCAGCGATTGTATTATAAAATGCTCCTAAATTAATTTCGATTCTGGCAGAGAAAGTAGCTCTCTCTTCCTCTCGTTGCACTATCGTACGAAGCTTGTACCACGTATATACGTATATATCTCCCTTTCTTTCTCTGGTTGGTTTCGACACTCGCCAGGAGCGCACGCGTCCGAGCGCGCGGTTATTAATTATCTTCGAGTGGATATTGAAATAGGAATTTACGAGCAACGGAGAGCAATATCGTATCGTTCCTCGCGTTACGAATGACATTCTGGGATATTCGCTGCGTATTCTACGTTCCTGGGTTTTTTTTTTTCTTTTTTTTCCCCCATTTTTTTGGTTTCCTTTTTTGTCGCGTTCTTCTTCATTTTTCAAAGCATCCTCCGGCGCGTACTACATGCGAAACCACTTTAATTCGTCGCTCGATCGTCTCTACTCTCTTTTACTTCTCTCTCCCTCTCTCTCGACGAGCTCGCATCGCGTTGTGAATTATGCAACGATGCGCGAGCGAAAAATGCGAGGAGCGAGTGGTACAGAGAGAGAAGGCTCGATATTATCGTCGTGTTGTTGAGAAAGCGTTCTAGTTGCTGAGAAACGTTGAATATCGACGAGAAGCAAATCGAACGGGAAAATTCGGTTGTACGTATGCTGAAAATCGATACCCTCGGCTGAATCTCGAAATCTTATCTCTGTCTCTTGCTCCGTTGTAGGAATATACAAATCGGTTAAAGAATTCTTTTGTTCTTTGGTTCTCCCGTGAGAACGGCATTTGTACGTTTTCTTGGATGTCGTCTTGAAACGATTCGCGAACACCGGGCTTAAGGTTTTTGTACAAATTCGGGATATAGAAGTTTCCGTGCTGTTTCAAGTATCGCAAACTCGGTCATTTTCCCGTTGTTAAAGTATAACGTTCACCAACGGGTAAGTAGAATCGTCGAACGTCGTACGAGGATTGTAGAAAATTTAGTTGTAACTTCTCTAACGATCGATGACACAGATTTATTTCGCTGAAATGTATTCCAAGATAGTATAGAGGTAACGAAGTTCGATCGCGATTCGAGTACAAGCGCAAATCGTATTTTCGCGCGCTCTCAACCGAGTAAATATCTGTCAACGACACTTCATTAAGATGCATTCGATGTTGCCCGGGACACACCCGCGCGTGAGTTACGAATGGTTAATTAATCTTAGAAAGGGAGATAGGGAGAGAAGCTTCGAAGGAAGATCTCTCTACGATGGTATAAAGTTCGCGAAACCGCGAGGGAAGCTCGATTAAACTCTCTCGGATATCCTTGTAAAACCGACGACGAGAAATCTCGATTCTTAAGGGGTTCGCCATGATCGTCGTAGAGAAAGTATTAATTTCTCACCATTGCGTAACGATATCATGATGCATACATCAGGATTTTTGTCAAAAATCGATGCACCTCGAATTTGACCGATCAAATACTTGTTCGAAAGAGAAAAGTCTCCTCTTTACGAATATGCAAGTCTCGTTTCGATAGGATGGCTGGTTGGAAAGATACAGCAGTTTTAAGCTTCAAAACGACCCATACTCCGACACTAAAAAAATTTATTTTTCAACACTCCGCAACGATATCGAAAAACGGACAACGGGACAGTATTCTGCATGCTTTCTTCTTTAAAATGAGTCATTAAACATTGAAATCGGCGGTGGTGACCATTTTGTCAAAAATCATGATGCATAGGTCAGGATTTTTGTCAAAAATCGATTGTATCAAATTTGTACATTTCATGCTGCCGCGGAATAATGTCAAACATTAAAAAAATAGTGATTGAAATATTTCTACAAGTTATTTAATTAATATGATTGTACCAAATACTTTCTAAATTCACTGTACTATACAATTACGTCTCACGAAACGTGATTCGTCGTTCGGAGAAAATATCCCGACAAAGGACAGCGTGCCTCGAGAGGGGACGTGCGAATTTCGTAGACGATCTATCTTGCCTGGAGCGAAACGTAAATCGGTCGCTCGTCCGATGGAGTCGTCGTAGTTATCAGGGATTTCAGCATAGCTCGTCCTTTTACCGTTCAACGATCGCAATCCTAAACGCGACTGCGAGGAGAAGGCGCACGATGATCGACGCGTCGTAGTACGTCGATCGTTCGACCGAGATCGTCATAAACTTCTGTCGAGTACGAATCGTACGAAGTGATGAAGCTTTTGTACCTTTCACGAGAATGAGAAGAGAGAGAGAGAGAGAGTGGGAAAAGAAGCCCGAGGGCAAACGACTATTCTCCCTGGTATCTCGTTTCGATTCGATATCCTGTCGAGGGAACACGCACGCACACACATTCGTATAACCCCGATAGTTTGACTTAAGTAGTAAATTATGATGTATCCGTGTTTCATCTCTCTCTGTGATACCTTGCAATTCCCTACGATCTTTGACCGATAAGGGCTACCTTCCGTACGATGTCTCGCGTGGGAATAACACCCTTCCACGATTTTCCTTCGGCGAGAAAAATGTTGGAACGCCTGGCAATATTTAATAATTTACTTTGGATCGATACATACAACGTTGGATATTTCGGGAATTTTTTTTAACACGAATTCGCGATCACCTGATTTTTTAGCCTTATTCCTTTAATATCTTCCATTATTTGTATCTATGATTTCTTAATTTTTAAATATTTCTTTAAGATAATTTTAGACACCGTTCCATTGAAAAAAAAACACGACTTCGCGTTGTGGTATAAGCTAAAGAGAAAGGGAGACAAAGAACGACGTATCTCGAGACTATCCCCATGAGAAATTCAACATATTCGAAATTCAAGGTATGGCGGAAAGACAACGTCGGATTAATTTGACATCTTTACCATCCGTCTGTCAAACTCGGCGAAAGCGTTACACCGGATTAAATCCTGGATATGTTAAGCCAAAATATGCTATATGTATTACACATATATATGTACCTACGTCGACCTAAATAAACCATTGACATTTTGCAAGATTACATTCGTTTTAACTTTTAACCTTTACACTTTCTTCGAGTTACCTCCGTTACTTTACCGTTAAAATTTTTAATCGTTCCAAATCGTAATAGAACAAATCGAAATAATTTTGAAGAAAATATAGAAAAGGAACGACGGTATTAAATAATCGATGTCCTTTCGTCCGATCGAAGCTTAGCTATTCCGAGATTCTTCCTCGTTCGCTCTCGATTTATTCGCCTAATTTTGCAAATCAGCGATCTCTCCATTGACGGCTCGAACGAATTACGTTGTTTAAGTGCCGCTACATCGGTGCCACCCTACCCACACTACCAGCCGGCACACTCAGCCATTCCTCTTGGCTGTCTCCTCCTCGAAGAGAAATCGACTTCGCGGGCCAACCAACGAACGAACCAACCAACCAACCCACGAGGACGATTCCTCGACGACGATGGAAATCTCTGTCGCGGCCAATTTCACTCGCGGAGCTCGTAATTCTCTTTTCTTCTCTCCTCGTTTTATTATCTTCGTAAACCCGTCCACGTCAGGTGCATGTAATTTCTCGAAATAGGATGTCGGGAAGGCATTACGCGAAAAAGAACCAACGACGTCCTTCCTTCCGTGCGACGAAGAATGTCGCGGTGATTACGATATTGTGCGTTCGTGGTAATACAGGCGATGTCTTTTTTACTATGATTTATGTATAAACGCTTGGTTCGGGGAGAAACGTCCGACAAAATGCGTATAACGTAAGAGTCGAGACACGAGTAAAGTGAAATACCTGCGCGTTTTCAACAATTCACCCATTTGCATCGTTAGCGTATATGTACGCACAGTTTATCTGGCTATTATTAAAAATAACTCAAAGATTAAGACTTTAGAATAAAATATAATAAAACGTAATCTTAAAATATAATAAAACTATTTAGAATTTGTATACTTAGGCTTAATAGAAAAAAAAAAAAAAGTAGTGATACGGTTACTACGAACTGGTAATTTGTAGTAATGACCGAGTAAACAGCAAACGGGCTAATACTATTACGAAATAATTTTATATAAATCTGTACGTCCATCTAATCGCAGTTACTTTACAATTTATATTCTTCATATAAAATAAAATTTAAAAAATCGCATTTCATTCACCTACGAGCTTCACAGTATTTAACTTGTTCTAGAGAGACAAAGGAATAATACATATTTCATTCTTTAGCCAATTTCCTGCCGGCATTCGCAACGACAAGCAGAGTTCGGACTGGCAAGGAGGAAATCGTTCCGCACGGCGAGCTGTTTCGTTGCGTTCGAGACGGTTTATTGTCGCTATTACGACAGGAAATAATTCCAGATTGAAATTGAGCAAGCAATTTCGGCCGGGCCGAATGGCCGTTTCGCGGAGAAACGCTATTCTCCTAAAGATGACTGACTGGAATAGCTTTGGTACAGTGATATACGATGGGTTTATCATCGGTCATTATAAACCATGATACGATTCGTTGTCTAACTTCAAGCTCGGTGTATAACGTTCAATGGAAATCTGGTTACATTGTTATGCTTCGTTCTCGCGATATGGCATGGATTTGTCGGAGTTATAGTAACGTTGAACGATATCGTAAAATCGTTCTTTTAATTATTAATAAAAATGTTGGCTGTAAATATTACGAAAAAAGAATCTTATTCCACAAATTAATTACGAGTAGGTACCCAAAAATGTCTCAAGCCAAGATACGCGCCCGTCCTCCTCGATGCCCTAACAACGACAGACGTATCGTTGAACAAACAGTTACCCAACGAATGTAAACACGGTTACGCGAGACATCGAAAACCAAACGTGTGTTACAAGTTCGATTCACGCGAATCGATAAGCTCGAAAGTTCAAAAGGATTGAACTTCTTTTCAACCCGTTCTCGCAACCCATACCAACGAAACCTCCCTTTTGAGATCGCGCTTCTACCTTTCTAGAATAGAAATCTTGGACTTTTCACGCCCACACACATTCGTTCGAATATATACGCTCGCGTCTTTAATATTTTATCGACGACATTCTAAATAGATTCCTTCTCCCTTTGGCAAATGCCCCGATGGGATGAGAAATGCATTGTTGCGAAGTGGCACCTGCTTCTTCTTTCTCGAGCGCGTCTACACGCTATTATAGAAGGGGATGCAAGGTGAAGAGGACCGTCAGAGGGTTGGAGTTCGATTCTAGATGACGAGAGAGAAAAAAAAAGAGAGGGTGGACCTTTCGAAAGAGGTTGCGATATCTCGGCAGGCTCTCGAGTGTCATCGAGTCCGCGCGTCTCTCGCGCTAAAAGATGATACGACACGGCGAGCCCGAGTGATATTTTAATAATCTTATTAGAGATCCTATCGTTCGTGCGAAACGACGAAAATTGTAGGTTTTTTTTAACAAACAATTTTTTTTCGTAAAATTCACAACAATACGTTCGACTTACCGCGAACGGCCACCTCGTCGACTTGTCGCCATTACGTACCTGAAACATAGAAAGGGAATACCTTTGTTTAATATCATGGCAAAGTGTATAAATTTGGAATGATAATGAAGATGAGAGTTTCCTAGCGATCGATTCGCAGTATTCACGCACACGACGCGTTTGGTTAAGCGCTCACGTTTTACGCGACAATAGTTCTCTGATTAACAATACCGAGGCAATCAACTTTTTATAGAAAACCAGAAGGAGAATTGAAAGAATGATTATTTCGTTAATAATACCATTTTAGACGACAATGAAATAACGTTCTCCTTGTTCGATAACAAGTCCATAAATATGTCCCAGCTATTCAAACTTCTATTCAATCGAAAAAGTTGCAATATCTCGTATATCGACGTTAAAAATGGAAAAGAATCCTCTTTCCCAAGCTACAATTACGTTGAAACGATTCGAAAAAATCTTCGAGTCAAAAGACGTCCTTAATTAACACACTCATATGCATAGAAAAAAAAAAAAAAAATCGGAAAATCGATCGTTATCGCGTCTCTCCCTCTCAAAGTACGTCCCATTTTCTATTTTACCTATTCACTAGCGGTAACCCAGGTTAGAGCAGCCACAAATGACTCTGATTATTCCGTTCGAGAGTGCGAACGCGTTCCGCGAGGAGGGTTTCAACGAGTGAACATACAACACATCGTTGACCCGTTGTTTAATGGTCGTTGGATCCGGTTGCAATAATAATGTCTACGGGTTCACTAACCCAACGACTCGACTCGTACGTAATTCTAGTTTCCAGCAGGTAGGCAAGCACGAGAAGTCAGAGACCAACGAATGAAAGACGCGTTAAAGGTGAGCTAACAGCACGGAAACTGTGTCATCGTTCCTGTCAATTTAAACCGTCGTTCTTGCTCTCTCGCAATTATTATCACGAACATCGTCATTGTATGCACCTTCATCGTAATCATCGTCGACGTCATCGTCATTATTATCACGAGTATCTTGTTTAAAGGGGGCAGGTATATCGAGAAATACGCGAAACATAGACCCAACGCATCGTTCGCGTCCCGATCGATGTAGGGTCGTTCGGGTATAACCACATCGGCGTTCGAAAATCTCATTGTAGCTAGAAGCCATTTTCAGGATGGTGGTGGGATCGTACCACCACCGCCGATGAAAGTGACGCTATTGAGTGGGCCTGAAGTTCGGTGGCAACGTTAATGACGTTGCTCGGAGACACCGAGCGATTTCAGGCCAAATATGAAGCTCTTGCCTCCTGCTACGTTTCTCTCGCTCTCTTCTTCTTGGGTAAGAAGGACGGAGAGAGGTATGGCTACCAAGTGAGGTAGTAAGAGAGAGAGAGAGAGAGAGATACGTACGTTGAAGCTCTCGCAAGCACGCTCTGCAAGCGAATCCTGAAATATGCAACGGACTATCATAGTCGTATACCACCCCAAGCTCAAATCCCGTGACTCCTCTATCTCTCTATATCTCTGTCTTCGTCTCTCTCCTTGTTCCTCATCGCGTCCACTCCAGTGCAGCGCAATTGCGCCCCTGTACTCACGTTCCACGGTGCATGTATGTATGT
Organism: Ancistrocerus nigricornis; assembly: GCA_916049575.1. Lineage (NCBI taxonomy): Eukaryota > Metazoa > Arthropoda > Insecta > Hymenoptera > Vespidae > Ancistrocerus > Ancistrocerus nigricornis. The sequence continues at coordinate 34,012,148 of OU696664.1, read as the reverse complement.
ATGTACAATGAACCGAATAGCTTGGTATACGGTGTATCTACCAAGGAAGACGATACTAATGCGATTCTCGACGATTCGCCATTACACGTGAACAGGAACGATCCTTCGAAATAATTGAGAGAGAAGGGCGATCGTTCCGTGATGCTGCTACTGCTTCGTGATGCCTCGTCGTGATTCGAGAAATCACTCGAAAGTTTCGGGATATGCCGAGAATGAAACGTCGAGGATGGAAATTCCGAGGCTGGCTGCGAAGATGGGGCGAATCTGCTAAATCGTTGCTCGGTTTTCTATTCGTGCGTAAAATCGCATAAAGCGTGCGTACTTCATCGACCATCGGCCTTTCACGCTCCGTTATTTTATATTTTTAATGTTACCGTTTAATCGGGAACGGTTTTTTTTATTAGAACGGAAGGATGAAATTTTGTTTCCTCGGAAAAAGATTAAGTAGTTCGGTTAGATTTTTGTTTTTTATTTCAACGTTTTCTCCTTCGAGGCAAACCGTGAAAAACTAAGGGGAGATCTCGAAATTGCGGATGCGGCAGATTTATAAACGTGTTAAACGCATTAAACGCAAAACCACGAGGTATTCGCGCGTAACGTCAAATCCGTTTGAAAGCGGCTCTTCCATAAAACATTCGCGCGTGCTAATCGTTGAATTCTGATAAACGTAATAGTCTTTAGCTTTATCGCACGTTAAAATGTGTAGAGTAAGAACGTATCTTCGACTCGTCGAAACTTTTTCTCGGATTCGAAGAGAACGCTCGGCCGAAGCTTTCAAAAATTACGAATTTTCGGTACTTTTTACGGGATCTCCTCTCTCTCTCGTTCTCGAAAATTGTCATCCATGCGTATTACATTCGATAAAAGAAGTTTCCCGTTACGGGGAAAACGATTTTAAAATATAACAACGAACGAAGGCACGCACGTAGGTAGCGATGCATTTATGCTCCTGGCGGGACGAAACATTTTACACGATGACGTACGAATTATGAAACCGTAATGCTTTGTAATATAATTTAATGCGATGTAAATTGTTGTTCGACGGGTCCTCGCAATCTACGGTTCCTTTCCCGTGAAACACCCGGACCATATTCGCGCGTTATCGATTATTAACACAAAATGATATGGTAACGAGATGTGCTAGAGCACGATTCGGATCGACTTCGTACCAGCTACGAAATTTTATTCACCGAAATTGCGCGTGACGTTAAAGCTTCGTTAAAACCTTTCAATAAAATCGATTGTGAAACGATTCGTCGATCGAACGAAGTATGCCGTTGGAATCTGTGATTATCGTAACTACGATCGATCGAGAAGAGAGTTCCGGAGAAAATTGTGCGAATTAGCTCGAATGAAAAAAAAAAAGAAGATTTTTCAAAAAGCGTTACGGAATCTTTTTTTCTAACAAAGTTGTACCAAAAACATTATTTTGCAAAGGATGGAATAAAAAAAGTTGCCACAGTCTCGCACGTTCAATTTTTTCTTTCTCCCCTAGGACGAGGATATCGAATTATCTTTTCGCGCGTCACGCGAGAGATAATTTATGCGACGTGCGTCGTGACAGGGGCGAGCACAACGGCATATACAACGAAGCACGGAAAGAAATTCATTCGTTTTTCGCAATCGGCGATTTTTCAGCGATGAAAACCGACGGGAGCGTGCAACGGAAATAGAAAAGCTGGGGAAAGGTAGAAAAGCTCGGGGAGAGCTAGTCGCGTCCCATTTTCGAGTCGCTCGACGCCGCCGTCTGACCCGGGTGCTTTGACTTATTATATTTTTGATACGAAAGACACTCGACGACTCGAATGCTCGCACGAGCGCACGCGCCGTTGTCGTCTTGCTAAATTACAACGCGTTTGCGAGACGCGGTTCAGGTAATTGCGGATTTCTACACGAGTCGGTCTTTGTCCCGTGAAAGGCCGGAAGAAGAACTTAATTAAAGCATTTCGTTGGTGGTACGTACGACTCGACTTCTAACAGGAACGTATGCTTCTTCGTGCGTGTTTGTCCTCCCCCCGAAACAGGGAAGAAAGAAATACGAGGGAGGAGAAAGAAAGTCGAAAAAGAATCGTGACAGTGATTAGGAGATGTAAAAAAGCGCTCGACTTTTAGATGTCGCACGAATTTTTTCCAATTACGTTCGAACGGACGTACTTACGTATCTCTCAGGGAAGTAAAAGAATGTTCCAAATTTGATGCAGTTATCGGATACAAAAAGATTAACGCGTTTAATGCCATTGTCATGATGCATTTGAAATTAGTGATTGCATTGACTTCTTAAAATCGAGAATTGGTATAGTTACCTAATATAAAAAATATGATAGCGAGTTCGTTGCTCAACGTGTTAAAGATAAATGCTACGAAAATTCAATTACAATCGCACGAAGAGAAAGGGAGAGACAATAAGTTACGCGTTCTCTTCCTTCGGTCGATATGCAAAATATTAAAAAAGCCAAGAAAGGAGAAGGAAGGCAAGCAAGAAATACGGTGGAACGTTTCGTGAAATCGCTGGAGCGTGTCGTTCGGTCGAATCTGCATTTGATATGGCGGGGTCTCGAAACGAGGGGTTACGATGACCCGCAAAAGCGAGATAAAAATCTTCCCGGTGGTGGTTTCGCGTAACTCTACGAGGAACACTCCGGGGTAATAAGATGGCGCACAGTGGCTTTGTTCTAACAACGACGTCTTTGGTATAAACGTCGGGGTAACATTATTGCTCGACGTTCTCGAGTCGAGTGGGAATCGCTTAACGGCGAAGCTGAAGAAAAGTGCGGTGGAACGACGAAGGGAGAGAAAGAATGTCTCGGACCCTAGCCAAGAGATTGCTTCCATTCGGAGATAGGTGGATGAACACTTAAGATGAGGAAACCGTCATTTCGAAGGTTCGCGCGCAAGCTTTTCCGTTAGCCCGCGGCTGATAAAAACTCGGATGTACTTTCTCGATACGAGCAACGAGTCGACCGAACCACGGAAGAGCTCGGGAATCGATCGGGAAATCGGAGGAAATCGAAGCTCGCTTCTCTTGGGACGATTTTCTCGTACACGGTCGCAAAATCAAACTGTATTTCAGATTCTACGAATAAAATCGGAAACCGAACGTATAACGTGATTTTTCATTACGGACGTACCGAGCTAATACATTTCCGAATACATATGGAAAAGCGAGTCGTACGTTTCCGATGATAAACTTCTGAGTAACCTTAAAAATTCGTTATTGCGTCTTGGAAAATGGTTAAAAGATGTAACGAAATAAGTTCTATGGCAAGCAAAGAAAATCAACAAATAATACATATGCGTGTATCCATAGATATAAATACAAATAATCGTCAAACAAAACGGGAAAACGGTAACAGGATTAAGAGTAACAATAGAAGACGGAAATGATCTATTAGAATCACGGACGTATGTAGGTATATCTACTCTATTTGCCTCTATGACGCACATTTCTCCTTTATTTCATTTCATTTCCATATACGCGAATATGTTTCATGTCCATGGAGAACCACCACCAAACGTCATCGGGTCGTGTCTCCGATAAATTCCGACGGCACGGAAATCGAAATTTACGAAGCGTATGTTAAAATTTCATTCGCATATATGCTTTGCAACGCTGCCCGATTGACCGGTTCGCAATCCGTCCGACGAACGAACTATTTTTCTTTTTCGATTTCCAGCGGAAATAAACCTTCCCTCTGCTTGTTTTTTTCACTTTCCCCCTCCTCGATACATCAAGGGAAGGTTGACTCTTTCTCGCTGCATCCATCGTCGATATTCTAATCGCGTCGAATAACGCTGGGGTTATATGCACCTCTTCCGTTATTTCGCGATAACTCTCTCGAAAAATACGGTTGGTTCGTACGTGTGCATCGTTCGTTCGATTATCGATGCAACTTGAATTTTTCATTTTTCCACGCATGTTTTGTATCAAATCTTGATCAAAGAAATTATCACACGTATTTGGTGTTGTATACCTACCACGTCATCCGATGTCGCATGCCACAATTATGAATTCATCGAACGTAATTGTCGGTCAGCGATGTTAATAATCCCAGTCTTAGACGTGTCAACATGTCATTAATTCCCAGGAGTCCCACCAATGACATCCACGATTCTATTCGTTGCGAACCAATCCCGTTCGAGCGAATGCCACGTTCTCGTCTAGCTCTTTCCAAGAAAGGCAAGAGGGAATATCCAAAAGTACGGAGAAAGAATAAAAGAGATCGATATTCGATAGAGAAGCGATCCGTAAAATCAGTTCGCTGTTTCAAGAAGAAAACGACTTGTCCGATCGTCGTTGGAAAACGACACGCGTTACGGACTTTAGCGAGAAACGCATCGAGGGTGGAAAGAGATAAAAAAAAAAAAAAAGAGAGAATAAGGAAGACGAGAAGAGACGAATCTCTGGAGTTCGCGCATCGAGAGAAGGACAAGAGGGAAATGAGAAAAATTGAAGCATAAAATTGCATTTGCCGGTGGTCCACAGGTGCGGAGGCTGCGAACGCGCGCACGTAACCGCTCCAGCGTGTCACCGCCATTACCGGCATTTCTCCCACTCCTCGCCGTGACTGGTTTTACCCCACCACCGCCGACGCTATCATCGCGACAGCACACGGCGAACATAGCCTGGCAGAGCGGTGAACGCTCGGACAATGTTTGCTCGTTTAAAAGGCCGACTCTGGTTGGCGCTATAATCAAATTTGCGCGGCGGGAAAATATGACCGGACTCGGTTTCAATTCGGAAGACGACGGAGACCGAATGGGAGCGTGGCTTACCGCGTATGCATCGTTTGTTCGATGAACGTATACATACGTATCTATGTATGTACTCGTATACAGGGTGTCCTGGGTGACTTTCCCTACCGGGAAATGTCATATGGACCTCATTCATTTGAGTCGAAAAGTGTAATACCATTTTTAGAAATTTGGCCTCGTTACCGAGGTATTAACTAATAAAGATCGACCAATCACGGGGGAGCAGAAGCGATATGCGCGAGGCAAAGCTAGGCGACCTCGTCTCTTGCCTGGCTGCGAGCGAACCGCCTTTCTTCGCTGAAGTTGTCCGATATTTGTTAGTTAAGAACTCGTTAACAAAGCCGAATTTCGAAAAATAATATTAGACTTTTCCGACTCAAAATAACGAGGTCCACGTGCCATTTCTCGATTGGGAAGGTCGACCGGGACACCCTTTATACCAATGTGGAAGAGAAAAGGAAGGATTTCGAGCTTTGCTTCGTGATCCGATTCGATAAACGTCAGAGAAAATGTTTCTCCGAGACAAAATCGTGAAAGAAGGGAAGATCGTACGGATTTGTTTACATCGTAGGAGCTTGAGTCGTTTATGTATATACCAAGAATAATATATGTAATAAAATGAAACGTCGCGTTGCACAAATCACACAGGATGTGAAATAAATCGTAGAACGTGCAGTGCATCGAAATGAAAGATCTAAATTCTTCGTAAATAGAATGTAGCTAACTTTCCGCGCGAGCATCGTTTCAATGACTCTTTCCAAAACCACATACGAGCACGCTTCTTGCATTAATTACAGAAATTCAACTTTGTTTTAGCTCGTTTCGCTCCAAGCGTATACTCCGTATTCGCGGTTCTGTTCTGGAAAAAGAGACGCGCACTGTTCAGTTTACCCAGACGATAATATATCTTCTTGGATGTTGAGTTATGTTTTTGTAGTAACTATAATGTTGAAATTAATTGCATTTCTCAGGTACCGACTATATTAATTTTTATAAAGTTGCAAAATATTATTAATATACCTATACCTCCTTTTTACGTAATTTTTCAACTTAAAGTCTAAGGTTAAACTTTTGAAGGAATCTATTCATGTATAATTTTTAGGAACGTATCTGTCGCGTGAAAAGACGTTTAAGTATATTCATTCGTTACACGTCATTGTACCTACCGATATAAAAAACGAAGTATGAGTAATAAAACAATTCCGTTTATAAGAACAACTTTATTTTTATCTCACTTCCAACTGACTCAAAACCGTGTACACGAGCGTAATTTTCTATCGCGTGTCGCCAAACGATAAATTATCGTTCACCCAGGCATACATGCATTATGTTTCCTTCTGGCACACACGCGCGACGCGACACGCGTTTCGAATAAGCCTCCTGTCTCTGCCATGGAGGGGAGCTATACGCGGCGCGATTTTTGTCGCCAGTCAGTTCGTTACGGACCCTCGAGGTGGCCAGCACACGTTTACAACGTATACCAACCTACGTCGGTCTCGGATTTAGAATGGAATTCGAGGACGTGCAGAAGTTCATTCACGAGATTCGTAAAAGGCCTCTGCTGTGGGACTCGAACTCCGAAGATTATAAGAATCGATCGTTGAAGAAGCAAGCGTGGATCGAGATATGTCGAATCGCGTTTCCAAATTATTTGGAGAAAACTGAGAATGAGAAGAAACGAATAGGTTAGTGAAACGAAATCGTATTCTTGCGATTACAAGCATGAAATCATCTAACTCGTACGATAAAACTTTTTAATACGCGAAGTCATCTCGATTAATCGCTCTAATTTTATTTCACGTCGACATTTCATTGAAATGTCAAGAATACGTCAAACGATTGCGCAAACGTTTTATTAGTTTAGGTTATCGTCGAGCAGTCGTAAAGCGCGCGCGATAATTTATCGTTGCACGATTCGTGATGAAAATCGCTAGGTCGACTCGACTTCCACCAGAAACGTTTCCCCTCTTTTATGGTTTTACTAAATTGCTCGGAATACGAGCGATCGATAAAAGAAGTTGTCACGGCTGTAGAAAACTAACTTTTCCTTTACACGGACACAAAATAGTAATACGCAATTAAAATTATAATTAATTATACACAAAAGCGATATACATTGTTTCCACTCTCCTCCCAACCCGATGCATCTCGTTTCGCGTTCGTCCGAATCGATAGTCGCGGAAGAGCCATTCCCTTCAAGTGTCATTCCCCTTTAAGAAAATCAATGCAAAAGTCTGCACAACCTGAAACCGACGTTCTGAAAGAAAACCATTTAGTTTTACATTATTTAGCCAGCACCGCGTAAAAACTACGACGGCTTTTATTCACGAATTCCAAATGTTCTCTTCACCAACGACGCGCTTGGTCTTTTTTTTTTAGCAAATGACATACACATGAAATGGAAGAATCTCAGGGACGCGTACATCCGACATATTCGACATGCCACGGCGATGAAGACCGAAAAAAAGGCTGTACGCACGAAGCCGTACGTTTACGCGAAACAAATGGATTTTCTAAAGGGAGTCATTAATTATCAACCGATGACGAATTCGTCGCGATCCACGGATCGTACCGACGATACCTCGGACGATAGCGAATTAATGCCAGAAATTACGAACACCGAGACCAACGAAGCTAACCCTACATCGAGTATTCGTCTCTCCTACAGAAAAAGTAAAAGACGTTTTGAAGATAAATCGATAGGTTACATCGACTCTCGACAGAAGAAACAGCAGCTAATCCAACCGAGGCAACACGAATTGCTAGAGGAAAATGACGATATGGCGTTCTTCAGATCGTTGCTACCAACTTTGCAACTGCTTAGACTAGAACAAAAATTAACTTTTCGTATAAACGTCATGAAGTTACTAACGACTTACACAGACTCGCAACGGAGGGACTAAAATACTATCGGTCCGTCTCACCGTCCGCGCTAAAGTACCTGTATCATATTTTTAATGTCTCACCTCACGATAAAATATGTAAATAAACGACATTTCTTATAAATAAGTCTATTCATTATTCCTAAAATGAAAAACCTTTTTTTCCTTTCTCGCTATTGAAAGTTCATTGCATTATGTACGTTAAGGAAAATTCGTTGCACCGACGGTCCGTGTAATAAATGGGTTGCATCGTTTTCATCGCTTCTATTATATAGCTCGACTAATAATTAACTCTTTGTTGCCATTTTACTTTAGCCGTTCGTGCTCACGCTTAGCGAGTTAATTAAAAGTATAGTCGATAATGCGTACAGTCTCCCTTCTCGCCCTCCATCGCTCATGGAGCCCTGTCTGAAGTACTTCGCAATCTCTTCGTGGTATAGTCGAGTACGGTCTCTCGCGAGGAACGCACCGATGATTCCGAAATCATCGTTGTCATGGAAACGAGATCTACGAGAGCACGAAGGCTAATAACGTCGCTAATTTAAAAATACATAGAAAAAAAATAGTCTCTTTCTTTTCCCGTGTAATCAAAAGACGCTTTTCACCATTATCTCGTTCCTCTTTTTGTCGAGCCGTTCGCTAGCGCTCGAAAAAGGAAAAAAATTTCGTATCACGCCATTTCGCGTTCTTTGATTCGTAGCTTTTCGTCGACGACGCGTTGTTCGCGGAAAAAATGTTCGCCCGAATTACGTTCGAAATGCGTCACTTCGACGAGAAGCTTTCAGCTTCGCGAGAGGATTATAAAGAGAGACGGAGGTACTTCGCTCTCGAAAATGTCATCTTTGCGAATGTCGATCTAACTTTCAGACGAACGTGACGTTTATCTTTTTCATTGATTTTGATATCATTAATGATACCTAGGTTTTATTTTTCAAAAGTTATTCGAATATCAGAATTATTATTATAAAACGCTGTATAATTTCTTCTTTCTACCGAACGATTTCGATAAAAGAAAACTATTCGAGTAGGTACTCGATCGCCACTTAGATTTTACATCTCGAAGAACGGAATCGCATAGAATCGTTTCGGTTCTCTTTCCCCTACTTTCGCACCCTCTCAACGGACTCTTTTAAAAAGCATCCAACGATATGGGCGGTCACGACTCCGCTGAAAATATCCTGCGTCTCGTCACCATCGTTGTCGCCGTCTTCCGGATGCGCCTTACGGAAGAACGGCGCTCTCCGGTGTCGTTGCATATTAATGGTTACGACCGTACTTAACGGTTGCCGGTCTACTCCAGTCAATAACGACGAACCCTTCTTCCATGCCATTCTTACGAGCGTAAAAGGGTGAGCGTAAAAGAGTACGACGTAAGAGAAAAAGAGAGAGGTAGATACGGTGTACCAACGTACGTTATGGTGTTAGATAAGATAGAAATATAGAAATCGTCGAGTCCTAACACCCGTGACAATGATTCTAGACAGGAGTTTTAAAGAAATAGTCTGTTATTAGTATTAATAAATTCCATATTTTTATGAATCAAAGATTTATCTCGTCTTGTCGGATACATTCGATTTATTTATTTATTATACGTTCTATTTATCTGTGGGCTAGGAACGGTCTTTTCTATGTATCTATCTCGCAAGAAGGAAACGTAAGACTCGCTGAAAGTGACTTCGATTGTCTCATACATTTTGCAATATATGTGGAAGCACGGTGACACGAATGGTGCAGCTGGTGGGAGCCGAGCGGTACTGGAATCGAGCTCGTCGAATTCAGGTTGATTTTATTAGTACATGATAACGATGGCAATGATATCGATAGAGTTTCTAGTATTTTTTTAAAATATAAATGTAAGGTGGGTGTACTTTGACATGGGAAAACACATAAAACAACGAATAAAGATTGTGCCCAACTAATAATTCCTATCTCGAGCTAATATGAACACTCGATAGATTAAAATTGCAATTTTAGTATAGATATTTATACTTGGCTGGGTAAAAAATACAAATTTCTAGAAAATGACTCTCGTAAAAGATCGGATAAGTGCCGAGAACAACCCATTTTCCCTTATCGTTATTCTCCTTTCGAAATCTCCTATATAGCTCGATGCTAAGTGATATCGTCCCTCGAGAGTTACCCCGAGGAAGAAATTTAAGGAGGATCGAGTAAAGGAGCGAACTTGGCGCAAAAGTTTCGCGAACGAGAGCGATAATTTCGCGCGAGAGATATTTCGATCGCGTTTAACGTCGAATTAATATAACGATTCTTTCGGTAGAGTCCCATGAAAGTCATCGAAAGTTTTATCGATCTACGAGAGAGCTCGTTCCTTAGTTTGACAACGTTATCTATTATGCATCTGTAAGATAAAATATTAAAAAGGTTTACTTTAACAGAACTGGATACGTATCTATAGAAAGAAATGCAAAGAATTATAAGCGTCGGTCGTCTTCGAGCGTTTATACGCGACTGCCGTTTATCGGTCGACCGCGACCCAGCGATGCCTTCTATATTTCGCTTTGTTTTGAAACACGCGTTACGTCGCTCGCACTTTCCAATTATAGGGGAAGAGTGGCATGAAAGAGCCACGTTTTTAAAAGAGCCGCTATCATTTACACAGTAGTTTTCGAACGAATGTTGGACGAATTATAGTTTTTAAATAGCAACACTGGTTGCTAGTTAAACTAGCAAAAACTTTACTAGTTTTTCAAAAACTAATTCGTCCAACATTTGTTCAAAAAGTACTGTGTAAATGATAGTGGCTCTTTCAAAAAGTGGCTCTTTCATGCCACTCTTCCCCTACATATGGTTCCGGGAACTCGGGCGCGACAAATCGGTGAAAATAATTACCAAGTTGTAAACTCTAATAACTTAGATTTTCAATCCCCCATGATTTGACAAGACTCGATCATTCGTTCGCTTACGTAGAGTCTACGGAATCGAAGGAAAAAATGAAAATCACGAGAAAAACGCGAGTCGGTAGCGTCGAGTGTGCCTCTCGGCATCCTTCTCTCTCCCGGAGCGACAAAACCGTCTCCGAAGAAATGGAGGAAGACGGTAAAACTAGGCCAAACACGAGTTCCCGATTTACTTGGGATTTCGAAGGCAGCGGGGGAGACTCGACGTTCGCTATTCCTATTTTTTCATTTATTCCTTATACGTGTTCGCGCATGCGTAGGAAAGACGAGGAGAGAAAAAATAAAAGAAAATTCGTTCTCTCTTTCTCCTACTCTTTCAAACCTTTTATCGTCTCCAGGGTATCCCTCCTCTTTTACCCGCGAGAGCCTTCCCGGCGGTAGCACTCGAATGTCGTTGACTTTGATCGATCGTCCGCATTGTATTAATTAGGAGGCAAGCTGCCGCCGAGTGGCAGCTTCCAAAGCGTCGAGCCCAACGACGAGCCGACGACGTCGAGCCTTCAACCATCGTCGTCGTCGTCTAGAGCAGGAAGCTTCGTTTTCCTTTCGTCGTATCCGGAACGCGTATACGTTCTCTTTCCCTTTCTTTTTATCTCCGTCGAGCTTTCCTAACGAAAGAAGACGCACTTAACCCGGTTAACGAATTCGTCCAATGGAAGACTCGCTTTATACGAACGCTAGCACGCGCGCGCATATTCGCCAGAGTCTACCTACGTTTCTACGGAATTGGACCGTTGCCGAGCGTGGCAACCAAGAGAGAGAGAGAAACGCTTTAAGAGGAAGATTCTTCTTTGGATATTCTACGAAAGCTGGACCAACATTTGTTAGACTCGGTTGAATCGCCCGAGAATTGGCCGCGGTTTCGCCGCGGGAAACTATGCTGAAATTGTTGCGTTTACATTCGCTTGTTCTTGGAATGAAATGTTACGAATGGGGAGATTAGGTAGTTATTTTTTATAGCAACAAAGAGCACCGATCAATTTGTTTCAAAAGTTACGTGCCGTGTACCGTGAAAAAAAGATTCGGCTCTTTTCGAGTATAAAGCGACCGAAAAATTTGATAAAGGAGTTCGAAAGTAAAGAGAATTCAGGCTCCCCTCTCTCTTTTAATGGCTCTCTCTCACTCAGGGCTCTCTTTTCTCGATGAAAAAGCGATTTTACGCTTCCATCGCCCGCAAACGCGACGGGGTTGAACGAGAGAGAGAGAGAGCGAGTCGATGAAAATCGAGAGGCGAACGCGTCTCGCCTGGAAAGCTTCCACGGAGACTCTTACGATTCCGAGCTCGTTGTTGCGGACCATTCGTCATACTTCTTGGCCGGGACCCAATTCCAGCCGATAAGGAGGCACTTAAGTGCGAACACGAGGAATCAATTTGCACCTACCCGGTGCTAGTTTCCTCGAAATGCGACGACAACGTCCTCGTAGTTCTCGTGACTCCGCTACGTAGACGAGAAGGAAGAGATCTCAGGATTTCCGTTTGCTTTCCGTTAAGACGTCCTTCGGGATTTCACGAAGTCTCCCTTTCCCACACTTTTCTACCCCCGTTCGCACTCTCCGAGACACGACGATCGTCGCTCGTAAAAAGCGGCCGTCGTATTAGTGAAAAATGAAAGCGAAGAATGATGTTCCACAGGAGGATAGAGCTAGATGCACTTTTTCATAAGGAAACCCTTCTTCCAGAAAGTCTAGACTCCGGGACTTTCAAAACTTTCGTATTATTCCGTTCATGCGACTCGGAACGGTGGCTTTGAATGAACTTGAAAAATGCCAAAGTTGATATACGAATATCCGTGATGCCTTTGCCGGTCTTTGTACACCTCTCCATGGAAATCATTTTCACGCGAAATAAAAAGACACTTTATTTCACTTGCAAACTAAATAACGACTTATTTATTAATAATTAAGAAAAGGTAGAAAACGTGAAGTAGGGCTTTGTCACGATTGACCGAAAAATATAAACGTAACGCTCGAAATGCCCACCGCGAACGATCGTAACGGACTGCCGAGTCTCTCCACGCGATTGGACCACCCCACTCCTTCCTCCAAAAAGCCAACTTTGCTTTTTCTACGAAAAATTCATCCAGCTAAAAGATTCATGGAAATCTTGCCAATTCTCCTAATCGACAAAAGACTCTGCCGTTGCTCGGAATACGGCGGCCGAGCCACGCGCCGCCGACGAAACACGTGCTGTTCCACGGAAAAATACGTAGCGACGAACTACGCGTTTTTTAGGACATGTTCGGATGGTCGCGAGTTTGCCGCACCTTATTCGATCGTCTATTAGTACTTTTACAAACCTCTTTTCCCCCTAAAAAGGTAGCTATGAGTCTTTTTACACAATTGTGTAGGCATTTGATCTAGCGAAGTGTTTGGAATACGCTTCCTTTCTAAGGTTAAGGATACCGACGCGCATGAGCACATTTAGTTTCAATTTACAATAACGCAAGTAAATATAATTTTTTTTTTAAATATTTTTAAAGTAGGTAGGTACCCCATTTTTTCAAAGCCTTTATTAAACTTGCCTTGTTAGTATGTTTTTACTATCACACTTCTCCCACGATAAAACAATCGTAGATTTATTTATAAGAAGTATACACTCAAACCTGTTTTAGTGCGATTTTCTTTTATGCGGTAGATATTTAAAAAATTTTTTCAAAAATGTATCGCGAACAATAGTTTTCAGTGTACTTCGAAATATTTTTTACTTCTCCGTCCTACCGAGATAAATTCTTTGGTCTAGATCCCTTCGATTTCAAACTCGTTCTCGTTACGTCAAGCCGCTGAAAGACGGATAGCGAGAGAAAGAGAGGAAGATCGTAGGACGAAACGATTACACGATGATTACGGGCGTGCACCACGGCGCTACCTCTCCTTTTCGCGCACGTGCGACGTGCTGAATTATAGCGGTGCTTGGTATTAAACCCCGAGGCTCGAACCAATGGTTTAGAAAGCGGACGAGATGATACGCGCGAATAGCTACGTATTATTGTACCGCGGAACGTACATTAATAAAAACGATCTCGCACGCTTGGTTCCTGCAACTACAGCTAGCTGTTAATGAATTGAAGTGCTGTTGGCGAATATACGCGAGAACGTTTATCTGTTATATCAACGTGTCGTCCACAAAGTGTCCGCATGTTTATGAATACCAACGAAGCATCTAAATCAAAAGTAATCGATTATTTATGCACGTACATCGACTTGTACATTGTTTTACCATGAGATTACTCTTAACAAATTCGAACTAACGTTGAAAGATATACTTTTACCATTCTTCTTGTCGTTAATTACTACTAAGAAATAGCAAAAGACGATGCGGTAAGAGAAGACGAATCTTACAACGTTACAATCTGCTCTGTGTCGTGGAGAACGGGTGAGAGAGAGGTAGAAAGGGTAGAAAGAGAGTTAGCACGAATATCGTCAGGAGCGAGCGAAGGCGGACAATGGCGCGAACTATCGGCGTCCTCTGTCCTAGAAAACGCTATTATATTCGATGGAGCCGCGGGCTACAATACGGAAAGGAAGCGATTTTTGTAAGCTCGAATACCCTTTCTTTCCACGTTCCCTATCTCTTTCTCTCTCTTACACCATCGGCAACCGTCTCTCGTTAAGGTAAACGTCGCAAATTTGCCAAATTTCCGCCGGCTACCCCGATAATGGCCGACAGAAAAGCCGCTCGTACCGATACCGTTTTCTTCCCTTCTCTTTTTCTTCCTTCTCCCTCCTGTAAGTAAGACGAAAGTCGTTCTTGAGAATTCCATTTAAAGCATGAACGTCCTACATCTCGCGTGGCTTCGTTTATATCGTTCCCTTTTTTTTTTACGAGCATAAGCTTATCGTACGAAGAACATCATCGCCAGTTCCTATCGTGTAAATTGGGGTGAAATGGCTTTTAAACGGGAAGTTGGGAATGTTAGACTAGATTACGTTTAGCGTTCTTTCGGGATCTTTGAGTTTAAACCCAAAATAAATTAAAAGAGTAGAGATTTAACAAATTTCTCACGATCAGTTTCAATGAAATTGTTTAACAAATTCGATGATATAACTCTAGTTGCGCGTCAGACTTGAGACATCTTTCTAAAAGAAACTGACAATAGACAATGGTCTTTAGTCTAGGATAGAATCTGTACGTGTCTTCGATGCGAAAAGACGAAGATAGAAATAGAAAGAGAGATGGCGAAGAAAGGAAGAGAATTCCAGTTCCGTTTGTCTTGTCGCATGTTCTAGCGCGCGCGCACGGAACTGGGAGAGTCACGGACGCCGGTGAATATCCGCAGCAGCATATGGCCCCTTCTCTACGAATCTTCGCGAGGAAACTTGCACCGAGTTAGTACCGCTTCGTTGGTTGCTCTCTTCGTCTACGAACCCGATTCACCCTTCTAGACTTCCTGTTTCCGCCTTTACGAACGCACCGACCCATCGACGACGAGTGCTCCCGGTCTCTCTCATTCTTCGAAAACTCACTCTTTCTCTCTTTCCATCGGTATCTTCTGATACGACAAAGACGACATTGTCGACGAGAAGGAAGAAATCCTGTACGGTACTTTTTATTTCTATTTCGATACTCGTTTTCTTCGGATTTAGTACCATTATGTAGACACGGATCTTCTCTTTCCTTTTATCTCTGTTCCAGATAATAAGATTTTAGACTATTTTTTATTTGCTTTCTATTTAATACAAATAGCATTCTTTATCCATTTTTTTCGATAAAAATTTAGTGCTAAGATTTAATAGAAACGGTAGGACTTTATTTTGCTACTACCTACTACAAGAGATTTTTCTTGAGACAGTTTTCCAATGTGTGAACATAATTTTGTCGTATTATTTATAACCTACCTCATCGCCTAGCTCTCGCTTGTTTCGCGTCAAGAACGGAACACATCCCAGCGCTCTAATATTCAAGTGGACTAAAAATAACGGACAGTACTTTTCGACGACCTGATGGCAGCAAAGGTTAAGGGGAGTTGCTCGTGCTCGCGAGATCAAGGCCTTTGTACGATGCTCTCTACCTATATCGATCTCTAGGAAAGTTTCAAACGACTATTCGTGACAGTCCCAGCCTTTTTTTAAACAATACCAATGTACTTCGTGAAAACAAACCAATTTCATTGAATAAATGAAAAAAACAACCTAACATTAACGGTTGCATCTCTCTTAAAATCGTCACCTAGCAAATTTATGTATTTGGCAATTGTCGTAGGGATGAATCTAATTTTCGTGGCATTAAATTAAATGAAATATAAATAAGACTAAGAAAGCATCGTCACCTATTTTACTTAAGGATTAAACAAAAGTTAATTGTACCATTTTACTCGGACCTAAGGTAGTTTTACGATTCCGTTCTTCCCGTCTTAACGAAGAAAGCGAGCGTACTGCTCGCATAAGAAAGATATATATATATTATATATCTAGTATATATACATAGGAGAAGGAAAATGGCGACCAGGGACGTTCGAAACGAAGCGAAATCCGAGAGTGGGGTGGCTGGCAAATACAATTACGTATTCAAGTCCGATGAATATTTCGTTGTCCCGATTATAATATAACGATAACGAACGTGCTAGGAAGAAAAAGCGGAAGTGCTATCGTCGTTAGGAAGAATTGCCTTGCGTGAGCTTTATGTAAATCAAACGTGGCCAAAACTTCCTTGAATCGTGAATATAAAAAAATTTATAGCCCTGAGAAAAGAATAGCCTATAAAAACTACTCTGGAAATCAAGATTATTAAATTAGAACTAAAAAAAAAAAATTGTAGATAATTAATGCTATGCATCAACGTACAGAATTCTATTTCCCAAATAGACAGACAACGTTCGCGTTGTTAATTGATCCTCGCATTATCCGATCCGTCATATCGATCTGATTATGCTATCGAGAAGATGAGAATTTCGTTCGATGGCAAAGAGTCGAGCTTATCGTATGTACCCATCAATAATTAATTAATCAAACATATGATAGCCATCTGCCGGGGACTATAATTAGTTAATTAATCACCCATTGTTTTAAGCTCGTACCTCGTTCGGGATTTAACAGATCACGACCCAACTCGACGAGAAAGAGCTACCGTTCCGTTAGTTATATCTATAAAATTAAACCCAAATAATAACGATAAACCGTATAAACGTGATGATCGTGACACTGACCTAAAAATAACCTAAAAAAAAAAACCAAGTGTGAGAAACAAGGGATTCGTTCCTTCGACCGAAATCCCATTTCTCGTTGCAGCATCATCCATCACGCGGAGACACCGCGTTATCAAAGATCTTTCCTCGGTTTATCTCGCGACTCATCGCGAAACCGCACGTAGGAGAAAAAAAGAGACAGAGAGATCGTCGGTGAGACGTCGTAACGTTCGAGCAAAATGTATGTTAACGCTTTCGTTGAAAGGCAGACTTCCGTCTTTATTGCTCGACTCTGTAGCGACAACTAAAATGGAAAGAGAAAGCTCGTGATATTCGCGAAAGCTTAACCGCGCGACGGTATTATCGGCTTTTCCCCATTGACGCTCCTGCAAAATGGTTGCCGGGGTTACTAAAACGTTAACTCCAGCTTGGGTGGTCTCTCCGAGGGGTGTAAATGACGAATTAGCACTGCTTTCGAGATTACTTAACTCACCGAGCGCCGAGAAGGGAAAGAGACGTCGGCCCCGCGTGCGTATAAGGACGACTGGAATTGTTCTCAAATGGATTTACTTTCGTAGAACCGGAGTGAGAGAGCTGCCAGCAGGCGTCGAGTATCGTGGCAGTGGGTGGGAAGGAAAAGCTGAAGAAAGCGACGCTCGATCTACTCGACCCGAGCTGCTACCTTACCGTGTTACCACTCGCGAACGATCGCGAGCTGGAGTCTACGACGACGAATGGTATTTTCCAAAATTCTGAGTTTAGTTTGACGCGAACCTTCCGGTTGATTTCGATTTATTTCACGATCGAAGAAGTTTCAATGTGTCGACTATTTTAAGAAAAATTGATAAGGATTTAGAAAAAAAAAAAGAAAAAATATCGTAATCCACGCGAGCGAATGGTATGGTGTAAAAAGTGGGAAAGGGTGTGCGAGCGATTAATCATTTCGTTTCACCCTCGAAGAAAGGTAGGTATAGCCGAAAAAATATATTACTTTCTTGCTCGTTCCTTTCGAACCCAGACCACGCAAGATAGAAATACCTACACCACGGACGTTCCAGTTAACTTCTCTAAAGTCATACGAGCCACCGAGTACGCTCGCGGTGAGCGTCCATTAAGTACATTTTAAATCGGCCTTGGGTACTCCCTGTAAAGTTACTTTTCCTTGCATAAGCTGGCAGCATCGCCGACCCAGGTACGGCTTAAAGAATAAGAACTGATTATCTTGTATTCGATCTCGCTCTCGCTAAGAAAATTCAAAGAGAAATCCGAAATTCGTCTGGGAAGAGAAGAAACTGGCGTGAAAGGTGGTCCAGGATTATCCTACGAAAAAGTTTCTTTCGCAGCTGATTTCATATACGAAAGTTTCTGAGACTTATAACGGGGATATAAATTGCTGATATATATTTTTTTTTATGCGTGAATTCGATATCGGTCGCCTCGAATATTTTAATGATTCGATGATGGGAGTTCGTGGGAGAACGTCAAACGCGTAGCCATAAAACGAGTAATACTTTGGAAACCGTTGAGCCAATAGCAATTCCCAAAGCGAATTCAGACTCACCGCGAGCTTTTCCCCTCCTTTCGCTTCGAGGCCGAAGTTCTTTAAAACGAACGCGTGCACGACTTTCGTAAAGACTTCGCCTTTTTTAGTCACCACATGCCATCGTATCCTCGTCGTTGTCGTTTAAAGGTCTCCTTTTACCCTCTCTACCTTTCTCCCCTCTTCCATTGGAAGCCAGAATTCGAAGCGTTTTGCCACGGAAGTCGCGAAATGTCGCGACACTTTCAATTCATCAGAAACAGACTATAGGGGAGTTCGTCGCGTCGCGCCGAGTCCCGTCCAGGAAACGAGCGGCTTCCATTAAGCTTATTGGAGGACTGATTCCAGAGGACTTAGCAGTCTCCATTCCTGTCCTAGATTGTTCGGTATATTCCGAGTGACCGAGCGAGCTCGGATGAATGCAAAACGCTTTAACCGGTATCATCCTACGGCATCCCCAGAGAGATATGGGTCTGCCCATCTGGATAACGAGTGCTTCCTGTTTTGCCCTCATCCATCCAGGCACTAATGATGCTCCGCCCTCCCATTGGCCTCCTGTCTCTCGCTCTCTCTTTTACACACATATACGCAAACTCACTTTCGCTCCGACTCGTTCGTCTCTCCCTTCGTTCCTCTCTTTTTCGTTTTGACTACATTCTCCCATTTTTCTCCCCTACCCAAACCCCTTTTATTCTCCGCAACCAGCCAAGCTTCATTTTGCAGGGCAACACCGAAGTATACCCTAGAACCGATGAAAAGTTTCTTAATATCCGATGAAAATGGAACCGTTACCTCGTACGAAAGTTCGAAGCAAAATCATCCCGCTCAACCTCCGTCATGCTAACACCCCAAAGCTAGCTTTTCTACCTGATTTCTCACTCTCGACCGGTCCCTTTCTTCGACTCCACTTGCCAGATCGTCCATCTTTACGTCGAGGATAATCTTATTACGTATTTATATCGTAGCACGCGCTCGGACGTTCCCCGAAGTTACCGCGAAGTCTCGGAATAGGGGAAACGTGCTCCTTTTCATCATAAATTGCGGGAAATCGTTGGTCTTTTCAATCTTGAAGCTAGGGAACGATTCTGCGGGCGACGATTATCTCGTAATTTTCTGCTCGTTGGACCACCCTCGAGGAACACCTTCTCGGGAAAGAAACTTTATGTCGGGGTGAAAAAGGTTAAAGTAAAAATCTCGATTCGATTCTAAAAGGGTCGTTCCTTTTTTTCGAACGTATACGTGACGTTCTTGTAATCGTACGATTAATTGTAATCGTACGAAAAAGGACTAAAGATTTTATTTTCATGCGGCCATCCAATTTCTTGGAACGATTCCTTCGTGAGAAGTATTCAGCAACTCCGTAACTCAAAAAACAATCTTTTAGGATAGAAAAATACCGAGCTTAATTCGATCTCCTATGGAACAGTCGCCACGGAAGAGTTTTCATGAAATAATAGCGTCTTCCGTCTTTTCTTTACAACTACGATAAAAAAAATTTACTCGACACCACCCCATAGAATAACGTTTACACGACTACAAATATATTTCCTAACAACCGACCACGTAGATATCAGAGTCGTTTCAACGATCGTCTTCGTGGCAACGAATAAGGAAAAAAAAACCGAATGATCCCTTCGAGACCCTGGAGAGACATCAAACGTAGAAAAGTACGTTTGGCCACTCCCTCTTCTTCTTTCGCTAGCTTTGTTCATCGTCTTCTAGGACGAGTCGGAGAGTGACGAAGGGTTGGCACATAAAAGTCAGAACGGCATAAAACCTTATCGCTAGGGGCCAGACCGTCGGGGGTGGTAGCAACAACGGTCGAGAGAAGACGGTAGAAACACGGACAGCAGCCTTGGAAACGTGGTCATTGACCCGAATTATTATCAACGTGAATGCCTTTTATTACAGCGACGAGCTACCGATCGAAACGTTGTAATACCTTGTTGCTCGATCAAGTGCAGCGATCGGGAAATAATCAATTATGTATCAAACTTTTTAACACGTAGGATAATTTCGAATTATCAGTCTTTTCCGATCTATTCTCTTCGCGTTAATCTAAAGGTGTCTCTCGACGATAAGGTTTCGAGTGAAAAAATGGTACATCGACTGGAAAAAAGGATTTAAAATTGGTACAAGCAGAACGATTTATTTAAGCCTCGACAAATTTAGTTTTTGAGACAAACTTTGTCGTGTTATCGTTGCCAAGACCATGTGCGTGTCCACCTTATCTTCCCAAGTATAAACGTAAGAAATTATAGACTAGATATCTCCAGCGCTTACACGAATTAATCACGAGCCAAAGCCAAGTAGAATGAACGATGATCCTTTCCAACTTACCGACGTGTGCCATTACTCGTCCCAATAAAGAAATATTTCGACAGGGACTACCCGAAGTCGATTAGTGCGCGAAAGTAGCTAATCATTATGGTAATGAGACGGTAATGCTTCATTATCGTTATAGTTGAGCTCACATTTGTGACACGAGTGGTAGGTACGAGTCGTGGCCGATGTCGGTGACATAAGCGACGTATGTATGACGTATCTACTCGCATAACTCACGAGACCCAACGTTTCTACGAGAAATAACGACCATGAAAGACGATGATCGATAACCAATCGCCTCGTACCTACCTATGTACGTATATATGTAGGTACTAGCTAATAAATTATGGCGTATGCACGATGGACATATCGAAGACTAAAACTACATATATCATGACCACACGCTTTATCACAATTTGTAGAACCAGGAAAGAAAAGAAGAAGAGCTTTGGACATGGCGACGTAGTTTTCTAAACGATACAATTATTTCGTGCCGTCGAACATTTCTCTATTCAACAACTTGACAGGCCTTTTCCAGCGAGTTATCGACTTTGCACCGTCTTTCTCGACCTCGCGTCAAGATTTTTGTATTTCCTCGTTCGTAGTGGAACACGAGTTTTGGAAATGAAATAGTACAGAAATCATTAAACTACTAATTTATTCGTGAATTTATTTTAATTATACTCCGTAAAATTCAATACGAAATACGAGATTATATTGAAATGTATAAAGTGTATTAGTTTTTCGATTTCATTTCATTCACGATCAATTAAATTAGCATAATTTTATGACATCGTTTTTCAAAAGAACATAAGTCGAGCCTTTGACCGAAACAGATTCATAATTCGTCATGAAAATCATGGAAAAGACTATGAAACTAAAATATAAACGAAGTAATAATGGAATTCCCTATTGAAATTTTCTAAAGAAACAATATAGGGGAGACCGGGGCTAAAAGTCCCAGGGGCAAGTTGTCCCAGTCGTAATTTTGGTATCTTAGGGTGGAAGGGGAAACGCGTCCGGTGCATGGTGTACGGGTCTTAGTGAGTAAAAAAAAGTGTAGTGGTGGTCGTTGTGTTTAGTATATTTTGATAAGTTCCATTCTACTTTGGGAACATTACTTAAAAGATACAGCAGTTTTAAGCCTGAAATCGGCCCATACTCCGACACTTAAAAGATTCATTTCTCATCATTGCTTAACGATATCGAAAAACGGACAACGGGACAGTATTCTGCATGCTTTCTTCTTTCGAAATCTTTATGCATATATCAGGATTTTTGTCAAAAAATCGATGCATCTCGAATTTGCCCGATAAATACTTGTTCGAAAGAGAAAAGTCTCCTCTTTACGAATATGCAAGTCTCGTTTCGATAGGATGGCTGGTTGGAAAGATACAGCAGTTTTAAGCTTCAAAACGACCCATACTCTGACACTTAAAAGATTAATTTCTCATCATTGCTTAACGATATCGAAAAACGGACAACGGAACATTATTCTGCATGCTTTTATCTTTAAAATGAGCCATTAAACATGGAAATCGGCGATGGTGACCATTTTGGCAAAAATCATGATGCATAGGTCAGGATTTTTGTCAAAAATCGATGCCCCTCGAATTTGACCGATCAAATACTCGTTCGAAAGAGGAAAGGCTCTTCTTTACGAATATGCAAGTCGCGTTTCGATAGGATGGCTGGTTCGAAAGATACAGCAGTTTTAAGCTCGAAAACGACCCATATCCCGACACTTAAAAAATTAATTTCTCATCATTGCTTAACGATATCGAAAAACGGACAACGGGACAGTATTTTTCATGCTTTCTTCTTTAAAATGGGCCATTAAACATTGAAATCGGCGGTGGTGTCCATTTTCGCAAAAATCATAATGCATACATCAAGATTTTTCCTTGGAAACCTTGGAAAACTTGCCCCATGGCGTGAGACAACTTACCCAAGTTGTCCCAAAAAACTCGTTTGCTAGAAATTGAAAAAAAACGTGTTAAAAATTTCCCAATGCAAGCGGAAAAATTTCCATGTACTGCTAAGAAGTTGAACTTTATGATGGTAACCAAAAAATTCTGAAATATAAGCTATAGAAATCTGTAGAAACAAAAAACCTAAAATTGGGACAACTAGCCCCGGTCTCCCCTATGAGTTATCAGCGGTAGGCAGAAAGTATCCAATTAACGTCCGTTTCGATTAAATGGACGGATCGCGGGGGATCTCCATTTCGAGGTATTGTTTCGAATAAATGAAGACGCGACAAAGTTTCTGGCACAGAACAAACACCGGCGATTCGGTCGAGCGGGCGTCAAATAAATCCAGTCATCGATGGTTCTAGCGATAACCGCATAAATAACAAAATTTTCGTTCCTATTTGAAATTCGAATTCGTGAATTATCGATACGGAATCATCAGCGCGGAATCGCTCGTATCGTCGCGTCCATCATCATCGCGCGCGCCATTATGTAAAATATTTCCCGCTTATATATCGTTATCTACGCTTGATTAACGACTTATTAACGTCCACTGGATTTCGTAAAAACGATTATCTCGATTATATAGACATTTTCTTTGCGAGGTACCATCCAATAAAATCCGATTACTCTGGTAATTTAAAAAAAAAAAATAATGAAGGAAGCGTCAACCCGGGGGTGTCTCGTTATCGTGACGATCGAATCATCTTTTCAAACAATATTTAAGACAATTCGAGTTCGCTAATCCGAAGTCTATCGAGATCGCCGATAAAACGAGGGGAAAGCTCGTACTTCGAGTTCTCGAGAACACCGGCCTGCCTTACGCTTTGGCCGACCCTTCCTAGAAAGAGAGAGAAAAACGTTCTCTTCCCTAGATGCTCGATAAACGAGAGAAAAGCTCGGAGTCGTCCGCTCTTCCAGAGATGTAGGTCAGTTTTCTGAGACGACGACGACGACGTACCGTATAGGTAGGCCACTCGAAATAATTTAGTGGCGATCGATGTTACCTGGCTGAAAATAGAGTGACTGCCTGCTAGAGCGAAACAAAAAGAGAAAGAAGAAGAAAGGTATGAATAGAATCTTAAAAGAATCTAACGAATTGTATTTGCAAGCTCGTTCCAACGACATTTCTTTCTATCCTTGGATCATTTGTCTCAACGTTTTTAACTTCTACCTAGATATCCCCGACGACGTATCCTTCGCATCCAATTATCCTGACAAACTCACACCCCGTACGGAAAGCCCTTCGACCGCTAGCTCCTACAACGGAAGGTCAAATCCAGCTCACTACCGAACTTTCACCTTTCCGGCTTCCGACTGTTTCCAGAATTGAATTTACAAAGGGATCGTAGTCTCGCGCGTAATGCGAGATTCCAGCGTAGACGTTGTCGGTATCGCGAAACAACGAATGCTTAGTTTCCGAGAACTTTTGACGATTAATCGTGGATACCGTGCTCGCCATTTTGTAATCCCACGGATTAATATTGGAAAGGTTTTAGATGAAGAGCGGTCGCGCTGTGCTATTTTAATATTGCTTTACGATGACTTGAAATTTCCAGTAAATTAATTTCACGGGAGGCGATTACCGAATGTTCATTGTTACGACGTCATAGAACAAGATAATCAGAAATTTTAATCGAACTTTTAATTATTATATTATTTTTGTGTAAAACAATTTCATGAGCTTAAAGAACAATATTTAAAAAATGATTTTGAGTTCTCTCGGTTAACAGGATAAATTGAATATTCCATATAATCGCATCCATTCGCGTAGTTATCGTTATACCACTATTCTCCCTGTCGAACCTCTCTCCGTATCTAATGCAAATCATTATATTATTTCAGGAAGCCAGTGTTTGATTAACAGCAAAGCATAAAGGGAGCAAACTAGAGAGCATAGGTATATAAACATCGGAAATTCATCTAAACATACAATGCAATTAAGCTGTTCCTCGTGAGATATTTATGTGCAAAGTGCCTACTTCGCGTGGGTCACGAGACGAGGGAAACATTGCAATAAAGTTTCGATACACTTTGCGAAATATGAAAAAAAAATAAATAAATAAAAAAATATTAAATAGAAATATAATCGCAAGACTTTACATCTACCTAGATATTACCGGTGCATCACTGGGGGAAATCCAAATGTGGTCGTACGTAAGCAGAGCGCATTCAACGCGTTAATAACATATTTGGTGCATCGGTTACCTTCCATGTTTTGAAAAACGCGGAAATGATCTAGAATGAAAGTTAAAATAAATAAACTAGGTATAAAAAGATAGAGATAGAGAACGGTATTGTTATTTAATCCTTATGCCGACAAACGCAGCCCTCGGGGATGTGGTCGGAGCGAGCGCGTCATAACAGTGCGTCTTCGAGGCGTTTCCAACCGCTAACCATTTTCCAAGTTTAATCTCGAATTACCGTGCTAGAAAATTGCTAGAAAATTACACCACCGGCTAGCGTGATGTTATATCACAAAGAACCCCTTTCAAGATAATTAGTAATCGTTACGAAAACGTCCAACTGCTCGCTGGATTTCCGTATTCACCCGACGACCCAGAGATAACGCCTCCCCCAGCCGGTTTTAGTGGAACTATATAAAATAGTGCTCAGCATTTTTCGAAAACTACTGGGGTAAAGAAGCTATTGAAATCTTTTTGGAAACGTGCCAACGAACGTTAGCTACCGGACGAAGACGAGGAATGAAATTTCGGTTGGATGAAAGATCGAAGATAACGTTTTGAAAACTGCAAGAGTAAGCGGTAGATATACATGTCGCGAGGATATAGCAAAATCAATGTTTTTATCAAATCTTTAGGAATTCGGTCAAACATCGAACGATCATTCATTTTTGCAACTATGTCTCGACCCAAGCGCATTCTCTCATATATCACTCGTTCGGTCACGAGTCTCGCTTATATATTTTGAGAAGAAAATATTTAGAAAATGCTGATCTCTATTTAGAAAAATTATTATTATATGATATACTTAACCAATGTTTACTTACGCGAACAAAGTCCGATCGATGTACCATTAATGAGAAAAAGTGTACGTTGATCCGGCTTATATCTCTCGGTGCAATAAAACGAAGAAAATATGAAAGAAGATGTTAGCGCGTAAACGGGCGCCGTTCGAGCAGAAATCGTCGAAAATGCATCAAAGCCGATCGACGACCGCCGCTATCGGCGATGCATCCAGGATGCCAGCCAGGATAATCGTGCAGCGAAACGTGACTAATTAATTTACTCGTACGGTCGCCACGACGACACCACTTAACTCGAACTCGAGTTTTAAGCGAAAGCCATCGGTCGGAAATTAGTGGCGCGGAGGAAGGGAAAAGCGAAGCTTGGGCGGGGAAGCGTGCTCGATTAAAACGGGACAAAATTACTTTTCCATCGGACGCGAGTACCGTAATCGAAACGATCTCCTCTCGAGAAAAAAAAAAGGCTTTATGAATTTAACCGCACCTTTTCACGAATATCATTTCGATTCACTCTCACGTGGGACGAAATATTTTCTCGTTAATTTGAAAAAGTATCAAATTGGAGGAGTTGACTTTGTCGTCCTAAATAAACTGAACAATATTTTACTTTGGAATTTCTGAAAACTCTGGTTCAATGCGTTTTGAAATATACTTCGAAATGATCTTAGCCGATTTTTTTGGATTGATGACTCGTCGGAAAAAAAAAGAATCGAGCTAAGTAATGACTGCTTTCGATAGTACAAATGCTTATTCCTAATGAACTTTCATGTCGTTGTCGTAAGAAAACCTCTCCAATTAACGATTAGTGCCATAAAAAAAAAAAAAAAATATAACGGAACGAGCGTTCCTTGGTCTTCGCTAATTTGTAGGAAGATGCACGTAGGAAGCGGCAAGCGAAATAAGCGGCAGGCATCGCGACGAGCAGGCCGAAAACGCAATTCCGACATTGAATATTCATCGAAGTACGGGAGGTGGCCCGGGATAGCAGAGTCGCTTATTACGATGCAGTCGACGTTTTGATTATAACGAACACACTAACGTCATCATTATCGTCATAACAATACTCTCCCTCTCTCTCGGTACAAGCGGTTTATCAATAATTGTAGCCGACTATGTTGCCTTCCTTCCTCCTCGGTTTTCCTCCATGCTATCATCGATGATGTTGTCCTTGTCAAACTGTTTATCGATACAACAACAACAATGTAAAGCGAACAACGTATATGTATAACGAAACACGAGCACCCATTGCAAGCTTCGCATGAATCTAACACGATCCAACGAGACACGCAAAAATGTGTTTCTGTCAAACTTTCTGGCGAAGGGAGAGTATATAATACTACCGTAGCACCGAACGAAACAAAAATGGAAAAGTTTTAATAAACATGACACGAAAAATCATTCGTCGTGCTACGAAATTCTAACGCATTCTCATCAGTGAGATATTATGCACGTCGGCTATTTCAAAATTTGCGTACGCAAGTGGTATTGTTCGAGCGGTTCGCAAATCAAATTCAATGGACGCGTAAAAGCATGTTCGAAGCATCGATGTAAGTACATATTGAGATTCTGTAATAGCAAAGCGATCAAATAAATTCCACAAATTAGTCTATCCGACGCATCGTCCGATTTGGTACTAGCCCACGTATCTAGGAAATCATAACCATTATTCTATAATTGGTAACCGAGTGAAACGAATGTGTGTTGAAAGCACGTTCAGGTTAGGTGGGTCAAAAACTGCCCCACCATATATTTCAACCCATTTCATAGAGATACTCATAGTCATACGATTTATTAAAAATGTGTCAGGTAAAAAAATAAGTGAGAAAAAAAACATGAATATAAGTCAAAACGCCCTAGTACCTAAGTCGTTGACACTGTTGCGATTAAGGTGTAACTAGGGCTTGCATTTTGTAAAAAATCTTGTGTCTCAAAGAGTTAAAAGTACTCGCCTAAATTTAGATCGAAATATTTTTACATGCCCTTTAGACAACCCTTTCTCCCACTCTACTCTTCCAATACTACCTCCCTCCTACCCCTTACGATTTGGAGTGTCTCTCCCTACCACTTTGATCGATCCGTTTCGTTGATGTTCTCTCTCTTTCACTTCACGTTCGTTTCTCTCTCTCTCTCTCTTTTCCCTCTCACTCTTTTCGTCGCTCACCTATAACTGTTGCGCCGTAATTTTCGCAGCCGAGAGAGTACGTATACATATGCCAATTAGTGGCGAGGGTCCCTTGCGAACCTTAAACCATCCTAATTATGTAACACCATCGATCCAGTCGTTCTCGCGCGCCGTGAGGAGGAACGGCCAACGTGTCGCGGAATTTAACGCGTACATCGGGATATACGTGTATGTAATGTATCGAATGTAGAGAGAACACGCGAGAACGCTATTTCTCGTTTATATATAAGTTAGTCGTTGACAAGCGATTATCCCTTCCTCGATTCGATTATTTCCCCTCTCACTCCCACGCTGTCTCGGTGTTAGGAGTGTTTAATTAGCGAATTATTAGTAAATTAATCGCGGGGGGTTTGATTCGCGCGTTTCCTTGCTTTCATTACCCTACTCGTTTGCCTCGTTTCGCGTTATTAATTCTCTCTCTTTTTTTTTTTTTTAAAGATAATTCCGAATATTTGCTCGTTAATTAATTCGTTTATATTATTTCACTCATTGTTCGCCCCCTCGTGATACGATGAATCGATAAAGCTTGTCGATTGTTTACCACTGGGACAAAACGAATATCGTGGTAGTGTTTAAAATAAAAAAGGTGATGGAGTTTTAAAGCTTCCGCGTGATTCGACATGATCGACGAGAAAATATTCTAAGAAGATAGTCGTCGGAGTGGTAGTCAATATTTGCGTGCATTTTACATGAAACGGCAGCATCCTGTCTCGGAGGATATTTTTTGCGAGTCGCATAAATCCACTCGCGTCGAATCTAAATCTCCTGCAAGTTCCATTCATTATTTTTCAATATTGATGCGCTCACGTTTTTTCGATACCTCCTCTCGTTTGTCTTCGTCAGTATTTGACTAGAAAATACCACAGCCCTTGAATGTATTACCGAATTATTGGAAATGGATCTATGAATAAAAAATGATAAACAGAATTATTAATAATCGATTTTCATAAGCAGATACAAGGAAATCGGACCGGATGTTTCGATTACCGATCGATCGAAGGAACGTGTCGAATTCGCACGAGGAACAATCGAATCTCAAAGGCAAAGATCGACGACGGATCAACGAAAAGAAGAACCAGGGTTACCGATGCGCGAATTTGAAACTAACAAAGCCCTACGAAGAACCACCATTTTCGTTCTCGTGGTTCGCTTCGAATCGCGATCGATGTTGATTGTTCGACCGGCTACGTTACTCGTATTCTCTTCCAAGCTCTCTCTTTCTCTCTCTATCTAGAAACTTTCAAGAAGGAAATGCAGATTTAACCGGTACCGTTGAACTTTCTCGTCGAGGGCCGATCCGCAAAGTCTACGGAGCGAGCCCCGTTGTGCGAAAAGCCAGCCACGCTAATTCTTCGTTAATTAAATGAAACCCGAAGCTCGACTTCAATTCGGCTTCCTTGTCTCGGACTTTTGCAAAACTGAAGAAACGTCGAGGAACTTTATTACCCAACTACGGAACGTTTCTATAGCGTATTACATAAGTTTCGAATATTTTATCAATTGTATCGAATGACCAAGATAAAAGAAAAAGGAATTTTTATTTTAAATAAAATCCAACGAGAATGGAAGGAGACACGATCGAGCTAAATAAAGTAAAGTAATTTCTTCAAGGTTGGAGTAATGAAACAAGCTTAACCGTCTTAGAACGTATTAGATCTAATCTCTCGTGGAACGATCAGGGCCACGATTAAAGGGACTCTCTACGGTGAGCGAAAATCCTCGAGCGGATACGCACCGCAAACGCCGTTCACAATTGCAGGGAAACTCGAGGATTTAGTGGCCATTCGCACGAGCCGCTGGCTAACCGGTAACTGCGAAAGACGCTTTAAGGACACTGCGATGCACCTGGCTACCCTTGCCCGATGTCGTCGAACATTGCGAAACTTTCGGAGAATGTTAGTCGATCTCAAGAAAACCCAAACGAGCTTAATCCCTTCGTTTGAACGCTTTCGATGACCCAAGTTGAAGGAACTTTGAAAGAAAGGTCCCATTGAAAAAGACTTTGACAATTTTCCGAAAATTTATCAAAGTCTATCGATCTTTATGATTTATATGTACACCTGTATCTATCGAAAAAATGATTAATAAAACGATGAAAAAAAAAACAATTCGAATTTGACTAGCCCTTTTTTCCCACTAACATTTCGATAAAGAGATACGAAGGAATAAAAATATACAAGCTACTTATAAAGGTTCTCGTATTTTGCTATCAAAGATCGTACCTTTCGCAATCATACTCGAGCACACATCGGCGTTAAAATCGCAATTCCCATTTCTTCCTTCGATACGCGTGTAGCCAACCGGAAACTAACCTACCCTACTCGAACGAGTATTATCCATCGAAGATACTCGTCTAGATACAATTTTTCGTTCTCCCCTTCTCGCGCGAAACGTGCTACGATCCGAGCCCGACGAATTATCGATATTACAAAACTCCTTTCTTCATGAATTACGGACATAAAAGGGAACTTTCTCACGGCATAAACGATGCAACTCGATGGAAACGTGCTCGCCGCGTTTCGTCGATTTTTTTTCTTCCAACGACGTTCGAAAGACTCCGGGAGTTCTTCGAGTTTTCTTTAACGACGTCCGATGACGGTCAAGCGTCGGTAGAAACGATCGCTTTCGAGCTAGCCCTCGCAATTCCTACGAGCTGGCGCATTGCTCGTATACAGGGTGTCCCAAGCCACGCGAACCATCCGATATCCACGTGTTCGTATCGATGATTCGGACACCCTGTATAAACTTAGCGAGTGTAATAACTTTTACGAAGAACCGTTTTACGTGCCATTAACGCTATCGTCGTTGCTTGCTTTTTCTTTCGAGCGAGAAAAGTAAAAGAAAAAAAAAGAAAACGGAACAAAACGAAGAGAACGAACGGCATATCGAAAGAGACGAAGGTATATCATTTCCTTCGTCGTCGTTTTCTTCTTTCATTTCTCTGTCACCGAGCCCCGTATAACGGGACGCGACGCACCAATACCGCGGAGGGTAGGTACTCAAATGCGCGCGAGAGGTTCCACCCCCGAACCTCACCCCTCCAAACCCCGTATCAACGACCGTCTGGTAATAAACGCAGCTCATTACCGCGCTCGTCGTTTATGGAGCATTCTTTGTTCGGGATAAATATGCCCCGCGCGTTTCACCGTGGTTCTTTGCTTACGTTGCTTTGGCAGACATCCAGATTGAGCGACCAAGGTTGGCCCGACGGAAGCCGGTCCTAAGATTTATACAGCTATTATTTTCTTTCTATGCATGAGAACCTTGCTATCGAAAGACGGGTCTCGTAGATATTGTTGGGATTTTTGGTTTTTCTTTTCTCTCGTATCTTATCAGAGAGTTTCTTAATATAGTTGATTTTTGGTACTCGGTGTTTGGAGAAAGTTTGATAGTTGTAAATTAATTCTTAGGTTGTATGTTATCTCATTTTTTTCTAGCCACAGATAAAGATTCTGCCTATAAATAGTTAAAACATAATTAGCGAATTGTCGCTCTACCGTAATTACAGAAATTCTTACATCGGTAGCGGTCTCGTCCATTGTCACGATCGAAGAAACCGTGCGAGACAAGAGATACCTACGTTTGACGCAGTCTTTGCCACAACGCAGAAACGTACCGTCCTTTGATTCGTCGCTCGAGTTTCTCTTTCGCACTGGCGATAGGCGAACTTTTACAGAAGCTTCTTGATTAATGTCCCATGAGAAACTAAACTATGTATGTATTTGCACTAGGAAAAGAACGACAAAGGAAGCGAGCACAAACGCATTCTTCCTCGCGCAAACCGTTGCGCCGCGGTTAGAAATAGAGAGAAGGAGGAAAAATGTAGAACCCGTGAGCTGGTAATTCGCATCTTCGTTCACGTTCTCTCGGAACGTACGAAAATTTAAAACGTAAGATCAGCTAAAATGTCTCGCTATAAAATTATTCAAATTCGTCGATAACTTTTTGGCGAGACGCAAAAAAGTTTATACTCGTTGAAGGATGCAACAATTCTTAGGAAAATCCTGAAGACTCGTAAACGTCTCCCGAGGAAAAAAAAATTAAATAAATTCTTCGCGATAACTCAAACTACCATTCTCTTTCTCGCTCGCTCTACCGAATCAAAATCCAGTGCAACGAGTCGTAACGTTACGCTTCGTAAACCGACGGGCATTAGCGAGGTACTTAACGGTCCATTCTCTTAAGCAGCAATCTCGAGCGGGGCCGTCGAACGTCGTTTTCGCGTAGAACGTGAGAGAGAGAGAGACGAAATATTTACCAACCTATAGTCGAAATAAAATTATTTCGCTTTGGCACGCTGAAAACGGAACTCGCGAAGTCGTTCGGTAGTTGAAATATAAGCGGAACGTAATTACCGGAAATTCTTCCAATTGGGTGGACGGGGTGTAAAAGGGAGGGTGAGGGAGTGAAAAGAAAGGGCCAAAGCAAGACTGTGTACGTACCCTTATATATACAGGGTGGTCCACGTAACTTGCACACCCCGAATAACTTTTTAAGTATGCGTTTAATGAAAAAGTATTGTATACAAAAGTTGTACGATTCGAGGGGGTCCGCTACGCGATGTATGTATTTATTTTATGGATGGACCTTACGTATATATTTCCTCATACAACGAATACTTAAAAAATGATTCGTAATGTACGAGCTCCGTGGACCACCCTCTATACATACTCCTACGAACGAGAGGGAGAGCACGAACGAATTAATTCGCAAAACTCGAGGAAACAAACTGCCATTCCCATATAATTTTCGAGCGAGCTATGAAGCTGATTGTACGGCAAGTTCGACGCGCGTCATGGAGCCGGCTGGGAAGTTCGAATCCTTTGGGACATTTCGTACGAGGCTCTCCCCCCATCCCTCTACTCTACGATCTCGACAACGGGCCACGGTGCGCTGCTTCGTTTTGGTGCGATATTTGTAACGTTTACGAGCATGGATTTACTGCGAGTCACGAACCTTACCGGACTACAAAAGCGAACGGGCAAACGCGTTTATACGACTTCGTGTTCGGTTAATGATCGACCGTTTTATCACCTTCGCGAGTGCGCCACCGCGCCTCTATACGCTCTTCAATCCGTGAAACCGAACGCTCTCATAAATCTTCGATAGGATATAATAAAGCGAAATGTTTCTTTACCGGCTCTGGAGAGTCATCGCCGTTACCGTGCTGGATGCTCGGGGTTATATATTTCTCTCTCTCTCTCTCTTTCTCTAGAAATCAATGAAAGCATATGATAAAGTTGAGCACGGTCGTAGAAAATAGATGCGAGAAATGGTACCATAGAAAATGATGGCCTCGTGACGAATATTACCTCTTCTTACGAAATTTATGGGAGTAATGCTGAACGAGTGTTAGATGGATAATGAATTTGATCGAGGTTGGCTTTATGACGTTAGCTACGTTCGCCAAGTTTATTGCAAGTTTTGGTATTGTATCGGTTATAGACTGTTCCGTGCAATAAAAATGACGTTGAATGTGAATAAAAATTGTAATGACGAGGACGAATGAATGGAAACGATATCTTTCTACTCTTCCGAGTGCTCGTAAATCAATTCTAATTAAGGATCAAAGTTTCTGAAAATCACAAAATCTTTTCAAGCGCGTAAAGGCATACGTGCATATGCCAAGTACGATTCCTGGTAAGAAGAAAACGCGCGAACTCGTTTATTGTCCGACAACGACGAGCACGACTGCTCAAACGTTTTACGATCGAAACTTACGGCTGCCACGAGTAATTGCCGATGCATTATTACTCTTATTGCTCCGGTACTATAATTCAATGTTACGTCTTGCAATTTCCATGCCACGGCAACCCGGAAGGTCTACATCGTTGCTAATTACGGTAAAGTGCATACGAGTGATGCGCGTCGAAAGTTTTTCCTCTCCTTCCGGACAACAACGAGAGGATCGCGTCTGGCCACCTTCCGGTACGCGGAAAGAGAGAAAATAGAAAGAGAGAGATTCGAGAACGCCAAAAAATATGAGAGATAAAGTTTTTTTCATCTTTTTTATGGTGGGTAGGATAGAAAAGAGGTGGCAAATTAAATGAAGAACTACCAAAAATTTTAATTAAAAGCTCAACAGGCCGATCGAAGCTTAAGAGAGGAAAATGAGGAAGATAATTTTCCGGATAACTGTATGGAATCTACGCGTACGTATACCAAGAATTCAAAAGTGATTCTGCGTAGTTCGTCGGAGCGTACTATGGAATTCTAAGGCTCGAGAACGGGGAGTTCGTCTTCCACTTGATTCAACGTAACGATCGTTCGTGCTTACGTAAACTATTTCTCGGCTTCGAACAAAGAGCGAATTCCGATCGGCGTTCGGCGTTTGAGAGTATTCTGGCATGTAAGAAACGATTTCCCGGTGATATCCATACCCTCTCTCTCTCTCTCTCTTACTCTGAAATATATAGGAGTATCTTTGCACCATAAATTCGGTTCGAACGTACTTAAATTTCGAATTCAAATTCGAAATTCTCGATTCAGCTTCCTTCTCGTCTCGGATAGACGTCATAAAAATTGTCGGTGAGTTCGGATCGCCGAGAGAGAGGGAGGGAGGTCGGTACTAAAGTATCCGAGCCCTGAAAGTTACAACTTCGCCATCGAAGAAAAAGTGAGAGAGGAAGAGCAATCGTTGGTTTGTTAACCCCCCGTCGGTGCTATGAATCGTTCCGTGAATATCTACGAGAGAAACCTTCGAATAACTTAATACGTGATGGGCATTGCACGTTCGAAGCACTAGAAGGAAGAAGACGTTCGAATTGGAAATAGTAGCGAGTTATTGCCATAAACGATTTTGAAACGTTTCAAGCGGAAGCTAGTTACGAATCTGTGCGATCGTATGCATACAAATTTTGCATAAAGTCGTAAAAAGACACGACTAAACGCTACTGTTGGTACCCGAGTCGAAATCTTAACCTCGGTTTGACCGTTCAAAATCTACGTTTTATTTTGATAATTTAAAACTCCTAAGAGAGCATTTTGGAGGGTCAAATCGTAGGTAAAATTTCGACACGGGTAACGTTACGTACGACTCTGTCGGATTTATTAATTCCTACTCGCTTTAAAATAAAAAAGTGAGAGAAGGAAACGGAAAAAAATGGCGATACCCTAACGGATTTAATAGTTCCTATCCCCGAAGGTGATTTTTATCTCGATTCCGAGAGAAGAAAAGAGAGAGAGAGAGCTAGTACCTGCGCGGTGGAAAATCGAGGTCCGGATCTCCAGAGAATTCTGATTACTGATTTACGAGCTTCCGTTACCGGTTAGAACCGATCCCTTGGTTTTCGAGAAGAGCCCGTAGCAGATGCCACGAATGCGCTCCGAGAGAGGTAAATCCTATCAGAAGTACTTAGAGTTCGGCGTTGCCACCCTCTTACTCCGTGCTTCGTCGTCCGTAACTGGCAGAGCGGTTCTACCCTAGTTAACTCTCTCCCTCGAACCTCGACTTCTATCTCTCCCTATCGTTCTTGATTGGGATATGACCAAGAATTAACTTGCTCCGATGCGTTCTCCGCGCGACGCCCCATCCCTTTCGTAACAGACGAAGAAACCTACCAACCACGATCATCGCGAATTCAAACTCCTGGGAGACCATTGATCCGCCATCGAATATGATTTGCTGAATGGATCGAGTGATACCGGAGTGACTCTTTGACGTTAGATTACTATTGTTAGAAGATTTGCAGAGTTATACCGTGGATTGTAAACGGATCTCGTGTATTGCCGTAGTTTATTAATAAGTTTTTCCTTAATATTTTTATATCTTCGAGTGATAAGTAATTTTTATTGCGTTCGATAAACGATAAGAAAAGTGTGTTCCTGCGAGGGATGAAGTAACTCGGATAATTTTTTTTGTAATAAACACCAACTAAAAATTTGTCGAATTCCTCTATCTCGTGTCTAAAAGATTTAAAAAAATTACTATCGAGAAAAGTCGAATGATTTCGTTTTCACCGACCTCGAGTAAATCTTATATGACTACAATTGACCAAAACATGGTAACCGTTCGCGTGCGTTTTGCTTCGTACGAGCGACCAAGGTAGGTACGTAGTTTACAAACTTACCCCACCGGTCGTCGCTCGACGCGTATACCCGAGCTAGCGCAGGAAGAAAAGGCAGGAAAGGCACGCACACACGTGCAACGCGATAGGAGAATGAGTGCATCGGTCCGCGTCGAGATGCGGGTAAATGGTGCATCGCGTTACTTAGCTTTTAACGGGATTTATACAAGCGCCGAGCGCTCCCGGCGACGTTGAAAAGTTCCGCGCGAGCGTTAAAATTTACGCGGATTATTACGAAGAATAATGCTCGTACGTACCACGCCCGACCCGTAGGACCGAGCCACCCGCTTTTCTTCTTCTCCTCTCTCTTTCACTCTCTCTCTCTCTTTTTCTCTTTTCCGTTTCTCCCCCTCGCGCCGCTTTTGTGATAAATGCCGACGGATGTTTCAAAGAATTAAACGTTCGTGAAAATCTAATCCCAGGGAATATCCTCATCCATTCCTTTCTTCTTCCTCGGATAGATCTTTCTTCTTTTTTTTTATTAAATGGAAGGATATAATCGAAAGTTGGAAAAAAAGGATTGTGCAAAAACATACAAAAATGGCACGTCCGTTTTTTAAACAAAACGCATCCACGTTCTCTTCTCTCGCGGCAATATCTCCGTGAGACGCAACGGCTAACGAAGCGCGCGAGTCGGCACGAGGATTTTCCAGATAACATCTCACCGTCGTTGTAGCGCATGAAAATTCGAGAAAGTTTTGTAATATAGCTTAAGTCTCGTCAAAATGTGCA
Source organism: Ancistrocerus nigricornis (assembly GCA_916049575.1). NCBI lineage: Eukaryota > Metazoa > Arthropoda > Insecta > Hymenoptera > Vespidae > Ancistrocerus > Ancistrocerus nigricornis. The sequence goes on along the minus strand of OU696664.1, from coordinate 33,975,670 downwards.
AATGAAATTTTTATCGTCGAATTAATAAACGTCGCGCTATGATGTTCGAACGACGGGATGGAAGCTGATAAAGACGACGGATTATGTTAACGAATTATTAACAACGCGTGAGTCTATCGGTGTCGAAATTCTGACTAAATTTAATACAAATGCGTGTCGATTCATTTCATTTTTTTTTTCAATACCTATCATACGAATATAAATAATGGCGTGGTGTTGTTTTGATCAATCGTCGAGATTTTCAGTTAACGGACCGCTTTAGCACGCGCGGATCGATACAAATATTTATTCGCGTCGCTCGTTTAATAATAAAATTATTGAAACGCGCCCGAGAAAGTTCCCCTTTCGTGGCTAGCGAGTAAAAATATAAAATATCGGAGAGAAACCAGAGTTATACGCGAAGTTCGATCGACGTGCGTTGTAAAACGTGTGTCGCGCGAAAAGTGTTAACTTTCTGTGCCAGTTGCTTCTGGCAGTATCCACGATGCTACTACGGATTTTCCTCGGTTCGTGTCGGCGAAATGTCTGCGATATTTCGATCGTATTGGTAGATAACGCGTGTAATTCTTCGTCATGGGTGACGACGACGACAACCGCGATCCACCTATCGCGTCGAAACGTTTCGATCGTGAAAACCAATTTATTAAAGACCTTATAGCGCAGTTAAGTTAGCATTTTGATTAGAAAAAATTCATATAGAGCTGAAAATTGATACAGGTCCTAAATGAACTAAAAAATTTTATTCGAGATTAAATATTATTAATTTATATTATGAAGAAATTTTAAACTAGCAAAAGTATTTTTAATTAATGATTACGTTTAGGATCACTGGGCTGGAAAGGGTTAAATAGAAAACAAAAAGGAAATTTGTTCTCCTAAAAGTTTTGTCTCTTGTTTGAAATTATACTAAACACTGACCTAGTTTGCAGGAACCGAGATGCCGTGTACCAAATATTAACATTTAATCGTATTACAACGTTTAGATGCGACATTCTCGTCCCCGAAAGGAATTACCTTTCGTTACGTTACACCTCTTGTTCTACGAGAAACTGGTCTTGTAATCTAACTTTTTTCCTGGCTAATAATAATTACGACGAGCGATATACAAACGGGGGGAATAGAAAAATTGTAGGCGAGTTAACGCACTCTATCCATTAGTTGCGAACAAAACGGGCGCACCTGTCGATGCCGAGTATTTAAAGCGCACGAACCGACGTGTCGGCAGTGCGATTCCTCTAATTTCCCGTGGGTACTGTTCGTCGTGCGATTTTACGTTCCTATTCTAAAGTCTAAATTACTATTGGAAAGGTTGCATTAATTTAACTTAAATCGATGGAGATTGTCGGGCCACTTACTACAATTTCGAACTGTTATTTCGATTAAATACACTAAAATTAATATAGATAAATATATTTGACTGTTATACTTGCTATATATTTAATCTTTTGTACTGTAAGTGTAACAAGGTGGTTTACTTAAATATAACCACCTAAATATCTCATTTACTTATGATTTCAATGACCATGCAAACTCTGGAAAAAATAACATTTGCAAAGCATTCGTCGCAAATAAAAAAGATATTTAGGGGGCTACATTTAGGTGGACCACCCTGTATATTTAATAGTAATCTCATATTGTACTATACTTGTTGCACGATATATTATACTTAAAAATACCCGAACAAATTGAATAATAAATAAAAAGAAAAAAATTGTTTTTCCACGAAAATATCATGTTTCTTCACGAACCTTGGTAATAAACCGCATAATTACTAGTCGCGAGCTCACGGAAAGGAAGAATGCAGACGCCATAGCGAAATGCGGATACGTCGGCAATTAATCGAACGACCGACAACGTTGCGGCTTCGTACGTTGGCCGGAGGAGCCGCGGTATGCGGTTTCGAGGAAAGGGAAAACTTTGCATTTTGGCGGTGAACGCGGTCAATCAATTAGTAACATTGATACGTCATTTTCGGAAAGGGCGGGGCTTCGCAACGCGAACCTCGTGTCCTCGATGTTTCGTATTCGATGAAATTAATTTTTTTTTTTTTCTATGCGTAGGTATCGTCGGTACTCGACGATGAAAACGTTGAAATAATTTTCATTTCCGAGAACGGCAAGAGAGAGAGATAGGACACGTTGGAAAGATCCGCAATTCTACGGTAACGTCATGAAAATGTTAACGTGCAATTTTGACATGATTGGGAAAAAATGCGAACGAAAATGCTTTTTCACCGAATTCGTTTGAAAATATTAATTATTACTGTGGGATGCAATTAATCTGTACTGGAAAAGTTTTTGCTCTTGTTCTATTTCCTCTCCCTCTCTTGCTCTACCTGTACGAGCTCGCAGTTTCATTTCTCTCCTTCTATCTTTATCATTTATACAACGATACGCAAATTAAAACCGTTGATTAGGAGAAAAAATAACTTTTACGTGTTTTACATCTGCTTTTACACTCGGAATAGCGTAGGTATACAATTTTTGTGGGTAGAAAAATGGGATGTTAGCGCGGTTAATGTATGATAGAAGGGACGAAACCCCGGGGTACGTTACAATAACTCACGCTGCGCTCAAAGCTAATTAAATCCAGCTATAACGGAAACATAATGGTATTAATAATAACGATGATGACGTTAGTTTAATAATAATGACGGTTACGAGGAGACGAGAGTAACCCAGCAAGGATCAGAAGTTTCCATGCGATATCGCGTGAACATGAAATATAATGAATATATTATTAAAAAAAAAATTACTTTGACAAGAAGATTCCGTTCGCTCCTAGCTCACGTGGAATCTCGCTCGAGCTCAATGTTGCATCGATAAGTTTTCGCTACGTTGCGTTGGCGGTCTTGACGCCAAAAGTACGAAAGCAGCTTTTTCCAGGCTTTATCTGGAAACCGGAAAAACGATAGCGCCGTGCCATTAACGCCACCGATAACCGTTATTTAAGAGAGTCCGTTTTACCGCTGGTTCTTTCCGCGCGACGCAACGAAAAGTTCCTGATGAGAAGCAGAAAGAACCGGGGAAGGGAGGGAAAGAGAACCAGACAGATCTCGTTATATCCCTTTTCGCGACGATTCTCTCCATACTTTTTATCAACTTTTCTATTTACTTCCTTCTCGCGAAAAGTTTTCTCGAAGGGAAGCGTTGTTCACATAATTTATCACCGGTCGGTATATCTCGTTTATAAATAACGGAGGGAAAATAATATCATCGAGTTCTTAAAACGAGAGATCTTGTAGAAAATTTGGCTGTCACGCCGGTCACCCGTGACCACGATCTATTTTACCTCACCAACGATGATCATGGATAACCACCAGGGATATAAATACACCAGCGATAAAAATATAGCCTCCTACTCGTATTATCAACAATTCATTAAAAGGTTCTGCCATCCTGAGATGCTCCAAAACCTACCGAAATTGAAAAATAATTAGTAAATAATTATTCGCGAGCAGTAAACGTCTTAACTGGATAACCAAATATATTATTACAAGTTTCCCTAACACTTTTGTTAATTACCAAGCCGTTGATCGTTAATATGGAAAGTTTCCCCGGTAGATTTTCGTTCGAACAAAAGAAGAGAGAGGTAGATGGAAAGGGTGAAAAGGGAGAGTAGGAAGCGAAACGATCGAGCAGAGGCGAACGTAACGCGCAGGTGCGGCGCACCGCAACAGCGGCTAGAATTAATCACCCTGATAAATAATAATAACAGGCGGCGTTCTCGCACCTAGTTAGTTCGTTATTAATACGCAATTCATATTAAACGTGCCCTTTGACCGCGAGCATAACTACCTAAGTGAGAAACGTTCTCCCCACCCATCCTTCGCTCTGTCTCACTTTTAGCTCTTCCAACCCTTCGCGAGTTCTAACCCTTGGCACCGTCGTAGCCCTCGCTGCACTTCGTTTTCCTATGCACGTGCTTGTATGCTCGCCCATCTACCTTCACGCGTATAACCGTGTCTCGGTGTTTGTACGTATTATGCGCGACACTAACGTCGTTACTTTGCGTGGTTTCGGACGCGCCTCATAATTAACGTCTACTAATTAATCAACGGCGAGTACGGAAGTTTCCTGAAAGTTTGCTGTTTGCACGAGTTACGTACGCTCTCGAGTGTCGTGGGGCGTTGGATGAACGCACGGTTATTATTTGAAGATCGGTTCTTCCTAGCGACGATATACCTAAGTGGGGATATCGAAGGGAGAAAGGAGATAATTACGAAGATACGAGATTGGGGTGGGGACGAAAATAAATTGGAAGCTTAGATAAAAAAGGGTAGACAAAAATTAATATGTATAAATTATAAAGAAAAGTAATATGTATAAGTGTACAGGGTGGTCCACCTAAATAGAGGAAATATAGGATTCAACTAGTAATACCATTTACATTGCATTTAAAATATTTGTTATGTAATAATAAATAAAGAAGATCTTTACGTGGAACATCTTGCATATTCGACTACTTCGATACTTATTTTTTACAAGTCCAATTCGTGTGAATTACCTTCCTGGTGTCACTCACGATAATGAAGTTATTAACCCATCGACGTGTAATTACAGATATATACATTTCCCTCTTCGGTGCCAATGATATATGGCTAATTAACGTCTTGCGGCCTTGATCTCGAGGTAAATCGTACGAGAGGAAACGCAATTCCCGAGAGAACTTTTCTTTGATGAATTTAAAGACTTTTAACCTCCCTCCTAGGACAAATTCAATCGAATTTGACTGGGAGAAATATAAAATAGCTAATTTATATCGTTAAGAGTATCCACGAAACCAAATACGATCGTAAAGCTCACCCAGGATTCGTGATTTCAAAGAGATATAACAAGATAGATACAATTTTCTTATAATCTTCCATACCAACCTCGTGAAAATTATCGATCGATATTCCTAAACGAACGTCTACCGTCACCGCTAAGGAAAAATCCCATTCAGCGAGAAGCAGAAGAAAAAGCAAAATGAGAAGATGAAGAGCCGGATATCGAAGAAGAGACTCGAAAAACTCGGTAAGAGGTATGGAAGACTCGATCGTTCGTGTCTTCAACGAGCGGGAAAAGAAGTTCGACCGAGAGAGAGAGAGAAAGGAGAGAGATGAAAGAAAGGACGTGACGAGCAAACAATGGGCCGGAATCAACGTTCAAACAATTACTATCTGCGACGTCGGCGGCAGTGTACTCCGACGTTGTTGATAATAATTCTGCTGGTAGACAATGCCTCGTACTTGGCACGAGCGAGAGAGAGAACCGGTAGAAAGCTTTAGGAACAGGCTTCGTCGAGAAGGACCGGGCGAGATAAGCTTTTAATTTTCGCTCCGGAGCAGCCCACCCCCCCTTCCCACCAACCTCCTCTCTCGACAATGCTTCCAAATTAAAGCGCCCTTCGCGAACGCTCGTCGCTCACGACGCTACGTTTTGCATAATCATTTTACGAGCGGACAAAATCCGCAGGATAGCGTGAGCTCGCTCGCGAGACTCCTCGGAAATATAAGGGATGGTGCGAGCCGATGTGGTACTGGTGGAAGAGGAGACGAGTTACTTTTGAGAAGAGAGAGAGGCGAAAATCCGTGCGATTTAGAACCGGGATACCTGGCTCGATCGTTGACGATATCATTCGAGCGTGCCACGTCGGCGCTTCCAAGGGAGTTATTTTTCTAGGTTGCTAGTAAACGAGGGAGAGCAAAGTGGTATGCGAGCGTTTTCAATGTGGAAACTTAAGCCGAAAATCGGTGACAAGTTAATAGATTCTAGGTAACTAATTCTAAAGGAATTTTGAACCTTGCGTGGATTTCATTGGTTTTTACGTGGTTTAATCGACGTTTCGAATTCCCATTATTTATCTGGCCAACTTTATATTCCATTTAATATGTTTTTTTAGTATACCGTGACAGAAAAATATATACGCGAGGGAGATTTCGTAGTTTCTATTTTACGAAAGTATCAACTCGAGATTACGACTCGAAAGAACGGAAGAAAAGGATTATTGAATGGCGAGATCCTCTAGAAAACGGACGATGCAACGAAATATATATAGAAATTATACTATATTTGTATAATACTCGACGATATTTGCTCGGGACCGTCTTGGGAAAATTTAACCGCGGTTTCTACTTCATCGTTTGAAACAACAAAGATAACGTACCGTGGTAAGTGGTAATAGAATAATAGTGATCGTGCGAATTGGACTAATTCCTAATTTCTACTTACGAGGAACCAAGAGAGAGAGAGAGAAAATATAGCTGTGGAATACGTTCGTACGTGCTCGACCGCAGAATTCGCTTGGTTACGAAATCAAAGAGAGAAGGGAGTACGTTGGAAGAAAGAAAAAAGGGCGCATAACGAGTTAACAAAGATAAAAGGCACCGGATAGGGAAGCTTTTATTTTTCACTCGACTCTCGACGACAATGGACCGGAATTAAAGCGAGGCATACCGAGCTCGCGTAATTGTTTTACGAGCGGATAAAATTCATGAAGGCTCGGCTAATACTCGGGACAACTATTTTCTTCGAAGAGACGAGAGAACGACGACGGTTTGCACGAGAAACCACTTTTACCGTATTTACATTCAATTTGACGATTTGTCGAACTATTATTATTTAGACTCGCCTCGATTCGATTTCGGTCGGTTCTACGAGACGTTCGTACGACAGCAAAAACGTTAGGATGTATTATTATTGATCTAATTAAAATGTGCATCAATTATCTTAAGAGGAAATTGTTTACATACCGCGGTGGTACTATGGTCCGATATGCAATGTGGTCTCGTCCACTAGTATGGATACGCGATCATAAATTTGCATTCCGTTACGGTCACGCGAATCACGAAGGAGATGGCTCGTGAATTTTGTTACGTTGTCTAAATTATAGAAAAGAAAATAGTGAGATCAAAGTTTATTTTATCATCTATAACAGCAAACCCGTGGCAAGAAAATCTGACCGTTCGTTCGCTTACGAGGAATCTAAAAATTATGTATTTCTATTAAGTCTGTAACAAATACCATTGTGAATTAGCGGCATCTAATATGATTTAACGTCGAGAACGTCAAGGTAACGTTGATAAGAGCGATGGAGGCGATATTCGACGTCTCGTCACCGTTCTCATTTACGTCGATTGGTCCAGCGCATAACCAAAAGCTTAGTTTCCCGGTTGACGGTAACATCGCGAATGATATAGCGTCTCAGCTTGAAAGTTTGAGCTAATGGGACAACGAGAAGAGGTATAAGGTGGGGAGAGTGGAAGTCTCGAGGTGAAATGTGTCCGAAGTTTGGACGTCGGCACGGTGGCTTTAAGAAGTTGTCTCGAGAGTGTATGTGTGCGCGCGTACGAGGGCAAGAGAGAGGAAGAAAGAGCTTCCAACCTTCTCCCGATCTGGCTCGACTCTTCTTTGAGCTGACATCTATTGTACCTCCTACAAGCCCACCTGCGCGAGCCACCCAAAGCTATAACTCCGAGAAGGGGTCGAGCTAACGGAGGAGGAAGAGAGTATAAAACGATACAAGGTAGAAACTTTGGAGTTTAGCCCACCGTATTGGCTTATGATGGTTCTCGAACGACTTGTTTGAATAAGGAAGACACGCATAAACTATAACGAGATCGGTACCAGTCCATCTTACGTTCTCTCTAGCGCGACAACCTCAAAGGAAGCTTCCTCGATGCTAAAGCCTCGAGGAGAAACCAAACGAGCAACGGTAGGACGTGGATCGTCTTCCATCGATCGCTCGATGCAGCTCGCTCACCGCAACGTGGCCAGGCTGGCTCTACGAAACAGCGTTCCCTACTCAAGGCGGTGTGTTTCAATGAGATTCAACGGCCACGATGTTTACGCGAGGAAACAGCCGGCTCAACCTACTACCGCTACTCGAACTTCCGATCGTCCTTCTCTTCGAACGAGATCAATGCAAGCCGTATAACTTCGAGGCGAGGGTTACCTCCTTCTCGTACGTCCTCCTTCTAGCGTCCTGTTATATTTAACTTCTAGCCGGGACGCTTAATCGAGCAGCGTGATTGATTCCAGCGGAGTCCCGAACAGGAGTGATAAATCGTCGCGTGCAAGGACGAGGAGATTCTTTCCAACGTTTTCTTCTCGTCGTTCTCAGGAGAGAAAGGGAAAATAAACGCGAGGACGGCCCGTTTGTTTTTTCTCTTCCTTCTTTTTTTTCTAGTTCAGAAAATGCTCTCGACGACGAAATCGATTACGGCATCGTCGCGCTGCCAGTTCTCGATGTCCGTCATGGTCAATATTAGCGTTGTCGAGGGATTATCTCGCTTTTGAAATTGCTCTGGAACTTTAGCAATTATCGGTAACGTTCCATACCGCCTTTTGGGTTAGATTTCGAGATTATATGTTAATCTATAATAGAGTTTTGTGACGAATCGTGGGTTGTGGTAAATTATAAAAAAAAGGTTAAGAAAAGAAGAGAGATTAAGAATCCTTAAAGCAAACGTAAGAACGGTATTATGGATAAAAGAAACGCGAATCTTCTTTGGATAGTCGAAGAAACTATATATTTTTCGCGAGACACCATTTCCGAGGCGTGGCGAACATCAGCTGGTCACGACTGCTAATTTCCTTTCCGTCCGTTTATCCAGGAGACGTTCGTTTATCGAATTCAGCGAAAGAGAGACAGGGAGAGACTTCTTTCACCCATCTATCGTACCTTTCTTTGCCCTGTACCTATTCAAATTTCGAATTTACCTTCCAACGTCGCGAGCCTTTCAATCGATATTCCTTTCTAATCGATTCAGAGTACCAAGACTTCGCTTTTTTAACATTCCTTTCGGTAGAATCGTTAAGTATCCTACTTCTAGAAATGCTCTACCTCGCAAAAAATGTCAAAAAACCAAGCATTAATCGTATAATTATTTCTCTGTTTTAATTTACGAGCGTATTTAAGATTATCGTGACGTTAACACGTTCGCGTAAGATAGCCAAGAGATTTTAATGGCCCGAAACAGGTCACGCGAGGTCTCGCGATAATCCATCAACCCCGAAGAGAAACGAGCACGATCTTGGTAGAACGTTAGCTAATCGAGTAGCATCCTATCGTCGTTTAAACCGTGTCTCGCGACGATAGAGCCGATAAAAATTTTCGTGGAATTTCCATTAACCGAGCGAATCTGATTCTCCGTACTTGGTATAGAACGATCAGCCGCAACGCGTTGTTTCGAACTTCCTGCTGTGCCACCCCTGAACTTTCCACGTTTCTCCTCTCTCTCCGTGCCTACCTCGGCAATTATGGGAAATCGAACCCTCGAACTTTATACGAAAAGCCCGCGAAATACCGAATCAATGTAAATAGTTATCGAGCAATCTTTTTGACGGAGACACGGATCACACTTGCGTTTATTTCCTATCTCCAAACGTGTTTAGAGATGTCGATGTAGCGTAACAGAAAATGAATGAAATTCCTCTAAGAGATGAACTCGTTTTAAGTCAATGGTTTTATCTGCATACCGTAAATAGGGTTACCTACTTTGAACAGATTTAGCTATTAGATGTATAAGAAATTCGAGGCCTACCACGCCCCCACAATTTTATATTTAAAAAAAAAAGTGTCAAAGTAACCTCGGGCGTGGGGCTTCTTGGACAAGGCATTGAAATGTAATTTATTTCAAAGATCCAAAGCGTAAGGGTTACTTTAACATAATTTTGATAAAAAAGTGAAACCAGGAGAGTTATTTTGGCGTTTTGTTAAAGTAGTCCCAAAAACTGTCAAAGTGACCCTTTACGTCAAAGTAACCCGTTTCACTGTACAACGTCATTGTATTATCCATTAATTCATAGCGACTACGGGAATCCTACTCGACTCGCAGCAAAAAGTTTTCGAGCTATCTCTTGCTCCTATCTCTCTGTTTTTCCCTTAACCAAAACCTTAATCTCATTTACATCTCTCTATATTCGAGGTATGCGATGCACCACCACAGTGGTTTTTCGCTCTCGCGGATCTTGAGCTAAGAGCCCGGTCGTGTCTCTCACGCTTTGAAGCACGATATTAGGGCTTCCATTAGGGGTGGCAAGGTAGCAGGCTGACTTAGGAAACTAATATCCCATTCGGTAGCTTCGGGACATTCAAACGCATCTCTCTCTCCGACTCTATCAACTTCTCTCTCTAGCTGGACGACGACGACGAGCCAAAGTCAGTGGTTGAAAACTCGAAAAGCCGAGAGACATCGAGAGATCGTTACTTTCTACGTACGACAATTAACCAAAGGAGAAAGATAGTAGATTACGACGAAAGGCTTACCCTGCTACGTTTTCGAAAGCCTCAAGCTTCTCTTACTCATCGTCGTAGCCTTTCGTCCTTTGAAACATCGACTTAGAGACGAACCGCCATTAGAGAACTGCTAAGTGGCAAGCAAACGAGCGTGCGACGTTAGCTTGCGAACGGGCTATGAGCAATGCGCGTGTACCGAGCGAGCGAAAGACAGAAGCGGCCTAGCCGGGGCTTGGAATTTAATCTCCTCTCTACCACTAATTTTCGCGGTACTTAATATTTCATGACTCGCGCTCGTTGCACTTTCGCGGCTGGAAAAACCGCCACCCTTCCGAGTCCTGCACAGGTGAACTCGAATTTTCCTAAGCTAACTTCGACCGTGCATTTCTTTATTTCTTTTTTTTAAGGAAAATTTCAACGTTATGCTAGTGGAAGTAAGATGAATCTTCTAAGAAATATCAAGCGTGACTTTTTAACGTACAAATCTGTAGAACTTTATGGATTCAAAAGCATAATATGTAAATGTATAGGATCTTTGGTATTATATAAATAAAATGGTAAACGTCGTATAGATATCGTGGCGATAGACTTTCTTTACATTTTTAATTTTCCTACATTGCCGTTAAAAGCAACGACAAAAGTAAAGAGAGAAGGTTCTAAAGGGAAGGTACACTTTTGAGGATTTAAAGTTGCAAAGGGACGATACGTCCAGTCGACTTAGGTAGTAATTTCGAAATATTAGTCGGAAAAAGGTTGAAAGGTAGTCCAAAAGAAAAAGACACTGCAGCAGCAGCGCGAAAGTTTTCGTTGCGCGCAAAGAACGCCGTTTCGAAGCTGAGATACATCTTACAAGGAAGAAAGAACCCTTCTCCTTCCTCTTCTTGCCTCGTCGTCGTCGCGAGACTCGTCTCGTCTCTCGAACAAACTGTACAATCTCATTATCGCTCTCTTTCTGCGTCGAGCTCTCAAAAAAGAAGGATGCAAAGGAAGAAGGGGGTAGAAAATACAAAAAATAAAGGGACGAAGGAGAAAGAAGGAATCGGTAGATTTCCGTGCACGTTTGCCGTGAGGTCTTCTCAAATGCGGCACTCTTCAAGAGATATCCTTTAAAAGCGTTTATACGGCCGAAAGAAGACGGAGACGCGCGTTGCGAAAGTGTAATCTACAAAATTATTCGTCGGTGCGAAGGAGAGGGGACGATGGAAAGGGGAGGCTTTTTCCCTGGGTTGAAAAAGCACGAGAAAGCGTATTCTCGGGAATAGCGTAGGTACTCTAGTCGACAAATGGCCAGGAATTTGTTTCGCAAAATACGCGCGTAGGTACCTACGTATCGCTGCGTGTACGCAGATGAGTCACGTAGATGAGTTCCGATTTATCCTATGGGCACGAATTCTCGCAAGATTTCTCGAAATTGTGAATTGTAATTGTTACCTACAGTGATTCATAAGTAAAACTATATTACGGGATTACCGAATTCTGATATTATTTTGTTCATTTTCGTTTCAATAATTTTTTTGAAAAATTTACTATTTTACACTTTGTTCGTTCCTATAAATTGGTTATTTTTATTATTTTTTTTTTTTAATACTACCCTACAACATTTGCATTAATTTATGGAATCGTAAAACGCGATCGAACGAAATACTCGTTCCTCGGAAATTGAGTAAAATAATAAATTAACGACATCGAAAATTCAACGGTCCGCTGGAACGAACGGAATCACTTTGTTCGTAATAACGATAAAATAAACGACCCGGTCATCTTCGCACGCGACAACGACAAACATTCCGTTCGAAACGAAGTTTTCGCATTAACGACGTCATTTCCTATGCATTATGCGCTACGTGCACGCGTGCACATTCGTCGCTGCCAGAAGTGCCGGTAAATCGGATACGAGACTCTCGATACATCGCCGCTGCGGGAGTTTTGCCTCTTATCCCGCAGGTGGTATACCAGTCGGTTTGCATATAAATAATATCCCCTGGGATACTCGTGCCGAATTATAAGGTTATTGGAAGATTAATGGCGAACTTGATACACTCTCCTTCGGATAGTTCAATAAATTCCAGCTGATTTTTAATGAAAACTACAAAGCATCATTTCTACGTATGTCTTAAACTTTCAAAGAAGATTGGAGTTTGAAACTTCTCCGAAGATCGTTATCTCGTAAAGTACTTAGTTAAATATTAGGTACACGAGTCAGCTGTAGCCGTTGAGTAACTAATACAATTATAATTATCTCCGGGTTACGTTCTTTCTAAAACGAAAATGTAACTTCCCCTAAAAAGAAATAAAATCTTTAATTCGAGATCTAATCTTATACTTTGTAACTCCCTAACGCCAAAACCATTCCTTCGACGATTTCTCAATCCCCTAATAAACCTAGCCACTTTTATCCCTTCTAAAACTCCCTATCGAAAGACGTTCGAACATCGATCGATCGATCGAGCATAGAAATAGAACGACTAGAGCGTCGTGTCATTTATTTTTCAAAATCTCGAGATTCATGTATGACTCGCGATCCCACTCGTTGGATAGGAAATTGGTAACCCTTGGATGAAATTCCTCGAGACCGGTGCATTACCGAGTTAAAGGATGAAAGTGACTTAGGTCGTAGCCGAACGACGAGCCAGGAATTCGATAAGGTTCGACTATCTTCCATTTTTCTTTCTCCTAGCTTTAATCTCTTTCTCTCCTTTAATAGATAATTTATATTCGAAGGTACAATAAAATTCATGCTCCTACGCTGCTACGTTTCGAGCATCGCGCCAGCGGAGCAGGCGTTTTCTTTTCGCGCGTATCGATAGTCGATAGAGACAGAGAGACCGCCGTACACTGCCGGCACGTCACGATAGTCGCCCTTTGATTTATCCGAGGCAATATTTTTGAACGATCAAAAATAACTGGGTCTGCCGGCCGGCGAGAGAGCAACGGTACGACAGAGAAGGGAAGAGAGTTGATATCGAGATGCGGTACGCTGTTAGAAGAGAGGGATAGCACGAAACGAGCGACAGGGATGGTTCCTCGTATAAAAGAGAGAACAACGTATACGATCGACGGACGTCACGATAGCGGAATAGCGAGATACGTCGCTCGTATACAAGTGTATTCGCGTTACGAACGATTTGATGTGCTAGTTGTTACAAGATTAAGGGGTCTGGTCACCCTGGCCGCTCGAAACATGGGTATATTTTTAAAAAATTCCTAATCTCGAAAATATTTCGTTTTATACGTTCGAGTTTATGAATTTTTCAAAAATATACCCATTTTCCGGACGGCCAGGGAAGCTAGACTCCTCGAACAGGCGGGATATGGTCGGAGTCTAATCGAGCAACGAGTCGAACGCGTTTTGTAGACAACCTCGGTAATAAGATCAGCAAGATATCGTCGTCGTACGCTTCGCGCTCGATAAAAGCGGCTCGTCAAAGCCGTGGACCTTTACCACTGACCTTAGCGAATCGTTCTTGCGTGTCGAGGATCTCGATGAAGAGCGATACCTTGTCGTCGACGATTTTGAAGCCGTTCCTAGGCTGTGCCAAAAGTTGTTGTATCGCTTGGGAGGTGGTGAGCGGTGTAGCCGGGCTGGTGGCTGGCGTGGACGTTCTGGTACCGCTGGTGCTAGCGGAGCCGGTGCTGTGGAGATGAGTGCATCCGAGAAAGATGGGATTTCCGTTGGGCGATATCCCACAGGTGAACGGTCGAAAGGGGAGTCCGTGGAAGGTCGGCGAGGGTCTTGGCGCGGTGGCACGAAGAAGAGTTTGAGCCGATGGAAGAGAGAGGCGTCTGACAGCGCTCTGCTGTTGCTGACTCGTTTTGGTTCGTTGCTGAGATCTCGATGGCGACTTTAGTATTTGATAGTCGCTGGAGGCCGAGGGTAGAGATCGATAGCCCGAATCGGAAGGGGAGGCCGGTGGCATCGCCGGTGCACCTTGAGGCGTCGAAGCTATGCTGTGAGGCCTGGCACGGAGTCCGGCACCAGGTGTCCAAGTGTTGGAATTCCCGGGATTCGTGAGAACGCTTAGGCCGGGCCCTTGTGTCGTGGGCGTTGGTGGCTGTGGGTGTGGAAGGGTCGAGGGATACGCCCTGCGAGGTATGGGTTGGTGCAGCACCATCCCTGAGGAGCCCCACTGTATGGGTTCGCCTGGTATACGAGTGGCTGAGGGCAGGCCGGCTGGTGTACCTGCTGAAGATGCAGCAGCCGTGCCTGTTGAACCTGTAACGGGTGTGGAGGCGATGCTGTGAGGCCTCCTAGGTACGGGTTGCTGTAGTTGACCGTTCCACAAAGATTGGGGTGGTACAACGCTGCGACTCGAGGATACCACGGTGATACCGTTCTTATTGGCGAGCGTTGGCCCGTTGCTCCTTGGCTCCTGCTGTGCTGCGAGCCCGCCGCCGCCATTGCCGTCGTTGCAACCGGTGGATAGAGATACTGGAGTACCGGCGACCGAATGGGCGCGCCGTTGTACCACCCCGGATAAACCGTTTGCTGATGATGGATTTGGTGAACCGATCGTTGCCCAAGCTGGATCCGCTGATGTTGTTCCTGCTGCTGATGATGATGAGGATAATGCCGACGATGTTGTTCGAGAAGGGAGTTGACCGAATGACTGGTGGAGAGAGGTGATTCCGTGATGGTATGGTGGAGCGGCAATACTATGAGGACGCCTCGGTGCTGTTGGCTGTGATAGTCCGTTGGGAGTAGAGCGAATTTTATTTGTCCCGGATGCTGGTATTGGAGCTGGTGGAGTGTAGAGGGGGAATCCGTGACCATTGTGACTCGGGCTACGGGAGGACAGCTGACCGATCGCGGATGATTGTAAATTGTTGTGCTGTTGTTGCTGCTGCGACTGCTGCTGTTGTTGCTGCTGCTGCTGCTGCTGCTGCTGCTCGCCGAGGGAGTTCGTTCTAACCGGTATCGTAGGATGTGATGATGGAGCTGGTGGGGGCGGGGGCTCCAAGAAATTTTCAAGTTCTGCTGAGAGAGCCCACGCGGCGGACAATGCTCCGGCCGATAGGGTCGTTGTTGGAAGCTGGACGGTGCTAGTTGTATCCCCACCACCGGGCTCGGAATTAACGAGAGCGGGATTCGGTGAGGCGGGCTTGCTGACGCGTGCCGCGTTTCCCCCGCCGATGATAGCGGTGACGTGCTGTAGATGACGATCATTCAGGCTCGCTCGTCCATTGACATTGCGATAGAAAGCTGGACCCGGGGCGAGATTGAGGCTCGTCGGCTTTTGCTTTACTCCGCCGTTAGGCTGCGGAGACGAAGCGGGCTTCGGCTCGCCCATTTGGATTAGGTGCCCGGCTTCGCGATCCCCCGAAGCCGGGACAGCCGGTCCATAAGATCAACGTGCGAGAAATTTTTTGCTCCTTCGGCCTTGATCTCGATCGCTTCTCGAACGGACTTCGATCCGAAGATATATTTTCGAGTTCTCGCTCGACGACGAACCGTTGGCCACGTTTAATCGCGAAACCACTCGACGCGCGCAGCAGCCCCGTGCTTCTTCGACGTCGCTGTCGTTATATTCGTCGTTGCATTTGTCGCGGTATTTCGGGACATGTTGCACTACTCGAGATCGATACGTTCGCGGTCTCGTCGACTACTTCGACTCTTTGTATCTACATCGTCCTTTTTTTATGTTCTCGATGATCGTTCGATTTTTCTTTTTGGTTTTTGCTTGGTTTCTTTTTTCTTCTTTCTCTTTTTAAGAGTTCTTTCGCTAGGCACTCGATAAGTCAAAACTCTCGAGAGGTACTTCGCGTTCCGTACGTCTCATAAAACTCTCTTCTCGTACATACGAAGACAAATACAATAACAATGGAGTATGATCCTCGACTAGTAACGTGCGTCGACTCTCGACGACTCGATTAAAATGCAAACAACACTTTTATATATATTATATATACTATACTATTCGAAAAAACGCTACTCGTTCGACGCTTCTTCGAGCTACCGTCAAACTTTTTTTTTATTCTTCTTTTCTTCCTTTCATCGTTAACTTCGAAAACTACTAAAGATACTCGATAAATTTGATTTCACTACGATCAACAACGTTTAACTAGATTCGCTAAATATTTGTTTCTTCTGTTAAACTAGAGAACAACGGGTTTACTCGTCGATGTACGCGTAACAACGGAAGGGAAACGATTTCCTTCGGAAGGCCCTTGTTTTCAATCGCTATCAATCGCGTTAGAGAGTGAGGGGGGAGGGAAAGAGGGACGAAGAGAATGATAGAAAGAGAGACGGACGCGAAGTCTACGACTTTCCAGCCTCGGCACGTGGTCGATAGTCGATTCACGCCGAGCTGCCGTTCGAACGTCAGCTTTAATCTACCACGAACGGCTCTCTCTTCTGCCGTGTAACGCTACGCGCTCGATCTACGATTAACGCGAGAAGAAAAAAAAAGAATGCAAAGCTTTGATAAAACCTTTTAGGTACGAGTCGACAACGAAAACCCGCGATATCACCCGGCTAACCGCGAACTCTTAAACACGCGCGCACTGCACCAAAATTCAGCACTCGCCGAAAAATGTAGTAGTAGTAGTGGTGGTGGTGATAGTAGCGAAGAAGATAGAAGAGAGAGAAGACAACGACGGAGAGAAGAATGATTCGTCCAGACAAAAAGCGAACGGGATCGGTCAGACGACGTAAGCGAATTCTTTTCTCGCCATCGTCGCGTAGCTATTTCCAGGTCTCCGAGGATTTTCACTCCGAGAAGGATTTCGTTCATAGCGAGCCTGGCCGGTCCAACAAGTAACGAAGCTCATTGATCTTCTTTTTCCAACGTTCTACCGTTCTATTCTCCATCGTCATGCCTGGTGGTCTCTATCGAATGTCACGGATATCACCAAAAAAGACGACGAAATGTTCTCCCGGAAGTTGAGACAAGCTCGATGATTTATCCGCGCGAACGGTTCATCTCTCGTAGCTGATTCGAGTCGTGCAGCTTGGATTTCCTGGTTCTTTTCTTCTTGATCGTGCCTGGCATCGTTTCAATGCTCTCTGTCTTTCTGGTTTGATTTAAAGTACAAAGTATCGCGAGTACGTTTCGACGATGACGAGATCCGTCGCGTGACCCACCTCGACGTCGAATTATCGGCGACTGACTACCACTCGCGGCGCGTCGCGAGAGGAATCGAAGAAGGAAGTTAGGGATAGGAGGTCAGTCGGGTGAGAGTGACGCGTGGCTGCCGTGCCGGGGGCGGAGTGGCGTGTTCCTCTTTGGAATACGGCGGGATTCGAGCCGCGAGGAGGCGCACGCCTGCGCCCCACGCACCCGACTACTACTCTCTCTCGCGAACGATGCCTCCTCCCTCCGCTCTTCCACCCCCAAGAACACCGGTACTTCTCCCACCCTCCCCTTTCGCCCTCTCCTCGAGCTTCTCCTACCTCCGATGCAACCCCTAGCGTTCTCTGCGAAGACGACATTCCGCGCGGTCGTTCTCTCCTCCTAACCATACTCCCATCTGGCTCTTTCTAACCTTCCTTTTATATTTAGCGACACACGCTATACGGAAACGTTCGAACATTCGTCCCAACAACACGAGAGAGAAACGTGCAAACGCGAACGAAATTACTTTGGCATTCCCAAATGAATCCCAATGCGAACCTCAATGGAGATCGTTTAATCGGTTCTTAAGATTCTTTTAACGAAACGGCCGTAATCACCGTAGACCATTGAATTTATATTACTTCGTAAACTATTTCCGAGTCTTACTCGGCGGACGAACACTTTTTCTAAAGGATAGAAAGAAGGTGAAGAAGTTTCAAGTTCGATAAATGTACGGAGAAAGAAAGTAGAGAGAGAGTCGAGATTATTTCTTGGTCTCCCCGAGGACATCAGGCAGCAACATGTCGTTGCGTTACTGATTCACGTTCGTAGTCCATCCACATCCGGTACAGCTATCTCTCTCTCTCTCTCTCTCTGTTTCATCCGTCTCAGTCTCGCTCCGTCGCTTCTCGAGTATCTCCCTCCGTTTATCAATTTGCCCTCTATCTCTCCCTCTTGCTACACCACTCGTATTCTGGCACTAGGTAACGCGTGCAGCAGCATGCGTCGGTCGTGTACCTCCTATTCCCGATCTGGGTATGTGGGACTCCCGAGGTGGTGACTGCAGCTCGATGACGAGCCGTTGCCGAGTCTACGGCTTGGCTGGACGTTTATGTATTTATGTTAAGACCATCCCAGTGTTCCCGTAGCTATGATCATAAATATGATACTAACGTGGCTGAGATCTGCCGGAAAATTCGAATTCTCGAGAGAGAGAGAATAATCTGAATTTGACTTAAAGGGTGGTTCGATCGTGTACCAGATGAGCCCCTTAACGGACAAGTGGTAGGAAGAATACTTGTTTTATTCGACACATTAACTGGTGTATTCTTTGTTTTATGTTAATAAAAAATAAGAGTCAATTTTACATCATAAATGAAGTTACTGTAACAATATCTTGAATAAATGGAGTAAGTCCAATTTGATACTTTTTGTACAGTCTATTACCTATCTTATAATTTTTTATAATCTCTTCAGAATTATCCTGAGATGAAAAAATTAAAAAAATTATGCTTCGTGATTAAATCGAAGTACATCGACTCAGTCTGAATAAAGTGACACGGTATTTGCCATCGGTACCAGTAATATTTTCTACCTAACGATTACCAGCACCACTGCTGGATTTATACCCGGTAGAAAATGCGAGCCGTCGGTGCAGCGTTGAATAATATAAAGTAGACCGTGCGGGTACCGTTCCGTTTCCCTCTCTCTCGTGCCTTGAAAAGGTGCCGAGAGAGAAACCGCGGGAGGTTGAAATGTTTAAATAAAATTCTGACCCTTCGCCGCCATAATCAACCACGCCTCTTATGCGGCGTAAATGCTACCCGCGAGGAGTTTTCCACGCGAAACGATGAAAAAGAACCCTCTAAATACGCGTTTGAGAAAAAGAAAATTCCATCTGGTATCTTGCCTCCTTACTTTTCCCTGTTCTTTTTTCTCCTTCTTGCGATACGCTTGCATATGAAAATATTAAGCGCTACCACGTTTAGTTTACTCTCGGTCTATTCTCCGTTACGCGAAAGGAATGCCTCGCGATTGTCGTAGAGATTCGACGCAGAAAATTCACCGAAGGAAATAGGAGAGGATACGTTTCTATTCCGTCTTGCAAAGAATTCAACATTTTGTTTCTTCTCGTTCTACCACGGCGACATGTAAGATTTATTACCAAAATTGGAGGAAACGGATGCTAGACCGTGTATTGTGTATAATCAACGCGGAGACCTAAATTATTACAGGATGCGTACAAGTTACTGCGCCGTGCTCGCCAAATGACCACTCGCGTACGGACGTTGCACGTTCAATAGGGTATATTACCGACGATCCATACAAATGGGATCAACGTCATCTTCTCGCGATGTTCCCGCGTTGAAATTCATTGGACGCAACAAAGTTCGTCGAACGAGATTAACGCTCCAAGTTTCGCCCGTGCCGACGCTTCGTTCGTACGCGTATATAAATCATTTCCCGGTATCACGAAGTCACGTTGGAGCCGCGAAGAAAAAGAACGAGCGGAGAAAGTACGATACGAATTTATCATAGCGAAAGAAAAATCGCGAACCGTCGTCGTTCGGTTTAAGCGTCGACTAGACGTCGTATTCGCGAATGGTAAGAGACACCATAGGATTAGGACGGTATGCCGAGGTGGTACGAGACACGGTAACGTTGTAATCCGTCGAGACAATCTCACATGCCTGCGACTATCTTGCTCTACGGTTTTGCGGTTTTCGATCGTGGAATCTGAGCTTGGTCGGTACCAGTGGTACAAGAGAGTTTCTCCGTGAGATCGCACGAACGGGATGAAAGAAATAGAAAGAAATGAGCTTCCCGGATCATAGGATTTGTAGGTTCTTTTTATCGTTCTTCTGGGATGAATAATACATTCGAGATGTAAGAATAATTTCTTACGAGCGTAAAGCGTACTTTTCAAAAATATCTTAATTCGACGATCGTCGTAAATCGTACCTTTAAACGGAAAGAATTTTTAATTTTGAAACACGACAAAAAAGACCAATTTTTAACACGTTAGAATAGTCAAGGTTTATAAATTTCTGTACTCAATCCAACTAACCAAAGATCAAATTTATACATGGTACACTATTATGCAACCAATTACCTATCAGAATATTATATTCGAACGGGAAAAATATTAATTTTGTGTTTTTTTCTACCTCGGCAGCACCGTGCGGCCCCTCATCGAAGGGAAGGATGTAATAGGCGGAATTAGGGAAGCAAACATTGATCCCGACACCGCAATGGGTTCGTTAGCGGATCCCCCGTAACCGCAAAGGCAGACGTGGCGAACGTTAAATGAGAAAGGAACAACGTTCGTGAATTCGAAGGGCTCTCTTTACGGGAACTCGCGTTTCGACCCTTCGATATTCGTAGGAGAGGATCGGCTGGTTGAACGGGACTAGACCGGAACACGCGTCCATTTTGTCCGAACTTCGCTCGGGATTAAGGCCGGTAAGCTGGGATAGTCGTAAGTACGACGCGTTCGCGCGGCAACATGCAAGTTGTTCGCCGCGAGAGTTCACCTATGGTCCTCTCGATTCTCTATCTCGTCTGGCCACGTTCCTGACCGGAGAACTATACTCGATCGCGTTCGTTCTACGTATATACATGGAAACCTACCCGTACACGCGTAAATACATATCTATAATACGCGAGCCCCATTTATGACGTCCGAAACATATGTCGTCCGATTAACGAGAGTTCGACGCTCGTAGGTGAGAACGAAGGATGGTGACATATTACTACATAAAATTGCGATGCTTTGTAAAGAAAAATTGATTTCTACAGCAAACATTTAGTTAGGTACCTACGTGCACGTGTATGACTGAAACCAGTTTCGGATGAAAAAAAAAAAAAAAAAAAACTTCCTATAATTTAATTTCGACTTATTCAACGGTTCTCGTCGGACTTTCGGCCGTACGTACCGCGGAAGACATTTATCGTTAATCGCGCGTTAGAATTTCACCGGCGGTCCGGTCCATTTCTCCGCGAGAATAAGAAAGAATATGTATTGTTGGAGAAAGGGAGGTACGGAAGGGGAAAGAGGGGTAGAGTTGGGAATATATGAAAGCCAGAACTTTTGTCCCCGAGATTCCGTCTTTGACCCTTTCTCCTCGGTGGGGGGTGCTACGAGAATGAAAGAGAGAGAGAGAAAAGAAGACGAAGGGTGGGTCGGGTGTAAGGTACGTGAACGCAAAAGAGTCGAAGTTTTATGGTACGTGCACGTATACCGCGTACACGCTTACGCGTACATGCAAGACGAATTTAAGAGTATTCAAGAAAGAAGGTAGAGAAAGAGAGCAAGATAAAAAGAAAGATACAGGGAACGAACGAGAGAGAAAGAGATCGTATAGGAAGAGCGTTACGAGGTTACGCCGCCGCGATTCTTCGTAAGGTTAGGAGAGCCCTGCCGACCTCGTCCGAGTATTTTTGTGCAGAACGAGTGGCTTTGTGAAGGAAGAATGGCCGGAGTAAGTGCTCCCGTGAAATATGGGTTACCGAGTTAAGGGGTAGAGATGACAAGGAAGGAAGGAAAGAGCGGGGAAGAGCGAGAGAGAAAGACGAGGTAGACGCTCGCTTTAATGATACATCCGGGCTCGCTTCTTTTCGCGAAATCCCCCTCAATTAAATTTGAAGCCGCGCTCGTTGCTCCAAAGAGAGAAAGAGAGAGAACGACAAAGTGGCGGGAACGCGAGCCAAAGGTTTCGATTCGATACGATTCAATGAAACGTGAACCGGCTTAAGACATATTCGCTACTCTCCTTCGTTAGATATAGTACTTCATTCAATTACTATACGGAGTGGTAAACTTTAATGTAACCATCTTAGTATGTACTTTATTTGCGATGACGTAATAAATGTTTTGAGAACAAAATTACATTTGTAAAGAATTTACCTCGCGATGCCATTTATTGGGTTGGCAAGAAAGTAATTACTTTCCAGAAATTACTTTCTTGGCAACCCAATATATCGCATTTGAAATATTTCGGTGGATCACCCTGTATATGTACATTATTTATAAATTTGATATAAATGTAGGCACTTATGGATAAAAATAATTGCACAAAAATTGTTTATGCTCGAAATAAAAATATCTACAATTTTTAATTCTCGATTTTTTTTACCACCCGCTAGACCTAACGATAAACTACATATATTCTTCCAGTTTCTCTCTCCCTTCCCTTTTTTTTTCACTTATTCGCGATACGTGATTAGATAGCCTAAATTAAAGTACCCGCGTGGTCAAGCTGTTCGCGTAACGAACGCGCGCAGCTGCGAACTTTTCGCGCTTTGCAAGGAATTAACGAGCTGGCTATGCGTCCTAGCCGCGACGAAATATACGACGGTGGGTCGATTAAACGAGGGATCGCTTGTTTGGAAACAAAATAGCCGGAGATATCGATTTGTCGAGAGGCGACGCGCGAAAGCGCGGAAAGCGGGCAACCGCGAGTCGGTGATGTTCCTTTCGGCTTTAAAAAAAAAAAAAAAAATCGATTCTCGAAAATCTTATCGTCGAAAATTTGTATATTTCATGAATTTATAAAGGAAAATTAGACGGACGGGGGTATCGCATGAATTTCAAATAAAATTCGATCCATCGATCAAAGAGATCGAGGGAATATACAATGTGCGGTATAAGTACATTGAATTTTTCACAAGATTCGAAATATCATAAAAAAAAAAAAAATTAACAATTTTTGCGAGCAGAGGGTAGAGATTTTCCGATGCGCGCTTTGTGCGTTCAACTTTAATCCGACGGAAAGATCTCATATCGTCCATTAGTGCCTAATTGAAATTCTCTTTCGCTCGACCGGCTCTCGGGAGCGTTTGGCAATAGAACGTGAATTTCGACGAACGGCCGCCGGTCTTCTCGAAGCGCGTTCCGCGTGAACGGAAGCTCGGCTCGCTTTTAAACCCGAAACGACTCCGCGTGTCGTAGATGCTCGTATCTGACTTTTGATTATCGCAAAAACCAATTAAAATTCACATCTCTGTCGTAAAAGTTCGACGGGAGGGAGAATTCGAAGATCTTGCTTCTCCGCCGAACGTTCGAAACTTATTCGCGCGTCTTACGATCGATCGAGAGAGCTAAAAAGAGTGAGAAACAGAAAGTAATTCGTAACTCGCTCGAGTTGATGCGAGAACGCGGAAGGAAATTCCTCGTGTTGTACGATCGCGATGAATTATTCCGATCGTAAAGCGCGAAAGCGCCGGCGCTTATCGCGTATCGCATATTCATAAATCAAATGTAAAACGATCTAGGTATTCTAGCCTTGGTGATAAATCACGACCGTTCGATGCGGATAGAATTTCGACTTTCCGATAAGAATTCTTGCGGAGAGCATCGAAGGTTCGCGCGAAACTTTGTTTTTGGGATTTTAAATCTCGATTCTTTTATCTTTCATCGTCGTGGGACGTATATTTTCAGGTGTTGTCTAAAAATAATAATTATTAGAGGAGGGATTAGGGCAGTGGTTCTCAACTTTTTCAGAATCACGGAACATTCACAATTTTCCGAGACTTTTGCGAAACACGGTATATCAGCTATTTCGTCTAAATAACTGTTTCAATTTTTTACTAACCTTCAAATGTTAGCAGAACACTTTCTCTAAGTTCACGGAGCACCGCGGAACATCGAGTGATAACCACTGGATTAAGAGATAGATATAGAATTGCACGTATTAGAGAAATTATCTTTAATCCTGTAAATCTCTACGAGTTTTCCTCAGGGAAAAAAGCGTTAATACTTAAGAAATATCAAAGATAATTCATCCTGTAAGACGAACGAATTAGCTCGCTATGAGAATATTACCGAAGGCCTTTGTGCGTTATTAATTCGTTTTCGTCACAAATTAGTTCGTTATGCGGATAGGAGCATCGCGGAAATTAATGAAACTCCGCTCGTTCCTCGAACGACGCTAAATTGAGAATGAGTTTCATGATGCGCCTCGACCAATTAACGGAATTGGATATCAGAGAAGAGCTGTCGGCATGAACAAGAAAAGAGAACAAACACGTCGTTACGCTTTCGGAGAAAAGAGACGGAGATGGATCGACTTACCGCTGACGTTGCACCGAATCGCGTGAAAAGAACTCACCTGTAACAAGAAATGACAAGATTATGGTAGATAATTAACGTAGGCGATAACTCGTCCTCGAGATCCAACCACCCGCGAACGAGTCGATCGAACGAGGAAACTAGAATTTAATCAAAATCTAACGGTAACTTTGCAAATAGAATTTCTCGCTTCGGCTCTACGACTCATAAAATTGGCCATAAAGGCAAATCGAAAAGTGGAGTCATAAAAAGAACCATTTCCTACCTCGCGATTAAATCATCATGATTATACAGATTCCCTGTCCTGCTTCGTTCGAAAACTATTTCTAAGAATTGGAATCACCCAAGGGATTCTAAATAAAAATCATCATGGTTAAACGATTTGCGTTATCGTTCGCCGCTCGAAAGAAAATCACGAACGATGAGAGAGAGTTAATGATGGATTCGAGACAAGATACGGACATATTTGTCTCGCATCGACTTCTTAAAATCGAGTATTAGTACAGTTTACACGATTAGTACATCGTATGTCTTGGTATAGAGTCCGGTAGAGAGATTATTCGTTTGGATCCTGTAAGCTATTAGAAAGGCTTGGTGAAAAGGACGTTATACGAGAATAGCTGCAAATAGCTGCAAAATTATCTGCAAGATTTTGAAAATCTTGTCTCGCCGTCCATCGCTAGAGAGACTCGTCGCCGACTTTTGCGTTCGCGCGTTAAAGGCAAGAAACGATTGAGAGTCGGGTGAAGAGGAAAAGAGAAAGATCCTTTCTTGGGAGCTCGAAAAGTTCGAAGGGAACGCGCGTGCTCGCGGTGGTTAGGGGACTTCCGACTAGCCGCAAAAACGGCTTCTATCCATTAGGCGCCGATCGGAAAGTACTTCGAGATCAACGCAAACTTTTTCTCATCGTTCATCGACTTCTCCTGCTTCCCGAAGTCGTTCCAAAGTCGAATATCGAGAAAATGTTCCTCTCTCTCTCTTTTGGAAAGAGGAGTACCACGACCTTTTGACGAACGAAACGAACATTTTCTAGAAACGCGCGTTCTCGAGCGTTTGAGGAGAGGCAAAGTGGGACAGAAACAATCGTTCCAGAAGGACGACTTCATTCGACGACTACCACCGCATCGGCACATTCCATTCGATTCCACGAGCTTGCATAAATTCCAAGCGGAGATATGCAACTAGATAAGGAAGAGTCCCTCCTGTCTGCGACACGAGTCTTCTTTGGAATTTTTCATTTCCTCCGGTGGCGATCGCTTTTGAACGAGCACGTCCACTTCTGTCTCAGTACAAAGCCAACCGAAGTTTCCGAACGTATGTACGCTCGTAGATATCTCATATACTCCTACACGTATCCTGGTATATAAATATATACGTGTATTTATAAATGTATACACGTGCATACACTTGCGTATAACGTACGTATACATAGATATTCTCGTAGAAAAAGGAATCCGTGGAATATATAAATACACGGTCTTTCCTCCCGTCGAGATTATCATATGCTTTGGAAAAAGTTTAATTAAAAGCAAGGCGTCCAAGTTCGATCCACTTATCGATCTCCGCCATACGCGTTCCTCGAGTATTCCCTCTTTATTCCTTTCCTCGAGGAGAAACTATTCCCACGGCTTCGACCACATCAAACGCACGCGACGACAAAAAGAATTAGCAGCTTTGTCGGTATGCACGGGAAAGCATGCAAAAGTCGAGAGTGAGCCACGCTCGCGAGTTTTTACGCGGGTAAAGTTATCAAGCTTTCTGCGACATGTCCAACGCGTGATAAGGGCAACGATGCTTAAAAATTTTGCAAACTCGTTACACGAGACAGAAAGAAAGTAAAAAATATAGAAACTAGTTTGAAATAAAATAGGACGAAAAAAGGGTAGCTCGCGTTATCGCGTACAAGTTCGAGCCGATAACGCGAACCTTTTTTTTTCCCATCGAAATTCGTCCGAACGATTGTTCAACGGCGTGGTGACTCGTCGCACCGAACGCTGATTTGACAACATCTCTGGACCACCTGAAATCATTGCTCTTTACTATGTCCTCTCTATCTATTTCTCTCTCTCTTTTCCTCTCCCATTTTCCAGCTCGCGCGCGTTCGCACTCGTCGAGCAACAGGCCATTGTGAGAGCCCCCCATTGTGTTACGTTCGACGCGCTCGCCATTACCAGCGTAAATTTTCAACTGCACTGTCGCCGAAGAGGAAGTCCTTTCGGACACGGATTTATTATTTCCCACGGGAAAATTCGATCCTCCTCGTTATCGAATTTCGTACTTCTCGCGATGATATACATATATATATATTTCACTCGTCGCGAATTTTTCTATCTCGACGCGATAACGATGCTCTTTTAGAAAAATTAGAGACACATTTTTCTCTCGTTTCTCTGTAAATCGACTCACGAAAACTCTATGAGCTCCGAGTCTTTCAACGCTCGAAAAAAAATTCGAACGAACGAAGGGGGGAAAAAAAGGCGGCAAATTCGAAACTCCGGACAAAGTAAGCCGATAGCGTAGGCGGCATCGTAAAAGTTCATCGAGAAGCCGTTTCCATCGGTACGTTGGTCCACTTCGTGTTATTAACGCCCCGAAGGGAAGACCCTCATGTGGGTTTCATTAAAAAGGAAGAGAAAAACGCTAGCCTTTGCCTCGATGCTCATTACCGCTCACGGATAATGCCTGCCTTGTGAACTCGACAGGGTCCAATGGTATTAAACTAAGTCTTTGATAACCCATCGTCCGTGTAGAAATGTTTTCTGGCTGATTCGTATGGACGAGTAGTAAAAAGAGTTTGAATTTAAGCTGTACAAAACAAGTTATTATTTCCCCTAAGATAGTTATGGTATTAATCGATAGGCTCCTCTTTTTTATATTTTAATGGAATGAAAAATTTCCAAACGTTTGGCATCGCTCCAGTGGTGGTTAACGTCGGTCATTGATCGCACGTTATAAATCACGTTTACAAAAACAAAATTAACACCACGCACAAGTGGAATTTTCGCGAGTTGGCTCATCGAAAGAACATTTTTCTAGATGAATTCCACACGGACGGAGGCATCTTCCGTAAAGCTTCTTAAGAACGCGGCTTAATTACGACTCTTCTCGAAAGAAAACTCTCGTACAAATATTTCTATATCTTTCCCTCTCTCTCTCTCGTTCACCTCGAGTACCGCAGCACGGTGTCAGAGGGGATCCTTAAAACGACGAACATCGAGCAAGCATTCGCAAGATTCTAATTAAAGAGCTCCTTTAAACGCTGCAAGACGATACCTCAACCGCGACGTCTCGACGTCGGGGATATTTCTAAAAATATTTGTTCCTTAAACGTAGCAAATGCTCGAGTGCCTCTCGCGGGAATTCGTCGTTTATCAAAGCTCGCTCGGTGCTACGAGGACCGCTCCTCAAAGATACGAGAAGGCGAATTTATCTTTAACTTTTTCCTATCTTCGACTATTAATCTACCGGTTCCAACCTCGTTTTGTAATTTCATTAATCGACCGCTACCGATACACACAGGTTATACGAGCCGCTTATTAAACTCAACGAGCCTATCTTATGTACATATTAAAATTTAATACATCGTATAATATATATGAAAATTTCTCGTTTATTTGCGATAGCCCTCCGCTCCTACATCGCGTCGATTCCTACTAAAATGGCATAGCTTTGATATTAATAAATTTTCGAACGAATAATCGAGATAAAACCGAGACTAATAAAAATAATGGCATTAATACGAATCAATTGAAGCGAGACGCGCGAAATAATCTTGATTGGCAACGAGTTAATATCCGATATTCCATTTCCTGGAGGTCTGACCTCGGCGAGATAGGAGAGACTAATCGGCGTACGTCCGCGTACGCTTTTTCGCGAGAAAGAGACGGACTCTACGACGATATCGGTTCGGAGAACAATTCGTCGCGGTGAAGAAAGCGAACGCTGGGAGGAGAAAAAGGGGCGTGGGTGGGGAGGATAGGAAATGGGTGAGGGTGTTTTTCAATTTAGTGTACGGGTAGGTACACCGTAGAGGGTAGAAAGAGAGAGGAAACGACAGGGATAAACCAAGAGAGAAAGAGAGAGGATAGGGGAAAAAAAGAAGAATCGTTGAACCCACCACTCGTCGTCGGCAAGATAAACGACGGAAGGGCTTTAAACCTCGCTCGAGAGATAAATTAGTCTATCCGGCAGGTGGATCCGCTTTTTAGAAGCTGCCCACGAGGAGGAACTGCGGATGGTGGAGCTCTTTTGCGCTTCGCGAATCGAACCGACCACGTCCCTACGGACTACCTCCATTGACATCGCCAATCGATATATTTCCCTTCGATGTCGATACTTTACTGCTTCACCGTGAAACTTTTCCCACGAACTATGACAAATTTTAATTAACGATTTTACATAGTCACAGATTTAATGGTAATAAAAAATTAATATAATTAAGCTCCAAACTGTATTATTAAAGAAGTATTCCGCGCGATAGTCAATTAAGGGAAACAATTTCGCATAGCACCATGGAAATGAAATTATTAAGATAAGGACCGATGAAACAATTGCAACTTTATTTCAGCATAAAATGTAACGCTATCGGTAGAAAGGCATTCGATTTAATATAAAAATATGATAAACGTGAAAAGGGTCGGAGAAAATTTTCAGTGAAAGCGACTTTGATTCCGAAATAATCGAGTTTATATTTTTCTTTCATGGCGCAAGGACTCGCGATTCTTCCTCGCCTCGTAATGAAGTCCTTAATGGTGAGACAGTAGGATCGTTCTCCCCTTTCTTTCCTTCCTTCTTTCTTTCTACCGTTTCTTGTAATTACACGGTAATGAGGAAGATAGGTGTATGCGCGTGTAATATAAACGATGAAAGAACGGGAAAGAAGGAGAAAGGAACGGTAGGAAACCGGTATGAAGTATGAATAGATTCTGGGAGTGAGAGTATAAAGAGAAAGAGAAATGGAAAAAAGAAATGTAGACGACGATAACGTGCCCGCTAAAGGACGGAGATTTGAAGAAAAATGACACGAGGGTTTGATACAATAAGGTCAGACTTATAAATTGAGATTAAAATTATGTGGCTCACTTAATATTCTAGAGAATAATTTCTATTCCAGCGATATGCATTTTCTAACAAATTATCAAGTACGAGTATCTTTATAAAAAATATATCCCAGCGATTAGAAAAATAATTCTCACAAAAAACATCGAGTACTTTACGGTAGGAGAACTAGTTTCCTTTTAAGGAAGAATTTCTTGAAAAATGTAACGATATAGAGATTCAATGAAACGGTCGAAAAGAGAAACGATCGCTCGAGCTCTATCCGGAAAAGAGAAGGCGGAGCCGACCGACTGGATGCTCCCCCTGCGGCCCCTACAAATTAATGAGAACTTTTTCTGCTAGCTCTACGAATCGGCATCGAATCCCCGAGAATTAAAAAGGAAAAGTTTTCGGGCACGCGTTTCCGTCTCTCTTAACTTCTTGCAAAGCGATCATTAATTCTTGGCGCCTGCGAAGCGAGAGCTCTTATTTCTCCGCGTTCTCGTAAGCACCGGTTGGATGAGAAAAAGCTTGAGGTAAAATCCTGAGAGAAAGAGATATAGAGAAAGGGAAAAGGGGAAGAGACAGAAGAAGATATCTCGGACAAAAGCGCGAAATGCCGAGCGCGATGGAACGAAGTATTCAAGGGGCGTACCGGCTCGAATAACTGAATCCGATCCTCTTGAATATCGTGATTTCGTTATGCGCGAATCTGGCGCGAGAATGCACACGGTTTAAAGCAGCCGCGCGAGATACATCGATATGCCGGATATTCCCCGTCGAGAATAATTCGCATTCCGAGCCGCAAGAGAAACGGGAAAAATATTAATTCGCCGAGCACCCTTGCTATATAATATCTTCCGAGGTGAACCGTTGCTACCGGAGAGGAAGAACCTCGGATCTAGACTTCTTCGGTTCTATCTCTATTTTTCGACGTATATTTTCTCAATAGCGAGGAAAAGCCTTCCTATCTTGCCGAGAAGCTTGCTCGTCTATCTCGAGAAATATTGGTCAATGTCTGTGGGAGCTGATCGATTCCGTACAGTCTTTTCTACGTGGTTTCGTTAAACATTCTTGCTAAAGGCGTAGGTAGACGTAGACTACCCGCATCGAGCTGGAAATAGTAGTTACCCGAGAGTAAGCCTGAAGGAAGGTGGTTAGTGAAAATTCGTTTATCGAAATTGGGGAGATTTCTGGAGAGTCTTATTAACCCTTTGCGCTTGGTGTCGAGTGTGACTCGACGTTCAATTTTTGTTTTTTTTATTCACGGATCTATCTTTGATTCTATCTATCTTTGATATATCATTTAAAATTAAATGAAAAGAAAGGTTAAAGTATTTAATATTTGGTAATGGATATTTATTACGTACAGATATCCAAAGCTCTTTATCCAAAACTGTACCGAGCAATTATCAAAGTATCTCAATTATGCCATATTAAATTCTCATCGTCTTGTCATTTCGTCGCTAACACGCTTCAGGAACCCAGAGAGACAAAGCAAAGCGTTCGAGATCTCCATGAACCCATACAAAGTTTATCCTCTTCGATTATCCGGACGATCGAGTTCGTCGATTAGCACGAACGACGAGTACTTTGATCCTAAGTTTCGGAAGCATTCGCGAGTTGAAAATTCTTCAAAGAATTCCCCACTCTCGACGAGTCTGACTTTACAAAAGCGAACATATATTTCGTATTACTTACCGTGCGCATCGATTTGCCACGTACATTTAGCAGAAAATTTCGTCAAGGATGAAACGCACTCGAACTACAATAGAGAGAGTCAAAGAATGCCACGGAGTCATTGAGTTAGATTCCGATAAAAAGAGAAACAGGTACCTACGCCCAAAATACGCAACCTTCGACATCCCAACCTGACCTCCTGACTCTTTTTTTTAATAAGAAGTAGGCTACGAACCAAATATTCTACGAAAGTCGTTCACTTTTTGTCCCAGATTGCGGTACGTAATGAAGGAGGTGGTGGACATAATAAATAAAAGGTCGAATATTCCATATTTTACCTCAAAGTGCAATAATACCATTATAGTAATGATAAATAAATGAATTATCAAAATTAGGTGACCGCCGAATAAATAAAAACTGGAGCAGGAAGAACGTAATTATAATAGAATCTACCTAATGATAATTAATAATTATAATTAACAATAACAGTTTAAGAATCGTTGTCAACGTAAAACTTCCAATTTTGTTTAAACCACCAACTAAACTTTAAGCTATAAATAAATTTTCATAACAACGACAACGAGATCGTCTAAATTAATTAATTCCGACCGAGGTATGGCAGACGAAGCGAATTACAGTTTTTTCCTAGACATTTTATGGAGAGCCTACGTTGCGCCTACGCATCATGTAAAGCCGCGATACTCGCGAGATACGCTCGTTATTCCTACGAGAGCGAAAGGGTTGAAAGGAGGGGGGGAAAGAAGAGTTAAAGGACCACCGAGAACGCAGTCGAGCTTGCGCGTTTCTGCTCCTCCGTAGACGCGAAATTCGCGCTACGATTTTTTCTGCTTTGATTATTTTCCTTCGAGAAAGGCACACATAGACTCGTCTGTCTGTCTGTCTGTTTCTCTATATCAATTTAATTTATGCGTTTTCCATGCGTATTTTTCATACGCAAAAAATTTTTCATTACGAGTCTCTTTAAATATACCCACGTATTTCAATGTTCTCTGACGTCTCATAAAAGAAAAAAAAAAAAAACGAGAAAGAGAAGGTCTTCTAGTAAAGTTCAATCAGGAAGGGGAAAAAAATTGCCGATCGATTTTCATCATGCGTACTCTTAACTCTTTCACCGATATACGAAAAAAGAAAGAAAGTTATCAAGCATATTCACGCACAAATACATACATACATATGTAAGAAAGCACGTTCTCCTTCGATCTTCCCCACGAACGTTTCAATCCTCGTCATATCATAGCCTCTCTTTAATGTACTTCTCTACCTTCTCTGTCAACGTAAAAAAAGAGATACGGGGGAAAAAGGGAGGGTGAATATGGGGAGAAACGCAGAAATATGCAGGAGTAAGTAAAGAGAGTTTCTCTCGGAACGATATTCCGAGTGTATACACGAAGGTGTGCCGGAAGGGAACACCGAGGATGCACTCAACTTTTTTTTGCTTGGCTACCGCATCTCCGAGGACGACGTCGATGATAGCTCGCTAGCTACCCTTCGCTTCTACCCTTGTGAACCCATCCTCCCCCCCTCTCCTTCTCTCACCCTCTGTCGTATTACCTAATACGAAACATTCCAGCGCGGAATTTAAATAAAGCGCCCGAGTTTACCCGAGAGCCCGCGGCGCCATGCTCGCCTTCAGCGAATAGCTCCACTCACGTGCCCTAACGCATTCCCTTCGTGTTATCTTCCATATCGGCTTCCTTCCTTCCTCTCTTTTCCTTCCTGTTCCTTTGACGTCCCGTTCTTCTATTCTCTTAGCAATTTCACGAACGCTTCCGCTAATCCGTGTCACGTATTACCGATCGTCTATTGATTCGTTTAAGGGACTTTGCGCGTAGCGATGGATGGCAAGATAAGATTTTCAAGCTCTTGTCTTGTCTTGATTTTTCAAGACGAGACTAAAAATTACAATTATATGTATAAATCGTCCTTCCTATACAATTCCTTCATTTCTCGTTTTGGAAATACCATTGACCGATGTTAAGTTCATTTAGAAAAAACTTTGCCACAGTTTTTACATTTACTTTGATACCCATCGAAGTCAACCATAGCCGTAGTTTGAGATTACGGTTGAAATTCGTACCGTAAAAGAAATTTCAAGCAATACACCGAAAGCACAATACCGTTAACAAAGACTCGATTCGAAAGCACTTTTAATATTGTTTCGCCACAGAGTAGAACGGTCGCCTCACGGTATTGTTTCCACTCGTTCAATGCTCTCTAACGAAAAGATTCGGTGTAGATTTAGATCTCTGGCTTTTAAATTTAACGAACG
Organism: Ancistrocerus nigricornis; assembly: GCA_916049575.1. NCBI lineage: Eukaryota > Metazoa > Arthropoda > Insecta > Hymenoptera > Vespidae > Ancistrocerus > Ancistrocerus nigricornis. Next base: position 33,942,321 of record OU696664.1, on the reverse strand, counting down.
ACAGCTGTCTCTCTCTCTATGGGATCTAACGACGACGATGGAATCTCCGTTTCCCATCGTAGGTATCTACGCTACTTTTTTTTTTGAACGAATTCCCCTTTACAAAGCAAATCTCGTTAGTAAAAATGGTTACCGAAGAAATGTTTCTTTGTAACAAGTTTAAAGAGGTAAGGAAATCATAGAATCGTATCGACTAGGAATTTACTTTAATTATTTTCGACTTGGAATACCTGGAACAATTTAAAAGACACATTCATATGGCAGAAACTGGTATTCAAAGAGCATACAAATGTAAAACTTACGTAGCGAAAGAGATTTGTGTTCACAAAATATTTATAAGACGGGAAGGTATTTCTAACGTGGTCCGCCGCAGCTGAACCGCAGTACGGTGGACCGAAGAACAAGAAGAAAGAAAGGTAAATTTACAGACACACCGCTATACTCTCGTATTTTATAAGATCACATTTTCTTCTCGGAGAGAAGGGGCAGATGATAGTATATCTGGTCTGAAAATATTCGATAGCGAAAGATAAAAAAAAAAAAAATTTGTAAAAATACTAGGTACCCATTCGAAGCTCGTTAGCATTCGTTCGTTAAAAAACGTATCTACACTTTTTTTTCGAAAGTAACGCGAGAACTTGAAATGCAGGCGAAAGAGTAAAAGAGAGATAGAGATAGCGTAGAAGGTAACGCATTTCGTTGGGCTCCGGGGAAAATACTGTCGAGGTCCATATTCAAGCGAGTCCTTCCGACTTTCCCTTAAGAAATTCTTATCCGGCGCGATTGAAACGCAAAAGAATCGTCATGGGATTCAGAAAGTCGACTTTTCAAGGATGGAACGACCGAGACGACGCACAGTGTGCTTTTTTGCCTAAAATCGGACATGTCTGAGATTAGTCACCAATTTAATAAAGCATTTAGTTCCGAATGCAAGAACTCAAGTCCCGTGACGCTAACTTGAATAGTTTTGAAAATAACCCCATTCAAAAATTTGTGTCCCGTATTCGGGAAAAACCGGAAAATCATTCTAGAGCAAAATCTATGAGAGTATGTATTATTTTTGTATTGAGAATTAGAAAGCCTAATGTTAGCTTATATTATGAGTCTATTTCAGCCACCCTAGGACTTGTACATTTCTCGAAAATCGCAATTATGTGATTTTCGTTTTTAATTTATTCTAGCTTTATTTATTTATATTAGCACCTGCAACTTGCTTTAAAATATAGATACAAGCATGAACTAGCACTACAAAAAAAACTGACTGCTAATCTCGTGGGACTTCCGAGAAATATGACATTGAAATTTTTCGGACACTCGTTTTTATGGTGTCCGTGAAGCTTTTTAATTTTCAACACCGCAACCTTTTAATTTTCAAAAATTAAGGATTGTACCAGGTTGTGCTAGGTTTGTGCTGACTTGTGCCGTAAATAAAAATTTTGAAAATATTTCGAATTTTTTTTAAATGAAAAATAAAATTTTTTTTCTAAATTGTTTAAATTTTAAAGTCATGTTGGGCTGCGCACGTAAAAGAAAAACAAGATAACAAGATTTTTTTAAAGACTCAATTTGTTCTACTTTACGTGCACAGCCCAACATGACTTTAAAATTTAAACAATTTAGAAAAAAAATTTTATTTTTCATTTAAAAAAAATTCGAAATATTTTCAAAATTTTTATTTACGGCACAAGTCAGCACAAACCTAGCACAACCTGGTACAATCCTTAATTTTTGAAAATTAAAAGGTTGCGGTGTTGAAAATTAAAAAGCTTCACGGACACCATAAAAACGAGTGTCCGAAAAATTTCAATGTCATATTTCTCGGAAGTCCCACGAGATTAGCAGTCAGTTTTTTTTGTAGTGCTAGTTCATGCTTGTATCTATATTTTAAAGCAAGTTGCAGGTGCTAATATAAATAAATAAAGCTAGAATAAATTAAAAACGAAAATCACATAATTGCGATTTTCGAGAAATGTACAAGTCCTAGGGTGGCTGAAATAGACTCATAATATAAGCTAACATTAGGCTTTCTAATTCTCAATACAAAAATAATACATACTCTCATAGATTTTGCTCTAGAATGATTTTCCGGTTTTTCCCGAATACGGGACACAAATTTTTGAATGGGGTTATTTTCAAAACTATTCAAGTTAGCGTCACGGGACTTGAGTTCTTGCATTCGGAACTAAATGCTTTATTAAATTGGTGACTAATCTCAGACATGTCCGATTTTAGGCAAAAAAGCACACTGTGCGACGGTCGACGAATCGCAGCACTGGTTGACCTGTTTTTTTACGAGCAGACAGATTCCGGCGCGGTCCTCTGCAACGAGATCACTTTGTCTTCATTCGAAAAATTCGAAATCCAGCACGCGTCTCTCATTCAACGTGCCTCTGACTCTTGCTCCTTCTTTTTGTACCTATTCGTGTGCGGTACCACGGCATTGAATGTGCTTTTTCAAAAAAAGCCCACCGCCCTTTCGTTCTTTCCGTTTGCTTTCTTCTCGCGAGCGTCGACAAACGTTACCAACCTGTCGTGCTTACAAGCGAAAAACTATCCTTAGCGATAGGAAAAGAGGATCTTTTCTTATTTCCTTATTTTTCATTGGTTTAATCTTCGTGAAAGTCTGCCAACAAATAAAATCATACGAATCTTTTCATCCAGGAGCTTCCATATATTTCGGACTGGTTCTCTCCTATAGTTTTTATGATTTTTTAATCTAAAATAATTTGTAACAGCGCCATAATCTCTCTGGTACCATATAACTCTCAAAATTTCTCTCGAATGTGGAAACGAACGAAATTAATCCGCTACGAGCTAACTCTCTGCGTTCGCGCGTACATGCGTTTGCTTTTTCTTTGTCCCTCTATCTCCCTCCATCTCTCCCTCTCGCTACTTTGATATTCACTAGAAATATACGCCCGCGTAGTTTGAATACCTTGGGAGGGCTTTTCAAGAAAAGCCTGTGTTTCTAGAGATCGTGCTCGTAAAAATACGCATTCAACGAGTGCAACATTCTCTCTTAGTTCCCAAAAGGAATTAGAAAGTTCGAATCATCCACATTACAAGTATTTTATCCTAACATTTCACTCTATCGCGAACTTGCACGTAACTAAAAACGATTACTTCCAGTCCAAAAGTCGTGATATCACGTCCGGGACAGCGATGTCCTAATTTAGGGGCAAAAAAAAGGATCGAAACAAAAGGAAAAATATAGAGGGTACAAAAGTGAGTCGAACTTTTCTCTCCCCAGTTCTCCCTCCCTCCCCAATGTATGTCGCATGTGCAAAACGCTTGGCAACCACAGAACCGGACATCTTCTACTCGCGAGCACGAATTAATACCTCCCTTCTGACGCTGTCCGTGCGCGAGACGAACAAGCGAGTCGGCCTCTACCACAGGCGAATACTAAAACTGTTATCCAGCGAGTTAGTTCCTCGTCCCCATTTTCGGATGTTCTCGGTACAAAGAGAGCCTCTGTCGCGGACATATGGCCTGATATCGTCGGCGAATACACTAAGAGACGCACACAATCGCGCGTTCGCGCGAAACCACGGTCTCGCGTGGATGTATACGTATTTCTACGTATGTATAAGGTAAGGGTTTTGGTGTTGGTATCGTAAAGTCGACGGTAGAACCGCCAGGCGGCGACATCTGCTCGCAACGTTATCTCGAACGCTACTCCACCCTTCCTTGCAAAGCTACCGCCTTTCTCAACCCCTCTCGCAATCTCCTTCCCTTTGTCGAAGCCCTGGCTTTCCAAACTACAAACTATCGGATTTGCTAAGCCGCCGATGGAGATGCAAAGAGAGAGGGGAATCGATGAGAGAAAAAAGGTATCGATGGAGCGATCAGAGTGTGAAGTAATTCTTTGATTAGACTTACAAGAAAGGTTAGGGAATTCGAACATCCAAAAATTTATGGAACTTTGCATACGAGTGGATCGTATTTTCCGGATAATTTCTCTCCTCGAAAGAATATTCCGCCAACCAACGGAAAGTGGCGTTGTATTACGCATAACTTCACTTGTATGCGAAGTTTCATAATTTTTGGATTTCCGGGTTCCCTAACCTTCCCTGTTAGTTTTTTTAAATTTTTATATGCACTTTTTAATGTTCCTTCCCAGTAAAGCTCCGTTCCTTTGGAATTTATTGAATAATGTACCGACAGTTTATTGACACAAATCACAAGAAACGTGAAAAACGAAGTTTCGTAATAAATTTAAATTCCTGCCAATTAAATTCCGACCTGTCTGTCGAATCAGAGGAAAGGAGAGATTTCGAATTATTATTTCATTTCGTTCGATGGTCGTACGTTATTTCATCCCCCTAAACGAAACGTAGATCGCACGCCAGACAAATCGGCGAGACAGCCCTGCGAATTTGCTTTTTGTTGCCGTTGTTGCTGCACATCGATGTTCGGCGATGTCCATCGAACGCGTGGATAAAAAATTCCATGAAATTTAATTAACGTGAATTTTGCCAGCTATCGTCCATTATTCGCTCGATCATTATCGATGCATTTTCTACAGGGTAAAGGAATCGAAAGATAATACGTGGTGCGATCCATTAAAAGACTTTCTAATTTGAAAGCTTCGACAATGAACGCTGTTTACCCTCGCCAACGATCAATGACGAGTCGGAGAAAGAACGAGAGATCGTTCGTTAAATCGGAAACGCGTTATTTACGGTTACCATGGAATGCCATTGTTAACGAGAACCATCGATAAGGTAAAAAATGCGATTGCCACGAAATGAATAGCTCGCAAGAATGTGAACGATTTTGAGTATTTTTTCATTCGAAATTTTACCCACCCTTCGTCGACCCAATCGGTCGCATACTTTCGAAGGAAATACGTTGATAATTGATTTCCAGCGCAATTTGTCTCCTGGGTAAGCCGAAATTCGCGATAACGTCAAATAGGTATCATATCTGCGTGGGTACCATATATAGGGAATATGAGAAAAATCGATTTGGCGATGTAAAAAAAAAAGATAACGTTGATATCTACCGTTGTTACGAATCGACGATATGGACGAATTTTGTTACTATCTTACGATAAAAAGATAATGTATGGTGTTTTAACTTCTAAAGATGCAGAAAAATTAATATACACTATTTGATGTCATTCCAAAGCTTATGCATCTGAAAAGAATACCTTTCCTATGTATTTTAATTGTTACAATAAATAATTACACCAACATACGGTAATTAACAGAAATCTCATTTCGAACAGACTGTGTCGTACCTCGCGTGACCAAGAAAGTTCCTCCTTTTACGTCAAATCAACGGATGGCAAAGTAGAAATCAGCAAGAAGCCCGAATTTACTCGTTCATCGACGAGAGCTAACAATTTTCGAGTTTAACGTGCGTTGGAACTCCAAAATCGTTCGTACTCGTCGTCGGTAAGACAGGAACCGTCGAAATCATCCCCTCTGCATTACCGACGACACGGGGGTTGAAAATCCACCGCGGCACGCTGGTGCCACCTGTACGAACTTAGAGCGCATGCGCGTACCGTTTCGATCGAGAACATCTCTCCTTTTTATCGAATAACACCTACTACCCTAACCCATCGGGGGTGGCTGACCGAACAGAGTCGACGAAAGCTGAAAGGTAGCTTATTTACATGGAAAACAGAAAGTGAAATTATTATTTATCGAATTATCTGTTGTTTATGCCATAAACATTCACGGAAGATCGACCCTCGATGTTTTTAAAAGAGGAGATTAAATTATCGGAAAATATGGTTTAATGTGGTAAATAGATAAAAATATTTATAAAAACTAACCAAATTCTAGTCTCGATTTGTAAGTGAAACGTTTTGTTCGTAAATGAAATCATTTTCCTTCTATTCTGCCCAATGTAAAAAAATGTTTATATTAAATAACAAAATTGTTAAGACATCGGAAAGCGAAAGAATCTCGAATTTGTATTATTATCTTCTCGACTTCTACCTCGAGGTGTCCGACCAAAAGCCAAGGAAAATTTTTGTCGACATATGATTCTCCCGATACCGCGAAATTCGAGATGCAAGTGTTTCGTGACTCAGAAATAGGAGATACCGTGGATTTCATTGTTCGGCAAAAAGAGAAAGAGAGGAGAAAAGGTAGAAGTGCAACTTCGTGCTTGTCGAGCAACGAGAATCTCGTCTCTCGAAATTCAAGCTACAACAGTTGAACCTGGGAGAAAAAGTAACCTCTGGTATAAGCGCACGCGCGTGTATACGTTCTAACTCACGTCTATCTCTTTTATATCCTCCTTTTACGAGACCTCTCTCTCTTCTTTTTTCTCTTGCTCATATCACTCTTCGAAAATTTTTCCTAACTTTTACGAGCTCATTTTATTTTCGACCTGCTCGAGCAACGTATATACCGTCGTCTCGAGAATCCCTGCCTGTAACGAACAATGAGAAACTCGAAACGATTTACGTAGCTATAGCGAAGGAAACGAATGTTGCGAATAGAGTAAAATAAAAAAAAATACGAGGCAGAGAGAGAGAGAGAAAGAGGAACAAATTTGCCATCGATGAATCCCTACGGCGGAAACAGAAGCTAGTTAGCCCGTTCGAGTGTGAAAAAGGGATGGAAGAACACCGGGGCCCTAAGTCTTCGTTATCCGTACCAACACCAATTAGGCGTTAACCATGCTTATCTCTATCACTCTTTTTCCTTGTCCCTCTTTCGCTTACCGTTCAACGAACCAATCAACGACACCCGCGACGCAGCTAACGTAATTGATTTGTGTAATCGGCGAAGTCGCATCGAATCAAACGCTTAAAATATTTTTCTTGATGCTCCTGGGAATACTAGCCAGGGTAAAATACCGTGAGAATTTAACTCCGTCGTGTACATCGGACGCGTTGCACGACGGGACTCCCTCTGCTCGTTGGCTTTACTTACGCGAGATTAATCTACGGATTCTATTTAATTACGAAGGAGTAAGTTACGTTTGGGTAACAAAGCTTCGGATAGGACGATATAGGGGGTGATTCTCGCGTAGTTTGTTACGAGAAGATGTAAGAACTTTGATACTTGATTTCTGAATGATAATGTTCCGTGTTGGAAATAATGCTTTTTATGCTGATATCTGTAGATCTATGTGCTATTTCAGGCTAACGTTAATCGACGATAAAAACAATGCTGAGAAAAAGTCACGTTTTACTTGATATTTGGTAGTCGGAAGCACGTACCGTCGATTTTGCACCCAACACTCTCCTAACTCCAATTTAGAATCGTACCTACACGCACGAAGCAAAGTGATAGAACGGACCAAGGGTAGAGGACGAATGACCGTGCGTCCGAGCGATCGATTACGCAACGGCGCAAGATCCGTGTGGCATCTTTCGATTTCCCGTGGGTTAAAATTCATGACGCATAATTCATACCGCATTCTCTTTCGATTCGTTAAAATTCATGGCGCGAGATGGTTTTCGTGGATCTCGAAAACCATCGTGATGGGTAGAACAATAGTTGAAGAGAGAGAGAGAGAAAGAAAGAAAGAGAGAGAGAGAATGTGTTATATTATCGGCTTTGCTCGATTCCTCCTAGCGAAGGGTGTAACGGAGGGCGAAGGGTGATGACGGAGGGTTGCCGGGTCGTTCTCTATTGATCGTTCGGCTGCGTTTACCGCGATGAGACCGGAAAGGGAAAGTGGCCGACTGCGTTTGCTCATTCTTCCGCGTCTCCTTGACCTTCTCGCGCACCCACCTCGCAAGGCGTTACCGTTTTATCAATGTCTCGCGTACCACCTCAATTTTTCTTCTTATTCCCATGGGTCTACTAGTTTTTTTTTTGAGAAATTGACAAAGGTTAACCTCCTCGGGGATGAATTCTTCTTTAAGTTAGAAGGAAATTATTCCACTTTTTGCGTAGTTATATTTTATTCCTTTTTAATCGATAGCTATTAACCCTTAACTGGTATCGTTGGCCACGTAACGAATGATAATAAAACCTGGGCCAAAATAGAAATTGATTGCATAAAATGGATATATTATTTACTATTTTCAAAGTATTATGCGTCTCACTATCGAAACTGGCTTGCTAGTTGAAGATATTAATAAAAAATAATATTCACACGTGTGTCAGTACCCTTTAAGAGAGAAGAAATCCGATGAAGTAATAGGATGAATTAATACTTATTATAAAAGATCTTGAACCATATTTACAATTTGTTTTATTCAGGAAGATATCTACCAGGTCGACTACTCCAGAAACGAAAGGAAGAAGATCATTTCTGGTCAACGAGCAACAAGAATAGCTTCTAGAGATTGGTCTCTTAGCGGTGTGCCGTTTGCACATTTAATTGTTATCGAAAACAATGCGGAAGGGTGCGAGATACGACGAGGGTTAGCTTCCCTGCAGTTCGATGAGAAAAAACGACAAGTGAAATTGCGTTAAAGCGGATTAGCCACGGCAGGCTTGATTCAACGAAGCGAAGCGTGCTGCCACGTTTACCATGAATATGAGAAAGGGCCTCTCTATCCGTCTCTTTCTCTCTTCGCTCATCTCCACCCCCTTGCTTCCGCTGGCACCCTATCCTCGTCTAACCACATAGACGAAACGAAAGTTCAGGTCACGCTATGCACGGCAAATCCTCTCTCTCTCTCGTTCGAGCACGATGGAAGTCCACTTTCCGTGCAAATGCCTCCTAAAGGCATCGTCGTGTCGATAATGCAAGAGGACAAGAAGCCTAAATAAAGGCATTTTCACATCTGAACCACCTATGGGTAGGTACCCATCTGACCTAATTTCGATCCTTCTACTCCTCTTCCTTTCCTTCCTACCCCTACTACTCGCCGTTACCGCCTTCCTCGAACATCTTCTTCCCTACTTTAGTTTATCTCGAGGTGATCGCTCGAGTGGCACTTTAACTTGAGCTCCTCAGCGAGTACGTATATCGAGTATACGACGATATAAGCGATTTCCACGAGCACGTTTCCGTATCACATTTTTTATATCCCTTCGAATTTTTATTTTTCTTCGTCTTTATCATATTTTTTCCTAGATTACGCACCGTAGGTACTTGCGTAGGTACTCGGAACTGTACGGAATAAAAGAAAAATACTCGAAGAGCGATTGAACCGTCTAACGCTACTTATCTCCTTTACCTTGTACTTGTAACTCAGAAAATTTAACAATAAAACATAATACCTTCCTATTATTTCTTGATACTCGAGAAGATTAAGACACGTTCATTTTATTTCTCGTAAAAGTAATATCACGAAGAAGTAGTTCCGACGTTGCCCTTTCCAATCTAGTTAAAAAGAAAAAAGGGTAAAGAGAAAAAAACAGCACGTGGTCGGGGAACGAGTGACTCGGTACTTTGTGCCGGGTGTTAAACGAACGCCGTTCGACACGTTCCGCGTACTTAACCCCTTCGAGGGTAATTCGAGCTCATCATGGAAGACCACCCTCGTTTTCGATCGTGCTCGCGCTTGCACCAGCCGTATTCGCGTTCCGAGAAACTCGTCGCAATCTACGGAGGCCTCTTTTCTAATACGATCAGAGTCGAAGTTAGGGGTTTTAAATATGCCGGTAACGAGTCGACCTTATTTCTCGCGGTTCAATTAAGACGATGGTATTGTATAAATAGGGTGCATCGATTCCAACCAAGAATTAACTCGAAACTCCTACCAATTTTCATACTTTGTATCTCTTTTTATTAGGATCCACCCATTCGAACTATGACCACTCATAAATAGCATTCAGCATTGTCTTAATCGACAAATATTCTTATTATTATTGTTTTTTTAATATACAAAATAAAAGCTTGTGTTTAAAAAGGTTTTTTTTTTATATAATTTAATTCTGTTAGATAATATATTTTCATACGACAGTTTTTTTAATATTAAACAATTATATAAATTTTATTCTGAGTAAGTACTGAAATGAATCTAGGTTAGATTAAAACGCGTTAATGTAATTACCAGAATATCTAAAACCCTACACCATTTTACTTTCCATTAACCTGAAAAGTGATCATTCGGTCTATGTTCATAAAACAAAGTGGCAATCGAGAAGTCTTTTTCGGGAGTTACGAAAATACAAAAGATACACGTACCGTTAAATATTCGAGTAAGACGAATCCGTACCAAGTTCCTGGAACGAGACAAAAATTGGAAACGGTCCATAAACGTTTGTAATCCTCGCTAGTGGATTTAAGAACGGAACATCGTCCCGTTCGATGCTTAAAACCGTGAAACGAAACAGACCCGTTCGTTTGGGAAGAATCGATGGTTGGTATTGGAGAAAAAAGGACATTATCGCGTTCGCGAACGTTTCGCAATATCGTTGACGCAGAGTTTTAATCAATCTCCGAACTTCCGTCCACCGACTGCCATCCATTTATATTTCCCGCTCCGTCGTACGTTTTCCACGAATAGATAGTATCCAAAATCTTGTCCATCGCGAAATCATCGTCCATTTTATATAAATAAAAGCACCGTGATGCACCTTCGATCAAAAAAAGAACAAAAAGGTTCAAAAACTCGACGAGAAGCCAAGTCGATGATCGATCGATCGAAAGGGTGAGAGTCCATTCGATGTTAATCGTTGAAAAGTGGGTCATGAAATAGAAAAAAAATTGTGCACAAAGGCGAAGAGGCCGGCGCATCGTTAAAACGTTATTATACGGGAATTGCTCTCGTTAATCTCCCGTTCGGTCTCGGTATACCGTATTATATTCGCTCTCGTAAAGCGTTCGGGCGCTTTATTCGATCCTCGTCTCGTTTCTTTACTTCGAGGATCGCTGATATACCTATAGGTATACCAAACCGTGCCGTTTAACGTTCGATGCCGAGTAGGAGAGCCGAAGCGATGAGAAGCTAACGAAGAAGCTTCAAAGATTGGAGAGAGAGAAAGCATCGAGAAAGAAAAGTAGAAGAACGAGGAGGAGGGTAATCTTCGTTCCACTCCTCGAACGCTGTTCTTTCATTTCCATTGTCGCATGTAAATAAGCGCATAAATAAAAGTTTCGTCGAGTTTGTGTTTCGTAGCTCTACCGTCTGCCTATTATTTTCCGCTTTTAATATCCTCGCCTTCCCGTCGAATCTCATTTTCCCTCGACGTTCCTCAAATGCGTTTCAATAGATTCACCAAATTGGTGCACGATCGAAGAGAGCGAGAGTAAAAAAGAGGGAAGGAAAGTTCGGCGATAGAAAAATGTACATCGTCGATCGACGAGTGGATATACCGATCGGATTTCATTATTCCATCGCGCGAAACGTGAACGGTATAAATATGCTCGGGGTCTCGACTTTCTCGATGGCATTTAACTTTTTCCATTACTATAGATCGAATCGCGTATATAAATACGGAGAAAGCATGAACGATAGAGAAACGATGAATGGTAGGGAGACGGTAAAAATCGAATCACTTTGACGATTGTTTTCAAACAGAACGAAAAGAGACAATATCGTGATTGAAATATGGGTGAGATACCTGTTATAAAATGTACACGAATTATTATCTTCATTTTCCTGGTACCGTCGTGGTTGATACATTTTCCACTCGTTTCGATACAAGTTCAATTTTTATTACAAATTTAATGAAATGCTTGCAGTTACGATCAATTTATGTTTATTTCTTATAACTTTACCAAATTTTATTTTATTTAATTTCAAAAGAATTAAAATATTTAAAAAATACCTACATCTCTTTTTTTTTTATTCTCCACAATCGCTCGTTCGAAACGTATCAAGTAGAAAATTCGGAAAGGTAGAAAGATGAGGTCGTTTCGTCGCGTCGATTACGATGGTTTCACGCGTCGCTCGTCCATCGTGTTACGAGGATGCGAGAGATAGCGATCTATGATTTTCCACGAGGTCACGAGATTCATACGGGGGGGAAACACGGGGATCGAAGAGAAGCAGATTACGGTGAGCTCGATGCGACGTCCGGAACGTCTGCAATGTGCATGATTTATCGTACGATTGATCCCAATCGGTCATCCAATCACTAAACAAACACTCGACACGAACAAGTCAAATACCACGGGTCCTCGAACGTTATCGCGCCTATTCTCCTCGAAAAGATTTTTTTACCCAACAGATAATTAACGAACGTCATCGTAACAAACCCATTATCACCTCCTCCAAGATATTCCTTGATTTTCCTGTAAATTACGATACCGAAATCACGACCCGTGCGTTATTTATGTAAATCGTCCGGTTTGATAGAAAATTCAACGGATCGAGCTTTTCAATTTAACTCGACGTCGAACCGCCAATAATTTATGCATTTTCGGATTAAATCGACGATGATTACGGAAAATTGTCAACCACGTACAGAGCTAAACGACGCGATCTTTTATCACGTCTAAAAAAAAAAAAGAGAAACTCTACCGATTTAAACTATAAATTCGGATTCGGAAAAAAGTATCTCGAACGAGCCAATTAAACGGTTAAAAATGTAAAACGGTAAAAGAGAGAGACGATATAAATTCGTGGAACCGTACACCAACCATTACGCTAATTTTACATGGCAAACAATATTATAATCCGATAGGAGCGGATACGAGCGTATCATTCCTACGGTTATTCGTTATTCGAGCGAACCATCGTTCGTCGCGATGTTTGAATTAACCCGAATGAACGAGTAGGAAGGTACGATTTAATAATCATTCGAATCGGCGGACGATTCGGCAATGGCAGTTTCGTAAACAGAGCTCTTCACCGCGAGTGCCGTGTCCAAGCACGACACGGTCAGAATGGATTTACTATGGTCCCTATTGGCCACTCCTGTCTGGTCAACGGTGCACTTAAATCAATTTGCTCTCTCTCTCCATCTATCTGTATTCTCTCCGTCTGCCATCTATATCTATCCTGCTCTCTCGTTACGCAAGCTCGTCTCCGATCTTCCATCTTTCTCTCTCTCCCGCATCTCTCGCTCTACATTTCCTTCGTGCACCGGCTGCGATGCTACGAACCGCGGTAAACCGAGTCCTCGATTCGATTGCCGTATGAGTAAGGAAACGACGATGACTCAGTGGTAACTAATTGCAAGGATTGTTTAGCTACGATGTCACTTTGTTAACAGTTCGGATTTCTGTCGTTTTAAAGCGTTAATATGCAAATCAATTTTAGTCAAACGTTTTATGATCCTAGATATAGTAATGTTTTAATTTCATTTATACTTGGAATGGTTTAGAAAGAGGTATGTTATGAAACAACAACAAAATAATAAAAAAAATAAAAGTTAGAGATGTTAGAATTGAATAGGGAAAATCAACTACGCGTTTTTAAATGACAGATAGTGATCCTAATTAAAAAAAAAAAAGAAAAAAACAAGTATAAAAATTTACCTTCATAGTTACATGACCGAGTATTTTAAAGGTAGATACACTTTAAAGGAAGTAACGCGTTAATCGGTCATCGACATTGACCACTAGGTTATACGGTACAGGAAGCCGTATAAAACTAAGAGAAGACGTTCCACGAAGGTGCTACCCTCACCGCATTAAACCGACACTCGATATCGAACCTACCTCTTTCCTTTTAACGGATATGCCGATACTCCCGAGTAGACTTTTATGGTAAACAGGCGCAACTCGTGAAACCTGTACGGATCGACGTATGTACCTACGATGCATCGTCAGCGTCTTTCCTTACTTACAGGAGCGTCATTGATCTCGCGGGAGAACTCTTCCGAGATCCCGACATCTTTCACAAAATCCAATCGGATTATTTCCCGGTTCTAAGAAATTGCAAACTTCTTGCTTTCGGAGTCGTTACTTAAATAAATTCGTTTTATATCATCGGAATCTAATTAACAACCTCTGCCCGTCTATCGCGTCTTTTATGTTCAACGCATAGGGTAAACCTTCTAGTAACTGGCCAGCTACACCTCGTTTCACCCTAGTTCGTGAAATTTGAGATAGAATTCGATGAGATAAACAAAACTACTTTTTATCCTAAATTTGATCGCTAAAGTAGAAGCAAAATATCGATGCTCCAAGGATATATCCGTCGTCTTACCTTGAGCTGATGCTGCGGTCGTCTGAGAGCACCCTGATCCCGTCGTCCACCGAGTCTATCGGCTTCCGCCTCCAATCCTTCCATCGAAGACTCAGCTTCGCTCAGCCAGGCCAAGAACTTGTCCAGAGACCGGTCGAAGTTGTGGAGCGAGTTCATCGCGGAGTGCAGCAGTTTCCCTCGATTGATGATGCTGAGAAGAAGCGAATCGATCTACCGTTACTGGCTAAACATCTACGAGAGCAAATGCTTCTACCAAACACGGATACTACAGGCTCGAGCGTTCCACGTGACAAGAATTACGAGATATAGAGACGTTCGATCATAGTTTGATGATTATATAAATTATTCCAACCGAATGTAATACAAATATATGTATATACGCTACAATAAAGAACTTATTACGAGTGGATTTATCGATTTGAAAATTTATTACGAGTACAATGAATTTAATTAAATAAACTCTTAGTCTTTCTTACAAAATGAAATTCCCACGTTACTCTACCGAATATCATTCACCAATTTCAATCCCAACCCGTCAAATCCTACGATAACTCTAATTAAAGTCAAGTAAATATTTCGCGATCAGTTTCTCTCGGCGAGCGCTAAAATTTCATATCTTTCTCACGCAAAAAGTAAACGAAACGATCCCACGAGTCGAAACTTTGCGGAGACTTTAATGAGAGGACTCCGGCGAACGCGTTCGTAATTAACTAACGTAAACAGGAGAAAAAGGGTTGGATCGATAAGTCGTTAACGAAGGTATTCGCGCTCGTTGAAATCCGGCCGGTCGCTCTCGCTTTAAATCTCGCGAATATTCCCACTTAAGACCGCTCGAACTTATTTACCTGGTATTTAAATTGTTGTATCGCTGATTAATCGTTTCCGTCATCTTCTTAACGCGGGTCGTGTCGTCCTGCTGATAGACCGCTATCAGCTTCTGGGTGAGTTGATTGAAGAGCTCGATCTGATGCTTGTATTGATGCAGCTCCGCGTGGAAGGACTACAAGGATGCAGAGACGAAACGAGAGAATGAAGAAAGAACATCGTCGACTTTGTCGTCTTTCACGAGAAAGGAAACTTCTATCTAATTCCAGTCGTGGGGATATCGAGTTAGACGAAAGTCTTTTGCTACTCGAGAGCTCCGATAACTTAAGGAAGTTAAATCTTGCAGGGAGAAGCGAAGTTTTATAACCGTATCCCGGTCCTCCTAACCCTCCAACGCCGAAGAGACTTTCATCCTTCTCGTTCGTCTCGCTCGATCGACTTCGATATGCCATTCCTATCGAATCGACAACGGCGATCGAGCGAATACAACGAACCACGCGATCGTATTTCTCTCTATCTTTCTCTTTCAAATATCGTATATACAGGGTGGTCCTCCCGAACGTAGCTACTCGAATATTTCCAGTCACCTATATCTCGAAGAATTACATTTTCAAAGCATTCGACGTAAGATACCATTTACATTGCTTTACAAATTTAAATTCAATTTAATTCACAAATAAAGAAGATGTTAAGGTGGCTGCATTTAGGTGGAACACCCTGTATACGGGTAGAAATAATTTATGCATATATATGGTTACATTTGGAAAATGTGAAAGGGGAGATATACATGGAAAAGAATAACCAGTGGAGTTTCGTACATCCGAGGAAGAAGAAATCACGAGATTTCAAGAGAAAGATGCGGGTCAGGCAAATAAATTATTCCGCCAAATATATCTCGTCTGTCTCTCTTTTGAATTCGCGTAGAATTTCGGTACGCTGCACGAGATCGAGCTGATTAGAATGGCCCTTCCTTACATGCAAAACTCCTGCGAAAGACTTTGAACAGAAACGCGAGGTCTTTACGAGCGAGAGATAAATCTGAAAACGTAGAGAGAAAGGGAGAACATCTTTTTCCATGCTATTCACGAGTTTTACTTAATTTCTCCCAGACTTTCCGCGGCGTTGAACGTTACTTTTTTAACGATTAAACTTTCCAAAGTTGCAAACGATCTCGTGTCTTTCGCTCAAAATCCTACGTCTCGAGCGATTTCTCTTTCGAACACCGGAATCATCGTGTCTTTGCGAAGCTAGACTCTACGAACAAAAGTACCACGGTCTATTTTGATAACTGGGAGATCACGGACCAAAGAAGAGCTTCTCTGAAACGCAATCGCGTCGGCCCATTATCCCTTCCGGCGTAAGGTTAATGCGAAGTCAAGAAAAATATAGAAAAAGGATAAAAGAGAGAGAGAGAAAGAAGGAGGAAAAGATGATGGTCGCGGTACCTTTTGTTCCCTGAGTTGCGCCTCGAGAACGTCGGCGGTATGGCCGACGGCCCGCATTCTCTCCAGTCGAGTTTCCATTCGCGCGAGCCAGACCTCCACCTCGTTCCTCTTCGCCTCGTATCTCTGACTATCACCGAGCATGGCATCCAACTGCGTCTTCCTTTGCATCACCTTCGAGTTCGTTTCGTCCCAGTGCTCCCGCAGCTTCGTAACTGTGGCAGAGAAAAAGTTACACTTGAAGAGTGAGAAGGAGAAAGAGGAGTATATATTTCTCTTTGTTTTTGCATTCTTGCGTTTCTTTTCTTCTTCACGATTTACCCTACGATTTGCCCTTCGAGGGCGACTCTTCGCTTCAAGCTCATTCTTTCTTTCGTACGAATGAGTAAAAGGAACGCGGTGTATCCCGGGGTTCAGAAATTTCTAGTTTCTCTCTAGCTATTTTTAAAGTAGAAAATTTCATAAAAGATATATAATAAATTCTGAAATTAAAATGAAGAGAATTAAATTCGTATGTATTAATAAACTGAACCTTCGCAAATGGTCTTTCAAATCTCTTACCTGTTTTTATAAAATATTTTTATGAAACTATGTCAAAAAACGGTTCTATTTCTAATATCATCGAAGAAACCGAAGCGATGATACTCTGATATATGTGTTATATACTGGGAAACTGCAGACAGAGTAGACGAATCTAGGCAGAAATATCCAAAATCGTTTCAAGACATTCGTCCTAGTTAACGAGTTATTAACTAACAAACATCAGGCAATCACGGAGAGCAGGAGCGATCTGCGAAGACGGTCGGCCCGCTCTAACTCGCTAATAGATGTGAGAGACGAAGCGCCAGGAAGAGGAATCTTCGTTTTTCGTGGAATTCTCCTCTAACCGTTGGGTCTCTTGCCTAGCTGCGAGCGAACCGCCTCGACTTAATATCTCGTTACCTATACCTTGGTTGTTTAAACAATTGTCGATACTTCTACTTAGATTCGTCCACTCTACTTACAGTTTCCCGGTGAGTACTACGAATGGAACACTTTGTATATTAAAGTAGACCAAAGGTCGGTACTGATCTTCGCGTTAAAGTCAACAACGCGCACTCGGGTCCACCGATCGATCGAATCGGCGGTATAATTAAATCATACAATATTGATATGACAAATTAGTGGTTCAATAGAAGCGCATCGCATCTCAAATTGATTATGCATTTGTTGCTAAGCGTGCTGAAAATTATCGAACGTTCGAATACCTACACGCGCTTACGTGTCATCCGAATAATTACTTTACCGCTTAACGATGAGCCAACACCGTTATCCTCGGTCATCGGATTCAAAATTTCACGTACGTTTGATTAAAAAAGAGATTTAAAAGAATTGCGATGGTTCGTATTTTATACGGTTACTCAACAATTTCTTTTCTATCGTTTGGAAAGTTTTGCAGCGGCATGACACGTTGCGTTATTTACTTCTAAAGTGGGAATGCCGTGCCTTAGACGCGCGGTAGAGCGTCCAACGCACCACCGCGTCTACGAGCAAAACAATGGGAACATTTTTCTAGAGACTGTCCTCCTACTAAAAGTTAACAAAAGCCTCAAAGAAGGTTAAAGTACTTGGTAATGTAAGAAGTAGGTATATTATTGCAGCATTGCGCATCGAATTGAAGTTTACGATATTAAACAAAGTTATAAATAAAGAGCTTTAATCCATTGTTAATCTTATCTAAATACCGTGACTATATGCATATTTTACACGCAGTTTGTGCAACGTTTCTCTAGAAAACTCAAGCAACAACTCGCTTTAATAATTTGTCAATTAATTATCAGTGCAAAAGGTTAAAAAACTAAACTAATCATCGGTAAAGAAAAACAGCAACGTAAAATACAACGTGCGATCTTCAACAGTGGCTTCGATAATTCTCAGCTGAACCACGAAAAACTCGTTAATCGTGTTTTACGCGAAGCAGAAGAAGAAAACGAGAAAAGAGAGAATGAGAAAGAGAGAAGAGGAAAGAATTGCGAGTTGCACGTGCTCGTCGTTTCAAGGAGCACTCTTCTCGAAAAAGGGCCGAGCTAAAGCTCACGTTGAAATTCGCGCCAGACGCGAAGCTCTGGAAGCTGTCCAAGCTCGTACTGCAGGCAAGCGCGCAGCTGGAAAAGCGGGCGTAAAACACTGGCAACGTTTCAACATTTCGGGACAAGAAAATCCGCATGCGCGTGCAAGATATCCTTTCTAAGGCATCTCTCTCTTTCTATCTCTCCTTTTTCTTCTACCTTTAAGACAGATTCTTATGTGTTCGATGCAACGAGACAGCGCGTCGTCGAACAGGATCGAAACTAAAAGGAAAACATATTCGATGATAGCGAGATAAAACCATTGTAACATTCAGAAATCATGTTCAGATCGATGATAATGATGATAATGATATGAAAAAAATTAAGTAGGAATAAAAATCATTTTTTCATTTTCGAAAATCAAAATAATATCAAATGAACGATTATTAAATTTGTTAAGATTTTTATTTTCAATATCAAACGATATTGAACCTACATCACTGTCACGATTTATCCATAGAAAAAAGCTAACGCAAGAAAAGACTTTTCCTTGCTCGCGAATAAATGATACCGATAAAGAGCTTCATGGTGGAGCGAACTTTAATTCCAGAATCGCGATGACGTGTGTCCGCGCAAAAAATCTATCCTTGTGAAATGCAGAAGAGGACATATGTGTATATCCATCATCGAAATACACGAAACTAGTTTCAGTAAAATTATTTCTGCTGGCCACACCATTCTAGAATTCCTAATTTTATTTATCAAAGATTAATAGGTATTTGTTAATATCTATTAACGCTAGTAATGTTCTCACAAAAATCCTTGTTTTTCGCAGAAGTATCTCTTCGAGCAACAAGACTTCTCGAACAAAGTTCAACCAAATCCTTGTCCCGTTCCCGCAGCCGCTTTTCTAACCGCAATTATCAAGTAAATCCGCCGTCTCTGGATCACGGTCTTACTTAAATCGCTACCCTAATTCTGCCTAAGATTTCTTAATTATTTTTGCAGTTGGCTAAAAATATTTCTGACGAGAGGACTTTGCCAAAATTTAATTTGAATTTCTCACCATTGCTTAACGATATCGAAAAACGGGCAACGAGACAGTATTCTGCATGCTTTCTTCTCTAAAATGGGCCATTAAAGATTGAAATCGGCGGTGGTGACCATTTTGTCAAAAATCATGATGCATACATCAGGATTTTTGTCAAAAATCGATGCATCTCGAATTTGCCGGATTAAAGGTTCGTTCGAAAGAGGAAAGTCTCCTCTTGAAGAATATGGCAGGGCGGTTTCGATAAAGTGGCTGGTTGGAAAGATACAGCAGTTTTAGGTTTGAAAACGACCTACACTCCGCCGACACTTAAAAGATTTAACTAGCGAGACGGGATCGTTACGCGTTTGAAGTTTTACCGATGACACATCGCTAACTAATCGGTTCAAACTTGATACGCGGAAATATGCTGGAGCGTTATAATATACTAATCTATATTTCATCCTTCTCTAGCTCTATCTATCCATCCATTCATCCGTCTCTTATGGTTAATATCGACATTCAGGGACGATCGATTCGCTCGCTTGGCTTTCAAAGTTCGGAACACCCGAGGCAATCGAAAGCTTAATGCGTTCCGGGTAAAGCCGCGTTTGTTGCAGTAACGTCAGGGGGCCATAGATCACAGGGGGCCTGATGAGATATGATTAATGTAACGGCACAATTAATCCCAACAGTGGTAGGGAAAATAAGCGATGCGTCTGTAAATTTTGAAAGTGTCGGGTTGGAAGGACACCTAGAGGGGGATGGACCGAGGGTGTCATCGTAAATCATCGACGATAACGCGACTTCGGTGGAAGAACGGCCGACTATTAAAAAGCGACACGAGCTGCCACGTCGAAGGCAAGGGGGCAAGCGAGCGAGGGAACGCGACTAGTCAAACTTTCCAACGGAGAAATATGAAACCTCTCCAAGGAGAGGAAGGTTCTTTCAAGAATCCGGAAAATCTGCATGGGAATTATCCAAGTATTTTAATCTTGATGTATGTAAATCTCAGCTTTGGTCGAAGTTCGCGTTAGTGTCGGGGCATGGAAATATCGCCGAGATAGAAAAATTTAAATGTTACCTATTTCCAAGGTCCCGTCGTTAACATAGGTTCTACCATAATCTCAGGTCCTTCATTTTCATAATTAACGGGGCACAATTAGAACTGCAAAGAATCGAATGTTATAATACTATACAACGGGGACTAATCGATCGGCATCGACACTTTCTCTTTACTTCTGTTTATTCTAACGCAGCTGATCGACTGGCAAGATTTTTAAAAAATCTCAAGTAAGGAACCCCCTTGCGAGTAATGAAAAGGAAGATCAGGTTCGCAGGACTCGTCGGGTTATACCCAGGAAGCAACGATTTCGCGTTATCCGTGTGAAATTATTAAAGACAGCCCTCCGACGAACGGAAGCGGATTAGTCCGGGAAAGGTACCTACGGCGCGTTGGGAGTAACGTTAACGCTTAAGAGGCTTTAAAGGGCGTAAAGCGAGAGGACGCGCGGGATTGGCGTGCCACGGTGCGGAGGACCGATCTATCGTCTCCTTCTCTTTTTTCAAAATCACACCGAGCGAGAAACGAGAACGATATTGTTGCGTCGACGACCAACGACTCGTTACGAGTGCAATTTACTCTCCTCGAGCTTTCACCCCTTAAAACCTAACCCCTTCGTCAGGCTCTGCGAGCAAACTCTACTCTCGAGCTACACGAATATCACGACCGGTAGAGGCTTCTATACGCGAACGCTAGAGTATTTGAGTTGTGGTAGGTGGAGTGTGCGTGCGTTCGACGGGTGGATCTTAAGGTCGACGTATCGTGTAAGCTCGCGTAATTTTCTCTCCCTTCCTTTCCCCACCCACATCCTTCCTCCACCGGGATAGCCCTTGATAAATGCACGACGCTAGCGATATATTTTTCACTCCGGTCCCACCGGGCTAACGTCGTTAAAACTGTGAAAAGAAAAAGAGGAAGGAGAAGAAGTTCGAAAATTTCCAAGAGTCGTTCATGCTCGCTCACGAGGTATAACGTTTTGAAATTTTTCCACATTTTGCGGACGAGGGGGATCTTCCACGGGAGAGAGAATATTATTCCGGGTTCGCTATTTATATGCTAATGACGAGTCACGCCTAGCGAATTACAAATTTCGAAATATTACATTCTTTCGAATCGATTTCGAGAGACAAGAAAGATAATTAAACGAACTATCTTCGTAAGAATGGTAAAAAGAAAAAAAATTATGAAAATATTCCAAGTAGCTTAGCCAGAGGATTAGGCAAATAACGCGTTTGTGTTCCTTTCTCAAACTCGAAACACCAAACGTGGATAATCGCGAAAGGTAGGCTGTATGCTCGGGAACTTGGTCCAACCCACCTGAGGCTAACGCTAAGATTATGGATAAACAGTTCCCTTTCGCTCGCACGAGAAGGAACAAACTTCTTCGATGTAATATAAACGCGTTTATGTATCAAGCATGATTCTGAAAGTTCCTAGGAAACTTTTAAGCAACGATTTTGCGACCTAAGGTGAACGTTCTCTTATGATAAGTCTGATATGAGGTACATCTTCTCGCTTACGAATTTGTTGATTAAATATAAAATTACGAGAGAAATGTTATGACATGTGTGAGAAATTTAAAGTCGTTAATAATAAAAGCGTGTATATGTTCTACGGTCTCGTTACGATGAACCGTTCGTTACATATTTACGCAGGGGTTTTACCTGACCTTTTGTTGCTCGGCCTCTCTTGTAATATATATATACATGAATATATAATAAAAGGGTCATTTTACATGTAAAATATTACCTGGGATAAATATGAATATGAAAAAATGAGTATTTTCATAACTTTTAAATTACGCGAACATAAATGATATGGAAGAGAAATTTGGTGTAAAAAGTCTTCTAGTAACAACCACGGTGAACGTGCTATCGATAAGAAACATTTGAAGTGTCCCCTTTGAATATACCATATATCATCCTCTTCCGTTTTCATGCTCGACCTTTTCGAATTAACCTATATTTATACCATAATCTTAGTAAACGCGGTTATACTCGCAGAACTAACGCGATTACGTCAACTAATCTTACCGCGGATCTTGCATGACGTAAAAACCGATCGATGATCTCTAAGCGATATCGCACGAGTTGCATGCGCCTTTGTGCTTCGCGAACTCGCATGTTACATCGTTACGCGCGATTTACAAGATAAGTTAAACAGAAAATAATTCATTACGAGGTAATATCCCTTTCCCATCTTTCAACCCTCTCGTATTCTCCATAGTATATGTTTTATCTCCGGCATCTTGTTTTATTAATACCATTCCCGCGACGTGCGCCCTTAATTCGCTCCAACATATTATTAAAAAATATTCTCATGCAATTTAAAGTCTATCCGTTTCTCTTAATTCACCCTAAGATAATCTTGGACTAAAACTTAGAAAAAAAATGGTAAAAAAGAGAAAAATATAGGAAGAATCGGAGAATATTATAATCCAAGATTTGCTTTCGCTCGTGAACCGCTTAAATCCACCAGACTCTAAGAACTCTCGATCGTGCGAGACTGGTGGCTCTTTCTCGTAAATTCCATAACACATAGCGCACTAAATTTCTCCAATCTAGAAAGATTTAACGTTCCCAACGCGTTGCCGGCGGGCGAGCGAGTTATCCAGGTCGTTTGATATTCCACGGCGGAAGGAACGGCAACAGGCTGAATTACGAATAACGACGAGCGAAGCATCGAGGGAGAAACGTCGTGTACGTATACCTACCTATAGATGGTCTAACGATAAGGAGTATGCAAGATCGATATTTGGTCCGTTCCTTCGGCTTCGTTCGCGACGACCAACACCATCGTCTCTACTACCAGCGACTTCCACATGGAGATATCGTATTCGTTGTTGTCGTTGTCGTTATACTCGTCAACGTCTAGAAACAAGACACTAGCGTGCACCACGACAAGATCCGTTCGCGTGTCCTTTCTTGCCCGCGATCCCCTCTCTTGATGCTCCCCCATTTAATCGAGTATAAGGTCCGTCAGGTATGACCTTGGTCGGGAAGGATGCCGGTGGACGTTAAATACGAAAATGATTTTTACACGAAATGAAAGACACTTAATTTAACTTGTAAACTATATAACCACTTATTTATTAATAATTAAGAAAAGGTATAAAACGTAAAGTAGGACATTTGTCACGGTTGACCGAAAATTAAAAACGTAACGCTCGAAATGCCCTCCGCGAAAGATCGTAACGGACTGCCGAGTCTCTCCACGCGACTGGACCACCCCACTCCTTCCTCCCAAAAGCCAACTTTGCTTTTCCTACGAAAAATTCATCCAGCTAGAAGATTCATGGAAATCTTGCCGATTCTCCTAATCGACAAAAGACTCTGCCGTTACTCGGAATACGGCGGCCGAGCCACGCGCCGCCGTCGAAACACGCGCTGTTCCACGGAAAAATACGTAGCGACGAAATACGCGTTCTTACACGAGATAAATCGTCTAGTAACGTCAGAATTGGTGCTCTCGCTCGATGAAACGAGCAGCAAACTGTTCCGATATGAAATACCTTATGCTTCGTACAGACTCGAACGTTTTGCCGAACGACGAACAAAATAACGAACCGAACGGCGAACGGAACATTAGTTTGGACGGGACCACAAACGCGTTCGCGAACAAATTTGGAAATCCTAGCGTTCGCGTTCGAGCGCGTCGTCGTTCCCATCGGTTTGTTACGCCAGCACCGCCATATGACCAATCCCCAATTACATATTCCCTTTTTCCAGTTATTTATCTCCTTTCCACGAATCCTAAAATCCTAAACACGCACAGCTGCATCCGCCCGTCCTCGAGTGCATTCCTCTAATTTTACGACTTTGTCCTTCCTTTTTCCTAGCCCTTAAAAGGTCCCCACCATTCCTCCGAGGTTTCCTTATTTCCAAACTCCTTCCGAACGCCAGTCCTAGCTTCAAACTCAACGAATAAACTACACTCTATTAAGATTTCCAAGTCTCTTGTATTTTTCATCGAACTCTAATTACCCTCACGTCGACAAAGAACCGTCGCGTAACAGGTTGTCGGTTTTTTAACGAACATCAAAGGAAAAGCGCGCGAGCGTGTTTGCAGGTTTAGACGGGAGCTAACGAATAATAAGAATATAAATATACGCTGCGGCTGCCTCCATGGTTCGCGAGAAACTACGGGAACAGCGCAAACCCGTTCCGTCCGTTGTTCGGTTCGGCGATAGTAATGTTCATTTTTCATTGCATTCGCCGTTTGGTTCGTTATTCTGTTCGTCGTTCGGCAAAACGTTCAAGTCTGTACGAAGCATTAGATTATCGAGAATTACTTAAAAAATATATCCCTAAAACTTATCGTAATCTTTTTCTTCTATTTATATCGATTGAATCGAATCTACTACGTATACTAGCCATTAAATTTTTGATAAATATTTTATTATAAAAAAAGCGGTTCAGAATTTCCGAAATAAAACGGTGTACATATTTAAGCACGATTATACCGCACTATGAATGGAAAATTCATTAAGTTTTCTGTTAAAATCAAATAAAATTTGGAAAAAGCAGATACGTGGGTAGTTCACATAAACCTTATTTATGGAGGAACCTTACAGATCGGGAGACGTTAAAAAATTTAAAGACTTAATAACGCAGAAAAAATGACATTAATCGAAATTAAAAATCGGGACAAAATAAAAACGTGCACGCGTGTGTTTCATCGAACGGATCAAAGCAAACTACCGAGCGAAACTGAATTTGTATGGGCGGGCGCGGACGTAAAAAAAAAAAATCGTGGACACGTACGATTAAACGACGATTCGAATTTGCAAATTCAGAAATCGCACGCGCTTCCCCCGTAGCCCGCGCGATACTGGAACGAAGCGTACGCTCGTTTAATTTGCATGTGAAACTGACCGTATGTCACCGCGACCGCGAAAGCTCGTATTCCGAGCGTTCCCAGAGACTGAAGTTTCTATCTCTCTCGCTCTTTCGCACTCCGTGCGGACGCCATCATCGAGGATAGTCTGCAAATCCTGTCGTGTAGCGGTCTCCGCGTGCGACGCTCGCGTCTCTCTCGTATTTCCTAACGACTAAATCGTTAAATCGCTTATGTTAGACGACGGTGAGCCGACGGGTGCTCCGGTCCGAGTCTTTTAAGCATATCGTTTGTCGCGACGTTCGCGACTGTCGCGAATAGCGATAGATTCGAGAGACAAAAATTATTATGTCTTGATCTCGAAGTACGAATCTCATCGTACAATTATTTTACTTTCTTAACACTAGGTTTACGGGACCCGTCAATTTGACGGAATTCAAACTTTGCAATGAAATATCTCGAAAACCGCTTGATCGATTTCAACCGTTTTGCATCGTAAATTAATAATTTCTTCTAAAGAATTTATGCACACAGTCTTTTTCCCCTAAGCCTTTTATTTTTTGAGATTCATATATGGTATACCTATCTCTACGGGACCCGTCAAATTGACGGGTTAGCTGATTACGTAAACAATCCTTATATATTTGCTTCGTTTGTAAAATTATTCCTCTAATAGTAAATATAAGAGTGAACAAAAAGTCTAAGATGCCCCCAACTCATTATAAATGAGACATAAAGCAAATTGTGTGACTCGGGTGTTATGTTATTTTGCACTGAACGAAATCGCTTGTCAGATAGATCGCGTCATTCGAAAATCAAAGCATGGCGTATCGAAAATATATTCGGTTCATTTGTTGGTGCAAACTAACAACACACACAAACAATCTTCAAAGCCATAAATAAAATTGAATAAATTGATTTTTTAAAGTAAATTCGTCTTTTCACCTACCCGTCAATTTGACGGGTGCTCGTAGAGATAGGTATATAAGAAACGCCCGTAAACCTAGTGTTAATAAATATAGCATACAACAATTTGAATCGATAAACAACAATGAGAAAAGATTGACAGGGGAACGGTGAGAGACGCGTACGAATGGAAACGATAAGCTTTAACGAGAGGGAGCTGTCATCGATAACGAACGAAATAGAGAGGAAAAATAGAGACGAGAGGGGGGGGGGATGGAAAATGTTGAAACCAGGAGGAATGTTCCAAGAGAAAGATTATCTTTTCGAGATTATTACGTGAGAAAGATAATGTAAATAGACACGTGTGCTACGTGTCGAGATAAAGCTCGTTCAGGCTTTTCTTATGCAAAATCTACACGGCATGGTCCACGTACCCGAAACGGACATAATACACTATTTGCACGAATTCGCGAATGTACGAATCTATTTGGACTAAAGCAAGATTATACCTACCACTACGAATACGAGCGATGCAGTCTCGAAGAGTATAAGAGAATCAAAATTATTTATTAATAATAATTTGAGTTTAATCGACCGTTCGGCATATCGTTTACAGACTAACGGAATGGATTCTGCCAAACGTCAACTCAATTTTCCAGGCTGAACAATGACGAAATCGCATCGCGACGGTCCTCGAACGAAAAACGTTAAAGGCCGATCGCGACACGGATAACCGAAACGACGGGCTCCTCTTGCTTTATCTTCCCTCTACCTCGAGCAACTCTCCCCAAACTTCGTTAGCCCCGACTTTCTTCGAAGATTTCCACGGAACCATACAAGTGGATTACGTTCGAATGCGACCGGACAAAAGTTGTTCGAAAGTTACGCGCTTTGTTGTCCTTTATCGCCGTTGAAAGGTCCACGGTATTTCGATATTACTTTGAGTTATAAGGGGAAAAAACTGTGGAACCGTTCGTCGAAACGAAATCGCTCTTTACGTGAACCTCGGTGCGCGTGCTCTAGTAGGGAATGGCTTCTCCGTGAACGAGAGAGAGAGCAATGGTCTATTCAACGTAAAGGACAAAGACGGTTTGTTAACAAACGATCCTGACGGTAATTAGCGAAGGTTCCTTCTTCCGTGTAGGCTGCCTTAATTAAATTCGATCGAGAATATCGATAATATTTAAATAACGCGAAATAATTACGTCGTTGAGCATCGATCTGTTACGATACCACAAGGCCCTAGCGGTCACCTCGCTCAAGACCCTTTTAGTTTATAGTCCTTAGGTTTATTTCTTAGGTTAAGGTCTTGTAAACACTATGAATAGAGCGCATTCAAAATCCGAACGGCGCCACCAAGTCGGGCGCGTCGCCTAGTCCTAGCGCCCTTTTTCCCACTGCATTCCTTTCCACGTCATCCTAGGGCCTCATCCCTACTCCTTCCGCAATTTTCCTCTTTCCGACAAGCTTCCCACAGCGTCCCAAAATCCTCACTTCTAACCGAACCGTTGCGCTCGTAACATTTAAGAAACTTACTTGTCTGTATTTTAAAGAACTTCTGTTTAAATATATATTCATTCTAAATTAGAAATCTCTGTTTAAATACAATAATAAGAATTCAACAGTCCGAATTCTTCGTTGTCCGGAAAAAACTCGCGTACTCAACAACTTATCCGCGTTTTCCGCATAACAGATCGATGTTAATTATGTAAGATTTATAATAAATCATATTCGTAAATAAAGTTGTAACCATTCTAAAAATGAATCGACTTATTCGTTCAATCCTATCCTATTTCGCCGAGGATTTAATACCCTCCTCCTCCACAACCCTGCCACAAGATTTAAAAGTAATCAAGACTTTGCCGAAGTTCTCCCGGTTCAATTTTAGTTCGGCAACGTCGAATATGCCGGTGATCGTGGAAACTCGCGCGCACGAGCGCAAAGAGCGATTTGTTTTACGCGATGCGTCCGGACGAAAAGCATTTTGTCAAACGAGGTCTCCGCCGTTGAACACAATCGACTTTTTCAGACTGCGGCGAATCTTTCGCTCGGTCATCATCGTCGAGCGTGAAATTCGAATCGAGAGTGGCCGCCCCCTAGTCTTTCTACCGTATGTTCTTGGTATACAGGGTGGTCCATTTAACCCCTTGCCTTATGATTTAATTCTTGCCCAAACGGAGACTAATAAACGCTAAAAAGCACATAAATAAAAAAAAATAAACTTGTAAGAATCGAACCACGAGTTTTATCCTCGTATCGGAATTCGTCCGATACGAGTCTCTCACGATATTATAAGACGAAGCGTTAAAGAAAACTACCTACATATCTCTTCTGGTTAGCGTGATGCAAAACATATTTGTTACGTAATGTTCCATGTAATGTTAAAAAAAACATATTATCCTTTTCGACCTATTCGGATTTAAGCTGGAGAAGACATAATGGAATAATCTGTAGGAATAATTTTCGATAAAGAATTCTATCGGATCGACGAATTTTAACTCGGTTAAGTGATTCCGTTCTATCCATGGACGATACGAAACTTGGGAAGTTTTAATATAACACATTTAACGAGTTTATTGCTTCCCTGGAGTGTGCTTCGAGAAGGGAAGCTCCACGAATATGCAAAGCACGCATCCTCTTTTTATATCTCTCCATTATGAACCGTATTCGCAACACGCTGTTGCCCCTAACGATGTTCCCTTGTCTTTTAGACCTCGACGAGGAGATATCAACAGGCCGACCGTTTCCTTCCCCTTTCTCCTTCTTATTTTCCTTTTTACCACGGATGATCTCCGGAATAGGTAATGACTCGCTTGTTAGCTACCCGCGTGCTTGAAAAGAACTCTCGAAAGAAGAATACCTAACGTCCGCCTTTTACCTATAAATTAATTTAAATCTTTTTTACCGTTCCTACGCAACAATTAATTATAAGTTTGTAGTTGAAAAAAATCTTTGAAATACATATTACGAAAATATTAATAAAAAATGCACGAACTTTCTACGATGATTCGCGTAAAAGACTCGAATACGTCGGAGCTCAAAAGCGAAGGGTTGTCGTTTTCTCGTTCGAGACGGACGACAGGATGCTTCGCTACGATCGAAATGGAGTTTCCGATAAACTCGAGACTACTCGAAGTCATCGTTCGGCTCGTAAGATAGGCTGTCTTCCATTAGCACGACTCCTCGGTGATTCTCCATCCTTCCCACCCTTTTTCTCTATCCTTTACCCTCCTTTCCTTTTCTTCCCAGCCGATTGCTTTTTCCGCCGTCGCGTTGGAACAGGAGAAGGTTGAGAAAAAAGGCGGTGGCGGTGGCGTTTCCTGAAAGTCGAGACAGAAAGGCACGGAAAATCGTGGACTGAAAACGTACGAACGATCCCGATACGCGCGAGAAGGAGTTACCCCGTGGGTGGGGTGAAAAGCGAGACGGGGAGAAAGTCTTTTCGCCGTAAGAAGAAGGGATACGCACGGTGTATATATATATATATATATCTATATCCATGAAACATTACATTTTTCACGATATTTTTCCGTGATTTCTTTTTTCCTCCACCCCTTTTATATATTATACATACATAAATATATCTCGTGAAAACCGTCATCCCCTTTTTTTTTTTTACGTCAGACTCGCCTACATATTTTATGCACATACTTATCCGCGTCGCGAGTATAGGGGGAAAAGTTTGATCGACCGTACGAACGAACCGTCTCCGTAAATCCATTACTTTCTCCGTTTTTATAATAACAAATCCTCCTTAATGGACTCGAACGAAGGATACGTCGCAAGAAGCTCGTCTTTCTTTGCGAGAACATGCTTTCGTGGTTAGGTATATAGCGTAAGAAGAGCCAAGATCGTAAAATGGTAAGAGAAAAAAGAAATAAAGCGAGAAGGCGTTTGTAATCGCGATATCAACATGCTTTTGGTCTTAGGGTGGGTAAACGTGGCCGATCCGCGGTCTATTAATACTACTTACTACATATTTCCCTATCCTTATCTTATTACGGGTTCTGCCTCGTTAACTTCGAGCCCCTGTCGCGCGTGAAAGGTGTATCATGTTTTTTTTTTTTTTTTTTACGAGCATCTTGCAATTAATTACTTCTCACGTAGGACTCGGCTGAATATCCCACGATGAAACCAGGAGTAAGTATATTATAAAGTTTACTCCCGACGATGGTTCTCGTACTCTTTCTTTTTCCCCCCTTTCGTCTCTAGCGATAATAAAGAGGGCTAGCAGCTTTGACGTCGACCACGCTCGTACAAAAACCCGCGAAAGTTTGAAGCGCGCATCGCACTCGCCGGGACGTCGCTACGTAACTTTTACATTTCTTTATGGACGTTTAAATACATTTGCGGAGAGTGTGCGCGCGAATTACGACGATATAACTTTAATTTTTCGTTGGCTCTCTCAAGCTGGAAGGTGCGAGTAGTCCTGGATAAATTTTCTCACGCGACGGTAGGAAAGATAAAGCGGAAAATGTTGGCCCGTGAAAGCGCGCACGAAGGAATAAAACTCGAAAGATTTTAAATCGGTCCAGCAGCGTGTCGTAGAGATCGTAAGCGGTTCTTTGCTCAATTTTAATCTTCCCAAGGAAAACGATCCATCGCGCAGGTACGTATTAATTTCGAGGTAGACTAGAAAGGGGCTTCTCTTTTTCAAGTATACGTCGCGACGCTAAGCCTTCGAGCATTTCGAAATGGTTTCTGTTCTTTTCGTAGTAGGTATATCTCTTTGAGAACTTGAAAATATCATACCCTCGCATAAACGCTTTTCGCTCCCTCTATCTTTCTGTCTCGTGGCTTTGAACTTCTTCCTTAAAAAACCGGATTTTAATTCTTCATCCACCCCTTCGTCTCTCTCTCTTTTTATTTCCTCTTCTCCTCCTCGCCTAAGCCGTGCTTTCGCGAGCTGTCTCAAAGATTTAAAGTTCCCCCTTCCGCCCTTGAAATTCCACACGGACGGATAGTCGCGTGGACGGCGACGATTCGCCTTTTAGAACTTCTTAATATCTTATAACAACGCGAGAAGGGAGACTCGCGTCTCGACGAAGAATAAAAAGACCGAGGGAGGAACGGGGAGAGGAAGAAAAAGAGGAAACAAGTTTTATTGCGAGAGAAGGACGAAATCCCGTTGGTACAAAATGAACGAGATATGGGAAAGCGATTAAAAATTTATACGACTTATTTAAATTATTGTATCGTCATCAGGATTACGTATACTTGCAAAGTTTTAGAAGTAGGTTAACATCAACTTCCAAGATTTGATTAAAAAAGAAATAGATTCTATCGGTCCAAAATTAAAGAATTTCTTAACAAAATTTAACCAAATGAAATGAAAACAAAAAGTCAAACGAAATAGACGAAAGGGACGACCATCTCCGAAAAAGGGAGAAAAAAAAGGGACTAACTCTTAAAAAAAAAGGGTATTTCCCAGTCGCATCCAACGTAACTTTAACAATATTATTCCACAGGGAAGATTTCATTAACCGTGGCGTACGTGCCCTCGAAATCTAGTTACGCGAATCGCGTCCCGTTATCAGTGACGAACTGCTACAAGGGCACGCCCATTTCTTTCGTGGCATCGCCGTTTATTAACTCCAGCCAGGAAACTCTTTTTCCAGGGCCGTGCGAAATCAACGCCCCGAAAATAACGGAGCGTAACAACGGCACGCTTTGCATTCGTTACAATGCGCCCCGTATTTTATCTTCGCTCGGTAGGTACGACGACGACTCTTACCGCACCCGACCCAAGTTTTTTGCAATGGCGCTCTAATTACGCTCCACGATATTACGAACGTGGTGGTACGTCGGTACGGACGAATGAGATATGAAGGCACATGGAAATGATGGAAGAGCGATTACCGTTTTGTTCTTACGCGAAGAATTCTTCCTAGCTTCGTTCAGGAATTTTATTCTATTTCGCTTCATCGTTACTACGTATTTAATAATTTGTGACAAACGTACAATCGGTCGTAATAATATTCGGACACTGAACAAAAAAAATGTTTTATGTTGTGTTACATTACAGTTTCTAGTTAACAAAAATATAGAACCTTATTAGTTTGTTCATATAATTGTTTAGATAATTACAAAAGTATAAAATCACTGCTAATTTTGAAGTCACAATAGTATTCGGACCCTCGTATAAAGAAAATGTAGCGTCCCATTTCGTACAGAGATCAAATGATAGGTACTAAGTGCGCGACGCTGATATTCTCTATACGTTCAGAAGGGCTTTTTCACCATTGTGTTCACAAACATTGTCCGTTTCACTCTCTGAAAACTTAAATTTAATGGAATATACCTAGTGTTCGAATATTTTTGTGACCAACTGTACGTGCACGATT
This sequence comes from Ancistrocerus nigricornis, assembly GCA_916049575.1. Taxonomy (NCBI): domain Eukaryota; kingdom Metazoa; phylum Arthropoda; class Insecta; order Hymenoptera; family Vespidae; genus Ancistrocerus; species Ancistrocerus nigricornis. Next base: position 33,909,855 of record OU696664.1, on the reverse strand, counting down.
ATTCTACCGAGAACCGTATACGTTTATTTAAGCAATTATCGTAGAAGATATTGCGTCGTAAATAATTTCGATGGGCAATTTTATGAGATAACAAGGCAGAAGAAAAAGAAGTTAATTTTCTACGTATTGATAATGAACCCAATGAAAATAGTAATACGAGCTTAAATTAAAAAAAATCGGTAAAACCAAAAAATAAGAATTCATGTACGAGGTGTGAGGGAGAAGAGTGGGAAAAGGGGTTATTCTTAACCGCGCTAAATTAGTTTTTACGACGCTAATGACGTTCATCCGAACAAGGAGCCGGGAATAGGTAATCTCCCGGCCAAACTCCGAGCACTCATTTTTTTCGCGACATGATTCATCGAACTCGCTCGTCGACCTGCTGCACCACTCTCCTAAATTACCTCTGCAATCCGTGCAAATTGTTTGCAAATTGCGCTTCGTCACGGTACACGAAGAGAAAGAGAGTAAAAGAGAGAGAGACAGGGAACGTATTTCAACCGTTCCTAGCATAAGGAAATAATTGATATCGGCGAAACGGGATTCGGCACGAAATCCTTTAGAAGTCGTTGTAATTATCGACGAGAAATAAAACTCGATGAAGAAACTTATCAACTTTTTTAGGAAAGAGTGGTACAAAGTTCGTGTAATTACATTTTTTACATCCCGCTTGATTATAGAAGAATATTATTTTAACAGCAATGAAGTATTTGCATTTCTTTGTTCGATGATACGAAATTTGAATCACTTAACATTCATTCTCCACGTTTTAGATTATGATAGTTTGTCGTAGAAGGTAGTTCGAATATTGTCAATTTCGATTTACATAGATATTTAGAAAAAACGTTTAGGAGAGATTTTTCAAAAAAAAAAAGATAAACCCTTTAGAAACGCACACTCGAACGAAACAATTTACATAGAGAAATTGACTTCTTCGGTTACCCTCGAGTTTTAATTATACCTCAAACTCGTTCTATCGCGTTTAACTTTTCTAAAAAGTAAACGTAAAGCTTGCTTAAAGTTTTCAGCGTAGGAAGAAGGAAAAGATTATGGTCACACTTTACATCGCTCCTCGGTTTTATCTTCTTTTCATACGTTTCAAAGACGATTCGCTACTGTAGTACCCACCCACGTACCATGTATCTACTTTGATACGCATTTTCAAGAGTCTCGTGACCTCCACGATTCTTGCGACACTCGAAAATAATGGCACTTCGTGGAAACGCGAATACACCTGCACGTACGAACGTTATTTGAAAATCGATGGTACACGTCGAGACAAAATTACACTTTCCACGTGTAGAAAAAACATTTTCCTTCGCGTGTCGTTAAAAATACTCTCGACATGGTCTACAAATCTTTCTCTCGTTCCTAAAAATCCTAAATACTTGAATCCTTCATTTCCATCGAGCAACAAGAAAACGAGACCTTTTTTTTCGAACCGTCCATCCAAATGTAAATTACATGATCTCGAAAGTCAACGTGATTTCGAGTAAAAAAAAATCATTGTAAAAAATGCATCAATCGACATCGTTCGAATCTTTGTTTCTTCGCTCATAACGAGAAACGGAATTCCTCGTAGGAATACCGATAGATTTCGTGAAATTAGAGGCGATTTCGTGGGAAGCCACTCTCTCTCCCTTTCATTCTCTCTTCGCTGTCGCATTTCTCGAGCCTGGGAACTTTAAGTTGGTTTTAATGCGATTAGATCGTGAGATGGGCAGATGGTTAATCGACTCTCGGTATTCTCACTGTATATCCATCTATCCTTTTCTATCTCGTGCACTCTCTTCCCTCCTCTCTCTCGCCAGACAACGATCAAGACAGACGATGGGGAATGCGAGTAAATAATTCCAATTTGCTAACCAGAATGATGTTTTGCAAGGGGATGGATATAACGTTGGGCAAATCTGTTATATTATTTATATGCTTTTTAAAAAAATATAGTAATTACGATTGAATATGAAAATTCGAAATAAATACGGCCGATAGAAATTTATAAAGTTGATGTTCAATGATAAAATAAATGATTTAGTAAATAACGGAAGAATACCTATGAAAAATATAGTTAATAACGGAAGAGGGGAAGAAAAAAGGGAAAGGGATAACACTCGACGTAATATCGACATTGATATTAAGAAAACTTATCTTCGTTGTCGCGGCTCTCGCGCTCGGAAAAAGAATTTATCTCTTTTCCTCTCTTCTCTTTTTGTGCATCTCACGAGCGCACGCGGAGCGACTTTAATTACGCGTTGTTTGTTGCAGTCGCCTCGGAAAACCGCTTTATCACTCCTCCCCTCTGTATACCTTTATCTTTATCTCCTTATTTCTCTTCTCTTCGTTTTTTTCTACTTTCTTCTCGTAGCATTTTCATCCCGAATTTTAATATTAACTCGGAGATTTTTTGAATAAAGAGCTCGGGCTGACGTGCGTTCCAGGACGCCGCTAGATCGATCTCGGGCGTTTGTGTCGTGATATTAATTTTTCAGGTACATTGTCTTGTGGAATATAATTTTTATCCTCCTTCTTTTTTGTTTTTCTTACAAATTACCTCAAAATTATTCAAAAGAAAAGGTATTTCGGTTATGTGAACGACCGAGCAATTTTAATAATAACAAAGAATGCTAAAGATTTAAATTATAAGTAGGGGAGATCGGGGCTAGTTGTTCCAATTTTAGGTTTTTTATTTCTACAGATTTCTGTAGCTTATATTTTAGAAATTTTTGATGACCATCATTTTGGTGAAGTTCAACTTCTTAGCAATACATGAAAATTTTTCCGCTTGCATTGGGGAGTTTTTTAACACGTTTTTTTTCAATTTCAAACAAACGAGTTTTTTGGGACAACTTGCCCCGCTGCGGGGTAAGTTGTCTCACGCCATGGGGCTAGTTTTCCAAGGTTTCCAAGGAAAAATCCTAATGTATGCGTCATGATTTTTGCGAAAATGGTCACCACCGCCGATTTCAATGTTTAATGGCCCATTTTAAAGAAGAGAGCATGCAAAATACTGTCCCGTTGTCCGTTTTTCGATATCGTTAAGCAATGATGAGAAATTAATTTTTAAGTGTCGGAGTATGGGTCGTTTTCAAGAGAAAAATTGCTGTAACTTTTTAACCATTCATCCTATCGAAGCCACACTGCCATATTCGTAAAGAAGAGACTTTCCTCTTTCGAACGAGTACTTGATCGGGCAAATTCGAGATACTTCGATTTTTGACAAAAATCCTGACCTATGCATCATGATTTTTGCCAAAATGGTCACCACCGCCGATTTCAATGTTTAATGGCTCATTTTAAAGATAAAAGCATGCAGAATAATGTTCCGTTGTCCGTTTTTCGATATCGTTGCGGAGTGATGAGAAATTAATCTTTTAAGTGTCGGCGTATGGGTCGTTTCAGACTTAAAACTGCTGTATCTTTTAAGTAATGTACCCAAAGTAGAATTGAACTTATCAACATATAAATGCGTCTCTTGAAGGAACCAGGGAAGACTAAACACAATGACCACCACTACACTTTTTTTTTACTCACTAAGACCTGTACACCATGCACCGGACGCGTTTCCCCTTCCACCCTAAGATACCAAAACTACGACTGGGACAACTTGCCCCTGGGACTTTTAGCCCCGGTCTCCCCTATATCCGTTGAATAAAAAATGTCAATTTTAAGTAAATTTTGAAAATAATTATCGAAATAATGTTAATAAGGAAATATTGGTAACGACTGATATTGGGATGGGTCACGTTGTAGAAAAATTGGATTTTACGCGGACAGAAGAAGCGGAGAAGAAGGAAGGGAGCGTGGAAAATAATATTTCATACGATCGCGTGCTACGGCGAAGCGAGGGATAAGGTTCGCATGTCGAACGGTGATTTCGCGGGCCCTTGCTTCGATACACGTTGAAACGCAGCGATTTTGTGGTTAGTATCCTTTATTGGCTGCATCAACGAGAGCTCGGTGCATTCATAGCCTCGGACGGAGAAAAAAGAGAAAGATACTTCATGTGTATTCGTGTCTTCTTTTTTCTTTACTTCGGGCAATGTGGTGTAGAACAAAGTTGTGAAAGCTTTCGAAGCGCTTTGACTTTAGAAATCGGTGATCTCTATGCGGAATAATTATGTAGTAAGTATATTTAACAGAGAAAAGCTGATGAAAATTGGAAAAATACAAAAATATATTCGAACTACATTACAGTTTACCACCCAATACGTTTTCGCGACAACTCTCCTACTCGCAATGTTTGACCGATTTTTACGAACAAGAGCTTACTAGAAAGCTGAAAGATATCTGAGGACTCGTTATCGATCTAAGAAACAAAAATATATAAGATCATAATCAATGCAAATCTATAAAGATAGGATGTATTGGAAACCGTAAATAAAATCTCATAAAAAATGTATTACTTTCACAGCAAGCGATACTGATTTACCTATATAGGATTGTTCGAACGGAGACGTCGTATACGCGTTCGCGTAGCTTTTATTCCACCCACGTTCCACGTATTAGTCGCTCTATGAGATTCGATTTCACGTGTAACACGTACACGCGGCTGGTACGTGCGTACACGTGCAGCGATGGGTAATTCACGCGTAACGCGCCGAGACAACGCTTCTATTCTAGTAGATAGGTATATAAAACGTGCGAAAGTTTCTTCGTGATTCGTTCTATAACGACAGAGAGGAATAGGAGAATGATACGTTGCGTGAAAAAAACCTATCAAGGAAAACATAATAACGACGTGTGGAAAAGAAATACGTACCTACCATTTTATTTCTCACCACGTCGCCGCGCATCTTTCATAAACGACGGCAAAACGTCCTGACGTGCGAAAGAAGTGGATAAAGAACCGGATTAATCCTTCAAAGCGTCGTTAACATTATCATCCCCGTGGAAAGAAGAACAATCCTGTCGGATATCCTCCCGTAATCCGCTATAATCCAACGGTAATAATAATCCGGGAAAGAGAACTTCAACGCGGTGCTTAATTTATTACGAAAAGTTTCAGAGATCGATGCTGCGCGTAATGGACCAAAATATAAATTCCGTCGATTTAATAGACAAATCTGTATGATTCTATTTATGAAGCGTAAACATTTTTTTTTTAGATTTCTTGATATTTTATATAAGATATTTTAAGAAAAACTTCGCTGCAGCAGGAACTTAATAACTACTGCGAAATGGAATATGTATTAAAGACACTAAAATACCTATCCCTCTTACCTGCTACGATAAAATAGGAAGACTAAAAAGTAATCAGACTAAAAAATATACCTATACTCGACCCTCTTATTCTCTAAAATTCGCAAATAAGAACGGCTTGGCCCCGGCGTAAAACGAAGATTCTATTCTCGTAAAAGAAAAGATATATTCCTTTACCCTCCTTTATTTCCATTCCGGATAAAGAAGGATGCTATAGTTGGTGGATCGATAAAACTGTTCATCGTAAAGTATATATGTATACACACGCATACATATATAGCTTAAATATTTCATAAGCTTTGTCATGTAAAAACTGGCCGAATTCCGCGTATCGGACAGCGACTGGAGAAGACTTACGAGCATCTATGATGGTGTATCGAAAAACCTGCTTCTCTAAAACGTACTTCTTGGTAAGAAAGAGAGACGTTCTTGTTGTAAAATAACATTGGAATACGATCGGTCGAACTTCTATTACGATGATAAAGTCGTGCAAATATTTGTAGACCGCTCGAGAGGATCAAAATCGACGAGGTAACTTTCACGAAGTTCGAGAAAACCGATTATAGTTTTTTTTGCTTACGACTGCGTAACGTTTGATGAATAGATACGCTTATGCGTTTAACGTAATATCGCATAAATACGTAGCACGAAGTAACGCGTTCTCGCGAATTTCCAAAACCACGAGCGATCGTTCGCTAATGGTCGAGAACACGTAAGAAGAGAGAGTCTCTCGACGACGCGACGGTGCTAAAGCGAGAACGTCGACAGAGATGACGTAGGGGTTTTAATAAGAGAGAACCACGTTGTGACGTGTCACCCGTGGAATTTGATACGTCGCCACCACTTTGCTATTTATCGTCTCGTTTCCATTACGTTCCACTCTTTTACCTATCTCCTTCTCGCATCATCCTCCCAAAACCCTTATACCCTGTAACGCGTGGGTATAGACCCGGGTTGCTGCGAAATTTGTTCGATCCTAATTCAAATGAACGAGAAACTCGTTCTCGTCATTAATACCTCGCAAGGGTTTGCAATACCGCAACAGAGATGAAACTGGCTCACCGATCGAACGTTTCAACGTTTCGGGATCCTTCGTAATTCATCACTTCGTGGGATCGTGGTGGTAAAGTTCGAAATTAGTTAAGTAACCGAGAGACAAAGTTGAACGGTCGACCGATAATAAGCGAGATCCTTTTATTATTACGGGAGGGGAAGGTAACTTTGAGGTTCGTAAGTATAAAGGAATGTTTCTCGTCGATAGTTCTTCCAAATGCCGACGGTACGGCCACGGAACTTCGGCTTTTCCAGGAGAAGGTGGAACACACCGAGGAAAACTCGACTCCTCATCGGCTTTATCGTAATTCATCCGAACTTTTCACCCTCGTCCCACCCCTTCTCGCGCACCGTCCCTTAGTCAAACCCCATCCACTTTTTTTCTCTTCTTCCCTTGGATAGACGGCCAGGACGTGACGCGAAAACGTTAAATGTCTGCGTATACACAATCGTAGTCACGTGTTTCCGCTGTGAGAAGCAAGCCTTCAATCCTCTCCACCCCTTCGTCACCCGCGACCGCGGTGAATAACCTTTTGCCTTTGCTTCGACGAAGAGGTCGCGCGATTTCGTTTCTTCGAACTACTCGCCCTTTTTTCTCCCTACCGCACTTCTTCTTTCACCTTTTCTCAGCCGGTTAACGAGATCCCAATTTTTGAAAAGATCTCCGACGACGCTTTCTCTCCGAAAGTCTCAACGACGTCGCATGACTCTGCGCGCGACGTGTAGCCACAAATTCGATACTCCTTAAAAATGTGCTTTCTTGGAGAAATCTTGTGGAGTGAAAGATCTTAGATCTTGTTTAAGAGAATTGTATGTGTGTGTGTGTGTGTGTACGTATGTGTCTACAAAATCGAGTCAATGAAGAAAGAGTTAGTATTCCGACGTATCTGTTGCTTTTTAAATTTATGATATTAAGTTACGTTACGGAGACATGACAAAAGCAGTACCTCGATCCAATTCCCAAGAATTGTTTTATCGACTTATCAAACGAAGAAACAAACATCTTTGTTATTTGACGTAAACAATTCTAATGATGGATTCAAGACAAGATCTTGAAAGTCTGCCTTCCATCGCCAAACAAATCTAATATTACGAATTACCAAAAAATTGTATTTCCTTTTTCATTAGTAAACGACAACGTAGCGACACGCTCGTCGTCTAGTCGAGAAGCCATAACCAAGCAGGATCGAGGGTGACGCTTTCGCGCGCGTACGTAAGCAGAAGTTATGACACGCTCGTGACACCTCGATGGCAGCAAGCACAATTTCCGTGTACGATCATCCCTCATTCAATTTTTGTAACATTCAAAATAAAACCGCCCAAAAAACTCTTTCCACGTTTCCACTATTTTCTGCGAGTTCGTTAAAAAGACAGCAGCATGGTTGAATACAAGTATTTTTACCGACGAGCAAAAATAATTTTTATTTAACCGAACGACAAAAAGAAAGGAACAAGTTAAACGTGACAAATGCGTTTATAAACTGTCAATTAAAGAGCACGCTCGGTGCGAGTCACCGTTGATAAGTCATGAAAAGAATTTTACTCCACGCGCGAGCGGCAACGGGCTAAAGAACACGGACAAATTGCTGCACATTTTTTTGAACGTGCACTTCATTCTTTATGCCCTCGACTCTAGCAAAAACTGCCGTCGCATCAAAGTTAAGAGAAAGAGAGCCGTTTTATCGTGACCGCGACACTGCTCACGATATACGTGCATTAGCTAAGACGTAAACAAAGGAATGAACTTTTAACCGGTCGAGTAACGTGATCGGCCAGATAAGTATACCTACGTCGCGGTCTTAAGGAGACTAGAGAAAGTGGTAGAAAATTTCTTTCCACCACGATTCCAGTCGAACGGATGTGATAAAAAGTGAATCTATTATAAGTCCGTTATCAGACATGTATATCTATTATCGTATTAGTTGGAAAAAAATGAGAACGTCTTAAATTTATCGTAGACATCATTCACCTAAAAATAAAAGAAGTAATTTCTTTTTTTCAGCAGTCTGACCAACAAACATCGGGTAACGCGAAGAGTAATCTATTACCCACGCATTCGAGCAAAAAGCAGCACTCATTATTACCGTCGGGCGGTGCACGTATCGGCCCCTAGCGTACAATGGATTTTCTCGAGCGCCACGACTGACGAGCCAAAAGTTGTACGCGATTAAAGTTTCGGAAAATCGTAAAAAAAAGAAGGAAAGAGAACGGAAAAAAAGGGACGTTCCTCCAAGCTAGCGTAACTTTCAACTAACTCGACGCACCGGGATCATCCCGGGCTCTTCCATCGGCTCGAGCCATCTCAAATTTTTATTTCGAAAAACAAATTATGAAGTTAGTAGTCAGTTATAAAACCACGCTTCCTTACATCTTCGCAAAACTTGCGGACTTTCGAATTCGTACGAGATCGCGAAGACTCTACGGAGAGAAAGAGGGTAAAGAGTCTTGATTTTGCGTCCTCCGCAAACACAAGACGGGTATTTTCCCGCTACTTCCAGCAATCTTCGAGAAACCGAGAGAGAGAACCACCGCTTTCGAAAGCGTCGCACGTCTTTTCCCATTTTTTTTTCGCTCTTCTCGGTAAACGGAGATCTACTACATCTCCAGCACCTCATAAGGCCAGGCTTTTCTTCGTAAAAACGTTTCCTCTACGTATCACGGACTACAAACGAATTTATCTTTCTAACTAATAAAAAGAAAAAGGTACAAAATTGTAAGAAAATTTATCGAACGAATGCTTTCCTAAAAAAAAAATTAAATTAAAATTAAGCAAAACTAAAAATAATAAAATCAACCGTAATCGTTCGGATCGTGAACTCTAACGACTAGACAAAAAAAAATCACTCCCGATCTTTCGTTTACCGAACGGAAGGATAAAGAAAGATAGCAAAAAATGAGACACGGAAAGAGAGAGTGGTCGAAGAACGCGGTAACGGAACACAAAAAGTAGAGGCACGGTATTAAATGATACACGTACGGGAGAGAGACGTACTTAAAGCTTTGGGTTTAACGCGCACGTGCGAGAAGTTCCTTTGATAGCAACTTTCAGCCACATATAAGTGATACATAGCCGGAGTATGTTGCAAAGCCGCAGGCTGTCAGATCAAAGGGCAACGCGAGGTACCGTGAGGTTTTGAAAGGACCAAGGGAGAGCGATAGAGGCGGAAGGAGGAAAGCGAGAAAGAGAAATTCAACGGAAAAGGCTGTCCGTTTCAGATGCTTTTGCGGTCAATTCGATCGGATACGATCGGATACACCTATCGATCGAGGATTCCTATGAAATCCGATTGATTAATCGCAAGAAAAAATGATACGTTGGTCGTTGCATCTTGGTTAAGACTATAACACAGTCATTTAACACGGAATATTACTTACAGCTAGTTTAATTAAGATCCCAAGCATTTAACGGACTCCACGAGCTCGCGATAGAACGATAACGAATAATGGTAACGTTAAGTACGGATGTACGAGTAGAAGAACGAAAATTAATGATGAGGTATAATTAAACGGCTGCCCATGTCCTCGTCAAGAATTTCTATCACTTTGATTCCCTTTGAATAACGGAATGAAATAATTTCCCTTTAATAACTCTCATTAACCTCTTTGCACCACCATACCGAGGTTACATAGATGGTAGAGCTTCCATTGACCCTATCCATGTATTATAATGTCGCTCGTCAGGGATCAAAGTACAAAGCGTTGCTCGTTGGATATTTTTGAATCGAGATGGCGAACCTCCGTGAATATGCATCGAAAGGACTTCGACATTTGATGCGAATCCGTTATTACCCACGTAAATGAGCCAACGAATAGCCGATTATTCTTGTCATAATAAATGTACGCGTAATAGTAAAATTGTACGAGTAGACAAAGAAAACGTAGAGACTCGTACAAAGATACGATCGATTCTACGTTCCATAAAGGACTGTCCCAACCTTCGACCCGCATATCGTGTCACAATACCCCGACGGTCGACGTCTATTGCGTTTGTTTACGTTAATCCCTTGCTATCGTACATCGTGTTTAGTAACTAACGAAGCATCGAATCAACAATACGACCAATTAACATCGGCTCGTTAAACTTGTAATCGATCGACTTAAATCAACAACCGTCTCTACCAAACTTCCATGTATACCTACCTACATTTAATCAAAACATAATTGCATATAATATAATAAATTAGCATACACTTTCGTTGATCGATCGACAGTTATCCACGATTCGCGTATTAAAAGAACTTACGAACCGAATTCTATGCATTATTATGATATAAAATGAATTCGGTAAATGTCTAGAAAAATATTAGGCAACGGTAATTATTCAAACGGTAAAAATATTAATTTTATTTTTTCAGTGCGAAGGAGGTTAGGGGAAGAACCTTTTCTCGATATTTACCACGAATTCTTTTCCACAGAGATAGGTAACATGGACGATAAGACGTGACGTACCCTGATGAGGGCTGTAGTCGGATCTGCGTCGTGCACGAGCACCGGGCGATCCAGAGGGATGATGATGAGTATCCTGGATCGAGGGAGGACCAACGATGATATCCGTGGAGCCGCGTCTAGACGATACGCCACCGATCGGTGGCGACGAGCTCGCGTGATCGGAGTCACGACGATGTCTCGTCACGTGTGGCGAATCCTGTGGCGTGCCGTGACCGGAACTCATCGGTGTTCTCATCGGAGAACCATGCGAGGAATACGGCGAGCCCGAGGACGACGAGGCCGGCCCCTGTTGCGCGACTTTTTCGCTACCTTCAAGCGAATATCACATCGACGGATCACACGGATCGTTCGTGAATCCATTTCGGAAACGAGACGAAAGATCGCTGGACTATCGATCGAAAATTGTCACGCCGAAGGAATTTCGATGGTTTTATTTAAAGGAATAAAGGTTATTTTTTATCAATTTCTGTCATATTTAGTCAACGTTGTACGGAAAAATACGTTTTGGAACAAAATAAATTGCAAATGAGATTTATTTGAATTTTATTCATTTAATTCATCCCTCCATTAATTTCCATAAACTCAGTCAGAGTATGAATATGTGTAAATTCGTTTAAAAATAATGTCTCTGCGGAAAGACTCTTACTTATTTATATTTGGAAAACCAATTAATGTAATAAATTTAGCGTGTTCATCATTCACGCTACCACGGTATCTTGATAAACTGGAGTGCGGCAGATGTAATAAAGTTCGGTAGCTGTGTTCGAGAGACGAGATGCCGCGTTCAAGAGAAATTCAACTGTCAATGGAATTCTCTTACTCCATCTCTCTCTCTCACTCTCTCTTTCTCTCTCTTTCTCTCGTAGTACGCGTACCGTCTCGTTAAACGAGCGAATATTCGATAAATTTCTCAAACCAGTTATGCCATCAATTGATTTCCAAGCTATTTTAACGAGTTGTCTTTAGGAATTTCGTGTCAACGTATTCTCTTACGAGCATATCGTAAGTCTATTCCTAATTACTCGCGAAAACGATTTTGGTGAAATAATTAATACATCTATATTCTAGACTTCGACTTGAATAGGAGCACCTATGCATGCTTTTAGCTCGAGAGAAACGTAAATCGCGCACGGGGAAAATTATTTCTCTTGCGGTGAAGTTTCCGTTGAATCCGCGAGAATAACTCGACGCGAGCGACGATCGACTCTACGTAATCGAGTTTTCTGCTAAAACGTCGATTATCTCGGACACGAACGTTCCTACGAACTTACGTTCGGTCTCTCCCAGCTAGTCGATAATCCCGACCTACCTTCGCGAAATTATTTTGCAAGGAAACTTTTCGATTCCCCTAGCGAAATGCAAACGATAGGCGTCCGCGAATTTTTGTGTACGATTTTTATTTTTATTTTAACGTAATATCTCGCGATTCGATCGACGTTTAATCGAATGCACAAAAGCGAGCCAAAATTGATCGCATTCATCGTACGTCAAAGAAGACACAATGAAATCCCTTTTATCGGATAAAATAGTTCGCGAGCGACGAGTGTAAAAAATTTTATAACGGCGCGATGACACGTTGACACTCTCAAGTAATCCCTTTTGCAACGTGTAAACTGGAATTAATTGTCAATTAAACGTTATTAATTGAAAAACCCGAAAATTGGACGAGCGAGTATCGTTCGAATTTTTTCTACATCGAATGAAACGACGAATCGTGACGGCTGTCCGTAAAACGAACGCTTAGAAATATTTCGTGAGAATTAGGAAGGAGTGCCCGATCGAATTTCTCTTTTCCGTCAAATTTTCACGAGAGCGGAAGCAAACGGTTCGGGTCGAAAATAAAAAAATCGAAACTTTTCGGTCGGTCGAGTGCGCAGACGTCACACGCGTTCGACCATCTTTTAATCACGAATACGTCCAAGATAATACCTCATCCATCCCTGAGCTCCAATTACTCGGTCCACCGATCGTTGGAGGATCAACGTGAGATTCCTGCGGCCGTTCGATCGATCATTCGAACAACGCGAGGCAAATCGATCGAAAACGTTGGTAGATATGTTATCCTAATCCAACGTATCTACTCCGACGGTTCTTATTGTCCGATTAAACGAGACAACGACGAACGCGAAAACATAAATCTCTTATAAAAGAAGAAGAAAAAAAAGAAGAGACGCATCGGCGACATATTTCACCGAGAAGGTGTCTCGAGCAAACGCGGAAATACCGGTCGGCTTTCTCGAACGTTGCCGCTGTAAGATACAGAAAATTTATATCACCCTGCTCGATGCTCCATAAAATGGCACGTATCCTCTCCGTATAGGTAAAATTCAAAACTTTAACGTCCTAAAGCTCGACGTTGGTATCGATCGGTCGCGTTACGAGTTCGTTCTTGAAATTCCCGTCTAGGAAACTTTCAAAGTGTTTTAACCGTGCGAATAGTCGATAGGCGAGTACCGATAAAGGAGTTTTCGATTTAGAAAGAAAAGAATCGATAAAATAGAGGAACGGTGAAGCGAAATAGTCCAGCCGTCTTTCTCGTACTCCGAAATGGGCCGATCAGAGCCGTACGTTCCGATGTGCCGATACCTTGATGTGCGGTCTCTCCCGGCCGATGAGAAATTCCGGCAACGAGCGGCGTTGGATGCGTAGGAGGTGGATGAACGATACCGGCTGGTCCAAGTGGATTGACAAACCCATGTATCGGATTGCCGTGCATCGGGCTGCCGTGAATCGAACGCGATGGTACCATTCCGGGCAAAGGTATTCCCCTCGTTTGAATCTCATGAGTAGTCGAGGAGATAGGAACGTTGCTGCCAACGGGATGACCTGGAACGGGACTACCTCCGTGCACGGATCCTCTTCGATGTTGCGACATAATTGGAATTCGATGGCTACGAGATCCTTAATGGCTTCGAGGAAGCGAGAGAGATGCCGGGATGGATCTTAATACTCAAACGAGATTGGCCGCATCGATGAGAGATAGACAGAGAGAGAGAGAGAGAAAGATCTAATACGATCTCGACAGCCTTCGAGCTTTTCAATTAAAATCCGATCGAGGCCACCTATATCACGACCGAACTCTGTCAAATATTTCCTCCCGAGCTTCCCCTTTTACTTCTGCTTTCCTTTTCTTCCTTTTTGACGGAACTAGCAGTTAATAAAACCCACTCTAGATTTTTTCGAGTCCGCTTAACTCGTTAACAACAACGAGGGTAACGGAAAGATATGTGTTATCCAAGGCGCGAAGCACCGTCTGCTTGGCTCTCGTCCAACGGTTCGTGGGAATAATCAGCAGTCGTTGGGTTTAGAGGGCAGTCCTTCGGGAGACACCAGTTTCACGGACACCGGGAATGAACCACGCGTTACGATACGCGTTCGATGCTAGGAAGAAACGTATTCCCTCTGGTTTAACGACGTTCGAGAGAAATTTATGGTATTATCGCCGTTATCCCGAAACGATTAACATTTTTTTTTCTTCTATACTCGTTGAGATCAAACGATCGAGAGATTTTAAAACAAGATGGTCGTGTTCCAAGATAAAAATACGATATGTACGTGGAAAAGTGGAAAAACTTGTCGTTTCTTTCAAATTCTCCTTTAACCCTCTCTTTCTCTCTCCTATTCTCGAAAAAACATTTCAACGGTGACGTTGGTGGTACCAGCAAAGGTGCTCGCTCGAAGCTCACGTTTCTCTCATCGATTATCAAAGCCGATCGAGTAGGCGAGCGTTCTACCGGGTTCGCTTCGAGTTTCCTTTTCGAACTGGAATCTTATAGGAGAACGACACCGGGAAAGGAGAACGCTCGATTAGCACCGCAGACTCCACACACTGTAGATTTCCGGTCGCGACGACGACCTTGGCAGTTCGGACTTGTTGATTTAAGACACTTGTTGGTTTTAGTCGGCCGTCATCGCGGAGCTTCTTTCGCGTTACGATATGTAGGTTCGATAAAAAAAGATGTCTTCGGTCTCCTTTCTTTTCGATGCTTATCCGATTCCTTTGATTTCTAACAAAATGATCGATGCGGTCGATCCCACGTTGTACGATATGTCTCGATATGGTTAAGAACTTTTCAAGGAACTCGGCCCTTGGGACGTAACAAAAAATTCTTGTGCCAAGGTCGCAATCATTCCAACGATACAACAACCACCGTTCAACTATTTCCAAAGAAAACTATCCACAGGTGGGGAACCTCTCCTCGCACTGGCACTATATTCTCCGTTAACGATCGAAAACTTTTACGCTCGGTCTCTCTCTCTCTTCCTCTTTCTCACTTCGAGCGAACTACCCTCGTCTACGAAAAAAAAGAACGTCGATAATCCGTAACACGCGAGCACCCAGCCGAGGCACCTCAGGTCAGACCAGAATCAACCCTTGGCTCGCTCTCTTAAAACCTCTCTCTCTCAAACGCGTCACGTTGCACGAAAAAAGAACAACGATCACTCGATTATTGAAATATCTCGCACGAGGTCACTGGAAAAAAAAAAAGAATCGAGAAAGAGAGAGAGAGAGATGGAAGAAGAGATAAGAAAAGACAAGAGCGAAGCCGGTTACGGCGCGCTCCGAGCACGTTTTCGGCGGCGATAGCTGGAGCGTCGCGACGCCGACAGCGTCGGGGTGAGTCGTTCGTGTGCGACAGGGAGCGGCCGCGCGAACACTGGAAGCAACCCATGCCACCACCACCACTTCCACCATTTCCCACCACCACCACCTTTACCACTACCGACACCAAGACCAATACTATCAAACAACAGGCAGCGTCAACCACGTCGTATCCTCTCCTTGCCACCGCCCTATACCGTACAACCTCTCTTGCTCTTCATCCCCCGAGCACTATCCGAGCAGCAACACGACGCCGGCACGTCGATGTGCGTCGGCTGCGGCGCAACCCCCTCGACTACTACTACCCTCTCGACTACCGGTGCGCGGCAGGTGGATACCGACGACGACGCTACTACTATCCACCCTTTTCGAACCTTTACGACCCCTCTCTCTCTGTCTTTCCCCCTTTTTAAGCTATATTTCTATTTGTCCGTCTCAGTTTCTCTCATCTGTCCGTTCCTTTCTTTTCCCGTCCGACCGTTTCTTTCTCCGTCCATCTATCTGTCTTTTCTAAGTTATCCTTCTAATTGTCCGTCTCTGTTTTTCTCTTGCTACTTTCCTGTCTATCCGTCTGTCTGCTTACTTTCCTCTCTCTCTCTCCATTACTCTATCCGTCTCTTTCTCCTACTCCTTCCCTCTCTCCTTTCCGATTTTCCACTCCCTTCTTCGTTCCTCCCTACCATCATCCTCCCCCTCCGTTGGTCGTACAGCCACCGTTCAACCACGAGTCTACGACACGCTACTACGCTAGCAGGCCGTGGCGAAGGCATCACCGCACGCGCATGGCACACACAGCCGCTCGAACCGGCTACACGGGCGCGTTAGGCGTGCGTAATTACTCGTCGGCGTCGTTGCGCCCGCGACGATACCAACGACGCTTGTATGTTAATGAACGCCCGGCTACACTAGTTTCTCGCTCTGCTACAGGTCGATAGACTTTGCCAAGTATCTACCCCTCTCTCTCTCTCGTACTCTTGCTTTCTCTTACATGACTGCTTTCTGTCGCAGTCATTGAACGAGCGGCCCGAGCTGAATCGCGACGAGCGAAACGATGTGATTGTAGGAATCGACGTGGAAGCTCGTAGATTTTGAAGAGTACCTCGTTCGCGATTTTAGTAGGAGAGAGAGAGAGAGAATTTGAATCAGCTCGAGCTCATGCAACTCACGTTGTTTGGAATTGTTCGAGATGTTAATGTCGAACCGAAGGATTCGAGCTCCGAAGATGGCGTTTGGTAATATGGCGGTACGGAGAGTAAGGGATGTAACGGAGTAATGAATGTGAAACTATACTATGAATATTAAACCATTGTTGGCATGTTCTTTTTTTTTAAACGTTCAAACGTTCTTTATTTGTTACTGGCTTTTCCCGGCCACGCGTTGCTGTGGCTTAGTCTGGTTAAATGGAAAAGAAAGGAGAACATTTGTTAAGTTCAATACCTCACAAATATTTTTAATGCAATGTAAGTGAAATCACAAGTTGAATGCTTTGCAGATGTTATTTCTTTCTTAAGGTAATTTCTTCCAAAGTTTTCAAAGTCGTCGTGATATAGGTGGACCACCCTGTATACACATTTAGTGTGGATTATCGTATCACCGTTTCGTAATCTCATTATACAAACTTGAAAAAATGGTCTGTCTGCGTCGATAAACGCGTCTATAAAAAATAATAGTCAACTTTTCGGTGGCGAGTACTCGTACCTTATCGCTTTAATGTCCCTGAAATCGAGAGTTTGCGTGAACATGATCCTACGCCTCCTGGGGTTAACGAGCTAAATAAAAGGCTAACGACGTTAGATTCAACCCTGCTCTTTCCGTAATGCTTAACTAAAAAACGATGCGTGGTCGTATATAATGGTCGAAAAAGGGTAAAAGGTAATTAAAGCATCGGCGTAAACAAATTAAATATAGATTCACACGTGGTAAATATTTAAAAATACTCGCAGGTAAGAATATCAAACGAATCGCAAAAATTCTTCTCGCGGATCGATATACCGGGCGATCGTAAGGTTAAAGCGGTAGAAGGATGACGGTGCTGTTCGTTTCGATAATACCTCCCCGTAAAACGAAAAAAGTGAAAGAGAGAGTAAGCGAGAGAGAGAGAGCACTTCGCTTTGGCGCAAAAGAGAAGCTTCTAAGACGTACGAAATCCCCGAGGTCGTTTATTAGCCGGGGTGGAACCACGTGGAATGACTGCGAACTTGGACCGTGAGGACGCGGATAAGAGAAAATGTGCCTTCCCTTGGAATACTTGCGCGCAGGCCGAAGCGCGCACACATACCCGCGCGTACGTCGTATTCGAAAGAACGAAGGTATAAGAGAAGAAAAGCGAAGGCGCAAGCGCGGGAGACGATAAGGAGCAAAGAGAGGGACTGATAAACGAACGAGTGCTGCTTGGTCCAGCACCGTTGGAGAGAAGAAGGATGAGATAAATGGAGGAATTATCTAGATCGTACCGTTCCGTGAATCGCAACCTCGTTCTCACCTTCCTTCGGTTCCCATACGCGAGCACCCTCCTAACGTTCCTTGCCTTTGTATTTTTAATCTTTTTCGGATTGCTCCGATCGCTCCGATTTCTCGCTACGTTTTTAAAGAAAACGTGCCACGTAATTGTTCGAGCGTGGCTCGAAGCGTAATAACGAATATGAATCTTTTATGATTTTTCCATGATCGTGCAAGGAAGAAATTCGATAGAAAGGCAAGTTTAATATTTCAGGGCACTTTGATTTATTACCACAAATTTAAGAAAAAAAACGACAGTGTTACCCTTTTTGGCAAAACACGTGTCCGATACATTCGAAGAAGCTTTGTGCAAAAATTAAGCAAACCCGGTGACCAACGGGTCTTGTCCTCCTCTTGTGACATAAAAATATCTTCCGACGACGTTAAGCATTAAAAAGGAAATTTCCCCTCCCGTCACCTTCCCGAGACAATGAAACTAACGTCGCACGTACGTTTCGCGTTGTCGTAAAAATAAAGAATCTCAGTTTCCGCGCGATCGCGCGGGACGTGACGCTGCGAAGCGATCCGCGTCGTACGACATCGATAAAAGAGAGTTGCCGCGTAACCATTTAACCCTTTCTAACCGAGCAGGACGAGTAAACGGGTCGTTCGAAAACGCGTGGTCTCTCTTTCACGATTTAGTCGAGTCACTGTCGAAAGTAGACTGTTTTTTACGATATATAAAAAGATTTACAAAAATTGTTACAAGAGTCATTGACGTATGTAAATCAATGCAGCTCTCATCGTAGCGTAAAATTATTTACGAAGCTACGCACAACCATCTCTATCCGGTGCGAAGTGCTCGTCATTAAAAGGTAAACGGTGCCGAATCACAAATTAACGTAAAACATATAATGTAATTGACAGCGGGTAATGTAATTGAAAACGTGCAGCGTAAATGTAAAGCCTGTGTCCTCTGCCCGAGGTAAATGCCCGCGCGAGAGTACTCATTTTTAAACAATGTAGTTATACGCGTACCGAAACGAATGGCCCGACCGACCGTAAATGAAAAATTAACAAAGAACTATGAGAAGAGTACCGGCTGTATCTCCGGAAGAAGTAGTTCGATTCTTCCTTAAAAAAAAAAAAAAAAAGAGTCGTTCTTTAACGTTCGACGTTGAAGGGCGATCTCGTTCGAGGCTGAACCAGCTGCAAAATCAGCAGCACCCTCTCGTTTTAAAATACATACGAGCGGATGATATTTTAAGATCTTTTTTGGTAATACCACCTACCATCGTGGTTTCGTAGAACGTTGCGGCTGCAGCTAGCTACGTACTTTAATACTACGTACGGCTATGAAAATTCAAGGATCGAGACTGTTCCGTACTTTCTTTAACGTTATATTAAAAAAGAAAAAAAAGAGGTTAAGCGTTTTTCCCATATGTAATGTACTCGTTATCCCTTTTTGCACCGGTAGATTCGAGAGGATACATATAACGCGGAAAGGGATACTCGCGTAATTCGACGATTCAACCTACTATCCGATTACCAGTACCACCGACTATATTCTCATCCTGTTCTAACGCATATTTAGCCCCCACCTCCCGTGAATTTTACTCCACTGCGAGACGGTAATGCCGAAACGAGCTTCGCGCATTTAATTTTATGCTCGCAACGACGACTCCTCCTACGTGCTACGGCAGAACAGTTTGTTTTCCAAATACAGCTACGGGGGCTACTTCCGCGGGATCTCCAATGTTCGGTCTCGTGTATTTTGACCGGCTTCACGAGGTAACAAGATGTCGAGGGATCGTGAAAATTGGAGACTCGCTTTTAATTAGGCTCGTTTCCCTTATTTTTAGATGATACCTACTCGTCCGTTTGTTTTTTATGGGAGAAAATGTTGGAAAAAGTTTGTACGAAACTTGAGCAATTTTTTTAAAGCAATAAACATAATTCAGAAATATATTATTGAAATAAGCTACGGGTCAAAGTACTTGAATAAAAATGAACCTCTCGCGAGTAGAGCCGAACAGCTAAAAAGCTCCACTTTTTCTAGGCAACGCGTTCTAGCTCGATGCGAGTACTCGAAGATACGATTAGCACCGCTTTTTCACGAAGTTGATCGCTTGAACTTGTTAAAAGCTTCGATAACGATCGATTCCAAAAATTCCGGAAGCTTTGCTGCCTCGATTTGTAAATTATAAAAGGACGACAAAAAGAAAAATAATAGCACGTCAAAGTTCATTCGTTAACCATCATCGGCGTTTGTTTCCTGGAAATGCTACAGCGCACCGTGAACTCGTTTGTCTAGAAAAACAGAATGAAATGAAAGAAAATAAAAAAGAAAAATTGCGGGTTTATCGTAATCGCGATGAAACGTGAATAAAATACAAAGATGAAACACCGCGCTATTAACTTCCATTCGATGCTTCCGAACCGATACAAAACATTATACTATTTTATTACAAGCATGAAATTGAGGCATTCCGTTTGTAATAACGTCCATAACCTTTCGATCGTGCCGACATCGAGGTAGCCTTTACGATCCGTACGCTTTATAGTCTCCTACACCTACGGTCCGTAAATATATCGAATAAAAAAAGTTCACTTTCCCAGGAAAAAGAAGGTGGTCATAAAAATTGGTATCATAACCTTTTGGTGAACGAAAAAGAGAAATTTGTTACGATGTAAGGAGTTTCTAATTACGTGCAAGTAAATGTTTCTACGTTACTCGTTCGACGAATCGAAGAATCCGCATAGCTTTTCGATTCATTTTTTGAAACGCAAAATTTTCTATATTTTCAATTGAATAGCGAGTGGACGTAACAAAGTGTCCAAGCAAATTTTGCAATATTTATGCAACAAAAGTGGAAAAAACATTTCTCGTCGGACGTTTGAAATATAGCGTCTGGCTTGACCGAGAACGATTAAATCGGAAACCAAAATCGTACCATTATCCAGCCTGTTCGAACGCTTCCGCATAGACGGATCAGAAAACGTCGAATTCTCGTGCTAGTGGAATACAGCGAATCATTGCCGAGCATTTCATGCACTAAATAGAACCGATGATAGTCATTAACTTCGTTGAATAAACCTACCTACCGGAAATGCGGTGTAATAAATTGCTTTCGCCGGGTGTGTACATTATTGTAATTTCGCGCCGAACGTGCCCGCGAACCTTCAAAATTGTGAGCGAACCGCGAGAGCATCGGATCGTTGCTACTCTCTCTCTCGCTGCCGGGGCACGAACGACCCGCCGATTCACCCCAGCCATCCCACCACCGCAAGCCGATTGTTCCGATCACCAACGATTCTACGCTTTGTGAAATCGACTCGTACGATTTTCACGCGATTTTCCCAATCAATGGCTAGCCTTTTTTTTTATTTAAAGCTATTTTCGCTCGTTCTTTTATGCCGAATTTTAATGAATTTACGAGATTTCAACGTGAATCGTTTCGATTTTAAACGTATATATTATATATAATTTATATATTTATTTTAGAACAAAATCGAATATTTTACATACAATTACTAAAGTATTAAAAAATTGAATTTATTATTTCCACGTGATTGACCAACAAAATTTATGTATGGAATAATAAAACTATAAAGGCATCCTATATCAAACGAGAAAAACCTCTTTTGTTTTTTACCTCTGTCTCTAACAAGAAAGTT
The DNA here is from genome assembly GCA_916049575.1 of Ancistrocerus nigricornis. Lineage (NCBI taxonomy): Eukaryota > Metazoa > Arthropoda > Insecta > Hymenoptera > Vespidae > Ancistrocerus > Ancistrocerus nigricornis. Next base: position 33,888,434 of record OU696664.1, on the reverse strand, counting down.
TTTATTATTCCCGAATTCCTCTATCTAGCTTAACCCTAATCGGACCACGATGTGACTTTGAGTCACGTTTGAAATTCCAAGTTTTTTTTAAACTTTTACATTAAATCAATAGTTAGACTATAAACAAAAACATTTTAATAATTCCTTTTATTCTCATAAGTGACAAAGTCACATCGTGGTATGATTAAGATTAACGAAGGTACGAACGAAACGTATGTTAATCTTTGGAAATCCGTACTAATAACGCGTACGAAGAGCCTAAAATCGTATCAGGCACCGAAACTATTCGGTAATCCTCATTCTCCATGGTTTTCCCGTACCACGTATTTGGCATTTAACGTTATCGCTATGATAATTCGTTCGTTGGAAAATATCGATCTCGTTTATCTCGTCTCTATTTTGTCTAGCTTTCTAACGAAAGGGATATCAATCGTCTCGAAGTGAAAATACGCGAAGCAGCCGAGCGCGTTTATACCGGGGTGCTTTGTTGAATACACGGCAAATATCGATCGGCGATGCTCCCATCGAACCGGAAGTGATTTACGATGGCGCCGAAGGCAAATCCAGCCGATGCACGGAAAATTGCAGCTACTTGCGTTAGACGATGTCACGATTTTTCTTCTTTCCTCTTTGACCGACAAAATTCTGGGATCGTTGAAATTATTTCTAGAAATCCGAGCAAGTTTGATCGAAACGATCTCGAGAAGGATACTTCGTGCATAAAGACGAGTTCGAGTAGACGATCTTCCTCTCGCACGTTACGGTCTTTTTTCACTTATTCCGTTAAGAGAACAAACCACACTCGAGGGAAATAACTTTCCTCTTCCTAGCGGTCTCTTTTACTCGAGCAAGGTATCGATGTATTAACGAATAAATGAGAAGAAAATGTGTCCGTGCTTCTTTGGAAACATCGTTCGCTCTAATCGGATTAAAGAAAATTTATTTAAGATACCACAGCCGTATTCTTCGTTGCGTTACGGATTTATTATAAACGTCGATGGGTTGAACGAAAACTGGTGGCCCGTTATATATCTTAATCAAAACGAGAGACGTGGAAGAGATGGAAAGAGGAAAGTGGATTTGGTGGAAAGGAAGATTGCGAGCGGCCGCCGCTCGCTTTCCCGCGAAACGTGATAATTTTTCATACGGGTTACGCGTCCCACGATTCGTACGCTTCAAATGAATTATACCTACGGAGGTTAGTTTCAATTTGATAAACTCGATAAAGGAAGGTTGCGTGGATCCCGTTATTCCGATTGCACTTTTTCCTTCCTTTCTTATCATGTTTTTCGAGTCCAAATTTAATTGACTATTTAATAAAAGTGTATAATGCGATCGTGGTCGCTTTGAGTCGCGTACGCAAAATTTCAAGAAAAAGTCTTCCTCAAAGTTATGCTATCTCGCGTTGGGTTTCACTTTACCCTCGCTCTCTTTCCACGGAATAAACTTTTCACTATTTATGAAAGCAAGAGAAAGCCGAAGTTTCTGGACACGCGAAACGTTCGTCACCGGTGGTGGTAAAATTTCTAAAGAACTCCGTTAATTCCCATTCAACGTTTGAAGCTCGCACCAATCAAGTAGGATTGAAACTTAACTCTCGGCCTTACAATTAATTACTCATTCAACACTTTTCGAACATCTCGTACGTTACTCGAACAATGACAGCCCGCTTGACCCGTCTTCGACATTCGATAGCTTAAAAATGCAATTAATTATACGTTCCACTTTGATAAATTCACGGTTAGAAAATGTCCCAAGTTCCGCTCCGTTCGATAAAAATAATTTATAATTAAAAGAAATCTGGAAGTTCGCGGCGATAGGACGAGAGTCTTTAACTAAAGTTAATAAAAAAGAAGACGGGGACAAAATTGGACATCTCAAAAAAAAAAAAAATGACTTCAAGACGAATTTATAAACTTCTTGCAATAATTCTTCAAGCAGTCATGCCGCCATTTCTTTCTCGACGCGAAGTCATTTTTGGTCCACGGCAGGATATTCGTAGGACGATACAAATACAATGTGAATAAAACATGGAGCGTGCCCGTGATACGTGTATACGCGTGGATCGAATTCAAAAGCAGCAGGAGCAGTCGCAACCTAGCACGGAGCCCTTTACCTACGACGAATCGCGCGGAGACTCTACTCGGGGAAAGCTTATTTTTTCTTTCTACGAAACGTCGCAACGAAGCTTATCTCAAAGACCCTAATATATAAAAAGATCCTCCCATGATTGCAGTGGCCTTGCCAGCCCGTACGCGAGGAAGTTCAAAGAAAAACCTAAGAGTCTTTCTCATTTCGCAAGGAAACTTCCCGACTCCGAGATGATACCTTTCAATGTTGGGTCGTTATATCGCTTAACGTAATCCTCGTTTATTTAAAGGAATATCTACAATGGAATGATTTATGAAACAAAAGGGAGAAAACGAATTTAATCGAAGGATCAACATCGAGGTAATTAACATATAATCGAGCACGATTCGATTTACTCGATCTACCATTGTCCGTTTTCATGATCGATGTGTAAGAATAATTTAGAGATAAATTGGAGAACTAATTACCGGGAATTAGATTTGTTCGTATTATGAATTATAGATGTACGACTATGATTGAAAATTGATTGATATTCTAGTTACAAACCCTGTTAATATATTAGTTCGAGTATTACATTTTTTAAATCCATTTAATAACAGATAAGATTCGTCAACGTATTCGAAGTACAAACTTCGTGGTTTCAACAAAGCGCATTAAATTAGGATTTTCGCTAATGAATTAACACCCTGCGACCTCGCTAATAACGCAACTCGAAACAATATCTCGATTAATTTGTCTAATACCTCTGCGTACGATCTCGCGTTGTTTTCACGATGAGCCCTATTATCGCGAGAATTTAGCAAATAGCATTAAACCCAAACATTTCCCTTCTTGGTAACGATAAATATTATTCTTTTCAACAATAGTATCGGAAATAAAGGTTCAAAATCAATTACTTCTTGCTTTTATCTCAAATAAAACTTGCCCAGATCTGCCAACAGTTTCAAAATATATATAAACATTTTATATCACGAAGTTTCCTCCGCAAATTCCAAGTACAAAAAGGAAAAATCCGAAGTGTCGAAGGAGAAAGAAAAGGACATAGGAAAAGAGGGTGTCACGATGAAAACTCATGTTCCCAGCTTTCCTTAAAGCGTTACACCGGAAGCGACGAGATAAGCCCTTTACGTGGAAAGATGAAAAAGGATGATCGTGGCCGGGTGACGCATATGAATATTACCTCCGGTCTTTCTTCCTCTCTACTTGGGCGAAAAAGAAATGATCGTTTCGATCTACCTTCTAGTTTGTCACCAAATACGAAAAAGTAAAAGAAAATAAATGAGATCCGATTGTTTCACGAGAGTAGGTGTGAGGATGAACGTCGAAGATCGAACGTCGAAATCGAGATGGATTAGGAAAGTCATAAATCTTTTGGAAGGCTGGCCGGTTCGAAGAATGAGGAATAAAATGTAGGAAACGTATTGATACGCTCTGGGACGGATTCCCTTAAGAGCACCGCGAAGTACCGTTAGTTCGGCACGGGATGATATCGGGCTGGCTGGAGCAACAGCAGCGAAAGGAAAGGAAGCGAGCCGAGATATTATGCCGCGTCATATATAAATCATTCGCAAATCAATATCCACCGATGCACGGTGGTCCGTGTCATATCCGTATGGAATTGAAAAATCTCCGTGGGCGATACATGGGTATCTACATTCCTTCCAGGCGTTTCCTATAATCGTTACGATAGAATAAATTGCGGCTAGGATAATCTCTCGAGATACCTTTTAAGAAATATCTACGAAACTAACAGCGAGATATATCATTTATGGGAAAATATGATCGGACAATATTCTAAATAATAATTCTATAATAAAATTCAATTAAAAACTATTTTATGCAACGATCCTTAAAAATATAGCAATTTATGAAAGCTAGAAATGTAGGATAATTGTCAACAAAAAATAAGACTTGGAGGAAACGTAGAATGGTATCGATCGTGGTAAGACGATGGGACTTTGAAAGCACCAGGATGAAAGTGTCTTCCGTGGTCAGTGCATTATCTCTAGCGACACATACGTTTATATATACGTACTTACATACATATATACCTACCGACTCTTCGAAAAAGGAGAAGGAAGACAGGTGGTAAAGTGGTGCATCGTTCGGGAGCACCGAAAGAAAGCGAGCTTTCGCGTCGAGCTGTACATACGTATAGGTACATATATAGGTCAGAAACGGGAAAAGCAGCGGCTTCTCGACGAGACACCCTTTATTGACCGTGGAACAGCTTTTCTCTCATCGTGTGTAATGGAGGAGGCATAATGTCTCCATCAACGATTTCCCATTACGCTTTTGGACTGCTCTCCCTTTCCCCCCACCCTTAAGCCCATACCACACCCTTTTCCACGTCCCTCTTCCGGCTCGTTTCAAACGTTCTAGGCCTTCCTGCGATACGAAATAAAGACTCCACTTTCTTCTTTCTTCCTTTTGTTCCTTTTTCCTCCTTTAACATTTCCCATTCTCTATAACCACCTCCTTTCTTCCGCATAGGTGTTCCAGCTTTTGGTTTCGGCTTCGTTCCTGCTCTTCTAGATTAAAATTATGTACCATCGCGTTTACCGCTTATGTTTTCATACTTTATTTTTAATTTTCATTTTTTTTTACTCCATAGATACTTCCTTTTTTCGGTAGAAAATAAAAACACTTTTATTCCTTGGTCGACGTACACGAAATTCGTGGCATTCCCGGCTTACTTACTTATTAAAAAAAATTCCCACGAAGTGTCCGTCGAAAGAAGAAGAAGAGAAAACGCGCGGCCGGGCGAATTAAAAGCGACGACGCGATGCTAAAGTGTAGTACGGCGTTATCTTCTCGCGAGTCCAATTAATTATACCTGTCCGTTTACTCGCTGGAGCTTTCTTTTCAGATGTACCGTAAGCGTGCGGGATAACCGAGGAACGTGTTAATTATGAACGGAGAAGATGAAAGAACATCTCAACGCGGGTACAATCTTACCCGATAGCGATACCTTGGTACTCTCGTAACGAGACAAACGTGTGAAGCTTTCTGCTTAATACCCTATTTTAAAGAAAAAAAAAGGAACTTTAGCCACGATTTAATCTAATTAAACGATTTAACCTCTCCTCGGGTTACGGTTTAACGGAAATATAGTAATACCACGGGTGAACTGATTATTATTGCGAGAAATCGGATAGAGGTTGGAACCCGTAAAGTGGATCTGTAGGTATAAGCTCGTGATAAATTCGGAAGCTATAATACAAGTTTATATTGTAACGTCTCTATCGATCGATCGATCGATCGATCGATGAAACGGTTCAACGAGAGGACTCTCGTTGAACGTGCGCGCGCTAAATTACACGCTGAAAACTCAAACTTCGGGGAGGATTCGTTCTCCCGTTTAATACGAAGAACTTACACCCTCGACTCGTCTTTTCTCGTACTTTTATTTACCGATGAAAGAGAGAGAAAGAGAGAACGGATCGATCTTAATGCAATGCGAAATATATATGTATAGAAAGTAAAGGGAAAGAGAAGAGGCGTTCGTTCGTCTCCATCGCAGCTTTCTCAATTTTTCTGAAAGCATCCCCCACCCTTATCATATTGTTTAACCCCACCTTCCGTCTCTCTCGGCACACATACCTACCTACCCAACGGAGAGCTAACAATAAAACCGTGCGATTTTCTTCGGGACGTGCGATGCCGTTTTACTTTCGTCTCGAAGATTTCGAAATACGGCGAGGAGAAAAAGAGAGATGGAAAAAAGATACGAAGGGTGGAAAACGAACGTGAAAGGATAACTAAAAATAAACAAATAAATAAAGAAGGGTAAAGAGATACGCGAGAAAACGTACCTACTACACTTTCTTCCCTCCCCATCTCGATTATACGTTCCAAGGAAAATGGAAAATTTCTCTTTCTCTCCACGATGGATGAACGAGATCGCTTATCTCTCCTCCGGTCGTCTCATTAATTGACATAATTAAGCAATTACGCGACGAGTTGGGGGCTCGTAAGTCGCAATAAGTCAGTCCTAAGTGCACACTATTTGGAACGATATGCGAACTCCTAAGTTGCAATAGATTCGGGGTAATTGCAAAACGCCGTCAAGGAGAGAGAGCCGAGGGTGCGTCGGCTCCATAGAGGGAAGAATGTGTTTGTTTGTACGTGTGTGTGCCTGGCAAAGTTTTGTCGAGGGCGAGAACATCCTTCGTCTTAAAAACGAGAGAACAGAGACGCGAACGCGTTTTAGACTGAATATTTATGTGGTGGGCGTGCGCTGCAGGAGTTGGAATAAAGTTTATGAATCTCGTATATTAATAATACTTCTGTATCATACGTTATATGCTTTTTTACCGTTAATTGTTTCATTAAAAATATTCTTCTGATAAAAACCAGTCGAGTATATTGGATCGTTATACAGGGTGCCCCAAACTAACCACCCCGAGAATAATCCATATATTCACATCGATGACTTGAGTCGAAGAGTCTAATACCGGTTTTTTTTTTAAATTTGCCTTAATTAATGAATTATTAACTAAGCCGAATTAACAAATGATCGATGCGAACATGCGGATTACCCTTTGACTGAAAACTAACTTAATTGAGCAATAAAATGTTTTCATTATTCAAATTATAAAGATAATAATCCATTCTAATAAAAAATGAACGAACCATCCGATAATTTGCTTGTTCCTCGCAAAATTTTCGTGGAAAAAACAAAGAACGAAAGACAAACGGTACGCAAAAGCAGCATCGAGCGACTTATTAAGTCTGGAAAAGCACTTCTCTAAATGGAGCAGCCACTAGAGAACGAGGAAACGTATACGATCGGCAAATACAAGTAGCCGCTTCGTGAGTTTTCGCTTGTACGCGCGACTACGTCTTCGCACGAGTACGTTATACGTGTACGCGTATCTCTACGTGTGCATGCGCGTGTACGACGCGTTTTCCACGCGCACGCTCTTCGCACGGTACTAACGTAACGATCGCTTTATTTAGTCGAAACGCTTACGAGAAGAGACTTATCGCTGGATGCAAAGGTTTCCATGCTCTACTCTCGCGAGAGCCATGAATCGTACCTGCGATATCGGCACGGATTTCAAACCTAATACGATTTCTCGCGTAAACCAGGGGCCCTCTTGCCGAAAGAAAAAGTAAATTCGATTTCGATTGCTTTTCGAGATTGCTCGAATGGATTCGATGGCTTTTCCAATAGACAACAAGTTCGATCTGATTAATTATACCAACGACTACCTTGCAAGGTAGGTTAAGGTTTCTCAATATAAATAACCCTGTTGTTGAAGCGACGATAAATAATTACAATAAAAAAATTACAAAAAAATTCAATCCGAAGCGATTAGTAGTTTTTAAAGTCTTTCGACCGTTCGTTCCTAATTTCTCATCTTTGAAATATTCATAAAGAATCGAGTGGAGAGACTGGAAACAAGAATGGCTAAAAAAGAAGGGAAAACACTTGGCCGGTCATTGTCGAAAGGGTCAAGCGTTGATGCAGCGTCGGTAACGCGACAAGAATGGGGTGCATTATTGACATAGTTTATCCCTCGGGGTGACGGACGCGTAACCATTGAGCTGTAACACAAATGAAAGTGCGTGTATATGCTCGTCCGAGCCCTTTGAAGTGCCTCTTTCATTGGTTCCTGCTGTATGAGCCGACCACTATCGCCACGCACCGCCATCGTGTTACAGAGAGCTTCGTACACACGAGGAAGGAACGCGTAGGACGCCTCGATTATAATGACCTTAATGGCATCGTGATAGAGAAATCGGAATTGTTTGAGTTTACGACATACCTCCCCTTCTCTTTTATGAATTCTGCGCGATTAATGGTCCTTGAAATTCGAGTAATTATATTCGGATACTTTAATTATTATGTCGATCTCGTTAAATCTTATTGTAACGTGTCCACTTATGCGAAATATAATTTATGATACGGTTTAAATTTCAATTAATTTGGCTATACTCTATTATATATAAAAGTCCAAACGATATGGATAATTCAAATGAATACTTGTTAAATTCTCTTATCATTTTATATTTATCGAAGAGTACCCCGATAACGAAGACTTTAAGATTCATCTTAACGAAACGATTCGAAGCACCGTACTAAAAATGTAAATCCGCTGACAGCGATAATAAAACCGAGCTTGATCTTCTCTTCTATTCGAAGTCGACAACGGATCTTTTATTCTCTTGGAAACGGAAGCTCGCTTTTTGAAACTGGATCCGTGACTACGGACCTAGGATCTCAAAAGACGTATAACAAAGTAGGTACCACTTCGATCTCGAAGTCGAGAGACGTCGAACGGTCGGTCTCCATTATCGAGAGGAATGTGCTCCATAAAACGAAGCACCGTTAATCCGACATTCCTTGAGAACTTTCGATCGAACGGACTTCTCGTAGCGGATCGTCGCAAACGGTGGTCGTAGAAACGTCCAATGAGGGAAATGGTCGTCCTGCAGGGAACCTCGACAAAAGGAAATGCGGAAGGAATCGATAAAAAAAGAAATTATTTAAACTTTCCAAACGATGCAAACTTCGAAACTCGATATTCCAACTTTCCAAGCGAGAAAAAATATTTTACCAATTCTCTTTTCTTTTCTCTTATAAAATTGTTAACGCAGTCCCTACGAAGAAACGCATATGTATGTCGTATCGGAATAGTTCCTCTTTAACCTTGTTACAAGTTGGATCAACGACCGTGGAAAATCGATTTCCCCGTGTCCGACCGCACGTGGACTTTTCTACTTTACTCGCTTCGCGGAACGACGTATAACACATGTATCCTGTGTATACGAGAACCATTGTTGATTCTACAATATTCACGGCACACTAGTTGTCTGCCTTACGTGGAGAGATACTTCGAGGGTATTAAAATTTGCAATTCCTGCAAAGTCTCTCCGCGTTTACGGGAATTGACATAGACGTTCGCTCGAACGATCCGGTCGTTCGGCTATAACGTAAAAGGCTTTAAAATCCAACGTGACAGATCGGGTGCGATAGCGCGTGAAACATATTAAATTGTGTTATAGACAATGTAACGCAAAATGCAAACGACCGAAGGTAACTTTTCCGTCGACAAAAGCGCATTCGTGTTCTATAACGGGTATGTAATCCGGTATGATAACGTCGCTAAAAAAAAAAAACACAGCAACAATTTGTCGACATTTTCTCGAACGTACACGGTATATATTTTCTCACTCCCGAAATATTTTCCAAATCACGAGATCCAAACAAAATGTTCCACCGCGCGATAATCGCGTGACGAACGATCTACGTACTCGTGAAATCTACAACGAGATGGAATCAACTACTAGGCGTTAAATAAAATCTATATCGATACCCTTCATGGAGAGGATATTAAATTAAAATGCGTATAGGATTCGTTCGATTGTTAAAAAAAAAAATAAAAAAATCGTTGATCTCTCGCAACGAAATACACAATCTTTCTATCGACCGAAGTTTAAAGCACACGCCGTGCATTCTTTATAAATCTCCTAAAATCCATGAAATACTCCTCTCAGATTTTCTCTCGGCCAAGGTAAATTATCGAGCTTAAAAAGCGCGAAATACTCCAAGACGGAACGAGGAGAATAAGAGAGAATAAGGACGGGCGGTGACCCCCCTTTGCCATCTTAGAAGCAAGCTAGCCGACAAATTTGCCGAGGCGAGCTCGAGACAGTTCGCGCGCGCGAGTTAACGCCACATAAAACAAACACTCCACAATCTTGGGAGCGTATAACTTGTCGTAGAATTCGCAGCCGTAGTCCGTGAACTGAAAAGGGACTCGCGCGAGCGCAGTTTAGCGTGACCCGTATGTTTCGTGCTCGTAATTAAAGCGGCCAGGTAGCTACGGCTCGCGACATCGAGCAACCAAACTACGCTCTTTCCATCTTCGTTAGGTGTACTTCGATAGAACGATTAGGTGCTAGCAGACGAGAAAAGCATTTCTAACTCCATGCTCGATAGGAAACCCTTTCGTGCCGTGTATCTAGCTACCGCACGAGCTTGACATTTTTTGTTCCAACAAAGTATAGGACTCGGAGATTTCCCTTTTTTGCATACTTCAAGCAAATTTACAATTTCATCGCTCCTCGTTCCCAACGAGATCGTAATTTACGTCTCATTTAAAAAAAAAAAGCTTTCTACTTTTAAAATATTTCTTGTTTGCTTTTAATTTATAGGGAAGGATTTCTATGGCAAATGTATCGTATGAAAAACTTTTGCAACCCAAATACATTATATCTTATTATAATTCTAAAACTATTTATGTCCGATATGAAATTTACGCGAACCACGGATATCAACGAAAACTTCCACTTAACGAAGCGCTTACAATGGAAAATCAGCTGATCCGGAAATCCAGCTCCGCGTAATTGATTCATCCACGGGATTTGGATCGAACGAGATAAGAGAAATTAATGTGTAAAAGACTTCTTTGCGTCTTGCCGCGTTCACCCGTGAAACTTTCTACCGAAATCCAATAAGAGGATTGGAAAGAACTTTCAGAATTTTTGATAAATTGAGAATTGAAATATTTCGAAAAGTCACATATCAAACATGTAGCTAATAGAAATTGAAATTAATTCTATGTTAGTATAAAGAGAATAAAATAAACAATAAAAATAATTCACCAACATTTCCCAACAATCGTACGACGACTAACGGTTAACCGTAACAATCGACTGGCACATTAAGAATAAAATGGCGAACGTCATTTTTCGAAGCATTTAAGCTAGAAGAAAGAGAGATTTTAACGTTGAATGAGTGCACGTGGCGTCGCATTACGCGACGACGACGTTCCTAGAACACGATCCACCGCGTTCTCAACTCCCACGTCCTTCCCATTTCCTTCCTCGACCCTCTCCCTTTCTCATTCCCTCATGGTACACGAAATAGACGGTCGCTGGAAACAATGAACGAAAGAATCGTCCGACTATAATGTACAGGCACGGTGCAAGACGAGACTGACAAGTACCGCGTCGCTAATATAGACCGAACAATGCCAAGCATTGAGGAGGGAGAGAATTTTCCAGGACCCTTGAAACAATTAACGTCACCGCCGGTAATCTCGTGCTCAACTTTGAATCGTGCCAGTGCATGGTAGAAATTGAAAGCCCGAAAGCGAATCGATATCGTGTCCTGATGTTATTGTCAAGGTGTACGCGTTGCTTTTGACAAGTCGATCGAAATTTTGTGATATCGTTAAACTCTGTTCGTTCTTGAAAAGATGATAGGGTCGAACTTGGAAGTTATGAAATGCGTTATTAGCAATTTTATTATCTAAAAATGAAATAGAGTTTTCTCTTTGTACAAAGACTATGAATTTGAAATGGAGATACTCGGCTTTCAATGCAAGATAAAGAGTAAAGCTACTGTAGTGGCTTTTTGTCCTAAAACGTTACTTAGCGGGAAGCCACTGTAATGGCACGTAGTATGTACCTAGGGGGTTAAGCTAACCGATCGTAACCAAATTGTGGTATGTGCTAGACAAATAAATTAGCTCTAAATACCGTATGCGAATTTAAAGTAGAGTACAAAAACTTTGTTGCGGATTGCATAATTTTTCACATCATTCGATAAAGTAGGTGTACCTATATATTTTTCAAATTAAGAAATTAAATTTTTCAAATAAAGCAAAAGTGTCAAATACAATCGCACTATGCTTATTTTTATAAAATTTTCATGTTCGTCTAACATAATATTGGTCGATCTCTCGCAGTTTGATGTTCTTGGTAGGTAATCAATATCGATGATTAAACTCCAGAAATTCGTTCGAATAATGGGAGTGCTCGGTAAACGAGGAACACGCCCGCACCGGCAGTATCAATTATGACGACAGGAACTCGTTAAGTTCACGCCGATTAAAGTTTGGATCAAGGAAGTAACGAAATTTGCCGTTCCTTGTTTCCGATCTAACGACACTAGAACGTCTTAGAAAGTAACTGTTATACAATTTACATAGATTAAAAGAGATGCAAATACGTCGTTTAGTTGCCAATACTAAAGTGAACAACTTTTTGTAAAGTTTGCAGTTCGCAAAAGGAAATTGTTCGAATTGGAATAATTAATCGTCGTCTGCTAGAATTCGAAGATGCCTCTGTTCGTTTTTGTTGAAATAGCAATACGAGACTTACCTTTGCCATGTAATTGTTGTCTGTTCGTATCGGCACGAAGATTTTCAGCCGTATGAACGAGCTCGTCCAATTGTGGCTTTTTCTGTTCCAATTCGCGCAAAACGTTCTGCAACAATAAACGACGGAAATGTTAGACGTTATTAAGTGAGCTACGGAATTTGATCTAACGCGCGAGCATAATATTAACGAGCTCAAACATATGATGGTATGTGTATGTATATAACGAGCGTTCAATTTGCGCGACATCGTTTCGAATAATAATAAGCTACATCGTACTAATAAAGCTAACGACCTCTTCGTTGTACCTATGTTGGAAAAAATGAAGGGGTTGATATTGGAAAAATTCTTTGTAACGCCGATACGATAAACGTGTCTATGTTACCTGTATACGGGTACGTGACCGAGAAACTCTTTTATCACGAAACTCAACATAAGTTAAATAGTCTATTCGATATCCTGTTTAAAGTTAAGTCGATTCGACGAGACGAGATCGATTTACGTAGGTCCCTGAGACCGGTTACCTTTGTCCGGTCGCAAAGTTCACTCGTCGTTATTTTCTCATTTACTCTGTTCTTCTAACAAAACGTAACCTTGGAACGCGCCAATCGATGCGAATATTTGGCCTTGGTTTATGCAAGTTCGAATCGATCGAGTCTCTCGTCGAACTCGCATTTTTTAAGAATAATTTTTCTTATTTTATTCTTCCCCGAGTTTCCACTTTTCATCGGAACACCGAAACGTTTGCGAAGGAATTAGGATCAAATAGTGCAGCGAAATGAAGCGATCGATGAAAAATCTAGGAATATCTTGCCAAGCTTACCGCTTTTAAAGGCTCGGGCCCACGCATTTAGACACGCTGTAAGATATTTGCATTTATCTGGAGCGAATGCAAATGCGACGCGCGCGAATGCAAATCACTTCATAAAACCGGCACGCTGAAAAACTCGGCCATTACCGTCGGATTCGTGATTACGGAACCGTCATTTTATGAAGAAAAAAAAAAAAAGATAAGAAACGAGACCAGTCGGACGGTTTCTCGCACTCGAAAGAATTAATACGATAAACGTGTAACATCGACTGCCGAAGTGTACCGTTAAATAACCGTCGCATCTTTTACGTTTTTTCTACGCGAACACACGCGATATAAATTTGTACGATTAACGATGCTCTCGTTTAAGATCTCCATTTATTTATTCTGTAAGGTCCGTCAGGTATGACCTTGGACAGAGCGAATCTTGTAAATTAAATCTTCTCGAATTTCGTGATGTAAAACATAACATGTAAAAAAAATTAAAGCTCACGTTGGTACGCAATATGGTCAGTGCTAAACATTGAAGCAAATGAAAACCATTGGATTCTTTCAAAATGTATGATTCAATGCAACGATGTAACTTCCGAAATAGACCCGGGGGTTACGCCGATCGCAGAAGTTATTTCATACTTATTCCACCGTAATTCAAACGCACCGAGGTGAGAAAATGTGCGCCGCGTCGAAGGATTTAAGAGGATTAGTGAAACAATAACCATGCAAAGTCTTGTTGAACCTCGGTAGCTTAAGATAAAAGAATGCGGAATGACTGCCGCTTTACCATCCGAAACCTCTTGCCAGTTCTAATCCTATTGCATTCCTATTGTCAGACTGGACCGGTTTTAAATAAATTGCTGGGAGTTTGGCTAACCTAAATCTCGAGTTAAATAATTCCTTCTTTAAACCGAACGTTGGTTGAATTTATCTAAATACCAAATCAATCTGGCATGTATTGGCATCCCCAGAAAAACACGTTTTTTGAAACATCTACGATACTAGCTGATCTTGGCCACTCGTGGCTGTGAGTCAGTCTGGTTAAAAAAGAATGTTTTTACCTGTCACAGGTTCAAAGCAATCGGTAAAGAATTTTCGGAGATTTGAGATTAGAAACAAACGATCATTTTTATTTATATGAATACATGATGAAAAATGTTGAAGGAATATCTAAAAATTCCTAACTCCGAAAAATGTAGTTTCGCGGTACGTTCGACGCTAAAGCCACGGGCATTCAATCTCGCTAATGCAGTTATAAAAATATATATGAAATCTCGTCGAAAGTACGATCGATTCGCGCGATGCTCCCAAAAGATGAAAGGTTGCGTCGACGTTAACTAAATGGAAAGATCGTGGTCGCGTTAACGCGAGTGATCTTTTCAACGCGAGAAAATTGTAATGACTCGACATGCTCGAGGGCGAACGGTGGTTTCGGTGAATCGATCTCGCGAATGAAATGACTTGGTAATCGGCCACGAGCAAGGTAACAGCTATCGGTATCTATCGAGATGACGAATACTCCAGCTTACTCGTGGCGGTAAGCCGCACGCCTATGCGCGCACATTGATCTCGACTACTGGGCTTCTCGATGGGTATCTACACTTTCAGGCCTGTGCAACCCGGCTGACGAATATCACCGTTAAGCCTTTGAAGTACGCATTCCCGAAATTACCCTTCTCGTATGTTTAATTTTTAACACGAAATTCGCATCGTTTCGCGGTGGCCTCGGTGGCTTTCGTAATACGCGATTTTTCTTCCGTGTCGCGAGGCAACGCGTTCTACAAATGCACTGGAACAAATGAGGGCTCTCTCGTGTATCGTACAAGCGTCGAGGGTAGAAAGTATGGTGCTTAAAATTTGATCACTTTTTGTTTAGAGATCTTTTAACACCTGTAACGTACCCTAGGTTGCACCAACTTTAATGGGTTTTTTTCATACGAGATTCACGAAAAGGAAATATATTTGTTTTTTTTTTTATAATAAGACTAGGTAGAAAAATGTATAGAAAGCGTGAGACGTATTTATTACTCTCTCTAAGGAGTCCAAAGAGTATATGAATATTTTCTATGCTCTCTGTAAGTGTTCTTGAAAAATATTTCAATCGCATAAATCAAATTACTACCGTTTGTCGATACCACGATACACCGATAAGCTAGAAGAGATCATATATTTCCATAAAAATACATACGCTGTCTCTCATATTTTGCTTGAGATGTTCAAAAACGTCGTCGAAACTCTCTTCGATAGTCAAACGATCGCAAATTTCGACGATTTCGTTTTAAAAATCGTCCACATTCGCGCTATGGAAGTCCCAAGGCGAAGATATTTTCAGGTCGAGGTTGTGTTAGCAGATAGACGCGAGTTATTTACGTACTGCTCCTATCATCGATCGTAGAGTACTTCCGTGTCACAGGCACTCGCACGGGGTATATACTCGTCGTCTTTCAAGAGGATCTCGGAAAATCGAAAGATACGAAGACACAATGCGTGTTGCGTTTGTCCGTTCTGACGGCCAGTTATATAAACGTCTCGTAAATTCACTTTCAACTCTCAAAGATTATTAATAGTACCTACCTTTAGCCATACATAAGATTACATTCGTGAAAGCATAATACAATTTTGTTTGATCCAGCATCATAGAATCACGCGTAATACAATTTCAGTTATTTTATCGAACAGCAAATTTTCGTCGGACTCGTTATTCTTACTTCGAAATATCGTGACAAAATATATATTCTGAAACATGGTTATGATATTTGCGAGTGGAGATAGCAACGAGCTCACGCTTGTAATTTAAATATTTACGGCTGATTAAATACTGTTTCAGACGGTCCTGCCGCGCACATAAACCCGTTTAAGTCCTTAGCATATTTAATTAGTTTACCGTTTAATTTGGTAGAGACAAACGGAGCAACGACCCAAAACTGCTTGGAGCGGAATCTCATTGTTAACGTTCGTACGTTGATTAGACTCACGATGTCACTCACCTCGACATACAACAGTCGTGAAATGAAACGAGTTGTTGAGCTTGTTACAACTAATGATTCTATTATTTTTAGTTCTCATAAAAGAATAAATTATTCATATAAGAACGAACACGCGAGTAATAACGAATTAATTCATTTTTCTCGTTCATTCATCCGATATTCGGTTTAAGTATTATTGCAAGCACCTACCGTTACTTTCTCACTATCCCATGGGACAGAAAAGACTAAATTATTTATCGACCATCTTCCCGACTCCTTACTTAAGATCCAAATAATTACGAGTAAAAAAAAAGACGAAGCCGATCGCTAAAGTTCGATCCCTGAAATCCAATTAAAGTATAATTGAAAGAAGACCGAAAGTGTCTTATCCCGGAACGAACTTTCTACGACTTTGCCGTTTCTAAAGATAAATTATCGATTACGGATCACGCGTAGGTTCCACCATCCTTAACCCTGGCACTTCTAAACCAGCCGATAAGTTTTCTAACGTTGGATGTCAAATAGAAAAAAAAGAGAGAGAAACGTAGTAAGAGCGGTGAGAATCGTAAGAAGTTAGAGTAGGTATGTAAGTCGAGGTGAGTTCGCGAAAATTATACGATCGTCTAATGCATTATTCAATACGTTCTTGCATCTCTCCGTAAGGACTTTCGTCATATCCCCGTAAGAATATTCCTGTGACTCGTCGTACCTCGAGCGATAGCACGTTGCCAGAAATCACTGCGCGTTACGAAAATGGGATATAGGGAACCTATCGACGGCAAAGCCGCGAAACACGCATACGCGAAGAAAGGTGGTGGGGGGATGAAATGTACAACGGAGGGGGGGGGGGGGGTGGAAGCGAGAAAGAGAAGCGAAAAGCTTGTATCGCCTGGGGTGTCGAGGAACTCGCGTTATCCGTTCCAAGACGGGAAAGATGGAAAAGGTACGGCGTCGTCGTACCATAATGCGAGGTGCGAGCGAAACGCGATAGTCGCGAAAGAGAGGAAAAAAAATATTCAATGTACGAGTGGGACTCGAGCGCGTATGACTTTTTACGAAATTCGAAAAGACGGTGTTCCTTCTATTTGCATCGTAGCAATAATCATTGTGTTTCGAACAATTCAGAATATTTAAAATTTCTCTCGATTACTTACCTTATACGAATGTAATAGAAACAAAAAATGAATTTTCCACAAACACGTCTTTTCATCCGTAATTTGTCAAATCCAGTCGAATTTCGAAGGATTAAAGTTTTAAAAGGCTTTTTCAAGTATCATTCGTTAAATTCTGTAACGTTATCGCCGTCGCGAGTGCATTTAAACGATAACGAGCTTCAAGATTAAAGGTTTAAAGAGACCGATGGTCGGAGGAAAATGTGAGAAAAAGGATGTTGAAAATTGAAGCTCGTCGTGACACTTTCGTGACAACTTTGTCCACGATAAGACGAAGTTCTATTTTCGCGGTTGGTAAAAGACAAGAAACATTATGACGTAGGTATATTTTTAGTATCGCTATAAAGAAGAAAAAGTAAGTTTCTCTTTTGCACCCGCAAACCTCTTTATGCGGTGTGCATCTCGATCGGCGAAATTACCGCGTGCTACGGGTAAACGTAGACACGAAATTATCGAACAACAAAACCGTCTGTGTGGATTCTTTCGTCGCCGCTCGTGAAAGACGATGAAAACGGGAGAGAGAATCAGGAGAGAAGGATAGAACGATCGGAGGGTAAAAGGATGGAAACGGTTTTCCGCTCTTGCAACGTTGCGCGCGACCGGTATCGGCGACAATTTTCCCACAATTTTCCCACGCCTTAGTGACTTCAAAGGGTCGCCTTCCTTTACGCGATTTAACTTAAAACCCAACGCGAAACCTCATGTTTCCCTACGGCACGCCCTTTTGTTTCCCATCTTCGTTAAAGGGATCTAAGAAAGAAACTTGAAACGAAAAAAAAAAAAAAGTTTAGCGGTTTAAGTTATAATGATCTTATTAGATTATCAAATTATTCTCCCATTTGGTGCGATATTAATTGTCGGGTTTAAAGGTTTAACGTTTTAAATGAAGTATTCCACGTTTTATTTTTTGAAGAATCACATTTACTTACGCCAAATCGAAAATGAAGCGTGCCAGTGTACGGAGACCCGGCCGAAGTACTCGGCTCTGACTTTTTTCGCTCCATCCCAAGGCAATCTTGCACTTCGCGAAAGAATTCCTTCTCGATCTTTCGAAGTTACTCGAAAACTTTGTTTTTGTGCTTTCTCCTTTAATTGAAGTCTCGCCGAACGAACTGGCTTGATCCGTATCGATACGAGCGCTCCTTTCCCATCCCTTTTTTGTTCTGTTTTTTTTTGCTTTTTTTTGGAAAGATTAACGAAACGTAACAGAGTAGAATAAATTAATATGCGGTTCAACTTTGACACGGTATCCTCTTCGTTGATTTTTATTTGGCAAATAATTTCATTTAATATTCAAACGTGAATATTTTACATTATCCGGTGTATAACTTCCAAATGAAGCGTACGATCTAATTATGTTACGTGCGCGACAACGGTATTACTCGAATATGACGTATTGCCACATCGAATTGGCAAAAAGGCATATCGACGAACAAAACGTCAACAACAGCTACGTAAATTGTCAAGCTTTGTGGTATTCCCACGAGATTAGCCGGTTCTGATCCGTCGCGTTTGCGATCGTACGCGAAAATCGAGCACCATTTTCATCGAAAATGAAGCCATGGAAATGAGTTTAAAGGGCGTTTCCTTGCGAAGAGAAAGAAAAAGAGCATTTTTAATAATAAACTCGAGGCAAGAGGAACGCATCGATGTACCCTTTACGCGATTTCTTATTCACCGATAAAAAATAAATCAGGGACGAGCGAAAAAGGTACCGTCCATGGGAAGAAACTCTAAGAGATATCTTTTATTAATATTCTCCTCGACTTCTCTTCCTATTCACCCTTTTTTCTTCTATTTTCTCTCTTTCTCTCAACGAGGAAGCTTTTTCGAAGCTTTCTTTTTCGTTGGAAAGGTTAAAAGCTAGACTTCTCGAAACGGTAAGCCAAACTCGAGCTTGGAATTCAGAAATTCCTTCAGATAGTTTATCAGGTACTGTTTATTCGAAGAAACTCTGTCAGAGGCACGTCCCCCGTCTCGCTCTTACTATTTCTACCCTTCGAACGAACGACCCACGAAACGTCGGGGTACCTCGATAAGTAACAAGACTGAAACTCGCGAAAGAGAATCGTAAAAAGAAAAAGAGAGACAGTTCGCACGGGAGATAAAAGCGTATCGATTTTCCCTCGGTACCACCAACATTTTCCACCTTCCATTACCGATTTTCATCCGTGCCCTTCTATGAAAATCGCATTATCAAGAGGATGAAGAGCGGGTGGCCGCCGTAGAGGCGGTAATTCGCTAACCTTTGACACGTTCGCTCACCGAGATTAACGACGCACGGCACTCGACGACGCGTCTAAAAGCATCGTATCGCGTGGGATAGATAAGCCGCACGACGAAATCAACGATAACGCGAGTTTGCTCGGATAAGCATGCGAAATGCGTTCGCTAATGATTTCGAATATAATTTCAACCAAAGTCACCCGACCGTTTCATTACTTTGGATGCAACGAACCCATAACAATGATTTTAGAAATATTTTTGCTAAAGACACGTTTCAGAGTTCTCGAATGAAAATGTAAAAGAAAATAAAGAACGATGAATCGAGGATGAAAATATTTCGCGAAGAAAATCGAGAAGAATATTCAAGAACGCGCGTCGCGTTGCCTCCGTGCCTTATCGTGTCGATATCCCGTCCCTTCCTTTTTTCTCTTTTCTTCTCCCTTTCTCTCCTGGCAAAAAAGAGAAAGAGGAACAAGGAAGATCTTTATTCGTTTCTCCTTCGTGGGGAGCACGTGCGACGAGTAGTGGCTACGTCAGCGTCGTAGAACGCACGCACTGTAAAGCACCAGGTATGACCTTCGAAAAGGGGCACTTTTCGACGAGAAAAAAAAAACCGAACGAACAAAAAAATATTTTATCCTCATTTATACCATGTAGAGCTCGATCGATCGGTCGATCATTTATCGCGACGTGACTTTAAAAGACGAGTCTGTATTACGCGGCGAACCATCGACGACGAACTGGCTACGGATTCGACGAATTCAACGCGACTGCCTCATGGCTATTCAGGCTTGCCTGGGGAATCGTATACATATATATACCTGTGTATACGTGTATCTCTGTGTCCGTTGTATATATATATTCGATCCTATGGGGTAGCTCCGAGGCCTACGGGGTGCAAAATTCACCCTGACGTTGGGGTGCCGTCTAGCGTCCGCTCTCGACGAGTCGCGAGTCCGAAATAATAATTAACCGGCGCGCGAGCTGCGATTGACAGCTCTCTTACCACGTGCCACTCGATCCACCATATACCATCGATCCATTTATTAATCGAACAATTTTTTCAAACTCCTTCACTCCTCCTACACCTTTCGTTTCGAACGAGAAATACGGTGATATATGCATTTGTAAGTTCGGTGCGATTTTATTAAGCGAGACAGATTTATGAAAAGCGACAGTCCGTGTTATACAAATTGGAGAAGTTTCATGCGAATTTTGTGTTGGTTATGAGGATCTTCATTGTATCTGCATATTCTAGTTGAAACACGTGGCGAATGCATCCGCTTTAATTCTACGAAAAGTGATATAAAAATAATCTGAATTAACTACAGGTAAGTCGTAAACGAACGATAAGTGAGAACGAACTTGTTCAACCAGTCCCATGCACGGAATAAAAAATGTAATAAAAATCTGTCGTTGATCGAAAGCCAAGCAGAGCGGAGCACGAATCGGACAAACGAACAAAAGCGTTTGTAAAAGTTGAAATTGCCATCGCTTGACGCTTCGGGTATTCCAGTGGAAAAAATTCAATCGCGACATGTTACCTTTATAAAAATTTGTTTATTCCTACGACGACAGAGGATTTGGAAAAAGAGAGAGAGAGTGAGAAAGATTTGGTTTTTTGACTGTGAACGTGATACCTGGCTAACGACTATCTCGTGTATTTTTGTGTACGCGAACTACGAAGAGAATTTTGACGCTCGTTCGAACCCTTCCCTAGCGTTATATCTAATCCAGTGGAACAGGGGTCGAAAGAGAGAAGATGCGCAGTGCGCATACGCGATACACCACCCCACCATTTTAATTGCCAAATGGAAAACTCAGGGAAAGTCTTTGAACGAGTCTGCTGTCGTAACATTTTTCGCGCGTTATAATGAAATTTTAAAGGAAGAATTATTAGGGCCGAACAAAGGGTGCACTCGTGAAGATAACTCGTACATTTTTGGAGAGTCTCTAGTCGCGGTAATTGTTCTACGTTTCCCGTATGATACATTGAGATTAGCGATTGTAATACCGAGTCCTTTCTCTACGACCGATATTTTCGATATATTAAAAATTAATTTCTGCCGCGTAAAGAAAAGTGAATAAATAAAAAGCCATATAAAATTTCAATATTATAAGCATTATAAAAATACAAATTTAGTTTCAGTTTCTTTTCAGTAGGTACTAAAAAGAATCTTAAATGTAATACTAAAATAAGAATTGCACTAATCGCACTATCTATAATTTAGGCTTCATAAAAACATAAATATCTCACTTCGGATTTTCGTTCCTAGATCGTTACTAGCGATCGGTTTGCGTAAAATGACGGTTTTATTTTTTATTTGACTAATACCGAGATCCCGGTTTGCAACCCCTAATTATGATCGAAGAAGATTATCTAGGTTATCAACGATCGAACGTAAAATTGAGTAATTTCATTATTTACTTTCGCTCAAGTTCACTTCATTTACGGCGAAGCAATTTCGTTTATCCTTTCAACACCGATAAAGTTATCACGATTTGTGAAAAAAATACTTTCCTCGAAATAATCAAGGAAAGTGTTACGTTTAACGGAATATCGGTAAAGCGGTAAACGTTCCTAGCGATGCGCCAGGAGTAGAATGTATTTTCCACGATGACCGATCGATGTCCAATTTCCAACGTTATCCCGAGCAGGAAATAGGAGACGAGGAGTGGTCGATTCGTTTGCGCACCGCGCACCTAAAGATAGAGAGGGTCATTTCGCGAATAAGATAATCGAAAAATAAAATCCTTTCCTACGCGAATGACTCCGATGACACGAATCCATCTAATTTAGTTCGAACGATTAAATAATAAATGAAAAATCTCTCGAAGAAAGTTCGAGGAATCGTGAACGAAAATAATAAAGGATAAAGGTTAAACGTCGAGAGTATAAAAAAAGTATAAAGCCGTTTCGGTAAAACGCGTCGACGGAGCAACGATGTTAACGACGATAATAGCAGTAAAGGAGAGAAGAAAAGAGGAAGGGAGGAGAGAAGAAGAGACCTATTGGCCGGATAGAAGCGTAACCGGGAAATTGCGAGGTCGGCTCGCGACGAAGATGAGGAAGGTTCTTCATAACAATCCGTACACGGAGCCCGGCTGTTATTACTCGGCGAATACTCGACGGGATGTAAGGTGGAAATAAAACGGAAGAGGAGAAGAGAATGGTAGAGAGAGAGAGATAAACCGGCTATCCAATCCACCATCCCTTTTCTCTCTCGCTCCTTCTTTCTCGCAGATTCCGTAGTTGGAATAAGGAGAGGCTGAATCTGTGCTGCGAGGGAGCAGCAACCCGTCTACCGGTGGTGCAGCGTTATCAGAAGCTACGGAACAAAGGAGAAACGGAAGTCCTGGAAGTAATGGAACGCCTCGTGCAGCGCGAAGATCACCCGTAAGGCGAGAATACGAGTTCGTGGTGCTTAACGGTTAACACGAGCGTGAAGAGATTACTACTTCTCTCTCTCGACGAGAATGCAACGAATCGCGGTCACTGCGGATTGCGAAGGCCGATCTCCGGGATAAAATCGACTGGGACTCGTGTGCGCGTTTTACGATCAACGAGAGACGAGAAATAGAGGTCACACTCTATTTTTTGTATTGCTGTTTTTTTTTTTTTTCGTTCTGGTACACGGTGAACCGGGTAACTTGATTAATTGAAAATTGATCGGTTGTACCACGTACGTTCGTTTCCCATCGGAAGTTTCGTTTTTGTATCGCATATTTTACATGCGGGTTTGCCAGTCGGCGAAAGGTACGCGGACGTAGAAATAGCTTTTTTCATTGCAGCAAAGAAATCGTACGCGTGGTGAGAGGCGTTCGCAGGATTTTTTTCAGGGGGTAACATGACATAAAATGTAACTCAAATTGACCGAAATGTATGCTTCAATATTTATACATCTTGTAGTATTGATGCTTTCTCACCGCGATAAGTTTTTTCCTCGAAAAATCGTCTACAAACGGTAGGTGAAATAGTAGGTAGAAATTTGAAAAAATCTTCGCGCTTTCGACGTACAATTACGTGTGCGCCATAAATGTACGAGTATTACGTATAGTATGTACCACGTATGAAAAAGTTGAAGCAATTAACGCCTACGTAACGCGACTAGCGCGTTTTCGCGTCTAGTGTATTTAGTTCGCGCGTTTCGTTGGGCTCGCTCCCTTCGAACTTCCATTTTCATGTAAATTTTCTAGAAGTCAGCGATCCGAACGCGCCGTCGCGAGTCGTTGGGATAAAAAAGAATAATTTCAAACGCGAGAAAAGAACAAAATAATAAGAGGAAAGGCGAGTAAACGGAGAAGCACCGACGCGACGACGAGCTTGCAATCGACGCGACTTTGTTTCACTTCTTCTTGATTTTTTATTTATTTACAGTAAGGAGCAAAAGCGAGTCCACGCAATTTAAAATTGAATAACTTTATCATAATTGAACTAAACGCCTCGAATTTTTGCAAAAATAAATGACATATTAGTTTACTATACATAGTAATTTCTTTTGTTTTGAAAAAATCAGAATCTGCAAATTTACCAAGAAAATAAGGAAAGTCATTTTTTCAAACCAAAAAATTTGCGATATCTAGTAAACTAATTCGTCTATGTTCTTGCAAAAATTCTTTCACTTTTGTTCTTTACTGTACCTTCGCACCTTGTAACGCGATGCTTCTATCGCGTAAAAAAAAAGAAAATAATTCGATGGAAGCGTCATTCTTTAACACGATCGAGTTTAACGATCTCATTACTATTGCTTGCTAATTGGTGACTCTATCGCTATTTTACGGACCGCTCGCTCGTGTGAGTCTTCGTCGGATCGGATTGCGGAACAGTAACGAATCAATTAAACGATTTCTCGTTAATCGTTTCGACGGATCTTCAAATAGTCTGAAGGCAAATTTTATAAAAGCAAAAAATCAACGATAAGAAGATAAAATCAATTAATTCTCAAGATAATTATTAAGGCCTTTTAAAATAGTATACATCGTTCAATAAGTTTCAGATATAATGATGCGAACTGTTTCCGTCTCGTGCTCTACTTCGACTGACTGAGCTAGCATTCAGATTGTTGGGCATTGTCCGATCGTAGCGTCGTATAATTCTTCGAAATTTTATTTGCCGAAAGACGCAAAGATCGCAAAGAAAGAACGCGCACCGGAAAAACGACTACGAGTCCTATTTTCATCGAAAATTTGTCTTTCGGCAGAGAATTCTTTTACCAACCATCGTGAAATCCGGGGGAGTCCGGATGCGTATATTCAAAAAGATTGCAGAGAGACAGTTTTGTGAAAAAATCGTGGAAATTTATCGTTGCACGAAGTATGTATTTTCCCGGAGGAGGCCCTCATCCGTTTCCGTCCGTATTTCTCTTTCAACTCTTCACATTTCTTACTCGGCTTTCCCCAATCGGAAATCAATAGCGACACTGCCGTAACAAGCCCATTGTTTCCGGTCATCCACGAGTCCCTTCCTCCGAGAGAGGAAAAACTTTGTTTCTACCGAGTTCATAATGATCATTTTTTAAACCGTGTCGTTTGGTTAGCCGTTGAACGTGTCATACGGCATATACACCACTTACCAAGTTTTTACTTTTACGTGCAAAAATTGTCCAACAATTTTCATTTACATTTTATAAGTAATAATCAAACTTCAAATCTTTTATCGCTATTTAATCTCAATTGTACTTACGAATTCAAAACCATTGAGTCTCCCATAATTAATGAAGGAAACGAAATGGTACAGATTTTGAAGAATTTCTTTTCACTCGTGCCGATTGCTTCAACGTTCGAATAACTTCACAATTTTACAAATTTAATAACGCGATGGCATACGTATAGCCGGTCACCCAAAGCATTTTCGATTCGACGGCGTTCGAATCGCGATAGTCAAGCACCTCGTGCACCTAACCAATCAGAATTCAACACAATGGTCCATATTAAACGCGTGAGCTATATTCGTGATTAAATTAATTCCGATACCGTTTTAACGTAATACGTCGTCTCTTATTTTCCCTCGAGCGCCGGTTAGGGAGAATAAGTGTTTTTAAGAATCGTTGAGTTTAAGAAAGTGGACCGTATAATAACCGTACATAACCAAAAAGCGCGAGACGACGCACAGTGGGGTATTTGACATAAAAACTTGGCCAAAAGTCAAAAATCTTAAACCGATTATTTTTTAGCGGTAATTATTTCCCTGAATAGATAAGAGACTAAATGAACATGTCTGCTTATCACTTCCGTTATCGAGTAAACAATAGCCGGCCTAATTTATGTACAATTTGATCGCAAAAAAAAAAAAAAAAAAAAGAAACTGTGCGACGACTCGAAGAAGACTGTCGCTAGGCGCGAAGCTCGTGACGAGGGGGGAGCGGGGTTTGCCGCGACCTCTAATTTCGTTTCTACTTTGTTTTCGGGCATACGAAAACGTGGCGAGGAAAGAAAAGTGGCAACGCACCCGCAACGCTCGCTTCCTGGAAAGCGATCACGCGAGATGACGCAACAGTTACCAATTTCAGAGGTTAGCATGAAACTTCGAGCGAAACAAATGCAAAAGAGACTAACTGTAAACGGATAAGGAGGGGGGGGGACGAAAGTAAAGTTTACAGAAAGAGAAATGCTAAACTTTCGTTGCGGCAGATCGCGTAGCTACCTTCGAAAAAGTTGGATGGGAAGATCGCGAAACGGTTTTCGCCGAAGAAGAAGAAAAAGAAAAGGACAGCGTTGTAAGTTTCCGCGAGATAACAAGAAAGGCAAACGATAATGCGCTCTCCGGTCTTGTTCGCCTCGAGGAAATTTACGATAAGCATTCGTGTTATTCCTACGATAAAGTTTTTCGTTCGGGAAAAGGTTTCGAGCGAACGAAAACGTTAAAAACAAAAAAAAAGGAAGAGACGCAGCGAGGATATACCTACCAGGGACGTAACGATCTACAACATTTATACGAGGAAATCGTCCAACGTCGAACCAACGGGACGAGTTTGGAAAATCGAACACCGGAAGTCGATCAAAAATCATGTCGGACAAAGCCTCTACGTAATCTGTATCACGAGAAGGATAAAAAATATTGTAGGAAGTATAAAACGGAAAAATAGGGGATGGGTATACGAGTGAGGTAAATATCGGTGAAGCGGAGTTACAGAAATTTTACGACCACTTCTACCGGACGGTCGACAAAAAAGTGACACGTGCTGTAGGACGAAAATATTCTCGTTCTCTCACTTTCAGACTTTCACGATCCATGCACCTTCGAATTATTTACAACGTTCGTGTCGTAAAAAAATGTGCATGACCAAAATGAATCGTCCATTTGAATTGCGAATGAGGAATGAACTTGAAAAGAGAATGAATTTAGTAAAATTATTATCTAATTTGAATTTATAAAAAAAATTGCACGGAGGTAAACGAAGGATGCATTCGTCGTGTGAAATAACACATTTCTAAAACGTAACGAAGAAAGGCGTGGCTACGGTCGTCGTACCTTAATATCAATGCCAATGTCAGGGTCTCTCCCCGCAGGGTCAGTAACCCACGAGAGGTTACAACCCCTTTCGTTGAACGACGAAGGTAGGCACCATGCTTCCTCTTTCATCGATAAAGTTAAACCTTAGCTACCCTACCGTTATTATCGAGAAATATTTTACCACTCGTTACCTGGACAGTCGACCTATGGTAAACGAACGGAGAGCCGTTACAAGTTTCCTCTCTCTCTTACCCTCGTGAAATCCAGGAAAGGTAGGACGCGACGGAATTCATCATGGAATTCTCGACACGAGGAAATCTACGTTACCGACCTAGAAAATCTTCAACCACCTAATTCTCACCAGAATACTTCGTTACCAACCGCGAGTGAGGTAGATCGAGTGATAGAAAAAGCTATCGACCATGGGCACGTTACAAGAGAGCTAAAGAAAAAGGTAAAAGAACGGTGAGAGCAATGGAGCGATAAAACGTGCACGTGGGCAGTGCTCTTGTCAAAGTGGAAAAGAAAAAGGTCGAACATTTGCGAGAGAGAAAGAGAGAGAAAATGCGAACGGAAAATAACACGAAATGCACGTTTGAAAAAACGGACAGAGAAAGAACGAGGGCGAATAAATTCGCAGGGAAAATAAAAAAAAAAGGATTTCATGGAAGAGAGAGTTTTTTTCTTAATGTAACTACTACCATCTCGCGATATTTCCAACAGGAAATTTGTAAACCACGCGAGAGGCTCGCGTACATCGTTACCCGTCGAGAGAAAAACGCGAGGTACGAAAGAAGGAACGTTTTGAAAGATACTTAACGTAAAAGATGAGAAGAGAGAGAGAGAGAATTTCGTTTGCCGTATTCTGAGAATATTTTTTCGTTATACTCAACGACGGTTTAATTTCGCCGACTCGTTTCTCGTTTCCTTTTTCCGCTTCTTCTCCTCCACTCTTTCTCTCTTCATTTTTGTTTTTTCAAAGGAGCAACGAGAGCATGGTTCCAATAATATCGCGCGAAGCATCGGTGCCACGAAGCCGGAGGCCGCCCTGACGAGCTTTGGGTCCGCGCTTTAAAGCTCACTTTTCGCTCGGGAATTACGATCGACTTCAAAGCCGCAAACGCGACTACCACTCGTTCGGGCTTGTTCGGTTCGTAAGTTATTTATACGAGAAATCGTTAAAATTACTCGCGAGAAACGACCCACCTATCGGTATAAACGGATAAAAGAATCGACCAAGAGAGAAAAAAGTGTCGTGAGAAAATTATGATCGGAGAATCGAATTAAATGTCAGAGTTTAAATCGATGAAACGATTCGACAATCGAGTGTCTCTTCAACTACTTTTTTTAGCTCTTAATATGTATGTAGATTCTGTGTCTTTAAAAATATTGTTAGATTTATTTAACACAGGGTCATAACAAAAATTGTCCGTAACTTGAAGGGCTTATAGTACTCGCTCAAGGGTTAAGTTTAAGACCCACGTTTATTTGACATTTTTAACTTCTCTCAATGAGTACTATAAGCCCTTCGAGTTACAAACCCTTTTTTTATCACCTTGTATAATGGCTGTAACTACCCATTTAAAATTGACAGAAAAATTTGATGTTACAAATACAAATTGAAGTCACCACCTGTAAATGTTTTAATAAAGAAAATATTCTTTCGAAGTCCGTGTTTGTTATTTATCGTTACCTTATCCAATGACCACGAAAGATACTATTACATGTTTTAATTAACTAGGAAAGTTATTAAACTTATGAAACGATAACTTACTTTCTGCTTGTCGATGAGCTGCATGATTTCGTCGACATCGCCGACGACCACCGCCTGCTGTCGTAGCATTTCTTCCTCGACCGTGAGCCAATCGCGTATCTGAAAACGTGCCATGAATTAATTCACGCGAACGAATACCTAATTAATATCGATTAACGTTAAATCAAGTTGACGAAAAAAAAAAAAAAAAACTACACTAGACACTGGTAGATATGAAAATTTGGTGAACGTAAATTTCGCGAAACAACGCGTAGGCTCGGGTAAAACGATATTCTCGCGGATCTCACGTTTTCCGATTACCATATGAATCGAGTAAAATCGCGAAAGGGTCCGCGACAGTGTGGGCCATGCCGAACCTCGTGTATAGAAGAAAATATCACGGTGGTAACATCGATAGTCCGTCGGAATGAAAAAGAGAGACGGCAAGAGAACGAGATAAAGAAAAAAAAGGGGGTGAACCAACGTGGAGGTATAGTCTTCGATCAGTCACATGCTTTAATACCAGTTATCGATCAAAGGGCGTGGAGAGAAGAGCCGACGTTTAAAAAAACCTGCCGATTGCAAAACGAGACAGAAATATCCGTCCATTCGGTAAAAGTGCCATCAAATGAGATGGAAAGGAGCATCGTGCAGAAATAGAGAGACACGGAAAGAGGGCCGGTGATGATGGTGGGAGGACGAACGGTTAGCGAGAAACCGGAATTAGGGTGTTTGCCAGCGGAAATTAGCTGGGAGTGTCCGTTCGTAAAAGGCTCCACTTCGATTTGCTTCGCACAAGGAATATCGTGTGCTCGGATGAAGGATCAAAGTCGTAGGTTACGATTGTCGGCTAAATAATCGATCCAGCGTAAGAGTAGCATATTTAGCGCCTAAGGCGACCTTTTGGTTCAAGTTTACTCGACTACGCTTTGAGAAGCTGCTACCTTGCTTAGCCTGTTTTTAAATGTTACGATAAATAGGACTCGTTTTCATTGTCTTTTATCTAAGCTATTAGAATTTTCATAAAAATACAACGACGTTTTTCGAGATGAATTTCGCGAGGCAAAATTTACGTCTATAGATTCGATGGATCGATCGGTGAACAAAGTCCAATAAAATCATCGTATTTCGATCAAATATAAACGCAAAACGAGCGGTAACGTTTTCGAATTTCTATGCGGGGCAGTATAGTCAAAGCGTTTAAAGCGGTATACGCGCTTTCATGGAAACAGTTCCGCTTGAAATATCGAAAGCTGCTCGTTCGATCCAAATAATAACTCTGAAACTGCGTTACCACGTAACGTCGATCGAAAAGTATGAAACGGCAGAAGACGATTTTTTTCGCTAGAAAAACCGAGCTGACGAAAAAGAGATAAATGAGAACGGTGAATCAAAATTTTTTTAACCAATTTTGACGATCGAGCTTAAATACAACGAGCATACGAGTTTTAATAAAAAGAAATATATCGGTAATTTACACGCAAAATTGTGGATGTCGAAAGCCATCGTCGGTCGTTCGTCATTTCGAATATGGAAAATCTTGCAAACAGGAAACGTCCGTTTCGAATCCCAGTGTCGTCGCTCTCTCGTCGTGTTGGAAAGGTCTGAGGTTATGGAGAGAGTCGATAAATCGCGGAAGAGATAAGCCGGGATGCTGCAGGAAATTAAGGTCTCGTCGTTCGTTTCAACGTTCTCCAAGTTTGTGCGAAGTTTACTCTCTCTCGACGAGTGTACCGACCTTAGAAACATCGTTACTACGTGTATCGTTTTGATATCGATCGAAGGATCTAGGAGAAAAAGACTTATTGTTTTTCACGCGGAGGAGATACAACAAATATAACAGCTATAAACAATTGTTAATCGATCTACATAAATTTTTTCTAAACATTTCCATACCATTTGAAAGTTTAAAAATATGAGAAAATATATCGAGAGCATGTTAGAACTCCAAACAAGAACCTTACCGAGATTGCGATCGCTTGTTTGCGCTCAACGTCATGCTGCGAGATAACTACACCGTAAGATATATCGAGACCCCCATTATATAATATTTCTACCGGGTGTTTACCCACGTCTAGTCAAAGCATAGCCCACGGTACCTTTCCAAATATTTATTTCAATTAAGCTAGCCGTTCTGCCGTAACTACTAAAAAATATAATAAACCTACGATAGCCGGTGCTAGTTTCCCTTCCTTGAAAGGTACGTAATACCCGTACCATTTTGGCATCGCGGCGAGCGATCGTTAAGATTATCGTCGACGAATAAACGAAGATGAATGGAAATGCCGCGAAATATCGCGTGTGTGAAATATCGCGAAATAAACGATCAAATATCGACGGTACGTACGATAAAACATTTATATCGCGCAGGCTCCGCCATTTCCCGACGTTCTCCATATTTCACGTATTGCCGTAAAAAAGGCGGGGAAGGAAGGGAGGGGAAAAAACAAGAAGGAACAAAAATGCCTTCCGTGCGCAAGTTTTTTTCCCACGATTTAGCTCCTATACCTACCTAAACGAAAGCGAGCGAATGAAAGGGAATAAAGGAAGCAAAAAATGAAAGAGAGAAAAAAAAACAAGACGCTAAGATTAAACGGAAGAAAAGGTGAAAGAAAGCGAAAAGAGAATGGAAATGGGAAAAGAGCTGCAAAAAAAAAGTCGAAATTTCGTAGAGGACCAAGATCGTTCCATTTCTTCGTTCCTTACGATCGTGATTATCATTTGAAGCGTTTCATATTCAAAGATGTATTGTACCACGAGAGAATCCGAGGACGTTGCACGATTCATGCATTATTCTTGACACGTCCACGGCTATCGTTAATTTAACGCCGAGTGTTCCGCTTCTAAAATAATACCAAATTATTAGCATATGTATTATTACACGGGACGTTGCGCAGCCAGAGGAGAAGGGTATTCGATTCGCCGAAGAGACGCATTCGATATCAATCGGAATAATTTGAGGTTTTATGAATTACTCGAATCGACCTTTTCGTTCAATTATGTATCACTTTAGAATTAAAAGCATTGTAATAGGATACGAGCGAATTCTCGTCGATTAAGTAACTATAATAAGATAACACGATGAAATCGAAAATGAAAATTACACTTTGACATATTTTAATTTACTACTAATTATGCAACGTAATTTATATGTAAATCAAATAGCGTAAAAAGTATTTAGAAACCAGAGTGTTACATTAATGTTGATTGAGATTCCATCAAATTATCTTTCAACTTTATTCCGTAATACCGCATGCCTAATATACGTACACGAGGAAATAAGAATTTATATTACCCATACGAGACACGTAAAGGTCGGAGAGCTATAAAGTCGAGATAGCCATGGAGATATTAAAAAATGCATTTTCCAGCTCGTCGTTATAGAACCCGGCGTGTTATCGGTGGAACATGTTAGTCCTTTCGAATCCTTCGATAAAGATAAAGGGAATCCATGTATTTCTGGAAACTAACTAACGTTACCATCGGAATCTCTTCGATTCCGCGGTTATTCGCAGATAATAGAACGGTCGGATCCCTTTAAAAGGACCAATGATTACGATTCTTCTGAGAATGACGACCCGAATAGAGCCGGAAAGCCGATCTGGATTGGCTTTAACGAGAGATTTTAGTATCTCGGTCATAAAAAAGGTACGCTCTTGCTTAAGGGGAGTGCTAGGAGCTTCCCTTCGGAAATCAGCATCGGTAGAAGTCGACACTCTCTTTCTCCGAGGGGATAGGGAAGTACGATCGAGCTTGAGCTATAATTTTCACTATGTTTCGGGTGTGCGTCACTTTTTTACTTTAAAGAAGACGAAATCGTGATTCTAGATAGAGAAGGATCGATAAATCCAAGTTAATTCTTCGATCTAAAATGATTATAACGATTGTCGTAACTCGATGAGAAGATAAAACCGTTTCGGGACAAAAGAAGACGACTTTAGTTATTTTTAATATAAATGACGGAATTACTTAACCACCGACGGTATTCTTGACTAGATGCTGAAATTCTCGATAAAACTACGGACATTTTGTCCCTCGACGACGATAAACACTAGAAAGTTCGTGCATCGAAGACGCACTTTGAACAAAGTTCTCAAACTCTCCCCCCTCTTTTCCGACCTTCGAGTGCTTCAAACGGTCCATCGAGCTTCTGCTTTCGTTCTGACGGTTATACTTCTTTCTCTCCCTTTTTCGCCCTCGTACCAGCGTACGTCACTACGATATGAAAAGTTTTAGTCACCATATTGTTTGACTTTCCCTTAAATCGCGAATTTCTGCTTGACAAACTGACGGAAAAGTTACGAAACGATACAAGCTCCGACGATTACGTTAATTGGTCAATAGAATCGTTATGTCGAGCAAAGTCCACAAGTTTTTACGAAAAAAACGATTAACATTTTCGTTTTATTACATCACGGAGTAAATTATAATAATTTGAATACACATTGTATTACATTATGCGTGTGTATAAAATTCATTTTCTCGCTTGTAGAAAAGAAGTACCACTTCCTCGTGATAGCTCATCCCCGTTTTTTTCGTAGTTTTAATTAAGGAGAAAAAACTTGGGGAGAAATCTAATAAGCCGCATACCGTGAAACTTTTAAAACAAAGAATGGTACTAAATAATTCGAATAATACGGGAACGAGGAGACAACTTCGCGAAAGAGTGGAAGAAGAATTATAAGCCGAGGTAGGTAATCGCGCGTATTTTGCATTGTTTAGCGAAAAGAGAATGCCCGAGAGGATCCGCGTCGCTCGAAGCCCAAAGTAATATTCCGATTTTCCGTCTGTAAACAAATAAGATTGGAACGAAGCGACTCTCGAAAGAACGAAGCTATGTGTATATCGAGAAATGCGAGAACCGAGCGCGTAAGCAAAATCAGCGAAACTATTCGAGCCTTCTGAAGAAGGGATACTTCAAATACTCTCTCTCTCTCTCAACCGTTCTCTCCTCCTCACCCCTGGACGAACGAACGCCGCATTTTAATAAAATCTACCAGAACCACCGCTTCGACTTTAATTAACGAAGTAATTTAATGACACGCGAAAGCTCGAAACTTTCCACGGGCACAGTTAGGCCAGGTTTTAATAAACTCTCGTACGGGTTTCGAACTTTCATCTGTTCGGAGATTACGAACGTTGGTAGTCACGAAGGTCGTCACCTTACTTCGTTCTTTCCCTTTTTTCCCCTATCTTTTCTCTTTTTTATCGCAAACAGCGCGAACAATGGCAAAAGGGATGTTTTAAAGTACTTGGTTGAAGTTGAACCGAGTCCAAATGTGGTCTACTTTTGAAACACGATTAATCTATAAAATCGATTTTGAAAATCATTTTCATAGAAAATAAAATCTCTTAGCCTGATTGAGTTGTTAAATGATGCACCCGGCTAAAAACTACACGGCTGGAAGATCTCAAATTTTCTCAAGACGTAAAAAAAATTATCTTCTTTCAACTATGGATCAACTACCTTAATTAAATTTTCTCGATGATGTTCTTGAATAATCGAAAGAATCATCATCGATCACGGGCTACGATCCTTCTCCCATTTTTTCCTCCTCTCTTCGTTTTAGTCCAATGGTTCGGCCTAATAACGAACGACTGGTGCGCCATAAAACGCGGTTTACCACCAAGGGGGAAATAGAATTTCATTGGCAACTCGATTCCTGCTCCAGTCTCGTTACCTCGAGGCCCCTCATCGTTTTATGCAAACAGCACAATACTTGTCAGCGAGACAGCATAGCCGGAAATGGAAGCAGGGAGATAGCTGTTATGACGTCGTACTGACTGCTGCAGTCCTGACTGTTGACTCGGCAAATAGCAAAAGCCTCGCTCGTCGAAGCTGCGACTCGGTTACGAACGACTACGAGGCTAAGAGAGAGAAACGGAATGGGAGAGGGGATTGCGATAAGGGGGGAACGGATAACAAGAAAATAGAAAAAAAAGGGGGAGAAGAGCTTCGGGAGTGAAATAAATCATAGAACATTAGCGAGTGTAAAAATTCATCTCGCGAGCTACGACAAAACGCAAAGACGTACACTTTCACCGAAGTCTCGAGGAGTTAAGCGATTTGCAAGATAAAGTAACACGATGGAAATCGCGTGGCCCATCGGTCTTATCGCGAAAAGGATTTATCTTTGGTAAATGGAAAGACTATTGGCCGTTCGTGAGAATCGACGAAAGCTTAATACGCTGGCGAATACCCACGGCAAAAGGAGCAAATCCATTTTCTATCGGATATAGACCGAGCCATTAGAATAAATTTCTACAGCTCGAATTTAGGGATTTTCTTTAAGGAGGGATCTTCGAACAAATTGTCTGCCCTTCCTCCGCTCGTTACTCCGTCATACACGTATAATAGGCAAGAACAGGAATTCAGAGAGAAAATTTGATTCTTCCGGATATTCATCGATATTCTCGAAAAAAAAGTTCAACGAAGCGAACGACGCACAGTGGGCCGAAATCGACGTAATCAGACATAAGATATTTTGTTCAATAAACTGTTTTTTCGTGCATACTGTGCGACGCTCGAAGGATGGGGTATCGTTCGACTCGAAAGGAAGAGATGCTGCAAGGAACATGCGGTAAACGATGATCAGAATGTCGAGCGAGAAATGAGAGAGTAACTCGATAGAATTGACCGAATTACATGCTCGCGCTAGCTCCGCTCTTCGTCCTTCTCTTCCTTTTTGCGCTGTCCGGCCTGCCGTCAACGCAAATCTAATTTCTATCCTTGATAACCCGACTCGCGTGCACCAACACCACGACGATGGAATATTCATTCGAATTCCTCTCCGTCTCATCTTTCAAAAATCATCTCCCTTGCTACTTTGCTTTTCTTCTCACGACGATAGTCCGCGAATGGAAGCAAACGCAATGTTTTTTTTTCATACTCTTTTCCACCACTTTGAACCCCTTTATTCTTCATTTTGCTAATACGTATATGATTTTTCTTCTATTTGAACCCCGCTGTATACGAACGGAAAACGCATACCTACCTTATTTCTTTGCTCTTTCGAGTTCGACTCAGGAAAATACGAGCTTTCGTCGTAATACGGTTTAGCTATAATCCACAGTTGGAGGGAATGTTTGTCGAGAGAGTAATATATCTTTCTGTGCGAGACGAAAGCTTACGGTCATTTGAAAAGTACTCTATATGAAAACCGATTGGTTTAAAAATGACGACGGGTAAGTTCGTATTTCGTCCATTTCTGCAAAATATCCTTCGGGGGTATGAAGTTACATTTTCATGATTCTAACTTATCGAACTTCCCTCGATAATACTTTCACTGAATCTTTTCCTTCCGTCGAAAAAGGAGCGTAATCCAATATCGAAACTCGTGAACAATTATTCGTTTCCAAGTTCCCGAAATGTTTGAAGACTTTACGTTCAGGCCACGTTTATAAAGTATTTCTTGCAATATTTAAAATAGTCCAAAAATCATGATTATCGGAAGAAAGGTGTAGAGATTAAAATGTACCTACTATGAAGAGTGAACCACAGTCCGATCGAAAATGTTTTGGAAGAATGGAACGTTCTGTTCCGTGTGCGACAAAGAACGTGTTAAAGATCGTGACTAGTTTAATTAAGAAATAAAAGCAAGTATAAAATATCGAGGGTATAAGGAACTCCCTGCGGTCGTGCCTAAAAATGGGGTGTAGGGAAAAAGATCGGAACGGGTCGAAAAGGCGAGACGATTTTTTTTTCGAAAGAAGTACGAGACGAAGAGGCTGGAGGAGGGAAAAGTGTCGCGCGAAAGACCGCTTAACATATTTTTCGTCGACGCATTCCGTAGTTCCGTCTCTCGCGCGTCCCCTCGGGCACGTCCCGCACCCGTTGCCACATTCTCGTCAGTCTCTTTCCACGTTCGCGTAATTTATGCGCTTTAATTAGCCGACACGGCCGCGAGCGAAGCTGGCCTAGCACTAGCTTTAACCTGTCCCACGTTCTCCTCTTTCCTCATTTTAGTCCTCGGCTCTCCTCTCTTTCGTCTCCCACCGATCCTACGCGAATATCCCGATGCCGACAATAAATTCCATGACTTTTAATCATATCCTAATTTTATACCTCGTTCACGACAAAATTGGATTCTCACGCAGCAAAAGAGAAAGAGAGACAGAGAGAGTAGCTCTTTGTCTATGAACGCGGTTTTGGAGATTAATGAAAGACGAGAGGCTTTCCACGATATATAATCCGGTCGATACGCTGAATTTACAATTGTTATTCAACGCGTTGGATTATCTAATATTTCTTACCATTTTATTACGGAAGGGAAATTTGTATAGGAACGATATAAGTGTAGAAAAAAAAGAAAAAAAAAAAATGGAGTGGTAAAAACTAACGAACGAAGAGAAGACCTTCCTGGTAGACGAAGCACCAACTATAAACTTTAACCGGTAGGCCGGCGTCGCACGAGTCGAGAATGAAAAGCAGGGTAGGTTGTAAGGGATGAAAGGTTCCCTATGCGACGGTATTTGTACGTGAACGCAACAAAGAGACGTCTTACCTGAAGCACTGATTTATCGAGTCCCGCAAGAAGGGCGCAGGTCGGCGCAGAGGAGGACGAAGGTGAAGATGAAACTGAAGAGGCCTCGGCCGAGGACGATGCCGAAGGGCTAGTCGTGGCAGGGGTCGAGGGTGTCGAGGGGGCGGGAGAGGGTGTCAACCCCCGAGGGCCCCCTACAGCTGCACCCGCCGACCCCGATGCTCCACCTACACTCCTTTCCACTTCTGAAACAGGAAAACAAAACGATATCTCCATTAGACCTCCGACATCGTCTCATAAATGTCGCCTTTCTGTCTCTCTTTTGCCGTCTCACTCTATTTTACTCGCATACACGCAAACGGGAGACATCTCGACGTGACGAGAACTTTTACAACTATCTTACCTTTTTCTCACCTCGCGAGAGACTTTCAACGAGGCTCTCGAATTGCCATAGCGAATTTATGTGGGGTGTAAATCTTATCGTACAAATACACATATATATATTATTATTTTTATCATATTATTTATATGTAATATTAATTATTTTAAAAAGTTACAGGCACGAGTGAAATTTTGCGAGCTTAGTAAATTCATCATCACGATAAATACCTAAATAGTCGTAATAAAACGTCCTTACCCTATAACAGTAAAACGATCAGCTTTAACGTCTTTATCGTCGACTGGAAGCAACGTGCACGGCAATTTCGTGAATAATAAGATTCCCGACTGGCGCGATAAAATGCTACGATGTTAAAAAAATACGCTACAATTTCGCGCGAGCGGAGAATAAAAATTTGCATGCATAATCTCGGGAAAATTTGTATAATTAGCAACGGTGGTGGAAGTTGAGAATCTCGTACATCAAATACATAGGTACATACATGAACATCGTCGAGAATTTTCCAGAGCTAGCTGCGAAGACAATGAACATGCGCGTCTTTTTGTGTCGTGCACGCGCGCGTACACTTTCCAGGTTTCTTTCCCGAAGCATTTCTTTCCTTCTCGTTAGTTGTCCCTGCATGAAAATTTCCTGAACTTTTCTAGTCGACGCTTGTTTTTTCTTTTTTTTTCTTTTTTTCAATACGACGGGAACGCGAAATTTTCTTTGAAAGAGAATTCCATTCGAGCCACGCGGAGCAATAATCGATACCCACTGTTATGAGTGTTTCCCTATCAAGGGTTTAATGATAATGTTACTGGTACTTTAGTTTCTTAACTTTATGCTACCGTTACGGTGGCTTGCCCGCTAGGCTGGACTGATTTAGATAATTTTCGAATTTTAATACAGGGGATGTCTAAAAAGTTGCCTATTGTTATTAAAAACGGGAAAAAAAAATTATACATGAAATATTCGATATCACTTTTAGCCCTCCATACCTGAAAGTTTACTAAAGTCATCCCCAAAGTGTACCTATTTAGCGGTAGCTAGAAAAAAGGCTACAGATGAAATTATCCGTACTAAAATTAAATCACGATCTGTGATGCCTTCATTAAAAAAAAAAAAAAAGTACTAAATCAACCCAGCCCTATTACCCCCCCCCCCCCCACACAACTTAAAAGCGAATGCCGAAGAAATACCTACCAATAACACGCTTAAGCACGAAATTACGAAATAAAGGCAACACGAATACCCACCGTTCTTGAATTAAACAACCGACATGGTTAATTTGTCTACGCTCGATATGTAAATTTCAATGACCACAGCCCCCGATATTTATGTAATACTACGGCATAACACGAGCATTTTATAGCTTTGCATTATCCCATCATTTTCCTGGAAAAAACAACGATAATGACCGATACGATACAGGCCATCGTTACGTATTCCCGGCTACTATATAGCCTTACCAATAGTCCGTGTAGTCGAACGAGCGTCATGCGTGAAATTTCTATCAAAAGTTTGAGGCATCGTTCATCGCGAAATATAATGCAAGAAAGTCTGCCGGGCTATTCCTCACATGGCTCTACTCTTCCTAGAGTCACGAAAACTTGTAATTTTCCGGTTGGTTTGTGGCCTCGTATTCTTTCTCACGCGGACTGATAGATAATGGAAAGGGAAACGAGAAACTCGATCCAAAGAGAAGACGATAGTCCGAGGAGCTTTCGGGGCACGTACCGAAGGAGGCACGGTCAATTCATTGAATAAGAAAGTTACTTTCATAGTTTATAAGTTTACCGTAACACTCTCCTATCTTTTTCTCTATCTTTCTATATATATATATATATATATATAGATCACTTTATGTCTCTATCTCGCTCCCACTTTTTCTTCGATCGTGGCGGAACGATTGAAGCAAATGGGAAGAGGATCCCAGGTGAAATCCAGAGAAGGGTCGCAGGAAAGAGAGAGAAGACATCCCTAATACTCTACTCTAATGTAATTGAAAAGTTCTGTAAATACTTTTCCCTACCCCCCCCCCCCCCCGATTTGTAATGCTTTTCCCGACTGTCGATAAATTTTATTTCGAATTATCTACATGCTAGCCATTTCTCTCTCCCTCTTCGTTGTTTATTTTATTCTTTCCGATCAACGTTCGATAAGGAGACCGAAAACTTCAAACGAAATAAATTCTTTAAACGGCTGCCACGCGTACTCGTCATATTTAAACGTTTTAACGTTTCTCAGTCGAGTACAAACGGTACTGAAAAAAGAGAAAAAGACAGTGTTATAGTTGGTTCGCTTTGCACCATCCTACTCGCAGGGAAAAGTGAAAAGGAAGACAGCTCCCTCGGCGTTACATTGTTACTCGCGAGCTTCGCTGTGAGTTTCTGAAGCCGGTCTTCCGTGATTACGGTCTTCGTGTCTACTCTCGCGTTGGCGCGGATTAATCTCATTAGCGATTATACGACGCGAGTTAGCGGTCTCGACGGTGTCCGGCATGCGGTACATGTTAGACGAACGAGTTTCTCCGTTCCACTTCTCGTTTCGAAGTACGTAGAGATTATCACTTTTGTCAAAAGTATGCAATCGTAGAGCAATTGATAGAGAAGGAAATCATTGAGATGATAAACTAGATTCCAATATCGGTTTGACTATTCGTTTGTATGTATCATACGGACGAATTAAACTATGTAGCGCGTCAGTTTAAAAGACATTAAATAAAAAAATGTACAAGGTCCGAAATAATTCGAATCGAGTATCGTGAGTAAATCTAAATGAAAGAAGAAACGAAATAAAGAAAAAGATAAACAAATCGTGAGATCGTGCAAGATGGATCTAGAGAATATCGTTGTCTATATAATTTCCGTACG
This sequence comes from Ancistrocerus nigricornis, assembly GCA_916049575.1. Taxonomy (NCBI): domain Eukaryota; kingdom Metazoa; phylum Arthropoda; class Insecta; order Hymenoptera; family Vespidae; genus Ancistrocerus; species Ancistrocerus nigricornis. The sequence goes on along the minus strand of OU696664.1, from coordinate 33,848,117 downwards.
AAATAGCGGCCTCGATTCTCTACGCGACATTATAGCTTTCCCAAGGACAAGAACGTGGCTGACATTACCTTAACAGCTGGCACTGCTTCTCGTTTTATCGTCAAATTTCGTTATGTTCCCACCACCACCAGCCCTCTCTTTCCCGGTCGCCAGTAATAACGCGAAGCAGGAAGGATATAAAGGGAAAAGAAATGTAGTGTAGTGGTGGTGATGGTTGGTGAGAAGAGCAAAGGAAGAGTCGTTTACTGGAGTAATTACTCACGAGTCGCAGGAAACTTCCGTGGAAGTAGAAATATTTCTTCGGCTCGACGATATTTTTTAATGCATTCGCCGAAGTCGTGACAAAGACCCTTTCTTTCAAGGAGCAGTAGAAGCAGCAGCGTTTGCCGTTCTTCTCGGACGACGACGGAGCTTTCGATTCAAAGGGTCGTACTCGTTCGTAAAATGCCGCGACTTTCGAAAAGAGTGCCAGTCATTGATAAGATTTTTTAATGTCCTGAATTACTGCCAATTTTTGAACGACTTTTTTTGAATGACTACCTAAAAATCTACCAATACCTATCCCGGATGATCCGGAGCCACGGATCAGGGGATACGAATTGGACAATTTGAGGAGAGGGGAGACGAATTTGGACAATTATCCGGGGCGTTGCTTTATAGTAAAAAAATTGTATAAAGAAACTAAAACGAGAAAATACAATATTAAGGGGGTGCCAAAACATAGTTTCGCCCGGTATCCTATTTACCGTTACGCCGGCTCTGGCTGTAAGTTTGATTTAAAAAAAACGGGGTTGTTAGTCGTAAAAATGTTCTATCGCGTGGTATTTCCTATAATCGGTATTTGTGAGCTTCACGATAACCATCTATCGGTAGGGGAACCCGTTGTACCTCGGACATAGTTGTACCACGGTCCTACGTCTAATTTTATATGTTACCGATTGTTTTCCGCAAAATCTGTAATATTAGTTTATATATCATCCACGAGAGAGCTTACGAAAAAAATTTGAAAGCGTTCGCGTCCCTGGTTAAAATATTATAGACGATTTTAACTTTTTCGCCACGAAAAGTAAGTATTTCTTACTTTAAACTATTGAGAATAAGTTGATTTCTACACCGAAGTTTGCAAGCAGCTATGTTTATATAGTTTCGTAGTATATTTAGCAATAGAAATCAATGGAAAGCAGGATAAAATTTTTAACCTACAAATAACGCAATGATGGTTTGTATAATTGCGTCGGGGTGTTGTACCTTGGGTCTAGCAGTAGCGTTGTACCTCGGACCTATCCGAGGTACAACGTTTTGTTTTCTTTTCCAATTACTTTTTGTTTCTTATTTCCAAACAGATAAGTGAATTTATACACTTATAATGTCGTTAAACAGAAAAATTGTAACGTTTCTATATCAACAGATGCTGCGGTTGGTTATTCTGTTTGTAACGTGAGCGATTTTGTTATTTTTATTTACGAAGGAGAATGTTGGCCTGGAAAGATCTTGGATGTAAATGAGGAAGGTGCACTAATAAGTTCCATGCATAAAACAAATAAGAATTGGAAGTGGCCTGATAAAGAAGATCAAATCTTATATCCATGGAAAGACATAATTGAAAACATAGGAGCACCTGTGAAATGTCACTCAAAAAGAGAATTATTTTATGTTAAAGAGATAATCAAATATTACCAAATATAAAACCAAAGAGAGAGATTAGAATATTTATATTTTGTTTGTATTTAAGTATTATTTTTGTTAAAGAAAAAGAGAATTGTTGACTCGTTTTAGTTTCAGAAGAATTTTATTTATCGTTATGTTAGTTTTATGTTCAATAAAAAGAAAACTTGATCATATTTTATGTGAAATTCTCAGTTTGTTAATGTGCGTCTTATTTTGTTGAATAGAGACTGAAATGTAAGAATTTTTTTATTGGTTGTCATATTCTAAACTAAATATACTCTAACAGATCGATTATTATGCATAGTGTTGGACAAAAACGAAATATTAGTGCATAATTAAATAAAAAAGAACTATGTCCAAGGTACAACAGGTCTAGGATCGAGGTACATCGGGGTGTTGTACCATGAATCTAATTGTCCGTTTTTCTTTGAATGGTTATAGTTGACATAAAATATATTGCTATCATTCTATAAAAATTAGGTTATATGTCTTATTAACTAATTAAACATGTGAAAGATTGGAAATGTGAAAATTATTTATGGTTTTTATAACAAAAATTTAAAACCAAAAATAAACCCGAGGTACAACAGGTTCCCCTACTTTGTCAACGATCAAATTTATTACATTCCAACTACAACAAAGGTAACACGATCGAGTCGTTTATCGCGCATCGAAAAAAGAAGTACCTACTATCGAAAAGAGGATTTTCACGATTCAGCGCCCTTCGGTGTTCCGCTCCAAATTTCGCGCCATTTACCTTACAAATTAGTTGAAAAAACGGGAGAAACGAAATTTCCTCGTCGACGACCACCATCCCCCATCCCAGTCGACAAATTTCGTCGGGAAAGCAAATTTTTTTAACCAGACATTTTGCAGCGAGGCGGCTAATAAGCTTAAGACCATTTAGGGGAGACCGGGGCTAGTGGTCCAAATTGTAGGTTTTTTGTTTCTACAGATTTCTGTAGCTTATATTTTCGAATTTTTTGGTGACCATCGTAAAATTCAACTTCTTAGCAATACATGGAAATTTTTCCGCTTGCATTGGGACGTTTTTAACACGTTTTTTTTCAATTTCAAGCAAACGAGTTTTTTGGGACAACTTGCCCCGCTGTGGGGTCAGTTGTCTCACGCCATGGGGCAAGTTTTCCAAGGAAAATTCAGTCCTAATTAGTGATTTAAAGGCGTCAATGTCATCAGAAATTTAGTTCTATTATATATCGTTAAGCAATGATGAGAAATTAATCTTTTAAGTGTCGGAGTATGAGTCGTTTTCGAGCTTAAAACTGCTGTATCTTTCCAACCAGCCATCCTATCGAAACGCGACTTGCATATTCGTAAAGAAGAGACTTTCCCCTTTCGAACGAGTATTTGATCGGGCAAATTCGAGATGCATCGATTTTTGACAAAAATCCTGATGTTTGCATCATGAATATAAACCTGAATTCTGTCGAAAACTAATGATAAAAACAAACGTTACAGCAAAAAAAGAGGATGGGGCTAGTTGTCTCAGATCTCATTGTCGGGGCAACTTACCTCGACGTGTGAGACAACTTGCCCCATTTTCATAGGTTTGTTTTTCGGGTAATAGTTCAGTCAGATCAAGGCGTTTTTTTTAAATTCTGGCAAGGAAATGAAGCTGACCAAATTCTCTTTCTATTACATGTGCGAACTCGTGTGCAATCGATTTTCATTAGTGCCTAGAGATGCTTAAGTAACGTACCCAAAGTAGAATTGAACTTATCAAAATATAAATTCGTCTCTCGAAGTAACCAGGGAAGACTAAACACAACGACCACCACTACACTTTTTTTTACTCGCTAAGACCTGTACACCATGCACCGGACGCGTTTCCCCTTCTACTCTAAGATACCAAAACTACGACTGGGACCACTGGGACTTTTAGCCCCGGTCTCCCCTACCGCTAACGAGACAAAGTATTCGGAATCTTGTACGCGCACGCAAACATATATTTACGGTATGTGCTCTACCTAGGTGTATGCATTTTCGATATTACGGTGAGTAAAACAAGCTACACAGAAATTCGTACGCCGCCGCGTGCCTCGAACGTACGACCGGCCGACTGCCAAATGGATTCCGTAAATACGTAATTGGTAATCGAATCCCTCTTGCATCATGATAATTGAAATACGAGCTTCTACGGAAAGCATTCGTCTAGCTTTAATGTTTATTCGAAAAGCTCGACGACGACTTTGAGCTCGGTGGTGTAGCGATTAATATGTATCAAACGAACCCTTTAATATTTAGCCGTGGCATTTATGTAAAATGCGAGCCCTCTAAATGAATCTAATTACAAACACCGGCCAAGTGATGCTACAAGGGTTCCGTTTTTCCTTTTGAGGTACGAAAGCTTAAAAACGAGAATTGAGACTCGATTCTACGATTAATACGGTTCCACGTAAATGTGTCCAATTATAGGACACCAAAGTTGGAATAACGGTTCTTGCAAATATCGCGTTAGTTATAGCTACCTCATTTGCGTTTCCTCGTAGAAACTAGATTCAGAAATCCACGTTAATCACGAATTTCAGTATTTCGCCCATTTATGCCAATGTTGAACATGGTCCGTCAGAATGTTCGCCACCAACGTCGTAACAAGGTAACTTGCGTGAAAGACTCGTAGGTATATAGTCACCATCTTGGTTAGCTACCAACCTACGAAACGAAGTTCGAACTCGACGGATTCAGAAACGCTCGTGTATAAAGCGTGTAGTGCTTATAAAGTTCTGTCGTAAGTTGCGAAGACTTCCTGGCGAAGTCTCCTCTTCCCGAGCAACCGAAGGCAACTATGTTAAGCTACCGTTACATGCCACCATACATACTAATAATATTCGACGGACGTTCTCTTTGTTATATTATGCTAATCGATCGTGAAACTTTGTCGGGAAGGGAGACTAAACTGTGGGAGGGTACTTACACGTGTAACGTTGACAAAAGAGAGAAAGAAATGAAGAGAAAAGACTTTACGAAAAATCATCCTAATCTCATTTCGATACTTCGATATTCCAGAATAAAACACATCGATCGATGTAATAATTCATTGGATGAAAATTATGGTATAACCAACATCGATTCTATGATTTATTAGCGTCGATTGTTTTGAGATGATTCCATGAATATCATAATTAATACTATAATCATAGAACGCTTTATCAGAAATTCAGAATCACTTCGTCGGGTTATTTATGAATAATAAGTGAGCGTTTAAATATTTCAACGAACTGTACGTCACGGTATTCGTTGTTAATAATAGCGTCGCCTATCAAAAGCGTTTACGACATACCGCGAATGTACGTTTAAATGAAAATAAATTTTATTCGGTCGAGTGGAAAAAGACGCTGTTTCCCTTTCGTTTTCTGCCAAGCTTTTATCTCGGAATGGTGTATCACGGGATGGGACATTGTTAACACACGGCTTCCAATATCTTTTTTAATTTGGAAAATATAAGGCAAATGACGGAAATACGCGGTGTAGCGGGATGGAAAGGCAAGAAGAGACGATGAAAAGAAGGAAGACGGAGGATGCTGCCGCGGAGAGGACATTCGTAACACTTGTCGCTGCAGCAGATGTCGAGAGGGAGTTATTGCTCTCATAATAGCGACAACGGCAAGTGGAATCTTTCCAAAGGAACACAATGAGAACGAGGGGATAGGGGTCACGCGTTGAATCAGAATTCTTCTGGAAAAAAAGGAGTTATTAGCGCGTTTCGACGAAAGGCAAACCTTGCATTGTGTCAATGACGATGAACGGAGGAAATAAACTGTGCGAATCTAGTAAGATGGAAACAGAATTTTGAAGATATAAAATAATTTCATTTGGTATAATCGAGAAATGCGGTTTAAATAAAATAACTTTGCTGCACACGAGAGACATCATTGAGGTGATCTATAAAGGGATACTGCAAAAATTGCATCAAGGAATTCTGCGATTTTTATATTTCAGAAGAATAAAAAATTGGTTTAACGCTCAAGGCATCTCGAAGCAATATTTTGTAACGAAAAGGACGTTGGAGCGAGTTAAAAGAGGACGTTACCTACTACAATATGAAAATGCAGGCGGCGGAAATGAGATTTCTCGACGGCTAGAACGCGGATATGCGAATCACGTTGGAGTGACGAAAATTACGCCGTACATTGAGTCTGGATACCATACAGAGAATACGAAATGACTAGCTCGCAGACGGTCTGGAAGCATTTTAAGCTAGTCGACGCGAGCAACTCAATTTTATGCGTCGCGTAGTAATATCAAAAATGCCCACTGATGGATAAACGTTTTACATCGAATAGCACATCCCCTATTATCTCTCCCTTATTAGTTCTCATAACGGAAGTTCTTCCGTACATGAATTCGAAAGCGTGAAAAAGTCTTCGTCCTATCGAACACGATTTATTCAATATTCAGTAGCGAAAGGACAGCACGACTCAGACACCGCTGCTGCTCTAAGGGGGAAATCCCTTGTTAGCGAGAACGTGTCCGACGAGCAGTTCCCATGAGCGAGCGCTCATGAAAAATAGGACGAATTTATAGGAAGAAACATCGATTCCCGGTGGCAGGAGATTTTATACGAAGGTAGAAGGGAAAGTTACATGCGTGTGCGAGAGCGGAAAAGAAAGAGAGAGTTTGTAAGATAAAGGAAAAAGAGAATATCGAGGTGAAAAATACGAAAGGTGTGGCCACGAGTGCGGCTTAAGCATCCGTCTGTCCGGCTGTCTACCGAGGGTAAGCGATGTGACAGCGCGGACGGAATTCGAGAAAATGAGGCATCTTGGCGGCGGGAAACCTTCGGTGGAAAGAGGCAAAACGGCCACGAGGGACGGTTTCGGGGTCGGCTCGGTAGAAGACGAGGCTATTCGTCGAGAGTTATGCGAAGGAGACTGATAGATTGCACGCCATCACCCACTGACACTCTTCCAGCAAAGGGCAACCTAAGCTATTGTACTTTGGAAGACAAAATGAAGAATTGACCTACCACGGTCGTTCTACCTTTCTTTTCTTCTTCCTTTCTTCGCGCGAATAGTTTAAACTTTCTAGATGCTTTAAAAAGTCTACGACGAAGAATAGTATACTACGAAAATTGTTACGGTAACTATCGTTATATTTGGGTGGATTATTGATTTTGTCAGAATTTCAGAGACAAGCTTCGTAGAAAGGCAGTACCACTGCAAAGCAAAGTTCGTTATATTGTTACCGTTAGATTGGATGAACTGATTTCGCAAGTGAATTTCCGAAATAACGTTCGCACAAAAGATATTCGTGCTTTCCTCGTGCAACAAAGTTTCAATCGAGTATGGAAATTACCTATGATACGAGGATTTATGTGTAACAGACATAAACGGAACGGAAATTCGAACGGTTAAAATATCAATGGCATAATGAAACTGATGTTTATCCGACCTAAGTGATATCATCTTCATTTCGTGCTACGGTCGACGAATGGAAGCAAGAGATGTTAATAACGATACGTTTCCATGGAAGACAATGAGTATAATCCTCGAGTAATATCCCCTCGTTAATGCAAATCCTTAAAATATACGAGCCAAGGCTTATTACGAATTTCATAAAATTTTTTTTTATATATAACCTATAGATACATGTATTTTTGGGTTTAGATAAAATTCGTGAAACGTTTCATAGCAAGCCGGTAGAGAAGGAGACGTCACTCTTCCCCTACGGAGCTATCACGGTGAAGAACGAATTAATCTGGCTTCACCCAAAGCGAAGGGTCCCTTCTGTCCTACATTTTCGATGTAATTGAATCTCTCGTCTTTGCCAAGGCAATTATTCCACCTTCTACTCTCTCATACCACCTCAGATACTACCAATAATCCCGGGGCCTCTCTAATACATACCGCGCGAAATTAATCTTTCCTCGTCCGGAGCATTCCCTTTAGCTAGAAAGGGAGAATGCTATCGTATGTGATCTTGGGATCGTAAACGAGATATTAATCCTCAAAGATAGTATTATCTTTACAATGTCACGAAGAAAAGAAGAACGATACCGTATACTTTATAAAAGAAAGTATCTCGTTAGAAGGGCGTGTTAACGCGTCTCGCAAAAACTCTCGAAGACCGATGACAGTCTGCAAAGTTTAAAGCTGGACGGTTTAAACGAGAGCTTTAATGGGAGTTTAACTAATTCAAGTGGAATTAGAGACCGGTCGAGTTCTATCGCTTCCGTGGATTAGCTCGTCCGAAGATACTCGAAGGAATCGATCGCGGATGGCTCGCCAGTCACGAAGGCCGATCTTATTACGAGCATCTAATAAATAAAACAATCTAGACTCGAGCATATCTCTTATCTCGCATACTTTGCATCGAGCTAAAGGAGGAATCGCATAAAGAACGAGTAATAGCATGATAAAACGTGACGTTGCCCCCTGCGGTTCCTTGCTTATTTTCAAAGACGAACGTCGAAGAAGAAGAAGCAACGAAGGCACCAACGAAACTCCATTAAACCTTACGATATTAGGATAATAGGATTGCTTTTATTACGCTGTCCTCGAACAAGGATTTCTCTTTATCAGCACGAGACACTCCCTTCTTCTTCCTTTTTCAGCGGGCTCTATGGATGAAGGGCGAAGTCAGGAAAGAAGCAACGTCGAAGATGAGGAAGGAGAAGATAACTGGAAACGGGAGGAAGAAAAATTGTTTTCTTCGCGACACACGCAGCATCGTACATAACGAATTTAATGATCGCGTTCGGTCGTTGTGAAATCCCGTCGAGTTGTTTTTTTTTTAATACTAGAAGCACGCGCAGCTCATAAAAATATCATACCAAAATTAAAGCAGCTTCGATCTCACGATTAAAAAAAAGGGGAGAACGTTCTCGTTATTCTTCGATGAGACATACCGTGAATTAGCATATTCATAAGATATTTATCACGAAGCTTTTCCAGTGTCGATTTATCTTTTTTCTAAAATCCTCGATCCATGGAAGATGTAAATGAAACGTTCCGGCAGGAAAGCACAAAAATCGTCTGCCCGCGATTATGTTAATCCAACCGCGGGGGAGGAGACTCGAGAAAGCGTTAAATAACAAATTAACATGAAAGAAACTAACGCCCGCTTTCGTTCTCCACCAGCTAGAGACATTAACATATTCATAAAATATTTATCAAGACGCTTCTGCCAAGCATCTCTCCGAAAACACGTGGGGCAAGCGAGATGCAAATGAAAGCTCGCAAGACGTAGGTAGGTACGAGGAAGCGACGATGAGGATCGTCTACTTCGGAAACCATTTGAAAGCCATTAAACGTAACACCAACAGCGAAAGTACGCAGCCTCTTTCGCTAGTTCCGTGCTACCAAATCATTTTCCTGCCTCTTCTGTTTCCTTCTCGGTAATAAATAGCATAAACAAAATGAGGCCTAATTGCATACATATGTAAAAATTATAAATAAATATTTGAATTAAAAAGAAATCCATATCCACACAGCAAAATGTAACTACACCTTTTCCCACTTGACAAACAACGCTCGCCAAATACACGATCCTTCCGTAAAATACAACATCAAAGCTCTCTCGTGGCAGATTTCCCAAGTATCGCGAGTATAGCATGATCGTATTAAAGAACGCTTAAAGGGCCAAAACAGAATGTTTCTAACCCTGGCAAACGTTTCGCAAAGATACGAGAGCAAGTAAGAGGAAAAGCCAAAGAGAGAGAGAGAGATTCTCCCCTAGGAGCGAGGGAGGTAAAAGCAAACAAGAGAAGACGGTCAACAAGATGGATATTTTTCACGTGCACCGACCCTTCACTGGCAACGTTCGACGACGATGGTGGTGGCGAGAGCCGTAAACCTTTAATTAGACTCAATCCTCTCTGCATAAACAAGCTTTAACATCGACGTCGTACCACGTACGCGATATCCATGTATGCAGTAGCTTGTACACGCGGGATGTAATCCGCAACGGAGACTCGCTCCGACGTTCATCAATAATTCCAGCAGTGCGTCGCGTTAGACGCGACCGACTTAAACAGAGCACCCACCGCCGTCAACGACGACAGCAACGATGCTAGGTGGGTAGGAGGTACTACCGACAACGGAAACAACCAGCAGCCGTGCGAATATCGCGCACGTAGGGAGGCGCGAGATTGCTGTACGTGGGTGGCCATTCGCGTACTCTCAGTGATGGGAACGATACTCTCGTGACATGGGTTGTGTTTGGGATCGAGTAGCGTTTGTTAATCCTTGGCTCGTATTGCGAGGTCAATGGTCGGAACAGAAATATGATTCGTGTTTCAAAAATAGTCACAAACGCATGTTTCTGTTTACCCATGCTGTATTTATTTGTATTAAATAAATGAAGTTATTATTTTCTTTTGTAACGTTGCTTTTTTAATCTACCTTTAAACCGATTCGTGTTTTAAGAAATTATTATAAAAGTAGTACATCAATTGTAGATAACTTTTGAATTATTGTTAATATGTTTTTAAATTCACGGAATAATTGTAAGGCCTACTCTTTTTAGAAACTTGGTATAGATATTAGATATAATTGGATCGTTCCCATCGCTACTCGATCTTTCCCGTTTCCTCCTGTTTTCCCAAACGCGTCAACGTTCTATGTATAATTTAGGAATGCGCGTTTCGTCGTCGATACGCGACAGAGAACGGCGTAACGGATAGTTATGCATATGTTTCGTGAGGATTCCGTAAGTAGCACCTTTTCTCTCTTTCTCTCCTACGTCTATTCATCCGTCTATCCCCCGTTCTCACTTTTGTCCGTGCTCTATCCCAGTACTCTCATTCGTATGTACTCCAGCGATTCCCTGGCCCGTGGCCAACCGACACGAGAGGAAAGAATGTGTTTTACTCTCATGGAAACGTTACCTTCTCCTCTTTGTCTTTCCATCGAAGAAACCCGTCTTTCGAACATCACGCGATTCCGGATAGGAAGGAAACGATCTGTGAGAGTAACGGAGGGAGAGTTTGCGATCTAGGGGACTGAGAGAAGTCTCGTGAGTAATTAGGATTGCACGTGCATTGTCACGTCGTCATCGTCGTACTTTTCTCCCGGCTTTTGTTCTAAAAGGGATGAGATGGATCGGTGACCGAACCTAAATTGAAAATCTATCTCGAAGAATATAGAATACGCTAGCCGAACAAATAAATCATTAATTAAATAAACAAATTAATTAAAAAGAAAAATTCTGTAAAGTGTGTATCTAAAATTTCGGTCGGAATTTTTCGAGAAGAAGACTGATCCTAATCCGTGGTTTCTCACGTTCTAATCGTAAGATCGGAAGTGCCGTGAAATCTGATCCTTCTACCGAATGGCACTCGACGTTTGAACCATGAAGTATGAAACTCCTATGGCAGTCGATGCGCACGTCTACGCATACCTATGCGCAACACCGAGTCCACGTCGAGTCGCACTACAAAGGAAGCTCGCCCACGCCACTCCAGTAAATAATTAACCGTATAGCCAGAGCTCAAGTATTCGCTCCTCGAGAGTGAAGGATTCTCCCCCCGTCGGCAGACGTTACCTAGCCGAAGATACGTACGCGTACTCGTGACTCTCATTAAAATTATCGCGTATGTGTAGATGTACATATAAATACGTAGGTATACGAGTGTGCATGGATTGGTGTACGTATACGGACCAACGTATCTACCGTAGTACGGTGCGAACGTAATAACTTGAGTAACAAAATTCTGCGCTGGACGGACCAAAAAAAAAAGAAGATCGCCTGGGAAGACCAACAAGTAGAATTTTTATGGTTGCAGCCAGTGGCCGGCTGACACGAGACTTATATTTTTACGAGGCAACGCGACGACGCGATTTACAGCTTCTTGACTCCCGATTCGACGATTTATAGTAGATATCTCGTAAATTTCTAAGCACCGCGCCATTCCTTCTAAACAGGATATCTCCGCTCGTTGGAGAGCTTAAAAGTGGAGATTTTTCACTAAAAAAATTCCGACGTCGTATACCATATTGGATTAGTTATTTTGGATGATCGTTAATCGAGCGCACGAAGCTGGAAGAAATATCTGTAACAAATGAAAAAAAAGAACAACCCAACTCATATTTTCGTCTACCGTCAAAACGTATTAACTTTTTCCTCGATCTACGGAAGATAATAACAACGAAGCCATATTCGTTGCGAGATCTTGTACGGTCTCGAACGTCAGTCGAGATGAAAGAAATTTGGTACGACGGACGGTCTCTCGCGAGCCTTATACGGAGTTCTGATAAAAAAGAAAAAAAAAACTACGAAAATTTTCTTCAATAAAGTCCCGATTGGCAAGTAGCGTTTTTAGTTTACGAGTCTTGTTACTACTTTATCGGGTGTGTCAAGATCGATAAAGTCCTCGCTATAACGATATATTCCACGACGGTGATCCGGCCGGTAGCTTCGGTAAATCCAACACGAAGGAGACCTTTCCTTCTTTACTCCGTGTCGTGCCTTTGTTCCGTCTTCTTCTTTTTCACCCTCCTTGCCTTCCTTTTTAACCCCCTCTTACTACCACCCCAGTCTTCTCCCACCATACCTCAACCCCTCTTTCCATATCTTAGAGCGTGCTCGGAATTTAAACGGAAACTTTTGATGCGTTTTGAATCATATTTCCTGCCAAACGTGGACGTCTCGTACGTAATGAGAATACGCATTAGAATCGGACGTTGGGGATCGAAGAAACTTGGTGAATATTCGATAAAAAAAGAAATAATATATCTAGGCTGAAAATGACGAGAGTAAAACGCTTTAAACCCCGATCCCTTAACAGTTATCTAGAATTTTTCGAGAGAACGTGTTGCAAGCTCCAAGATTACTCAAAGAAGATTGTAAGTTTATAAGGGTAAAGTGGGGTGAAACGAGAGAAAATGTCAAGCCACGTAAAAATAAAGTGAATATTCGAAGTACCTTAGCCTGAAATCTTGTATATTAGATAAAATCTTGCGAATCGATTCAAAATGTCCCTATTTTTCATATTTATCGATAAACTATCGGACTTAGAAAATTTGAAGAGATCAAATGGAGAACGTCGAATGCCGATTCATCGTCGTCAAAATAATTCTTCGTCTCGAATAAGGGACACGATGACGACGAGAAGTGACAAAATTAAAATAACGTTAGCGCGTAAGCGATAGAGAAGATGAGAAATTCCGTAACGCTTGCAAGCTGGTGTGAAGTACGGCGAGACTCCTCTCAATCTAATCACGTTCATAAACACGAAAGGTTTACGCGCGCACGTGCACGACCATTAGCATTAACGCACTTTCAGGGTTGGCGTTATTACGGCAGTCGGGCAAGTAACGCGTGACGACGGCCAACGCGCTAGAGCACGCTATCGTCATCGTTCGAGTGATTATCGGCAGTTAGCTGCCACGAGTTCCACCCTAGGCTATTTCCTACGTAACGCGCACATATGCCTATCGCTTACTGCAAATTCCTCCTACAAATCCATCCAAACATAATGCACAAATTATTTCGCATAAACGCGTCCAAATTCACGACCAAGATCATTACTATCGATCGTTTAACACCATTCTAATCATTGACGCAGAAATGACACATAACGATAATATACCCCTTAAAGTTCTTCCTCTCTTGAAAAAACCCTCAAAGACCTAACTCTCGCTCTATCGGGATACCGCACATAAAGGCTATATGCTAATTTAAATGATATTAAATAAAATGATAAAATGGTCTATGAAGAAGAAAGAAATATTTAGGAAAAGTTGTAAACGGAATATTACGAGTCTGTTCCCCTCTACTACTTTTTACGGGTCGGGAGGTAATTATATTTAATTTAGAAAAGTACTGCCAGGAACTTTGAGCGTGAAAGCAACTCATTGGGGGAGAGAAAAAAAAGAAGCTGGAGAAAAACGACAGTCGCGCCTGCATCGAAGGTAGGACCACTCGTCGCGATCGAATTCAGTCCTAGCGCTCGGGGTATCCAACACGGTAACGCGTTTGTCTGTGTGTGTGTGCATGTACTTGTACGAACGCGGGTACACGTGCGAGACGGTGAATGCATTCAAAGCGGGGGAGTCATCGTGTATCGAGCAAATACTGATTCCGAAGGCATACCTGTCTGTTTGCACGACGCGGAATACGCCCGGTGCATTTCGTTTCCCTCTCTTCCTACGATTTCAGATTTCTACTTCGAATTACGAGGGAGGACGGGCGCGAAGGATCACGACGCGACGTGGCTTCTCGTGCGAGTGTCTGCGTGCGAGTAATTTCTTTTGATCCTGCAAATGCGAACGTTCGCCGTACAAGGCAAAGAGATGCAAGAAAAATTAACGTCGACACCGAGGAACGTCATCGTGAAAGGATATTTATCTATTTGTGAGTCTTCGTCTACGGAACGGTGAAAGAAATGGGAAAGAAAGAGAGAGAGAGAGAGAGAGTTCTGTTTAATGAAATTTAAATAAAAGAGTGGAAAAGTATGACGTTCATTTGTGTGACAAATCGATTGGAAATGAAGGAAATTACGATATACCGTTTATATTAAATAATGGTCGCTGTCGCACCTCTGACAAGGAAGGTTAGGGAACCCGAATATCCAAAGTTATGAAACTTTGCGTACTTGTATGTAAAGTTTCATAACTCTTTGGATGTTAGGGTTTCCTAACATTCCTTGTAAGTGATAGAGGGAAATATAATCTTTCTATTTTCAGAAGTTATAAAATCTAGTCGACGGATATAAAACAGATATGCAAGGTTTAGACAATATTCTCGAGTTAAATCATTTTGTATATCGCAAACGACTCGTTTAGTAAATTCGAAAAGCTCAAAAGTGTAACTTACTCGTAATCGAGTGGAATAGACGCGAAGCCGTGGAAGGATACGTCGGCTAGATTATCATTCTAGCGGCACTATGCCAGAACGTTTTGTTCGTAACAACCCTTCCTTCCATCTGTCACAGGGTAATCAGCGTAACTAATGCCGAGAGGATGCCGTGGCGTTATCCCACCGTTGAATGACGGATGGAGACGTATCTCGCGTTAAGCTCGTTCCGTTGGAAACGGAAACTTCGGTTCTTCCAACGAATCCGGTTTATCGTCTCCTAGACAAGACGAATCGCTTGGCTATCGTTGCTCGTTCGACCGAGTTGATCGCCGATTTCGGTATCATCGAGAAAAATGAACGTTCGATCGAAGGATATCGTTGTCTGATAATCTAATCTAGTAATTTTTCTGATAACGTTAGCTCATTGACACGATAATTAAAATTTGTAATTAAACACGACGATAAATCATGTTCGTTGGAGCCTTTGGTCGATAGTCTTGAAAAGGATCGATAAAAAGACGAATTTCATGCCTGAGCATTTTTCAATTCAATAGTGAACGGCTTCCCGATCTTTTCGAACGTTTCGCTGCTTTCGTGGTTTTGCGTAAACGACAGGACAAAAATGTGCGGGGAATAATGTGAAGTAGAAGTGGTCGAGCAAGCTTCGGTGAACGCCCAAAGTGGATCGCTGTCTCTAAAAGCTATTAACTCGTTTAACTCACGTATATGAAGCGTCCGGCACAGCCGGCGATGCTACGCGTTCCACTGCTCTGTGTATGGTCCATAGATTACCATTGAAAGTAGAAACGAAGCGACGGACGTTTAGGTACGATAACAAAAGTACGAATGTGCTGAACTACGTTCTCGTAGAAAAATTTTACTTTTTCTCTGTTCTATCAGGAGATAACTTTTTTTTTACTTTAGGTCTGGGATTTATCTACTAATTATAATAACTGTTACACCGTTACATTTAACATAAGAGTTCACGCAGAAAAAGAAAGAAAACAACGATAACTGTGGTCGATTTGTTAAAAAAAAAGATAGAATAAGACACAATCATAGAAAGAATATACGAAACGATAAAAAAAAAGTTCGCGGAATGAACGAATATCCGAGTACTTTTCTCGCGAGATCGCGCAGCATCCGTTCCATCTTCTTCTTCTGTCTCCTCTTCGCGAGAAGCTGCCATTAGAAGGCACGTATCGGCCTACCGCATGAAAAGGAAGGTATCTCCTTCTTAGCGACGTAAAAGCAGCTCGCACTGGCCCGTACAAAAGCACGGAATGCATATTTCAAGAAATCCAACGGGCAATGGCACGGACACGAGAGAAAGAAAGGGAGACAAGAGAGAGAGAGAGAGGGGGTTGAAAAGAAGGAGTGGAAGCAAAAGAGAGAAGAAGAAGGGCCAACGGAGGACGAGAAAAGGCTCGCGAGTTTTTCTTCTTCCCGTTCAAAGATGCCGACCCGTAGACACTTTCGAGCACTTTCGTGTCGTCGAATTCTCATCCTCTCTCTCTCTCTCTCGGCGATGACAACGACGAAACGAAACGAAGGGTTCGAAAGTAGCAAACAGGTAAAAAAAAAAGGGAGGGAGAGATACGACATTGTACGACCCTCCTGTGGTTTGCGTAAGATAATCTTGCGTGGTTTCTTTTCGCGAGGAGCAACGTTTCGACGTCGTCTAGGGGTATCGAGGATTCGAATCGAAAGCCATCGTCGACGAGAGACTTGCTTGGCTTCCGTCGGTCGGTCTGTCGAGAGTACAGAAGAGAGTATCTGTTATCGCTACCGTCTGCGCGCCCGCGCGTATGAAAGTGTGAGAAGTACTCGACGTATACGCACGCATATGCGCCCTGCTTATGCAAATTTACGTTAGATGAAGTATGGAAGGGATATAATGGATACGAAGCGAAGAAACGCGTTAGAGAGAGATCGAATAGGTGTATGAATAATGTATATAGGATGTTTAATATACAAGCGCATGATAGATGAGACTTTTGCTCGATGTAAGGGATACAAATGCGTGACTTCGAGTAAACGGAGAGATATGCGGTTACTCGTTCGAGTACTCGTATTCCCTTTCAAACCAAATAACGATCGTTTAGAATCGAGTCGGAGTTTTACTTATGGATTTTTAAGCGAGTCCATCGCTTGCCTTCGCTTATCCGTTATTTTTCGCGAAATTTTCTTCTCGGCCAACTCGATGGCGAAGTAACGTCGCATCGGTGAAGTTAAAATTATTTTTCATCGTCGGCTATTGTGTTAGCTAAAAAGAATATTTAACGGCAACATCGTATCGCGCCAACGTATACGTGAATAAATGAACGCTTTTATAAAAGAAAGTTCAAAATTGGCCACAGGGGAAGTTCAAACTTCACGAAAATTCTTCGAGCATTATAGTGCTCGAACGTTCCGTTCGACGGCTGCGTGAAATTCGGTCGCGATAAAAATCTCCGTGGCGAGCGATAAAAATCTAGGGGTGGCGAAACGAGAGCCATGATACGAGCCACGGTGCTTCAGTTAACGACCGCGAAGTCATCGTTACGAAGCGTAGCCAGGCGCTCTCGACGAATCGGAAAGGGGTTCGATCGCTATCGAGTTTCGCGTCAAATGCCAGCTGATAGATATAAATACTCGAGCGAGAAACCAAGACGCGCGTTTCGCTGTCCTACATTTTGTCTCATTCTGTTACTTATTCTATATCTCTCGCATCTCCTTTTATACCATCACGATCAATGCGCGTCCTAAATAAATTTGCGATACGCGAAGAACACGTTTATATAGGCCGTCGATAAATTAAGGGCGCAAAAGTTCAGTCTTCGTTCGAGGCAATATATGCCACTTTATGTACTTTCCGCGAACGTCTATTTGCGAACGCGATTACACGAGTACGCTGGTGGAGTAATTAGAGAAGAGAATAATTTCTGGAAAATCTTCCGAGAGGCTATTTCAAAACGCGAAGCACTCGTAACGGAAAAAAACGTGTATAAAAGAACTATAGAAGAAAGAAAAAAAAAAGGGAAAATATTCCTGTGTAACAAGAAACATTGGTATTCTTATGTGCGAACGAAGAGAGAACGCGTATAGGTATAGGGAAAGCGTGGTTTACGTTCGCAGGAAAGAGTACGGCGCGCTAAGGGCTGAAGGAAAAAAAATAAGGAGCACAAAAATAGCTTGTATTCTTTCCCCGAGACGGCATTCACGAGATTTTACGGACGAAAAGGGAGACGCGGGATCCGAGTTATGGGTCGCGAAGGAACGCGAATAAATGCGAAGAAACGAGGCGCGTGGTCGAGCTCATATCTCCTTTTTTTTATTTACGATCGACTTTGGTGTAGAAAAGAAGAATCGAACCACTAGAGAGAACGAGAGCACCAATCGACGAGATTAACGTCCAAATCACGATGAATTCATTCTCGCGAAGAGGACGCGACGTGGCTCGGTAAACGTGGCACATTGTCCGGTTAAAACGACTCGCTTTGACGCACCCTCGCGAAATTTTTCTCTTGCTTCTTTTGAGAAAAGGGGAAGCGCGTCGAAGAAAAGAAAAGAAGTTTAAAAGAAGAACAACGCGGTCTCTTTCTCTCTCCCTCTCTCGGTCTTGACTTCGCCAGACGCGAAGATACATATTTTAACGCGTCCATTACTGTTTTCATTACGCTGTTAAAAGTACAAAATTATTCACGAGCGAGCGATAATCGACGTTAAAATGTATGGATTTCTTTCAAAATCAAAATGCACGTTCATGAATAAACGACAATACATCGAAAGTAACTTTGAAACATCACAAAAAAAAAAGTCATGAATGTCTTTCCGGAATTTATTCATATTCGTTGATTCACCTTATATTTTCGAGAGTTCGAGAAGATCCACGATGAAAAATCTCCGAGTTTTTGGTCACACGAAAAAAGACATTTACTATTCTCCTTGAGAAACCGGATAAACAGTGCCGCTGTCTTCGATGATTCCTGAAAACGACGCTTTAATGCACCCTCGCGAAAGGTGGTCCCTGTTCGGTGCTCCTACGTAAAGGAAAAGCGAGAAAGAGAGAAGGAAGAAGAGGGGGGACGAAGACGGTGCATCTGGCGCTATTAGTCTCTGACATCGTTCTTACGGAAGAAAAGTCTTGTTCCTGGCACTCTAGTCTAAGCTACTTCACTTGGCTAGCGAGCAAAGCGACCGGGCGTCGTTTTATCGTGCGAGTGGAACGCCTTCTACGACGAGCCATCGTCCTATTCCGTTGCGTTTAGAAATCCGACAAGAAGCCGCACGCGTCTCGCACTTTTTTCATCGTTCCTTTGTTAACGCGTCGAATGCCGAGCCAATTTTTAATAAACCCATGGATCTATATAATTTTATTAATAATTCTTGTCAGAAAAAACATATCGAAGTGCCGGTCACCCCCATGACGCTCTTTCTTTTTTTTTTTTTCTTTCAATTTAAAAATTATATTCGAATTATTTGTAAATGAATTGAGAAAAAACCCTCAAGTACAAAGAATGTTTATAGCTAAATCGTGCCCTTTGAAAAATCTAAGTTTGGTAAAAAACACTTTCATATAACATTCATTTAATCTGACTAACTGAGAACGGAATATTTCTATGAATTTTAGTCGATAACTAAACGAAATATCCGATATCCTCGATATACGTATAATGGAAATAACGAGTTAAAAAGAAAGAAGAGATTCCTGTCTAGCTTGCCGAAGGTAAACAATGAAGTCGCGTCCGTTCGGCGCTTTTTTGCGAGCTGCGAGCATCCGGATTACGAGTCGAATGAGAAACACCCGCTTTTGGATATGTATCTACGCGAAGGTGCAGATAAAAGCCGTGGATCGTTATAAAAGCATTTTTTGCCGGCCTGGCAAATATAGACGAGTGAATTCGTTCTAATTATATGCCTGCTAAATAGCTTCCATAAAAATGCATTTTCCCTTGATAATACAAAGGAAGACAAATTTTAAGAATTTGTTTTTAATCTTCTCTTTGAACGAATACACGGTTCGGACGATACAAATATTTAGAAGTAAACGAGACGAAGTTAAGAGGCGTGTTCGAGGCTCTTCTCTCGTCAGATTATTCGATTTATTTTACCCGAGAGTGGGTACATGTATCTCTCTTCCTTCGTAGCTTCTCTACGCGTATAAATTACTCTAATAGCTTTTCTCCAATTTATTAAGCCACCCCTTCGATTCGGTTATAAACGTTAGGGACTTTACGCGCGAGAAGAGAGACGCATCGACGAGTCTCGAGGGTCTGACGAGTTTCGGAGTTCAAAATTTTCAAGTTAAATGCCTCGCGTAAATTCTTCCAAACAAAGCCCGGAATTCAAGTTCTTGGACTTCGCAACGTTTTATCCAATGAATTGTGTGAAAGTACGATATGCGAAAATATAATTAATAATAAAAATGGGAGTATTCTCGTTCGAATATTATTTTTCGGAAAAGCTTTAAACCTTTATTCGTTAATAGCTTAAGCGTGTGGATAACGTACGCGGAGTTAAGCACAGGATTATAAAGTACGACCAGTAGGCAGGCCTCCAAAATTCTCGATCGATATCGGCGAGCATGGCCACCTCGTATTTCGTTTCCTTTTACTTAACGATTAGGTACAGTTAGCTTCTCGTATTTGAACGCCGTAAAAGTGCCGTAACGCATTTCTAAACAAATTCTTTGCCAACGTTTACCGAGTTTCTCTCAAAATATAAAAATCAATTTCTTTTTTGAAATTCACGAAAGTTCGATAGTTCTCGTTCACCACGAGCGTAATCAAACAACTAAAACTCTTTTTAGTTCTCTCAAAGGAGACACGAAGCGATCGATGCCCATCAGAAGTTAAACTAAAACTCGAGTTATTTCATTTGCGTTCGATCCATCAAAGAATTCAAACACTTTTGCGATTCGTCGAGCCATATAAAATCGAGTGCTCTCAATTCATAGGATTTTGAGGCGAACAATTAACGGCGAATCAATCAAATTGCGATACGATTTACACTGCATTGAACGAAGAGCATACCTTCCCTACTTTTACAGTAGGTATTAATAGAAACGACAGCTACAAACAAAAATTTTACCATCATTTTCTCTACCGAGAATTCAACATATGTTATTAATGGTATCAAAGAATACCATACAAATTAATGAGAGGCGTCTTTCCATAATTTGATGTGCAAACGATGCTGTAAACCGTGTCAAAAAACGTAAAAAAATGAGACTACGATCGATAAAAAGAGACAAATGTACGTAGTTACATATGTTCCCTCGCGTTTTGCTCCGAAATCAAAGAAATGAAAATAACGGTGCAGTTTGGTCGTCGCCAAGAGAGAGATACCGTAATTACGATGCCTTTCGTCGTAGCAGAAGGGACGAGGCGAACAAACAAAGTGGTACAAACGACTCGTACTACCGGCAACGACCGAGAACAAGGACGGTTCATCAACTAAAAGCAACAGGGCGCCGGTTGTTGGCCCACATACGAAGCGAGTCGAGAAAACTATCGCTCCTACTGTTCTCCTTGTAATCCCTTCGGTCTTTCTGCGACGAGAGAAAGAAAGGAGGAGAGAGAGGGGAGTATAACCGTCTAGAAAATAAGAACAATATGAAGAACTATCGTGAAATCTATGCGAGAATACTTCGTCTTTCTCTCATCGTCCGAAGTCTTCGCTCGCTCCACGCTTGCTCGCTTTTTCGTGTCACTCCTCTTCCTACAAGAGCGTTTGAAGCGAAAAGAAAGTGAAGAGAGTGCGAGAGAGTGATACTCGCTTAACGTTTCGACGAGCGAACGAATCTAAGAAAAAATAATGACGAGGTCGTATCCCGTGTATCATATACCTTTTGAGAACAAGAGACACTTGCATCGAGATAATGGTCGCTCTCGTAATCGCTATTGGAAATATATATTCTCCTTGCTAAGAAAGATATTAGAAAAAAAAATAATGTCTTCGTTATTTCGAAATATCGCATTCTCTATAATATGCAATCAAAGTAGGTATTATCGATTGTCTAATAATTTCGATCATAGGTCTGGTTTCGCGCAAAATTAATATTGATCAATGCCACCCTGTCGTTTAACGTTGATTCTTTGATATCGGACTAATAAGCGAAGCGAACATAGAAGTAGAACGACGAAGCGAAATGATTAATTTTGAAATTGATAAACGGTATACGCATGATCATAAAATACGTTAATGGAGATATCGACGATACCGAAAATACCTCCTTACTGCTTGTAAAAAATATCCTAATATTGAATATGTTAGTACGATAAAAAACGAGATAATCCTGGTAGAAATGTAGAAAAAAATATCTAATACTCTAACCGAAGGTACGCGTACGTTTTGATAAAATTCGATACAAAATCCTGACCCGAAGTTTGTGGGTAAAAAAAGGAAAAGAAAAGAAAGAGAAAGAATAGAAAGTCTCAACTTCTCGACGACGGATCTCGAACGACACGACACCTCCGTAATCCATTCGAATTCTCGTACCGCTTTCTCGTCGAAGTCTCGTTGAGAAGTTCGCGAAAGAAGTTGTCCTCGGCGTGTTACTGACTTTTTTATGTGGTTAAATTTCTACACTTTTCTCCTTCTCTCTCACTCGCTCCTTCTATCGCTCACCTTTTCGCATTAGCATTCATCCGAGGTACGAAAATAAACCGTCGAAGAAACGTTTCTCGAGCAGATGGACCAAACGTGGAAGAAAATCCGATATTAGCATGCCCGACTTTCCCTACCCAGTTTGGGTTTCCTTTTTCCTCATCGTATTTTACCTCCTATTTCTCTTTCTCTCTCTTCCTCTTCATTTCGATTTATTTCTTTCTTCTTTCTCCCTCTCCTTTTCTGTCGTTACTATCTCCCGATCGTTCTCTCTAGCTTTCGACATCCTCGTCGTCTGGACCATCCAACCGAACACGAGAATCCAAATACGCGTTCAAGCGGCCATACAAGTGTTCGTCCTCGACCGTAGCCATCATTAGCATACCAGGATCGAGATAACCGAAGCTGTTCCCTTCTAGTTTGCAACCCATTCTCCCTTCTCATCCACAGAATCTTTCTTCCTTCCTTCCGATCGTCGACAGGAGAGAAAGAGAGATTTTCGGAATCGTTAATGGACCGTCTCACTGTACATCGATCACGAACAGGAGAGGGTCTCCTCGTCTCTTTTCCAAAGTAGATGGAGACGATCACGGTTGGACGAATAAATCGAGATCTCCTCGAGGTATTTTCACTGGGTCGTAGTTTCGGCGTTTTACAAATTTCTCGGATATCGAGTTATTTCGAAGATTTATAGATATAAAAAATAAATTATACATGCGAAGATATAAACTTAATGTAGGTACTCGAATCAAAGAATAAACGTATTTTAAATAATTACAAATTTTCATGAAAGTTCCACTACGTCGATCTTAAATTTCCATGTAATTTGAAATAAGTTATGCAAGAAAAATATTTCCAAACTAAATATAAACGAATTCCAACGAATCAATTTCGAGTGGTTGGCAAATTGCATGCCACTAACAAGACTCTCGAGGATTGATTGTTACTCGACCTAAGGTTACGGAGCAACTGAGTCGATTGTAAGAATATACGGAAGCAGAAGCGACGAAGCGAGAGCAATGTCAACAAAACGCAGGGACGCCTTCCAACATAAACGAACAGTGATAACGGGCTATAGGCGAACAAATACACTATAGATCCACTCCCGAGCGACGGTAAACAGTAAATAAATTGTTTGCGGAAAGACGAACGTATTAAACGCACATATATACAATCTATGCTTACCCTCCTGTTGTATATCGGAATTCGCGTCTGTTCCTTGACGAATCATAGCGACCCGATACCGTATACGACTTTACCGGAGACCCTAACAGGGGTCATACGCGCATGGTTCCCCATAAGAACGGACTAGGTACTATTGGATCGAATCGCGTCTGTGTCTGATCGCGAGGTAGTCTCGAGAGAAATCATTATAACGCATAAAACTAACATACGGTGGTGTCCGTGAGCTTTCCCTTCGATATTCGCGAGGGATCGAGAGTAGACGTATCGACGTTATTTCGAAATTATATTCCGTACCTCGGAGTTAGACGATTGTGGACGGGATATGTCTACGTCGCGTCGTGGCGAAAGGAAGGAAAGAATCCCCGTCGTCTGTTCCCAGAGAAATAGAAATGAATCTGTAATATCATGAATATATCGAACGCGTTGATAAAAGTAGATCGATTTATCGTTTATTTCAATTCGCTCAAGACCGTAATTACATTTGTAGAGCTCGGGATAAAATTAATATCTAATGATATTAGGTGATACATATTTGAACATTGAATATCATTCAAAAAAGAATAGAATTTGGATTGCTATCCGACTAAGAAAAATATCCAATCGAATGGAATAAAATCATTCCACGGGGCAAAAGAAAAAAAAAAATGATAACTCGTTTCTCTTTCAACTCGCAAATCTTTCGCGAATCGATATTCGACAAAGCGAAGGAAGGAATAAGCTCGCTGCGATTCTCTTGGCTATCTCCAGAATCCACCCGTGATCATCGCGCAGACGAGCAACTACGTTTGTTTGCTTTTCCTCCGACTACTGAAATCGACTCGAATTCGATTTGCCATTCTTCCTTTCCAGGGTTATCGCATTTCTCGAAAAGAACACGCCGCCGCCGCGGCGATAGAGGAAAGAAAGAAAGAGAGAAGAAAATCTTTGCAGCGACGATCCTTCGAAAATAAAATCAAGTATATACTAAAAATGAAAGAACGGGTATAAAGCTATGCCTGAACAAATTTACTCAGAGGCAGCTATATCCATATAATCGATATAAAAGTAAATCGGATCCGAAGTATTTAACGGGTAACGATAGGTAAAGGATTCGACGAGGGAAAAAATCGGGAAAATATGTGGAAAGAGAATGGTAGAAGGGAAAAAAGGGGTATAAAGGAAGGGAAAGGGTGGATAGGCGTGCAAGATACACGCGACAATGCGTGTACGGTCGTATCAGGTTGGAAAGCACGCGCGTCGGGGTGGTTTACGAGAAGCAAACACGGTCGAGCGTTTCGCACAGTGGGGTCGGTTAGATAGACACTAGGAATCTCCTCTTCCACCTCATCCTCTTTCCACCCCTCTTTACTTTCTCTCTCTCTCTCTTTCTCCCCCCACTCTCTCTCTCTCTATCCACATCTGTACTTACACCTATTCCCCTTCCATTCCACGTGCATTCTCCGTGGTTGCATCCCGACACGCATTATCTGCCGAACGCGTAGATAACGCCCAGCCAAACCCACCCTCCACACCTACGCCTAACACAGAACTACGCACACGAGTTCTCTCTCCCGAACGATTAATCCGTGTTCTCCCGGAACAAATCCAACCCTAAAAACGGATACGCGGATGCGGGTGGTAGGCGAGTCACGGATCCATCGAGTGCCGTTCGGTGATTAAGAGATCGCATCTACCCGCCGGATATTTCACGGAAGAGACAAAGTCCCTTTCCATTATATCTCGATGTCTTAAATGTGTTTGGTTAAAGATAATGCGTGGGATAGAGTCAGTAGGGGATTGGGTCTCTAGCAGGCCGTGGACAAAATGTAAATCGAAGCCCCATTTATATCATTTCGCTTTGTTTCCCTTTTAAATAAGAGTAATTAATGAATAAATAATTGTATTATGTAAAATCAAACACGACCTAAGTGGTATACTTGGATAAAAAAAATGTAAAAAGAAAATACGCATTGATTTCGAAGATCGTACGCCACACTGATTTCACGGAAACGCGTTTTCCCGGTCACGAAGACTCGCATTGTTCGAATCGTATCTCGAATGGACGATTTTAGGGAAGAAGAATCGGGCATTGTTTCGGCCGTAGGTGCAGAAGCCGCGAAGGGATTTGTCGATGCATTGTCTCCGAATTAGCCGAGGAACCAGTCGAACACCGTTCCTGTTTTCAGCCTAAATTGCTTAGTTCCATTAGCTACGACTCGTCGCGGAAGTAATTCGTACCCGAAACTTTTCTACCGTTAAAATCCTAATCGAATTATACGTTTATGTCAACGAGGAATATAAAACCAAATAAAATCTTTAAAAAGTATCTATATTAGATCGAATATTACTAAACCATTTTTTTTTTATATCCTCCTCACACCTTGTTATTTTAAATAATCTAAAAATCCAGTACCCATCTTCATTAACCTCTAACGACGATCGAAAACGAAAAATAAACGAGCAAGAGAAACGGGAAAAAATGCTAATCGTAATTGCAAATCGAGAGAAACGGAACAAAAGTATACTAGTAACGATATCGCCGAAATTTATTATCGTAAAGGATCGTTCGTTACGAGTAGACCACCGCCACGCCGCGCCGCCGTGCAGAGGGGAGAATTTCTGGGATAAATCGAAGTTAAATACCGGGGCGCAGGTGACCGACCCATGGTCAAATGGCTCTGCGCACGATCGAAGTAAAATACGGAAAGGTCGAATTAACGAGGGTAGTGTAAGGTTAACAAACGCGTAATTTTATGGTCCTGGATCGATGCGTTTTGTTTTTCGCTCTTCGTATAACGATGGCCATGCGGTTTCCGGGATTCAATGAGTTTTCACGGTGGTAGATTCATCATCCGTTTCGAATTATCGTCGGAAATGATAAAACCGTTTCGACGAGTGTCATCGATCGTATTCGCACGGTTATCCTTTCGGAGGAGTATTTTGTGATAGAGTACGATTCGCCGATGATGTTTTCATTTCCAAAAGTTTGATACCTGTTTAACCGGCTTATACGTTTAACGAGCCATTTAGATAATAGCAGAATTTTATAGGATGAATTACGTATTAACGTGAAACTTTCGATCTACGATATCGTGAGTCTATCTCGATGAAATCCTGAAAAAGCGACATTTCGGGGAAACGATTTTCATCGGGAATAATATAATCCCACTTTAACCAATTGATAAGAGTTTCATTCGATAATAAAACACGAGCTTTTACCTACCCACGTACGAGAATCGATTGTGCACTTTACTTCGAGGGGATACGTATGAATGATCGTAATTAAATGAAAGCAACGAAGCACTCGACGATATAGGAACGTTGCACCGTCTTTCCGGGAACACTTGACATACTATGAAATCCTGTGCCAATTCGCTGAAATGCCGAGAAATTCCAACGAAGCTGTTCTAGCCGTGGAAGAACAACGTTCCGAAAATAGTTTAGAAATGGTTTGAAATTTATTCGTATAAGGTATCTAATAAAAATGTTACATAAAAAGGGCCTTTTCACGTTCGCTAAACTTCATTTCTTAAAGGTACAGGACGAACGTCTTCTACGTTAACTCGGAGGAGAAATTTATGAGACCGTTTCTCCTGCAAAAGAAAAGAAAAAAGGAAAAATCGTCGTCTCCTATCGAAAAGTGCTTGCGATAAAATTGCACGACAATGTACCTTCCGAGTAGACGCGAGCCTTGAAAAAGGGAACTACAATGTCGCGTAAATAACGTTCGAAGATAGAGTCGAGAAAAGGAAGGAGGCTGCCGGAATATTCGTACGGTGTGAACGCCACGTGCGAGCAATTTTCTCCACCCTAAGCCCCCTATGCTCCTTCTCTTTTCTCTCCCTTCGATCCACAACACCGAACTTCTCCTCCGAGACACGTGCTATCTTCTCGTGTGGCATCCCACCATCAACAAAGAATCCGTGATTGCGTCCTCGTAGCTGGGCCGGCGATAGAGCCGCGTATCGATCGTCGATCGATACGCACTCGAGTAATCTGAACTTTCGAATCGGTAACTGCAAGATTGCTCTTTGGACCGGTGCAATATACGAAAAATCTATGAAACTCTATTTCTATCAACGACCATTGGATTAACCTCGATACCGCACACCGTGATTCACTTTTTTCAGAGTTTCCGCGTACCCCTCATAATTATTACAGATAACTCTGACCCGTCTTTTTTAATACTCTCGTATTAAACGAACATATCGCGTCGGAATTAATATCGTCGTGTAAATGTTTTAATACTCGTTAAAGTCAGAATGAATTCAATGAAAAATAAATTGTACGATATGATATCGTGAAGTATAATAAACTATACGAATGTGTGCTCTGGTCACTAAAAGAGGAGGTATGGTCGCGTTTGTGTTTATCCGAATAACGAACGGTGGTAAAAAGATATGCAACGGGCGTTAGCTGAAAAATACAAAAGATATCTCCACGATAGAACTCGTAACGTGAATGATACACGATCAAGTGTAATAACGAGATAACAATACTATTCCTGAATTTTTTTAATATGCTTGTCAACGATCTCGTCTCTCTTCCCTGGGTCGTTCGCACTTTCGCGATAACTTGGCGATGCATCGGTCTATGAAAGAGAGAAGAGCTCGGTGTAAAATGAATTGAATGGAAAGGACGTATCGTGTACTAGGTGTGCGCGTGGGTTCACTGGGGTGTGTGATTGTACGTTCTACATATATATGAAAGCAAGATCGTGAATGTGTCGAGTATGGATAACGCGGCCGTGATCCGCTCGGTTTTTGGATGCTTTTGCCGTTGCATCTAGGACAGCATTGCCAGAGTCTACCGTTTTAACGGCTAGACTCGGCCCAAAAGCTTTTCATCAAAAACTCTCATCTTTTCTGCCGTTTAATGAAGCTTACCGCTTTTCGCGACCTCGTTGTGTTGCGTCGCTCTCGTCCCGAATCTCTCTCTGTCTCTCCAAAGTCGCGTGCCCCCGAATAAATGTATATCTCGGACGGAAATTCTAAATGAATATAAAACGGTGCCGTGCTCGCTAACGTCTCTCTCGTTAATGACAAAACCTTGTTTATCTCGAACAAACAAAACAGATATCTTAGACGTTCTTCGATATACGTACAGTGACTCTCGGAAATATTCGGATACTTTCCGAAGCGGAATAACTTTTTTATAATTGAACCAAACAATTTGAATTTTAGCAAGATAATAGAAGGATTCATTTACTAGATATCTTGTTTTCGTTGTTTAAACAAAATCTAGGCTCTCTCTGTATATTTGTTGCAATAAAATGAATTATTTTATTTTTTAAGAGGTCGATATCGAGCAACCTTCGTAGATCTATTTAAGTCGATAAGAAAAATTGAATAATCGAATTATCGGAGAAAAATTCTCGATAATAAAAAGAAACGGCAAGAGAAAGAATAGAATGTAACGTGCCTTGAAATTATTCTACTGAAACAAGAGGGTCTCTCACGGGAGAAAGGGAAATCCAAACTTCGATCATTCTTATACCGACTTCTTTTGTGCGATTAATTTCATACGGGGAAGAAAGGTAGAGAAAGATGGTGAAGAAAAAGAAAGAATCGTCGGGATAAAGCGAGCGAACGATGTACGTTCCATTTGCAAGCTAATAACGTCGCTCGAATTAAATGTTGAATAAGAAAAAGTTTCGTCGGCGGGTTTTTACGCGACAAAAGATCTGTCTTTTATCATGTCGTTACATCAGAAAAGAAAACTTCCTTTTTGCGACATCTATTATTTGTACGAGTCCTTTGATAGATAAAATGCAAGTACCGGTAGTAATACTATAATAGTAATAATACCTACTGTAATAGAATGTAACAATACGTAGAAATCCATATGAAAACTAAATATGATACGCTAAAGTACCTACCACTATTCAGAGAACGGTACAGATTCAGGCTTCTACATATAAATGGTTCCGAGTCAAGCTTGCCCTTAGCTAAATCCACGCAACAATCACAGCTCGGATAAAGCCCAGCCGAATCCTAATTAATGTTACACGTAATTCGATCAGCGCGGTAAGTGCTAAATTAATTACGCGTAATGGGTAGACACGTCGAGCTAGTTGTCGTTTCCCTTAAAACGAGATCTGCTTTTCCTATCCCTCTCTTCTACTTTCTCTTCTTTCTATCATCTTTCACAATACGAGTGGAAAAAACGGAAAGAGAGAAAGAAGAGAAGAGAAATGGATAGGACGTAAATTTGCAGTATCTATATTGACTCGGTAATTCACGTTCTAACGATTTAATCAACATGCTGCACGTTCGATCCGAGCTGGATCGTCGAATAAATTAATTTCACGTTATTACCAGACCCGTATGCGCTCGTCTGCGGTGAGTATTCCACGAAATGACGTTATAATCGCGCCGATACGACGAATCGTGTTAATTCTCTCGCGGCAGATTCTGTAACCTCTCTCTCTCTTTCTCTCTGTATCTCGCTCTATCTCTTTGGTATTGCTTTGCCGAAAAGAGAAATTCGATGGAGCCGAAATTTGTCAAAGGATGCAATCGGACAAAAGAATTTTCGTAACCTATTTTTTCTTCATACTTGCGACATAAATTCATACAAAGAAAAACAACACAATTTGTTTAAAAAACATAATAAAAACAATGGTTCACCCTGAACGTTTCGACCATATTAATAGAACGCGCCCAACAGATGCTACTTCGAGCCTATCGCGATAACTCTATTTCCTTCCACATGAATTCTCTGACTGCGCTCCACAATACGAGCGACACTTTGCTGTTGCTTTTCGGGCCAGCCTTCGGTGGCCATCTCGTTTCACTTAGAGGAACATCGCCGAAACGTAGGCCATCGGTGAAAATGCTGACGTTGCTGCTGAAAACGAGGCTATTCGGTCTCGGAATCGATCATGAAAGATACGATTTTTTTTGGAATATTCGTTGCAAGTTGACGTACCGCTGAAGCGAGTGCAAGACTACTTTTATAGATAATATTCTTCTCCCGGTTGTAGGTATATGAATACTCGTGTCTGCATTTGAACTAAAGAAGCCTTATAATTTTTTTTTTCAAACGATTGCATTAAAAATCACATTGACATATGTTAAAAGTTACTGTATAATCAAATGTTATGATATGTAATGTTAATGTTATGTTATGTTATGTTATGTTATGTTAATGTTATGTTATATTATGTTATGTTATTTTATGATCGCGAACAGGTTGGTAAGCGATATCACCGAAGAATAACTCTCGTTATCAACCACGTTCGATAACCGGCAAAGATCAAACATTGCCGCTCTAACAAATCGAACGATCGATAGAACGAATTCTTTGCAAACGAATATACCGAGCATCTAGCTTACGACAAATGATTATTTATATAAAAAAAAAAAAAAAAAATAAAAATAATTAAGTAGCAAAATCCAGAGTAGTACGAATAAACAAAAAAAATGTCTTCGGATAGAAGCTTCGAAGAGCATATCACACATCGCGTGTAATATATTTAAAAATCCAAGCACGCGAACGATACACTTTACCGCGTAACATGCCGGTACTCTTTCGGCTCGCAACGTTTCCCTGCTTTGCTCACGACACTTACTAATAACAAGGAATCCTGTAAATCTTTAATGAAACACGAGCTTTCGCTTAGGCCACTAACAGCTTAATGCACTTCGGGCAAACCCTCGTGACCGAGAGTCTTACGGTACACCCACATCCATGACTTACATACATACCAAAACCTAAAACCTACTCGAACAAACACCGAAAGGACAAACGAAAGAGCTCGGTTAATACTCACACGAGATATATCATATCAAATCCATGTAAAACTCCATGTGCGAGGCGGTAAGATATATCGCGGATTCTTGGCACGTAGCTACACACTATCACCCACCAAGATAAGAAAAGAAGAAACGTTGAATCGTCGTTGGAAAACGCAGCACGCGCGTTTTAAAAAAGTAAAACAAGAGGACGAGAACGATCGGTACTCTTCACGCGCGCCGTATCACGTATTTTCGTAATATCCTAGAACAAAGTTGCAAATATCAGGCTGGCGTGGTCCGACCTTAAGATCGGTAATCTTTCTCTTATCGTGAGACGAGAAACGACAGGGAAGTACGCGAGTACGTGTTACTCGAGATCGTAGACCGGGTGAACGGAAAGAACGTGGAACGTCAATGGACCGTCGTTACCCCTTGATCGTCCAGGGTCGTACTGTGTTTTACCCCGTCGCCCCTTCCTCGAGCAACTCGGCTGCACGAGAGTGGCGTCCAAGCGCAAGCGCCGTTTCCACGCGCCAGCGAAAACCTTCGAGTCGAGCTTCCACCACCATCGGCACACCACCATCACCCACTACCACTACCGGTTGCTACTACTACTACTAGTACTACTAGTACCATCACGGCCACCCCGTAGCCGGCATCATCACGGGGGTGCTCTCCCGCGGTCAATGTCACCCGACATCCCTGACTCCGGCTCCTGACACGGAGATACAGCTACTTTCGGTCCGCTCTGCCGTTGGGACATTTTCCGGAGCGAGCTTTCCGCTCGGACAACGATCCGTCTTTGCGCAACGTCTTTTACCACTGTGCGTTAAGAGATGAAAGAGAAGGGGAAAGAAAGGAAAAAACTCTGACTTCCTGGGTCAATTCAAGGACCCGAGTTTGTAACTCCCTTTGGAGGGTGAAAAAATAAACTAAATGAAAAGATGATTATGATGGATTTTTTGATGGTTCTAACAGAGAGTGAGTTGGTTCATTACGACAAGCTAGTTTCATGAACGCACTTTATGATTCGTGTGATAGAGGTCTGTATTAACACGATTAATATATAAAATATATAGATTAAAAGACATGAAAGACTGTTAGAATTTAAGGTTTTTGATTTCGAATTTATTATATAGTTTATAGAATGTTAAGACTGTTCAGTAGGTATCAGTCTATGTTGTTATATGAGTTTCAGAAAAATTATATTGTGGCTTGCGTAAGTAAATATAAAGTGTATAAGTGTATAGTTGTAAAAACGTAACCAAATTCATTTCTAAGCTGTAAAATTGATATTATTAATAAATAAATATAAAATACATACAACTCGTACAACATTGACTTAGTAGCATTGAACCATTTTCTTGTCACCATTCCTAAACGAGTATTTTGCATTCAAGTTTGAGATTAGAATCCTTGACATGAACGATCGCGATGGAAAGAAGTGATTAATTTACAGCTTTACGTATGTACATATGTAGGAACATTGGATCGGCCTCCGTGGTTAGCTTCTCTGCGTGAGATACAACAATAACAAACGGACATTCGGACGCGATACGAGCTCATATGCGTGCTTATCGGGGATGGCTGAAAAGGGAGGAGACCAACCGCGATGTATTGACGTGCGCGGTTACATATACCTATACACAGATAGAAATAGGTAGTAAAGAATACACCTTACCCTGAGCGAGATACGAAACTTTTTTCTCATCGAAGAAAACGTGAAATCGATCATCGTACTGGTAGGTAACTCGACGAAGCCCTAGAGATACATCGCACTTTGATTTTTAATTTATGATTCGGAAGAATACGGGATCGGTTGAAATCATACCGTCAGAAATTTATGATAAATTAATTCAACGAAGCTATTTTGTAAATTGAAGTAGCTTTAAATTAGGCTTAAATGTAGTAAAAATCCTTTAAAATAGACTGAACATTTCGACTCGGGTTTTGTCTTCTCCGAGAACCCCTATGATTTCTAAAAAAAAGAAAACATTATTTCTATCTACCCAATCGATACTAGTCCGATAGGCCTGCAATCACGGGCGATTATAGGGACTCGAGTACGGTCTAGAAAGTTGTTACGCCTCCACGGTATTCTAAAGCAGAATTCATAAAGTCGTGATAACCGATGAGCCTCCATCTAAAACGTCACGCTCGTTTCGAGTGACGAGCATGAAGCCGAAACTAAATTAATTCCATCATCCAATGGACCATTAGACGTTAATTCATTGAACCATTACGAACTCAATTTGCGGACAGTTCCTAGCGGAAATGATCCCTTCTCTTCGGACGAACGCACTTCGCGACTCGATTAGCGAAAGGAGGAGAGAAATCCCTATTCTGCTCTTTAATCCATTACCATGAACAAGCTTGCGGGGAAGTGTCGAAATTACTTTTGATCACAAATCGTGCTCCAATTTCTCAAATAAATCTATCTTGATTTCGGTTGGAAGTATATGGAAAATAATCGAAAATAAAAGAAAATGAAAAAGATAAAGAAAACAATTGTAAAGAAATCTCGGAAAGCGATTGTCTCCTTTGAAACACCCTATAGATTAAGCGGGATACCTAAAGCAAAGTCTGGGAATAACAACTCGGAAGCAGCGGTGCGAGTCTGATCCGTACGATCGTCAAAATAAAAGGTGCGACCGTCGTCGCGACAGAAGATTTCGCCCGGGGGGTATTCGAAAGTCTTTTTCCCTCTCTCTCTTCTTCTACGACTTTTGTTTCATGGTTTAGCGATAACGTGATTTTTCTCGGATTTCCTTGGATTTCGTGAAAGAAAGAGAGCGACGCGATGGAAGGAAGGGAAAAGAGCACGTGGAAAGACGCCAGCGATGGAACCGGACGATTTACGAGGTGTCCCCGAGGAACACACTGATTTCAAATGTTTCTCAGCGTCTCTACTCTTTCTCCATCCCTTTCCTCGCACTACCTCCCTTCACTTTCTTCGCATCTCCTTCTCCGTTACACACCTTCGACGATATCGCTCGAGAACACCGCTCTTTGGAAGGATTCATCACCGTCGGTTATGAGCTTCTTCCTGGCTCTCCTTCTAACGCTTATATATCCTTCCGAATCGCACGATCTATTTCCTTTCGAATCGTCCTACTTGACACTATTGGGATTTCAATCTTCCTACAGGTTTAAGTATTCCCTCATCGACGGATAATTATATCTTCCTTGGGAATGAAAGCTTGAAACGGTTACCGGAGCAGGATTCGTACGAGTCTATGGGTTATGCTATAATATTGAGAGTTATCGTGTTCTGAAATTGGTTTATGAAATATATGAGCTGCATTTAAAATAATAACTTTAATTTACATTTTAAAATGACAGTTACTCGCGGTAACGTTTCTCCACTTACATACAACATAAAACTCTGTGAAACCTCGATCGCCTCGAGAGATTCTTGAAAATTCTTCAAAATTCTTGAACCACCAGACGTTCGATAAACCTACTTCTACCTCACATACTTACATACACTCGCCGTACAGATTCTTCGCGTCGAATCTCCAAAATGAAGTTATCAAGTAAACCTTCCCGATTGAATTCTCGCGTCATCTCCGCCTCGAAATATTACTTCGATTTCCGAAAAGCGACACCTCGCGACATCGTGGAATCGAGTGAACGTTGGTGGATAGATTAAAAAAAAGAAAAAAAAAAAAAAAAGGAATCTTATCGCGCGCTGTCGCCTGTGGCTGTGGAATATTGATCACTGACCGAACTAGGATGAGCCCTTCCTTCCTTCCTTCTTTTTTTTATCCGATTCAAATCAGAACCGGCGCGGCTCACAAGTCGAGCACTTCGTCGCGATAAATTTACGTGGTGCACCTGCTACCGTGCCGTGGAACCCTCGCGTATTCATCCTAAGGTGCCTGCCGACACGACCGAGAGAGAAAGAGGCCGGTGGAAAAGTGAAAGAGGAAAAAGAAGACACGGCAGAAGGGAGAGGAAGAGGGAGAAGTAGAGAGAGGATGTCAATGAAAGCCGGGGATTTTTCAATATCCTATTCTTCGTTCCGCCATAAGTGCAAGGGAGCCATAGGGTTATGGGACAAACGCGGCGCCGCGTGCGCGTTTAAACTGCTCGCGGAAAAATTCTACGGAGGATTCGTCTTTAAAACGAGAGGGAGAGAGAGAGAGAGAGCAAAAAAAAAGAAAACTTCGTGGAGCGAAATAAAAAATACTAAATGCATTGCGTTCGAACGAGAGAGTTAAAACGTTATCGCATATGGTTCTGAACTTTTCAGGATCGTAAATTCTATGGACCGGTATCGGAAAATAATTCCGACATTTTCATCGTTTAATTTTTACAGAGCTACTTGTACTTATGTGACAATTTTGAAATAGAGGAGATTCGTGCGCGTGTACACACGCTTCTAAAATGTTAACCCTAATACTGCCGGTGTGTGACAAAAAAAAATATTGGTATCTATGATAATCAGTTATAATGTTCACCTTCATATTACATAACAAAATACATCTTTATGTTCAAATCAGAGAGTCGCGCCATATGGCGTCATCCCGGCAGTCTAAGGGTTAATGAGTATTCCAAAGTGATGTTTTATCTTTTACTGGGCACTATCGTACGTATATATCGTGTTTCTCACCGTGAAAAGACGAAGTGAGAGCGAACGAGAAATTCGCCATTAGATGATCATAAAGCACGCAACTATAATAACGGTGAAAATGAATTAAATCTCGACACGCAACCCAGACGGCCGTCCGTCTTTTGTCTCCTAGCAAAGCGTATACACACAAAGGTTCAACAATGGTTCGTCCTTGTTTTATCAAGGGACCGGCTCGAAAGATCTCCGAAAGAAATGAATGATTCTCGCTCGTCACCTTTGTAAAGCGTCGAGGAAAAGGGAATTGTCGCTAAAAGCAAAGACTTCACGAAAATTACCAATTCCCGTTTCCACGTTTTTAACTCTTATAACACATTCGAGACACGCCCGGCTATCGATAGACGCAAAACGACACAATGCACCTTCTGCTGTAACGGTACGTATGCGTTCCCGTTTACGCGAAGCGGGTTAAAACACAGATACGTACATACCTTACGCATTGTTGCTACGATTGATAAAGGGAACACAAAAACGGAGAGAGAGAGCGAGAAAAAAAAGGCCATGGAACAAAAGGCTCTGCTACCATTAACCGTGCGTTATAAATACGACTTGTCGTCGCTATTCAGCACACGACAAAGAAAACCTTCCGCGGCGATAACGAAAAACGGGAAAGTTTTGGAACGTTCTCCATTTTCTGCTCCTTTTTTTTTTTCATTACAAAATCGATAATTCATTTCATCGTAGCGAAAGAATAGTTAAATTCCGTCTACATTCGAGCCAGAGGTATTTGTCTTATTCCTACGAGAAGGAATAAGAAAAAAAAATCCGTTTAAGAAGCGTTATCCGGCTCGTCGTCACCCCGGTGAAACTTTCTAGATAACCCAATCGTCGCTATAATCTCTCTCTCTCTATCTCTCGTGTTCTAAAGTTACCACCATTATTACCGCGAGACAGATTATGCGAAATCGGCTCTTCGCTGGGCTATCGTTGAATCCCCTCTCTCTCTCTCATTCTCTCGATCAGCGCATGCGTCATTTGCCATTAATCTTGTTCATTGTCCCCTCCTCTTTGGGTGGAAAGTCCGGATTCTGAAACTGCCTCGTACCGTTCTCTCCCTTCGCGCGCACCCTTGGCTTCAGCTATTATGGGGGTGGAGGGCAAAGCGGGGGCTGCCTCGTTCCGAAGTTCCAAGCAGAATAGAGAGAATGAA
Organism: Ancistrocerus nigricornis; assembly: GCA_916049575.1. Classification (NCBI taxonomy): domain Eukaryota; kingdom Metazoa; phylum Arthropoda; class Insecta; order Hymenoptera; family Vespidae; genus Ancistrocerus; species Ancistrocerus nigricornis. Next base: position 33,811,414 of record OU696664.1, on the reverse strand, counting down.
ATAGATAGATAGATAGAGAGAGAGAGAGGAAGAGAGAGAATATTGCAGTCGTGCACGAAGCCAGAACACGCCGGATCCCCGGGATCTCGTCTATTGATACCAGCGATCCTATTTTCATTCGTGTGTAAGACTTTCCCTTCAGTCCTTACTATCTGAGGATGGCTTGTTGAAATGATTTTACACCTTCGTGTCAGGATAAAGTAAAATAACACGTATTTATATACTTGATCTCCTTCTTACATCCTTCCGCTTCCATACTACCGAAAACGAATGCCTGCCGGCCACGCTGACCGTTGCCTCGCACGCGTCCTAAAACAAAAGCTGGCTACTCAACGCAACGCTCGATCAGCTCACATCACACCCACACGCATACACACTCTCTCACACTTATTCCCTCATTCTATATGCCTTCCTTACAGTTCGGCCATTCTGACATTGTTCGGCCTCCGAACAGATATGTTTCTTAAAACTACGATATCATAAAATAAAACCATACGAAAAATTAAAAAGATACAATACAAGATATAAAATGTTATCATATACGCTTCACTTCATTACGACTCATTTTCTTCACAATCTGACGCACTCATACTCTCACGCCAAGGACGCATATTATCCGCACTCCACGTTCCCTCATACGGTCTGTTCGCTCCATCATACTCATCCAATGACTTAATTACATAACGATCATTACGCAATATTTTTATAATTTCATATGGCCCTTTCATATATGGCATTAATTTTTTGGACGAACCTACTCTGTTTTCAAAATTTCTAATAACTACGTAGTCACCTTCTTTATATTTATGCGGTTCTTTATGGTGCTTGTCAAAATAACGTTTATTATAATCCTGAGAAAGCTGTATTTTCTTTATCGCTCTGGATCTTTCTAATTCTAAATTACGCTCTTCTACATTAATATCAGACTCAAGATACTCTGCAATTCCATCAATCATTTTTCCTCTCTGCTTTACACCAAATAATAACATACTCGGAGTTTGACCAGTACTCTTATTAACAGTGTTATTTAATGCATATTCGACATCACTAATAGTTTTGTACCAACATTTATCTTTCTCATCGTTCGTTAACTTTCCTAACATTGGACCCAAGATACGATTCACCCGTTCAGCCTGACCATTCGCTCTTGGTGTTGCTGTCGCTACTAAAATATGTTGAACATTCATTTCTTTTAAAAATTCTTCAAATTCTGCTGAAGTAAAACATGTTCCCCTGTCTGAAATTATCACTTGAGGCCTACTAAAATTATTAAAATACTGATTAAGGCAAACTATCGCCTCCTTGCTAGTTGTACTTTTCGTCGGATATAGTTTAATAAACTTTGTAAACCCATCAACAACTAATAGAACATATTTTTTTGATAAATACGTCTTATCTATCGGACCATAGTGGTCTATATGTAATTGACTAAAAGGTTTATCCCCTTTCGGTATACTATGAAGTCTACCCTCAGTCTTTCCAGTCTTTGGCAAATAAGCAATACAACTTAAACAGTTAGTAATATATTCTTTCACTTTCCTGTTCAATTGCGGAAAATAGTAATTTTGCATTATGAGATTGCAAGTTTTTTCTACGCCTACATGCCCAAACTCATCGTGATACTTGTGTATCACCTGACTCTCCATTGCTTCTGGCACATAAAAAAGTAATTTATTACCTACTTTACGATATACAATGCCACCACGCATTTCATACAAGTTATCTTCCGATGATTGTAATTTAATTTGTAATTCCTTAATTTTATTATCTTTACCTTGACTTATAGCAAGATTAGTTTGTAATGAATTTGCTTCTACTACAAGAATACTTTGGATTCTACTAAAGGCGTCTACATGTTTCATTCTTACGCCTGGCCTATGCTCTGTTACATAATCATATGCTTGCAATTCCATTGCCCACCTTTCAATTCTAGCATTAACTTGTCTCCGTTCTAAAGTAAGTTTTAAAGCATTACAATCAGTTACTATTTTGAATCGAATTCCATAAAGATATACTCTAAATCGCTTTAATGCATAGATGATCGCTAGAGTCTCTAACTGAAAACTATGATATTTACTCTCTACTTCAGTCGTGCGTTTCGAGAAGTAAAATATAGGATGCAATTTTTTATCGCTTTTACGCTGTAGCAATACAGCCCCAAAACCTAATGCACTGGCATCAGTATGTAATTCAGTTTCGTCGTGCGGACTATAAATACCCAAAACAGGTGATTCTATTAATTTGGATTTTAGTTTTGCAAAAGAATCTAACTCTGTCTCACCGAAAATAAAATGATTGTCTTTCTTAAGCAATTTATATAGAGGAGCAGCAATTATAGCAAAGCCTTCAATGAACTTTCTAAAATAGGAGGCTAGTCCCAAGAAACTCTGCACATCTTTCTGATTTTGTGGCACTGGATAATTTTTGACTGCATCTATTCCACTATTAAGAGGTTTAATTGTATTTCCTTCAATCACATAACCTAAATACTCTATCTTAGTAGCTAAAAAATTACATTTGTCAATTCTTAACTCAAGTTTGTTTTGCACTAATAACTCAAATACACGACTTAAAACTTTAAAATGTTCCTCTAATGACTCTGTAACAATCAGGAAATCATCTATATATGCAAGTACATTGCCTGTTCTGATAGTTTCATCTAATACAGTATTAACAAATCGACAAAATTTGGCAGTAGCAGTCTTTAAACCAAAAGGCATTCCTAAATATTCATACTGTCCCAAGGGTGTATTAAAGGCAGTATATTTAATCGCTTCTTCACTTACTTGAATCTGGTGAAAACCATCTTTTAAATCCAGTTTTGAATAGTATTTCTTTCCGTACAATGACGTAATTTGATCCTCGATCACAGGTAAAGGATAATTATCCCGAATAATATATTTATTTAACACCCTGTAGTCGACACATAATCGAAACTCATCATTTTTCTTCCGGACTAGTACAATGGGAGACGCATATTCTGACTCACTAGAACGTATTATACCTTTCGCCAATAATTTGTCAATGATACTCTGAAGTTGAGCCTTCTCTGAAAATGACAATCGTCTAGGATTAAAATGAAACGGTGTGTGTGTACGTAAATTCAAAGTTAATTTCATTTCAACTACTGGTTCTTGCGGACGCTCTGCATTCAAATATTTGTCTTTAAAAACATTTTTGAGCATTACTTTGTTGTCATTTGGCATTTCAGGATTAATTGTTAATGTATTAATTATGTCATCTTCTTTTCGGTTATTACTAATATCTATGTTCATAATCTCACGCACAGAACTACTTAACGCAGTTGTTCCTTCAGGTTCTACTAATTTAAATCCAAACTCTTTCATTAAATCGCGACCTAATATCACTTGGCAACGCATTGTTTTATCTGGTACCGCATATAATGCAACATTAGTTTTCGTTATCGTTCCTACACTAATATCCATTCGTACCGTTCCTAAGATTTCTAACGCAGATTCATTAATTCCCTTAAATACCTGAGAAGCATCTATAGTTTTATCTATCATTATATCCGGAATCAACGTTTCCTTAATAAAACTAATAGGACTACCACAATCTAACTGGGTTTCTAATTCATAAGCAATATTAATGTCTTTCTTACGCATTTCATACTTAATCTTTCGTCGAAATTCGTCGTCTTCCTGTATCGTCTCAATTACATTAGATATCTGTTCATTCGGCTTCTGAATTTTCTTCTCCTTATTTGGGCATTCCTTCACCTGATGTCCCATCTTGCCGCACGTGTAGCAAGCTCCTTTCTCTCGTTTTGGTTTTGTACACCCGGTGGATATGTGTCCAGCCTCACCACAGTTGTAGCAGCGTGACACGCTTCGTTGTCCGATCGCATCTTGTTTTCGTACATTGGAATATGACGCTCCTTCAGTCCTCTCACTCGCACCTTGCTGCGATCGTCCTTCTTTTTTTACTTCCGATTTGAAGAGAGGCGGAAGAGAAATGTCCTCCATTGCTTCCAACAATGCCATATCCGTCCCAAATTTTTGTAGACGAACTTGATTACGGATGTTTTCATTTGGGATTCCACGAATAAGATAACTTACCATCTCGTTCGCGTTTATCGGCACCTGATTTGCTAATATTACCTTTTCATGATGATAGTCGGCAAATGTTTCGTCACGCTTCCAAATTCTATCTTCGAATTTCTTTCTCCTCACCAAACAATCTGCTTCATGACCATACAGTTTCTTCATCTCTTCTAATAATTGTTCTACTGTTAGATTCAAATGATCCGAATTCGAGTGAAACCATCGTTGAGCCTTTCCTTTGATTTTTCCGCTCATCATCACCTTCGTTTCTTCATCACTTAAATTATACATGCCTTTTAAGAGGCGTAATTGATTTTCCCACGTTTTAAAAGTTTCATGGCTTCCATCAAAATCATTAAGCAAATTAAAAATATTGTTCAAACTTAGCTGTCGAATGGCATTCCTTCCGCCGGCATTCGGAACTTGCATATCTTCGTTAACATTCACATTCATCATTCGAATTCTTTCTATCTCCTCCCTTGCCGCTTGCAATTCGCGTTCTAAGATGGCGGCCTCACGTCGTGCAAGAGTCGCTTCACGTTGTAAAAGTTCCCTTTCCCACTTACTTGCACTGTCGTCTTCACCTTGCTCATTCTCTTGTTCACAGTCTGATTTCTTTTTCGCGCTTTCCATCCATTTGCCTTCTGGATCAGCTTCATACAGCCTCTTAATCAATTCAACCTTCTTTCCAGCGGACGACAAGTTCATCTCGCGTAGTACTGCTTTCAAAACTTCCACCTTGAAATCGCTTAGATCTTTCTCGGACATTTTTAACAAAGGCACACGTCTTTTTTATCTATCAATCCCACTTCTGATATTTGTAAGACTTTCCCTTCAGTCCTTACTATCTGAGGATGGCTTGTTGAAATGATTTTACACCTTCGTGTCAGGATAAAGTAAAATAACACGTATTTATATACTTGATCTCCTTCTTACATCCTTCCGCTTCCATACTACCGAAAACGAATGCCTGCCGGCCACGCTGACCGTTGCCTCGCACGCGTCCTAAAACAAAAGCTGGCTACTCAACGCAACGCTCGATCAGCTCACATCACACCCACACGCATACACACTCTCTCACACTTATTCCCTCATTCTATATGCCTTCCTTACACGTGGAACATATCCGAACAAGCGTACCAAGTTCCGTGTCGTCCTGCCATACCTACGTTTCATAAAGTCTGGGATTTATTAACAGATTGCATATCCCTTGAATGAATACGGCATATTCCGTATATTAACAATTTACTGTGTCGTATTTGATACACAAGTCAATGTAGAATGGCATAGCGAGTTCTCGAGGACTGGTAATAAAATTCGGAGACAAATTAGGTGGACGAGATTCTTCCGAAGGATTAAGCGCTCGTTCAACGTTAAGAGTAGGTACCGTTCAAAGGACCTGTTGTCTATCCCACAAGGTGGACGTAGAAAGGCAGAATTCGAGTGCCGTTTACGGTACGAACTGTTGAACAAAGAACGACAGAGTAGAATCAATGTACGAGCGAAGTACGACGAAGTACGTTCAAGTTTGAATAGCACAAAGAACATAGGCAGTGAGAGAGTGAGAGAATGAATTTAAGGAGACGAAGTCCTCGGAGAAGACTGGACAATGCTCGTGAGTTTAAAGGGAGTCTCGTTAAACCGAAGTTCGCTCCCCTCGGTGATATCCCACGTAAGAAACGTTCCCCGACAAAGACGAAAAGCATAGCCTCGTGTAAAAGTAATCGCGTGAGCGCAAAATCAAAGTTTCCCGGGCGGCATACCGGCGCAGGCAGAGAGAAAGAGAGAAGAAAGATGGGTGGTTTAAGGAAAGAGGTTGTACCTCTTCAGGAAATATCCTTTTCCACCCCGGAACTTGGCCCGAAGAAGTTTTCCCTACGGACACGAGCGTCTCGAGTTAATTACGTCGCTGGCCGGAACGCGAAAAGAAAGGAAGAAGACAGAGAAGGGCAAGATAAAACGAAAAAAGAAAAAGAAGGAAAGAAGAAGGGAAACTCGAAGAAACCCGAGACCCCGTAAAAGAAAAATAAATTCGTTGGAAATTCAGTGATTACAGGATCGTGAAACGAGCAAGCAAACGGATGAGAAGACTCTGCGTCGAGCAGGAACAGAATACGAGACGCAAACGAAGCGTACTTACGCGAGGAAATCAAGACGATGGACACCTCTCGAAGGGTGACCACCCTATTGTTTCTGACGGACGAGAACTCGAGGGATAATAGTGATAAACGATTGGCGGTCCACGCTACGAGTGATCTTCCTTGGAGGATAAAAATAAGGACTGGAATAGACGAGGAATACCTCGTTCGTCGTGAGACGGCGTTTTATCTTCGATAAGAACGGTACGTTCGCACATCTCTTTTCCGAACGATTTCCAACGTCGCGTCTTGTAAACTGGAAAAGGACCGAACGAAGGATATTAGAAACAACGATGTAGCTTGAAGGAAAAAAGCTTTATAATATATAACTCACCGGAAGTCCGTGAAAGTCTGATATTACCAAGAAAAAAAAGAGGGTAGAGATTTAATGTCGTTCAATGGTGTCACGACAGCCCACCTCCGTGTCACGACCCTTCGTCGCATTCCTGGGAAATGAAAGCCTTTGAAACGAAAGGACCAGGAGAGATGGAGAAAAGCCGGAAAACAGGGAGCTTCCTAAACGTTGTCCAATTTTCTGAAACGGCATCCACGATCGTACCTACATATATCCGTAAAGGAAATTATTACGCTTGCTAAAGGTAACGAATGCTCGCTAACTCGTGCCTATAAAAAGATATGAGATAACGACTACACGGCAAAAAAATGTCAGCTACTAACCACTAAGTCGCGATATCAAATACCGTGGTTACGTATTGAACGTCGTAAGGGGAGATGGACCAACGGAAAAGCGTACTTCGAGAACGGCGACACGCGAAAGGATCCAAGTTTGCTTCGTAAACGCAAAGTCACCCCCGACGCTGACCTCCCTAACGGCTCTTACGGGGGTTCCTCGGCCCGCATTAGCAAGCTGGTTGGTTCCTATAGCACGGCCACTAACTGCTTGCCCGTCTTAATGGACCGTTTTACCCTGACCGACCAGACGACCCACCACCGTCAGATTACAAACTCGGCCGCCGTGGCTGGGCCTGCGTTAAACCACCTTCTACCTTTGCTACCAAAACCTCTTCCCTCTATATCTTTCTCACTTTCTCCTGTAGTCGCCAAGGCCAGCTTGATTGTCGGTACAGTAATGAACGCGACTTACACACGAACGACCAAGCCTGGATTCTCTTTCTCTCTCTGATTCCCTGTTTCTCTCCTGATCCTTTGGTTACCTTTTCTAGTTGTTACAGTCGCTAGCATAACAACCACTACTCTCCTTTTAACTCTTCCCTGTTCACGTAATTGGTACGAATGATGTTCGCGACTCTGCAAGCCCGCAATAGCTCGTAACCGCATTGATCTACAATGTTTGCGGTCTATTGTATTCGCACGCTGTTCTCTCTCTCTCTGCGTTTTACGTACCTATATTCGTTCTACAACAACGACAATTACACTAGCTGCATCGATTTCATTCGACGAGGAAGATTTCGATGGTATTAGTTACGAAATTGTTTAAGAATTAATTGAGTTGACTTTGTCAAGAGTAATGAAAGGTATAAATTCCATTCATGAGATTTTCATATAGTACGTATCACGTTGTCCAGAACGTATGGCCATGTATGAATTATTTCGCAAGCGATTCGGTATTCGATTTGAAAACGAGAGGAAGGAGAATCAGCTGCATAATCTATCCCGAGATAAATTCCATGGAAATAATATAAAGTAAGGCTTCTTTCTCCGAACTGCAAATCGATTCTTCGGAGATCCGGTAAAGGTAGAACGGTTCTACCGCAAATGCAAATCCTCTGGAATAATAATACTAACGTGTACCTACTCTCTCCGGAGTCTCTTTCCTCCCATTTAAATATTGACACCAGCCTCGATATCCGATCGTGAACGGTTTCCATACGAAGATTGGGACATCGAAGTCGAGTAACGCTCCCTATTTTCAAGGATGACCCTCTCGATCGTCCGATAGAGCTACTCTCGTTTGCTCACCTACCGAATTCGCACGAATGACCGAGGAACCGAAAGATTTTCAGATATGTACAAAGATAGGTACAGTATATATGAGAAAGAGAGAAAGAGAGAACGCGATAACCCTTGGCCGAGGACAGAGGTTAATCCATCGTATACCACGCAGAACGTAACTTTAATCTTTCGGCTTTTCATTAAGCCGACGCTCGAAAGGAGCTTCCCCGCGTTTATTTCTCTCTCGTTCGTACAGCTTCGAAAGGATAAAACAAAAACCATTCCGCGGGACCGTTTCTCGTTCGTGGCGTAAAATCCATTCACTATGAAACCGATACTATCCTAGATCTTCTCCCGCAACAACGAACGTATCGCATTTTCGATTCCATCTATTTCCATTTCAAAAATTACACGTTACGTCTCTATTAAATAAGTATATCCTACATATAAACGTTGATAAGAAATCTTGAATACATTTCCATCTACATAAAATGCGCGTTAGCTTTGAATAATAAAGAGAAAGTGAGAAACAATGGGTAATAACGTATTATCTAAACGGAGCAAATTTGCACATTTCCAGTAAAACGAGCTTCCATCAAACCTATATCGTCCGTCTACTACATTTACAACGTAATGATTACATCGTACGATATTAAATTTGCTTTCACGTGAACGTTACATACTCGTTATTAGATGAGTCTATCATTCAAGTTCCTGTGCTTGCTTCCTTTTATTTACTCTGCTTATCTTGTTTTCTTTCCATCTACTTTCTTCGAAAAGTATAATCACGTGACTCCGAATTAGCAGCATTTTCCTCTCATCGCTACATTATACGAACGTCAACGTCTATTGTGGATGTTGTATAGAAAAGATACTGCCCGTCGACTATCTATCTATCTTTCTCTCTTTCTCATGCTCTTTTTCTTCGGCTACTTCCGTCTTTCTCGCGCCAGTCTTTTCTCCTCTCGCAGCCTAGCTATCATTGTCCCTATCAACCGAAGCGAACGAGACTCTAAAAACGTGAAAACGTTATTATCATTGAAGTCACGTTAATGAGGAGGGCCCATTGTTTATCGAGCTTCTGGCGATTCCCCGATGAATCGCTAAAGCGCAATAGAAAGAGAGAAAGAGAGAAAGAGAGAGAGAGAGAGAGAGAGGGAATCAAGAGGGTTGCGTCTGTCACCGAGTGGATTTATGTGAATAAATTTCTTTCCATCGCAGCTTCAGTCTCGAATACCTCATTATCAGCCACAATAACACCATACTGAAGGGAGAAAGAGCGAGAGAAGGCAAGTAGTAAGGGTGGAAGAGAGAGAACGTCTGCGATACGAGGATCGCGTTACCGTCTTTGGTGTCTTAAAATTCCAGCTTATAATGGGGAAGAAGAAATTTTTAATTTTTTCACGAGATATCGTAGTTGTATGTTTACGTCTATTTATGGTGTAAAAATTGCATAAAAAAATGACGACGCTCATAAAAATTTATTTCTACTCAAGCGAAAAATAGGAAAAGACTCGAAGAGTTTAAAGCATCGTTCGTCGATGCCAAGTTCCTTTTTTCTTTCGAACTCTACTATTTTTTCTTCACGGCGATCCTTTCGTTTCTCTACGCGCCTCACGTCTTATTGGAGGATAAGATACGTCGGGAGATTGAAGAAACGCGTAGTTGTTTGTCAAGAAAATCCGTCCCTTTTTACGTCAACGTCAGATAGCTTTATAAACGGTGAAGCAAGGAGAAAGAGAAGAAAGTTACGCGAGAAAATCCTACGGGACTTCCCTTCTTCGCGTTTACAACAAACTTATGATAATACCGTGGCATCAAATTTACGATGCTATCGCGAATTAATTCGAGTAAAATCGAGAGAGTACGATGTTACTCGTTAAAACCGTGAAGAAATAAAATGCCGCGGGGAAAAGATCGTGGGAAGTTCTCTGGATTGAAATTTAATAATACGCACAACTTCTTAGAGGAGTTCGAAATGGTTAAGCTAATTGCGATGGGGTAATGAATTCTCTCAGCGAGAGAAATAGCGAGGATATTAAATCGGCTCAGTGAGCTAGAAACATCGAGTTTCGTGCTATTTTCTTCCTCTTCGTCTTTCTCCATCTTCTTATATTTTACCAGCAACCTCGATTATCCTGCACCTTATCATAATAATTTTCCAACGTACCTTATCTCAATAATTTTCCAACGTACCTTATCTCAATACTTTCTTTAAACGTACCTCGATCATTATGAAACATGGTTCTCCGAATTGCCACTCGATGCAAACATTTATTTGACAACTATGATCGATAAAGGTTATAAAATTTTCTACGTAAAATACAAACTTTTAATTACGAGTATATATGATATATATATTATCGTAAAAGTACGAGGTAAGAGATATAATTCGGAGAAGAAACCTTAAATGGAATGGAAAACGGCGGGATAAGCATGACAATCAAGAAACATTAATCGGTTGCTTTAAGCATTCACACGTACGATCCTCTTCTCCCTTGTTCCTCGTCATTCCCCATCATATTCCAGACCACGTGCGCATGCAAAAACATCGTTGAGTTATTAAAGAATCGCCGTCACGCCGTAGTAAAGTTGCTTTTAGAACTCTTCACGAACACGTTTTTAATGTCGGAAGTAATTGGATACATTTATTCGCGGAAAATAAGAAAAGGGAAGAATACGTGAAATGAAAATAGATCAAACCAATTAATCAAATAACTATGACATTATCTTGGGAAAAAAGTCATTATTACATTGAATAATGGCTGAATGTCATAGAGCAAAAAAAAAACGAAATTCGTGAAAGAACAAGGATTCACGATTTGTGCACCGCAGTTTATAGTCTGGCCACTCGAGAAAAGCTCAGAGTACGTGGACCCCGGAAGCATTATTTCACTCATCCAGCCCCTGTCTTTCGATCCCCTTTTCTTCCATCAACGCTCGAAACCACCGTAACAAATTACGTAGGGTACACACGTGCGGAGTGGATCGCGTACAGGAGGAAACGGCGCGTAGAACGCGTCACTAACGTATGGCACGACAACAAAACATCCCACCCACGACACGCTCGAAGCTTTCTTACGGTACCAATGAAATTTCACGGTTAGGCTTGTGAAACGGAGCGAGTGATGAAAAGCGAGGACGATGACGAAAACATCCTCGCAAATAAAATCCATCCCTCGACTTTTTTTGTCATGAATTCCATAGCTGTTAAGTTATCACTTTAGTTTTTAATTGAATTACTGAATATTAGTTGTATGCGTTAAAATAGTATTTCTGCAAATTAGATTAAAATAAATGGGTCGTTGCACTATTTTTAGAAAATAAAAAATATATATTCTGTACGATATAAAATTTAAATCGGTATAAAATATAGATCATGTGACGAAGCACGTGCTATTTATTTATAATACACGCTATGATATTAAAAATTAATTTGAAAGGAATACTTAATACATACCGTGCGTCGGTATTAATAAATAACTCGGTTCATCTCCGTAAGGTGGTTCTACTGCGCGCGCAACTCGTAAACACGCGAGATTCAATTGTATCTGTGACTTTTTCGTCGTTAGCAATAAATATACCACCGGCGTTAGTCCTATTTTTTTGCGACGGACAGGCCTAACTGCCGTTAGTTTGTAATATCATTAAAGCCATAAAAGATTTTTTAATTACTCACCATTCGTTTGTATCGTAGTTACAGCCGGTGTAGTAGTTACAACTTCTCGATTGTGACCGTCTCCATAGTTTTTCACGAATTGCCAGTCTTCTCTCAATTTCTTCAATTTTTCCTATAATTTAAAAAATATTTATACTCTTAATAAGGTAAACAATTCATAAATGTAATGTTAAAGATAATACGGTTGCCGTACTTACTTGAAGTTCTATGGAAATTGGTTGCTTGGCTGCTTCACACTCCTTTTCCAAATTGGTATAGTTCTCCAAAACATCTTTTACTTCCATTTCGCGATCCTCGACGCTAAGCTAAAACCAACAAATATTATATTTTTACAATTCTATTTTTTTTAAATATCGAGCATACGTTATCGATGATTAACTTACCCTAATATTATTAATTACTTCGGCACGTTCATTTTGAGGTAACTCTTGCGCGATATTTAGTCTCGTACGAATCTCCATAACCCACGTCATTACGGTATCCAAGCTACTGATGTATTTCTTCAGAGAAGTAAGTTTACTTTCAACGTACTCGCGATGACTCGATAGATTCGACTTTGCCTAAAAAAATAATTTAATCGAAGCAATTTCATTTATATTTACAGAACTTTACTCGAAATTTTTCAATCCGAAGACTATACCTTATCCATGTCAGCCAAAAGTTTACCATAGGCATCTTCCCCTCGGTGATTACTCTGCTGACTCATAAGTATCTGCGTGTCTCTCTTTCGCGAAGAAAGTTCCTCTTCTCTTGCCTTAAAAATATTTTCACTCATAAGACCATCGGCTCAATGTACGTACGTTATAATCCATAAACGTGGCGAATATGAGAAAACTACGTGCATCGCAACATGCATACGTAAGATAAGCAAGAAGTGAGAGTTTAACGCTATTTATATCTTGGCACACTTTGGCCTGCGCAGTCATGAAATTTGGCGGTATTATTAGGATGGATCATAGTTCTTTTAATTGTAGTGCAATGTGAAATATCAGTGATGAAGAAAGTTTCGGATATATCACAAGAAAATCTCAGGAATTGACCTATCGCCGTAATCGTGTCTAACGATCGTTGCAAAGAAGATAATTGTGACGCCGCATACCTTGATCAACGACAGTCTTATCGAAAGAGATGTCTCGTCCGATGGATTAGCCATAGATAATAGCAACGAGTTCACTTGTTCTATAATGTGATATGTAGCCTTCGTGACTCTGTTTTCGTTGGAAACTCTTCTCTCCATCGCCAGGTTTCTTTAAAAAAATATATATATAATTGTTATTAATACGAGTAGTGACAATATAAAGTTGAATAATCGAAAGTTTAAAACGAACAATACGAAGGTTTACACACACCTGTCTTTATGTGCATTTAATTCAGCCACGAAATGGTGCCATTTATGTTTGATGTTCTCAATCGTATTATGTAACTCTGCAACATCTTCGGAAGAGGCTCGACTCGACACGTCCGCATACGAGCCATTGATATTATTCAGAGTTCTTTGCATGCGCGAAACTTCCTGCTCCAGCTCGAATAACTTCGTTTTCGATACCTTGGAATAGGGGAGCGACATTAATTTCATTAACGCGTCCTCGCTTTTTTCCAGCCACTCAGAAAAGGCGCGACACATATTTTGCAGCTCGTTCCACGTTTCCAAGCATTTGTTCCAACGATTATACCTCTCGATATAATTCTCGTTAATGCTATTCCAGTCACCGTGCAACTTGTCTATCAAACATTTGATATGCTCCACCTGCTCCTTTTTAGATTGACGATTTATATTCTCAGATGCGGAACTTAATTCGTCCAAGTTCGTTTTCAAAATGTTTATCGCATTGTTTATCTTCTTCAAGCACTCCTCTTGATGGACAAATTGTTCATAATCCTTGCCGTTCAATGGAGCAGAATTTAAAGATCTCGATACGGTCGACGTCGCCTCTTTTATTTTGTTAGCTCTCGCTATAATATTTTGCGCGTTGTGCCCTCCTACGTCCTAAAATTTGTAAAACAAAAAATGAATACCGCCCTATGATTTGTTCGTACATCAGTACATCGTATACCTACCAATTCCATTTTCTTATCGTTCACATGTTTATCCTTGTCCTTGCTACCGCTGTATCTCTTAAATTGCGAACTTATCTCTTGCCACTTGCTATTAATGTTATAACGAGTAGTTTCGGAAAATGCGACATTCAATCTTTTTAACTCTACGCTGAGGTCATTAAACTTCTGAATCAATTCTTGCTTCTCGTCGAACTCGACGGTAAACGATTCCAATTGCCCCTCGTAATTGTTAGCTTCTTCCAACTTTTGTGGAACATCTCTGAACCATTCTTCAAATTCGACGAGTATTCTATTGTATTGTCTCAAAGCTTCCTCCGCTTTTCGTGCTTGAATACGGCGTCCTTCGGTTTCAACCATGACCTGATGCCACTTGCTTCTTAATTTATCTTGATGTTCATTCTTTATCTTCTCTGCTCGCGTAGGATCCACCGTGTGTACCGTCATAACCAAACCATCACCCTTGCTGATCAATGCCGCGGCATCGGGTGCGAGTGTACTAACTTCGCCTTTGAGTACCTGAAATGTACATTGCAACTGACTTATATCGAAGTTTCGAAATTTATTCAATTTTTCGAAAGGTCACAAACCTCAATACGTTTCGATGGATCCTTCTCGTTGGCAATACTTGTAATTGTCATCAGCATGACGTCCATCCTGTTCAACATCAGCTGTGCCGATCGTTCGAATTCCAGAATATTTTTTTCTAAATTAGCCCTAGACGAATTCGAGAAAGTATTGTACGGCCTCTTATCCCCGTACGCTTTTGGTTCCGATTTTTGCTGTAGTACCTGTTGCGATTTTTCAACTTTTATCTATCAAAGAAAAGAAATGTGATTGGAATGTAAGTAATAGCATTAATGGTTAATTCGAAAATGAAGAGCATCTTTCGGATTATTAGATTATTGCAATCTCAAGGACCTATAAGGACTTTGTTATAGGTATGATTAGGATTAATGCATGCCACGTTTTTTTATGTCCAGGCTGACGATAATACATTGTACATATGATATACAATTCTGTACCGACACTGTGTACGAATTACCTTGTCCAAGAGGTGCTCAACATGCTCTCCTAAAATTGGATCTTCTCCTTCGGAACTAGAACTAGCCACATCGATTTCGGTATCATCAGAAAATATCAACGCATCGTCCGTCTCCTTGTCACTTCCGTAAAAGCTTTCGCAATCTTCCAACGTATCGTCTTTAGAGAAACTCTTGACGCGTTTTAATAATGGAGATTTCTTGGATTGCTTCTCTGCATCATAAACCAAGCTTTTCGTGATTCGCGTCTCTTCTTTTCTCTTAACCGTATCTTCAAACTCAACGACTTTACTACTTTCATTCCTTTCGATAACAAGAAAAGACTGTACCGAAGAATCTTTCGAAGCCATGGTCGTTTCGTTGTCATCGAGAATCAAATATTCCGCGATACTTTCTTTGTCCTTTATCGAACGGCCGGACATTGTCTCTACTTTACGCGATTTATCAATAACATGTTTCGGAGTTGGCATACGATCGTTGATTTTAGATGCTACTGCGCTCGGAACGTTTGATGACCCTGAATGAGACTCGTTACTCGGATCCAACTTAAGTGTAAGTTTTTTAACATTCCATACATTGCACGGTTCACTCGATTTCTTTTTCTTCAAAATCGGTATCAGTTCTTTCTTCCTGCTATTAATACCACTGTTTAATCCCACCGTGGTCGATACGTTCTCTCTACTTTCTCTATCCTCCGTATCCGTATCTATGGATTCTGGCTCCGTTTCGGTGTCTTCAACGATCTCCACTCTTTCCACGGCTAATGGTATCAAACCCACGCTGACATTAGCTCTCGGTAAAATAACGTGATCCTCCGGAGACGCGATCGATTTAACTATTTCCCTTTCCTTCACTTCTACGATACGGAACGGATTCGGTTGTACGCTCGACGTGGTGTAGGGTTTCGATTCCGTCGCGGTTAAGGTGTTTGTAGAAACTTTAAAGAACAACGTGCTGTTCTTCGATAAGAAAAATTCTTCCTCGTCTACCGCCCCACGGCTATCCATGTCGCAAGGCAAGAATTGACTATCCCGTAAATCATCGATACGAACGGTTTGCGGCTGTGATGTCTGCACGACGTCCGGTATCGAACTCATGTCCAATTTTCGTCTGACAGCTTTGTTAACATCTATGATTCTGGTCTTCACCTTGTCCGACTTTGTCGAAGATTTTCTACTTCGATGTGAGATCTCGATCGGTGAACTCTCCGGCGGCGTACCGATGATCGTGCATCGATTATTATCGTCGAATGCGGGATTAAGGTAACCGATACCGTACACCTCGTTATTCTCATCCAATAACGTCTTTTCTTTATTAACTAAATATACCGAAGTGTGTTCCGATTTCCTAGATAATTTTTCATTCCCGTAATTGTCTCTCCCCTTATTATTATTATTATTAATGTTCTTCTTACTTTTCATTAATATACTGTCTGTCATTTTGTAGATCCGTTCCTGCGAAAATATGATACGTAAAAGAGTTTCATGGAGAGATTTAACGGTTAGATGTAAGAGCATGTTAATGAAGTGACAATATCAAGCATAACCATGTGTATATAAAGCGACAATGCGTTTCATTGTGCATAAGTGTAAAGCCGAAATCCTTGCGTTTATCCATCACCGATGCGAGAGAGTCTATGCTTTCATTTTCATATCGCTTTATCTTAGCCTTTCTTGAAGCCTCTTCATGAGAGAGTAAGAGGAGTCTTGATAGAAGGGGAGAGACAATAACATCGTATATAAATGGATTATCCGTCCACCAAAAGTTTGTACATTGCGTACGTATGTATTTCGCGTAAATACATTATTTACATAGGCAGAGCCACCTCTTGGACGATACGACATCAAGCGAGTCATGAAACTCTCACTAAATTATGCGAATGAAGCGTGTGTCAAATTGAAGTACATCGTTTAAGACTAATATACATAAATATCAATGTAATATCTTATATACAATGTACAAGTCGGTTTGTAGGCCCGTCGTTAAATTGAAGTGATAGATTTTTTATACAGAGAAAGACTCGTCGATAATCACAATAGGTTGATAGGTAAACGCTATACGCGTTGAATCGTTTCGTGTGCACTAAAATGTACGCTGTAAACCTATCAAGATTTGTGCATTCAAAATATATCGTCTTTGTGTAAATCATGCATTCGGTACGCACTTAAGCGTACGATGAGTAGATATCATACATTCTCAATCATTATTATTGCAATTATACGATTTATACATAATTCAGCCTGTGGCAATGGCTCGGTTGATTTAAATTATATATTTATATCTCATTGATTTATTATTAATGTGCATATCAACTGAATTGCGATAATCAGCACGAGGAATCAATTTTAATTTCTTTCATATATATTTCCGGAATAATATGAACTTTCGAGATACACCTAGTAAGCTATTTAAAATCGTGTTATATCTACATACGTTTGTACTACTAGTGATAAAGTAGAGTAGTTTATGCATATTAATCGGAAACATTCTTCGAATGGGATATACGTAATAGTACTATATGACACAAGCATTACATATACCTAACGTTAAAGTGTAAAAAAAGCAAGGTATAAAGCCATGAGTGAATAAGCAGTGCATGATAAACGTTTCGATAAAAAATTCTAGAAAAATGTAATATAAAATATATACATCATAATTATTAGAATAATACAAATTTACGTACTTGTATCTTATTGGAAATTTCTTCCCATTTATCACATACTTCAGCTATTTTCGGGTAAAAGGCATAACGTTGAAGTTGGCTAACTTTAGGTTTGGCTTCTATTATTTCACTTTGTATAACCTAATGAAATACAGAAGACTCTGCAGTATCAATTATGAATAAAGAATATGCACGCATTCCGATAGTGTTCTGAATAATAAAACTGTTGTGATAAAAAATAATGAAAATTAAAAATTTGTTTACCTTGCATTGTTCAAAGTGGTGTTCCGTTAACTGTTCCATCGGGATTGCATCTAATCTATTTAATTTTTCTTCTACTTGTAGCAGCCATGCCTTTATCTCATCGACGTTTGGTTCCTCCTTAAATGAAACATATACCTAATTAATCTTGTTCCCTGTGATATTAACGTGATAAAAAACAATCTGTACCTCTGCACTGCTGCTAAGGCGTAGTCTTCTCTCTGTATTTGCTAATTTGGCAAAAACATCTGATAATTTTTCCTTAAGCTGATCGAGATACGAAGAATCGCACAATTTTCCGAATTCGTCTTGCGATCTTAGCAGCTTATCTTTTACGACGTTTAATTTCGGTATTACTTCGGTCAAAGTTTCCTAAAACAAGAGTAAAAATTCATTTTGATAACAAATTACTTAACTTTCAACATTAATATGTATATTTTTTAGTCCATACCCGCACGTATATCACATTGACAGGTAGATCAGACATATTCTTTTGTGCATCCAATTCCTTGTTAATACTATCGAGTGATATGTTCATGTAGGATAGATTTTTGTACATGTCGCGAGACAAATCTAGCGCTGCTTCTAGTATAGACTTCGATTCAGTGATCTGTAGTCCAAGCTATAACGATAAAACGTATAATCACATTATTTCAATAAAAATAATTTGAAAATTTTCTTATGATACCTTATTATACAATTCTTTTAGCGTGTCGATCTTCTTCGAAAACTTCTCCGGCTCGCTAACGTTTCTCTCCTCGACTAATTTTCTACCAGTAACTATAATGCTCTCGATCTCGCTTTTTATTTCGCTCAAAGTCTGATAAAATCTCTGAAAGAGGACAAAGGCTTTATA
Organism: Ancistrocerus nigricornis; assembly: GCA_916049575.1. NCBI lineage: Eukaryota > Metazoa > Arthropoda > Insecta > Hymenoptera > Vespidae > Ancistrocerus > Ancistrocerus nigricornis. The sequence continues at coordinate 33,792,742 of OU696664.1, read as the reverse complement.
ATCGTCTGAACTAAGTTACATTAAAGAATTCAAACGGACGATGAAATCACTTTACCAGGCAATGTTTGAGTTGACCCTCGATAGCTTCCGGATCCTCCGACGACAATTCTAACAAACACGTCGCCTCTTCTATACCCCTTAGTTCTCTCAAGGCTCTCGAGAGTCTAGGTTCTAAATTAGTGGAACAACGGAAGCGTTGGAACTTCTTCTGGACTTCCGTGAATTTTTGCTCGATAAGAGTCATTTGTTCTTGAAGCCTGTGCGCGGCCTCCTCCTTGCCGGACGATTTATAAGCTTCAATTTGCGCGGCCATTTCCTGGAGCGTCGCGCTTTGATGCTCCATTTCTTGCATCAATTTCTGCGAGAATACGAGGGTTACACGCGTATAAAAGTTACGATCGTCGCTTCACGATTCTACTCGTAACCTAAACGACTCTGTTAGCGTTATGAAACTAATGATGCCATCCTAACGATAACAAAGCAGACATTTTACCGTAGTATAACCGTGATATCATGCCATTTATTTGTGAAATTTGTTAACCTGACATACTGTATGTATAGCAACACCGTACATACATGTATTAAGTTTAAAGCATTCTGAAGAATTGTTAAAACACACCTTTGTATTAGTGAAAAAAAAAAAAAAAAGACTTATAATAAATCTAATTTAGATGATAACGTAAGCGTATATTTATGCAGAAGATTATTCTCCTTTGCTAGACCACGTACGAGTTATATAACATAAAATAATTGTAGATAAGTGATTATATTATACATATATATATAAAAAAACGAGATACAACTAACAGACCTGATAATCATGTGGCAAGTCATCGGCAGTAAGATCGCAGTCAAGGCGTGCAGTTAGTACAGAGTCTACTTGCGTTAGGGAGTGCTGAAGAGCAAGAATTCGCCCTTCCGATTGTTGCGCTTGCTTCACTGATCCTTCCAACAGCTTGGCTCGCTGCCCTGCCTACTCAAAACAAAAGTCTTTCTTTCTGCTTAACTTTGAATAAGATAGCAAAACTAGATTTTTTACTGTTACGTTCGTGATGATAAATTTCTTAACGCGAAAGACTGTTTTTTCATTTATTTCGTTGATTGCTATAAACGAGATGATTTATGAGATTACTAGTATGGCAAATATTCAACTACTATCGATAAATCCCAGCTTCGTAAGAAAAAAGTAATTAATATTATTTTGAAAAATTTTTTGACATACAATATACTGCATGCGATCACACGTATTTATATTTAACGGACGAGCTTTATCTTTTCAACGCTATATCCTTGCACATATTTTCTTTAACATTCCAAGCATCTTAACATATACAATTCAGTAGGTACACGATTATAAACTGATGATATTAGTCGGACATATATGTATGTATTACAAGAAACGTACCTGTCCATTCAAAGTTTCCCAACGATTCGTTAAAGCCTCCACATCCGTTTGTATAGACTGTGTCATAATATTGCTATCCATGAGTTGCTTACCAATTTCTTGTATTTTTGCAAGTCTAGACTCTGGATGATTTCTTATATAATTTTCCAAATCCTTTTAATAAAAAATAAATAAATTATTGGATTATCGTATTAATATCTAATGAGTTGAAAATGTTTTAAAACTCACGTCGAGTTCCTCGGAGATTTCTTCCGCGTCAGCGGCACACTTGGTTGACTTTTTCAATCTCTTCTCCAATTTATCCAACCAATCACTTTCCTGGGCAACCAAGGCACGGAATTCTCCGTATTCGTGTGTAGCATTCTGTAGGTGCCTATAACGCTCATAAATACGATCCGTGACATCCGTCCATCGTGCATTTAAGAAAGTAAACCTTCTTCCTAGCTCCTGCACCGAGGAACCTTCCGAACTTAAGAGTTTATCATTTCCCATTTCATTTAAATTTCGAAACTCTTCCACTCGTTTATCGACTTTGTCTTTCAACGACTGATATCGGCCACGAACTTGAAAGAGTTCAACCGAAGACGTTATTTTAATATCGGCCGGTATCTCCTTCTCCAAGTCCGACAGCCACTTTGTAAAGTCGTCAATGCCATTCACGATCTGATTATAATGTTAAGAATTTATTCAAGCAAGTAGCAAGCGATAAGCGTATAAGGATAACGCGTGAACCAACTCACCTCGTCGTTTTTCTTCAAAGCAGCCTCGTATTTATCAGTCATGCTCTTAGTATCGTCCGTGACACTACTCCACTTGCACGAGATATCTTGTACTTTATTATTCAACACGTTTGCGAACTTTGGCTCGGAATTTTCAAGTAATTTGTTTGTAGATATCTGAAGGGCTTCCACTTTCGGTTTCGTTTCGTCTATTTCTTGAGAGAACGCTCGCAGTTGTTCTAATTTATATTCCGTCATTTTGATGTCATTCAAATCGGCGTTCTTTGATATTTCCTCGAGATGCACCATCGACTTGTCGAGCCAACTTTCGAGAGTTGAAAGTTCATTGTCAAATGTGTCTAATAATTTTATATCTACGAAACATTATAACGTTTTGATTACTTCTGTAGGTACCTAAAATATCATTAAAAAAACCTTTTTGTTTAATTACCTCTCAACAGATTTTGTTGCCTCTCTTCCAATATAATTGGAATGTCACTCCATTTTGTATTAAGGTCTTGCAACTCGTCTCTCAATTTTTGCGCTTGAGAATCGTCGTTCGTTTTCGTTATTAGATCGTGACCCGTTGAGTTTATGTAATCGAACGTATCTTGATACTTTTTCAACGTGTTACGAATATCTTCGAATTTGTTCACTTGCTCCTCCATAGTCTTCTTGTCAGAAATAATCGTATGCTCGGATAATAACACGCCTTCGACGTTATTAATGAACGTTGTGAGATTCGCGATAGTTTCGGTATATTTCTTTGGTGGTATTTTTTCAATCTTCTCAGTTATCTCGTTTAACCGATCGGTTAGTCTAAAAATTGAGTATTTATAACAAAGAACAAATATTAGCCTAACGATAGACAGACTTTACTCACAATTTCTGCAATTTTTCCCAGTTAGAGAAAAATATTTTGGTATCAGCATATAGTTTACTATATTCACTGACTACCCATTGACTTTCTGAGAGTTCTTTGGCTTTATCAACTAACTTCTTAACACGATCTTCGTGAGATTTCATTGATTTCATTTTCACCTATTTTACAAAAAAAGGACGCTTCCATAAATAAAAATGTACAAACAAATAGACGAAGTTCAGTAAACGAGATACGCTTCTTACCCTAAAAATTTCTATTTGATTATTTGCTTTGTTCGTCTCGAACCATTTGGTGTAACTATCTAACATCATATTCAAGCTATCCAATTCGTTTCGGAATTTCTTCACTTCCTCCAAATAAGCTATACGATTTTTTATCTCCTGAAGACGATTGTTCGTTGCTGCCCAACAATGCTGTATATCTTTAAGCTTTTTTTCGGCATCCTCGCTCGATTCATTCATATTTTCTAGCTCCTCGACGAACCTTTTTCCCAATTCGAGAACCTTATCGTATTCGCTTCTGTGCATCTCTATATCAGCCAATGTATCCTCATAAACGACTTTCTTCTCGTCGACGCTTAACTCGTCGAAAACACCCTCGGATCGGCCAATTTCTAGATCCACGTAATCGAGCCACTTGTAAAGGGCAAGTAAAGCGGATTCAAATTCGTGTTTAGTTGTATTATCTAAACGCCGCTTTTTCATATCGCTCTGAGGGGTCGACTAAAATATGAAAATAATTAAATGTTCCACACCAAGGGTTATTTTTTAAGGAAGTTTGATAATTTTTTCTGAGGACGTACCGTTGCAGTGATTTCTTCTTTATAAGCGATACTCGTTACAGTCTCCGACATCCATTCGTTATTACTGACAATAGTCGTGTCTCTTTCAGATTTTAAATCGAACTCGAAACCCGAATTGGTTATCTTGTTACAAAAAAAAAGTAATAGGAGTTTATTATTCTTTTTGATAAGCGAGAAACGGCGCATTTTGTCGAAATATCATTCAATATTTCACCTCGATAGCCGAGAAATTAAATTGACTTCTATACTATTTATTTAATATTTAATGATGTAGCAACCATTAAGCTTTTATAGAAATTCACGCTTTTCGCATTTACCGTCATTAACGAAGCCACTTCCCCACCATAATTACAGTTTTACGCGTATGCGCTTCATACGATAATATTTACGAACATCCGCGTGAAATTTTAGAATTTAAATATTTAATGTTCGTGACTGGATCGAATGATTATTTAATTGAGATTGGAGAGCAACGTAGAACGACTTTTAGATTATATGTATATAATAAAATCAATTTGTTCTCGTTTAAGAAATCATTAGCTTATTCATATGGCATATATGGCATATTCATAAATTTTACAGTGGTGATGGAAGGAATATTTATGTAATTTACACAAGTAGGACAACAATGTACACAATTACAAAACATCAACGATAGAAGACGCGCACAAATATAAAAAAAAAAAATTTTGAAAAAAAAACATTCTAAACCATAAAAAAAGCTTTATTAAGAATGCAATACAAGAATGCGCAAGTATGTGAAAAACATAGATGTACTCATTTCCTGTAAACGCAAACAAAGTATGTAAATAAAACGTCGATTGTATCTTTCATAAATGTTACCTTCCGCGCGAAATAAAAAACTTTGATGAATAAAAGCAAGTAGCGAAACATCACATAAACGCATTCGAAAATATACATAATACTTATCACGCTCCGTGCCATGCAGATTGTCCTAAATGACTCTCCAAAATAAAAGTATAAAAAAAAATGTAAAAATCCTCCAAGACGTCGAAATCAATAAATTAAAATAAATAAAAATCGTAAAAAAAAGATCACATTTAGTGAGGTCAGATGTATGCCATGCAACGAAAAGAATAAAAATCAGACGAGAGGCAGTGGTTGTTCGATAATAATATTATCACAGTTGAGATATGTATTTTTTACCCTTCGACTCTGCACTTCCATGATTTGTCCGACAGCGTCCCATCGATCCTGCAAATCCTCAATCTTTTCCAACATATGCACGCTGTCCGGAGAAGAACCTTGATTATCTAACTCCTGAATAGACTCCTGCAGCGATATCAACTTCTTTTGGTTCAAGTCCATCTCCATTTTTAGTACCTGCAATTTTCTTATTCTTTCCAATACTTCCCCGATCTCGCTAGCAGGATTCGCCTCCATCTGCTTCAGCGTAATTTCCGTTTCGTTTAACCAAGCGACTAACTTCTTATGATCATCAATAATATTCCGCCAAAGCAAAGAAAGAGACAGGAGCCGTTGCCGTCTCTCCTCCTTCCACTGACAAATGTGCGCCCATCGTTCGCCCAGAGCCGATAATTGATCTTCCATCTCGGCATAAACCGCCTCCGAGTTTTCTTCGTCCACGACAACAACGATATTTCTCATACTATCGACGACATCCTGTTGCGCCTGTATATCCTGTTCCAATTCATCTAATCGCTTTATCTGCTCGTCCAGACTAGATTGATTCAATTCGATCGCTGCCATTAACGAAATTCTATCTTCGGTTTTCGTTAACCACTGTCTAAGCGCATCGATTTGCGCCTGTTGCATTTGCATCAATACCTATCGATTTCAAAGAATAATTTACACATAGTTACATACGAATCGAAGAGAGGTACCTACGGGGGGATCTCGTGTGAAAGCAAACGTGGAATAATGCGAACCTCGTGAATCCTAGTTTGCGTATCCATCGCCCTCATTCGTAATCCCTCCCACCGCGAATTGAGCAGCGACATTTGAACCCGTACTTCGTGCTCCTCGTCCTTGTGCAAACCACCCTCTGCCAATAATCTCGCGCCTTCTTCCAAAACGGCACCGACGCCATCCTGATGTCCCGTAAGTTCTATCAGGAAGGCCTCGTGCTCGTGAAACTGTTGCTTCAACGTTTCCAAATTCGTCCCGAGTTCTGGGGCATGATTCAACTTATCCTCGGCCTCTAACAACCACGTTAAAACTTCCTCGAGAGCGACCTGATAACCACCAAGTTCGACGGATACGTTGGTCGCGAGACTCATTGGCCGAGACGTTGGCATACCAAAAGTCGACAAGGATAACGTGTTCTACAATAACAAAATTGCAGGAGATGATAAATTCGTAAGTAATTGTCCACGATTGCAATCGTTTTCTCGAGTACCTCTACGCCTGGTGTCGTTACTGGACTATTGTCACTGGCTATAGATAGATCCAAATCACCAACGTCGTCTCCGGATTGAGTTAAACATTGGAACAGGCACATAACGTACATCATTATTGATTTCTTGTCCGGTACCGACGTATTCACATCTATAATGGAAGATCAAACGATAGAAAATGAAGGAAATTAACGACGTTCGTTCGTCCAAGCGCAAGGTACCTTCCGGATCCAAAAGTCGTTCTATTCGAAGATGTTCCTCGGCGAAACGGAAAGCGTGCTCTAACCTGGCATTGGGATGCTTTCGTGCTATACCGTTGAATTCGAACATGTCCGGCTTGCATCGATGTAAAAGCGCATTGAACGCTAAACCGTCCGACCAAGAAGTTGTAAAATTCTTTATGTCGACACCAGGATAATTCTAAAAATGGGGACGATTAACTCGTTAACTCGTTTCTAAGAAATCCTAATTATCCTTCCTGCCAATCATATTTTTTTACCTGAGAATTTTGTCTGCACCAAGCAAGGAGAGTTTTTTCTAAATTCGTTTGTTGCAACTCTGTCATCAGGTCTTTCAGATGATAATGTACCTGCATAAATATATATTTTCTTTGTAAGTCATAAGAATTCTACCCAGATAATTAGTCCAAGAGATCGTATAACATCGAACACTGCGTGTATAGTAATCGCAAAAAAAGGAGTAACAGTAGCGACATACCTGCCAGTGTAAGATAATACTCCATACTAAACCGAGTGTCAACTTAGGATTACCATCTACAATATCATTGCTACTAATATTTACAAGCTTCACCTAAAACACAATTTCAGCGATGACAGTAAATTCCTTTTTCTCAAGATTTATATGTAAAAAGAACCAACTCGATCAACTTACATTGTACTGTTCAAGGATTTGCAATGCTTTATTAACATTATTAAGATGGTGAACCCGCATACGACCACGCTCTCTTCTCTGAAATAAATGACAATTAAAACGAGTATTATCATTCGTAACGAACAATTTTCGACAATATTCATCGACATTAACTTCGAGGGCTAATTTTCTTAGCAACATAAACTTACATGCACCGTTTTTCCACAAATGAATAAAGGAAATTATAATACACATTTTATTTAACATAAATAATATTATAACGTCACGAACATTGAGAGAACCCCATTGAGACTTCAACATACTAAGAATATAAAGCTCATTCCAATAATCCCATTTACTTTATCCTTTTCTATTAAAATGATGCTAACCGTTAGAGCGCATCTACTGGGACAATAAGATCAGCTATGCGGTGCGTCTTGTATTTACTCACGCAATTGGATGGGGAGAAATAACTAGCGTACAGTCGGTCAGGAAAATGTATCCCTAGTCCGATTAATAAGAGTTCCACTCGTTGACATGTATATTATTATGCGTGACGACGTATTTAAATACTAGCAAAACTTCTTGAAAACACGTGCGCACGATTCATACACGAAAGCCGGATAAAGTTTATCCATAACAATAACGGCTCGTTAAAAGTTATCCTATTATCGTTGCTCGACCATATTCCTACCGGATACCCTTTTAACTTTATAATAATAACGCTGTTACGTTCATTAAAAAATATTACGAGCGACGATTATCATTATTTCGAATGAAACAATATTCGACTAATATATGAGCGACAAATATAGAATAACATTCGACCTCGTGGAATAATATTCACGGTATATCTCTCGTGCCATTAAATTTTACTCTAATGTAAAATTTCTACATCATTATTTTGTATAACGAGCGATTTTTGTCCAACTTTAACATGTTGGATGTCAGCCCCGCGGCACCGATGACCGGCACTCGATTTGTCATGATGCGTTTGAAATGTCTATTAATATTGTATATCAATATTTAAGAGATTGTAACCATTGATCATATAAAGTGTGAGGTCTGATATAAGAGATATGACGGTAAATTTTTTAATGTTTATTCTGAAAAGAATTATTAAAAAAAAATTATATAGATCCAAGGGTTTATTCAAAATTGGACCGGCATTCAACGTGTCAAATAACCGAGTTCTCTCTCCAGGACCACGTGTGCACACCTGCAAGGTGGAAGTAAACACCTGCATGGACTACAAAAAGACAGGACGGCACGTATCATTTCTTTTTGCTCCGAATCGTTCTAAGAAGTACACAGGCGTGAATGATCAGCGCTCTTTCGATCTCAAACATCATCATGCTCTACTATGCACGAGCTCATCGCCTTAGCACTTGGCGCGACCGTAATTAAACGTGGCAGGGAATGTCAGAAGAGTCATCGAAGAATGAATAGTCACGTACGATGGAGAAAAAGGAACAAGAGAGAGAGAGAGAGAGAGAGAGAGAGAGAGAAAGAGAGAAAGAGAGAGACAGACGAGTAAAACAAAAAACGTTTTGCTTACTATGTAAGGTAAAAACTCAACTCGGTGGTATTTCGGTCCGTGGTGCATATACGTACGTGCCACGAACGGAGAAACGTCGTTCTTTCACGGACAAGTAATATAATCGATGTACTTACGTAAACTTTCGACGTGAGTACCTCCAGAAGGGACAGGAGCCGGTTTCCGTCTCTTAAATCGACGAACAGGTCGGATATCGGTTCGTGGTGATTCTGCGGAAAGTAAAGAGAAATATGTAATTCAAGGTCTCTTGTTTTCACTCGAGTCAAGAGTACGCAATCGCGAGTCGTTCTATTCGTTTGTGAATGTTGATAGTCGATTACAGAAACTTGCGTAGTTATCAATAAATATATAATTACCGAGTTAAAATGTATAAACGGGTGACGAACTCGATATACTCTATCTAACTTTAAGCTATCTACCAAAAAATATTTTTTTAATAGTCTTAACGATCACGCTATCGCTCGTAATCATTCAATTACGAAGTTAATGAATACTTCAATGAAGTAACCTATCCATTCTGCATTCACGGATTACAATTCTTAATCCGCGGTGGTAACATTCTCTCGTGACTCTAAGAAGCTCGAACGTAGTTCGTAGCTCCGGTAATATTTGATTTCCAATCTTCTCGAACCGTAGCGTAGGCGGCCTTGATAAACGAGGGCAACAACCAGTCGCAAGATACTCCACGCGAGCACGATGTTAACCGCGTGAAAAAGTTCACTCCTAAAGACGTTTCCACGACGAAAAGTACTACTTCGATCTCTGTTACTCGCATATACAAGGTGTTCCACGTAATTGTAGTCACCTAAATATCTTCTTTATTTGTTATTACATAACAGATCTTTTCAATACAATGTAAATGGTATCAAATTAAGTTCATTTCTTCCGAAGTTTTCAAGATCATCGAGATTAAGTGACTGAAGATATTTAGGTGAACCACCCTGTATATGTCGTAAGTTTCTTTAGACTTTTGTTAGAACGATAACGTGGCTATTATGGTACCCATATAAAACGTTTCTCGCGCATATTATCTTCTTAAGTAACAACTCGACGCGAGAACAGACCGCATAATAAATCTGTGCGTGTATCTTTTTTTTTTTTTTAATGAATCCAACACGTACCTTCAGCAGCTGCGAGTTTATCCATTTCGTGAAGGTTTTCTTCTGCACGTCTTCTCGTTCATCTGAAACAAACATTCGACTGGTCATCGTGAGCGTTCACTTTCGTCGACATTTTCATAACAAAGATACCGTAGGACGATATCGTTCACGAGAGGCGATTCCATTCGGATGCATCTGGGCAAAAGTTTGTTTTTCTTAAAACGTCATACAACGGAGAAGATGAGAAAAATACGGTTAGATTAGGATCGTTCGTGGTACGCTCGTAAGCTGGTCGATGATGGGAAAGTTTTAGTCATCCGGAACGAGACTCGTTACTTACACACGTCGCGCTAATTGTGAAGTTCGTATCTCGACGACCATTTGTCAAGAGTTTAAACTGCAACGTAGCGACACGAGGCTACGAGCATCGTACACATATGAACATACGTTGAAACGTAAACGTCTACTATGCGTACACGCGTCCGTCTCAACTTATCGAGATAATTACGATCGTATTTCGTACGCGCTCGTCTTATTAGCGTCACGTTCATCGGGCAGAGATAAAACGATAGCGAACTAAATATTGTCAGTGATGCGTGAGACGTCGATCCATTACCAGTTTCATCCTATCGCGGAATTATTACCGACGCCGGCAACCACGATTCGTCATCTATCGTATTGACACTCGTTGACCCTCGCAGAAACTCGCAGCAACAAGCTTCTTCGATTGGAGAAGATCACTGTCGAAAGTTGCAAAGAGGTTGCACACATTTCCGAACACCTGGATATTTACATCGTTGCTCGGTATCCCTAGTAATTGTTCAGTGATCCCTGACAAGTATTTTTATTATCACAATACTTATTGAACGATAGAATCATAACGTTGCATAAAATATATTAAGTTTAACAAAAGAATTTCACAAAAACTATACTTTTATGAAACATAATCATTTTATAAATCTATCCAAAACCAAATTAATTAAGACAGAAAAAAATTAATGCGGCTCGGTTACCAACGTTATCGGAGATAGATAGAACGTTATAGATTTATATAACATATAGATATATATTATACCTATAAAGTATCAGGTATGAGCGTAACGTTAATTAAAGTAAATCTAGAATTACGTTTCCCTCTTAACCACAAATTCTAATCTCGAAGCATTACGAATTATAAAGATATCGAATCCATAAAAAAAAAGATCGAAATAGTGAGAGCGTTATATTTGAATCGAACATTTTATCGTTTGGATTCCGCACGAGATGGTCGCGAAGATGCGGGGAATTGCATTTAGCGCGATGCACAGGAAACTAACGTCTCATTAGATATGTAAATGTAAACACGCTCGTAAATAGAATGACGACGACACCGACGTTCAAACGGCGATCGTATTCCTTCCCCTCGCGAGAAAAAGAATTCACAGCTCTTAGATCGACATCGAGCTAATTATCCACGCTCGATCTGACCGATATCTTATGATAGAACGATTAGATTATTCGTAGAGAGGAAACCGCAGGTGGAAACGGTCTACCAGACTCGATACTTCCGCATTCAGATTAAGGTTACGCACAGTGCGCGTGAACAACGTTGAATACCATTCTCTCTCTTTCTCCGTAGAGAACTTTCTTTAACCGTGCGATCATCGCAAAACCAGAACCCAGAGAGAGAGAGAGGAGAGGCTTCTGCAGTGGCGATAATCTGCCCACGAGAAGAATACTTTCCCTTTCCACCTTGTGCGTTTCATTGCTGTGTTCCGACACCTGATCAGTGAAATCAAAGCATTATGTTTATTTAATCAAAACTAAACGTCGTTTATTAAAGAAAATTTGGAAAATAACTACTTCTCGTCTGAATCATAATATTTTATCGGACAAAAGCTTGTAACGATAAAAGGCTCTTGTTGGCATAAAAGAAATGCGAAAAAAAAATGGAGTTAAATATGAAAATATGTTATTGTACCCTTAAACGCGAAATGACGAGCGCGCAAAGCTGCGCCATGACTCCTCTTCAAAGAGAATACATTCCAAATGTCAAATACACGCGATGAAAGTACAAAGGAACGATGAGATGTTTAAATTAATATCCGACAAATGAAAAGTTCGTGTCTCGCTAGGGAAGAATATTCGTTTCCCCTTACGATCGAGCGACCGTGAAAAAATGTGTGATTATTCGTTTAGCAACGTTGAGGATAGAATTTTGTATTTTATCTCTGACATTTAAAAGAATTTCCTGGATATGGGCATCGTTATTTTTAAATTCAATGACGAGCGACTACAATACCGATACGACCCCCCTTTGACGTAAAGCGCTATAGGTACTATGTACGGTACTGAAATTAGGTAAGCAAGGCAAAGGCTCGGTATACTAATTGGCTGGAAAAAGGCGCCGAGAATGCGGTATGCGCTCGTTGCAGACAAGGAATCTCTTTATACGAGACCGTCTTCTTTTCAATGAATTCCGTTATTAATTCAAATACGTGTCGCGCGTACGCGAACGGCGAGCGAGATCTCGTAAAAAGACAGAATTACCGTCGCTCGTTTCGAACACGTATTTTCTCTCTTCCCTCGAATTATACACGACCAATCCCATGTAGTATATACGCTCCTGTTTTCTATTTCTTCCTTTTATGCCTTTACCTTCGCTCTTGTATCTACCTATTTTCATTTAAAAAGGTAAAGGCGTTATCAAATACAAATAATACTTATTTTTAAATTAAATGTTCCCTCTTTTCAATTCTTGCTTCTTAGCAAATTACCTGCGTAGATAAAGAACAAATTCAGTCTTAATTAGAAATGAATATTCAATTTTTATGAAAATGTTTTTGTTTTTTTTTTAACCCGATCCGTAAGATTTAATTGATTCACGTTATGTCAGCGACTGTATCGTTTACTATACACTCGCGGAGCACCGCATTAGTATATCGTTCGAAACCTATGTATATCCACACGTTCATTCACGTTATTGCGAGAGAAGTGCACCGCGGCGGTAACTAGAACGCGCAGGTACGCACGGTAGTCTTTGAACTTACGCGGCAAGTTCGAGTTCCTTTCGCGATCCTCAGCTTCTGACGATACTTATAGAGTATCGAGTTTCACTATACGATCCTGACAAAACTCGGCAAACATTTAACGCGATAGGTACGCGCGATCTCCGTGTAAATTACGATATCTTTCTAACGATAATAATAAGAACACGTTCGTTAAACGCGATAACGCTGATTGCGATACCATTCGAATCTTAACAATATTGGTCACCGTTGACTTAATTTTACGTCATTTAATAGAGCTGTAACTACATGACACTGACGTCATTTTACGTCATTATATATTTAAAGCGAGCCAAGCGATTGCGAATTGAATTGATTGAATATCAAGTTATAGACCATAAACCATCGAATAATCTAACCAGAACGAGATTTCTCGAAACCTTTACGAGTTATCCCATTCGAATAACTTTGAAAATCAATTTCCTTGAAACGCCACGAGAAGAGATCAGATGAAGAATACGATTTGAGAGCTTGGCAGTAGAATAGGCAATGCAAAACGAGCGTGAGACGAGCGAGAGTTTATCGTGTTTCACGTTTAGAGACGAATGAAATGCGAGCATGACTAGGACGAAACGCGGATAAATGATAGGAACTCTGGTAAAACGGGTATAATGAATTGGATCGATCTGACAAAGAGTTCAAAGGTACGCGTATCACGTGCCACACCTATCGAGTTCCGTACAGTCAACGAAATGCAAGGCATTTCGATAGGTACGACCGTCTATGCACGCGACTTTTCCTTTTTACGAGTCTCTTTAAAATACGAAAAGCGTTAGCTATGATGTCAGTGTCTTACGTTACATCATCAATCGTAAATCCAGACCGTGACGCGTTTCTTTACGGACGATGGTTATTTTTACGCTACGTGACAAAATCAAATTGAAATTATCCTTTTACTGAAATTGCGTAGGATCGATGATACAATTGCCCACATAGCGATCAATCTTTCTTTTAGTATCCTTCTCATTTCAATTTTAAACGATAGCAATGGATATCAAACGAAAACGACGTGTGTTAAGACTACGGGAAATAAATGTTGAATAGTCTTTAAAATTTTTTTAAATGTAACCAATTACTACGCAATCCTATTCTAATTTATTTTTTCACTTATATCTGCTTGCTGTTAAAATAAATGTTGACCTTTTGGATTGATCCAATGCATGGATAATTACGAACGTCTGGAATATCAAAACTAATGTCACCAACATAAAAATGTTTTATCGTGTTCCCCGAAGAGATATCTAGCGTATAAAATAGATTAGAGTAAATAAACAATTTTCTACGATAAACGTTCACCTCGAAGATTATAAAGATTCTTTTCTTTACAATTCCACGAGTTACTGAAAAGCATACCGGGCGCGAAGAATGCAATGACAAATAATACCTTTTCTTAGTTTTTCTTAGTTCTTCTTATATAAGACTTTGTCGATCGAGTATTACCTTTCGATTCTGATATGTTATTGATCAGGGTCATCGCTGATACGTTATGAAAAAATGATTACAGGAATCCTGGAGTCATGTCGAGGAAGAAATTGGAACGAAGTTTCTTCCAATCTCCAAACACGCACTAGCGTTACTAAGTTCGAGTTGAATAAAAAAAAAAACAACATAACAATTTCATTATATTATATTATATGATCACCGAGGTTATCGGACCCGTCGAGAAGAGATTCGAAAAATCTATTCGCGTGTACGACTCAACGAAAGAATTGTTAAGAATTACATCGAAATTAGCATGCAAGATAAATCTTACGTTAGACTTCGCGCGCCAGTTATTACGTGAAATTATCGTTTGTGTAGCGCGCGTACGTTGACCGTTCTCCTTGACATATGCATTTCACGTGTCACGCGAACAAAAGGTTTACAGATAAGATAAAACACATCGTCGTATATAACGTGACTTCCTTCCACTTTTGACCGTAGAAAAAAAAGGACAACGGTGTTGGAAAATGCGAAAACGCCATCTTGAAAAAATTGCCGATCGATAACGCGCGAAATATGGAAGATTCAAATTTTCTAAAAAAAAAATGGCGCCTAAACATGTTAGCGAATAATCGATCAAGATCAAACGAGTACGTTATACATATATTGACCGAGTTCCTAAAGGCAAACAGTTTCGCGGTTTTGCCGTTAATGTTAGCAAACATATCTGATAAACGTGACTTCGTAACGAATATCTCATTTTAAGTTTGTAATAAAACAGTGGTTAGCGACTACGGGATCGTTGTTAGAAAAATTAGCACGTCCGGTATTGGATCCGAAGACAAATCGAGCGGAAAAATCGATCGACAAATAAAACGCGTTCTATTACGTTCGAAATAGTTGCGTGATCGAAAACGCACGCTCACTTCGACTCTGACAATCGAAAGTTAGGTTAGATCGATGCACGAACGACCGAAGGGTTTTTTTACGCCCCCCCCCCACTCTTAACCGTCATCGACTAATCCCGATTTTCGATGAATTATCGAACAGAATCTTTATGAAATTCAAACGATTCGAAAATAACGAGATTCGAGTGTTTCGAATCCGTCGTTCGTAGAACTTGTATTTATTTAGCGCCATAAGCTCGACGCGCAATTTCTTATTGATCTTGATTCGAAAATACAATAAATTAACGAGTGTGGGACGCGAGCACGTACCTATATAGACGACTTCCATCTTGAGATGCCGACGAAAGTGGCCATCCACGGCCGATCGACGACGTGTAACGGGCCTATCCGGTGTTCGCGTCTATCGTTCTTCCTCTTCTTCGATGTCCACAAAGTTTTCAGGAGAAAAATTGTGACACTAACAAAGTATACTCTTCGAGTTCGATACCGGTTCGATTCGGGCACGAGCAACTTCTTTCTTTCTTTCGTTACCTCCTTCTTTTTCTTTTATGGGTACGCGAAGGCTCGATGATCGAAGGTCGCCCTTAAGAACTAGCAGAGATCGAGAGCTAGTTGGCGCGCGACAACTGGACGACACTTGTTGATTCCGCACTGTCAAGTACACGCGGGGACACGGCCGACGATGCACACCGTCTAGGTGTAGTACGCGCGCGGTAGCACTGCATCCGCACTCGCCGCCGCTCGTATCTTTACGCGCACGCGCGCGCGCGCACAGTAGCAACAGCACACACCACACACATACACGCGTACGCTGCCTTAGCCGCTCGACTTTCTCTCTCTCTCTCTCTCTCTCTTATTCTTTTCTTCCTGCTCGCTCTCTCGATATCGCGTTGTTCCTTCTTCTTCTCTGCTTTCCACTCTTCTTTCTTTTCCTTTCGTTCCTGTTCTTTGCCTTCACTCAGGGCCAACGTCGTGGCCGAAATTCATCTAACTGGACGCTCCTCCGCATCGTGATACTCTTTCGGTAGAGGATGTTGAAATATCGAAGGATGAGATACCGTAAAAAGGAGAAATTTCAATCGTTTAAGAAAACGCACGTCTTTGCCTTTGAAGGAAGGCGCGAGAGAACGTAGACCGATTCGTATAATATATAACACGTACCGCCACGAAAGCTACCAGCGAACTGGCAACGCACGGGAATGAGTAAGGCCCAACTCCCCCCTCTACTTTCATGTCCGTCTCTGTCCTTCGTTCCCGCGCGCGGTTTTACGTCCTTGTTGTGCGGTATCAACCGCTACGTCTAACGTTATTGGTTACGGGCACTTAGACCTTTACCTGCTCGACCAATGGCGTTGAATCTTCTCTTGCAATGAAATTATATCATTGGTGGGACAATTGCGCGGGATTTTGCGAATCTTTCGCGAAGTGTTATTTCGTTTGTAAACATTTGACTATGAAGTGGTAAAATGCAATCGTTCAGGCAAAGTGATTATGTTATAACAGCATAATAAAATAATATAATTTGTATATTAACATACGAATTTTACGATGGATTAGCATAATATCTTTTAATTATGTTACTTTATTGACAATGGCATGGATTTGAAAAATATTCTTTACTTATGATGTTTATACTAGAACAGAATTTTATTGTATTATTTAATTTTAGTATTATTCGATTTTAACTTTGAACGATTGCGATAAATGAAAGAAAAATTCCGATAAGACGATCTAGAATCGATCCGAGACCGACTTAAATTTCTATACATTCGATAAATGGAAAAAAACTAAACGAGGGAACGGTCCGTAGGACCCCATCGTTCGGGTTCTAAGGCCCCATGTATCGCAGGTAACCAGGGGTACAGAAAGGCGAAGAAGTGATGTAGAAAGCAGACCATATACAGGTAGAGGCACTGGTCTTATTCGGGCCCACAATGGTGTACAAGACAGGAAAAAAGAAAGGTATACGTGTTTTTATCGCACCACAAAAAGCGCTCAATTTTATAATGAAACAATACTATTTTCATTAAATTATTATTTTAGATGACCATCATTTTTAAAACACGTTAAAAATAAATCAACATTGAATGTAGCATTTATTAAATTGATTAATCAAACTTTTACGTTGAAATAAAGTTATGGAGTAATTGTGAAAATCATAAACCGTGAACTTTAAATTGTTAATATCAGTAAGGAAAATCTGTAATAGAGAATATTCTTTATCTTATTTCTTTTCATTCTCATTATCTTTATAAACTAGATCCTACCAAAAATTGTTATATTATTTTAATCTCATTGAATACCCATTGTTACAAAGATGCCACTTCTGTCTTCCTGCATTATTTAATAATAAAATTATCATAAATTATATAAAGTTATTACTTTATAATCTATACTTTTCTCTTTGCTCCCACTATTTTGAATTTTACGTATTTGGCGCATGCGCAGATATCACGTGACGAACGATTGCTTATGCCATGCGGTAAACGAGGAGGGAAATAGCAAGAACGAAAGTTGAGGTTAATTTTTCATTTCGTTAAAAAACATCTTTAATTTGCAGAAACAATGTATCTGATGTATTATTTAAATGAAAATGGGGATCGTGTATATACGTTAAAGGTATTAAAGATTATTTTTTAACTATACCTCATATTAATTGATTCGTACTATCTTAACAAAACCATTACTCAATAATTCATGTACATATGATTTTAATTAGTTTGAAAGCAATGTTAATCTGTTTGAAAAATATAAAATTGAATTGTGTAAAAGTGATTCACAACCACATTTATTTTGTAGAAAATTGGTCCAAATGGAAAACCAACTTTATCCGCCCACCCTGGTAAATTATATTTAAAGTATTATTTTTCTATAAATTTGTATTGTATTAACATAATATTTTTAATTTCCAGCAAGGTTCTCTCCGGAGGATAAGTACTCGAGAGAACGAATTACATTAAAGAGAAGATTTGGCTTACTCCTAACTCAAGCACCAATGCCGACGTACTGATACGATGATTCAATTCTAATAACATAAAAATGCCTATTAAGAAATTTTCTAATGTAATAACAAATATGTCGCTCAGGTGTTTCATACTATCTTTATCAAAGAAGTAATTGATTCAAACTTTATATTTTATACAAATAAAAGTATTGCAATATACCGTGTCTGTTTGTGCTATGTAATATACGTGACCATTTTATACAAACGTCTTTTATTTACATTTGATAGCTTAGTACTATATATATATAAAATAAATTTATTTATCATACAGCAGTTTCAATCAGAAATATAGTTTTACTAGAAAACTGTGCCAATCAAAGGGTACAGCGGTAAATGAATATAATTTCAGTATGAATATATATCAATAATTATAGGTAGCAATGGACAATTAAATGTGATATAAAAACAGTACATGTAAGTAGATAATTAAAACAAATTAGAAACATTCATTTTAATATCTAACCACACTTATTACAATAATATACAAAACCTTTACATTTTCCATATGTTTCTATGCAAATTTCTCCAAGAATAATGCAAGAAGAGCTTCGTATATCTATTTGGTATTTTGGTTATGTACACAATATATATGTATATATTTATGTACTAATAAAGGAAAATAATGTTTTTGTAAAACAAAATATATAATATAGACGTTACAGTTATTATGACTTTCTCCAAGTATCCTAAATTCACAAATTGTTCAATGACTATGAAGAATAAATAATTTTGTCTAATATTTTGTAAATAATCCATGAAAAGTCAATGTTGCTTCCACATTTTCTTAATTTACATTTTATATACTTATGTAGGATGTACATATATTTTTTTTTCTTTCTGAATAATCACATGGGTTTAACAATTGTATGATACAATACTAAAATAACGTAGTTAAAATATATGCTTTTCTACTTTATAACTCAGTATATAAATATTAAATCTACCATGTAAGTGCAATTATAATTTTACTTTACTTTAACATAATATAAGAAACGAACTTATCAAACATGATAAAGTAAAAAATGATAATTGTATAGAATATTTATATTATGTAATAAAAAAGATGAGTTGATTATTTTAATATAATACCAAATAAAAATGTCTTCTAACATTTTACAAATGTATATTTTATACTACTATAAATACTAAATAATTTTTAGAGCTCTGGCAACATATAAAATATATAATTATCATGTGTACAGAGTATTATAACATTTATCATATTTACATTTTGAATAAAGGAAGTCTATTTGATCAAAACTAATCTAAATGCAGAACAACATGGCAACATAAATTCATTTTGATAGAACACGATTTTGTATTATTTGAGACTAATATGTAAATTTATGCAAATGTTTTTGTAAATGTTCCGATTTTTACTTGTTTAGGATAACTATGCATACTAAGAAAATAATGTGATTACATTATCAGTAAATATAATTCTTATAATGTTTTTTAACAGGCACTACTGCTCTATTACTTATTTAATATACTGCATTTCTTAATGTAAAATAAACAATCAATTATTATTTGTAATTGTAAAAACAATGATACAATTAATATTTTGAATAGAACATTTCTTTTTTATGAAATGTGTATTACTAGCAAATAAAAAGTCATTATAAACATCACAAAGATTTAAACATTTGGAAGGTAAAAACAGAAAACAATGCAACAATGTGATGTAACAAATCTAGATGTAACTAAAGTGGAAGATTGTTATGTTGGCACGAAAGTAAGAACATATAGATACTTTTACCTTCTTCAAAGTTAATTTATAACTTTTCATAACACACAGACACGCACGCGCGCGCACACACACATACACACACGCTGCTTACATAGTCGTCAAAAATATTCTATGTCATGTGTGCAAATCAAATTTAATAAATTTTTAGATATTTAGGGTGCATTATAAAGAAGCACTTATTGGATTAAGAATTTAACTATCATGATTGATGCAAATGTACATTATGCAATAAAAAACTATAAAATAATTTTATATTTTAGAGCACAGGTACCATATATCTAAATGGTTAATATTTCATCCATAATTATACTAGTGTTTTTTACGTTAATATTACAGTTAACAATTGATATTATATGTACTTCTTTGGAGGAATAGTATGGTAATGTTAGAAGTACGAAAATATTGTACAATATTTTTGTGCAGAACAAATATTTCATAAAGTAGAAACAAAAATATTGCTATATGTTTTTTCTTCAAGCATCACTTCATTACTGCCTCATAAAAATACATGTCATACCAATTGTTTGTCTTACTGTACTGTATACATTTTTTACCTTTTTACCTTATAGAATAATTATGGCATCATATATAATACACATAGCCCAACAAAGTACTGCTCTGGGAAAATAAGTATTTTAACAAGAAAACATAAATAAGCATAATTGGAAGAAAGAGTATGTTCATAATCCAAAATTTACCAATACCAAAATAAACATATGTAAATCCAAAATAAAAAGATTCCCAAAAGTTGCTGAATACATCTTATCATAATTTAATGCAATTTACTTTTATCTATACTTTTATTCTTTGAATTTATGAATTTGGTATTAATTCTATTTTATTATTATAATATAAATTAAGAACTCTCCTTTATATATTTGTAGCTACCTATTACCGTTATTAATTTGCTTTTTGATGATAGAACTTAAATTGACAAGATTTTATGAGTAAAGCATGAACCAAAAATGTTGCACAAATATTATTGTATAGTAACTAAACATATTGTATGTTAGAGTCTAAGTTTATCTATTTGTTATTATTTTTATTTGTAATCAAGCCTCAGTTAATTGAATGTATTATGCTGAATGTGGAAACAAATCTGTATATAAAGACAAGACTAGTAGATTGCCTCAAGTTAACTTTCAAATTAGTACTAATCATACTAGTAGACATGTTTTCTTTAAAACCAAGTTGTATAATGTAATACTAAAAACAATGTGAAAATTTAATTAGATTCTGAAGCTGCAGCAGGTAGAACATGTACTTGTTGAGCTTTACTAGCATTATAGACTTGCCCTGGACTGAATGGCTCCAGCCTTGGACCTGAAGCTACATCACCTTTACGGGTGATATCTTAAAAAATTAAAAAAGAAATTAGTATTGTAAATACTATAATGGAATATGATGTACAAACATGCATATACAGTGACAAAATTAGACAACTATAATTTCCTAATTTAAGGG
Organism: Ancistrocerus nigricornis; assembly: GCA_916049575.1. Taxonomy (NCBI): domain Eukaryota; kingdom Metazoa; phylum Arthropoda; class Insecta; order Hymenoptera; family Vespidae; genus Ancistrocerus; species Ancistrocerus nigricornis. The sequence goes on along the minus strand of OU696664.1, from coordinate 33,771,432 downwards.
AAAGATTATTTAATACTTGATAATAATATTTGTAAATTTTACATTTACTTACCCGATTTACTTTCTACTGCGGGAATATATCGAGACAACCTAACAACAGGTAAAGGCAAATAACCACTGGTCAAAGGCATAACATCTAGAGTAACACTCTGTTTTTCTACAATTTCTAATGAGATTATTCCTGCAGTTCGACCGCAAACTGCCCACATGGATTGGTCTGCTAATACCTCATACATTAGTTGAGGTGGAGGATTTGGATTAGGAGTGTACAACATACGCGTCACCGTAAGATAAAGATGACACATACTACCAGCACGACAAAATTCTCCTCCACCTCCACCTGCTTCAACTCTTGAAGATACAGTAAATAATGTCTGCAAAATTGTCACATGTGTTAGGTAATGTACGATATTCAATTTATTTGCAAATTTAGATAGTTCTATGTACTTACTATATAATCCGTAACATCAAAATTACACCTATATATGCTAGAATCTTTCTCCAATTTTTGGAGATTATGTATATGTAAAGGATCATCATCTGAACAATTTGTAATTGATTCCTCTGTGTCATTGATTGATGCATATTTTACACGAAAATCAGTCTTAATGGGTATCGTGGATTTTTCATTTTTGTCAACTTCAACTTCCCACATAAATGATACATTCATTCCACTACCTACTACTAGCTGTTGACCAGCAGTTGGATTTAAACTTTTAAAATTTATATCCATTGATGTATTAGATGTTAAATGTGGATCGGATAATTGCAGAAGTCGATTTGTTAACCCAGTTACTATTATTTGAACGAATTTCCTCTGTTTAGCAGTATGAAGTTTCATATTTGTCATTAATGGTGGACCAAAGTGCAAAAGTATACTTTCTTCTACACCCCATGGACAGTGCACATTAAGCTAAAAACATAATAGTGGTTACAGTCTATTTCATATTAGAAAAGTAAACATAATTGAGTGTACATGTCTAAATCATTAATATGAGCAATTACTTTATGTTCCATGGAAGAAGGATCTTTTTTGGGTGGGAGTTCTGCTAAAACTTTCAACTCTAATTTAATTGTTTGAAATGGTTCGCATGCTGGCAGTGGAGTTTCTAATTCTTTAACCATTACTGCTTTGTCATCATTTAGTTGTATTGTTAATCCTCTAGATGCACGTAACCTTAGCTTCATATCTTGCACTATCCTCATACTTCCAGTTGATATAACTAATTCTATATCTTGAATGAGTCCAGCTAATAAATCTCTTCCACAGTTCAAGGAAATTACTGGTTGAGTTTTTGCTACTTCATAGCATAATCGTGGATTTAGAATAGGAGACAGAAACTCTAATTTCCCTTCAATAACGAGTGACAATTGACCAACTTTGTAAAATCCAGGACGATCGACCCGCCTGGTCAATGTAAATGTATTTACACCTGGCTTCATAACAAATTCAGCACACGATAACGATTTGCTAAAGTCACCTTTCATATTTACTGGAGCTTTTCTATGTTTAGCACTATCCGAACGTCTTACCACAGGCTTAATATTTTTATACATAACACTTGCAGAACCTATACTTTTATCTTCTTTACAGTCCAAGTAAGAGTATACTTGTAACAAAGCTAAGCTTGGATCATGTGGTTTCATATCTTCTATGGTACAACTTGACAACCTAATTATAAAATGTAAAAGTTACATTTTTATTATTTTATATTATTAACATGAATAGTAAAGTAATAAAAACAAAATGCTTACAATTGTATAGGTGGCTCTACTGATACTTTTGACCCTTTCCTTTTGTTTGGAGCCAAAGGTTTTTGAATTTCTTCAACAGAAATATATGCACCTGTACATTTTATTTCTCTTGGAAACAAACTTTGTACACTAATTACAACATTGACTAAACAATCTTGCACCACTTTGTCCATAACATTAACTTCCATACTGAGTATTATAAAAGAGTGTCCAAGTTCCGTGAGTAATGGCTGAGAAGAAGTTAACATCTTCATATAACCTAACATTTCTGCAAAATATGTGTTACGTACAGTAATATGAAGTGTATTGGTACAAGCAATTGCAGCACAAATTTCTGTATATTTTTGTACATCATCCATTCTTTTATAACACTGTGCCAGTTCCAATTGTGTTTGTGCTGCCAAGTGATACCATCCTTCATCCATATATGTTTTTAAAGCATCAGATAAAAATGCTACAGCTTTCTGATTTTCTCCTAATTCACCATAGAACCTAGCTAATTCCTTGCCTATTAATCTAGCCGATCGTATACGCCCAACATGTTTATAAGTACCCATAGCTAATTCTGCATGCTCCAAATACTGTTTTTTAAAAACTTCTTTTGATGATAATGCTTCCTTCAATTTATCAATAGGCGTTGCTTTTCCTTCTTTCTGTGGCTCTGAATCTCCCATACCTGCTATAAGGTAAACAACGGTGTGGAGTTGTTCACTAGTTGGTTCACTGCCAGGCATGAGACCACATAACTTTCCTAATGATCCTAACTAAAAAAATATGTATATATATAACAGATGTATACTGAATTAACTGTTTCAATTTTTAAAAAAAATGTATATATATACACACACACATATATATTTTTACAATAAATGCTTAAATAGAAATTACACTTTTTCAAATTCATAGTATATACCTTGTCTCGAGCAAGTGCCCATAAACTTGCTGTGTGTAAAGAACAAAGATCCAATTGTTGATTATTATCTATACTATAAGCTGATATTTGACATGCTTGTAATACTTCTAATGCACACAAAAAAGCCCAACACTCAACAGATCCTTCTGGCCGTTGAACTTCTAGAATTTGTAATTCACTTAATGTATTATGAATGAAAGATAAGCATCGCTGTGCAACCTGCAGCGGAAATCAATCTTATAGCATCTCATCGTATTTATAAGAAAGAAATATCATTACAGAAATTTTATTTCACCAACCTCCCAAGGTTTTTTAAGTAATAAAAGCATAGCACATTGTCTGCTAAATAAATAACTCCTGAAATCCAACAATGATGCTTTACATTCAGTTAAAAGCAATCTTAAATGTTGATTAATGCCGTTATTTAGATTGACACCAGCCCAATTATTCAGAGGTGTTTGGAATAAATTCAGCCAAGCTGGAGTATCTGTAAAAGAAATACAAGTAATTGTAAATACTGTTGAAATTAAATTATTTACAAGAAGTTTAGTACTAGTAGCTAATATGCATCAAAACGTATAATAAGACAAAAATATAAGTAAAGCTTTAAAGTATGAAGATAAATTAAATTACATTCTAAAAGTTAGAGGGGCATTTCAACTGTACCTCCTGCATTAGAATTTAACACAAATTGTGTAAAGAGAGCATCCAATTCATCATATTGTACCAATGCTTCATCATATAAGCCCAACATTTGCAATACAAATGCCAGTTCTTCCTGAAACATTAATATCAAATTGATTAATTAAAAGATTAGGATCTACTAATCTAAATACATTATGTATATTACCTGTAATAGAAAATAATGGCAAAAGTTCCAGCCAGGAAGATTCCGACTTTCTCTCTGTTCCCTTATAATATCTTCAAATCGGGAAAGGGTTTTATCATATGCAGTAAGCATCAAATGACGAATACGTCCAATTAATCCCCTCCAAGTTTCCGTTGAACGAGATTTAAACTTAATAGGATTTATTACAGCAAAGCATCTATATCACACAATGCATACTGCACATAATTATCATATCTTATAAAGATAATTGATAATATATACATTTTATTTCTATCTTATGCAATATCCAATAGTAGTGCTAATTCGTTATTATAATCTTTACATTACCTATCACCTGCTTTTGAAGCAAAATCACTCCTAATTTTGTCTAAAACAGTAGTCCTAGGTAGTAATTTGGTACTTTTTTTTGGATCATATGTTTCTACTATTACAATCATCCAGTCTTGAATATGACAAGAAGATAATATCTTTAACCAAGCATCTATATCATCTCTTACACTTGTTTTATAAGTATCAATATCCTAAAATTATATTTTCCATATACTTATGTTATAAATATTAAATATAAACTGTAAAAGTTATTCAAAATTCAAATAAAATTATAATACATTGTAGGTCTACTTACTGTACATTCACTCCAATAAATATGTAACACTGGCTGATTTATAAGATGCCAATCTTTCCCATTAGGCAGAATTTCCCTGGAAAATGGCACAAAAGATGCTCCAAGTTTAACTTGTTTAATAGGTCTACCGAATGACCTACGCCATTCAACTGTACTCTCAGGAATAGCTTGAAGTAAACTATTTTCCAAAGTAGAAAGTAATTCTTCATCTCCGGCATCTATATAATTAAAAATTCATTCATAAATGTATACATTATATATAAATATGTTAAGTTTAAAGAGACAGTTACAAGTATTCATATATATATATATATATATATATGTGAATTCAATTGCAATAATTGCAAAAAATAGCAAAACAAATTGAACAATTGTTCATTTAAACTTAAAACAGTATTAAAGTATTCATAAACGCTTACAAATCAAATACAAGTAAGATTGACATTCAAAGAATGACTATTTATAAATATGCTTTATTTCTAACATCTCATGTCAATTGCTTTCATTGAATAGTTATTGATCTACATCAATCAACATATGTTTTTAATTTTATGATTATTTTAAAAGAAAATGATTCTTGCAAAATAACATTATTTGAATTTCTTCTGTATAATAGACAATCAAATTCTTCGTAAGAAGTATTTAAGTAAAACCAGAATATCAAAAAATTTAACAGGGTATCAAAGAGGGGGCGTTGAAAACTATGATCATTGATGATCGTCACTGCAAAGAGGTTAAGTGTAAACATTTCGACAAATAAACTTACAGGTGACGATAGGCTTACTATCCATGTAAGAATTAACCCTACGTTTACCATCCAAAGACGACTCTCCATTGCAATTCATTTCTACGAGCACTTGGTTGTTTTACAAGCTTACTTTCAATCATTACAATTTTCCGTCACTCTTGTCGCTTTCTACAAAGAGCCACCAGCTTTGTCAACGCAGAGATGATTTTTAAGTATTGTACAAGTCGTAGAAACTTAAATTATGAATTGACTTTCCCATGCGATGAGAAAGTCACTCACGAATGATACGCCGCTTTGCGCCGCATTTTGAAAGTTGTCAGAATTTCCGTAGGTAATATCGCTTACGTTTTTATTGTAAAATACTCGAATGTATCGACAAAAACAAAAATCCCTATAGAATAATTCTTCCATATTACCTATAAAGGATAACAATATTTTATAAGCAATTCCAACCTAGTATTTTGCGTATGGCTATAGTCCTACGAACTGTTGAGTTTGTTGTTGATAATTGTATACAAAACACTTGAAGTAATTTCGTAACAAAGAGATTTGATAAATACATGAATATGAATATATTTTACACGAATTTGATTTAAATGTAAGAAACTATTTTCTGTAAAGTATGGTATTGTACAAAGTGACTGATAGCAAATATTAGTCATCGCGAAATATTTTAACAAAGATACTTGCACTTGTATTATATTATATTCGAGAGTATGTCAGGAAAAGGTAAACAAAGTTCTAAGAAAGCTGTTGGTAAAGTACGTGAATGTGGAAAGACTACAGAAACGTCTGTGCTTAATAACGACATGAGTCCTGGTGGAACAGAATCTATAATGTCAATACCTATTTTAAAGGTAGTTGATAATAGTCGTCTTCTACCAAGATATGCTAGTGTCTTACAGCGAACAACAGAGGATGGTGTGGGTATGGAAGATTTAGATGCTTTACAACTAGAACTGGAAACTCTACTTTCATCGGTCGTAGTAAGACATCGAATGCTCCAGGATGAAATCGCAAGTTTATCTTCAGCAGAAGAACGTAGAGATAAAAGATCCAAGAGTGGAAAAGGTTTGTCTCTTCTCGATAGAAAAGTAAGAGAAGAAAAATTTAAGCCTAAAGAAATCAACACTAAAACACAATCATCTATATCAACAAAACTCATTAAACAAAAAACAGCTGGAAGTTTAGGAAACCAAGCAATTCCAACTATACATGATATCGGAAAGATTGAAGGATCTAAATCTGATGCACCCAAATTATTATTACCAAAGAATGATACACCTAATAAATTCTGGGCCTCTGTAGATCCGTATTGCACTGATATTATGCCTGATGATATTAAATTACTAGAAGAATTAATTGCCATGCACAGTGATCTAAGTGAATATAAAAAGATCCCACCATTGGGACGTCACTATAGTTTGTTATGGGCTCACAATGATTTGTTGCAAGAAGAAGATGCAGCTAACCCAAACAGGGAGAAGAAAAAAAGTCGTACGGACGTGTCTCTTTTGGTTCCTAAAGGAGATAAGAAAATGAACGGCATTGCTGGACCTTTAACCCAAAGACTAGTTTCTGCATTGCTAGAAGAAAATGTATACGTTGCAAATAATAATACAGATAACAAATTATTCAGAAATAATGATCCTCCAGTGTTAAGAGATTTAACAATTCAGAATTCAATGAATTTAGAAATAAGAATGCACAAAGAACTTATAGAACAGGGTATACTAGATTCGGATGGGCAGAAAAAAAATCAAGACGACGATGAAATACTCACAGAAATCAAAAGATGTCAACAAGAATTATCTGCTCTGTCTAATCATAATGTCACACAATTGAAGAGATTATTAAATCTTGCACAGGAGGAGAGTAAACGACAAGCACTTAAAAGAAGAATTACAGCAGCGGATAATGAAGTAATAGAAAATTACAAGAAGTTAATTCTTTCCAAACAAAGGAAAATACCATTAACAAAAAAAGAACAAGAAAAAGCTTGGATGTGTTTGCGTGAAAGAGAGAACTTATTGAATCAGCTTAATATGTTACCACAAAATAATCTTGATGCTCTGAGTTTTTCTAACAGTTCAGTTTAATTACATATGAACATGAATGTAATTATATTATAAAAAGACAGACTGTAATATTATGGCTTGTGATGTACACAATATACTCTTCATTAAATCTCAATATATTTTGTATATAACTCATATCTGTTTCATTAGAGATCAGTGCTATCAGTTTATATGTTATTTGAGTAAGAAAATGATCTAGTACATAAGACAACTATGCAGCACAATTTACTTTAACTATAAGTATGAAGCACATTGATTATGGTTAAATAACTTGTGTAAAATTGTGGGAATGATATACACAATCGATGTGACTGTGCAATGAAAAAAAAAATAGTGCACTTGTACATAGTGGGATGTAACTCTAAAAGTACCTAAGTTTTTATATGAATACAAAACAATGACTATATTAAGACATAGCAAATAAGTGTAAAAATGTACTAATGTGTAAACTATTTGTGCTATTTTCTTTATAAACAATAATGCATAAAGCAATAAGGACAAATACAATGCAAACAATTGTACTTTGTGTTAAAAGAATAGATTTTAGCAAACTTTACTTTCTAAATGTTTTTTTGTTTATCCAAGCTAAATTATATTGAAAGACATCAACACTGAACGATGTTAACTTTTATCCATTTTAATCCATGTAAATTGAATTGCCATAATGTCATTTCAATGGTCATTGAAATATAGTAATCGTAGCGAAGCGTAAACACGAGCACTCTAATGTATAATCTCATTCCGCGCCAATATTTTTTAGTAGATCAATCTATTAGGCAGAGTGCTCATATAGAGGATTACACGTTTGTAATATAATGGTATCTAGTATTTCAATGCAGACCAGTAAGTGTAGATTCTTAAAGAGGAAACTATGGCGAGTAATATCGCGAATGCTCTTCTTCCTCTTGAATTAATTTCGAAGTTGTGTGCACTTGGATATTGTGAATATTCCTTCGAACGACTGAACGTACACCTCAGTAGTATATATGTAACAACTTACTGGTTTATTTATTGTGCTTTCATCTGTTATTTTGAGTATCACAGGATATGGATTTCCTTCGATATTATTATAGGATGTATAATGTATAATTGTCATTTATTAATAACGGTGGTATCGATAATCAGTGGCATTTATTACAAGCAAGTACGGTCGGTATTCAATAACCCAAGCTACCAAACCCTTGAAAATATTCATTAGAAATAATTACTGTCAAGTATTAACAAAATATTATTAGTATTTCATATAAGACAACTATAATTAACGATTGATTTATTACTTTGTTGCTAGATATATAAACAATGCCTACAACAAGTTTCTATGATCAACGATACATTGGAAGGACTTCATATTCCAAGTGAATATAAACATTTACGTAAAAAAGTAATGCGTAATGTTATTAGATGGATATTATTTTCTATTGGTTTAAATGTAGCACAAGCACAGTGGTACTCGGGGGAAACTGGAGGAATGAAAATGTATTTAATACCATTTGTAGTAAATCATACTATACATGTTAATAATTTGGTCGACGTAGTATATGAAACCCACATTTGGTACGCATTGTTGTTTTTCTAATAATTTTGAAACAAATAATTCGGTGTATCGCTGCAGCTGTCATCGATCGGATTTTCAACCGATATAGAAAATGTCTAACAAGGGAACATTCCCAACCCGGAAATTCTGATTTTAATGAAACTTTGTGGGTAAGTAGAGTTCATCGAGTTGTTTAAGAAACAATTTTTTTTTCGGCGGAAATTCACTTTAAGAGGGTGAAATCACCCCTCAAAGTTTTGCGAATTTTTCGTTTTTTTGATATAACTATGTAACTGTGTACGCAGTCTGATAGATCTTGAAATATCATGCAAGTTTTACATTAAAAATTTTTTTCTATCTCTCACAGTTACATAGTTATATTAAAAAAACGAAAAATTCGCAATACTTTGAGGGATAATTACACCCCCTTAAAGTGAATTTCCGCCGAAAAAAAAAAATTGTTTCTTAAACAACTCGATGAGCCTACTTATCCACAAAGTTTCATTAAAATCAGAATTTCCGGGTTGGGAATGTTCCCTTGTAAGTTGATGTTTAAATGTGAAGCAAACTTTACTAAACTTTATCAGCTTAGTACAGTGTGTACTGTGAACACTACAGACAAATATTACTTATTTAATAGAATTGTATGTATGTATGTATGTGTGTTGTGTGTGCGTGCGTGCGTCGTACGTGCGTGTTGTGTGTTTTTGTATGCGTGCATATGTATATATACATATATTCATGTACAGGTACGTAGGATCAATTTTTGAAAAAATCAATGAATATATTTTATATCTCTCCACAAGCACAAACTGTGGTATACAAAAAATGTGGACAACAGTTGCTTCTAGAAGGTTTCAACATCGCAGTCTCATTGATACTGCTCAACATAAATACAGCTTGTTAACAGTAATGTAAATATATAATTATTTCATCTTTATAATTTTACCAGATATATACTTCATGTATAAAAAATATATTTTCAAAGGCATATACATCTGGAACTCTGTAATACATGTAAAAAATTACATAAGTTGTTTCAAATACCACTAACTGCAGGAATGGTTACTAATTTATTAGTTATAATAGGATTTATATATTATCAATACACAGATGTGATCATATTATACCAAAATCAACTATGGTTTATAACTATTCATTCTATTGGTACAATAACAATGTTAGTTTTCTTTGTGGGAAAGGTGATATTTCTAAATAATGACATAGAGAATTGCTGTAATAAGGTAACAATAGCTATAAAGATAAAATAACGTGGTACATCATAAAAACCTTGTTTTACAATAAAAGTTATGATTAAATTCATATCTTATATATTATAATTCAGGCACATGATACAGAATACATGCTTCATATTTTAAGTGATTGCACCTATGATCCAGAAAGACAAGAAGAGGTATGTTTCCAATGAACAGTTATACATTTAATCAAATACTATATGTATAGACAATATTGTTGTTACTTAAAATATCTTTTTATAGATTTCTCAATTCTCTTTACAAATTATACAAAATAAACTAAGATTATCCGCAATGGGTTTATTTTGTTTTGGTCATGGCTTCCTTTGCACGGTTAGTAACTGTAATGTGTTATTCTTTTCATATAATTTATAGATAACTATGTATTATGTATGATAATAAGATTTTTATATCGTTAAAATATAATTTCAGTCCTTTATTATTGTTACAAATTATGCTATTATTGGTATACAATTAAATATCTCCTGAAATTATTCATGGAAGATATTCTAGAATATCAATATGCTGACTTACCATCCTTTTCATCTACAACTTTAATGTTTTAACTGCAAAACTATATATTATCAACTTTTATGGGTATGTGTACTTTCTTCAGACTGTATACTTGAATCTGTATCCTCTGAATCTCTTTGCTTAAAATATATTTAAATAACTATTTAATTTCTACTTTACATCTGTTATTATCTGGTTCCTAATAAAGTCCTCTATAATTATAGTTGAATTTTATTTGTTGATTATGATGCTTGATAAGTTCAAAAATCAGTTTAAAAACTGTAAAATAAATATTTATTTACTATTTATTTCTATGTTACTACATGCAAATTTTATATCACAGCCAATTAACAGAACGGTATAATGTTGTATCTTAAAAATATAAATAGTTTAAGAATATAAGATTTATTTAAGATAAATATAACACTCAGTGGAATGAATACAATACCTATTTAGTTTCTATATAATTTATACCTCTTAATTTATATGAACGACCTTTCTGTATTAACCCTACTTACTTACCACTGAAAGGCTGTATTATATTATGAAAAACGTAAAATTATTTTATCGTGTCTTAACATTATTTCCCATAATGCTATTTTTTTCCGTATGTAAACTTTTACATCTTCAATCTCTATCAATAAATCGAAAACGGAGAGGTTTGTTAGGTACGTTCATCATATAAAGACTGGTCCCAATATCAGCATAATTGTATTCGATTCTAAACTCCTGAATCAACTATGAATAAATACCGAAAGTGGTCAGAAATGTAACTTGTGTTATTCTTAAAATGATCTTATAGTATCTTCATATTTACTTTCGCTGTAAGTAATGACATTTGTATTTCCGCCATGTGTCTTCCTAGACAAGATCGTACACCATGTCCAAAAGGTAGATAGTTATATTCTTGAAAATCATCATCCATTTGATCAGTTAGCCATCTTTCCGGTCGGAATTTTTCTGGGTCTTCGAAATTTTCTTCGCGTTGCGATGTTATTTGACTAGCCATTATCACAAAAGTCTGCATATTTGAAATAAATAAAACAGAAAATATCACTTCTGTAAAAATTACTTTTTTATCGATATAAAACAAATGCATTATATATTTCTATTTACCCCTTTTGGTACCGTATATCCGTGAAGAGATATCGTATTTGGTAATAATCTAGTGAGGTACGGAAAAGCAGGTCGTAACCTTTAATGAAAACGTAGATGCATCGTTAAATAACCGAAATCTTATATTCGTGAAAAATAATCAAATATCATGTACCTTAGACTTTCTTTTAGACAAGCTTTTAAATATGGCATGTTTTTCAAATTTTCTTCAGTTATTGAAGATTCTGCATTAGGGATTACAGAAACAATTTCTTCGTATAATATTTTCTGAACTCGAGGACTTTTTGCCAAAAAGTATAAAAGAAACGCTTGGCAATGCGTCATCTATAAAACAAAAGGCATAAAATTTAATCCAATTTATTTGAACGAATTATATGTTTACCGCTTGAACTCCTAAAATTGCCATATCCATTAGTAAAGTGGAAACATCGTCAGGATGAAGCCGCTGTTCTAACAGCAATTTTTCTAGGATTGGTGAACTTTCCTCTTGACTCAACAGCGATCGATTTCGAAACATATTTTGTACTTGGCGAATGTATTTACCTATTACTCTAAACGTTAAATAAAAGGAATAATTTAAGTTTCGCAATACCGATATTCGATAAATGACAAATTAACTACTACACGTAATAATATTTATTATGTCTAACCCGTCGATGATATCACACGCCGAAAAGAGTCGTTTCGAAAACGGAGTATCAAAAAAGCGCCATACTTGAAAACCGGTTTCGCAACGACTTAAATATTTATGCGCAGTTGTAAGTGCATCAATGAATATTGCTGGCTCTGATGTAGGATTTTGACCCGTTGCCTCAAGAAATCCAAGCTTCTTATCAAATATAAGCGTAAAAAAACATTCGGAACCCCAACGAGTAATATCTTCACTGAAATTAGGAGGAACCTAGTCGACAAAATACTCGTTCTAGTCATTAAATTTGAATACAAGTTTTATGTTTAAAGCTTCGATGTTCTTAATAAATCCCTCGTGATATTAAAGATGTGTACGTACTTCATCCTGTCTATTACGTATTTGGCGAATTCGATCTATGAAATCTTCGGAAACTAATTCGAGCTTCCTAAAGAATTTGGAATCTATTTTATTAAACGGTTTGTACACCTTCTCCTTTAATTCTAACCATTCCGAACCTTGCCTACAATAAAAAATGCTTTCTATCAAGTTCTTTTTACAGACGTAAATTTTATAAATTGAACTATTATTGAATAAAATACTAACATCGAAAAAGCACCTGCAAGGCGATATTTTCGATAATGTAGACGGTAATGTTCAAGAACGTCGATGCCACTGCGAATAGGTGTATCACCTTCTTGCTTAAAAATTTCTGCTATGTGTTCCGGCCTGGATCAATCCAGAAATAAGTTTCATTACGATTTTCTAGATCACATGGATCTTACCTATGAATCATCACGATATCGCCGGACAGTGGACCGTGAAGTCGTACGATACAACCGTATTTGTTAAAAAGGTATTTAATTGGTGTAACGTTGCGATTCCAATTTAATCGTCCTGAAAAATAATACAATCAAACATATATGAAGCTTTTATTACGATTCTACTTAGTTTAGCTGAAAAATAAAGTACAATGTTTAATTTGCAAATTGTACTAATGACATAATAATCTGCAACGAGTGGTCTTGGGAAAGTAATACGTTAACGATATAAAAAACCAAGTGATGTTGCACGTATCTTATAAAATCGAATATTTTCATCGAATCCCCAACACTCGAACTTTCGACGGATCGTACCCTGGCTGAATCTGTTGTTTAGCAGACTGGAAAACAGTTGCGTACCGAAGAGCGGCACGTATTTCCAATACTTTTCCCAGATCTTCATTATCGTGGGACCCGGTATCTGATCAAAAGGTAACGAAGCCCGATCCTCGGTGGCCGATGGCAACAGTTTGCTAGATATCTCAAACGTATCCTGTATCATTTCAGCGCTCGTTGATTCCATCAAAGGCAGCGTACCAGCCCGAGTTAAACTTTCATTAACGGCCGATGCCGCATGAGATTGAGCCATACGCGTCGCTAAAAAAATTTACACGAACTCGCATTTAACGTAAAAATTATTTGATTAATTACACTATAAAGTGATTTAAATAAAAATGGTGTAACTTACACAGAACATCGTTGCTATTCACATCTATACGTCTTTGATTTTCTACATTCGACAATGTCGGGAGCTTATTAATACCACGGCATATATTCCCATGAGTAACAAATGGATACAATCGGAAGAATAACCCAGAAGGTGATAATACTCGGCATATCATGATTAAATAACAATATTAATCTCTCGATACTCTTGTTAAGACGTCCGTTTCGTTGTCACTTTTAAAGAAATTACAAGGTATTCTTATATTTTTACAATAAAAGCAGATAGGATGATATTCGAAGTAAACATCATTGAAATTACATACCTGATATCTTACTTTTTCAAAATATATTTCAAGAAAGTTTAATAATATATATTATTTATGAGACATTAGAAATAAAACTAATAACGGTTGTCCTGGTAACTATCATAATCAACTTGCAAAACACAGCATGGTCAGACCGGAAACGAAAATATATATTATATCGCAGTGTATAAAACAATTATACGTATAACAAATTCTATACAATTTACGGGAAAGACCTAATAAATAACATCGTTCTCAAATATTTGAAATATATTAAAACGCCATCTACATACCGACGTATATGTGAAAAGTACCACAGACGAGGTATAAGGATAGACCTTATCATCTTATGGGACTTCGTGTCCCATGTACTGAAATACCGATCGTGCAAAAAAACAAACGTTTTTTTACGCCCTCTACGATATGGAGCGGTGAGTTTAGGAATCATATTCTTCGACCCAATAAACGAAGTTGGTAACATCAATAGCACAGACGAGGTATAAGGATAGACCTATCATCTTATGGGACTTCGTGTCCTATGTACTGAAATACCGATCGTGCAAAACAACAGACGTTTACTTACGCCCTCTACCATATGGAGCGGTGAATTTAGGAATCATATTCGACCCAATAATCGAAGTTCGTAACATCAATAGATCTGTTGCGATAAAAGACGAGAATCTCATCCTTCCTTGAAAATAATCCATACTTCGACACTTCAAATATTAATTTCTCATCATTGCGTAACGATATCAAAAAACGGACAACGGGACAGTATTCTGCATGCTTTTCTCTTTCAAATGAGCCATTAAACATTGAAATCGGCGGTGGTCACCATTTTGGCAAAAATTATGATGTATGCACATGATTCGAAAGAGAAAAATCTCTACTTTACAAATATGCAAGTCGCGTTTCGATAGGATAGCTGGTTGGAAAGATACAGCAGTTTAAAGCTTGAAAAAGACCCATACTCCGACACTTAAAAGCTTAATTTCTCATCATTGCTTAACGATATCGAAAAACGGACAACGGAACATTATTCTAGATGCTTTCTTCATTAAAATGAGCCATTAAACATTGAAATCGGCGGTGGTGACCATTTTGGCAAAAATCATGATGCATAGGTCAGGATTTTTGTCAAAAATCGATCCATCTCGAATTTGCCTGATCAAATACTCGTTCGAAAGAGGAAAGTCTCTTCTTTACGAATATGGAAGTCCCGTTTCGATAAGATGGGTAGTTCGAAAGATACAGCAGTTTTAAGCTTGAAAACGACCCATAGTCCGACACTTAAAAGATTGATTTCTCATCATTGCTTAACGATATCGAAAAACGGACAACGGGACAGTTTTCTGTATGCGTTTTTCTTGAAAATGGGCTATTAAACATTGAAATCGGCGAAAACCGATAAACCGATAAAAAACCATTCTAAACCGATATTGCCGCATGCGACACTAAAATGGTAATGGGACTACGTAGCCCCCCGACCGTGGGGCAAAAATTTACATTGCATGATAAGTCTATCCTATATCTCGTCTGTGTCAATAGATAGAAAAAGATCTGTTGCGGAGGACGAGAATCTCCTGCCCCCACTATGTGCTACGTCGCAACTCCAGCTTACGAGCGAGAAGAAGCGGCTATTCCCTACGTACAACTCTCCTAGCAAAAAAAAAAAAGCTATACATCAGGATTTTTGTCAAAAATCGATGCATCTCGAATTTGCCCGATCAAATGCTCGTTCGAAAGCGAAAAGTCTCTTCTTTGCGAATATGCAGGTCGCGTTTCGATAGGATGGCTGGTTGGAAAGATACAGCAGTTTGAAGCTTGAAAACGACCCATACTCCGACACTTAAAAGATTAATTTCTCATCATTGCTTAACAATATCGGAAAACGGACAACGGAACATTATTCTGCATGCTTTTATCTTTAAAATGGGCCATTAAACATTGAAATCGGCGGTGGTGTCCATTTTGGCCCAAAAAAATCAAAGGTTTTAGGACGACGGTAGGTCATAGTGGGGGTAGCGATTTGTCCCACGTCCCACGATTCTGGCATTACTGGCTGCAATGAACCTAACGCGAGAAACGATTTTCTTTTTTATTACATTTCGATTCTATCGATTGATTCGATTTGTAATTCATGTCAGTGAAAAATAATTAACAATCGTTATGTTTAGTTATAATTCCTACCGATACGGTAGCGCTGTTGCCTTTTTTCATTCTAAACCGATATTGTCACATGTGACACTAAAATGGTAATGGGGCTACGTAGCCCCAGAATCGTGGGACAAAAATTTACATTGCATGTCCGGCCTTGTTGTGGTTATATTCCACTATCATGAAACTTAGTTACCTGTGTTTACATGCTGATGAGGTAACAACTCGAAAAAAATCTATACCGTTTATCGATCGACCATAAATAATTCCATTGCATATTCATTTTTATTATAAATTACCTACGTAATAGAAGAGTAGATATACGACATATGCATTTTTCACACAAATATGGTTTTTACGCGCGTTAATACTTGATATGCATATATGCATTATGGATTCGTCTCTGTTGAACAAAAAGATCAATGGCATTATTGAAATTTCGCGGAAAAAAGGTAATCAAACACAAAGAAGGAAACGACCGTACTCGTCCGATTGCTTCAGGTAAACAAAAGGATTGACGCAAAGCGTAGCATTCCAAAGGGCAAGGCCATGACCAAGACGTCCCTCGAAAATGGAATCGAATATTCGCGGGAACATAAAGATAGAGCAAAAAAATTGAGAAACCTCCAGAAAACAGGTATTTATCGTATTCATTCCGAAACCGATAGTTTTATACTTCAACGTGCATAATAAAAATTTGAAACATTCGAGATTCGATAAACCTCGAGAGGATAAAAACGTGATCGTAGTTATCAAATGTTCGACACGCGCTGTCGTACCTGCCTTCATTTTTGCAAAACGCAACGAAATCAAGTATTTCGCGCCTGCGCGCATTTACCCGTTTCGCAGAAAGTTAATTGCGTTCTCGAAGTTACTCTCGAGAAGTATTTAGGAATCAGCGTGAGCGCACGATGATATTTTACGTCATAGATCTCGCGCGATAGATGACGCTCGAGACGTCACGCGACGCGTCGTCATCTATATAACGAAGCTTATATCATCGTACGACAACGGCGCTCTCGACCAATGCCGATCGTTTTCCACTCTACTTCGTTCGTCTTACCGTGACGCTTGCCCAATAACCTGATCGAACGATTGTTTCTTTCGCGAGGGTCAGCGAGAGAGAGAAAGAGACATCGGGAAGTCCGATCACGCACGTTTTTCTCACCTCGCGTGAGGCAACGCGTTGTGACAGTGCGGTGTACGTATTCGAGAGAATCAGCTGGGCCATCGCTTCTTCTTTCCTGCATCCACGAGTTTTAACATAGTCGCCGAAAATGAATTACTCCGACCTCACGTCAAACGTCGACAGCAGCAGGTTAGACTAACTGTTGTATTTTTTCTCTTCTCTCTTTATTTCATCATCTCATACCACGTCTCTCTTTCTCATTTTCTTCCTCTTTCACTTTCTTCCTCGTCGACCCTTTTCGAATAAGGTCGCCGAAAAGGGCTCGGAAACGTGCATTGACACGCTTTCTCGCGAGAGGAATGCTCGGTAAAAATCGTTGAAGCGACGAATTAGGCCAATTCATGGTCAAACGTCTGTGTAATCCTATTTCGTAGCGGTACGCGTGTGAGGCAAGCTCGTCGATACCGATGATGAGAAATCGTCTATCTCTGTCAAATGCATTGAATTAGTCATAGCGTGTATGACGAGAATAAGGCGTCTATTGCATCGCGTCGCCTACGCTCGCTAAAGCCAACTCGATGGCGCGACTCAAACTAGGCCAAATTTCGAGTTTTACGAGCTAAGAGGGATGAAAAAGAAATACACGTCGATTCTATGTCGCTGTACCACGCGAGAGAAAGAACGACGAGCTCCAATGATGTGGCTTCTTCGAAATGAGGCTACGCCACGTGAATTCGAATACCTTTCTGAACTACCGAAGACACGATGACTTCGAAGTTTATCGTTCTGGCAATAATTCAACCATATATAAACGCTTGAAAGCTAATGGCAAATCTTGTTCTATCTAAAATCTATAAAAATCTACCGGAGCACACGCAGTTTACATATTTTTAGGATGCATCGGGTCGCGATAATCTTATTTATACGTAGCACGATTCGTGGCGCCCAATGCAATATTTTTAAACGAAGAAATATCACCGTACACCAATAAAGATTCGCGATAGTAATGTGTACATTAAGATAAGAAAAAATTAGGAAGAGGATGTAATTCGTATAAAACGAACCAACACTTTTTATCTGATCATCGATGATCGCGATCTTCGAACTTATCTTTTGAAAAAATCAATCCACGATAAGTATTTCCAATGAACTTATATATCATTGTTTTGCATAAACGATACCTCATTTACCTTATCGCATGTTTTTATGTATACGCGAATATCGTTTAAATTCATTGTTACAAAGAAAGAAAGAAAGAAAAAAAAAAAAAAAAAAAATTAGGAAACGCGGCTCGAGGCAACAGTTGCGACATTAGGAAGCAATCCGTCGTTTAAATTTCACGTCCAAAGTTCATCCCAAGGACGTTATTCGTAGACTTCGTTATCTTTTTAAGCGAAGCCATGAATTTTGTTGTGTAACGTTTCGAAAATAAAGTTTGCGGTGTCCCCTGGCACACACGTGTAACAATTAAAGAAAGGACCGCACGTTAAAAGGTGAACTGCGCTAGAGATAGTTTCGTCGTTCGATGGCTGCAAACGGATGCGTTTTAAAATAAATGCGACTAGGTCGTTATATCGCCGTATTTGTTTCACTCGACCAGCTTTGATTTCTTTCTACGGAATTTTTATATAACCCTTCACGATTATGTAAAACGGTGCGCGAAATTGCGCGTAGAATTTTATGAAAATCTCGCAGACTCGTGGTGAACAAAAGATATAAACACGGCAAAGATTATTTATTCATCCTTTTTGTATGTAAATCAGATAACTCGTTAAACGTAACAACGAAAATTTTAACTCGTTAAAAACATCGAACTCAACGTTCGTTATACCTCCGTATAGATTCTAGTACAGCTCGAGACACAGCAGCGATGAAATTTAGTACGAGCGTTTCGAGTGTCATCAACTTCATATGAAAAATGATTAGCAAGCGTTAGGTAGCAATGGAATTCGCTTATTTTTAGAGCACACGCGCGTATCTATTACGTCGATCAATTAGAGATCTAAAAGTTTAACTCGAGAACTCGCAGCGATATCGGATTATCCAATATTATTGGATGATGTTACAGATCAACGGATTAGATTTTTTCTCGAGAGAACTTGTTCGCAATAAAGATCATACACGCGAGTCGATTTATAAGTGGCGTAGATAAAACATCGTACGACCGCGAAAGAAACAAAATCGCGCGCAAAGAAAAAAAAATCATCAACGTTACGACAGTTAGAGGAATTTCGACAGTTCTCGTACGATAGTCAGGCGACTGAGTTAACGGGAACGCAAATATTTTTTTCGCCAGTCATTCCTGGATGGGTTAAGAATTCAACGAAAAATGACGAAATAAGTGAACTTGGAGAACGATAAATGCGAACGACCGAGAAACGTTCTCGAACGTCGTTCAACGGCGGATGCGCGTAATGTTCCCTCCGCGGGAAACGAGCTACCCTGGAGCCCTTATTATGAAAACTAATCACGCTTTATTAAATCCGTATAGCAACGTATGCGTTACGTTTAACGCGTACCCGTACACCAATCTCGAGTAAAACGCGCGAAACGAGGAACTCTCGGCGTAGCTTTGTCCTTCACGTGGCACATTAAATGGTCACGTTGTGCGGTATTGGTTGAACAAAAAAGTATAGATAAGTATGTAAGCGTAGAAGATAGTAGGACGAGTTTAGATATCCACGATAAAGTTTAATTCGCGAGCCAACTGGATCACATACGGCGCGGAAGCGTCATCGCTACGCGTGCGATACGTTTTAACAGTGTGGACGTACGTAGAAAATGAACATCTTGTAATCGGATATTTCTACGCGATATAAAACCGAGATAGTAGATTGAGTTTTAGCATTAATATGAAACAGCGTGTGAATCATAATGATTCACCGTAAAAACCATGAGTCTTTTTTCTACGATAAAACCGTATTACCGGCAAATATTATAATATTTATCTAGCCGTTGACACGTTGAACATATA
Source organism: Ancistrocerus nigricornis (assembly GCA_916049575.1). Lineage (NCBI taxonomy): Eukaryota > Metazoa > Arthropoda > Insecta > Hymenoptera > Vespidae > Ancistrocerus > Ancistrocerus nigricornis. The sequence goes on along the minus strand of OU696664.1, from coordinate 33,751,364 downwards.
GAACTAACGGAATGTTTTAAACAATGTAGAAAAATAAAGAAAATGAAAATGACGGATAATAACCACGTCAGGAGACACAGTTTAACGACGCGGCCAAGTGAAAATTGTACTATTATTACCGCAATTATTTGCACAGTGCCCAATAGCCGAGTACCAGTGCACTCGAAAGAGTCGTACGATCGACTACCGCCTCGTGGCTTCCTTCAATACTCATTCCGGCTTTCTCGTATGACAATGCAACACGGAATCGGCGTTGTCATTCAAACGCCAAATTATTTCTTTAGATCGCTCCATTAAGCTGTTTCTAACGAGTGGCGCGAGCGTGAAAGACGGGATGGGGCTAAAGTCCTTTAATAAGCGGCAAGTGACATCTCTATGCAATATTTAATAAGAAAAGCGATTGGCGATGGTAGAGCGAGGTCAAAGTCGAAGTGTAAAGAAGGACAAATGGTTACTCGAACTTGCATAGAACGTAATTCGTAGTAGCCAGCTTGCCGGTAACTTTTCCAATGTATTTGTGCGTTTCTATATGTGTACGGTAAAAATCGGAACTACGATAATGTGCACATTCACCGATACGTGTATAGGTACTCTTAACTCTCCATTCAGCGAATGTATATTGTGTGTACATTGAGTGCGCATTTCCCCCTATAAATTTGGAAAAAGTACATTGTATGGAAAATAAATAATTATATGACAACCTAGACGCAATCTAAAACAAAGTTTAGATTATATTATACATCTAATTTTGTTTTTACACGATAGATACGTTCCCAAGAATGCGTGTAAAAAAATATATTGCATTATTGGAAAAATAGATTTTTTTTTTACCATTTAATGACTTAAGTTACGTCCAAGTTACGTCATATAATTATTCATATTCGTTTATAGAGGGAAATGTGCATTGAATGTACACGCAATGTACATTCGCGAAACGAAGAATTAAGAGTACCTATACATGTACCGGTAAATTTGCACATTATCGCGACTTCGGACTTGCACCGTAACATGCACATACTATAGTCACACTCGTAGTCTCTACCATATCGATTCATTATGGAAAATAAACAAGTATATATGTGTGTAGGTGCCGAGGCTACGGCCGATGACGTTGGCCTATTCGAAGTCGTCCGAGAGACGCCGGTCAAAGGTGCCTCCGGAACACGCAACCTATGCTATATCGCGCATACCTAGTCTCCCCTTTCGATCGAAGACCCGCGAATCGTGCGCAATACGTACGGAAACGTTGGAAAAAGTCTTGCAGATTCATTAACATACGATATTCGTTGCTTACGTTCGATTCAATCGTAAGCTGGACGGAGAGGAACGGGCAACAATTTATACGTCTCTCGATGAATATGTATCCACCGAGTATATAAAAAGGAGAGGGAAGGGGGGGAGAGGCTGGGGGTAGAGGGCGGTCGATTTAAATATTACATACAAATGTATCAGTCACGTATACGCACGTGTTCTTTTTGCGTACTCTCCGTGGAATGTGACGGAAAGTGGTGGTGCCGATACTCTCCCCCTAACCGACTTCTTCGTCTCTCCACTTTTGTCTTCCTCAAAAATCGACTCGCGTTAGTCCGAAACTGTCGATCCTCATTTGTCGTGTTGTAACAGAGAAATCGGTGTGCGGTCAAAACGTTAACATGTTGCGTACGGGGTATGTAACGTTTCATATCATAATCCTACGTACGCTGTTCGATTATACGTGTAATACGCGTGTATCGTCAAAAAGTTATTTATATATTTATTTATGTCAAACAGCCTTTGAGTACAATTGAAAAGTTCAACGATAAGACATGCGAACTCGGTACATCTATTTTACAGGGTGAACCATGTATCGTGATCAGTAGAGATTACTCTGTTATCGGCAATTCGGACGAAAATATTTGTAGCAGCTTTTGCATGGTTTCAAGAAAGTTTTAACATGATTTGTAAACGTCGATTCGTCCGAAAAGAGTAGTTTATCGAAAAATGAAGCTCTTTGCGATACAAAATTTATAAATTTTTTCTCGATATTAGTTAATATACAATTTATAAAATTGACTCTTTACGGAAACTTGTGATTTTACGAATAAATCAATCGATGGGTGACACCTATTGCCAGAAGCAGAAATCCTCGAGATAATCGAGTATTAGGGTCTTATGTACGGGAATGTGGTACAGTGCATCATTTCTCCTCAAGATTCTTCCAGATACCGAAACGTTGATTAAAGCTAGGAGATCAGGACAATTAAAATTATTGTTTATAATATCATAGAAGAAAATATCGTGAATAGTTCTTCTAGAAAGAGATAAATAAACGTGATTTGTTCGAGACATGGGACAGTTCATTTTTCCTTAGATAAAACGAAGGAATTTAGGTTGTACTTTCTAGATTTTTGATATTTGAGTTTTAGTGTAAGGGTTCCAAACCGTAGACGCATACATATTGGTACCACCAAAGTATTGTATAAATAAAGCAAGGTGCATTATATATCTTTTATTATATATATATATATATTTTTTTTTTTATTTGCGAAGATTTCCCTTTCTAACGACAATACCAGCATCGAGTGACTAGCAACAGTGATCGAGAACGGAAAATTTTAAGGACTCTTCAGAAATGTATTTTAAAATATACCCGATATCTTTCCAGTTGGTGTATTTTCTCCCTCTCGACGACGCCTCTCTTTCTCTTTTTTTAATTGAATAACGTGCGATGGATTGTTCTTATCGCGGGAGCATTACGCGATCATTCAATTTTCACCGCTCTATCACGTGCTTTCCGCGCGGACTCTCGTACTTTAACCTAACGCCACAGTTCGTTACTCTCGTCGAAATAGAGACTGAACAAATAAGAGGAAAAAGAAAGAAAAAAAAAAAACATAATAAATTTGTCTGTGTTCCAGGACGAGTCTGCGGAGAATCGCACGGCACGATGAGCCGGAATTCAGTTGTGCGAGTATTCTCAACAGCATGGAGAGATTCGTGAAGACCGTAAGCGAGATGGAAGAGACCATCTTGATCCCCAGGAGACTCTTGGATCTGGCAGTCGGTGATGCCGGTGATACGATTCGTTTGAAGGCCGGCAATAACGTCAAAGAAACGTTGGCCAACACGGACTTGTATCGTTTGTACAATATCGTCAATCAGATGAAAGTCGAGCTACTCTGGTCGAAGGAGGATCGCGGAGAGTCTCGGGAGGACGACGACGTCGTTACGGACAAGTCTCTATCGGTTTATCAAGCCACAACCGACAACGGCACCAGATTGGGACACGCTCGTTGTCCAAGTACGACGTCTATGCAAAGCATACAAAGCGCATCCTCCATCGCATCCTCTTTATCTTCCGATTCTGAATCGGAAACCGGTGTTGAGAATGATTCCGGCATGGAGAACGAGGAGTGCATCGATCTAGCCAATTCCATCGCTGAGAACTTCAGGCATCATCTTCGTGGCCTCCACCGTAGTATCAACAGGATGACCGAGGTCGCTCAGTATCTCACGTTGCGGTATCAAGTCGATGTAGACGGTCAAATCTGATTTGGTAGCTGCACGACTATCCGATACGTTTAACGACCATTAAATCACGTCATGTCGTTAACAAAAGCTACGAGCGAGTTTAACTCCTTTACCACTCTTCGTCGACGGGCACGAACGCCTTATTCCGATATATCTTCATCGACTTTTACGATTGATCAACTTCTTCGTGGACGCGTGCTAGTCTCGCACTTGGCTCGAGGAAAATTAAAAGAATGTCAAATTTGCAAAGGTTCAAACATTTTTCGCGACGTAAGTAGTTACGTTCTTATCTTGGCGATTTTATATACGCATATGAAACTTTAAAAGTGCGTGAAAATTAAAGTCTCGAGCTTTTCTTTTTCTTTGTCGTATGTTCGTCGATTTTTATCAAATTAATGTGTGGCATAATGGGCTGCGAAGAAAACGATGTTCGAAAGGTATGTAATTAATGTCGATTGGCTCTTTTGCACAAGATGTATCGTAAAATATCAGAGTTACGTACGTATATATATATATATATATATATATATACATATATATTTTATTTTATAAATGGTCGTTACTAGCGTGAAATTAATATTGTTTATCTTTTCGTTGCAATGAGAACATTTATCGATACGTATCATACAAGTTGTTCTTCAATATTTCAAAAAAGAAACTATTCGAGTACTGTCAGTTGTTTATAAATTGCGGAAGTTCTCATTCGTATGGACTCGTTCGTGAGATGTTTAATATCGTTAAAAAGAAACAGTTGTAATGTGAAAAAAATGAATTCGTTTTTTAGCACGTTTCACAAAATGTCGTATCTCGATGAGAAAATGTTTATGAACTGCTAAAAAGGGGATGCAAGATTACTACAATAAAATTATCACACGCATCGTGATTTACTCGCATCAAGGTTACGTACGAGCTTAACGAACATTCCACGATACCGAAAGATATTTGCAAAATCGGCAGACGTCATTTTAGGGCGAACGAAATTACGTTTAGTAGAGCGAGTGATGTATATCTTAAAAGTGAACAATTTTAATTCCGTATGAATAAAATAACGAAGAACACATAATAGGTTTTTTTCTTCAATTTAACTACATGCGTGTATGTGATAAAACGACAAAGTATAAAATTAAATTTTATGCGAGGGAAAACTACATTTTTTCTTTATATAACTTTCGTACAAAGTACGATGCTGCATTATGGCGACGTTATCGTATCATCGACAGCGGAGACAAACACGTTACTTTTAAGTAGAAGTACGATGATAGAAATGAAATGCGTATTGTATAAGGCATCTCACTTCTGTTATTTGTTAATATAACCAGCAACACCGATGGAATCTATTGTAATAACATGACATGTCAAATCGTGTGATCTGTATCGATCGTAAACAGAAATATCAATCAAAATTACGAGAGCGGTCATATATAAATCTATTTATGCAAAGATAAAAAGAAAGAAGCAACTGAAGTTTGGCGCTTTATTATTTTTTAGTTCAAACACAACTTCGTTATTTATACTTATTGATGTATTGTAAATAGCTATGGCTTTACTGTTATTTATTTTCATAGTGCTATTAGCTGTAATAAAGGCTTGTATACCTAATTTGTATTCACTGAAAAAAAAATTGATGAAAGTTTCATTTGTATGCTTACAATACATGCCTATATTTATTTTCGCTGCCCCTATTTATTGTATTTTGCTATGTATTTCTTTTATCAACTACGCGATGTTAGTTACGTAGTTTGATTATTGGCAACGATACGAAACCGCTTCAAATTATATGCATATTTATTTAGATAGATATCACGAAACGAAGGATCGATTAGATTAAAGGAAAATCGTATCAGTCATGATTATAAAATCGCACTTCACCCAATAAACGCTTGTTGCCAATTTTTGTTTACTATGTCTAATCCATGAGCGATGTTTCGATAAAAAAGAAATTATGTGCAGTTGTGTACTCATCGAAATTGTCAATCGAGGATACGATAGTATTATCGGTAAGAAAAATTATTTTTTAGACGCGTCGTGCATTTGTAAAATTCTTTGATTTATTTCGAAATAAAAGATTTTTATTATCTAGAAAGAAGTACCGAAGACAAACAATCTTTTATGCAACGCTGCGACACGCATTTGAAAGAAATACATGTAAATTGATGTTTTTATATACATGGTCTTTGTTTTCAGCTGAAAAACAAGAATTTTATAGTTAAAAAAAAGTTACCTGAGCAACTCTTCCTATCGTGCATTTGCCATACCTATTTTAAAATCAAGGAAACTACAATCTTGAAGTTTTAACCATCGGTACGATGCGTAACACGTCCAAAATAATATTACTGTAAAATAACGCAGATAATAACTCCCATTGACTTAAATGCATCATTCTAAATACGTTTCGTATTGTAAATAATAAAGATAAATTCATTAGACACCTCCTTCATCATTTTGTATGTATAAACACGTAAAACTATATTGCTCATTGCGCAGAGAGGAATTATTTTGTATATAGGTATATACGTGTAAGTACTTACGTACGTTTGAAGAGGCTGAAGGAGCGCGCCATATCTAAGGATACATCGTACCACGAGATGTCACCACCAATTTAAACTACCTATACCGAGTGCAAAAATATATCGTAAAAAAGTTTTATTATAATTAAAGTTATGTATTTGTTTTACAGGCATCGTAACTAATTTTGACGAAATTTGAAGATTGTTAAATCAATGATATATTCGATACTAACAATTTTTTTTTCTAAAAATTAACTTCATAGGTGTTTAAAATAAAAATAATTACTCAAGTTTTCTCATTTATTGTGATAATAATGACTGTCAAGGACATTTGAAAATTATAGCTGCAATGTTTTCCATATTTGGACCTTACGTAAAAAACAAAGTGTTTTTTGGTACTTTTATAAAAATAAATATAAAAAAATTAAAGTAAATAGAAACAATTAGAACAAAATAATGCAAATTCAGTTAAAGCGAACAATGCAAAAAATAAATATATAATTCTAATTTATTAAATAGGTTAGATATGGTCGGAGAATGAATAAGATATATATATTTATATATGTATGAAACAATTCATTAATTTTTATTAGTCGCGGTGGGAGTCAAAGAAAATTATCTTCTGTGCAACAATATATAAGTTCAAACAGATATTTCATACTATGTAAACAAACTATTACTGTTGCATTATTTATGAAATCCTACCACCCAACGCAAAAAGCATATACATTGAATTATAATAATTCTGAACGTTAAGATATCAAGTATAATAATTATGATATAATCAAAGAAATAATAAAAGATATAGTTAAAGTAACATATCCCATGGCAAAGATTTAGTAATTCATTGAGCCTATATGATATGGTTTTCTTAAGTTAAGGCTTTATTAAAAAAATATTTATTATCCTAATTATGAATATTTATAATATTATGTATTTAATAATCTTAAACTAATATCACAATAGCTCGAGACAGTCAAGATTTCCAGTGTTTGTGCATGTGATCTTAATCTATGCTTAATCTATGCAACTGTCTTGGTAATTTATTATAAAGATAATTTAATTTATTTTAGAATTACATAATATTTTTGAATTTTGTGGTATTTAACTCCAAAGCATATTTATTTGCATGGGTAAAAAAATGCATGATCAGTGATTTGCAATGCAGTAAGAAATATACAAACTGCATATAGAGGTAACACTTTCATAACATATAATATACAATTATTTTGTAGTATGTAATTCTTTTAAAATTAATCCTAGCTCACAATTTTTGTACACTTTTACATAATATTTCATGTTTTAAATATAATCATTGCCAGTAATTAATTCTAAATAAATGATGACTTACATTTGTTCTAATTGATATTCATCTTAGAATAAGTAGCACAGGTATCTTCAAAGTAAGTGTTAGGATTTATAAAGGCACTGCCTCATTTAATATAATTTACATAATTCTAAGTATACGAATCGCTTTACTGTAATTAGAAATAGTTAATGACTGAATAATTCAGTGAACTAAATTAGGTCTTAGTGCCTCCACAAGTTTGAGTACAGAAGACATAACCTCCAGCTGACTAACATAATCTTATCCTATTTATTTCTTTTATACAGAACTTATTTGGTAAATAAATGTTGTCTTCTGCTCTCAGACTTCCAAGATTATTAATTAAATATTTCTGCCTAAGTGTAATCTTAGTACATAAGTTACTCCAATGAATATTTTTCTAATCATTGTGTAGATTTTTTTAAAAACTTTAGGATTTGTCAATATACATAGAAATTATGATTTATAGAAATCTATTTGGTAAGACTACCATGCTCAAAATTCTGTATTTCTGTCAATCTTAATGATATTTTTGCAAAATATTAATAAAAGCCTGTTGTGTTTTCAATTACAAAATGTAACAATCTATGTTTATATTAAATTCGATTCAAGTTATAACCATGTTACTTTTTGCAATTTCAATATTAAATTAAGTAATATAGTATGCATGCATTGAAAAACTAAACTTGCATAGATTCAAATATGATCATTAATGGTTTTACAGAGGTACTTCTGTGGATCCAATAGGTAATATACATGTAACATTTCTTAGCAACCTGTATAAAAGAAATAATTTTTGTAAAAATAAAGCTCTATAATCTTCATGAAAGAATGATTTTCTCATTAGCCAAAATAAACGATATGTATGTAGTAATAACTAACATTGAAATTTTTTTTCTATTTGTTATTTTTTGCTGTAATATAATTCATATGTAATATTAGACAAACATTGTAGGAAAAGTATTTCTAAACTTTGTTATAATGAAACCATTTTGCTATTACATTTGTTCTTGAAATAAGCAATTCAAGCTATATGAAAACATAATCACTAACACTTTAAAAATCTTTAACCATCTTTTTTCAATTGATTCAAATGTCAGTACATAATATAAATCTAATAAGAGTATTACAGGGCGGATTACAGTGCTTTCACTTGGCTTCAATTTGTTTTTGTAGTCTTTCTACACTTGCACTTAAACGTTAAAAAATACCTTTATTTCTCTGCTTCATAATTATGGAAGTACATTGTTGCAGGAGTATTAAACTCATATTGCTGTTTATAGGTTCAAGTGTACACTTTTGAATATGAACTTCCTGAAATTCTCAGGTTATAAATCTGGCATTGATTTATATATTTTTTACCTAGTGTTATCACATAGATACACTGTTCATCATTGAAATGTGAATTTTTTAAGTGGCATATTAAATTACCAAGTTTTTCTTTCTGTATAATTAAAAATTGATTAGAACTTTAATAGATATCTTATATTACTAGCATAAAGAGGCTGTTAAGGTCATTCTAAAAGAAAAGCACGTGCACGCGCGGTCATTTTCCTCACTCGCCCCCTGCTACTTATGCTGATTCCAGGTTCTGCTGGTATACTTTCATCACTTTCTTCAGCATAATAGCGCCGTTGAATTTTGCGTCTATTTCTCACTGGTGCTGTACTACTCTCATCACTTTCTTCGTTATAACGAGCACGTTTCCCACTTCTTCTAGAATTTGATAATATATCTCGATGATCGGATTCTCTACATGTTCGCGATTTTCTTCTGGATGTGGAAGGTTCTACAACTTCATCTGTATCATCACTATCTGAATCTTCATTATTAGTACCATGATTAGATTGTTTTTCTTCTTCTTCTTCTTCTTCTTCTTCTTCTTCTTCCTCTTCATCTTCATCAGAATGACTTTCAAAAATAGTAATTCTTCTGTTGTTGGCTAAATGCCTCGCCGGCGGTACATGCGGCAACTTTCGTGATCTTGTATTACTTCTATGAATTACTTCTTCTTCGCTTTCTTCGTCGGAAGACTCTGAAATAACTTGTTCCTGCTCCTCTCCATCGTCTTCAGCATCATCATCAGGAACAACAAATTGTTTAGAGTTTGATTTCACTTGTTTATTATTTTTACCGTTTTTACTTCGGTTTTTCCGAGTCTGCTTACCGCGACCACTAGGGGTATAAACCTCCCCAGAATCTGAACTGTCACTGGTTACAGCTTTCCTTGCTCTAGTTCGTCGAACAGGAGCACTGTGACTGCTATCACTTTCCGTTGATGCTTCAGATTTACTTAATTCACTATCACTCTTTTTAACTTTCCTCTGCACTATAGGTCTTGTGATTCTCAACTTCAACATAGAGCGTGTTGAACTACCTGTCTGTTTTTGAACACCATTGGTCATTCGCGATGGACCTTTAACAAAATTTATTAAAATTAAATAACTGTGAATAAAAAGTATTACATAAAAAATATAAAATGAATAATTCATATTACTTGCTACCAGACAAACTATATTAAATTGACTTTTCTGAAAATATTGGAAAAACGTTGTAGACAAAATTTGTGTTAGAATGTCTTTGAGAAGCAGTATTTGTTATAAAATTATATATGTATTTATATATATGTACCTGGTTCATAAAGATTAGCAGATTTTTTTTTCTGGTCCAGAACCGTTTCTTCATCTTCTGTATTTATATCTTCATCTTCGCTACAACTAAATTTTCCCTTGGATGGTCCTATTGATTAATAAAAATTAGTTAATATACATATGAATACATAACAATCTCTATATTATTTTATGTAGATTGTAGAATAATATTAAGGAATGAGTATAGTAATATATAACTCAAGAAATTACCAGTGCCATTTGTTAAACGTGGACTTCGTTTTTGTCCTTTTGCTTTTACATTTGTTTTTACATTATTATTACGTCTTCTCGCAGACTTCCAATTAGAAATAATTTTCCGCATATGTTCTTCAAACATAGCTGATAACCTTATTGTCATAGAATATATCTAGAAATAATAATAATATGAAATTAAAAAATGTTCTGAACATCACAAGAATTTGATTGTATATACCCTGTAATTAGAAAATGAATTTCATTTCCACTTACCCTTGAACGTTTATTAGTATTATAATTTCTACTATTTGTAAATATTAACTTCATATCTTTAGCAAACTCTAAAGGTGTTTCATAATTGCCCCCTAGCAAGTCTTCTTTTACTGTGCGCAAATCCATTGGTGTGTCTATTATTTGATGATAATCTGGATGTTCCAATCTGTCAACTGGTTCTCTATAAAATACAAAACTGTTATTGAAGTACTATATATATATATATATATATATATATATATATATAATAGTTATTAAAACAAAAAGTCTTTACAAACAAATGGCACTACTATTATTATCAAGATAATTCTAACATAATAATATTATATGTAATTTAGCAGAAATGTATCACATACCTAAAAGGAATTGAATCTTCGCATTGCCATAAAGTATCTAATAATTGTCTACATGCCACTTTCCAATCTTGTGATATTTCTTGCGATCGAAGGTTTCTATTAGAGGTTGATCTTTGTGTACTTGTTGAAGGTTTATCTTTTGCACCAACATCCGCATCAGATTCCGAAGAGCAATATGTGTCAACTAATTGATGATATACTGCAGGTACATCTAACTCTGTAGTTTCTCTATGTAATAAAGTTTAAGTATTTAGTAATATATTCTAAAAATTATTGATGGTACATCATTAAATTCTTTAAAAAATCACAAATTTATTACTTACTTTATTATGCGTAAACATAAATCTGTGATTATTCTTGCACACTTTACTATTCCACTGTGAGGTTCATTAAATATCTCAGCATTTGATGCTAAATATCTAATATCAAACTGAGCGGATGTAATCCTCCGATAAAAATGATTTTCAAAACGAGCTTTTATAGTTGACAAATCAATGGGATATTGCACCACAAATGCGTAACCAGGGTAAGCATTGAGATCTACTGGTGCCATAAAAGGCTCTGCAATCGCAAGACTCATTACTTGGTCAAGACCTCTTATAATTCTACGGCATGTTGCATCTCTATCCCCCATTGGCCATTCTTCTGAAGTAGGCTGATATAATATAGCTTGTATCTCCTCTGGAAGTACAGGAACTGCTCCTCCAATTTCAGCAGGTAATCCTTAGATGATAAATTAACAAATTAGAAATTGTAGTTGATAGAAAATTTTACAAGATAATAAACTCACTATCTCCATCAATTGGTTCAAGATCCCATGGACTCATTCGTTCATATTCTCCGTTATCCCATCGTACGCGGAAACACATGAAAAAAGATTCTGGAAAATCTTCATCTAACGGTTCCATGGATTGTATTTGTCCCATCCACCATCCATCATCGATCATACAACGAAATCTATCACCTTCCGACCAACTACGAGCTAATGCTATTTCGAATGTTTGACGCAAAACTAAGAAGTCCAACACATCTGGCATATCATGGTACTTTATTGTAAAATTTTCCCCAGTGAAACGACCTTCTTCATCCATTAATGCAAGTTTTAAGCAGCATAGTCTGGGTGGACGAATTATATACTTTATTCCTACTACTTTCACGAATTCTTGAGCCTGCAATGTTTTAATAAATTATATCAAAATCATACTCCATAATACATTACTTAAATATATGATGCTTACCCTTATGCGCATTTTAGCCCATGGTTCACAATTTGGGCCAAGATCATAAACTTTCTTATTTCTAACTGCATCTAAATAAAATTGATGACCTTGACGGAAATATACAATTTCATCACCCATTTGTGGATAATATGGAGCTTTGCGTGGTACAACTTCGGTAAGCCATTCTGGAGGTCGAAGAACATCAGGAATTTCAGAAATATCTTCACTATAGGAATTTCCTTTCTGATGAAAAAATTGATAAATGGATTAAAAACAACGTAATGAATATATAATGTGTATTAACACAAAATATTGAAGTAAAAAATTCACCTTTGCTTTACGACCTCTATTGGGCCTTCTATCGGTATCACTTTGTGGCGTAAGAGACCTTTTCTTAACAGGCTTACGTTTACTACGTTTTGGTGGTTCTAGATTTAAACCGTGATCTGCTATCCAATCTGAATATTGTGTACTACATTCGGAAGTAGAACTATCAGAACATAAATCTTCCTCATTTGCTGTGGAATCATTGCTATTACTACTTGCTGAACTTCCCGTAGTTCCTCCATTTTCAGGATTCTATAGATAAAGAAACATTTAATAAATAATAACGAGACTGTAAAGATAATCATAACAAATGTATAATGATATTACTACTTCAAATACCTCAAATTCTTCATCTTCTTGTTCTTCATCGCGTGTTGCTCTAGTTCTATAACCGTGTCTAGTACCTCTATTGCGCTTCCGATTTGCTACTTTGTTTCCTATACTATCTTGAACAGCTGCAGCGTTCAATGCAGGTTGCGGTCTACTTCGCATTTCTCTTCTCCAGTTCTCTAATTCCATATCTGCCATTGCACGGCTAAAAATATCAAAAAGATCGTTTAAATTTGTTTATATAAAAATGTGCTTTATACATTGCTCGTCGTAAAAAGAATAGTTAATATTTATATAAACGTACAGCGCATAAAACTGTGTTTCCCTAATAGCTTGTTTCATAGGTCGAGCAAGAATAGGTTTATTCCAAGGCGTTGTGTTATCTCTCTGCCAATTACCACTGCTTTGCCTAACTCCTTCAACATCACCAGCTCTTCTTAGACCTGGTCTACTACCACGAGGGCTAGCAATTTGACGAATTGGTTGTTCTCCTGGATTGTCTTCTCTATCATTTACTAAATCTCCGTCTGCATCAATATTTTGCCTTTGGGCAAGAGCTTCAATTAATCTATCAATATTAGATCTTGGTTCTTGCACAGGAAGACCTTCTATAACTTCTTGCATTCCTATTATAAACCAAAAAATGAAGCTTAGTTAGTTTAATTTATTCTATTCAATCTGATTAAAGAAATAAATGAAACCACAATTACTTTACCTCCAGCACCTACTGCTATATTGGGTACCAATTGCTCCCCTCGACAATTTTCTCTTCCTGGAACTAATCTTTGTAATGCTGGTGGATATGGGTTACCATCAACATCGACAAGGAACGGTGGCGGCATTAAATGGGGCGCTGTTTGTGTTTGTTCATCCAAAACATAATTATTTGCATCCCTAATTAATGGCCTATAGTCTGTGTGAAAGAATAGTTCTTTTGGAACCTATAATTATATAATTTTGTTATATATTGTTAATCAGAACTTTAGAGATATTACAAAAAACAAACTTACTATTTTCAATTTCTCAACACCGGACCCAAATCCATACATTAGAAGATGACCATGAGAATCTGTTGCAGCAATCATTGTGCCATCGGGAGACCACTTAGCATCAAAAACAGCACCATTTCCTTGCCCCTCAATAAAATTTTGAAAACAAGCTACCGGTTCTGTATTCAAAACATCCCATATAATAAGCTGACCATCGTGACCGGCACTTAGTATAACACGAGGATCTATCGGGTGGGACTCCAGAACAAACACCTCATCTTTATGACGACGAAGGACTTTTATTAATTCTCCCGATTTTGAATTCCATACTTTCAACGAACTATCATTTACAGCTGTAATTACCCATTCATCACTTACGTCCCAACAAACCATAGTTACTTTAGCCTTCTTATTTGTGTCATCATCTGTTTCTGGTTCTCTAAAAAGTTAAATATTTATAGTAAAAAGAAACATACATAAATATAGACCATATTAACTATAATGTTATTATAATCAACTAACCCAGGAAGTCGCGTGGTCATAAGAAGACGTTTATGCACCCATTGTTGCTTTTCAAAATGCCATACATTTGCAGTACCATCTTTAGATCCAGATATAAATCTTAAACCCCCATGAGCCCATTGAATACTATCAACTGTATCAGAATGTGCTTCAACTTCTAAAACTCTGCGCGGTCCTTCATCTCCCAACATTGCGTAAACTCTCACATGATGATCAGCAGAACCAGCTGCCATAAAAGCTCCACCAGGACTGAATGATGCACATATCATTTGTGCTTGACCAGGCCTCATTTTTTCATGATATTGAATTGGTTTAGTTCTAAAATAAGTATATCATTTAATAGCTAGTAAGAGGTAATAATAAAAATAAATCCAGTAATGAAGTTAACTTCAATACGAAGAACATATCATAACATAATTCATAGCTTACTGAAACACTGCTCTCTCTTTTGGCTTTTTTGTGTGGGACCAAAATGCAACTGAACCGTCCGTACTTGTAGATACCATGTAATATACACCATTACAAGAAATTGGACAAAAGTTAATAGATGTTATCATACCAGAGTGTCCAGATAAAACAGCCACCTTCGGAAATTAATAAAAATTTAAATGAAATTAATATTCTACATAGAACTAATGTAACTTTTCTACAATGTAAATATCATATATTACATACAGGAGACATAGTTTGAAAACACCAGACTCTGAGAATACGATCCAAGCTTCCAGCTGCTAATAATGTGTTATCAAAGTTTATTGCTATGTCCATAATCTCAGCCGAAGCACCTCGAAATGTAGCTAATAATCGACCATCTATAGAACTCCATACTTTAACAAGTAAGTCATCTGCACCGGTTACTATATACTTTCCCGTTCGATCATATAAAACACAGTAAACTGCCGATAAGTGTCCTAACGTATGTCGGTAAAGTTGCATTTTACTATAAAATTTGGTTGGTATTGCTTCTCGACGACTCATAGGACCAGAATTTTCTCTTCCCTGAAGAACACGCACTGGTACGAAAATAACAAACATATTTATATAGGGTATATATGTGAAATATATTGATTAAACCCTTATTGCTTACCTATATTAGTCACTGATAAATTATAAGGGAGATCCATAAAAGGTTTTCCTCCTAATCTTCCAGAGCAAGCAACAATACCATATGAATGATGGGATAGATCTATAATAGAAATTTTTATTTTAATATCCTTGTATTTATTCTTATATTCAGATGTTGTAATATAAAATTAATTAACCTATTGCCATACCTTCGTGCGTACGCAATAAAGATTGCCTGCCAGCCCCAAGTAATGACAGAACCCCCGGAATACATGGTGGTACCTCTTTTTCTAAGACAGGACCAATTCTTGCACATATTTGCAACAGGTACTGCGGTCCTACGTGAGGATATTTCTTTTCCTGTAGTATAATTATGAATAAATCTTTTCACAGTTTAAAAATGATTGTATTCATTAAATAAAAGAAAAAAAAGGTGATATCTAACAAAGATATAATATAATGTTTTGCATTATGAGTTACTAAAACAAGGAGAAAATAACAATTTGTTTGATGTAAAATTTTTACATAGCACTCTAGTTGATTTTAATAAAAATAATATTTACAAATGAATAGATAGCTATATTATAGGTATCTCTTTTATAAAAAATAAGAAATAACTCATAAATATATGTGCAAATGGTAGTTCCCGCCAATATTTAAAAGAAATTGTAAAGTAGTGCCTGCTTCTAACCAATGAGCGCTCGAAAGACGCGAGTCATCCAATCTTGGCGTAGTACTCGGCTCGCACGAGATCAAGTTCTATAAATAAGCCGTAGGCACGTATATTCATTGATCAGCTCACACAAGATGGCTCAAAGCGAGCGACCATTGGCACGGGAAACGAAGTAGTGGGGAGAGCCTTCCGCAATGGCGACGGTAATTCCAGAAGAATGGCCGAGGAGTGGGATAGAAAAGGGGGTAGCGCCCCACCGAAAGGGGTGCACGGTACTTCGGTATTATTTCGGCAAACGATTTCACGATACAGCTAAGCGAGATAGATAACAACGCGTTTACTTGTAACCTATCCTTTTCAACCGATCTGACGAACCGATCTAACTCTAAAAGGAAGTCGAGCTCGCACGCTCTACCGATGCACGCGAAATAGATGCACTTACCAATTCTTCGAAAGTTTGGCTATGCACATTTCCCTCCCAATCAAGTCTTTGCGGTAAAACCTGAAAAAAGAAGAAAAAATGACAATGATCGATCGATCATGAGATCGATAACGTCGATGAAGCGACTTGGAAATTTATAAAAAAAATCAAGGTCATTGACCCTGCAATTCTAATGTTTTGACAAGCAGAAACCACGTGCAAACCATGTGGGAGACGATCGCTATGTATAGTGTCACTCCGGCAAAACGTCAACTCCGGACCAATCTCGTCTTACCTTCGCTCGCTCCAACTCGCGCTTCAGCGTCTGAAACAAACATACACGTTCCTTCGTCACGATCGTGCGCGAAGTAAGCTCCACGTTAAATTCCATCGAATACTTACCGTCGCAGCCTCGCGGCATGGGCCTGCCGCGAGAAATTTCGCTATCAAGAAGTACAGCTCTGAAAGGAAAGAGAGAACGCCGATTAGGGGGAACGAACCGCACACACACGGTCACAGCTAGGCGGCTTTGCCGACGGTTATGCTCGCTTATCGCTTCTCAATCGTTACCTGGTGCTATAGCAGACTCGTTTCTCGATACACTGGCATCCATTTCGTACGGCGAATCCATCGTTATTCACTCACGGACGTAAAGAAAGATTTATTTTTTTCGGGTCATAGCGTGGCAATAACCATTTCGGATTTCATTTTCTCTCATGAGATCTCGACCGCGAGACGCACACGCACGCTCACCTCCTCGACGGAAAGTAGTCCCCCCGCCTCCTCCCCCCTTCCTTCGTCTGTAACTGACGAATCGCAAAGCAGCCATCCAGGGATGTACTTCCTAGTCTTCGACACCCAGACCTTCTTTCTTTACTTTTTTTCTTATATCTTCTTAAAAAATACAAGAGACGAAGAGTCAAAGAGTTAAAGGGTCATAAAAACATGTCAGATATATCGAGAGACATTTATTTAATGACCAAATGAGCTAGCTTATGGCGATTGGGCTATTTACATCGATTACTCTGTTGTACATATTTTTTTAAAAGTTCCATCCTAATCATCTGTAAATTTGAATTATAATCTAATCATCATAAATTCATATAACAGATGTGAAAAAAAAAACATTTTTTTTTCTTTTTAAACTTATTCTCATAGATAAATACACCGTAAAAAGTGTTCCGTAATGAGAATAGCGTATAATCCAAGTGAAAGGAGTGCGATATAATCATAACCTTAACTTTTTGTTATGACGTAGTATACAAAGTGTGAAAAGAAGAAATAATATTTTAGTACGAATTTATGATTGTGTATATGAAATTTCAATATTATCAAAATGAGATATGCACAACTTGTTATGGGACCTGCTGGTAGCGGGAAAGTAATTTGATTCATATATAAATTTTTATTTTTATTTTAGTTTGTTGCACTAATATAAGATGTACTTTTTAGTCTACGTATTGTGCTACCATGCAACAGCATGCAGCAGATGACAGAAAAGCGGTAGATGTAGTAAATTTAGATCCTGCAGCAGAATATTTTGAATATGAGCCACTTGTTGACATAAGAGAATTAATTCATTTAGATGATGCTATGGAGGATGATGAATTACGATTTGGGCCTAATGGCGGTCTTATATTTTGTATGGAGTAAGTTTAAAAAATTCTATTAATTACATAATTAAATATTACATTGTGTTTACAATAAGATTACTTAGCATCTACGTTTTATAGATATTTAGTTGAGAATTCAACATGGTTAGAAGAGAAGTTAGGCGACATAGACGATGATTATGTTATTTTTGACTGTCCTGGTCAAATTGAGCTGTATACACACATGACGGTTATGCGTCAACTAATAACAATGTTACAAAATATGAATTTTCGGATATGCGGAGTATTCTTAGTAGACAGTCAATTTATGGTTGATGGACCAAAATTTTTATCTGGTACTATGGCAGCATTAAGTGTAATGATAAATTTAGAAATACCACATGTCAATATATTAAGTAAGATGGACTTGCTATCAAAAGGTGCAAAAAAACAGTTAGATAAATACTTGGAACCTGATCCGCATAGCTTATTATCAGACGTGCAAAATGATCCATGGAATGAAAAATATCGTAATTTAACAGAAGCCTTGGGTAGACTCATAGAAGATTATAGCCTAGTTCGTTTTTATCCCTTAAACATTAAAGATGAAGAAAGTATCGCGGATATAAAATTAACAATTGATAATATTATTCAATATGGAGAAGATGAGGATGTAAAAATTAGGGATTTTGATGAACCTTGCAATGATGATGATGATGATGATGCAAATGACATAAATTATGATTAAGAAGATTCTGCATGATGTGTATCTTAATAAAATGTTTTTATAACATTTTTGTTTTAATGATCCTTATCACAGGTTATAAAGTCTTAAATGATACAATAAAAAAGATTATTTGTTAACTTACTTATTGACTTACAAAGTTCTATGCACAAGGTACATAACTATTTACAATGTTAAGTTTCAATGTTCTAAGTGTGAATTCACTGTATTAAACACAAATGTAAGACATCCAAAGCTTATAACAGATCCATGAGAAACAATCGCGCTTCCTTCCCAACCTTCTTCCAGATGATCATTTTCTTTTGCTTCTTTGTACTTTATACTGCACTTACACAAACCCTCGTTCTTTGCACCTTGGGAAGGAGGAGGATTTTCCTTATATATAATTGCTTTTACCATCTCAGATGTTTCCTGCTCTTTATTTATGATTTTATTATCATCGTATTCTTCCTTAATATCTTTTTCTAATTCTTCTGTATAGTTACAGGAATACAATACATTATCAACAATCGTTCCATATTCACTGTAATTGAGTAGTTCATAATGATTTGTTGCCTAAAATAAGTAAATAAAACAAGTTAATGTTACTGCAATTAATGTTATATAATATTTTAAAGCATAAAAGTATAACATAAATGTCTACCTCATCAAAAAATATGATAGCATGTTTTGAAGATGTTAAAGTGCAATTGCCATAATTAGAAAGAACTAAATCACAGTTTGGTCCATTTCCAATAGTCATTGTTTTATATATCATAAAAATAGGTGGTTTTGGTTTTTCACTTAAAGAAAAAAGGGCAGCTCGAGCTCTTACTTGACAATTTACAGCACCATAATCTTCTCCTTCCGGATTTAATATCTGTTCTAATCTTTGACGTGCTAGTGCTTCAAGTACCGGTCTTTCCAGCAGTTGTACTCCTTCCTTTACGTTATATGTGAACTGATTCATATAACACGTTAAGTTATTTTTTTTCTTACAATCATTGCTTTGTTCAACATATTCTGCTTTGCTGGTACCTTTCTCCTCATTACTTTCCTTCTTGTCATATTTTTCTTCTGTCATAACATCATCCTTACAGGACAAATTATCTATTTCCATTTCCATATCCAGTTTTTTGCTATCCGTACAATTACTCTTTTTGAGTGTATCTGCATTGCTTAGAATTTCAGGCTCTTTTTCTTCTCTTTCGTGCTCATTTTCTACTTTAATCATGGATCTTATAGAAGTTTCTTGATTAAAGTGACTAAGATCCAAATGAGATGGATTTTCATAATGATATTTAACTGAAGGAGGAACTTTTACCCGCATACGTCCTTCTAATCTTACTTTTGTGCGAAATAATGGATTGGCAGTACTTGCTTTACGCAGAAAATCAAGTTTCACAGCATGTTGATCGATCCTTTGATTGGCATATTTATCCCAAAGCTTGATACGTTCTGTAACTCTACATGAAGTTAAAAGATTCTGATCTATAAAATGATTTGGATGATTAGGGCACATCCATCTTCCAATAGGAAAGGCAGTTAACGGAGGATCCAAACAATCCTGATGAAAGTAGAGTGGACAGTAATCGCATGCAATTAACGGTGCTTTCCTGCAACTACGTCCACATTCGAAGCACAGACGAGCTGGTAATGGTACCATTAGATTATTATCCAAGCAATGACTTTTCCCTACTAATGTAAAAAGTTATTAAAAATGAATTCGTTGTCAAATTTGTTATATATTTATAACAATTTCTGTAACAGTGAAAAGCAACTATTACCACTGCTGTTTGATGAACTCTGTTGCTTTCCTCTTCTGCCAGACACATAATCTACTTTGTTACTTCCAGGAAATATTATTGGCAACTGTAATTCTTTTGGAAGCTCAAATTCACGAGGATTAACTAAAGAAGCTGCTAAAGCTAATATTTCTAATGCAGACTTTTTCTTCTTTTTATCGTTTCCTTTATTCTCTAAAAGTTCTCTTTTCGTTGCACAGCGACAGGCATAACATAACCATTCACCATTAGGTATATCAGTTGGATCCACTGGTGGATAACTATATAGAAACAGTTATTAAAGAATTCTTATTAATTTTAATAGAAAGGAAATAAATTATAATCTTCATTCAGTAATGCAGAATAAATTTCTCAAGTTTTTATTACAAATACATGTCTGAGATTCTCTTATATCATTACGTTTTTTACAAAGCATGCTTTTCCTTTAATAATTTATACCGAGTGTAAAGTATAAATATACCACTTAAATACATTTATACAATTAAGTGAATCAAAGATCTATTAGTTATCATTGACTCACTGGCATTGTAAGTGGTACGAGGCTGGACATTTGTCGCAACATATAAGTTCACCTCCGTCTCTACACGCATCACAAAAATCGTGATTATGGCCTCGTCCTCGTCTTTTAAAATAAGGGTGTTTCTTTTCTTCCTTTTCTTTCTTAGATTTTGTTGACTTAGAGTCTTCTGATACTGGTGGAGCTATAAGCGCTTGAATTTGCTGAATATAAAAATGAAATAAATTTAAAAACATAAAGAGAAGTGTATCTTTTAAAAAAGAATTAAAGTTATTTAATTATTAAAAATAAAAAATTTAGTAATGAATATTTGCTCACAGGCATTAATCCTCCGATCAGAGGAAAGCCGTATTCAACGGTCCCCATTTTAAATTGATTTATATCTATTTCAACTTGTCTAATTTCTATTTCTATTTTATTCCATTGTTATAAGATAAATATTGTCTTTATAGGGTATAGCACGTCCTCCATCACTAAGCACCATTCTTCAGCGCGCTTCAGCGCCGAAACATTTGCTGAAAATATCGGGTATGTTTAAATCATGGAATAGTTACATCCATGATGTATGTACTCGTACATAGAGTCGACATCTAACTCGATTAAATTAAAATAACATTTGTACGTGAAAAAGTGTCGAGGAAAGTAGCTGGATGTAATTGTGGACACGTTTATTTTAATAAATATAAGTATTATAATGTTATTTTCATTATAATGAATTTGAATTATAAATTAACTATCGTAAGTTCGACAAGGTTCGATGTTGAGTATCGATACTAAAACTCGAATCAATCTCGTTTTGAAAAAGATCCTAAAACACTAAATCGCTTTCCATTATCTTCTCTCCTATGTGTTATATGTCGTTAGATTACCGGAGCCTGGCTCAAGACCGCGCATGCGCGTCACGGCCAGAATATAAAAAGAAGAAGAAGAAGATTACCGGAATTTTGTATTGTGATGGTTGTTAAATAACAATTTAAAGTAAAAGAGAAGTACGAGAAAAAATAACGAAGCGGCTATGTTTGCCAAAGATATGCGGTTGTGTTTGTCTAATATCGTTTTCAAGAGACGAATTCACGATAACACAAATTTAATCGACAGTTGTAAAGAGGTTAGAAATCGTAATCCACGGAATTTAGAGCGTTTACGTATAGGCAGGAAGCCTGATGGATATCATCTCGATAGACCGACTCGTTCCTTTTGGCATAAGTATGTTATTTATATTTCAAGATTCTAATAAATTCATTTCTTCTACAGAGAACAAATTTATTGACAATTAGTGTTATAATTTGTTAGAACAAATAATTACAAAGACACAATTATTTACATTTTCGTTATTAGAGTTTTTAACGTTTACACAGATTGGAAATTTCTAAAACTCAACGTAATATATCTGCAGAGATAATACATTTTCAAAATGGTCCTGTGATAAGTGCATCTACAACAGAGTGGGCACTAAAAATGAATCTTTATAGGTATGTAATTATTGCACATAAAATTCTGTACGCATAAAATTTATATGGGAATCTAATGTAAAAATATTTTAGATCTTACGATAGTATGGCATATGCTGCTATAGGAAAAATATTAGCATTACGATGCTTGGAAAGTGGAATATGTGAAATTTATTACAGTGGAAAGTATACAGATAAAACATCATTGTTAATAGCAGAATTAGAAAAGAATAATATTACTCTTAAAGAACCTAGTAGGTATATTCATCCATATCCATGGAGTTTATTCAGACCTGAGAAACCATGGGAAACTTACGAGTAACACATGCCTAATTGAAGCATCTTAAAAAATAAATATCAGTGTAAGATATTTCTTTTTGGATAACACGTACAAAGGCCATAAGAGTAACAGGTATTTAGTTTTTATTGCAACCATTACTTTAGCAATACAAAAGTTACGTACATGTGTCTGAAAGAAACAATTCTCTAATTTCTAACATAAAAGAAATATAATGAATTAAAAATACATTTTATGCAATCAGTGAAACATCTTTTATTATTAAAAAATACTTCAAGTATATTGAACCACACGTTTGTATAGTTTAAAATTATAAATAAATAATAATTGTATAAATAATAAATAAATGTAATATATACTGCAAATATTTTCAGGTATGGCATTAATTTTGTTTATTAAAACTTACTGTATATTAACATATAAAAATGTATTTTTATAATGATAATACTGTGTTAATTCATGTATCAAAGTGACAATTTTTTCTGAAATAATTCATATAAGAAATCAGTTAACATAATTATTGCTATTATATACAGTTTTCATATTATTTGTTATTCAGGCTACAAGATTAATGAGTATTTAATATTTTACATTTTTTATGTTATAAAGGTTTCATATTAATTCAAAATTGTATTCAATTCACGACGTGAACATTTTTGTAAAATTCTTTATCAAGTTAGATTTCCTTATAGTACAAGGTAGAATATATTTAAATAGTTTTCTAAAGTCTTTAATCTTTATGTCGAGTAAACCTAAAGATGCACTTATGAATTACTTAAGTATTAAACAAGTCTTCATTGATTTTGTCTTCATTTCTTTTTACTACAATGTATACTCGTTCTTAAATGGCAATAAATAAATTTAATATGTGAGTCTTTGCAAGTGTATAAGTGTTTAACAAATAAGAAAAGGTTTAAAATAGTAATCGTCGCGTTATCATAAGAGTCAATAGACGCGATGAATGCGGTGCAAAAATACGGTTGTGCAAGGCCTTCATTAATACGAGTTTCTTATAGGCCATACGATATACCGATACTACTGTATCTACATCACAAAAAGTAAGCCTATTCTTAGCTCTATGTATAAAAGATCAATTATTTAAATCAAGTTGTGAAATAAGTTTGTATATTTATAAATTCCTAGTGTTTATATAAAATTTGTACGATTACGCTAGAATCGTTAGCAAAATATACATCGTTATCGCCATAGTGCAAGTTACACTACTACAGGGAGTTCAATTTGGTTCGACGGTATGATAAATAGAAAAATATAGCGATAGAAAAATTTTCAATGCGATGCATTAAAAGCAAATAGACATATATATATATATAGAGATCGCGATAAATCGAACGCCCTAGATGCATCTCTTGTCTTAGCCAGGTTGCCCCGATCGAAGTAAGAAACATTCAATACCTTCATGGTATAAAACTTGGATTCCAAGTAATAATAATCTTTTAAGTATCTCTTCAATGACGCAGGAGCTATTTGCAAGTATGAATGTCAATATTTTTAACGCACATTTTACATTCGACGAAGCAACACCAATGGAATTTACAGTCGCATCTCTCCCTGATCGTTGATTTTCGAGTATTATATCCCCTTCCACAGCAAAGGAGATTACACCCGTCCATACCGGACGATGTCCTGTTACAGATTCGTCCTTGCGTACCTACAGTAACATGAGACATAAAAATAATTTATAACGTCAAACCTAACAAAGTAACTCTTTCACTTTAATATTACCTAACGAGCCAAGAGTGTCATTTGGGAGACAATAATTCGGAGAATCGTCTAAGTAAACTAAATCATTCGCTGTAGGCAAAGAGAATCTTGGATCTCGCATCGATAATCGTCCACGTCTGTTTACTCGAACTTCGGTCGCACCGTCGTATTTATCCAGCAAAAAATCGCCTAAAAAACACATCGAATTATCAATAAAATTTCTCGTTTCCGTCTACTTAAGGAAACGAGCATAATATATTTCTAAGAAAGACATACCAACTTCTCGAAACGATGCGAGTTGTTGCCAACAGGTGATTAAGCTACAACTACCGGAAACTCCATGACATTTGCACGTTACTTTCGATCTTTTTATAACAGCCTGTTAAATTGAAAGAAGATTATAATAACATCAATTTTGCGTTCGTTTATATTATTTGTATCATATCTTTCAAAGTAAGGGACGATAGATACCCTGCGTCCTGCCTCGTTGTTATGCAAGTTCATTAGGCTTCTGCCCTGTTCCCTGCTACCTCTTTTAAAGCTACGCTCGCGTTCCCTCACGTCGACGAATGCTTGCGTGAATCTGTTACGTTTCATTAAATATATGTTACGCCATCGAAAAAGAAGAAAGTTCGAAGCAAATTAAAAGAAATCAATCGAACTCGTCTACTCACTTGTATCCATACTCAAGATTATCACCGCATCCACCCCAAATCCAATCCCGATTGAGATCTCTCGGTCTGTTACTCCTCGAGCAACCGCAAGACGATAATTGACCGTCCCTGCAAGCTCGGCTTATAGAATACACAACCCCTGCAGCTGTAATGGCATGCACGAATGCGGTTTCTCTGCTAGCTGCAACGTAATATCAATTAAAATTAGAGATCGATACTCGAGTAGTGCTCAATTTGAACATTTGAAATCGTAAAAGCCGTGGGATAATGGCGCACCTATTTTAAGGATGGGCCCGAAAACGGTATCATCGTTAACGGTGGAACAGTTCCACCTTCTATCTCGGAACTGATGCTGGCACTCGTGGACTCCGAACTTGGCGCCCTTCGCCACGCTCGGCATATGATCCACGGATAATTGGCAAAGCTTCCCCTGTCCCTGCGAGAGACCCTTCAGACCGATGCAAACCGTTGAGGCTCCCACATCATAAGCTTCCATAAGCTGAGCCGTCTCCAATTGCGGAAAGTGCTGCACGCCCATGTTTCTGAAATCGGACGATGATATTTTTCATTTATTCTTCGATGGAAGGAGAAAATTCGAAAAGAAATAACGAATCGTGCGAATCCCCGCTTCTTTTTTCCCTCTCGCAACATTTCCTCTCATTTTCTGTCTTTCTTTAGATACACCGCTCTCTAACATTCCGATCGTTATCCCAGATATGCAATGACGGTAGCATTAAAGCGGTAGTATGGCTTAGCCATAGCAAGCATAATATCCGGGCTTTCGGTTAGCGCAACGACATTTTTCTTAGGTATTGGTCCGGAAAGCGGCGATGCTTAGATATAGGCGGTCGAACGCGCGTAGTTTACGAAGCGGCCCTATCGTAAGCGAGCTAGGCCCCTCCTTAACGCCTAGAAGAGATTTGTTACGCCGATTATATAAATTCGGTGCAGGCAGCCCGTGGGCGAGGAACGGCCCTCGGATTTCCTCCGCGGCGATTCTTAATGGCGCATTTGTGAGTCAACGGACCGAGTTGATGGAACGACGCCGTCAAAGACAGAAGTCAGAAGGGGAGGCTAGCTCGGCCCTGGGACGAGCTAATCTGTAATTCGAGATGGCCGCTCATGCGATCGTACCGCGCGCTATCGCGAGACCGTGGACGAGCGAAGCTGATTAGAATCGCGTCAATGATTCCTCGCGAGTCTCTATCCGATGATCTTAAAAATATCTCCAACGAGTCGGTAAATCAATCGAGGCCAGGCACGAACCAATAACTGCACCCTTGCCAATGATGCACGAACGTTTTAAAACGCAACGTAAAGGTCAGCCAGGAGCTATCTCGGTCGACGCACGCATCGATTATTCCTATTTTAAGACGAAGTCAGCCTTGTTTTTTATTATAAATACCTATCTATTGTTGAGAAAATTTGTTCGAGCGTAAGAGAAAAATGTTTGAGAGGAGGGAGAGCGAGGATCGAGGGTTTCGGCAAAGTCCCCGATTTATGAACAACTATTCTTTGCCGAATGACGTTGGCCGCGCGTGATTCCTCGTTTTTGAGAGGTTGCAACCCCGAGAGGAAGCATCTACTAGGGAGTACATAATAGACCGCATTAATATTCTAGAATGAGCTTCAGCCGCGATATATCATCGGCTTTGCACTCCCCTCTGTAAAACAATGACGAGGGGAAATGGGTAGAAGGGAACGATAATATTTCGAAGGATTCGGCCCACGCAACCTCGAGAGGCACCACTAGCAGCCACGCTGAGGTCTCGTGGGCTGCGTTGGTCCCTGGTCACGAAAAAGTAATGTCTCGTGTCTCTTAAAAGATTGTACCAAAGTTCGAATAAGCGCGAGTTCCTATACCATCGTTCTTTTCGACGTTAAATATCTTGCCTCTCGCTCTTCGAGGATCATCCGATTTATTACGCTCGACTTTTATCCTCCTCCTCTCCCTCTTGCATTTTTCTTTTCCGTTGAATACCACGAAGCGATTATAAGATTTACGCGCTCTGCAGATTTCATTTTCATTCGACCGTTTCTTCCTTTCACGTCGGACTTTCATTTTACCTGGATCAACTTTCGAAGTGTATTTTTGAAATCGTCAAGATCGACCTTTTCATTCCCCCCTCTCTTTTAATTAATTTCTTTGATCGAAGAAAACACGAACGTTTTCTCCCTTCTTAATCTTCTTCCGCGCGTGTTAAATCCTTAATTTTATATGCATTAAATAAAATATCGCGATAGGAGTCGACGTGCCACGTCTCGGGATCGTTCGACGACACCTTCACCTTCCTTCTTTTTTACGTGGGCCGAAAAGAAATGCTCCACGGGCGGGTTTTAATCGACTCTTCGCGATATCAAGGCGATTCGCGCGAAACGCTATTTACGAGAGGCATGCCGCGATTCGGATCAGGGCATTTCACACATGGGGAACAACACGGTACCCGCGAAATATTTATCTGCTCCCGTGGAATCTAATCTTGGAACGTTGTTTGGCCGTTGACCTAAAAGGATGTAAAGCGTAGATACAAGACCAGTGATTTCTGAACTACAACGGAGGGGTTATCGAGAACTCGATCTAATATCGAACGAACGTTAACACGAGTAGTAAGAGATAATCGCAGCTGTTTGGGATAAAGACATCGACCTTTTATTAGCCTTCTTTCTTCTATACCTACGCCTTTTCTTTCGTTCCCTATCGAATCGATCGATCTCCAAATTCTATCCGATCGTTTATTCTGATATTATTCAGAAAAGGATCTAGTCGTATATCGGTCATATCGTAGCTAACAAAACTAATTGGATGATAAGGTAAAGATTTAGATAGAAAGAAGTCGTTCTGCATTGTGTCCGCGTCTTAATTCCTAACCATGGTAAGAAGGATTAACCGTCCTAGAGGTGCGACGAGCCCACCCACGCGATAACGTCTCGCGCGCACACCGAGGCAGATTAATAGGAAAAGAAAATGTTTCCTCGACGAGGACGACGAGGAGGACGATGTGCCGGGATACCGGTCGTGGAAAGAAAAGGAAAGAAAAGAAGTGAAAAGAGTAGGCTGGCGGTATTCGCTAATTTTAGCGATCCGAGAACAACCTCGACGATCGATAAATTAATATGTATACGTATAGGTATATATATATATATATATATGGGTACATAGGCGTATCGCGAAAGGGGAGGATAGGTATGACCCTTTCGCATCTTGCCAAATTCACCGCGTAACGTATAATTTATAGCTCTTTGTCGAAGCGCTTGGACGGACGGCCTGCATCTCGTGGGAACTCGATCGAGAGGAATTTTTCGTGCCTGAAGCGATCGCACGGTGGTGGTACCCCTGCGCAGGAGAGTGTGTCCAATTTTTGAATTGCCATTCTCACCCTAGTGTTCTACCCTGCGCGAGAGCATGACCAATCACTGAATGAATGCTCCCGGCTCGCCCGCGCTTCTCTTTGTCATTTTTCCGCCGCGCTCGCTCCAGATTTTCCTTTACCTCTCTACCGACTTTCCGTCGATCGCTTCTTTCCCCCGTAGATAATTGGATTTTCGAAGCGTCGACAAAGCTCCTACCGAGCGTCGCGAAAGCGTATCCTTTCGAACACAACTTTCCTATAGACCGCGACGCGTCCTTCCGACGAAACGGTCCTCCGACCTTTCGCGTTAAGGCAAGAAGAAGAAAAAGAGGACCGTGACGAGGCGCATTTACCACTATTTGCAATATAAACAATCTGCGTGTCCGAGTGGTACTACAGGTTGGACGGTCGAAGTGACAGGACCGGTGCTTCTTCTCGCGCGCTCGTAACGAAGGGATTTATATCGACCGATTCGAATCGCTCTCCGGAGGATAAAAGAAAACCTTGGTAGCTCTATTTTTGTACTTGTTCCTTCACGATATCGCTCTTAATGTTAATTCCACGGAGAGGAGATGGTTGGAGGAAAATATTTTTTGATGTAGCTTGGTCGATAGTAGCGATGAATTCAAGACAAGACGAGACATGATCTTGACATTCCTGTCTTGTCGTCCATCGCTAGTCGATAGTTCAACAAATTGATTAAGAGACATACTTACATCCACGTTCCTGGAACAGTCGATGCAGCAAGGATCAGTACCAATTTCAGGACCACCAGTAAACAGCCGTGCACTATCATCTTTATCTAAAAAAATGTAGAAAAAAAGCATGGTTTAGCGATCGCGTCAGAATTGTATATTATCTTATCGCGAAAGGTAGTTTCCGTTCGCGACTCATGTCAATACCTTTCTCTTTTTGCTCGTATTGTAAATTAAGCAACGATAAATGATAATTCTTGCTTCGTAGGCACGTAACCAAGTGCCGAAAAAACGTTGGGTGCTACCAGCTGACTAATCGGAAAAACGAGTTCGTACCGACGACGGTATTAACGCGTTCTAAAGCTCCGCGGAGTGACCGACACGCCATTTTCTAATGCTTTATGTAACTCGAGTAATTAGATCGCCATATTTCGTATTACAAAGATCGCGTCTCGAAGCCTGTAGTATGAAGGAACGAGCGAATGAACGAACGAGCAAGATTTAAGTTACTAAATTTGTCAGTCGTAACTTAATACCAGCGATATATTTTATCCAGTAGTACCGGCCGAACCAGACCAAGAGCAACGGCACATAAGCCACCCATCATGTAGGAGCAAGGTGCAACGTCGAATCCATGTACCCATAATCGCTTCGAAAGCTTTTGATTTAATAGAACGAAAACTCACCGGACGAGCTCAACACACCCGTGAAATTTTTCACTCTTCGGTAGCCATGTAGGGGAAGGGGGGGCATGATGGAGATGCGAGGTAAGATGGGGTATTGCACCTAACTTCTTATTGGAAGATGCTAGAAACATGACTAATGCACCAATAGTTTGCGATTATGTTGTAACAAATAGGGCGTCCAAAACAAAGAGTCGAGGGACCCGTATCTCTTGTTTCTATCGATAAAACGGTTCGCGCGCTACGTCGGCACACGTCGATGTAATTTTCAATGCCCAAAATATTTAGAATAAGTATATATTTAAGAACGGTAAGTCCATTGTTATTGTTATACCATATTCTTCATTTCATCTTCTTTAATATGCCATATTTAAGATTAAAGTATTGTTTTATTTGTTCTACAAATATATTAATTTCTG
The DNA here is from genome assembly GCA_916049575.1 of Ancistrocerus nigricornis. Lineage (NCBI taxonomy): Eukaryota > Metazoa > Arthropoda > Insecta > Hymenoptera > Vespidae > Ancistrocerus > Ancistrocerus nigricornis. The sequence continues at coordinate 33,721,068 of OU696664.1, read as the reverse complement.
AAAAGCAACGGTTTGAGGCAAGATGGGGCCTTTGCGACGGGGAATGATGGGGTACCCCATCATTCCCCGTACTTGGATTTTTCGTGTGAGATTGTTCGAAGTCGCGGAGAAAGCGATAGCTTCCGATTCCGACAAGCACAAACGATTGTGAATGTTTATATTGTGATGGATCATACTTAGAATCAAAGGAAGGCTGGATCGCATGTCAACTTTGCGGACGTTGGTCCCATAATTCGTGCGCAGGCGATAACGAAAAAAATCTTTCTAAGACACATATATGTACAGATTGTAAATAAACCTTATGGAAAAGTATTTAGTCAATTCATTTTGCCCCATTTCCAGTACCCCATTTTGCCCCATTTCCAGTACCCCGTTTTACCCCGTAGTAGGGGCAAGACGGTTTTTTGCGGCACTTTTTTAAAAGTCTAATAACTTCGAAATTTGATTCTATATTGTCACAAAGAATATACCAAATATTAGATTATTCATTGTAGCTCTGCTATAATTCTTAAAAACTCATTTAAACGATGTAATTACCATTTTATTTCCATTTTTCCTTAGCTTCCCCATCATGCCCCCCCTTCCCCTAATTCTTCCTGCAACGCGCGGTCGCAACAATATCGAGAAAAGATATAGGTACGCGAAGCTTAATTATATTTCCGGTCGATAGAGATAGTACCTCTTTATCTTTAGTTCGTGCTCGCATATTTTTCAAGTTCAGTCGATACTCTGGGACGTTACTTTCGAAAACATTTCGTAACTCTCGATATACTAAGCTACAAGTTGTGTACCCCGAGGAAACCGGAAGGCGATCTACAGATGCGGGAACAGCAGCCGGAACGCAGGCAGTAGCGTTAGGCATAAAGAATGATTTTGCATTTACTATCTCGAGGCAACGAAAAAGGAACTTTATTACGGCTAGCGAGGCGACCCTTCGACGATCTTATCTCCCGCTAGTGCGGACAAAAATCGCGACTATCTATCCTTAGGATCGTACGCGCGTAAGGGCAATAGGACGGGAGTATAAAATGAAAAGTTATACAGTCTGTAACTCGTAACTCAAGGACGTAGTTCATATTATCCGGTCGTGGCGAGCAGGAGAAGGAACTCCGTACGGGTAAGAGAGCGAGATCCAAGGAGGCAAGGACCCAAGGTGCGCGTTTGCCATGGGTTCAGGAGCGAGTAAGCTCGAGCTCTCGAGCAAGGTGTAATGTCGAATCGATGTACCATAATCGGTGGGACTTAGGTGTTTTTCGTGCCAAGGCGAAGACCATGCCTGTGTAGGGGTCTCGCTGCCCACAGGACCAGTACGTGCACGCACCGGCCATCACCACCGTCGCAAGGACACATTATACGGTACGTTACGTGCGTCTTTCTCTTTGTGTATGTTAGTATGTACATGCCTTCTATATACGTACGCGCCTATGTATCTAGCCCACGCGATCGAGCAGGATATTAGCCGGTATATAAAATGCATTTGTGATCGCGACAGGAATGTAAATGGCGTGCTTCGGCATGTCTCACGGGCTGGCTCGAATTATCAGCAATAAAGTATCTCCCCGGTGTGTTGAACAAGACATGACCGTGGGTAATATAAGCACCGCTACATTTGTTGCCGAATGAGCTGTGTTCCGCGGTGTACGTTAGGTACCTACGTGGTTACCTTAGTAGATACGTATAACATACGTCGCGCCTAACGTATGTACGTGCACCTCAACCTCATCGGGGATGAGAATTACAATCGTTCCTACCGATCGGTAAGCTAATGGCTCTGATCTCGATGGGGATGGTACTGGTCCGTACGATCGTTCGAATTTCCGACCTGGGAAAATCACGTACACCTAATTCTGTTTTTACACATCTATGGACAAATAGAAGATCCAGTTCTAAGAAATCAGCAAAAGTAATACAATAAACCATGAGTTGAAAAGTGAAATATGTGACATTATGTAAGGGCTACAAAACAAAAAAAAACAAAAAACAAAAAAGGACTAAATAAAGCAAAATTGTCTTCTTAGAATTTGGGTCGATCGTGTTAAATCAAAATAAGTCGTGTAAAAGGAGAATTGGATGTATACTGTATTTTCCACCATATGTCGAACGACCGACGTTTGTACTAAAATTCTATCCTCGTAAACGGACTGGCCAATTTTCTCTTTCTCTTCCGTTGCCATCTTTCAGACAATAGATGCGACAAATGCGACGAACAGCTGAAGAAGCACGCTTCGTACCTTTCATTAACATATTCTTTGTTCTGCCCACCGAGGTCCTATATAACCGCGTGATAATCCAGACGGATCACCATAAAACGATCATGGCGTATGACCGAGTCATCCAACTTCGTGATCGCAACCTGCACCCGACCGGATCATCCAGGATGATCATAACTCTTCCGTTAACTTCCGTGCGCGTGTTACGAGCGACCGCGTTGATAACGCAGCTTTTAAATTCTTCGATACTCGATATTTATAAGTCCAAAGAGTTACGAATCATTCGATGGAGTGAAACTGTCGCGAAGTCGATCGGTGGGCGAACGAATCGTTTCTAGATTTTCACGCGCAAGTACCAAGACAACTCGAGGCCTCTTAACGAAGCTGGAAGCTAAGGATGGTGTACACACACTCGAGATGTACGTACGCAGAAGAAAACGAGAGCCTGTCTACGAGGCCGGAGAGAGATGGGAAGGGTGAGGAGGGGATACGCGGAGGGACCAGATGAGGGGGAAAAAGAGAGACAGAGAGGGAGAGAGAGAGAGAGAGAGAGAGAGAGGAACAGAGAAAGAGGCAGGAGGAAAGCGGAGAAGATAGGAGATCTGAACGTGGAAGGAAGCGCTGGTGCAGGTAGTACAGTGAGCCTGATCGACGCTTGTCAGGATCGCGAAGTAATAAAATATTCTTCGTTTCGTTCGTATTACCGTATGAAAATCGACAGGATGTATAAAGCAGGCGATAGCGAGGATATTTATTCGTTTATAATTGGCCAGAATGTTTGCCTCGGACGGGCAGTACGCTTATAACACTTTTATCTCGGTGAAATCGTTGACTCGTTCTACTAAAAGTCTCTATCGAATATCCAAGCGTCGTAAATTACACCCGGTGGTAATTCGCGAGAGTCGCCGATAGTCTCATGGACGATCGTGAAACGACGTAGACGTAATCGGAGTATTATAATAACGCGGGCTAGAATCGGAATAACTCGTGGAATTATCGTAAAGCGCAGAAAATCGTGCGCGTTACGCGCGCAATTATCCGTACGTCCGAGCTCGCTCGTTAGTCCCGTATAACGCAGGAAAGCCGTATGCATCTTCTGCATTCAACGGCCTGTATAATCTCTCCCTGTAAATGGCAAACGGTTTGTTGTTTGTTAGCCTCGATTCGGTGGACTGTGCGCGAGTGTACACGTTAGTCGAGCGTAGGTACCTACCTACCTACCTACTACGTAGTACGTTGTGTAAAGGAACGAACCAACGTATGAGTACGTTGCACGTACGTCAGGGAGTCGTTCAGCCGTAACTCATAACTTTTACGACGCTTTCGCGAAGGTACCTTATTAACAGCGGACCTGCACTAATTTATCCTCCGGCGAGGACCGATTTTTAATTGGCTAAATATTATTATGCGTTAACGTACGTGCACCAAGAGAAGCGTGCAGATATTCTACGTTATTCCTACGCGTATCCTCTCCTCGCACCGAAGAGATCGTTTTTGCAGGTGCCAGTCGAAGTAAGAACGTGGAACGCGCGCGTACACTCGCGCCTACGGTTCGTATTTTCATTATAAAGGCCGAGATAAAAGCGCGGATAAAACTCGTTGGCGAGCGGGGAATGTCGCCGGTTGAAATCCGCGATGCGTTCGTTATAGCACTGTAAATCCCGTATACCGCGATATTACGGAGCTGTATAAGATTTCAGCGGCGGCGTGTCAGCTTCGTTCCTCCTCTTCCCCACCCCGTTCTTTCGAGCACGCCACAGGGGAAAGTTTTTAATACCGGCGATAATCTGACGCGCGTATCGCTTTATCGCTCGTTACAAAATATCGGCACCTTCGAAGCATTTTAATTCTTCCCGCGTGCGCTCCCGCGACGACGGCGCACAGTGGTTCGTCCTCGTCTAAGAAGTCGGACATAGGATCCTTAAAAACCAAACTACGATATTTTAAAAAACTACAGGATGCCATCGTGTTTCGTTATCGAAGGGCAACAATAATTGTTAAAAGAAATTTTTCGATTAGAGTCATTGTTTCGGAGTAAATAAATAAAAATGATTTTTTCTTATATAAATACCAATTTTTAAAACCGCAATTTGAAGCAAGCAGGGAATCATTAGTTAAAGTTAGAGTAATTTAAATGCTGCACTTCGTACTAAAGAAATCGTTTTTATTTCTTTAATCCGAAACTATGACTCTAATCCAGAGTTCCCCAAACTTTTTTGTGTCGTAGACCCCTTGCCATGTTTTTCCGTGTTGGGTAGACCCCCTACTTACCTGATATTGATTTCCTGTAAATTTCTAACTGTAGTGAAGTTTAGTGTTAAAAACTTAAAGTAAAAACACGTTAAACACATGTTTTATCGACCCCTAGGGGTCGATATAGACCACTTTGGGAATCACTGCTCTAATCGAAAAATTTCTTTTAACAATTGTTATTGCGCTTCGATAATAGAACACGATGGTATATTTAGTTTCTTAAAATATCGTAGTTTGGTTTTTAAGGATCCTATGTCCAACGTCTTATATGAGGACGAACCACTGTGCGGCGATGGCCGTGCCGTGATCATCGTCGTCCTCAAATCCTTTTCTTTCTTTCTTTTTCTTTTCGCTCGTGCGCCACAAGAGTGCTCACGCACCCGTCATAAATGCGACCGCTTCCTACGTAATCAAGCAATAATCGTTAGGATAACCGTGAGTACCGGGATTGTTAGCTAAGCGTTCGCTTTTATTATACGGCACTCGATTGATTTACGAATGGCGTCGGAAAAAGCATTAAAAGTTACATACGCCATGGTACTTTTTTTTTCCCGTATCCTACGTTCCATTATCGGCTAAGATCGCTTAAATAACGGCAACGAAGTTTTCTAATCGCGGGGGAGATCGGTTTTCTGCTTTCCTAGAAATCGTCTCGGTGAAACGCGAACTTTATAGTTCGCGTGCTCGTCGGGCATCGACAAGAGACATCTTTAGCGATGGCGGATACGATTAAGCGACGATTGTACGTTTTTCCTCGGTCCAAACGAGGTGTCGTTAAGTGCAAGTATTCCGATAATATGTAATTCCGTGTACACCATTCAGTTTTATTAATACGCACGATCAAACGAACTCAAAAAAGTTCAGTTACTAGGGCTGTCAGCGAAGTCGTTTGCTCGAGTAATTAAGAGATCGTTGCCGTATCCTCGAGATAGCCAGGATCGCAGGTAGCTCGGGACGTTGATGCATAAATTGTGAGTCTCGACCGAGTCGAGCACCGAAATGAAACGAAGGTCGGATCGTGCGTACGCAGAAAATTACCGTGTATAGGCGCGAGGCGAAGAAGATCGAATAACAATTAGATCTTCCAGGCGACTGGAAGATCGTCTTTTAAAGTGGCAATCACCGTTTATGGTTTCATCCGGTGTTAAAAGGAGAAAGGATAGAAACACGGGGACCGTAACGGAAGATATACCTACCGAAAGGATAAAAGGAAGAAGGAAAAAGGCCGAATCGGAGCACTATGATTAGCAAACGAAGTAGAATAAAATCAAATTCTCTCTCTTTCTTTCTTTCTTTTGGTCAGGTTGACTCGATGATTTACGAGCGGCATTAAGAGTCGTTAAAAGAGGCTGCCGATTAATCTTTCGAGACATCGTTAAATCATTGCCACTTTAGCGATTACGAGGAATAAATCCTGAGTTAGCAACGTCTTCCTTGGTACTCGCTCGCGTCTACCGATCGCGAGCCGCGTTACGTGTCCGGTGCCGATGCATCTCTTTACGGGTTGGCGGGCGCGCCGATGAGAATTTATCTTGCCGGTCGCTTTTATCGAACCGAATGCCTCCCACCTATCGCTCGAGGAGCCGCGTATACCGTTGTACTTAGAGATTTGTCTTTTTTTCTACCTTTGAGAAGAAACTTCTGTTACGCGGTGGAACAATCTCTGTGTTGTAACATACGTACATTAGGCTGGGCCGATTTTGATAATTTTCGAATTTTAATACAGGCATATCTAAAAAGTTCCCTATTGTTATTAAGCTAGGTAAAAACTAAATACACCATAGAAAAGTACAAATTAAAAGGCAACGTTATAAACCCCTCTGGCTTAAGAAATTAAAAAAGAACAGGTACAAAGTCGATCAAGCCTAACGTTCATACGTGTACACGTACCAGCATACGTTTGTTCAAACGGTGGCGAAGTGCTTCCTTTCTAATTACATCTTTTCGATAGGGAAGATCGTCGATAGTCCCGTAGAAAGTACTACATGGCTACGAAAAAGCGTGAGAATTATAACGCAGCTCTCGTACGTATACGCCAAACCGCTTCCTATCTTTACGATACTCTCGTTACCTTCTAGTTATCGTTAGAAAGTCGTACGGTATATCGCCGATCCGTATTATTAATGGTAACGCTTTGTGTTATTGATAATCGCGAAAGGCTCGCCTCTCGGGAGCAACTAATGGAGAGGTGCTCGACGAAGCGTGGACAAATAATCGAACAATGTAACAGTGACAAATCGGTACTCGTTTACTCACCAATCGATGATATCCAACGTCGTTAACCAGCGTGCGATTGTTTACTCGAGAAACACAGTTTCGCCTGGCATCGGCGACGAAAGCGTTCACTCGAAATTATCAAGGTGTATACCTTGTAAGAGGAAAGGTAAAGAACGAGTTGTACTCAACGAGTCGTACTTTGCGCGCGTATTTTCAGATCGATCGAGCGCCGCACATCTTTCGCCCGCGAATGTTCCTGCATCATTTTCGTCAAACTTTCCACCGTTCACTGAACTATTCGCGATCCTCCCAAGATCGTAGCTCGAACCTCGATCGAGATATATCGAGATCGCGATCGAATTCGTGGAAGGTGAGCGAAAATCAAAGGACCGTGCGTCCTCGTCGCTTCCTCTTCGTTCTCTTCTTCTTACGAAACTCGTTAAATTCTTTCGCCTCTGTTTTTCGAAGCACTCAATGACACTCGCCTGACGGAAAGCTCTCGACCCATTTTCTCCTTCTTCGTAACTATCGGCTTCGTCGTTTTAATAAGAAGCGTCGAGTCAACGAAACGGAGAGACGACGAGAGAGAGAGAGAGAGAGGAGACGAGGAGGAGAGAGCTGATTACACGTTGTTTCACCAAAGTTTCGAACACCTGGCCTTCGAGGTTGTTAACACTGGGCGGTCGGTACGAGCGAAGACACGCGGCTATTTCGCGCGGCTACTTTACGAAGGGTTCTCCAAGCGAGTCGACGATTTCACGTGTCCGACATTTATTTAAGAGAACCGTAGTTTCCTCCAAAGTAAATTTTTTTGTTTCATAAAACTTTGGTCTTTTACAGAGACTCCCCCTCCCTCTCCCTCTCTGTTTCGTTATTTCTCTCAATCCTTTTTGTCTCCAGCGAAGACTATCGTCTCTCACTTTCTACGTTTGCTTTCGAGATTCCACGAAACGCTCGTAAAACACCTACGGAGAACAATGCGTGGTTTGGCCGGCGAGTTCGCTAGATCTCGGTACTCGGACAGATGTACGGATAAAAGAGATTCTTCCTAGGAGAGAAACTTTTCTAGTCTCCCTACGATATTCGCTCTCCTTTCAAAACGCTCACAGACATTTGCAGAAAATCTCGGGAAAAAATTTGTCAGAATCTTTTTCGCGATATTGGTGTCTCGATTTGCGTATGCTTGCTAGCTAGCATGCACGAGAGTCCGTTCGTTCGACTCCCACGCGACGGAAAAGTCGTTCTCTGTCTAGACCCGATGCAGAGATCGAACGATCCTCTCCTTTGCGACGCGGAGGAGACGAGGAAGGTTCGTCGACGGACGGTGTCAAATGAGAGCAAAAAGGAGAACGATCAAACGCTCGGCGTGAAACTCTCTCTCTTTCTCTTTCCTCTTTCTCAAAGAGTAGAGAGAGAATCGTTTCTGGAGCAGTTCCGATCTCTATCGTGCTCCTCCTCCAGGAGTAACCGATCTTCCTTTCCCTTCTCTCTTCTCGCGCTAGAAGTTCTCTCGATCTCACGGCGATTCTCACCTCGCGAATCGCGTGCGCTCCTCTTTCTCACTTAATTTTTAATATCGAGACGGGTCTCTCTCTCTCTCGGTGCCTTCTCGAGTTTTTCTCGTTACCCGCGACACCAAGTGGTTGCCCTTTGAGAAAAAAGTTATCGCTACCGTACGAGAGGAGAGCGTGAGAGCTAGTGAGACGCTCGCCGTTCGAGGCGTCGAGCGCGACTACGTCGAGGGATCCTCGCGGCAGCGGTGTGTGCCTCCTTCGGCTACGACGCGAGCGGAGGGAGACACCGTGAAAGAGCGCACGAGAGAGCCAGAGAAAGGAAGAGAGAGAGAGAGAGAGAACCCTATGGAGAACGATTCTACTAGTGGAAGGACCGCCTCGTGCTGCTGCGAGCCCTAAGGGTACGAATCACGGTGTGAAACCTACTGCCGAGATGCTACGGAATGCTCGCGGATCAGCCAGAATCCACGACTTTTCTCATTCACCCCTTTCCCTCCCTTCTGCTCATTCTCTCTCTCTTTTTCTTGTTGATTCTCTCTCTCTTTCTCGCTCTCTCAACGCTCGAACGATCCTTCTATCCTTGTTCCTGGTATATGCTTTTCTCTCTCCCTCTCTCTTTCTCTCTCTCTCCCTCTCTCGCTTCTTCGATCTCTCTTTTACTCTCTTACTCTTGCCGAAGAGGGAGCCCCCTCGATCGGTCCCACGAAACCCGGCGGCAGCCACCGCCGCCGCCACAGCTTCTCTTCCCCTTTGCTTTTCTGCCTTTCTATCCTTTCTGCTCCTCCTCTTTCACTCTCTCTCTCTCTCTCTCTCTTTCTCTCATTCTCTTCAGCCGCCCGCTCTTCCGTTCTCCTCCTACTCCACCACCTCCTCTCTTTCTCTTCTTCCCTGGCCGGTTCATTGGTTCATCGGTGCACCGGCCCGGGCTCCGTATTCTTCTCTCTAATTATACCGTTACGTGCAATCGCTCGTGTCAATTAGCAGCTCCTTTCTTTCGTTCCTTCGTTTCTCTCCCTCTCTCTTTTTCTCTTTCTCCACGGACCAGGATATACGTAGGTACCGAGCCAGCTACCTACCCCTTCTGAGCAACCCCTTCGAAAGAGTATCCGGGGAGGGTGGTTAGCACGATCGCGCTACCCCCCAATTAACGATTAGGATCGTGCGTTTCGAGATGGAAATGGTACGTTGCTCCGCATTCGGATCATTGTTCAAGGACGCCGGAATAGCGATGCAAAGACGAGAGAACGAGTACGAGCGAGCCCATACGCACGAGGAACGACGCTATTCTTCGTAATAATGCGGTTTGTCCTTTTCTTTGGGGGCCGACCTCTTTCCTTGCTCTCTCTCTCTCTCTTTATCTTTCTCTCTGTTTGTTTCGCTTCCACGCCGAGTTTAACCAGTTTTGCGAAGAACGAAAGAGCGATTCGCTCGGAAAGGGGCTTTTTTCGGTCGTTACGCTGGAAAAACATTTCGTACGGAGGAGAGAATGCTCGTAAGAACGCGAGAACGATCTCGGTAAAGGATCCTCCTTATAAAGCGGACCTTCCTATCCTAAACCTCTTCCAACGTTCTCCTTATCTTTCTAATTAGAACGATACGACCGATCGCGTTCCTTAATTTACAATGTCCCTTTTTCCACGCTCCTCGCGACGACCTCCGATGAAATCCACGATAAATCTCACGAGTTTATCCAGTCGATCTTCTTTTTTTCTTTCTTATTTTCTATTGGGATTAAAAATTGCCGTCGATCGATTATATTGTGTCTACCGTTAACTTCGTGAGATCCGACGGTATTTTGAGATTCGAATCGCACGAAAAATTACCGCTCGCTTAGAACGTTCGGCGATCTCTAGAGATTTTGGTGGATCTAGTCGAGGTAAAAAAAAAGGAAGACAAAAAAAGAGAGAACGATTAACCGAAGCGATCCTACTAATGATCCCCTTTGGGATAGAAGTAATCTATTTTTCGAGGGACTAGTAGATCGTTCGTTAGAAGAACGTTAATCGATTTTCCACTGTGTAATTCTCTCGTCGCTCGTTAAAGGGCATCGTTACTTTAAAGTTTGTTTATTAAAACGCGTTACGTTGTCCATCCTTATCGATATCTTAACGAACGCAATCTTCGCAAGAGGATTCGGACCTTTGACGTCGAGAGCTTGTAGAAATTGTTTACGTTCGCCTTTCGGCAGATCGAACTTTAATGCCTGGTAAAGCGTCGTCGGCGACGAGATGATTCGATCGTATCGAGGAAGTCTAAACAATTTATTTCTTTGGATGGTTACCGTGGTACGATACTCGAGGAGTGTCTGGATTCGCGTCGTGAGATGAAAGAAAACTATCAATCGCACCGAGTTGAATTACGTTTTGCCCTTGCAATTCCTTCACTCGAAACGGGTCTGTAGCATGTGGGCTATGAAGGGAACGAAACCGATAGCGGTATCGGCTTGCAAACGGAAATGTTTGATCTCTCGAATCGATCGCGAACGAGTGACAACGTTGAAATAAAAGAGGGGGAATTTATTGATCCGTACGATCTTATGCTCGATATTTCTAATATAATAGAGAAAGCTTAAATATAATAGAGAGCGCTTAAAAATTGGCGTAACTTCATTCTTCGCATGCTCTGGATAACCCGAGTCGAAACCGGATTTTCTTTTAACATTTTTGAATACTTTTCGTTGCGCGACGTAGGGAGGGACGGCAAACAATCTGCGCGCGTAAGTAGACGCCATTCGTGTTTTTTTTTTTTTTTTCAACTGCAGATCACCGAAGAAAAACACGAACGGTATTGTTATCTTGGCCGGGACTGCTAGGTGGCATCTAATGAGGAGGAGGGTACAATGAGCTTTTCTGGTTTAAGTACCGTAGGGAGGACACTGGAGGGGTACTTGTACAACCCTCCTCATTTGATTCATTTATTCTCACGCCTGCTCCGCGAGCGAAATGAGTTACCCAAGAATATCCTAAGGCTATTGCACTGAGAAAAATGTTCGTCATTGATTCTATGCACGAAGATTGTTCACCGTAGCGTAGTCGGATCGTTGTACGGACCAAATTTGAAATAAAAAATTACGAGACCTTAGAATAAAATCAAAAATATATGAAATGTATAAATGTAGCATACATACATGCGTAATTAAATAAGTCTTATGTATAGGGTTTATTACGTTACAAAAACGAAGAACGGTTTTCCAAAGGATGATATTTTTTATAATCGGACATAACTTAGTTACATAGAAAAATGTACAATGAGCGGATGAGTTAATTGCAAAATGACCTAAATTACACGACTCTCCTCACTTCGAAGAATCTTTTCAAGTAGTAAATTTGTCCTATTGTCATAAAGAACAATACCGCGGCTTCGAAGAAGGACCATAAGACGACTCGGAAATTTGTGCTTTCATTGATCGCTCTATGAGTTTTGTCACGGACCTGTAAAAGGAAGTAACGATTGCGTCATATTTTTATACATCCGCGGTCGAATTATTAAGCGCATATATTAACCACTTTCGACTTAGGACTACTTATGGCTGTAAGATCTCTATATATATATATGTATATATCTTATTTATGTATTACCTGCATATATTCTTGTTCGTTCTTTACACCCCATAAACTAGTACTTAATTCTTTTATCATATCGTCTAATTTCCCATGATTATTGGTCTCTCCTTCTATACCTTTACCATCCGTACCTTCCTCCTGTTTGGGGTTTTCGCCGACATCCATATTAAACATCACAACCTTAGAGGTCATTGTACTTTTTTCGTTACTAAAACAATATGTATACGTTCCTGCGGTATATGCCGCAAATGTGAATTTTCCACTCCTTTCTTGTTCTCCCTGATAAATTACTTTACCATCGGGACCAACTATTTTTACATCTATGTCTAAAAATCCACCCTCTGCTACCTCAAATGTGAGGCCTAAAAAGAATACGTTAATTGAGCAATTATTACTTTGAAAACAACAAAAGATGACAGAACAATGAAAATAAATGCATGCCTATGTCGCCAAGTATTTGCATAACCTTCAATGTTACAGGAATAACATAAATATTTAAAATAAAATAAAATATAATGGATTTACAATATTTTTTGGAAGTAAATATAATAATTGTGTAATAAAGATATGTATTAACAAATCTTTTTAAAATAATAGAAACAAACCCATTTTGGTGCCAACTTCAACTTTCTCGAAAAAACATTCTTCTGCGTGTGCATCAACTGTTATAAAGTAAGCTTTTACACAAACACTGGATATGATTAAGAACAAACACGAAATTATCCAACTCATTTTGTCAAATTATACGGCAGGACCACGTAAAAGACATATGCTTTTTCTTTTTCCTGCCACTTCACGGAAACATATTCGCTACCACAGCGCCACGTATGCATTTGGCATGGACCTATAAATTCATATAGATGTACCTACCGTACGATTTAAATACATTTATTTTTTTATATTTCAACAGAATAAGTAGTTATAGTTTATTTTAAAATGTCTTTGAAAATTTTAAGGAAATATTGTATTATATATGTATATTATAAGGCGTTTTTACCTCATATTAAATTTTCAACAATTTAATATAGTTTGAAACATGATTGGCTCAAGTTTTGATAACTACATAACATTGCGAATACATATAAATTGCTCGCTATCACGCGATACTCATAAAAACTGCCTTAAAGTTTACATAATTACTCATCATTTTTAGAACTCCCGTCGAATGAGCAACGAGCTACGAGAGCATACGAGAGCAACGAGAGTATGCTCTAAATTTTCTAATAGATGAACATGACAATATGAAAAGTTACAGATTTTTTCACAGAATGCTTAATTCTATAAATTTATAGCATGTTTCCACATAAAACGAACTTATCGTCATACTGTTAATTAAATTTCACAACGTTTCATACATAATATTAACATTTAAGAATGATTCAAATGACAACTAAAAGTAGATTCCTTCGTCTTGGACGATCAAATGTTGCTTTGGTTCCATCCTTTCTACGTTTTCTCTCAACTGACAAAACTCTGTACAACTCTGATCTGTATGTATTACACAAGATACGTATTATTACCAATTATATCCTTTAACCTGCATATGTTTCCTTCAAGTGTTGTACCAGTTAAACTTGCTTACGCTTCTTATGAATCGATGAAAGAAAAAACAAATGTTACGAGTCATCCTATTGTTATAATGCATGGTCTATTTGGGTCAAAGAATAATTGGAATTCTTTATCTAAAGCAATTCATCAAAAGACAGAGCGTAAGGTAATAGTTATGTAGCCATTTTAGTAATATTTCCTTTATAATTTCCTAATGCTTATACCATTCTTTATAACATTGTTCTTAGGTAATTGCGGTAGATGCAAGGAATCATGGAGATTCACCTCATTCATCAGAAATGTCCTATAAACACATGGCTCAAGATGTGGTACAATTATTAAACGATTTAGAATTTGAAAAAGCAATTCTAATTGGACATAGTATGGGAGGATCTTCAATGATGTATTTGGCATTAAATAATCCAGAATTAGTAGAAAAGCTGGTGGTAGTTGATATGTCTCCTGCAAGAGCTAGCCCTAGTTTAACAGATATGGTCAAAATTTTTAAAGCAATGCGATCTGTCACGTTAGATGGAAGTCCATCCCTAACAAAAGCACGTAAAATGGCAGAAGAGCAGCTAGCGAAGACTGTCAAACCACTCCCACTGCGACAGGTATTTAAGTTTTGTCACATTAGTAATTGAATTGTATCGCAGTATTGTACATAGGAGTTTAAAATACTTTTTAAATAAATCTTTACAGTTTCTGACAATGAACCTCGTAGAGGCAGAACCTGGAAAATATAAATGGCGTGTTAATTTACCGGTATTGGAGCAAAACTTCTCTACTGAAATTGCAGTATTCCCTAATGTAACAGGGAAGGTTTATATGGGTCCAACATTGTTCATAGGTGGTTCAAATAGCGATATAAGAGTCGAAGATCATGCTGCCATTAAGAAATTATTCCCTCGCGCTGAATTTCTTTATATCGCTGGTGCTAATCATTGGGTACACGCAGATAAGCCAGCAGAATTTATCAACATTGCCACCAATTTTATTAATCAAAGTCATTCGTGATGTTTGCAAATATGTACGAGTAAAGTCATTTTGTTATTTGTAAATATGTACATATATTTATGTCAAATTTTTTACAGAGCTAATGGATGAATAGTAGAAAAAATGTATAATTTTACACGGTATAAACAAATCGTGAATCTTATGCCAAGGTAAGAATTTTTGCAACATTATACCTTCTACATAAATCTGTAATTATAGAGATTATATATAGGCAATATTCTCTTTTATTTAGAGAAAAAAATTTTATAAGATGCACATAGTGGTTTAAGGCCGTTTATTCGTTTCAAGCAACTTTATGAGAATTAGAAACTCTAAGTGACTTATTCAAAATAATTTAAATAATGTGTGCGATTACTTTCATTTTCAATAATCAATGGCATGAATATAGGTAAAAGTATACTCCAAAACTACCTGTAAAATTTGCGTGCATTGACAGCAATAATATAACAATGACTAAGTAAAATTAAGTTTTGTGTGCCATATTAATCTAACTTCAAGCCAGACAGATGAACAATTTCGTTATTAACATAAATGCTTTTGATAATGTGCAAATATTATAATATTATTAATCTATAACTCTGAAGTAGTACTATCCAACAAATAACATATTAAATCACGTCATTTGAGTGCCCTCCATTATACGCGTAGTCGGCTTTATTATGCATCACCAGTTGATTGTCCACAAAGTAAAATGAATCTGAACGCGTTTCAAATGGATTTGCAATCATTTCAGAAACTGAAAAAACATAAAAATCATAACAATAAATTATGTCACGAATAATTACACGATAAATGGATACATATTTGAAATTAATACACACCCAAGTCAGCCGGTAGAGTTGGGAATTCATAAATATGTTCGCATGTATTTTTGCTATTTGGAATACAAAACCCAAATTGGAAATCAAATGTTTTTAATAATCTATCTCGGAAAAAATGACGTTCAATCATTCTAAAATTGTTTACTGGTTTTGGGCCCACCAGAAATTCGACTGTTGCACCAACTGTCTTCAATTTGAGAAACTGTGGTGTAAACTGATAACGTACAAATCTTCCAGTATTTGCATCCTCGCAAGTAGATTCTTCACAGTCTGCTTCTGAATCTTGATGAGAATCACATTCTGATTAATCACAATAAAACATTAATAAATTTTTTTATTATTGGAAATCTATAAATTATACTACATGTTATACCAACCAGCAGCCGATGGCTTTGTTATCTCAAATAAAACTGCTCCTGTTTCCAGATCTCTGATTTGGAATCTGGTAAAGTCTATGTCATAAATATTTGCTTCCGGAGAGCATAAATACTCTGAAAACAACATAGGTACCGCATTTACGTCTTGAGGCAAGACGTACCATTTGTATCATCTTGCATATTTTGCAGTACCAAAGAAGCGTGAAGACAAAATTGAAATGGGATTCTGGGATAGGCATGATATAAAATGTAGAAACACATAGCATGTCGATTATGCAACATGAAAATTGTATATCCATGAGAAAATAAAAGAATGTGCGTCTATTATCTTAGGTGATGGCAAACAATGTAACTCTTTCCATTGTGTTTTGTTTGCAAATTATATGCCATAGATTAATAACATTAATAACACGAAATAAAACTATCATACTATCTGTGATGGTAGGCAGTCGCAGCACCATATCTGGTGTTATTGGAACATCACCGATATTTCCATTGCCACTATTCTCTTGATCGGCCGACGGTGTGAATGGTGTAATCGCTTCACTAGACTTGTTTTCGCTGTCTACACTCATTATTTTAACACGAGTATAGCATATACAGGAATTAACATATAAATTTGTATTCGCTGCTCAAAAGGGAATTCCACGTAAAATAACAATTACTTATCATAAATCCAAACAACATAAATCGCAATTAATGGTTCGTTTCTGAGCAACAATTCTCACCGAAAGTTGACGTCCTCACTCAAATTTCACATTTCTACTCATTTTAAAGACCATAAAATTGTCGGCTGTCACTCACGCGAGATTTCTTAACGAACATCCATTACTAAACAATGCTGTTCAGAAACGTAACTCTTTGAATAATAAATGTATGTTCGCTACCACAATGTCCGACACGTGGCGTTTCATTGCTCATGGCAACCAATGAAAACTATTCCTTAAAAAAGGAACAAAAGTTCGAATCTTCTATACAACGATTCTATATGATTCAAGGAATTATTCGATTATTTACTGAGTTATTATCAATCCAAACAATCTTATATTAAAATCTTACTAAATTGTATATAATCACAGACGAGGCATAGGATGGACCTGCTATGTAATGTAATTTTTTGTCCTACGTTCTGAGGGCCACGTAGCCCCCTTACCATTTTAGTGTCGCATGCGACATTATTCGTTCAGAATAGAATAAGACAATAGCGCTACCGGAAAGATAGGAGTTATAACTAAACATAACGATTGTTAATTATTTTTCACTGACATAAATTACAAGTTGAATCAATCGATAGAATCGAAATGTAATAAAAAAGAAAATCGTTTCTCGCGGTAGCTTCATTGCAGATAGTGATCGATTTTTAACAAAAATCCTGATGTATAGCCTTTGGTTTTTTTCGGACCAAAATGGACACCACCGCCGATTTCAATGTTTAATAGCCATTTTCAAGAAGAACGCATACAGAAAACTGTCCCGTTGTCCGTTTTTCGATATCGTTAAGCAATGATGAGAAATTAATCTTTTAAGTATCGGAGTATGGGTCGTTTCCAAGCTTAAAACTGCTGTATCTTTCCAACCAGCCATCCTATCGAAATGCGACTTGCATTTTCGTAAAGAGGAGACTTTTCTCTTTCGAGTGAGTATTTGATCGGGCAAATTCGAGATGCATCGATTTTTGACAAAAATCCTGATGTATGCATCATGATTTAGAAAGAAGGAAGCATGCAGAATACTGTCCCGTTGTCCGTTTTTCGATATCGTTACGCAATGATGAGAAATTAATATTTTAAGTGTCGAAGTATGGATTATTTTCAAGGGGGATGAGATTCTCGTCCTTTATCGCAACAGATCTATTGATGTTACCAACTTCGATTATTGGGTCGAATATGATTCCTAACTTCACCGCTCCATATGGTAGAGGGCGTAAGTAAACGTCTGTTGTTTTACACGATCGGTATTTCAGTACATGGGACACGAAGTCCCATAAGATGATAGGTCTATTCTTATACCTCGTCTGTGCAGTAGTCGTATGAGTCGTACCATATTTACCAATATTTACCATACTATATTTATAAATTAATAACTTTTTTGCTATATATGTTACGGTAAAATTCCGAAGTCGCGATAGTCGCGTCAATTTAAAATATTGCAAGCGTCAACCAAATATTCGAATATATCAGTAAGGATTTATATTTTCCATATTAAAAAATAAAATTTTTAACTTATATTTGATCATCTCAGTAGAATAATATCCTTGCGAAAAAAGTATTAAACGTAATATAAAACATGAAAAAAATAACTTATACAAATTACAAGGGTATCCTTCCTTTATTTCTGATACTCACTGTTATACGCATATATGGATGGAATGGAGTTGATCTATACGTCATAACCTAAACTTCACGTACAAACGTCACGCTCTACATACAAATGAGCATTTTCTGTAATAAAATCCGGTTTACCATTTATATCGTTCTGTTTCAGTTCTGCTATGGTTGAATCAGTGGTAAAACAATTACTTAAAATTTAAGTATAATTTGTGTCCATACTTATGGCAAATTTGTCATAATGACAATGCAGAACAATAAAAAATCTAACGAACGATATTGTGAATTGAAAGAATTACATGGCTCTGAATTAAATGTTAATGAACAAAATGCTGCAAGATATAATGGCACCTTCGAAGATAACATTGATCGATCTATTGAACTTTCCTCCATAGTAGTTATACCAGATGGTACGGGATTACTATTAAATTTTTGTGAATATTGACCTTAACTAAACAATCCACAATGTATTATATCGTGAATATGGGTTCATAATGTTTTATACTTTCTCCTGTAGGATAACCATGCTTACTCATCGTTTTTAACTTCAAAGGAGAAATAACTGCATGTATAAATCAAATATCTAATAATGCATGATGATGTATCTTAAGGTTTACAAAAGCTGCTTTGACTAATGATTGTTAAAATAAACTAATAAAATTTGTGGGAATTATAACACTGATGTTTATAGTAGAGAGAGATGATTAATGCAATATCGAACAAAATTATACTATAATCATTGAGCATCCGTGTGAAGCACTTTACTGCTCCAACTCTGTAATGTAAATATTAATACTAAATTTTTATAATAAAATGTATTGATAGTGAAAATAAGAAGATAAGACATATAGTCTAAAAGTTCAGAGCTCTGGTTACACGGACAATGTATATGATAAAATGTTTATTTTAATTTTTTTTAACAGATACATTTACAGTAGTGCAAGCTATCAATGAATTGGGCTTTGGAAAGTTTCAAGTTAAACTTTCATTATTCACTGGATTATGTTGGATGGTGGATAGCATGGAAATAACTATATTGAGTATTCTTAGTCCGTCTTTACACTGTGACTGGGGCATTTCTAGATATCAGCAAGCTTTAACGACAACGGTAATAATTAAAAATTATATAAAATTGTGATACTTCTATGCATCTTATATAAAATAAAAAAATTATGATTTAAGGTTGTTTTTCTTGGTATGATGTTAAGCTCAACTTTTTGGAGTAATTTAAGTGATAGATATGGCAGAAAACAAGCTTTGACTTTGTGCGCAGTATTATTATTTTATTATGCCTTTTTAAGTGCATTTGCACCAAATTTTCTCTGGATTTTATTACTCAGAGGGTTGGTAGGATTTGCTATTGGTTGTGTACCACAATCGTAAGTAATTAATACGTCTATATAATGCGTGTAAATTACAATTACATTTAATTATTATAAATGTATTTTTCAATTTCAACAGGGTAACATTATATGCAGAATTTTTACCAGCAAAGCAAAGAGCAAAATGTGTTATTTTATTGGATGTAAGTTTTATTATTAATAATATTTAAATTAATCTTTTAATATTAACAAAATATATTTGCAACTTACAGTGTTTTTGGGCACTTGGTGCATGTCTCGAAGTTGCAATAGCATTAATAATAATGCCGAATTTTGGATGGCGATGGCTTCTTACCTTATCAGCAATCCCCCTTCTTATATTTGCATCTATTACACCAGTAAGCTAGCAATTACACAAAAAATTATTCTTTTTAGATGATCATGCATAGGTAGTTACACTCAATTTTAATAGTGGCTTCCAGAATCTGCAATCTTTGATATGACAACTGGTAAAATGGATAAAGCTTTATCTACATTGGAAAGAATAGCACGAGAAAATAAGAAACCATTACCTTTAGGAAGATTAATCATGGATCGTTTTTATCAAACTAATCATGGTAGGTTTATGGATGTATTAAGCAAGGAAATGTGCAAGACTTCTACCTTACTTTGGCTGGTGTGGTAAATACACATTATATTTTATTTTGGTGGTGGTGGTTAACTTGAATTGTGTACAATTATTGAAATATAAAGTGATAAACAGCTAACACTTGCACAGTTCTACTGTTATTCACTTATTTATAATTACGAATTGGTCAAATGAGTAATTAGAGAGTAGAATATACTATTTTTAATTAATTAGACGAAAAACCACATTACTATATATGAATATAATAAATTATAGGATGGCTACAGCATTTTGTTATTATGGTGTAGTATTAATGACTACTGAATTATTCCATACATCATTGGAGCAATGTGGCTCATGGGCAAATGGTGAAAAAGTAGAAAATACTTGTCAACTGGAATGTCGTTTAAGACGAAGTGACTACATAGATCTTTTATGGACTACATTAGCAGAATTTCCAGGAATTTTTTCTACTGTATTTGCAATAGAAAAAATAGGAAGAAGGAAAACAATGTCATGTCAGTTAGTCATGTTTTCAATAGTTGTCTGTTTCCTGGGAAGAGCTTGTTTATTAAGTAGAGCAGTATTGACTATAGGAATATTTTTGGCAAGAGGATTAATTGCTGGTGTATTTCAAGCAGCATATGTTTATACACCAGAAGTTTATCCAACGCATCTACGTAGTCTAGGCGTTAGTACATGCAGTGCTATGGCACGAATTGGTGCTATGATAACGCCGTATATAGCACAAGTATTTCTGCAATGGTCTATCACTGGAGCTATGGCAATATATGCGATCGCTGCTTTATGCGCAGCAATTGCTACACTTGCTTTACCTGTTGAATCCAAAAATCCAAATTTAAGAGAATCCTCTAATAATACTAAATAATTAATTTTTTTGCAATGAATTATTAAAATTGTCTTCATGTTAATCAATTCTGTATATTTACATGACAATAGTTAATATTTATTTGATAGAATCATATTTGTTACTTTATACAAATAATGTAATTTAAAATAATTTAATATTATGTTTACATAAATAATACTTTTGCTTTTATAACGCAAATTGACAATTGCTGTAAGTAAATTTAATGTAGGAGTGGATGCACCAAGACTGATATGGAAATTAATATACAAGTAAGGTGCCAAAATCAATTTATTTATACGTTCATGTGCATTAACTAATACTTAAAATATATTACAATTATAAAATAGATTTAAATGAAACTATTTTTTTTGTAAATGTATATATATATATATAAGAATAATGTTATTTTAAAGTATTTATTTTACAGCATGTAGGGACATATTTTTGCAGAATATTACTATAATTTTATAAAAAATTCTGATAAGTGTAACTAATTGTACAATGTTTATATTATGTAAGTATCTTTAATATATTAGAAGAAATAATTTACATATATATTATACTTATTTATTAAATTATTAAAAAAGAAAGAAAATGTAAATATATATTTTCAATCAGCATGAGTATATTAGCTCATAAGATTTCAAGAGTTCATTAATTTTGAGATATAAGATTAAAATTGTAAGTACAGTAGAACCTCGATTGTTCGAGCTATTGTGGACCGACTCTGCCTCGGATAATCGAAAAACTCTGATAATACGAACTTTTAAAAAATCCACGTGTTTAAATCTCTCAAATTAAGCGTAGTACGCGGATCTTGCGTTGCATGTATAAACACGATTAACATTAAATAAGTACATAGCAAACGATTAAATAAACAAAAAAACTATCAAATGACGACGATTTATACGATTGAGAAACAATATAAGGTAATACCTCGGATAATACGAAGTTTGTTTAAGCGGACTCGATTAATCCGGGTTGTACTGTATAAAGATGTACTCTTGTATTATTTGTTTTGAATCTGATTAAGGTATTTAATATTTAATTAAAACATTGAAACTTACCGACTCTTATTATATTTCAACGATTTCTATTGTATAATATAATATATTCTATAAACTGATTCGTATATCAAAGTTGAAGATGTAACAACTATTGAAAATATATTTCATACTTTCATTAAATAAAAAGAAAAAACAAAACCATATGAAAAGGCCATTCACAAAAATTACGTTGTACAAAAAAGTTAATAATGTTAAAGTATACAAGAATTTTATGCATTCCGTATCAAGGAAAGTACACTTTCTTTTAAGTATCCTTGAGATGTATCTTTTCCTGCATAATTCATATATGAAAATTGTAATAAACATGTTGGTATCATTTTTAACTCTAGTAATGTTTTATTATCATTATCTTCTTCTTGAAACTTCTGATCAAATGATGTCAAGACAAATGGAATATCAGCATTGATCAAATTTTCTTTAACAAACTCTATAACTTCTTTATATTTATCATGCACAGAAAATGTTCCTTGTAATATTATGTTATCTGGAAATTTCACACGAATTAGAGTAAATCGATAATTTCTAAGTTCACGTTGTTCGTCTTTTTCTCGCATAGCTTTTGTCCTTAACATTTGATTTCTTTCCATTGTTTCATTCCTGTTGGTAAGAAAATATCACAACAATTAGAATAATTTCGTCTTTTTACATAACACGTCACTTGCCCTGTAGTAATTTTTTATTACTTTGTATAATTAAATAATGTTTGTTACTTGCCGAAGTTTTTGCTCTTTTTTCAGTTCCTCTAAAGTGATACTGAAAAAAGATCCAGGTAATTCGGTCATCACACTTGCCTGACTAGGTAACAAAACTTGTAAATTTCTGTCTACTTCAAGCGGAATAACCTCTGCAGATTTGAGTGCCTCCACTAGTATAGTCAAATTATCAAAACTAGAAGAGTCAGGATTCCATACTAAAAAATCTTGTTCTACATCATTGTGCATTAACAACTTTTTTTCAAAACCAGCAGCTTGCAAAAATTCTAAAGCACCCTCCAATGGTAATACTTTTTCCTATTCAAAATATAACTTTAATATAACATAAAAATACAATACCTAATTTCACAATATAATAATAAATTCATTACCTGAAATATTCTGTTACACATTCTGATTTTGTGGTATTTTTCTACATCTGGATTACTTAAAATATTATCTATGTATTTTGCTAATGTATCTATACAATTTTGAATTTTTTCTCTTCCTGTGTTGCAATTATGAATAATTAAGCATGAAGTTAACCCTGCTTCTTCTTCTTTCAATTGCTCATACAAAAATTCTCGAATTTTCAGTTTCCATTCATCTCGTGTCAAGACTTCATCAGATATATACGGACATCGAAAGAATACATTAGAAACAGCTAAAAATTCATTATTGGTAGCTTTTTTTGTAGCTTCTTCAACTAATGTTGTTTTATTCTTTTCTTCAAGCTCTTGTCGTACTTTTCTCTCCAACTCTAGTTCTCTTTTCACACGTGCCTGTATCGCTGCGTATGACCTATTATGCAGCATCAATTAGATTTGTGATTATACAAAAAATAAATGCATACAAATAATGAACATACGTATTAAATCTTTTCATATCATTCCTCTTGGATTCTAACCGAGCTAATGCAGCCTGTCCAGCAATTTTAGCTTCTTCGGTAGGCTCAGCTCTCTTTATTTCTTGTGCTGGCACAGTAATTGCAGATGTTTCTGATTTTCTCGTATCTTCATTTAATCTATAAAAGAAAATTTGTATATAAACATACTTTGGCTTAACCAAAAATCCTTTTAAAACACATATACTTACTTATAACCTTTACCAGCATTCGTGAAATTTTTATTGATTTTTTTCTTTTGAAAGAAAGCTTTTATTTTGTCTGCCATTGTGGATACTTATAAAGATATAATCTGATTTGAATATAATTGTACAACAATTTTTATAATGAGGCTTTATAGTATTAATATTTAATTATTATCCCTAAGACTTTTCGTAATATCCAGAAGGACCGCCTAAAACATTCATTTCTTATCATACGCTGTCACTTTAGCTTCATTTAGACAATGAAATGACAATAGTTATTTAATTCATGTTTATATTAACGAAAATCTACAAGAAATAAGTTCTACTTACTTGGATTCATAAATTGTTCTGATATTCTTAAGCCGTATATGTGCCAGGTAATACAAATTAAAGCAATTGTACTAGTAAGTATAAACAAAAAAATTTTAAGTAATTGAAGTTGAAACTCGTCAAACGATAACAAAGCTATTAACTCTTGAAAAAATTCGTAAAACTTTTGAAAAGGTTCATTGCCAAAAATAACAGTACCGCTTGAATCGAGGGTTAGGCCAAATGTCGATGAAAGAAAGTTAGTTAAATAAGACGACAATTTATTGATTGTATCCCCGAGGTAGTCCGACCACGGACAAGAGTTCTCACATGTACTGCTCATTACACAAGGAAACTTTTTCGAGTATGTTTTACGCTGTATCTAACATATTAGGAGTTAAACATAACTCTGCAATGTAAGATGACAGAACATGAGAGATAAGACAGCCACTGTGGCAAACCAGTAAAATTATAAAACAAAAGTCATCGTCACTATGTAACCATAAAAGCAGAATAAAGAGAACTGATTTATAAACGTAACTTTAACTTATGACTTATGCTTATTCTTATGGTTTAGGACTGTATCCATGAAGCTAAACTTACTTGCTTTAATTCTACTTATACGATTGTTAATTATAATTAATTCATTATTAGTTAGAAATATTTTAGGTACAATTAAAAACCCTTGAAATTTCTAGAAGAAGAAAAGTAAAATCAGACGTAGTAAGATAACTTTGGTATGTAATTTGATTAGCACATTTTCTTTATCTCCACCAATCATGTACGAAAAAAACTAAAAGTTGAATATAAAATGTCGTTAAGCTAATTTCACCTTTGAAAGTGAAAAGCAGGATTGGGACACGGACGAAGTAAGGTATTTTTATACTTCGTCTGGGTTAAAGACACTCTTTATGTCCTCCAGGCTCTTATTTGACTCCAAAATTTAACGAACAATCTCATACCAACTATACGCAACCAGGTTGAACATGGTTCCTAAACTCACTGCTCCATATCTTAGAGGGCATGTGGCGGAACGTTAATCCGTGAGAGGACACGGACACGGATCCGTAGGACACGTCCTACGCTGGCGACCAATCGCAGCGGACGAGCGAGTAACCAATGGAAGACCGGGAAGAAGAAAAAAACCTATCGGGGAGAGGAATCGATGCTACGTTGTCCGAGATCCTTCTTCTCGTTCGTGCCGCCAACTTGGCAAGACCTGTTTGAGGCTGGGTTGTTCCAGCTTCCCCGTAAAGTTACGGGAAGAATAATTGCTTAAATCCCTAGAGATTGACCAATTAAAAGCCACGTATAGACATTTACGGGCTGACTAATTTTACGGAGAGGTTGGAACAACCCGGCCTGAACGTCGTAACCCATTCTGTATCAAGTGAATAAACGTGTTTTCAAAAGTAGTTTTATTTATGATTGGGGATACCCCCACAGGCATAAGAAAACCTGCTTTTCGTACGATCGGTATTTCAGTACATGGGACACGAAATTCCATAAGATGGCAGATCTATTCTTATACGTCGTCTATGATTTTATCACAGTACCTATATGCACATATATCACAGTATATACAGTAGCGAAACTCTCCCGATTTTGTGTTGGCCAAAACTGAGTGCGCATGCGCGAACCGGGCTAACTGCACGGTAACGCCATCTGAACTTCTTTCTCACTTGCTCTTACGTTTCTCGCTCTCTCTCGCACATTTATCTAGCACGGTATACACGCTCCGCACTTGGAGCAAAAATTTGTATAAGTATCAACTATTTATGCAATATGCTCATGCAAAAGCTATATTTACAACAAGTATTACTGATATTTAAAAAGTATATGTTTATTTTAAGAATGAAAGAAAGATATTACATTTTTAGTCTACAATAAAATTTTATTTCTGTTACAATACAAAATTGTTCAATATTTTTGTATGATATGCAACATAAAATGCTTACAATATAAACAAAAAATACGTTAAATGCATTTAACCAATACAATGACGCTCCATAAGAGGCAATGATTTTAATTTATATTTAAGAGCTTCAAAAATTTTTGCATTTAAAGCGGGCACAATATCCCATTTTTTTGTAAATAACTGTAAAGACCGTACAGATGGCAGAGCAATGGAATGTTCAATTTGTTTATAAGTTCGAGGACTCAACAAATATAAAGATAACGCGAATCTTTTAAACTCGGTGTCGTATCTTCTGCCACGTTTACTTTTCAATTTTGTATCGATTAGCGCTTCTAATATTTCATAAAAATTGTGCGGTAACAACTTTCTTCCTAATTTTTTTAATTGACCACACTCGTCTTCTCCAACTGTTGTAGTTTCTTTCTTCTTTTCCAAGCGAAACCGCCGGATCCTTTCGCGTAGCGATCGATTCTACGCTTTTAATTTTTTACACTTGCGGAGTAATTTCTTTACTTTGGGTGTGTCGGATGTTTTATTCACGTTATCAGGCCTCTCAGTAGATGTACTTCTAAAATATATTGAAATTAAAAAAGTTTAGCTAGTATATATAATTAAATTCTATTCCGACTAAAGTAACTACACTAGTTTCATTATAATATAGCATAGTCTATTAATCTATTCTAATAATAGTAACAATATTTCATATCAAAATTTGATTCCATAACAAATAACAAAGATAAAAATATATGTTTCACTCTAATTTAGTAAATAAGAACTTACGGTTCAGCTGCTTCTAATTTAACCACTCCAATTGGCGGGAATAGTTTTGAAGTTCCTTCATTGCTGAAAATATAAAATTCCATCAGTTATAATTCTCATTGAAAATTAAAAAGTTTTCTGTTAATATGAATTACCTATTCTCTTCCTGCACTTCTGCTGTTCCTTTGGGACATGAATTTCTACGACAAAAGAAACATATCACTATACTATACAATATTGTTATTATACTAAATATGAAATAACTTTGCTTAGTATACCCATCTCCTTCCTGTAGAACTGCTTTTTCTTCTTCTTCGTCTCGAATAATTGTACCATTTCTGAAAAAAGATTTCTATAAGGTTCTATTTTTCATCCTCATTTTTAAAATAAATGATTATACATTACCTCGTTATTTTATTCATGTGAATATTATAATTATATTATTCATATGAAACAAAATTATTTCCCTTACTTAACTTAAATTAAATTAATAATTATTTACTTACTGTTGTTCACAACCAACTTGAAAGAATATCGTTGGCAAAGCATCAGGTTTAAGGTAAGTTCTAGTATTGCTCCGTTTGTACCATTTGCTTTCAAAATGCAAATGGCACAAACGACAATTCCTATAAGCTTACTCTGGACCTTTAGATACTAAATCCAATCTTCCACATGCATGTACCCGTTGCAGCCATCTGGAAATATTATACCATTTTATCAATAATAAAATAATGTCCATGGTACTATTAAAAATATAGTTTATTTAACAACAATAACTCTAAAACGGTGTTGTACCTGTCATATTCCTTTGGAAATCTAAAATAATTTTTGGGCGTATCATCTGGTGAGAAACACATTGGTACTGCACAGATTTGCCTCACGTTCATTTTTCCTTTACGCTATTATTAACAATTATTAATATCCAGTGATACCTGAAACAAAAACCGAAACGACGCCACGCGCTTGGTCCTGTAAGCGTCACTTGATCGAGGCGCTACTCTGCGGCTAGTGGTGTAACTAATGTGCGAGAGAGAGCGAAAACGTGAGAGCAAGTGAGAAAGAAGTTCAGATGGCGTTACCGTGCAGTTAGCCCGGCTCGCGCATGCGCACTCAATTTTGGCCAACACAAAATACAAAGGATTTGTCGAGAGTTTCGCTACTGTATATACTGTGCATATATGTACTATGATGTTATATATACAGCTGATACTCTTTCAGCGTCAACAACCAAAATTACTGTTAGTTCAGTCCGCGGTCCTGTTTCGCTTTAAAAGTTTTATAATCTGAATGTCCATCGAAGAATCGTTATTAAAATTAAACTGCAAAAATGGGTGGTGGAGATTTGGTATGTATATCTCTTTTTTCAATTTCGAGTTAGAAACGGTAACCTTATGTATAAATAGTCAAGGTTTAATTTCCTTTGATAACTGTATGTCGCATTATATATTAAATACAAAATAATTGATTTGGATAAATCAATATAGAACTTGAAGAAATCATGGCACCCATCTACCATGAAAAATATGGAAAAAGTGTGGAAAGCCGAACAGGAGAAAAATCAAGAGAAAAAAAGGATTGCAGAATTAAAGAGAGAAATAGCAATGGAAAAAGATCGAGAAGACATGACAAA
Organism: Ancistrocerus nigricornis; assembly: GCA_916049575.1. NCBI lineage: Eukaryota > Metazoa > Arthropoda > Insecta > Hymenoptera > Vespidae > Ancistrocerus > Ancistrocerus nigricornis. The sequence goes on along the minus strand of OU696664.1, from coordinate 33,692,936 downwards.
ATATGCTATGGAGCAAGGTGTTATAGAAAAAAAAGATGATAAGAAATTAGATTGGATGTATAAAGGACCAAATGAAATGGTAAATAGAGAAGAATATTTGCTTGGTCGTCCAATTGACAAATCTTTCGAACAAAAAGCACAGGCACAAAAAGAAGCAGATTTAAATCGTGCTCCAAAGAATCATGTTGAATATGGTTCGTAGAGTTAAATTATTTTCTAGTCATATTTCTTTCCTTATTATTTACCTTTAACATATGATTTCAGAATGTATTCCACCTTCCTTACGTTTTTTTTCTGGAAATGAGCAAGTTGATTTAGCAAGGAAGATGCAAGAAGATCCATTGTATGCTATAAAGAAGAAAGAAATGGAGACACGAAGTCAGTTGTTAAAAAACCCAGTTAAATTAAAGAAGATTAAAGAATTGGTAAGTCTAAGAATAATTAAGAGATGACTTTCAAGGGTTACTTTTAAAAAAGCTATTAACTCTATTGTTTATAGTTAGAGCAACAAACGAAGCAAGAGGAAGTAAAGAAAAAAAATAAGAAGAAGAAATTAATAAATAACTTAGATGATAGTGATGATGAAGCAGAACTGGATAATTTATTGGCAGCAAAATATAAACAGTTAAAAGATAAAATCAGTGAAAAAGATTTGATGAAATCAATGAAAAAAATTAAGTACAAGAAAAGAAAGAAGTCTAAAAAGATGAGTAGTAACTCTGATAGTGATAGTGGCAGTGACAGTGAAAGTGACAGCGACAGTCATGACAGTGATAGTGACAACAGTAATGATGGTAGTAGTAGTAGCAGTAGTAGTAGTAGTACAAATGAATTAGTTAAACGTAAGAAAAGAAAAAGTCATAAAAAAAAAAGCAGTAGTAGTGATAGTGAAACAGTACATAAGAAAAAAAAAAAAAAGAAAGATAGTTATAGGAAAGAAAAGATAAAACATCCAAAAGTGAATACACATAAGGATAGTGAAGAAGATAGGAGGAAATTGCTTAGTAAAAAATCAGAAAAAGCAACCAAAAAAGAAAGAGAACATGAGTATAAAAAAAATACAATGCTTAAAGAAGATAATGGTTATAAAAATGAAAATAATAAAAAAAGGCACAAAAGTAGTCCTTCAGAAGAAAAATTCTTTGATGTATGTATTTTTACTATGAATCTCTTTTTTAAATTGTAATAAACAAGAAATATTTTTCTGTGTTATCTAATATCTATTGATATTATATATATTTCCTCATTTACAGGGAAGTTATAAAAGAAAATTACATCATTCCTCTTCTGATTTATCCCGTAAAAGGGCAAATGAAGATAAAAGAGGTGAACAAAAATGGATTCCAAAAAAGAAATTTCTTTCAGAAGAGGAAAAAGAAAGACGAAGACAGGAAATGATAGCAAATGCGACATGGCGAGATAAGGAAAGAGAAAGAAATGTGAAGCAATATCGTGAACAAGAAAAAAATGATGTATCCAATGACAAAAGCTACAACAAAGATTTTATCAGGTAAATGTTTTTTTTTTTTACTTTAACATATTAATATATTTTTAATAAAAATGTTTATAATATAGGAAGCAGTTAGTTGCTGCAGCTGAAGTAGGAACAGTTGCATCTAGGATTAAATCTAATATAAATAATATACAACGCTCTTGTCGAGCAATGGACACAAATTTTGCAAAACGATGAATTCATCATGATCAGGTATTGAGTGTGTACACTTGTATAGCTACAATATAGGAATTCACAAGTGTGTACAGTTATTAACATGTAATATCACTCTCATTACTTTTTTACAGAAGGTAAAGTATCTATAAGTATATCAATATCTGACACAATACTATATGCATAATAGAGTTTTACTAAAGACAACTACATAAATACAACTATATAATCTTGCACGTGTGTATATATATATATATGTATGTATGTACAATTCAAACCTGACATCACAGATGCATAGTAATAATCTACTACAATGGGTCTTTTGAAATATTATGTTATTTTACACATCTCACGGGATTCAAGAGTATCATTCACATCCATGACAGTTGTCACGCAACCAATAGTAAGAACATTATTTACAACTGCTCTAGCTAGATAACCAGTAGTTACTGAATAGTGTGCAGAAAAGAATGGTGTTAAGTCATCCGTTTTCTCTAGATTTTGATCCTGCATTAATAAAATAAATATAATTTATTATTTGGGTTGCTATATAAATTTGTTTGTTTTTAATAATCAAACCTTATGTAATCAAAATTATTTATATAACAACCCAATACATGAAATATGACATAATGGAAGATTTGTAACAAATGCAATAACTTATACGTACCTTGGCATACATAGTAAAGCTGTCTTCAACAAGTTTATTTAAATTTAATTGTTTTTGAAAACTAAGTTCTGGATTTCTTAATAAAATTGTTGATACTATATTAAGTAACTGTAACAAATTATATTACATTTAATATTAACTCATGAAAATGATTGAAAATTTGTATATGGTAACTAATTTTTCCGAATTCAAATGAAAACATTAAGAAAATAATTGTAACTATACGATCGATTGAAACAAATTGTTGATGCAAACAGTAAACCAATTACCTCTACTATAATTTGGCGATATTCTGGTAATTGTATATGATGAAGAAGAGATTCTACAAGTAAAGCAAAAGTTAACTCCGATCGTGTCATATTAGAAAGTGTCGGTTGCTGGGGCAATTCTCGTTCATTGACACATATACCTCCAGGGCAACGCATTAAAACTTCCCATACTTGATTATAAAAATGTGCAGGAACTCTACATAAACTTCCTTCAATCTTCCTCCGTCCAAGAACTGTAAGACTGTTATAAAGGCAAATGTTGAAATAGAGAATCTTTATAAGAATTTTATAACAAAATTACACTAGTATACTTTTCTGAATTGGCCCAATCCTTAACAGTCAATACTTTAATGAGGACCTGTCTAACTTCATAAGGGCTGTAATTTTCAATTGGTTCAGGGTTTTTCACAAACATTTGTAAATAGAGTTTCATTGCTTCCAAAACCCACCTAATCATATGAAACTGATTTTATAATGAATTATAATGAAAAAATCCAAATCCAAATTTATGTAAACTTCATAGTATAAATACCCAATACGAATTTTCAATATTCCTTTAAACATTTCTGGATTTGTTCCAATAAGTCTACCACAATACAATAACACTTCCTGTTGAAGCACAGCTTGTATCACATTGTGAGGTTGAATTGTAGAATACATAACAGACTGAATTTCTGCAGGTGTCATTGGTTTGTCAAATACAGTTTCTTCATGGCCAATAACTCCAACAGTTATCTAAATAATAGAAATATAGTGGAACAAACAGTGACTTAGTAAATAATTCAAGGATAAAAATTACCTGTTTCCCTTTGACAAGCACACCAGTAATGAAAGGACTTATACTATCAACAGTATGATGTAATAAGCTGCTACAATAACGAACAGCCATCCAATATCTTAGACATCCTGCTTGTTGATATAGTCCTCTTAAATGGTCACCAACTACAAACATTTGTTATGATAAAATTTGTTATAATTTTTATTATGAAATTTGCTCTGTCCTACATCCAAAAACTATACGGTATATTTTATTTAAATAATATAATAAGTAAATAAATACCTGTTGTTCCATTAATTTCATAATTGATACCTTCTCTTCTTAATAAAACACCATAAAGTTGACATTTGACATACAATCCATCACAATTACGAATCTCATTCAAGATATTGGGTAAAGGTTCACGCATAAAATACTGAAAATATGATGAATGCAATAAATAATTGCAAAATTAGTTTTTTTTTTATAGATACATACAGAATAATCTTTTATATCTTCAGAATAAGCCAGAGCTCTTGGGACATCAGTAAGACTCTGATAACCGATATAATCATGTTCCAATTGTTTAAACTGAGCGAGCTCAAGGTCAGTTTCCATAGAATTTACGAAATCCAGATGTTCTACAGAATAAAAAAATGAATTTAATGATTTTTATCATTAACTTAATAGTGTGTACAAACTAGTTGCCATTACCAATACAAGAAGATGAAATTAAATTCTGCAAACGCCCAATGCGTACTTTGGTTCTGTCGCAATACCCTTTCTTTAACATTGCAAACAAATCCAGCATTGCTTTAAATTGTGGATCTCTAAATTAAAAAATCCATAAGTATACATATATATATATATATATATATGTGTTTAAAAATTGTACTATCTTGTACAACAATTATTAATGTTATTAAATACCTCATGTGCTCTTCTCGTATCAAAAGACATACAGTTGGGCGACCAGAGAGTCTCCAATATTTACCAACAAATTGAAGTTCTGTTTTAATGTCATCAATCAATAAAGCCATATCTCTGTATAGATAAAATTCAGATACCTCAAATATGAGTGGATAGCAGAGCACAGTCATACCACATACTCTATACACCTGTATATGTACACACCATTTATTATGCGAGAATATTTTACTTTCATATATACCATATACATTACTTTAATGTATTCCATGCATACCTTACTTGTACCCAAGGAACCAATAGGCCTAGCTGGACGTCCTTGAAGATTTAATTTTTTATTTACACCAAGCTTTTGATATACTTTTACTAATTGTGTTGAAGATAAAATTTGTACTGGTTCTACTTCATGTGGAGTTTGTGTTTGAATACCATATGTTGCCATCATAGCTTGCAATCGCATAGATTCCGCAATTAAAACAATTTGCACTACAAGATCAGTATGAGTGCCCTAAAGGGAAAAAGTTATATATTGGAAAATATATAATGCTATACTAATATAGTTATGTATTATAACATAATATATATATACACACTATATAGCATTACAAAGAGATTAATTAAAAATAAGGTTTTCCTCAAATAGTCTATATACAAATGCAAATTATAGTTTTTTATAAACAAGAAGAAAATAATAGAATAATGGTAGATCATAATATACACTTTTGATATTTTTTGTATATGAATGCATGCACAACCTACAGCATTAACAAATTTGTCATGTTGAACATGCAAACCATGTTCTGCATAAAAATCAGCAATTATGGCAAATAAAAAATAATGTCAAACACGATGCAAAAATAAAAAATACTTATACTACAATACAGCAGCAAGCATACAATATAATTTACTTACAATGGTGGGCTTTGCCTGTATAAAATATAAGAAAATAATATTAACAACTTTGTATATTTTGTGTAATTATTTAAAGTTGCGTATTCAAGAAGTGTCTTGAATATTTCATGATAAACTGTTATTAGTAGTTTTGGAACATATTTTTTGTACTTCACCTGAAAAGCAGAATATCTTCCAGCTCTTCTTGGTCTATTATATGAAGGTAAATAACGTCGTATAGGATCCAATTCATTAATATGTAATAAGCCAGCAGTCAATAGCTGTGCAATTACGAACATTGCTTGATTCCATAGATACATTGGTGATCCTTCGGTATCTATAGAATTCTTATGTCCTCTGCCTTCATCGCTAGGTATTCGATAGACACTACCAGGATCATTTCTTTCACTTTCTAAGCTCTCTTCGGGTACGTAGTAATACATAGGTATTACAGGATCTATTAAAATTTTATATTTGTTAGAAGATTCAAATTTATTTTTATATATATATTATATAAAAATACCTCCGTGAAGATCTTTGTATATTCTGCTTTTCAATAAATTCTGATATTCTTCTACTTGTTCAGGTAATGTTTTAAAAACACCATCTATTATCATAAAAATAAAAAAAAGTGGCCATTCGCATTCGATATTATCAAATTCCTGTTAAAAAAATATATTCAGATGTACTTTATTTCTTAAACTTACATTAAAAATGTCACTAAAATAAATGCAGTATTATGCTTTACATGCCTTGATTTCACCAGAATTATAATAACGACGTTGTTTATCTTCCAACACAGTTTTGTAACCATCTCGTCCAAATCTCTTAAATCCATAATTACCCTTGAGTCTACGAATTATATTTGCCTTAGTTTCACTATACAATACTTCTTCATGTGTAGCAAAAGCAGGGAAAGATATTGTTGGTAGCAAAGCAGCATCTACACTCTAGAATGTAAATAAATTGAAAAGAGTAAACTAACAAATACAATGAATATGAAATAATTTCATATCATTCTGATACTCAATCTACCTTTGAGCTTGACTCTCGTGGTAACATTGTTTCAAAAATACTGCGATTACGATTATGAGCATCAATATCAACATATATCACAGACCAAGAAGCACCTTTCTCTCCAAACAAATTACAACCATTTATAGCTTCTAAAGCACTTTTTGCAATGCCAATGGAACTTGCATGTATTTCAGGGGTACCATCATTGTAACGACTTCCACGTTCCCACATTCCATAATCTGGTGTTCTATATGCTCTTTCTACGTAATATACAAGATTTTGTATGTAAGCTACTTCATCCTGAGTATATATAATTTGTAGGCCTGAAGAAATCATTTGTACTAAAAATATTAGGTAGAGTGATACAATATCAATCTAAAAGAAAAATTGATTAAGAATTAATGCAAATTTTATAATGCTTTATATAGACTTAATGTGAGCAGTTTACTTGTAGATGATGATAATCTGCATCTTTGAGGATTTCATCCCCAGTGTCTAAATGGAACTTGCAATGCAAAGCAAAACGATTAGATTGATTGCGTTTAAATAATTCTACTCTTGATGATTGTTTCATCCAGCATTCTAGAATACCCCTCATGCATTTTATTGCAGATTGGCCAAGTTCATAAGATTTTCCACGATCATCATCTATGCGTCTACATAATGGAGTAAGATAAAATAAAATGAATTATCATGCAGTTATTAAAGCATAAATAAGATAAACATTGTATGATCTATTGCTATTTACCGATATGCTTGATATAAGCTCCATATTGCAGCAGCACAATAAATGCTTTCGCGTACACTTCCAACAACTTTGTCATTTGTGATTTGTGGAAATAAACCTGTTATGCAACTTTGATAACGAAGTAATTGTCGTTTTACTAAAAAGAAGAAACAGTTATACAAAATATATCAAGTTTAAAGTATGTAATTAATATTACTTTACCAATTCCATAATAAATATCGAGTTGTTTTACAGTATCCTCATAATTTGAAATTTTAAGAAACATATCTATGTCTAAATCAATCACACTACCCTGCCGTGCATTTTTCATTTGGGAAAATCTAGAAATTAAAGTTAAATATTATTTAAAGATTTAAAAAAAAATCATTTGAACCATTAAACGTTTTTATAAATGTAGAAATAAACCTTTTTGCACTTGGTGGCGTTGTTATGAACGAAGCCATTTTATTATATATTAATACTTTTATATTAAATTTATATAATTGTTGTTAAGCATACTATTTATTTTAAATGAAAAGGAAACTGCACTTTTTGGTTATGTTTATTTTTGTACTTTTAAGAAACACAACAGTCCGCATTTTTCAAAAGAAATGAAATTATTAAACTTTATAAATTCTAAGAGACGAAATTACGTGCTTGAATAATAATTGATAAATAATATCTTGTCTATCATGTATTGTAATAACTTATTCTGCTCCTATGTATTTTGATGGCACGAAATATACAGATCTATTGGTTATAAATAGAAGAAATGAAAATCAGCTGACGTAATATAAGAATAAGTATAGAATTTGACATTGACAGCTTTGTTTAATAAATTTAAAAACTTTAGCCTATCAAGCTACAAAAACATTTGTTATAACTAAATTCATCGCTATCATAGTTCATATTTTATTTATGACTAAAATTAATTCAAATTTTTGTCTTCGTAGCAGCTAGCGGTAAATCATCTTTAAGAATTCCTCTGCTGTAAAGTTTGCGATGTTGATAATCTGATAAAATAGTCGTGAGGAATGTATGAGTATGCATGTGAATGAAATAGATGGAACTTCCGCCAATTTTAATTTCTCTTTTTTTCTACAGCGTCTGACGGAACAAGTTCAAATGCGCAAGTGCGAAGTTGGATTTACAACATGGCGGAACGCAGGAAAGGCAGAAAGCGCAAAGATGTAAGCATCGCATATTGAGTTGTTTGCTGTGATATTTTTATAATGTTGTAATAAGTCATCATTTTATTAGAATTATTTATAATATTAATTATATTTTTGTTAGTGCTGTTTTAAACAGCACCTTTCGTACACGTGTCAAGATTGATATATATCCTCCTCTCAACTTTTAACACTGTAGGACAGATGACGTAGATAACACATTGCTCGATTTTTCGATGCCGACTTTGAAAAAAAATTAATTTATAAATTTCATTTTTACAAATTTTCAATATTGATTTACTTCGATTGGCATTGTGTTTTTTATTCGGTAAAATATATGTTAACGATACATGATTTAGCTGCTTCCTTCAAATGCCAAATACTAAAAAATATTCTGTCGTTTTTTTTTCCTGTTAAACTTTGTTAATAACAGCACATAATTTCCATTTAATAGTTTATATTAAAGCATATTTCATTTGTAATAGGAAATATCGAGTATAGATGGTAAAATACCTCAGGATAAGATATCGAAGGAAGAATTTGCAGTAGCCAAGTGGATTCGTAATAATGTACCTTCCAAGAAAACTAAATTTGACAGAAATCATAATGTCGAATACTTTACTGGTACTCGTGCGGTCGATGCACTGCTGGAAAACTCACCCTGGAGCAAAACTCGATTTGAGACACGGGAACAAGTTACAAAGTTTCTTGACGTGATGTTGAGGCATAAGTTTTTCCATAGAGCTAAAAAAGTAGTAATTTCTGAAGAAGAGCTTTGTAAAATCCGTGGTATTAAGAAGAAAATTAAAGAACCAAAAGAAGAAAAAAAGTCTACTGACAAAGAGAAAGAAAATTCTAAAGATAACAAAGATGCAACTAACAAAGATAATGAGGAAAAACCTGACGAACGAAAAGAGATGAAGAAAAAACCAAAAGTGAGTTACTATTTTTGAAATAAAATTAAAAAATGATGTATCTTTTTATAAAGCTACATTTTAATATTGTAGGTACGCCTTGAAATGCACATGGAACAATATTTTGTAGATTGCAATGATGCTTATGTTTGGATATATGAACCAATACCTGTATATTACTGGTTTTTTGGTACTCTGGTAGTTTTAGGCGCAATTGGAGTTTGTTTATTCCCATTATGGCCCATAACCATACGCCATGGAGTGTATTATTTAAGTGTAGCTGCAGCTGGATTTCTCATATCCTTTCTTGCATTAGGTATTATTAGAATGATCGTATTTTGTCTTCTTTGGGTACCTACCCTTGGCAGGTGTCACTTCTGGTTACTGCCCAATTTGATAGCAGACGTTGGCTTCTTTGCATCATTTTGGCCATTATATCAGGTACTTCTTATTTTCTATAGATTTATTATTTTTCCTTTACAGAGTTTTGACAAGTACACTAACTATTACACAAAACTTTACTAATTTTCAGTATGAATATTATGGTCTTTCAAATGAAAATGACAAAAGAGGTAGTAAAAAGAAAAAGAAGAAAGAAAAAGATTCTGATACAGAAGAAACACCAAGTACTCATACGTAAGTGAGACACAAAGAAAATAACATTTTTCAATCTCAATGGTTAAAAGTACTTTTATTTATATTTTTTAGCGAAGATAGATCTAATATGGAAGAATCACCAAAGGACGAGATGAGCAGAATCGAAGAGATCTCTAGCGAAGACAATAAAAAAATGTCTGTCAGCGAATTAGCAGAAGGTTCCGAAGGAAGCGAGGAAGGATCAGAGAGTGAGAAATCAAATACAGGCCGTGATTTTGTAATGGTATAAAAAATATATTGTGACATTAAATATTTTCATGCCCGTTTGACCGAGCACAATCGATTCGACGATTAATCATTGTTAAAATTGACATATGCTTTTATGTAAAGTAACTAATGCATAACTGTCAAATTATCAAGTTATGAATAATTAATTTGGTAAAAGGGTGGTAGGTATTAATGTCAAAATACAACGGCAATAGTCAAAATATCTTTGGTATAAAATCGATTTCCTGATAAACAGATAAAATCCAACTGATGTGCTTGTACCAGAATCTCTGCATTTTATGCATTTAGGGTATTACAGATGAACGAATAAGAAATTTTCTGCATTATGTACGAAGAGAATTTATTGTTGAGGAGGAGGAGGAGGAGGGGATGGTATATGTAATTTCAGAATATAATATCTTTTTCTTGCGCTAACTTAATTTTTCTTAGATATATTGTTTGTAATTAATGGAAAACAATACGCGTCTAACGTATTATTACGTTATTAAAATATTTCTTTCTTTGATCATTGAAAATGTTGGATTTAAAGAAATGCAATAAATTTTCTTCTTCACTGTTATACCTTTCTATTTCGCAAATACAATAGTTGGAAGAACGAAATCCTTATGCTCGACGAAACTCTGACATTTTTCATAGTCATTCGCCAAAAGTATCCGTAACTTCCTCTAATAGGACTGAGACTTAATACTTGAAGGTGCATGTTATACGTTTAATACGATGAAATGTAATTTATATTTTTATCGAAAACTTTAATGATAATTATTATTAGTAATCTGGACATCAACTGGATCACTGTAGGTATATGATTTATAAATCTATATCCGAATAAAGGGTGAAATTAAATATTACAGTGCACAATTTTGATTAGTTTAAACAGAAATTCTTATTGTGATTTTAAGTTTCATAGGTGCAACGTTGCACAGTAAAAACTTTTGCACGGGATAATATCGTTAATGTTGATTGGATTTAAGAGTAATTTCTCTTAACATAGCGTTACACATAGCCGCATAAGGATTCAGAGCAACGAGCTGCGATTGGGCAAAGCTCGAACCAGCTTCAGCCGCAAGCGTGAAATCATCCTTGGCCTTTTGATCCTCCTTCATATACCGATACAGTATTCCACGTTGGCAGAGCGCTCGGATGCCTGCTTTTCCTTTACCTTGACTAAATTTCACAGCCATGTGTAGATCCTCCAATGCCTCTATGCAAGGAAAATTCCAAACATTTAATTATATATCCAATCACTTGGCATCCTGACATTCCAATGTCCTTTTAAATTAAATAACAAATTACTGCGTTACCATTATCACGCCCAGCTAAACGCAAAGCTTGAGCCCTGTCATTAAATATAGATGGTGAAGATGGTGCCTTCCTCAAAGCCTCCTCAAATAAACGGAAGCACTCATCGAAGTTTTTCGATTCCGCGCAAACTATAGCCCGTGTAACAATTTCCAACACGTCCTCGGCTAAAGTATCTGTTTCAGATTGCTTTACCGTATCAGACAAATCTATAAATTATCGAAAGAAATGTAAAATAGAAAGAGAACACAGACACTTTGAGAAGTCTTGATTGATAAATGACTATTACGTACCAAGATCCTCATTTTGGAAAAAGTCTGCCGATCCATGCGCTTGTAGCGGATCAAACATAACGTTCAAAATGGCACGATCGGGCTCGCTCAGTCGTTCCATTTCTACTGAATCTGAAAGCTACTCCGTTTTTCCGTCTGTATGATAGAAAACCCGTTTCTGTTTATCGTGAATTAATTAACTTCTTTCCGAGGTAACGCCATATAGTGGAATGTTACCGAACGCGTTGTTTTACATATAAGTGTGACATAATATCGAATATATATTACTTTTAGGAAGTCAAATCCTTCGGAATACGTTCGTAAGTAATGCCATAAATACATCTAGTTTTATTCGGTAGATTGGACGTAAGAGAGATTTAGAGATCTTTTACTTCGAATATGCAAATCCCTCTCTTGTACTGTTAACTATCTATTTTGTTCATTTAGCGTTCTCGCGTTTCCCACGAAGCGAAGAGGGGAACGCGCTAAGAAAACTTTCGCATCACGGAAGCTGCCGTTGCATTTATCAACTGCGAACCTTCCAAGTCGTTCTTACTAGAGATACAGAGTCGTCGTTCCCTTTGGTTTAAACTTCCGTGAGTTTGTAAAATTATTACTCTTGATGAACGCTACATTACGTATTGATTAATTCCTTCCTCGAACAATTTTTCTTCTCTGTAAAGATGTAGCGAGCGTCGCTGAACGTATCGTCGGTTTCAATGAAAATTAGAGATGCAACCTATCGAAGAGAATCTTTCCGTCGTTTAATAAATCATAGTGGCTGCTATTAATAATTGATCGGCGTTTGTTTGAAGAATGGATCAGTTATTATATAAATATTTCATGTTATATTATAAATGTAGGAATTTTATCGAGATAGGACGTTCCAGTTTTCGTGCAGGTAATGCTCCGTTCATATTTCGATACGTTGAAGTTGGAAGAAGAAGTCGGGCCCAGTGAAAAATTCTTTTCGCCGTTCGTACCACAACGAGGATGTGCTGGATGGTCCTTGGGTGCGTAGTACATGGTACGCGGGGAGGGCCGCGTCACGAAGGCGAAGTTAACTGCCCATAACTCATAGCCGACATATAATAAATATCGTTACTCCATCGTGAGCACACGTGGACGTGCGCGAAGTGGTTTATACGCGCACGAACCGTACGTGAAGCACGGAGAGGCTTCACGTATATTCTGTGTCTAACGTCGACCGAACATAAACGTTCGGCGTACCGCGTGTCTACGCCTTCGCCGTGCCGATGGAAAGACCCTTCTTCGATCTTTCGCGCTTGAGCTTTGGGCCTTTAACAGCGAGACTCGCTGCCTACGATGATTCGCGGCGAAGCTGGTACATTTCTTCTTCTTTACAGACGATAAGACAGACATTTTTACGTTTCTCTTTACCTTTTTCTTCAATTACCTTTACCTTTTCCCCCGTTTCTCTTCGCTGATTCGATTGTCTTTTTTAGCTGGTTTCCTTGGACGAATTTCGCGTAGAACTCCCTTCGAAAGTATCAAAGCAGAAAAAAGGATCTCTCGAGAGGACGAACCCTCCGAATAAGGAGAACAAAAAATATCCTGCGTGACCGACCGCCGCAGTTTGCGGTTACAATAAACAACGAAGAAAAAAGGAGACACTCTCTCGCAACCGCGCGTATACTCTCGTCTTTCTCTATTTTTCTCTACAGGGTTTGCTCCTATCTTCTTCCACTCTTCTCCCTTCGCCCTTTGCGCGCATGTACCTTACGCCGAGTGCAGACAACCGGATTTATATTCAAATGAATCGCCGTGGAAGGGTCGACTTATCAACGTATCGCGGTCGATGGAACAAAAAGACTAGGAGCTGGGGAGTGAGTTTCGAAAATAAGAATAATATGCGTTCGATCGAGTCGACGGGTGGACCAGTCGATTTTTATCTCGAATTTCGGTGTAACGATGTCTATCTGCGAGTCCCAGAAATTTCTATTTTTTTTTTTTTTTTTATGTATACGTATACTATTATCAAATGTTTTTTCGACAACTGAACATTCTGAAAAATCTCCATCGCTAAACTTTAATCTTCGCGAGTTAACCATGGAGACATAGCGTTCCATGTTCTAGCAGACGAATGTGTTCGTCTTCGATGAATTTTGGTTTGCCGCGTAAAGAATCATTGTTTTTTGGCATCAGAATTATTGGCACGGCGATATTCTCCGTTCGTGTTGGTACATACATGACTTTATTTAGCTTTAGTTCGTCGAAACCGGTTACAAGCGAATGCTCTTCTCTCTCGAGCATCGAGCTCACCGGTCCCCAATACCATGGCGCAACTTGAAGATTTGGTGTACCGCGGAGTTTTCGGCTTTGCGTACCAGCACGAAGGAATTTCACGCGAGAGAGAACAACCGGCGTCGACGTACCGGCGAGGGCGAAACGTACTCGCAAGGAATTATATTCACCGGGAATGACGCACCGAACGTTTCTCTCGTTTATTGTATTAACGAATACGCTCGAGAAATATTTCTTTCGGTGGACCATCGATCGCGAAGAAACGGACGAAAATCCGACATTTCTTTGATCGAGTCACATCTCTGCTTCGTCAAAGAGCTAGAAAAAATTCTTTCTTTTCGCGTTGACGTGAAAGGGAAACGATTTACCGTACCTTACATTAGATCGCGTGGGTAGCTTGCGTCATTAAGCACGATACTATACGGTACAGGAATGACTTTGGCTTTGGTGGAGAAAGTGACCGGGTGTGGCTTCGCATTGCTCTTCGAAGGTATTGTATGCTTCGTTCTCGAAGGGATAGTTTTTTCACGCTAGAACGTTCGCGTTGCAATGACGATAACTTTTCCGCTTTTTTTTAACGTCGATCTCCCATCGAAATATTTACTAACGGTATCCTATTTTTTGATTCTATGATCGTTTTCATTTTTTCTCTAGTTGTGACGGTAATTCTTAACGCGGAGAGTCTTTAGAATTCTGCCCCGAGCATTTGAAGTTTCTCGAAGAAATCAAGCGGCCCTTAGACACGCTCAAAATGAGTATTCTCGGAAGATCTCGGGTATGCATGAAATTTTCGAACTTTGAAACAGCCTGTAGCTCGGTATCACGAAGTCGAGACCCGCACCGATGTGCAAACGGTTTGTCCGGTTTTCGAGACAAAGGGTTCGTCGAACTCCGAGTGCAGGGTTCGATCGGCAGAGCTACCGAATGTCTCGTACGTACGAGTAAGATCGTCGATCTATGACGTGACGCGCCCACGTATCGACTCTAGCATACGTATGCGTTCCTTGCAAGAACGAAAGGAAACGTACCGCTATGTCGTATCCTCGAATTGACCTCAAAGGTAACCATCAAAAGATCTGGTCCGTTCTTTATTTTTTGTTTATTCCTTTTCTTCGGTTCAAAAAGACGGATCGTCTTATTCTTTAAGGAGAAAAAAGAGATAGTGGGAGTACTCCGCTCGGTAGTTTTAATTCTTGCCGATTATACATGCCTTCGTCTCGGCGTGATGAATATACACAAGAGAGGACGATTTAAATTTAATTGAAATTCAATTGAAATTGGTAAGACGATTCGGACGAAGAAAAAATCGACGAAGAAGGAGGGAAATGAGCCGGATCGAAGGATTTTATTTTAATTATTTACTTTTCCAAATCCTGCCGTATATATATATATATATATATACGATAATTATCAAAAGGGCGTCTAATAAGACGTCCCGTCAACTTTTTGCACTGGAATTTCGACTGTCCACGCCGCCGTCGTTCGGAGTCGCAGAGTTCGTTAAACGCGACTTCGGTCGTCCTCTTCTTCTTCATCCCACTCCTACTCTCTTCCTCCCTCTTTCCATTCTCCTCCTTTTTCCTTTTCCTCTTCTTCTGCTTCTTTGCTTCTTGCTTGAGACGAACCTCCAGCCATTGTTAATACTTTTTCGAGGTTATTACATGTCCGATATGTAAATGCATCGTCGAGTCTGGTCCTCGCCATCGAAGGACCAGCTCCTCTCGCTCTCTTTCTCCTACTGCTTCTCTTCTTCTCGTACGCTCCTTTATTCCCCGCGGTTTATTCTCTCTTTTCTTCTCAGGGACGCAGTCCATCGAGGACCCTTCAGTGAAAGTAAATAGGAACGAGTAAAGAACGCGAATGTTAAAGGAAAATTTATGATCGAATTTAATAATCATACCCATGTAAGACTCGATTCTTTAAGATATTAGTAAATTAGTAAGGAGAAATTTGGTAATATTCTATACCGATGGAAGTACATTTATTAATGCAATATGTTCATAAAAAAAAAGAAATAGGCATTGCAAATTAAACGTTCATTTTCTATCCTCATTTTGTTCAAACGTTGCCTTTGTCGTTTCTTTTCGCAGTGTCCGCTCCTGGTCCGCGCCACGACCATCACCACTACAACTACAATCACCACCACCACCGCTACCACCACCACAACCATACCATCGTCATCACCATCTCCCTCGTTCCTCTGTAACGGATAGGCCTCACCTCCGTAGGACGGAACTCTAGCCCGCTTCCAGTTTCGCCCTCGAGAGTTCTTCGCGGTTTAGTAGGAGCGTGTCTCTCGCAACGTGCACTTCGAGCTCCATCTCGCTCGTTTCTTTCTTATCAAACTCGACGGCTTTCTCTTTGTTAAAACGAAAAGTATCAATTAAAATTTCCCAAAGTCGACCAGTATCAACGCTCAGTTTCCTTTATACGCGGTGACGTTCAATTTTCGCGCGAAAAAAGCGCGGTAAGATACGAAAAAGCTTTGAAAAAAGGCGCGAATAGTATTTGAAGTCTACGAAGGATTGTTTGCAGTCGAGGATGCACGGAAGCGTTTCCTCACGATTTCAACGAAAAATGACAAGAAGAATTTGAAAGGTTTAATGCCGACTTTTTTTTTTTTTATCAAAATCCAATTAACGATCATTACGATACGTCACTCTTGTAATTTACCTTCGTACAACGCGCTTTAAGATACCTGCACGCACCTCGGGCATCTCACGCATGTTACTTCTTTTACTTCGCTCCAGTCTACTTACGTTCGAACATGTTCGACGATTATCATCTTTGAAGATCGTGAACGACTCGCGCGTACCCTTTACGCCTCGCTGATAGGTCGCTTCGGACGTATCGCCTATCTCGTGATCCATTCCTGTCGTTTTATCATCGTGACCGGGTTATTCCGGTGCATTCGTCCTTAGCAGTAGCGTGCGTCCAGCTATTAGCGTGAAACTCTATTCATTACGTATCCCGGCTGATATTTATTAGAAGATATAAGGTAACGAGCGTGCCGACCGGTAATTTCATCGATGCGTTCACCGTTTTTTTTTTTTTACGGGGAGCAAGTAGTCGAGAATAATAAAAAAATAAATTAAATAAACTACATCGGATCGTTCGTTATTTTCAGATATCGAAAAAATCTCCTGAGCATTAAGGGCCATCCCTCAGATAAGTAAGGATGCGAGTGCGTAGGAGAAGATATACGACGCGGTGACGACACACGGAGTTGTCTCGACATGAGGCTGAGTCCGATTTTTTTGTCGTGCGCCACGGCGAGCTGGCTCAGCCCTGCGGAGGCTCTCCGAAACCCTTCCTCCTATTCGAAGGATTACGAACTATCCACGGAGTTCTTCCTGGTACCACCGTCGGAGGATGTAGCCGATAGGAACGGCCTCGCGAGCGTGGCTAGCGTTATCAGTGTCCCGGCACCCAACAGGACCGTTTCCGTCTTCAGGATGCCGACGAGGAAAGGCCAAGAAAGAGAAACAGACTCGACTAGGCCGCCTACCTCGCGTTTCCTTCTCAGACAACGACCTTGGGCTCTTCCCCTCGCGGCCCTAAGCGCCGTGGCGATGCTCCTCATGGCTGGTTTCGAGGTTTTCGTACTCCTCAAGGTTCGTTCGAACGATATCCCTCTCTCGCACTCTGTTTTAAAGCTAGACTATTTTACTTGAATTTCCTTTACGTTTGATGTTTTAGACATTTTTCTGCATACAGGGTGAACCACGAATCGTGATTAGTAGAGATTCGTAGTTCATCCTGTATAAGAAATATTTTTTAAATACAACTTTAATGTGGCTCATTAATGAATTACAGAATTTTATAAAGCTTGTCTAAAACACGTTCATATGTTAATACTATTGTAGAATTCGGGTAAGCAATACGTTTTAGAAATAAATTCTGTATAATTACTATGCAGAGATAATAGCAAAACCATTTCAATAGATTCTTCAAAAAATATTGTTTTTCCAGGTATCCTAGACTACCCCAATCATAGGAACTAATCGACCGTAGAAGATACCAATCCTCTTCCCAATTCCTTTCTTCGACAAGCTCCGATAATCTGACCGATCGAGAATTTCGCCGAGACCTAGGCCTAGTTTACCCGACGTTTCTCCAGCTCGGCGTGTCTCGTCTGAATTACTCGCGTATATGCCACGCTCCATTGGGCTACGAGCAACGAGTCGAGAAAGGCTGTGATAGTAAAACGAGTTCGTTCGCTATCACGCGAGAGACGCTCTATTATTACCATACCATTACTCTCCCGTTACCGTTCTACTCGCTCCCGAAGGAAGTTCCCGATTATGCTCGCACTTTTACGACTTTTCGAAGGAGCTGACGATATACGCATATAAACATATATAAAAGATTCGTTGGCTTATTATAATTAGAGAAATTAATGTGCGCTCATCGGAAAAGCGATCAGATTTCATTTGCTTACGATTATGGCGTGCTTCTCTGCATACAATCTGGAGCAAGACGGTACTTTGCTCGTTTTATATTCGTTATTTATTCCATTCGGTATTATCCACGATATCAAACCAAATAGAGAGATTGCCGGAGCGAGCGTGATACCGAGCGATTTGCAAAAGCACTTTCGACCGATTTTGAACAACTTTCCTCTTCTTCTTTCACTTCGTAAGACGCAACGTTGAAATTTCTAAAGATTGTCCTACGCATCAACGTTAATATCCTCGTCATCTGTTTCAGGCAAGAGCAGCGGCACCAAACAGACGTCACTTGTTCCTAGGCCAGGCCCTGTTACTTGGCCTCTTTCTTTTGGCTGGACTCTCAGCCGCGGCCTCTCTCAGCCAAAATCCACTTTCCTGTGCAGCGTTCAGACTAGTCGGTTTACCAGCGGCCCTCGTATTCGCGGCCCTTCTCGTCAAATGCGTTTTCCTGCTTTCCTTGAACAGCGGAGTCTATCTACCGGCGCCCTATCAAGTTAGTACGAGACATTAACGACCTCTCGATCGATCGATCGTAATCGGTGTAAAACGATCGCTTTCAAAGTATCGGCAAAAAGCACGAGGAAAAAGCATAGATGATAAATGAGTAATCGCGTAGTCCCATTTTTCGCATAACGCAGATCAGATTCTATCGACGAGGCTAATCCGTTTTCGTGGTTTCGTGTAATGTCATTATACCTAAGAATTCCTACGAGATCCGGTTATGTTTCTCGATCTGCGGTAAAACGATCACGCGATCGCTCGATATGAATGAAAAGCAACTTGCTTGTAGTCGTGTATCGGCCACACCAACGAGACCGGGGTTAGTGTATAGAAACTCGTAGGACGGCTTAGACCGTGAATACTCGGAATTTTTCACGTTCTCGGTCTACCGACGATCTGGATGTCGTTGGTACACGACTATTCTCACGAAAGGGAGGATTCTACGATATATTGACAGATTGGAAAGCATGTGGTCAATAATTCCTTTTTACTTCATCGCAGGCACTAGTATTGGTATTCGCTGTACTGGTACAAGTAGCTATCGTCGGCCAATGGTTTTACGGGGAACCACCCGCGGTGGTACAAGTTCAAAACGTGGATCAAAACGGTCCGGTATTGGGTTGCAAAACTCCCCTTGGACAGACAGTGGCTTCCCTCGGGTAAACTTTTGAAATGTAACTTTGGGCAGACGTGATTTTTCGTAGAGTACAAATTCTTCGTAAAATTCGTGCAGCATTTATTCTAATCTTTTTATTGTGTTTTATTTTAGGTACCCAGGAATACTGTTAGTAGCGGTAGCCTGCTTGGCTGTCCGAGCACGTGGCGTTCGTGATAATAACAGAGAAGCCGCTTTCATTGGGCTCGCGGTTGGTCTGTCCTTGCCGATTTGGATATCAAGCGCGATTGGCTCCACGGTAGCGTCCTCCGAGAGCGATAAGGAGGCGTGGCTGGCCTATGGCCTCCTAACCACCTCGTTTCTCGTCTTTTTGACGATGTTCCTGCCGAAGGGTCGACAATTGGCCGCTCTTGGTCGCGAAGGACCAACCACCGTCATTCGAGATCGCGATGACGCGCTCAGCTCGCTACCTGGCAGCGGTTACTCTCCGTCCTTTTTCCATTTTAAACCTGCCGAGGCGTCCTTGAAGAGGAAGATGCACTATCATAGCGCCGGTACGTTAGAAAATGCGAGAATTTTCGGCATCGTATCTTTCGAAAGATTTTTGTGGCGCAACGATTTCACCGATGCTTCGTAAAATTTCTCTTAACGTTTTGCACGCACGCTAGCCGCTATTACGTTCCTTCGCGACTAGTCGTCGAGTTTCCTTTCGCGAGTATCACGCGATAGCTCTATATCGTTTAAAGCCGTTATCGGGTAGATTTGGAAAAAAAAAAGAGAATCCATTGGATAGAGAATCACTTTCACACGTTTCCGCTGCAGATCGTGTCGCGCTGGTCTCATCGGGAATACCTGGTTGCAGCGCTTGCAGGCACGGAGGAAGTCCAATATATTCCGACGGTAAGTTATCGTACGTTAACGTCGTACGCGAAAACTTTCAACCTTTTTTTTTAAGTCTATTGCCAGGATCGTACCATCAGCTTGTAAATTATCCGGTAGTTGCCTCTAAACTTTCTTTCTTACTCGGTGCCAATCAAGAGGTTCGTCCTTTATACCGGAACGACATAGAAATTCGTGGCCGATGCCGTTGAATCAACACCAGCGATCGAAGTGACGTTCTTTCTTGTCCAAACATTCCATGATAAATTTACTGCGCGAAGGCACGTGTAATAAAGTCGCTCTCGACACTTTCGCGACGTGTCGCCTTTTCTTGCCAGGCATTTTTCTTCTACGTAATTGGTTCCTCGTTTACGCTCTTGACTCCGGCGACCTTCACCTCGCGAGAACGAAAGGAAGGAAAAATCGGTACGGTGAGGTGCTGTGTGGGAGAGAACGAGGGGGAGAGATAGATAAAGAGAGAAAAATAGAGAAAAGGAGAGAGGGAGAAAGTCCCGAGCGAGGGTCAAGCACTTCTTCGGCGTTTAAAGGAAGAAGGGGAAAAAGGATACCGTTAGATCGGACGTACGACATCGTCGAACGACGTGCAAGTTGCGCTTTCGTTCGAAAAGAAAAATGAAAAAGACAAATTTAATTCCATTTTTAATTCCATTTGCGACACGATCCTCGAACCTATCGCAAAATTCATTTTAAACCTTCTTCCCGATGAACCCCATCAACGATGTAACGCGAATGTACGCGTGAGATGCAAGCGTGAAACTTCATAATGCGATACGTCTCTTTACCGTAATGTCCATTATTACGAGCAAGGCGTGGAATATACTGGAAATTACGAGGTAAAGGTCACTAGCCCCACGGCCATCCACTCAGACCTCTCGCACCTACGTCAAACTTTTTACGCGACTTTTTGGAGAACGAGATAATGGATCTTTTGATGGGACGAAGGTGCGATTAAAAAAGAACGACGTAGAGAACAATGGATTAACCGTAGGTCCGTGATGTAAATTCTTTGATAACGATGACTCGTAATGCCGATCTCGGAGTTACGAATGAAATGTAATGAAATATTGAATACTCGTAGCGTTTATAGGGACATCGTGAGCTATGAGGGAAGTATGACGCGCTGTTTATGGTCAGCCGCGTAACTAGAGCGCTATTATCGATGTTAGACACCGATAAAACGCGATCTATTAGACATTAACTTATTAGATTTATAAATATTTTTATCGAATTCGTTTGAGCGTAGATCGACCTTAATATTTCTCCGTTTCGCTTTATTAGAATGTTTGTTTATATATATATACATATATATATAACTATGATTTTAGTTACGCTTATAAAAAATAATATCCGAAGTTATAACCATTTTATAGCCGCTGATGTAGAACCGTGCTACATAAGAGTATCCTTGTACCACTTAAACAGTACACGTTTTCTCTTCGTTTTCAGAGGTTCATGGGCCGATGGAGACGTTCGTTCTACCGACCGGTATGTATTTGAGGCCAGAGGATGCTGGCAATCTCTACACGACGCTATCAGCGAATCCCAACGTATTTTTCCAGAGGGCCACTCATCCGGGAATGATGTATTGATTCCTACGTGTCGCGTTAAACGAACTTTGTCGTAAAATTTGAGGAATTTAATGAGAAGATCGCCTTTAAGCTTCTTCGCATTAGCTAGAATAAAAAAAAGATAATCGCGTTTTTGTAAATATCTACGTTGCGTTTAGTACATGCACGTTGTCAATTTTTGTATGAAAAATATCGAACGCACCACGAGTGCGGTGTACGAATAAACATCTCTTTGTTTTCTACAACATATATATACACTTTTTAGCAGGACTTACGCATTTTCGTATAGAAACCATGTGTAAAATATCGCATAACAAGAAAACGATTTAAAATAATAACGGAGCAAGAGCTGCGGTCGATCGTTCGTCTTTTATATGGTAAATATTACATTCTTTACGTTCAAGGGGCATATATGAATTTTGAATGTAACGCCCGCCCGTATCGATTACTAAGAAGCTCATAATAATGTACTTCACTCTCAGCCGTTATATAATAGCAGAAAATAATCTTTCTTTACCAGCATTTTACAAATCAATAAAAGAGGAAATTTACATGTAAACGTATACGAACTGTAATGTTAAGTTTTAAACGATTTGAATTTAACGGTCGATCTTTTGTTTGTAAAAATGTGTATTTACGGTAGAAGAAAGATGTAAAAAAAGATGGATATGAATCCATAAATGATGAATTAGTAAAAACAAGTATGGATTGAACTTGAATAATTTAAATGGAGTCACGCAAGAGCATCTACGACAGGTTGCCGCTTGACGTCACGTGGTTTACATTTAGGCGGGGAAGTCATCTTGCACTGCTCGCACGTAGATGTCAAAATTGTCAACAATATGGCAGTGTGAAGTAACCTTAACTTGTAAATACTCATACATTTCAGTGCAATTAACCGTAGGTTATCTTGGAGAAGCATAATCCGATGGCCTTACGTTGACGTTCATACGTAAAAACGATAGCATTAACGCTATGCTCCATTCTAACCTTATATTTAGAAATCAGCAGCGATTTCAGTAAACTACTAGGTGTTTAATTTGTACAACAGTCAAAGAAATGGCAACGCAAGTAGGACGTCTCAGGTAAGTGAAGTTATAACTTATTCTAATTATAATTTTGTAAACAATCAGACTTACTTTCAATCGTGGAAAGTATAACATAACTTTTATGGTTAAAGTGTGACTGTGCTATTTAGATGAAAATGTTTATTAGATTCATATGCGTGTTTATTTTTTTTTACAATTAAGGATATATTTTGTTACGTGGAACGTGGCAACTAAATATCCGGAGCAAGATCTTCATCAACTTTTAAATATTACGGAAGGAAATAATAAGACATGGCCAGATTTATATTTTGTTGGGTATGTGCAAAAAATATAATTTGTTGGAAATACTGGTAAAGCAAATGTGGGGATAGGAATTGATTGTATCTTGTATTAGACTACAGGAAGTAAAGGCACAACCGCAGAACATGGTATTGGACATTTTTTTTGAAGATCCATGGACCAAATCTTTTAGGCAAGTTTTAAAGAAATGTTAAGTAGATATGATGTCTTATGTAAAGCTATATATGTTGTGCTATTAATTACAGAGACATATTAAAGGAACATGATTATGTAAAAATCCGTACTCAACGGTTACAGGGTCTTGTCCTAAATATTTTTTGTTTACGAAAACATATTACTCATTTAAGACTAGTAGAAGCACAATTTACCAGAACAGGATTTGGAGGAATGTGGGTAAGAAATGCATACTTTAAATTAGATTTATATGAATATATGAAACTAAAAATATATATTCCAGGGAAATAAAGGTGCTGTAAGCATACGGTTGAATATATATGGTGTTAGCATTTGTGTCGTAAACACGCATCTAACACCTCATGATCACCTGTTAGCAGACAGAATAGCAGATTACAATACTATTCTTAAACAACATAGTTTTACTGCACCGGATACATCTAACATTTTATATCATGAGTTTGTATATATTTTTAATATGCTATAACTACTAATTTTTATAATAAGATAACAGTAGATGTTTTATTTCAGTTATATATTTTGGATTGGAGATTTAAATTTTAGGCTTCATGGAGAAGATCTAACTGCAACTGAGATTGATTTATTGGTTAAAAAAAATCAGTTAAAGGTGCTTTTAGAAAGGGATCAATTAAAAATGGTAATGAAGGATGGACATGCATTTGCAGAACTAAATGAAAACAACATCACGTTCCCTCCTACGTATAAATATGAATTCGCTTCGCAAGAATTTGATCTGAAGTACGTTATTATCATGTATTTTACAAGTACACATTTATGTCAATGTTTTTAAATATTTGTAACAATCATTCTTTTAACAGGCGCAGACCATCTTGGACAGACAGAATTTTGTATAAAATTAATGCTGATGTATATGATGACGTGAAATTAAATGCAGTACAGCTTAATTACAAAAGTCACACTAATTATGTTCAATCTGATCACAAACCTGTAACTGGCGAATTTGATATTACGGTAGTAAATTATTACTTATACATATATTCCTTGTATGGTATATCCCTATTTAAACATATTGATTTAGATTAGACCAAATGTAGAGGATCATGGTGTGGAGTTCCAACCAGTTACTGCATGGTTTATAGATGAAGAAAATTCTGTATCATATAAATTGATTGGTGATGTAAGAACGGAGCTAGACGGTGCTAGCGGAGACTGGGTTGGACTCTTCCCTAATCAATTTTCTAGTTTAGACGATTATATTGTCTACGAATACGTTGGACGAGGTAAGACAACACGGTTTTACTTGCCGTAAAACTTTTATTAAAAGTTGCGTATGTTCAAAAAGTTATTATCGCAAATCGAATAATTATTATTAGGTAGGACGGCAGCAACCGCAGCGGTGGAACCACCAGACTCGATCACGGAAAGAATATTTTTTAGCGATACAGCCCTCAGAATACCTGGAATGTATCGTTTAGTTTACGTGGCGCAACGCGGTGACCTTGTCGGGATTCTTGGTATGAGTCCACTATTTCCAGGCCATCGCAGACCGTTCTGATCGAATCTGCCTTCTCCAAGACAATAATCGATAACCGTAAACTGTCGATGGAAATATTTCTCTCTTCGTGAAGCGATCAGCAAATAATTTTGTTTTACTCGTTTATTTTAATGCATGGGCCTAAGAAGAATTATCGATTAAAATGGATCATATAATTGCGATAACAATCGCAATGAAAAATATAAATTGCATAACGGTTGTTAACTTTCGATATAATCATTGTCAGTGTAATTGTAGAAAAAGGGAACTTGCTGGTCGCTTAATTATATATTTTAATCGAGTTTTTTGCACAGGTTGAATAGTTTCTCAAAACAGTAATAATTTATCTGATCTCATGCGAAATATCGGTGAAACAGCAAATATTTTCTACTAGGAAAGGATATACAAAAGAGGAATAGTATATTGTACTTTGTTCAACGTCGTTTTCGAACGCCATAAGATCGATCAAATACTTATTCTATTTCCTGTTATTGTGATAATTACTCCATCGAACAAAGAAACATAATATAATCACACTAGGGATATATGGGAATAAGTAGCATGATATTATATAGTTAATATATGTAGAAAATTTTGGTCACAATATTTTTATGTTATTTTTGGTACCTGGCTAATGCTTCTGAGTTTATTGCTCAGATGCACTCGCACTTAATTACCTTGTATCTACCTTCGAGCTTATTAGAGTGTACTGTTGCATTCTATACACGTAACGCAGTTTTGTAATAATGCACGCGTGCACTCTTCTGAGAAATTTGAGAATGCTCATTACAAAATAATGAGGTTTGCTGACTGGATTTGCAAACGTGTATAAGTACTTACTATTGTAAAGCTGTACAACGTTCAGGCTTAGCGGAATATCTATGAATTGACGATAATGAATATAGGCAATAGGATACGTGACGATAAAAATAAAATGTAATAGTATTTTTGCTCGATGCGTTTCATTACCAAACTAACCTTTTCATTGGATACAGATATGAAGTACGAGTAATTAGTATAAATATTTTTATTATGAAAAATATATCTGTTAACGTTACTTTATGAGCGTATTTAAATAGATAAATGGCATAAATAAATAATAATACATCAGTTTTTGTCGAGAAACCTTAGAATATTGTATAGCGTATTCTAAGATTCATATAACAGTATATATATATATATATATGTACATATATATATCTAATAATAACAATACGACGATGACATTTGTATAATTTATTCAAGGTCTGTTTAAAATAGATGCGATCGGCAAAATATTAAAAGAGACCTTTCGGAGATCATTTGATGGAGGCACTCGATGTGAAATAAAAATGAATGGTATCTATACGACTTCTGGTTAGGTAACAGCGGACCAACACACGCATACATAACACGATTGTTATACACATACATAACTGAACCACAGTGATGATGTACGTTTATATAATCACACGCTTCACGAAAACACCTTATTTTAATTATACAGTCTTACGACAGACTGAGAAAGTACATAGTTTCTATATACCGGCGTTTCTTTATTATAACGATTCTAATTCAATAAAGATCTAATCTTTACTTTATCAGTTCAATCTTAAATGACATTTTAGTCAATTGTTTTAGTATACAATTTATGCATGACCGATGCAGCGACAATTAATCGAATAGTCCTCGCTCGAACAACTTATATTATCGTTTGCCTAGGTAACGTATCACCGTCAATAACCGTAAGCAGACTAAAAGCAACAGTATCGACTTGTGGTTCCGGCACATCGATACCACGAAGCTTTTGTATCCTGTGCCAAATAAAATGTCTTGCTGGTCTGCGAAGAACGAAAAGACCGAATACTAGAACACCTTGCAAAGCGTTCACTAGATCGAAAGCGGACCAGTCGAAAGGATCGCCACCGGCCCACCAAGAAATCAATTCCATGATCCAATTTAAACCCATCAGGAAGAAGAGTACTACACATACTATGAAGGTTCTCTTTAAACGGCGGAAGAGTCTTTGGTCTTGACGATCGGATTCTTGATTTCTAGCTAATCGTCTGAGCGCCAGATCTTGCTGGTATCGCGTTATCGTAACTGCCGTGGAGATGAATAAAATTAAATTGACTAGTAAGAGCAACCCCACTGGCACGTAGAAATATGGCATCGCATCGGTCTCGGCTGAAATAAGAATGTGATTTTTTTTAATCATATGATGCATAAGATTCAACGTATCGCTATGAATTATTTAACGACTTTGACTTACATTTAAACCAGCAGCTTTCACTACCAAAATTAGGCTTGACATATGTTATAGGTATCGTCGGGCCTAGATTCATTATCATAGATAAAAGGATAAGAACACCCGGAGGGCCCCAAGCCCATATCGAGTAATAAAAGAAAAGTACATTAGGTTTCTTCCTCCGATATGTTCCATGATGAACATGATTTTGTACTAGCAACCATGTTTCGATGCACATCACGTTCAGCCAGAAGAAGCAGGCCACGAAGGAGAACTGGATGATGAAGGCTGTGAAAAATTGATCGTCTTATAGATTCATTAGAAATATTGAAGGAGTTGTTTATTTCCCAAATTAGGAAAATGAGAGCAGCAAGAATCGAGAGAACGAACTCACACAAAATGGAACAATTTCTTATTAATCCATTGATCCTTCCTCTAACCTACCTATAGATAAGCACACTTGATCCGTAAAATGCCCACTACCAAGTTGCGTAATCGCCAAAATAGTGAACGCCAACGCTAGACATCCGCAATAATGGCAAAGTGCCTTTCCGTGGACGTCTCTCAACTTAGGCGTAATAGAATAAGCTATAATGGTGAGTATTAGAAATGGTACGGATACGAGAAGACCGCAAGCATAGAAAATTATCCGGGTATCGGCCATCAGTACTCCCTCATCTGAAATAATTGATATACCTACATTAATCTTCCTTTCTCTAAAATCGTGCAATTATTCTTTTTTCCAGATTTCCATTTTCATACCTTTCGAAAAGCATACCAGAGTTCTCAGCCCTAATCCAGGAATATTTTCCATGCAGTAATCCACACCAGCCGCAAGCATTCGAGGAACATTATGAGGGGCAAAAATCGAGCCATTGAGTAAAAGATAATGCTCATCGTCGCTAGAGTCTTCTGGGTATAATATGTACCTAGAACAACGTGTTTACCTTGCATAATCTATTGCTACTTTGTTAGATTTACAATTCCAAAGGCTAACATCATCGAGTAGATACGATGGTCTTCATGATATCGCGATGAGACCGCAAATATATGGTCAAAGATAATTTTATCAATGGAAGATGATCACGGGCTATTCCGATGTGTCGATAAACGTTACAGAGATATATATTTTACGTAAGAGTTCACTGATAAAGTCTCGATTAAAATCGATTAAACGAACCCGCGGTAGAACATTTCGCGATATTCATCCAAACGAGACTCGTAGAGATAACGTGGAGAAGAAATCTTGTTTTCTCTTTCTCAAAAGCAATCTATGAACGTCGTTAGATAAATAATATTCTTTTGTAATGGAAAAAGAACGTAAATGCGATATCGCGTCGACGTTTACAATCAGGATTTTTCCAGTTTCAAATTTATTTCCTCGTGTATTTCATCCGCGGACGCGCTCACGATGGTTTTCGAAATAATACATTCATCATGTTTATCAAAAATATCATTTATCTTTTAGAGTAAGACTTATTAGATACGACCGATCTTTGTCGATAATCTAAGTGGTATAAGAGGGGATTACAGCGGATTATCGAAGTTATGTTTAGAGAAAAGAATACTTGTGTATAAGGAAATACCTTTTATAGCGACAAGGATTTCCAACGACTGCAACGAAACGAGCATGCATGTCACCCGGTACCAAGATGCCGCTGGAATTAAATTCGCTGAAGAAGGGTGAGAATATGATCGAAGAATTCGATCGAGGAGCGCACTTGGTACCCTCGTCTTCATCCCTGACTAGAATCTCGTTCACCGAGCAACATTTCCCAACAATTGGCAAATTTGTGTATTCTGCCTGTAGGGCCGTGTTATTTTGCTGTAATAGAAAAACGAAAATTATTGACACACGTTTTTTTTTTTCTTCTCGATGTAAATTAAACCTGGAGGAAAATGCCCAACGACGGTAAATGCAAATCGATAGCAATTCCGTACTAAAAATATCATCCAGGGACGAACTGTACGCGGTACCGTAGAAAATCGAAGTCGGTTACGACTCTTTAGAAACACGAGGGAGGATGTATATAATTCGATTTGAATTACCAGTGGAAAAGAATAAATGTCGGGAACTATACTGTCGGCAACGATGATTCTCGACAGTAATGCGAGACGTAGAACGAAGAGAAGCACCGACGATGCATCGTAGAGTCCGTCGATTGGCATGCACCTCCGAAAATGTTTGACCGGACTTCGTGTCGGATTCATGACGAATCTGTTTTTCTTTTGTTATTTTCGTCGATAATTTCGGAGATTCGTACGCGTTCGCTATCACGTTTAAGAAATCTTACGAGTCCTGTGCGTACAGCTTCGGAAAATGAAGACCACACGTCGTTCGTGGCCGATTAACATGTTGATGTATCGCTTGATTCTAATATATGTCAAGTACACTAACGATAGACGTGCGTAAAATCTTTCGTTTCCTCGTGAAAGCTCTATTATTCCGTGCAGTGTGAATGCCTCACGTTAATATTTCCTCAAAGATTATCACTATATCTGGTTAAACGAGTTTCTGCTCGTTCCCGGATCGACACGCGGCGTTCACTCCGTTGAATCCTTGATTATGAATTACGAAGACTTCGGCGAATAAGTTACTTGTTCGTTGGATTCTCTCTTCTAACTTGCTTCTTCGATCACTCGATGAACACTTTGTCGAAATACTCTGTGCAGTGTACAGGAGACTTTGAACGTGCTTCGTCAATAATTGGAAAGTACGCATGGATTCATCGCTTTGCGGTTACGAAGTGTGAATTAAAGATTTCTCCTTCATCGACCAAATTAACATTTGAATCGTCACTCTCGAAAAATTCAACGTGGCCGTGTATCTAATCCCACGAGCGTCGAAGTAGTAAAAAGATCATCCGAAGAGATGACAGGGATAAGATGAATGGTCGTTGACCTGAAATTCCCGCTATTTCTTCTCCACTTCTCGAGGGAGAAACCGAACTCGAGCGAATTTGTCTTCTGTTAGGCACGTAGCTTCACCTTCGTGGTTTCCTTTTACTAAAACCTGTGTCTTGGCAGCCGAGACGGAACGAAGATCAATGGGACCGGTCGATCGATCGATCTGTTCTCCGCCGAACGGAGTACCGACCGTAACACGTGCGTTATGGAATGTGATTCATTTCTAGACCATTTACGGAATGCTCGTGATAACGGGGAATCGCAAGTAACTGATAAAGAGCGTTAACTTTTAGAGAATTAATTTTTTACGTGTAATTCGTACAAGATATCGTACGTACGTCCGGTCTATCGAAATCGAATGGACTGTGACGCACACGCCGCGCGAAGACGTCGATTTCACGTGGTTCACGAATCAACGCCTGAGAAGGCACTGGCCAGACTCCTCGAGACTCTCAAGGCTTTATCGTCTGGTGCACGAGATCGTTCGTGCATGATGCACACGCACACGTATACCTTTACCGTACGTGCGATGATATAATAGTTCGCTGTTGATAATTTTGATTTTCAGGACCCTCCCATATCCTTCCCTCTGATTTGTTTAACGAAGAAGCGAAATTTATAAATTACACCAAAATAGACAAACGCGCGGGTATCGATGTATATTAACGTTAAAGAATACTTCATAAGGTGTTTCTCAAAAGGCCAAGTTCTTTGAGAATTTTAAAAGAAAGCGATAGTTGCGTCAAAGAATCTTATATGCATACGTCAGGAGAAGTTTGTTAAGTAAATTCATCTGACGTAGGTCGAGCGTGTGCCATGCTATGAATATATATGGATAAATATATATATATATATATATATATGTATACATCTATGTATCACCACTAATGAGATTATAAGACGTCAAATAAAAAATCTCAACTATGTTTTCACGAAATGTCACGTTCGCTGTCCACCCACGTCAGCGTTCGAGCATTCAAATTGCGTACTGGGTTTGTTCAATCTAGATTCGAATAGTAAATTTGTTATAATATAGAGTAAAACCCGGATTAATCGAGGCCGCTTAAACCGAGTTCGCGATTTTCCGAGGTTCGGTCGTGTGATCAAATCCGAGTTTACGCGTGTAGAGTCCGTATTATCCGAGCTATTACCCTATATTGTTTCTGAATCGTATAAATCGTCGTCATTTGATAATTTTTTTGTTTGCTTAATCGCTTGCTATGTACTTATTTAATGTTAATCGTGTTTATATATGCACCGCAAGATCCACACTTCATTTGAAAGATTCAAACACGTGAAATTTTTTAAAAACCCGAATTAAATCCGTATTATATGAGTTTTTCGATTATCCGAGGCAGAGTCGGTCCATAATAGCTTTTACCGTACTATTACACCGTAGATATATGTAATTTTGGATTACGCGACAATGGGGAAACATTGTAACGAGGAAAATGCAATATAATCCTTTTCGTACAATTACCATCAAGCAGATAACGATTTTTTCATTATTCACAATTCTTTTTATAGACAAAAGCTTCTCACCAATGTTACGGGCTCGTGTATTCGCGGCTTGTTTATACCACATAAGACTCGAACGAATCAACTACTGAAAACGTTCGTACCTTGACGTAGACTTTAATGTTTATTTTACCCGGCCCAACATTAATCATTGCCAGTGTATTTAGAGATCGTTACAGGCGAGTTTATTATCATCGGACGAGTCAATCGTCATCGATTCTTAGAAGCATAAGAAGCTTCTTCCGCATTTCGTGCTTCTTTCGTTCCCCATCTAAAATAAAATTTAAATATGAAGTTCTATCCGTCTCTACCTCTTTGCCTGTTTATGCATACGCGCGTATTACAAATATACAATAGGGTCAAGTCGAAATGTTACCGGATTTCAATGCTTTCGTTTTACACATAGCTACTATCTATCGTTGAAGTTCGATGAACACTCGAAAACGAAGTATATTTCAAGACGCAGCCTCGGTGAATGATAGTTAAAGAGAAACGAAGAGGGCGGACAATAAATTTAGCCATTGACGTAATAAGCCGAACAAATCCGCCGTTTCGAAGTTACACGTTCGATTACTCGAATACTATCGCACACATACAGAGATTTTCCAGGGAAAAGAATCGGCAACGGGAGTGGCCACTCGTCGAACGATGACTCGGACACGCGAAAATCCAATGACGTGCATCGTCGATGGCGTAGACCATCGCTACAGGATTCCCGCCAATCTTCACGGAGATAAAAGTTACAATTGCTTTTAATAGGAACGGTGGTTCCTGTGCCCGAAGGCACCAAAAATACGAGCCGCGCGTTCTTACATTTCAACGCACGCACGAAAAAGGATTCGAACGACGTCATTAAATTCTTAAGTTACACAATTCGAAAGACCGTAATACGGTTGACCGAATTTTGAATTGTTAGAGAAATCTTAAAGGGGACTTCGTTGACGCTTTGTCACAAACCGATCACGCGTTGAATGAATGCAAACATTTATGAATCCTTTTATATATAAGACGAAATTTTGGAAAATTAATGATCATGAATACCTATTTATTTCTTTTTTCTTTTTTTTGTTTATACACAAGATGCTGCTATCTTTGAAACCTTGCTATAAATTCACTTCTCCGAATCACTCTGCTCTCTAGTATAAAATGCGGTAAACTTCAGTTTTATCGATCGGTAATACAGAGTTCTCTCAATTATTATCAAAAGTAGATTTTGGTATACCTATGCATTAAATTCGGGGAGACATCGCAGTAATATATGATGGATTTAAAAACATATCGATAGGTAAATTCGCGAGTGGGAGAACCTTTAACGACAATAAAAAAAAGATATTGGAATAAAAATTGTAATAAAAAGTGTTTATCCATCCGAGTATATTTAAACGTCTTTGATAAGAAGTGAACAAAATCGTATTGTAACTGTATCGTACTCTCCGCGGTATATCCTATATCACTATCCAGATACACTCTTGTGATTCCTTACACCGACTCCCTCGGATTACCTGGCAGAAGCCTTGCAACCGACCTTATCTCTCCCAACCTACGTTAGAGTCAGAAACAATCGATTTTCAA
Organism: Ancistrocerus nigricornis; assembly: GCA_916049575.1. Classification (NCBI taxonomy): domain Eukaryota; kingdom Metazoa; phylum Arthropoda; class Insecta; order Hymenoptera; family Vespidae; genus Ancistrocerus; species Ancistrocerus nigricornis. The sequence continues at coordinate 33,659,909 of OU696664.1, read as the reverse complement.
GAACAAAGTGTCCCCTGTTTGATTACCAAACCCCGTTTAATAAATCGACATAGTTTTTCACATCAACGTCAAACATTCGGCATCCTTTAAAATTACATGAAAAAAAAGGAAAGAAAATGTCGCAGAGAAGGCCGCTGTTTCAGGCGATCAAAGTATCGCGATCTAAAAAAGCATCTTGTCACGAATTCTCCGATAAGTTTTCACGCTATTCGCGTCATCCATCGCGAGGTAGAAAAATCGTCGCGAGAATCTTGATTTTACAAGAGGATCGCGATTCTCGCGGGTCAGTGACGTCTCCCTTCTACGTGAAGCACATTCGTTCAATGGTGGACGAAGTCCACGTGACCTTGGCGGTGCGGCTCACCTCGCGGCCCCACAAACACCGCAAATGCGTGCAAAAAAAGGAAGAAAAAGAAAAGTCTCGACGAGGGCGACGATGACGAGAACGAGGACGCGTCTTTGGTGACGACAAACGAAAAGGGCGGAAGCGCTACTCCAACAAGATATCGGCATGGTGGTGGCCATCTTGGATGAGTTTAGATCGCGACATTCTCTCTTTCTTTCTCTTTTACGCCTCGCTCGGCTCCCTCCCTTCTCCCTTTTTAATAAAAAAATATTTCTCCCTCGCTTTGTACCATCATATTTCCCTCTCTCCTCCTGGACTCCCGACCATTCTACGATTTTATTCTGCTTTCTTCTTCCTGTACGGAGGACGTAGGGTGAATTCGAAGCGCAGTTCCTTCGTTAAGCCACTTAACGCTCGTGTGTTTATCCAACTCTCTCCGTCTTTCTCTCTCTCTCTCTCTCTTTCTCTCTCTCTCTCTCTCTCTCTCTCTCTCTCTTGCTCTCATTCTCTCCTCTCCCCCCTCCCCCTCGCGGATAAACTATTTATAAAGCCGCATTTACACGACTATCCCTGATGGAGAAAATAGGATATAAAATCGGTATCGTGGCGACCACAGGATAAAGCGTACCGACTTTTTCTTTCTCGGCATCGGCAGGAGATGTATCGAAATATGCATACATATGTAAAGTGTGCGTATGGTTGTCATAATAGTATCATCAGTGATACCTATTTTATCTTGTACAATATTATTCGAATGCTAAACCATGCTACTGGCCGATAACATTACCGTGACGACATTTCATATACGAAAAGTAATAACGAAATGATTCGACGATGGTACAACGTTTGACGCCATTATAATTGAATTTACCTTCGGTGTATACCGTGTGTGTACGTATACCGCGAGTATGCATATATACAGGTTGTATTTTCCCCCACCACCCTAATCCTCTCTCTTTCTCACTTTGTGCACCACCTCCCCCCCTATCCTCTTTCTCTCACTCTCTCCCTCTCTCTTATCTATCTCTACTCCTCCTATTCGGCTCATTCCATGGTCGGTGCTCCGCTCACGAGTCGGTTGCCTCGGGGTAAGGGGTAAGAGGCGACAGTATCGACCCAAGACACTCCGTCGCCTTGAGACAAGTCAAATGGAATTTTCCGCAAACACTACGACTACCAAAGGCCTATGCTTTCGGTCAGGTACTATTCCTCGATAAATGATGTTCCAATTGAACGAGATTTTGTCCTACAAATCTTTCATTCTTTTTACCTTTAAAAAAAATAGTTAGAATCGAGTAACGAGGAGAATGAAGGAATTGGGTTAACGTTTCCTTTTATTTTACAAGCTGAAAGAATCTTCGCTAAGAGAGAAGGGGGGGGGGACGAGGAGTAAAAATAGAATATTCATGTGTCAGCAGCTTTGTTGTTTCCGGCGTACATAATCGCGACACGAGTTGCGGTCGACATTTTTGAGATTATGTGAATTATATTGTATTTGTTTGATGAAAACCATCAAGTGTTCGATGCGAGCGTGATTTTTCGTCACTCGCAGCAACATCACTTATTTTGCCGTTTTCATTCGGACGAGTGAACGTGGTTGGAAAGAGTAAAGATAAAAGAAGAAAAAAAGGAAGAGCGTCGAGGTACCGCAAATAGAGACGTCCCTGTATCACGATCCCGCGGAGCGGGGGTGGCGACGGCGGAGAGGAAGGCAAGAAGGAGGCACAGCCAGTAGCTCCCAGGCAGTGAGACCGCGCGTAACGATGTATAACCGGCATTCGTGCATCCCACGACGTTATGTCATAGATGACAACCCTTCGATGTGAAATTTTCGAATGTCCTGGTAACGATTTATGCTAGCCAAGGTCAAGGATAACGTGAGTGCATCTACCCGTATCTAACTGATATTCACCGTATAAGTATTCACTTCGTGACACCAGGCCATCGACGTTCCTCTCACGCGAAAGTATTTTTTTTTGTAGGTGAAAAGCGGTGAAAGAACGATCGGTCTCGAGGATCGCTCGATTTCTTCGACTTGCGCATACCAAATACATCAACGGCGTAACGCGCTAGTTCGTTTGATACTACTAGTTACGCCGTAACCGAAGAAGAGGAAGAGCTTGGGTCGAGGTGAATCGGTCGAACACAGTGCTGCCAGTCGCAAGCTCTCTTTCTCTCTCTCTCTCTCTCCCTTTCTCTACCTCTCTCTTTACCTCTAGCTCTCTCTACTATCCCTCTCTCTCTCTCGCTCTCTCAACGGAGTCGACGCCGAAAGCTCGATGCAAATCGACGCGGTTGAATCTCGATGAAGATCGACGTTAGCGTCGACGAGTTTTCCTTCTCTCTATTTCCCCTCTCTGTGTCTACGTGTCACGGTTCGATAGCCAGATGAACGTCGCCGACCCCAGCAGCATCATCACCAGCAGCGTTGGCGTGTACCCGGAGAGCATAGGAAGTACGTCTTGTGAAACGGTCGACCGCTTTGCGGGATGTCAACGAACTCCTCCTCCTAGAGAAGCTTTCTCGTGCATGGCAGAGAAAGAGCTAGAGTTGTACGATTTGTACGCGATTCGTCATTTCTTCGATGGGGATGTCGGTTTCAGGACCGTTTGGCTTTCCTCGATATTCCAGTTACGAAAGAGCTGATTCGATCGAAAATCAATGATCGGTCATTGACTTTTGCACATACGGCTCGACGTCCATGAACGACGAACGATTGGTACACCGAGGTAAATCGATGACCAACTGACGGATGCGCGCGATGCGATTGGTGAACGATTTGAAGGGAATGTCATCCTCTGGTACGAGTAACCACGTTTCTAAAGTTCAAGACACGCGATAGCCCTGACTCTCATGAAACGTATCCTACGAGGTAAATGTACAACACATCAGTCATAAAGTTTGGGAATTCGTGGCTTCTATAGAAAAAGATTTTTGTCGAAGCAAATTAGTGCCGTGGCAACGCTCGACCAAAGCAAACAGGTTCAAATTAGTGGCTGAAAGCAAAGTGCGCTCGAGGATAAGAGCATAGTGCGATTATCTTTCCACGTGAGAGAGATATCGATTTTGAGAAAAGGCAAATAACGGTCGAATACTGGTGAGTTTTAGTCAACATTTGCTGGACGAGTGCCGGGGTACACACCGTTCCTTGCATGGAGTGATGAGCGGGGCCCCTGCACGGGGCACAGTGCCCCGACGTCAAAGACGCCATCATCATCATCACCATCATCACCATCAGAAGCACCAAAAACACGCTCGAAAGGAACCCTCGGAGGAGCCGGAAGAAAAACGACCGAAAGTCAATCCGATATTTCTCTGGGCCTCTCAAAGAGAACAGAGGATAGTCGAGGTTAGATGCGAGGACTATGATAAAAGAAATCGCATCAAACTGACGAAGACTGCGCAAGGATGGCGTTCGATACCGAGGACCATGTCCAACATGTACTCCAGCGGTCTTGGTACCACCCAAGAAAAAAAGACGACGACACCCATGTGCTCGTCTTCGAGCTCGAACGTGAACGAGGAGAAGGAGAACGGCAAAGATAGTTGCACCGAACTTCTTGCAGTGCAATCTCTTCAACATGCCTCTAGGAAAGAGTTGGGAAATAACAAAAAAAACAACGTGCTCGATAAGGAGAGTAGTGCTAAGAAACGTAGGTACGATGAATTCTTAAAGAACAAGAATTACTCGCCGGGTTACTTTCCACTGGAGAACCTTCAAAATGGGTTTCGAGTCACGTCGGGTTGGGAGAGAGATCAAAGAAGGGTTTCCTGTTCCGAGGATGATAGCGACGAGCAGGATGACAACGATGATGGCAGGAAGAGGGCTAGATCCTTTATAAAGGATAGGAAGGATTGCAAGAAAGCGAACGGTAAAAGCAATCTGGAGAGATTGCAAAAAGACATACACTTTCAGCCGCGAGTTGTCCTTGAACAACTTCACTTATCTCAGCTACCTGAGCATCAAAGTATTCTTTTGCGAACGGGAGATAAGATCGTCGGCGATGGTGAGGACGACGGTGACAGCTGTAACGATGATGAGAAAGATATTGGAGAGGACGAGGAACCGGAGAACGAAAGACAAAATGAAGATATCGACGAGGAAGAAGAGGAGGACGACGAGGACGAGGAGGAGGAAGAGGAGGAAGAGATTAATGACGCTAGGAAACAATGTCGAGGAAATAAGGAGGGTATTCAAGACATATTAAATATGATAGATGCCACGGCTTCTCCCGTTTTAGCGACCGACACGCCCAGTGCGGACTTACCGATGCACTCTACGAAAACCTTCGAATTAGTTTTGAGTGAGAACGTATATCAAAAGAAAACTAGCGATAAAAAGAACAAAGACTCCGATCCTGCTTTATCTAGCGGGGTAAAGAGTAAATCAAGAACTGACTGCATTTCTAATTATCAAAAGGAAAATGTCGAAAACAATGATAATATTAATGACTGCGATCAGTTAGAAGTACATGAGGAAAAGATACTTGATCGGTGTAATTTGAATATCGACGAAAGGAAGAGTCATTTATCGAAAGACATCGCCTTTGCAACTTGCAAAACTAGTATCGATATAAAGTCTTGTAAAGTAGTCGAGGCGGACGGTGGTCCCGCGAGTCGTTGCAAACCCGGAGCAAATACCCTTCATAAGTGGAAAAATACTGTAACGATGAGCGGAGTATCAGAAACGGACGAAGAAGCACCCGATGAACCTGGTGAACCAACGAAGATAGATTATAGTAGCAGTACGAAAATTTTAAACGCACTCAGAAACACTCCAGGACTTTCGGTTTCCATCACGAGAACTCATTCCCAAGAGGGTACAAAAAGTTTAATCGCTCCTTCCAGCAGGCCGTCTTCGAAAAGTTCCTCGTCGAGCAGATCGCCCGATTCACAAGCAGAAAATGTGGAAAGACTTTTGAAGGTTTCTATGATAGACTATTCGTCAACGAGACCGTTCGATGTGCGTGGTCAGACATTGAATTTACCGCGGAACCTTCCTGGCTTGTCGATCGTCATACCTAATTATCGTTACCGCAACGTACCCAACTCGCAAGCAACGACGAATTCGACGTCCCCGCAATCGAAAGACAGGGTAGAGTCACCGGAGAGCACCGTCAATTTTCCAAAAACTGAACGTTATCGTGCCGATTCCAAATTGGACGACTTTCCACACGTGGAAGAAGAGGAGCGGGATCTCGAAGATGAAGACGAAGACGACTGTGATTCTCAGGTTCTAGAAGATCTCAGAAGACAGAAAGCTGATTCGTTGGTCTACGATAGCGTCGATAGTGGTCTTTTCCACAGGTCGAATTCCAGAAGCAATCAAGATGATCGCAACACACCGATCGAAAGTATAAAGGACCGTATGGATGGTGCGTGGAGTAGTTCCAGTAGAAATAGCGAAGCTCAAGCCAAATGTAAGTATCAGGATGTAGAGCATTTTGATGAACAAGTCCTCGAGGAACTTAGGTCTCGTGGTACCGTTGTTTCGCCTCAACCCAGTGGTATCCCGTGTTCTCCGGCCTCCAAGAGGCCATCCTCGGCGTACTTGGAAAGATTGTTGCCTAGTCCACCCTGTTCCGTGTCCTGTTCGGAGGATGCGAAAAACGACTTGACTTTAAAAGGTATCTTATCATCGCCAAGTTGTCTGGAGAACAAAGATTACGATAAAACCAGAGAAACTACATCGAACCGTAGCGAGTCAGGATCGACCGAATACGCGACCCGCTCGGACAACTCGAAAGATAACGAAAAATCCGTTGGTATGCGTAAAACAATACGAACCTTTCAAGAACACGCGAGCGTTCAGAATCAGGAGATAAGGAATACAGGAAGACCAATGTCGAGCGGTGACATTCACAGTACTTTCTTCATAACCGAACGTACTTTACCGAAGAGGCCTGTGTCGGCCGAATGGGCGATGAGTCAGAGAAGTCAACGAAGTCAAGCAGGTTACCAGAAATCTTCGACACGGACAAGGGTGCAATCGGTAGAGTATCAAGAAACTTACGCAACGTCGACCAGCACCGACAAACTCTTGGATCCAGCCAGTCAACTAAGAGAGCTGATAGAAACATCCGGTCACTTGATTCCTGATCCCCTTTTGGTACCTCGTGACTATCTTCCAGCTTTGGCCGCGGCCCCGGCCACCGAAATTCCAAAACTTTTAGCCTCGAGGCCGGAATTACGATTACCGGAAGCGCTAACCAGACCGGATCTATTAAGAGATCCCGATTTATTAGTGATATCCTTGACTCATCTGCAACACGTGCTTGATCACGGGGAAGGTCCAGTCTCCAGGTCACGACAGTCCCAACCTAGGATCGGTAATGGCGTTAACAAAGGATCGAGTCACGCTAACAACGGTACAAGGAACGGTGCGCAAATAAAGCCGAAGCTTAGCTGCAAGCCGATCGGTACGCTGATGCCGGCGCCTATCGATCTCTCTAGCAGTCGCCGCTCCAGCCCGTATCCACCATTACTCAGGGTACGAACTGGGTTGCTGAAGCAGGAACCGGAAGTCAGTTCGACGGCCAATTCGCCGGATGATTCGCAATTATGGCATCCTCTCTTTGGCAGGTAATACATTTATTAATTTTCCCATCATTTCTTTTTCTTCTTCATTAACGCAGCCTTTTATCGTCTTTATCGATTTTTATCTAAACCAGCGTTCAAGGATGTTGTTCCATTAGATGACACCATCCAGCCTATTCTTTCTACGCGTAAAATCAACATAAAAGTTGTTGAATTGTTTTATCGCCGGAGACGTGACCGTGAAGCTTCCATTTATTTCGCAACGTTATCAAATATCTTCTCCTGTCTTTGTATACAGAGTAGAATGTCGGGGTGTATCGTATAGTGTGCTGCTCGCTTGAATTTCTTGAGCGAAGCAAGTTTTGCCAGCGTCGTATCTTAAAGAGATCCAGCATGAAAGGTTCATCGACACGCAAGAGTAATAATTCGTTCGTTCGTAACTTACCTTCGAGCATCTTTCCCCCGGCATGATCCATAAGAAAGTCATTTAGGATTTCGCGATGGTTTATGCATACGGGCCCAAGAGAGACTCTGTCTCGAATATCTGGCGATTTCGCGACAGGGAGAGGAAATACTGCGACAAGCGCCGTCGGTGACAGTGATCATTTGCATTTTAATACCGCTACGCAATGGCGGCATACAGGCCGTGCTCCACCTCCGACCTGTCAACCCGCTTATAACGAGTCGATCAATGTATGTATGTATTTACGTACTCGGCCGCTGCTAAATTATTTAAGTCGAGATCGGGAGCTGTGAACGGTGTGCACGAACGTGTCACATCTTTTTCAAGGGTTTATTCGTAACTGATAGGAGCAAGCCGATATATCTATGGAACAAAATTAATTCAATCGAATCGTTTCCCCCTTTCGAAGGAGAATACGCATCGTTATCGATCTCCACGCGCTTTCTCTCTCTTTGAGCAATCTTTTAAGAGCATCTCAAATTGCCCCTCCCTATCAGCAGCAATTCTCGATAGCTAATTGACAATAAAGTCAACTCTAATTAGGAACATACGTCTCGCGATCAGCCATTGGCACGGTAGGAAACTGGGTCGGGGTTCCGCTTTTCGTCCTACGTTCGCCGGTTCTCGGCTTGGTTGCGCAAATGGTAAAGATATTTAAGATTCATAGGGTCGAATTCCAAAGTTGCATCATTGACGAGCATCCCCGTATAATAAGCATTACGATGGTATAATGCAACGAGGGAATCTCATTAAAAACGATTTTAATTCGTACGAGAGGAAGTTGAAAGAGAATGAAGAAAAATAATCAAAAGCTTCGACGATACGTTTCGAAGCGCGTGTTTAAAAAAGTGAACCATGCGTCGGGACGATGCGAATGCGCTTAAATAACGGATTACACGCGATCTGGTTGGATCGTAAAGAAAGACCGAGTCGACGATAAGAGTGTATGCGTGTTCCTTTATATATTTCTCGATCCGAGCATTATTATATACGCGTGCATTTGTGTATGCGCGCGACTGTACTAGCACGACATCGCGCCGAACTGTTTCGTACGCCCTTTCGCTCTGGCAGAGCACTTGTGTAAATAGCATTAGGATGCTACTCTCCGCGTAGCGCGACGAGCGGACGGCTTTAATGAGAGGGAGAGAGGGAGAGAGGTATTAAAGGAGGGTCCTCATGTGACGACACGAGCGTTCATCGATCGCACGACGACGGGCTTTCGAAAGCCGCAGGCAAAGAGCGAGAAACGAGGAGGAGGAGGAGAGACAAGAGAGCGAGAGGGGAAACGGGAAACAGGAATCAAGGACCGTTTTTGTTCTCTCGAAACTTTGTTCCGGCGAAGTTTCGCTAATAAGTTTGCGATCGAAAAAGAAAGGGCGATGCTTTTTTTATATCCAACATATGCCGCAACTTTGATTCTATGTCATCGGACAATTACCTCGTGAAATTGTAAGCTTCAAATTCTTTAACTTAAGATTCGTCCTTTTACCTTTCTTACGAGTCTCGCTTAAGGAGAACTCCAAACGAGTTCCAACGAGCGGAGTGTCACGAAGGATGATGCAGATTTATCTCCGTGCACGAAGGGGGAAGTTAGTTAGGAGGGAACGGATTAATGGAAATTTCCTCATATCGGTCAAATCTCCTCTTTCGCAGAGGTGGCACGTAGGTATGTAGGTATCCGTGTATGTAACCCGCCGTGATTCTAAAGGACCCCACCTCCTACCTCGTGGAAAAATTGGATCGGGCAGGCTCGGGGTATACCATAAAGCGTACCTTCACGAACACGAAACCACCAGGATTTACGATGCGTCCAGCTGGATCGGTCGATGCCTGCCGGCCCTGAAGGCTCACCTCGCCCACGTCCACGCCCACGTTTCCACGTAGAAAGAGAAAATGAGAGAGCGCAGCGGAGAGAAACGGAGAAAGAGAGAACGACGTCGACGTCGAAGATGGAAGTAGTAGTAAATGGATGGAAAGAGGAAAGAGGGAAATAAGCAAACGAGCAGAACAGGAAGAGAGTGAGAGTATCGCTCTTTTTCTTATTATGCACCCCTTTTTCTCTGCTCTTCCTTTTTCTCTCTGTCTTTTTATCTCTCGTTCTCTCTCTCTCTCTCCCCCTTTTTTTTCTTTTTATTTCTCACTTTAAACTGCCAAAAACCTACGCTCGACGAGTTACTCAACTTCGTGATACCGCCTGTTATAAGTTGATATGTCAAGCCAGGTCATTGGACCGCAGCCATGACGGTTGGAGGACTCTTCAAAAGTAACTAGATACGAGAGCACGTGGGAGCTTGCAAAAGGTGGTAACCAGATACAAATTGTCGATCTTCGAGGCCACTTAAAAAATCCTTACCGAGGAAGGTGGACGAGAGAAGAGACAAATTTCTTGAATTCTATCCACGACATCGCGAAGACCTCGCTCCTACATATTTCATTACCATTTACCGAGAGACATGGAAATGCGAAAGGAGATATGTCTCCGACATATTGTATGCACGTATCCTTACCTAGGTAGTAAAACGTGCGTGTAAGAGAAGTGAAATTTGTTTGGACGAGAATGAACACACATTTTTTTTCTATAAGAACATCAACGTGAACTTGAATTTCGTGAATGACACGATCGAGTTTCAAATAGTTTGCATAGAAACTTCGGAATACACGGTTAGAATCTTACGCGAGTCGTTGATAAATCACGTAGTGGGTAGAGTAGTCTCCGCGCGAATGCTATTAGCGTTCATACATACGTACATACATACAAGAGGCACTCTTGTCTCGTTTCTCGTCCTTGCACCGTCTCGATGTTGAATACCGATCGCGTAAAGGAGAGCATCGTTCCGCTCGCGGGTAAGCAACTTGAATCAGCGCTTTGTGTCTTTCTATCACAGAGCTGGCTCTATCTCTCTGTTCGATTAAAAAAAGAGATTTTTCTATGAGCGTATTGAGTTTAACTATGAGTCGTCTTATTGTTCCTTACCGAAAGGACATCGACTCGAGGTATATAACGGGCACGGTCTTTCTACGCAGGTGTAATAGCAGATACATCACGATATGAACGCTCCTTAAAAGCGAATCGATGTGTACCTACACGTGTATGCGTTCATGTGTATCTACGTGTTTGCGAGTACCGCTCTCGCGGGTGGATAGAAGGAATTGGTTCGAAAGCACGGCCGCCGTGCGTTCTCGCCTTGCCGGTCAATGGTCTCGGCGAACGTCGAAGTCGACCGAGTCGTAAGCTCGAGTACCTACTACTACTACTACTACTACTACTACTACTACTACTACTACTAGTACTAGTACCCGAGCCACTCGGTACTTCTCTATTTTTTTTTTCTTGGTACCTACTCGAATCTACTTGGAGACCGTTGACATATACACTGTGAGCTCAAAGACGTACATACGTACTCGAGTTACAGACCGGATACACGAGATATCTTCATTGCTTTCCACGCAAACCCAAGACCCGTGGTCATCCCACGAGCTGAAAACCCTGCGACGGTCAAGAAATTAGGCAAATGAGTCTCTCCCTTTCTCTCTCTCTCTCTCTCTCTCTTTTGGGAACTCAAGAGACATTAGAAGATTGTCGCGGACGATGTACAAAGTTTGCCAAGTTTACGCGGATACGGTCTACCGATCGAACTGTCCTCCGAATTAAAAGAACATTCCCTGATGTTAGAAACGAGAGATAGAAGGCCTCGCGCGATTATAATACGGAGAAGGAATGGTCGAGGAAGAAGGTCGATACACTCCTTTGCAAATGTATTTTTATCACGCCTACGAGTCGTTCATTGTTCCACCGATCGTCCATCGTCGTTACGGGATATCCTTTGCTGGCCCCATCGCCGTTACACATATGTATGACCGTGCTCCTTCTATCTCCGTCTCTCTTCTTCTCTCTTTGCTGGATCGATAAAGTTATGAATTATGTTCGAGACGACTCGAAGGATTTCTACACCGGCCGTCCTTGAGAAATAATATGCAAGGAGGAAGGAAGGAAGGATAGAAGAAACGAAGGAGTCAGTAATACGAAGTCAAAGGAAAATATGCTTCTCCTTCTCGTACAGTGATTTTCTACTTCGCGTCCTAACGGATCGATGCCCGTATCATATACTCGCGGCATGGACGATAAACAATTCTGCACGAACGAATCCATTTAGCTAGCCATGTCGAGCAGCTCGAGCTGTCTCTCTGGTCAACGCTCCCATCACGCATACTAGTCGAACTCTTCCAGCACATATACAGATATGATGATTCGAATGTACACACGTATTTTATTAAATCAATTTCCAATCGCTTTTGAGGGTTGAAAAACACTCGAATCCTCCGATCTAATAAACTTTCTTGTCAAGTTTCTTTGATAATAACGCGATCGTTGCCAATCGTTCGTTTCATCGCTCGTAATAAGAAAATCATCTTTTGCATCCAGTAGAAAGTTTCTTCGGAAAAAAACAGTCCGGTCGAAAGTTCGCTATATACCGATCGAGCTCGTTCGACGTAATCGGAAACGATTAAGGAGCTCAGTGGCATTGTAAAATTATAGGAGGGACACCGATAGCTACGAAAATACCGATACTCCGTTCTAGCGAGGACGCTTTGCAGCGAGGAGGATCGATCGAGGTAGCGTTGCTCCGCACGTGCGCAGATCACGTTCTCTCGCATGCTGAGGCCACCACGTCACTCCTCGCCGCCGAGGTGAGCCGAGAACGCACCCATTCCACGATCGCACAGCCACCCACGCTTCCTACTACACGTGTACGCATACATCGATCCACTGACAGAGCGAGAGAGAGAGAGAGAGAGAGAGAGCTAGCTGTTTTCCTTCTCGCTCGTTTACTCCTCCCCTGTTCCCTTCTTTTACTCCCCCCCACCATTGAAAGAGTGAAACAAATCTCGGCGTACGAGGGTTGATATTTCGCGAGAAGGTTATATCCACGTGACCATTCCGCACACGTGCTTCCATCCGGACATATAAACCCCCTTCGGCAATTCGGCATTTTTGCATCCAGAAATGCTGAGATCATCCGGCAAGATTTCATCACCGAATTCAACGTTTCAATTTATTACAGACTTCTTTTTCTATTGTCTATCGGTCTTCTCGTTCTTTAATCCGTCATAGAAATTAAACGCGATTACTTTGAGTCTCGTATCTTGTATAGTAATATCGCAAAACAATTGCCTCGAACATTAGCGATTTTAGTGGATTGAAAATTGTTCACTACGGTCGGTAGAAGCACCCTTTCCATGGTTATATATAGACATCGATCCGCGAAGGTTTCGTAATACAGCCACCTTCGGGTTGAGAGGAAATTTCTAAAAAGCATTAGGTAGTAGTATTAATACTAGTTTTCCACAGACGTCCTCTTTTCGACCATCGTTCGATTAGTATCAAACGAATTAATTATCGTTCCCCGATGTAAGATCGTCCACTAGAAAATAAAAGGAATTCGCCCGGTCGCGCTCCCGCATACTCGAGACGTTTCTTGCTGTGCGAACGTTGTTATTCGCATTCATGGGACTGGGTTTTATGCCTTTTCCAGAAAGAATAATAAGCCTTCTAAGCAGTGCATCGACACCAGCCATGCTTTTTCTTACGGTTCGCGCAACGCATGACAGACAGCCGCTCGCAGCGAGGCTCTCTTTCTCTCTCTCGCTCACTCTTGGCTATCTTCGATCGGAAATTCATATTTCATGACAGTTTGTACCCTATCCAGAAAGCTAGAGGAGACGGAGAGCGCCGACGATGAACGATTGTGTTTTGTCTGAAAAACTCTGTTATCTATATTTCAAATCGCAAGTCGGGTAAAAGCGTATATAGATTATGAGTGCATCGTAAAACGATGGATGCGGCTCGACCTTCGATCCTCCTCCCTTCGAAGTCTTTTTCCCATTGCGCGCTAGCGTAACGCTTTTACGGAAAGAGAAGAGAAAATGAAAAGAGAGAGGAAGAAAAAAAAGAGTATTAGTATTCCTGCATAAATAATTTCGCCGATTGATTGCAGAGTAACTTTGCGATATCGATCGACCTCGCGAAACTTCTACTCTCGTGAATGTCTCGCAAAAGTAATGCCCGAAGGTGCACGATTTTAAAATGACACGATTGCGAGCACGATTTACATTATCGTATATTACGAATGAACGCGTGATATCGAGGAAAAATTTTGCACGGTCTCGAATCCGATAGGCTCGAAACTTTTAAATCGCGACCAGACGGATAAGCCCGGCGCTACCTGGAAGATTGAAAAGTCAGGATTTATAACGGGTATTCTGAGAATTAGTGTCACGTACATTTCAGATCGTACACGGATGACCCGCATAGATAGCGGACGTCCCACAAACTATGAATACGGCTAGGCCAATGAAGAAACTGCTAACAATTTCGTTCTCCCGCATATTACCGCCGTCGGAGCGTGCATAAAAATAGTATTAAAGTGAGGTAGATGGTAATAAAAACACACCATACGTTTAACGAGCTCGAGTAATAGGTTTTCGTATTGATAAGCATCGCGATTGCACGACCTTTTTTTAGCGAATTCTAGTACGATCGCATAAAAAATGTAATCAATGTAATGAAACGCGGTCGGACAATTTAATGAAAACGTTGCTTGATCTCGTCGAACGAGGCGTTATCGATAATGAAGCGATACATGCAGATTACGCGACATACCTACTATTTCATTCAAGTAATGTAAGTTATACAGAAATATCGCACAGCCTTGAGTTCAGTTATTGCATGAGACGCCCACCGTATATAACATTCAACGCGTACCTGCACTATACGAGCACGTAACTTTACGATCCTGTTTTTCATTTCCAGTCAGAAGAGGCATCAGCAGCATCAGCAGCAGCATCATCAACAGCAGCAACACCAACAACAGCAGCAGCAACATCAGCATCAACATCAACATCAGCATGCCTCTTGGCACAGGACAACTCTAGCATCATCCTGACCGTTGCGACCATAACCTTGGCCACCAGCCGCCAAGTAGTCCTCTTAACGAAAGAGAACAGGATGCGCGCTAACGGCCAAGAGATGGTACGAGGAAGAACTCGAAGGAAAACGAGAAAAATTCTTTTTGCGGTTCTGCTTCAAGAAATATCATTGACTTTAACACACGAAGCTCTACAAGGATGAAATGAAAGCACATTGGCGTAGGATCGATTCTTTAGAAATTCCGAGCGTGCTGGCCGATGTTTCGTCATATTCGTCGGTATTATTGAATCTCGGCAGCAGTCATTTTTGACATCCGTTAGGACGACAGTGCAATACGCGCCCGCCGTGACGATATTGGAAATATTTCTGCGTTACCACTCGATTGCCCAATTTTATAAAATGTTATGCCAAGGTTGACCCTTTCGTAAGCGAATTATAGTCATTTTTTGTTAAAATCTTGTTAAGTTCAAGTTAATAATTTAAGTATCGTCCTCGTTACGTTCGTTGTACGTTTTTTGTAGTGTTAAAGTTTATTACGATGGTCGTACTATTTAGTGCAATATCTTTTTTTTCTCATTTTCTTCCTGAAATCGTCACGGCGACATTAGTTATGAGGTATTTCGGTTATATCACTGTTGTAATTAGTGAAAATTAGTCAAAGCTCAACTATACGGCCGAGTCGAGTTTGCAGAAAGATACGAAGTCAAAACTAGTGATACTTGTATTCAATTGGAATATTCTAAGCGCACAGTAGCTGCATCAGTATGTGAACAGTATTGAAATATAGGACAATAATTTCGATAAATAATCGACACTTTTTCCGATTATATAAATAAAATATTATAGTGATGGGAAACCAAAGTCATCGTGCCTATCATCTTGTCTTATAAATTGCAAAGTGAGACCTCGAGAGGAAAAAGATTTTTAACCTACGTCGCTGTAAATTCGACTCTGATGAATTTCCGAATGGGAGAGTGATAGCTCGTAAAAATATCGTACTATTTTATATCCTATTTTTAACTACGTTATTTTAAAAGGACATTTTTTAGATTCCGAAAGCTATATTTATATATCTGCAAAGACGTAAAGAGAAAATGTTTACCCCTGAAGGGATACACCGATTACACTCGTATATTCATGGCATTGACAATGACGTTTGTGTTATCCAATTATAGTACACAAATCGAACGATGAGAAGCTTTATTTCTCTAATATATCAAAAAACAAATTGTGACTGTATGCGTCCAATGATGAAGCTAGGTGCTATTCGGTAGATTAAAAAACAAAAAAAACAAAAAGATTATAAAACGAAAGTGAAAAGGAAAGCATAATTAAAACGTGTAGATAGTTGGTTTAGGTAGATAAAATATTTTATACGATGTACACATAAGCATCATCATGTACACACATGTACGTATCATATAGACAATGATATCACCGAGCACGGATACACGATGCACGAAGAAATCGCGATAGGTTGAAAAAGTATTTCCGTATCCGTATGTCCGATTGATTTTACGTACGTAATTATTAACTACGTACGTAGAAAGATAGATAAAACTTCAATGTCCGACTCTGTGTCCATTAGCCTGCAGATAACAGGTTGCCGTCATTCATGGCATGAATGAAATTAATGCAAACGCAGCGATCTGTATTATATACCCACACTCCTTAAACGTATATATATATATATATATATATATATATCTAATTTTGATATTTTCTATGTGACTCCCGATAAAGGTAGCAGAATTCATTATCTAAGCATTTTTTTTGTTTTCACCGATTTCTTTTGGTCATGAGATTGATAGTAATTCATGTCATGGCTACAGGTTAACTGCAATCTTGGACAGAACTAATAAGTATCATTATTACCCTCACTACCACGTAATACGTGGGATGTATAGATTTGTACTTGTTTATTTAATTTATTTTTAGGTAGTCAACATAAATATTCACGGATCAATGATTGGTGGATAAAAAAGATGAAACTTTTAGATCAATCTTGACTGTTTAGCCTTTAGATTCTATTAGTAACGTAAGAATGATTAAAACATTATTTTGTTGATATATACATATATATATATATATATATATTATACGATATTATTGATTATGAATCATAAATAATCTGTAAATATACGAGACCAATGCATTTTTAGACTTTTTACATGACCTTGATCGGATGGTACTCCGTTTATCCTCGCACTCCTGATGGCAATCCATGTGCATCTAATAGAAACAAGTATATATATATCAGGGTATGTGCACTTCTTACCCCCACCATGGTCTATCCCCTTCGGCCCATACCAACCCATAATAATAAAATATGAAGTACATTTTTAGTGATACTACATTGGTCACAGTTGCTTGAAGACTGGTGGCGCACTCATTTCACCTCTTTGCGCATGCGCGTTGTATAAAATAATAGACTGGAGGGCAGCACTAACGAATGCAAGGCTGCCCCCGGGGCTAGACCCGAATCCAGCACCGAAAGCCATCAAGCCCCTTAAACCCGCTAGCCGGCTAATTGGAAGGGGCACATAAGATACATTAAGCACATAACATACATTTGTGGAAAGCCGTCTGTTAAGTAAATAGTGAGATAGATAGATTCTTCGAAATTGTTTATTATCGATTAAGAAATTGATTATAATAATAGAACCACAGCTAACAATTTCAGAATTCTTATTCTGGGACTGATCTTTCGGAAGAGGCGCTACATACAATTATGATTGAACTTCACTTAGGTAAGTTCGTTTAATCATTTAATTGTATTCCGCGCCTCTTCCTCAAGATCAAATGTAGATGTTTAAAGCTTAATACGGCAACATAGAAAATCACATTGGGTAAGAATGAAACATGTTATTTCTTTCAGAACTTGAGACAACGAACATAACAAAAAATAACACTAACTGAACATAACATAAACGAAATTACAAAAATTATTTCAAAATTGCTTCGGCAAATGCTCCCTTATCACTAATGATAGGTAAATCGTAAAATCGAGCGAAAGTCTTTGAAGTCTTTGTCCATCCTGCTGTCAATTTCTTAATCGATAATAAACAATTTCGAAGAATCTATCTATCTCACTATTTACCATAGTTGCGTGTAAGGCTCCAACCACCAGGTGTCACCATTGTGACGCCGCGGTGGACACGGAGGAGTGCTGCTTGGGAGGAGTGCCGTGTCATCCGGCAGGACCTCTCGCTGCCGGCTATTGTTATAATAAAAAAAAAAGAAAAATAGGTTGCGTGTAAGGCTACGTCGTATAGTTTTTACAGGAAGGTTGGATAAACCCGGCCCTAGCCTGATTAATGGCTAGGTCTGGTTACGTTATACATTCTCCAAACAGCTACCATCAAAGTAAATAGAATGTACTTTTCCATAGATTATTGAGGAAAATGTACGTTGAATATTCGCCCTATGTAAATTCACCAAAATGAGAGGTAAGAATGTACATACTTACACCTCACCTTTAGTTAATAAATTTAACACCAGATGTCGCATCGACTTCTGTGAGATCCCAATATGCGCAACCGTCGATAACACGAGCGCAAATATACCGTAGATTAATACATGTGATACGATAAAACCACAGACGAGGTATAAGATAGACGTATCATGCAATGTAAATTTTTGTCCCACGGTTTTGGGGCTACGTAGCCCCATTACCATTTTAGTGTCGCATGCGACAATATTTGTTTAGAATGGAAAAAGGCAACAGCGCTACCGAATCGGTAGGAATTATAACTAAACATAACGATTGTTGATTATTTTTCACTAACATGAATTACAAGTTGAATCAATC
Organism: Ancistrocerus nigricornis; assembly: GCA_916049575.1. Lineage (NCBI taxonomy): Eukaryota > Metazoa > Arthropoda > Insecta > Hymenoptera > Vespidae > Ancistrocerus > Ancistrocerus nigricornis. Next base: position 33,641,824 of record OU696664.1, on the reverse strand, counting down.
GATAGAATCGAAATTTTAATAAAATAACACATCGAGCGCGTTCAACCTTGCGCGAGGGTCAACAAGCGGCAGAAGCTCATTCCGTCGTAGTCTTTCATACCGTTCACATCTCTGTTATTATAAATTCTAATTCATCGTCTAAATCATTACTTCTAAATAACATTATAAATTTTATTATTATATAATACATTTAATTAATATTACTAAATCGATAAATTCATCAACGTGAATTCTTAAACGTTTAATTATTGAAAGAATATTACAAAGACGTAAAATGAAATAAGCGCGAGTAAATAAAGATCGAGCGCGTTCAACCTTGCGCAAGTGTCAACAAGCGGCAGAAGCTCATTCCGTCGTAGTCTTTCATACCGTTCACATCTCTGTTATTATAAATTCTAATTCATCGTCTAAATCATTGCTTCTAAATAACACTATAAATTTTATTATTATATAATACATTTAATTAATATTACTAAATCGATAAATTCATCAACGTGAATTCTTAAACGTTTAATTATTGAAAGAATATTACAAAGACGTAAAATGAAATAAGCGCGAGTAAATAAAGATCGAGCGCGTTCAACCTTGCGCAAGTGTCAACAAGCGGCAGAAGCTCATTCCGTCGTAGTCTTTCATACCGTTCACATCTCTGTTATTATAAATTCTAATTCATCGTCTAAATCATTACTTCTAAATAACATTATAAATTTTATTATTATATAATACATTTTATTAATATTACTAAGTCGATATATTCATCAACGTGAATTCTTAAACGTTTAGTTATTTTAAGAATATTACAAAGACGTAAAATGAAATAAGCGCGAGTAAATAAAGATCGAGCGCGTTCAACCTTGCGTGAGGGCAGAAGCTCATTCCGTCGTAGTCTTTCATAACGTTCACATCTCCGTTATTATAAATTCTAATTTATCGTCTAAATCATTGCTTCTAAATAACGCTATAAATTTTACAGTATAATACATTAAATTTATTATTGTATATTATTATTACACAATGTATAATATATTATTTTACAATAGTACATAATTCTAATATAATTTAACTTCTAAAATTATCTGAGATGGGTCCCTAGCAGCAACCTCCACGTGGTGGACCCGGGCAATGGATATTATTTTCTATGTAATGCATATCATGTCTAACATAATATGCATTCCATTGCAAATAATATCTAGCGAATTGGCTGCCTTGCACTAACGCGTTATCGAAAGTAATTAGCCTTTGATCTTCTTTTTAAAATTCATTCCTTTCATTCATTTATTCCTTTATTCATTTCACCGTTTCTTCCCTCATCTTACAAGTATGCTGTACCTATATTTCTTATATAGGTATTTAAACAATAGTATATTCACGTGACCATTCCTCTATCGCGATTAAATCTATACTTCAATTCAATAGTTTTCAATTTTAAAAACAATTTGCATTTTAATAAAAATATTATTTAGGGATAGAGTTTCGAGGTACGCAGTTGAATCCTTTAATTCATTTCATTCACAATAAATTTATATGGCAATCGTGGTACTTATTCCTAATTTCAAAGCATCCTGCTCATAATTTCATATCATTTTTATTAAATTCATATAACTTAACTAACTTATCTTAATGAACGCTTGGTTAAAACAAAAAGATAATTAAAAAAAATGTGTACGTGTTTTATTTTCCTTACCCTTCCTACCTTTTCGCAATTCGGTCGGATCGGTTCGGTCGCGCGCGTCCGATTCGACCACTTGTAATTCGGTCCTCGAGTCCGTAATTCGTTCGAGCCGCCTCGGTCGCGCGCGTTCGGCTCGTCGCGTGCATTCGGTTCGGTCTCGTGCAAAAATTAGAGTCAGTGTTGTTCGCCGTATTAAATTATTTCGGTCGCGTTAGCTTCACTACACAAGAAAATCGATTTCTTGTCAAAAATAATTTTGTTCGTCGCGTAAGTAGAGTCATTATTAAAATTACACGCGAGGCATACCCAGGAGGCTGGAAGCTCAGTAAATGATAGAACCACCCAACCATCCCGATGCTGGACTTACTACCCACGATGCCTTGGATTTAAAACGTTTAATGTAAGTAGTCGTGTCTTTCCATTTATTAAATTAAAAGATTCAAATGAAATATTTTAACAATTTTCTAATATTATAAACAGATAACTTATGTGCTTGTTCCATTTTTTGTTACAGATGGATAATCAATGAAGGACCCACCTTTTCAAGCAGATGTTCGACCTACTACCCCGCCGCACGGATTTACATCGTTTAATGTAAGTAGTCGTGTCTTTCCATTTATTAAATTAAAAGATTCAAGTGAATTATTTTAACCATTTTTCAATATTATAAACAGATAATTTATGTGCTTGTTCCATTTTTTGTTACAGATGGTGAGTAAAATTTTTTAAGTTCCTCCGGCACCCAACCATGTCGAGGACGAAAAGTCCGAATCGGCACGGGTGAGCGGTTGTATTCTTACGTAGATTTTTTTTTACAATTGAGTGACCACGAATAAATCCTTTCGAGGAATTATTCGTGAGTGGTACATTTTCTTTTCTTTCTGTATGAATATATTATTATTATATTAGGATAGGGTCTTCTTGTTTTATTCGCGTGCATCAAGCCTGTAGATTTTTATTTAAAATTAATCAAGATTTCATTATATTTATAAAGTGAATATAAATTAATATCTTGGGATTGGGGTTTTTATCTACTTCTATATACCTTCATACCTATATAACTTCATACCTATATACCTTCATACCTATATACCTTCATACCAATATACCTTCATACCAATATACCTTTACCTAACACAATACACACAGCTACCACGAGTCGGTTTTTTAACCAAATGACTCTTATGTGGTAGCTCACTAACACATTACACTACACTACCCTCATCTATCACGTAGCTTTCGCGAATTATCGTTTATAAATCGAACGGCCCGTATGTAGTCGAAACACAGCATTACCACGAGCTCACCACGGCTCTTATGTGGTAACTAACTAACACATTACCCAAGGCTACCACGAGTCATCGTTTACAGACACAAAAATGCCGAAAATGACCCGGTGGACTCTCAACACAGCATGACCACGAGCTCTTAAACGGCTCTTATGTGGTCGCTTTTAACTAACAAACACAGCCTTACCACGGCCTAACGGCTCTTATGTGGTAGTAGATACTAAGCTAGTCTTAGAAACACAGCACGTACCACGAGCTTAACGGCTCTTATGTGGTAAAATGTAACAGTCGGAGCATTGCCACCGGGTCGTTGTCTTGTAAACGTACGATTCACATGTGGTAGCTTATTAAAAAACACAGAATTACCACGGCCGGTTTTTTTTTAGGCCTTTATGTGGTAACTTACTAACAAACACAGCATTACCACGAGCATATAAATGGCTCTTATGTGGTATCTTACTAACAAACACAAGACTGCTACGGGTCGTTCCTTATAATCGTATAATTCATATGATAGCTTACGTTTCAACACAGCATTTACCACGGGTCGGTTTTTTAACCAAATGGCCCTTATGTGGTAGCTTTTCCCTCTATCTTCCATCCATGATCCATCCCATCCTTTATATTTTAAATTCATTTTAAATTCATTTAGAAAATTTTTAATATACAGAAATCTTGATTATTTTGACTAAAAATCTACAAGGCTTGTATGCAATTCACTTGATTCACTTTATTCACGCTTTAATTCACTTTATCCCGTTCGAAATTAGCGTAGAATTCGGATATTGATTATCCGAATTCGCCAAAACAGCATGTAATATGTCGAACATGCTTTGCATCGTACTAGTATATATAAACTGTGCTAATTTGTAATATATCCCAATAAATTTACTGAAGCAATTGTTTTTCCCGTTATACCGATATGGAGTATGTATTATAGTATATGATCGTTTGTATAAAATATGAAAAAAAAGATAGTTAGGGGTTCAGCTCTATGAGTTGGAACAAATCCTTGAGACCCAGTGCCTCGGAAACGTTAGTCTGGAATACTAATTTTCGCTCATTGTTTGATAATCGAGTAGATGGTGTACATTGACCAACGGAACAAAAATCAGAAGTTAACGTTTCAACATATATAAAAGATGTACGGAGTTCCGCATTGCGCAATGAGCCAGTTCACCCTCACCCTAGCTTAGATTCTCATTAACTTCATTCATAAACTAACAACTTTTTTTTCTCATTTATTTCCCAATATCTTTACTCGATTATCAAATTGAGCGATTATTCGGATCCTTACTCTCGGATGGCCACACTGCTATCGGTGCGTTCGCAAGTACTGAGTTTATATGAAACTCTAACACGTAGATTTCGCGTATCTTTTTTTAAATTCATGCAAATGTGATAAACGCAATTAGAATTATTACTCCATAACGGTATAACGGGTCGGTTATTATGGCATTACTAATAAAGAACAAGAAGACAATTCGCGACGGATAGAAACCGGATTACAAGTGACACAATATCATGATTTAATTACGTGATTAAAGGAGTCACTTGTAAGATGGGATCGTCCGAGGGTTTTGCTGAATAATATATACATTAAAATTTAAAATCTTTCTATATAAAAGTCGAGTCATTGCATTAAAAGGAAAAGTCTCAGTCGAGTCCTTGCTTTGCAGAAAAATTAAGTCGAGTAGAGTCTTTTTTTGAAAAATGAGAAAGAGACTTGTAGAGTCACAGTCCGTAGGCCCTAGTTTTAAGCTAATATTCTTTTAGATCAGGATTTTCAGCTTCTAATCAAACTAATACTTACTATTTCTTTCCCCCCCGTGCTATCTCTTGTATCTTTACTTATGCACGTGCCCAGGTGTTACATGCATGAGTAAAGATCGGTTAGCACGGTTTTCTTGCATTTTTTGTGGCGACTGTCAATGGCTAGTGTATCGTGCACGACGTACTTTCCACCTTGTATGCGTGGTAGTGGTGGATTGTGCGTCGGTGTTACGCGAGAAATAAAACTGCACATCGAAGTGTAGTTATGCATCCTTAAATGCGTATCAGTCGAGTCATTATAGAGTCACACATATAAAAATGTATAATTAGAATATACTCGTATGCTATTAGTATGATCATCTACTAATACATACGAGTATTTTCTGGAAAATACATAACTTTTTATTGAAATATTTTTTGTTCGCGACGTATTTGGTAATAATTAAAAAGATATATTACGCAATGGTCGCTAGACTTGACAGTCGATTTCAGCAAAAAGGTACGCATTAGTGTTGTGATTGAGAAAGAATGTTTGAGCTAGGGTGACGGAGGTACCCCGGGGTATCCTCCCTAGAGTAGGTTTTTTGCACCCTGGCGGTATGTGAGAGAATCGTGGAGTGAGTGTGTTGGTGTGAATGAGTTTTGCTTTTTTTACTAATAATTTTAAATATAGGTTCTAGGCAGGCTATAATATAAGTAACGTAGAGTTTCTGGTATGTGTGTGAATTAGTTTTTAAGTAGGTAGGGCCGGGTAAGGCGCAGGGTGTGATTTCCACTCAGGAGTGGAAAGTCCCGCCTCCGGGTATTAGCAGAATCGTCGCAAATCATTTTTCTCAATTATGTCTATAGTAAATTTATTTTGCGACGATTCTGTATCATTTTATACTGTATCGAACATTCATAAGTATTTTGCAATTATTAGAGAAAGAAAGAGTATCTCTACTTCTCCCGAAGTAGAGATGTATTTAAGTGGCAAAACTTTTGAATCGTTCGATACTTAGTTTCTTAAGCTGTATTAATACTTTGCACATTCGCGATTTTTCAAATGTATCAAATTAATTGAGAATTTAAGTGTTATAAACTAAAAGTATCACACTTATTTTATTTCTTCTATCCGATAATTTCAATTTCAAAGTGCGAAGTATTAATTTTAGTTTGTAAGCAGGTTCATCGAAGAATAATCTGCTGGGGCATTCGATTAAATGTGCTCGTGTAAATGTGCACGATTGGCGGAGTCTATGACTCCGCTGGTCGTCCACGGGCTAGGATAGATTTCGTTATTTAAAATCATTTTAAAGTTACATTCATGTTCCTTTTTACTTTTATTTTTCAATTTATTTTTCAAGTTATTATTCAAGTAATTTTTCAAGATATTTTTCAAGTAATATTTACAATTCATAATTATAATAAAAGCAAAATTAAAGAAATCACAGAATGCAAGAAGTGATTTAACGCAGTAAGAATGCATGTTGGGAAATATCCTTAAGTCGTTTTAAATGATGTGTGATACAGAGTTTAGCATATTATAATGGTCGTGGCAGTGATTCGGATTCGAAACTTTGCGTAGAAAACTCAGCTTTTCGGCGAAGAGGTTTTCTCGATCAAAAAGCTGTTGCATTTTCTACGTAAAGACTTTTTTTTTCGTTTCAGGTTTTTTAGGGTTGTTGTAGGGTTTTTCTAATTGCTGTTGTAGGGACGACTCTGATTCTAAGTCATTGAACATTCTAATATGCTAAACTCTGTTAACACACGTTTAGAACGATGGATATTTTTTAATAAGTATATCTTCCTGCGTCGGGAATAGGGAATGCCCCATGCAGTAGGGCACGAAGCAAAGAAGAGGCAAAAATGCCGAAGAGGCCCCCACATAATGTGGCTCAAGAGGGCAACTACCGATGATAATTCATATTTCAAAGTTCTGAGCATGCAGAACTTTGAATATGAATTGTCATCTTTTCGTACCACGTAGTCACTCAATTGTAGTAGTAGTTTTAGTAACTTCTTTTTTCCACATCATATTCTCCATTTTGCAACGCGGTCGCGAAATAATATTTAACTAATTAATATAAATTAAAGTTTCATTCATTTCTATTTCGAATATGAAAATAGTTTTTATTCAATTAAAGTCAAAAGAGTTTATTATTTCTTTTTGTCAATTTAAAGTAAATTCATTTCAATATAATAGAAGAATTGCGTTATTTTAAATAAAAATAAAAAGTAAAGTCATTAATTAGAGTCACGAAACGTATAAAATAATTGCACATGGAGAATATGATAGAGTACATTACGAATAAATGCACTATTTAGCGCCCTTTGGTGGCAGCTCGCGTTTTATATAAGCGCCCTTTGTTGGCTGCTATTTTTTTTTTTCATTAATCAAGCGTTCATTAAGATAAATGATTAATATATAAACTTGCTCATTAAACTTATACAATTTTATTTCTATGCAAAGTGCCAATTTATGATTTTATATGCACTTTGAGAACAGCATGCTTTGAAAATACGAATACGTACAATTCGAATTTTATACATCATATTTTTACATCATGTCAAAGATAATAACTAAATTTAATTGCGTACCTCAAATTAAAATTTCAACATTTTCTAACTTTGAGATTGATGTTTTTTATAAAGCATAGATCTGTTCTCGATAGAGTTATGGTCACAATAATATGTAAAATTGTTTATGCATCTTGTAATATGACGTTGGACGCGGTAAATTTATTAAGAATATTTTATACAGAATATTTTGATGTAGATATTTCACATCAGAGGCTATTTACTTCCAATGACGATCAATTTAATTATTTAAATATTATATCATTAATCATTTTCCAAAATTGGTTTCAGGTATCTTTTCAAAAATAATTTTTTAGTGGTTGTATTTATGGAAGTAGGACCGAATCCACGATTAGGAAGGCATCTTCTCAAATTATCATTTGTTTTAGGTATCTTTCAGATATCTTTTCAAGAAGTATTTTATAGTGGTCATATTTCTGGAAGTAGGACTGAATCCACGATCAGGTATCTTACATGTTTAATTACAAGACATCTTCTCAAGTTATCATTTGTTTCAGATATCTTTCAGATGTCTTTTCAAGAAAAATTTTATAATGATGGTTTTTTTGGAAGTAGGACCGAATCCACGACCAGTCTTCATGTATGTTTGATTAAAAGGTATCTTCTCAAATTATCATTCTTTTCAGGGATCTTTCAGATATCTTTTCAAGAAGAATTTTATAGTGATGGTATTTCTGATAGTAGGACCGAACGATCAGTTATCACGTATGTTTACCTTAAAGGTATCTTTAATTATAATGCATGTTTTATTTATAGGGCATGTTTAATTATAAGGCATGATTATTTATAAGATGTAATTGATCCTAAAATTTTTATGTTTTCAGGAATTTTAACAGATTTATTTATTTCAGGTGTTACATGTTTTAATTATAACGCATGTTTAATTATACGGCATGTTTAATTATAAGGCATGTTTAATTATAAGGCATGATTAATTATAAGATGTAATTGATCCTAAAATTTGTATGTTTTCAGGAATTTTAACAGATTTCTTTCTTTCAGGTGTTACATGTTTTAATTATAACGCATGTTTAATTATAAGGAGTGTTTAATTATAAGGCATGTTTAATTATAAGGCATGTTTAATTATAAGGCATGATTACCTCTAAGGCATGATTACCTCTAAGGCATGTTTTAATTATAAGGCATGATTACACCTAAGGCATGACTATTTATAAGATGTAACTGATCCTAAAATTTTTATATTTTCAGGAATTTTAACCAATTTATTTATTACAGGAGTTACATGTTTTAATTATAATGCATGTTTTAATTATAGGGCATGATTTAATTGTAAGGCATGATTGCACTTAAAATATGGCTATTTATAAGATGTGATTGATTCCAAAACTTTTATTCTTTCAGGAATTTTAACAGATTTATTTATTACAGATTCTACATAATACTACTTTTTACATCAAACATTTTTCAGATATGTTCCTCTGTTACATCTGTCGTATTTATGTTAATATAATAAATTTTTGCTTGTTGCAGCTCACAAGTGTTGCAGCTTGTTTTTATTCAGGAGGAAAGAAATCTTTCTACGCTTCGATTAACGAAAGGTAGAAAGATTCTGTTCTCCCCGCGGGCAGGTAGATTACGCGGTTAGAGTTTACAGTCGCTTTTCTTGCACTCTTTTACAACTCTGATCAAGTTGTTCAAGAATGCATTAAACGCGATCAGTTTTTCCTTTTAATTTATGTCTAAATTTTATAAAAGATGCAATTTTATTGCATCCATAATGATTATATAAAATTAGTATTTCATATAAAAGTAAAGTCCCCGTAGCTCGTGGGTCCCTAGCAGCAACCTCCCCGTGGTGGACCCGGGCAATGGATATTTTTTTCGATGTGATGTATATCATGTCTGACATAATATACATCCCATCGCAAAGAATATCTAGCGAATGGCTGCTTTGCACTTAAACATTCTTTCGTTATATTTTTATTTGCATGTTTAATTATAAGGCATGCTCAGTTTTAAGGCATGCTCAATTTTAAGGCATGTTCAGTTTTAAGGCATGTTTAATTATAAGGCATGATTACGTTTAAGGCATGACTATTTATAAGATGTAATTGATCTTAAAATTGTTATATTTTCAGGAATTTCAATAGATTTATTTATTACAGGTGCTACATGATAATTGCAACGCAGATTTTTTTATCATTTATGCATTATGTGTATTTTTTAATTGATAATGTGTTAATAATATATTGTGCACGTTTGTGTCATATATTTTACAGATATCATTTATTGCACTCTTATGATTGTGTTGTTAATATGTCGTAATAATATCACAGACGAGGTATAGGATAGACGTATCATGCAATGTAAATTTTTGTCCCACGGTTTTGGGGCTACGTAGCCCCATTACCATTTTAGTGTCGCATGCGACAATATTTGTTTAGAATGGAAAAAGGCAACAGCGCTACCGAATCGGTAGGAATTATAACTAAACATAACGATTGTTGATTATTTTTCACTAACATGAATTACAAGTTGAATCAATCGATAGAATCGAAATGTAATAAAAAAGAAAATCGTTTTTCGCGGTAGCTTCATTGCAGATAGTGATCGATTTTTGACAAAAATCCTGATGTATGCATCATGATTTTTGCCAAAATGGACACCACCGCCGATTTCAATGTTTAATAGCCCATTTTAAAGAAGAAATCATGCAGAATACTGTCCCGTTGTCCGTTTTTCGATATCGTTAAGCAATGATGAGAAATTAATCTTTTAAGTGTCGGAGTATAGGTCGTTTTCAAGAGAAAAAGTGCTGTAACTTTTGAACCAGTCATCCTATCGAAGTCACACTGCCATATTCGTAAATTAGAGACTTTCCTCTTTCGAACGAGTATTTGATCGGGCAAATTCGAGATACTTCGATTTTTGACAAAAATCCTGACCTATGCATCATGATTTTTGCCAAAATGGTCACCACCGCCGATTTCAATGTTTGATGGCTCATTTTAAAGATAAAAGCATGCAGAATAATGTTCCGTTGTCCGTTGTTCGATATCATTAAGCAATGATGAGAAATTAATCTTTTAAGTGTCGGAGTATGGGTCGTTTTCGAGCTTAAAACTGCTGTATCTTTCGAACCAGCCATCCTATCGAAACGCGACTTGCATTTTCGTAAAGAGGAGAGTCCCCTCTTTCGAACGAGTATTTGATCGGGCAAATTCGAGATACTTCGATTTTTGACAAAAATCCTGATGTATGGATCAAGATTTAGAAAGAAGAAAGCATACGAAATACTGTCCCGTTGTCCGTTTTTCGATATCGTTAAGCAATGATGAGAAATTAATATTTTAAGTGTTGGAGTATGGGTCTTTTTCAAGCTTCAAACTGCTGTATCTTTCCAACCAACCATCCTATCGAAACGCGACTTGCATATTCGTAAAGAAGAGACTTTCCCCTTTCGAACAAGTATTTGGTCGGGCAAATTTGAGATGCTTCGATTTTTGACAAAAATCCTGATGTATGAATCAAGATTTAGAAAGAAGAAAGCATGCAGAATACTGTCTCGTTGTCCGTTTTTCGATATCATTACGCAATGATGAGAAATTAATATTTTAAGTGTCGAAGTATGGATTATTTTCAAGGGGGGATGAGATTCTCGTCCTTTATCGCAACAGATCTATTGATGTTACCAACTTCGATTATTGGGTCGAATATGATTCCTAAATTCACCGCTCCATATGGTAGAGGGCGTAAGTAAACGTCTGTTGTTTTGCACGATTGGTATTGCAGTACATGGGACACGAAGTCCCATAAGATGATAGGTCTATCCTTATACCTCGTCTGTGATAAAACGTAGAGTTGAATTCATGATGAAAAGTATCTAATAAATTTTTGTAACTGTTGACAAATCAAATTGAAAATCACTATATTCTTTCTAAGTTAAAATATTTCGATTATTTATATATAGTATGCAGCGGGTTGCCACTTCTTACCCCTTCCACTTTCTTATATTACTTTCTATTCCAGAGCAATACCACTACACAGAAATAACTTTAAAAAATAAAATTGAGTGATACGAGTGGTTCTTGTAATTTCTATTAATTATTACTTTGATTAGAAATGTTGTTAATTAAAAAAAAAATCTGAGCTGCCACCAAAAGGGTGGAAAACTAAAAATATCTGCTTCTATTCCGAGATTTTATTGCTTTCTGCCATTTAAGTTGGTATTATATTGGAATAGAATGTCACATATAAGGCTCCTATCCTTTAGCATTGAGTGGCAACCCGCTGATAATATGCGTATAGAACTCGAGTAGTCAAGTTACATATAGGCATAAACTATGCAAGTACATAGACATTTTTCCTAAAGTCAGAGACATCTATTTTTTAAGCATTACTATCGTGTAAAACATTTGACGATAGATTATTTAATTTTAATTGTATTTATAAAATAAAAATTCATCAGTTTTTAAAGAACTTTCGCAGTAAAGTTGTAATAAAACATTAGTATATAAACATTCAAGCTGTTTCAGTAAAATAAATATGATTATCAATTTCTCTTTATCAAAGATAAGAAAATGAAGTTTACCGCGCGAAATGTTGTATGCGTGTAATATATGTACACGTAACAAAGTGTGGGCATAAGGAGTATAAACAACAGTAATTATATTTCAATTTATGGTCATGCGAAATTCTCCTGCAATTTGGTAAAATTATTAGCTCTATCATTTGTATACACGTCGGTAAAAAATATGGCGACGATGGATGAAACAAAATTGGATGTGAGTACCCACATTCTAATTTCCTCTTTAATTTGACAGAGACTACTTGCCTGTCAAATATTATCGCAAGATGCATCCTTTTAGAAATAATTACAAATATATTTTATTGTTTCTCGAGTATATTAAGAAAAAATGATTTCTCTTCAAATATCTATGACATATTCACAAGTTATTAAATGCTTAATAGATGTACGATGATACAACGTATGCTGTGGATCCTCAAAATGTTGAAGGGGAAATAACAGTAGGACCTAAACAAAAATCAAATCTAGGCGAGCCAGGATTCAACACATTAGATGAACCAATAAGAGATACAATTGCAAGTTTCATTAGTAATTTTGATAATTTTCTAATTATAGACAAAAAAATTGTGATAATACGATTCATTTTTCTTCTGTTTCATGTTTAATAATACAGCTTCGAGATGTAAGAACTATAGGCAAAAAATTTTATCATGTATTATATCCCAAGGAGAAGAAAAGTTTGCTCAAAGAATGTAAGTATATTCTTTTTGTAATGAGATCGATATATTATATTTTTAACTGGATAATTTGTTTCCAGGGGACCTTTGGGGACCACTAGTGTTATGTACATTTATGGCAATGTAAGATATGCATGTACAGTGTTCCAGCTAAATGGGATCACTTAAATATCTCTGTTTATAGTTTTATGAAAAAACTTCAAAGAAAAAAGTGCTATTAATTCAGGGGGGGAAACGTTATGGTAAAAAAAAATATTGTAGGTTCTTTTTTAATGAGGGTTCAAGGTCAAAACGAATTTAATCATATAATAACCATATCATTTCGATCACTTATTCTTGAGATATTTGGTGATCCCATTTAGCTGGGACACTGTATATATTAATGTATATATACATTTATTAAATATAAAATTTGTAATGAGAAGATATTATTTATTATTAGGATATTACAAGGGTCATCTGACACTGCTGATAATTCGAACGATGGTGGACCAGAATTTGCACAAGTATTTGTTATAGTGTGGATTGGATCTATGGTTGTTACATTGAACTCTAAACTTTTAGGTGGTAATATGTAAGTATATTCATCATCTTATATGAATATATAAGATTCAATTTTGGATTTGCACTTTTCAAATTTTAGATCATTCTTCCAAAGTGTCTGCGTACTGGGATATTGTTTATTGCCAACTGCCATCGCATTAATTCTATGCAGAATTATATTAATAGTAGAACAAAGTACTTTCTTGTTCATACTCAGATTTATTATCACTATGATTGGCTTTATATGGGCTACATATGGTTGGTATAATAAATTTTAGCATTATGTTTTTTTTTATGATTTAGATTCTTATCAATTCTTTTTACAATTCAGCTTCAATGGCATTTCTGGGGGACAGCCAACCTGTTGGAAGGAAAGCTTTAGCAGTTTATCCTATTTTCCTTTTTTACTTCTTTATTTCGTGGTTAGTGATATCCCACACAACATAAAATAATCTATAGTAATTCATATTATTTTATAGAGAAAACTGTATATTAAACTAATTCATCATAATATTACTGGACATATTAGTTATAATATGAAATAATATGAAAATGACGCTTTTCAAATCAGTGATTTATATTATCTGCTCTTTGCCTATTAGAAGGCATATATATAATATGAAGTATTAATAACAAATCTCATTTTCTACATCAATTACACATTTATAGAAACAAATATTTATGATAATCTATCCTAATAATCTTCCAAGCAGTCAGTGTAACGAATAAGTCAAAGAAGCTATATAAATTTTGCATTTACAGAAATAGCAGCACAAGTTGTACAGAGTAAATAATTATTGACATAAAATTATGGTTATTATTTTGTAAATAAATGTTGGTAACTATTATATTAAACACTACAAATACTGTCCTTATTAATCAACTTAATATTCTTAAATAAATTGTAACTTAATTTTTAATATTAAATATATCATCTGACATTTATAAATACCATTTTTTGTAATATAAAACTCAGGTAAATTACAATATACGTTCTGACATAATTACCCCTTGTTTTAAATATGACAAAAATACTGTTCCAATTTTTTTAGGATTTCTATGCTATCACAGTGACCTGGATATACATTCAATGATTTTTTTATTGCAATGTAACTTGTTTGAAAATCTCCTATCTGTAAAATAATGATATGATACCTCTTTAAATTTATATGACATATTATATTTATATGAGTATCATTTGCATACCTCGTATGCTAAATGTGCACTATTAAAATGTGGTTCATGTATGTAATTTGCAATAGTGGCAGCTGCATGAAAATAAGTCCTGGCTGTTGTAATATTACCATTTTTCATTTGTATTACACCAAGATTATTATAAGCCAATGCATGTCTGTTGTCAACAGCAATAGCAAGTCGCAAACATTCTTCTGCCATATCTAAATCACCCAAGCTCTAAACAAATGCTAATTAATACAATTATATGTCAAATTATTACATAATCTTAATTGTATCATCTTACAATGGCAATATGAGAAATATTGTACCAGATGTCAGCTTTATTTTCATCACTGGCAAGGCTTAATGCTCTTTCAAAGCATGATATAACATGATCATATTGCTGTGAATAAAAGCAACATAATCCTAGATTATTGAATAGCTCAGCATTATATACACCCATTTGTAGAAGTCTTCTATAAAAATATATATACAAAAAAAATTTGCTTATTCTTATGAAAGAAAAAAATAAATTCTAATTATTTGTGAGTTACCTGTAAAAACGTAAAGCCAGTTCTGGTTGATCATTGTAAAAGTGGTGCATACCAATACTTGCTATTGCTTCTGTATGAGAAGCATCTTCTTGAGCTATCATTTTGTAGTATTTCATTGACATTGACATGTTACTTAAGCCTTCGAAAATCCGTCCCATTTCAACTAGTATAGTGACCTAAAATATCTATCTAATAATCAAATCTAAAATCTAACAATTGAATGATTTATTTATTTCAAATTAATATTTAATTACATACATCATTTGAAAAATATTCTAAGCCTCCTTTACATGCATCTAATGCAGCCAATGGTTGATCTAATCTGATATAGACTCTAATCAATCTTATAATTGTTTCAATGGCTTTACAATCACGTAAGGCTGATCTAAATTGTTGCTCTGCATCTCTCACCAAACCTAAAGTATAATAACATTTTCCTAATTGTACTTTCCACCACCAATCTTTATATTGACAAGCCTGTGTCGCTTGTACTGCTAAATCAAGAGCCTGAAAGAAGCGAGAATTTGATTTTAGTTACACCAATTTTACATTAATTTTATTTTACATACATACATATACATGGATACTTACATATCTAGCATCATGCTCATGATAATAAATATACTCAAACAAAGGTTTAGCAATGCTAGGTTGATTAGCATATTTAGCTATATTTAAACGTGACAATTGTATAAAAGGACCATCGGGTTCTGTTAACATGGATGCGGTTCCAAGTCTAAATATATACAATATGTTTATATTTGTCTATATAAAGGCAGTATTGATGTTTTTTATGCTGTCATTTCTAAACATATTTCCATCATTAACAAACCTAATGTTTCTCCCAGAACTCGCAGTAATAGGCCTTGCTGTAGCTGCTGTTCTTGGCATTCTTAATGCTTGTTCCATTGTTTGTGATACTGCAGATTGTGTGGAAGGTCGAACAACTCCAGTAACAGGTCTACCTTTAAAGAAACAATTATTTTTCTTCTATTATAAATGTTATGTTTATTTTAGACGACTCTACCTGACTGAGTTTTAGGACGAATTCCATGTTCACTTTGAGAAGTCCCAGGATGTTTTAAAGATGTACCTGGTCTGGGCATTGTCGTCATTGTATAATTATCTAATGAACTTTCTGCAATTCCTTCTTCTTCACTTTCTATGTCATCAACATAAACTTGTAACGTTAAAGCACGCATTTTTAAAACCCATACTGCCTAAAAGTAAATAAATCTATAAAATATTTGAATATAAACTAAGCTTAATACAGTTTAATATATGATATATTTTTACCTGATCTAATGGGTTTTTTTTTAATAGCTCAGTGCATATAGTTGCACAAGCTTCAAATTTTTGTCGATTAAATAAGCTTAAAGCAATGAATAAATCCATAGTAATAATTATACCTCAATCAGAGCACCCTAATGTCTCCTTCACCTTTGTCATACTATTTAGCCTATTATGCAAACTATACCTGCTGCAGGTGTATCATAAGAACTTATTGATTATTTTCTTTGTGTCCCATTTTAACGTTTTCTGTCATTTTACACAATATTACTGCCTATAGTCTTTTCAATATATTTTGCTCTACAAATTCATTTAATCCGAATTTAGGTACATATGATTATAAACTTAATAATTTTTGTAACAATACCTATGTCAGTAAACCTATATGTCTAATTTTGTACAAGTTTTATGAAATCTATATATAGTAATATTTTGAATAGTAAATCATTCGAAAAATTATCAAAGTGGAAACATTTTTGAAAATAATATATTTTACAAAAAGGATGACACACATAAATAATGATGATAGTATCAGGTTGACATAAATTTATTCAAATTAATCTATGAGCCTAGTTTCTCATTCTAAGTTTCTTTTTCTACAGTATAAAAAAAGAATTTGACAAATTCTTCAATAGAAAAAGCATTGGAGAACAATGTACTGAAGAATCTTTGATACAAATGCACAAAAAATTTTTAGTATGTAGCTCAGATGTTATATTTAAGTGGAAGCTAGTTCTTATATTATAAACACATTTATAGGAAGCAAAAAACGAATCAATGGATATGTCTCAACTACACAAAGCTTTTGAATCTATTTTAAATATAAAGATGTCTTTTTCAGATTACAATATTTTGTTCCAAAAGGTAAAAATTTATGCAGTGTCGCTTTGAATAGTGTATAATATATTTATTTTCAGATAAATTTGAATAAAGATGGTTTTATAACATGGGATGAATTTATTTCTTATTTAATAATGGAATTTCAAAAGGCAGATATATCCTTACAACGACAAATGTTACAACTTCCACTTACAGGATCTCCCGAAGTATTAAGAACACATCACCGTACTGCAGTTTGTAGAATTGCTTTTTATCCTGAACTCCTCCCAGTAGGATCATATTCAATATCAAAATTATAATCTATTATAATTAATGCATTATATTTTTGTAATTTGTGATAAAAAATATCATGGTTATAGGATAGAAGTAGCAGCTTTCGAAGAGGCTGCTATTTAACAGCTAGTAGAGATGGAGTAATTAATTATTGGTCATTAGATTTTGAATATGAACGCAGTGTACAATCTAAAAATCGTTAGTATTCTTATGCCAAATATCTTATATCCTTTACATAATCTGTTTTTATAGCATATTTGAAAGTACAACCAACAGCAATAACTGATATGATAGTAATGCCGGATGTTGAAATAATATGTACAAGTTCTACCGAAGGTGACTTGAGATTTTATGATGTTGTAGCAAAGAAATTTGATTTACGTGTGATGGTGTGTATTTAATTTGTAATTTCACACAATTTCTTGTATGATATAAATCTTTAACATTCTCAGATATCAAGTTTGGATTATGTTGTTGTATGTATGTCATACTACTTCAGTTCAAACATAAAAGAAAACTCTTATATTATTTTGGGTAATACAAATGGATCTGTTATTATCATGACTTTTTGTCCCATAGAAAAAGGACCATTTAAACAGCAGTCTGAATATAATACAATATTCATGCGTTATGAAGAAGTTATCAGGGTATAAAATATGTGATTATATTTTTAAATAATTACTTTAAAATTTGTTCTATGATGCTGTCTTACAGGCTGAGTTGCTTGGTTTAAAAGTTACAGAACTTAAACATATACATACTAATTGGGTTAATCAAGTAGCATATTATGGGAGTCTTAGAGCTTTCATGTCCAGTAGTAGGTGCTCAGAATGCTCTTTACTATTTAGTGATCCAACAGGATTAAGAATACAGTATAAATTTAACGTTGCAATGGGAATATCTTGTTTTAATTTCTGTGAAGGTAATTTAATATGTATAGTTACATGTTTGGTTCTACTATAAACTATATTTATAGAAAGCCAAATGCTTGTAACGGGTGGTCCAGACTGTATAATACGAATTTGGAATCCTTTTGTACCAAAAAGAGCAAGTAATATTTTTCAAGGACATCACGCAACTATTTGCGCTATAATTATACAAAATGCAGGTCAACGCATATATTCTTTATCCAAGGACAGATGTATCAAAGTTTGGGATGTCTCTGCTCATACTTGTATACAGGTCCTACATTATTTAGCACGTCATTATTCTTATTTATTATTATTACTAATAATTATGATTATTATTATTATTAGACATACAACGGCTTACAAAATGAATTCAGTGAGAACATAAAAATGTCGATAATTTACAACAAATTAACACATAAAATGATTATTGCTAGTATGATAATTGCCATTGTTGTATGTGAAGAAGTAATTAATCAAGAAACATCAGATGGAATTACTCATTCCAAACCAGTTAGCTGTATACTTTACAATCATCTGTATAAATTGGTCTGATATTCTCACATACATTTTTTCTTGTACAAATTCATAAGTCTTATGAACCATATGGCAATCATTAAATTTAGATTGTTTCCACAGGATTAGATTCATGTATTATTGTATGGGATCCTTGGCTTGGTCGCCGTTTAAACTTAATAACAAATGCTCACAGTATTCTGCTATATGGGCAATATGTTAACATTGAAATTACTGCTGCTACTTTTGACGATTCTGAACAATTATTAATAACAGGTGCTAGGAATGGATCATTGAAAATATGGAATTTTAATACAGGGACGTGTTTACGGAATATGGCAATAGAGGATCAATGGTGTGAATATTTATAAATAATGAATAATCAAAGTATATATATTCTCTTATTTCTGTTTTATGCAATCATTTCTTTTAGTGAAATAACGAGTTTAATTTGGGTGGAGAATCGCATTCTATGTACAGGATGGAATCAACGTGTCACTGAATTTGCAATTTCTGAACTTCACACATATAAAAAGAGTTGGGAATTACGACATACAGATGATATACTTTTTTTAGCTGTACAATATCCACAAGTTCTAGCCACTGCTTCATATAATGGAGAAATAATTTTGTGGCGACTTGAAACAGGGCAACCATACAGAAGGTATCAAGTTAGTAATGCAACTGGAAGGTAAGAATTTAAATCCAGAAGTACAAATATATTGACTAAAACAAATAAATGTTTAAGTAATCAAATATATTTAGATATACTATCAAATATAAAAATAATTTGAAAGAAAATATGAAAGTAATATTGTCAAAAACAAAAAATGAAAAATTGCAACAAATTCCAAATGAAAGACAGTTTGAACAGCAACAATCTGGGTATATGTATAATATATAATTTTGATATAGAATGAAATATCTCATATAAAATCTGTATAACTGTTTTCTCCTTTACAGTGAATACATTCATGTTTGTACTCATCAACAGTCAGTAATAAATCTTACTCGATCTGTGACTATCTGTGCCATTATATATTTAAATTCAAGACCAATTAATCCTCAAACTGGAACACTATTGGTTTCACTGGAGTCTGGGATCATACAAGTTTGGAGCCATCATTCAGCTGGAGGATTCTTGACAGGCTTTTCAGTTATTCATACAATAAAAGATGCTGCTATCTCTTTAGCTACTGATCCTGATAATAATTACCTGATAACAGGTTGAATATTTTATTATATACTGAAAATTATATTTATGATAAAACGTTACGTTTACAGGTCATTGTCTTGGATATATAAAGGTTTGGTATCTTGCAAATTATACAATATCTAATCCTTCAAAGGTATGTATGCCACTTTTACGATTAGAATTTCCATTTCTTTGGAAAGATAAAATAAACGGCCGTGCCAAACGAGCTGTACAAAACCAAACGTTACCACTTTTATTGTCTTCCTTCCGCGGTCATTCGAAACCAGTTACATGTCTTCAAATTATTCCTAACGCACGCATCATTATTAGGTATATATCATAGTATGATATGATTATTATATGTTAATATTATGGTGTAATTTAATACACCTGTCATTATTTATAAGCGGAAGTGCAGATCATACAGTACGTTTATGGACATTAGGAGGTCGTTATATATCAACCTTGGGAACGTTTAGAGAGTGGACACCAATTTTGCCTCATTTACCTGCCTTTAAGTATTTAAAAAATTTTAGATTGCCCATGGATATTAAGAGATCAGCTAGTTTCACTACTATGAAAGTAAGTCTATATACAATGACCATATGCATTAAAAATGATCATTAATATATTATAATAAACAGGTCCTCCAAGGAGGTCTAGGATCAATAGAGACTAAAGATACTAATAATGAAACTGATAATTTAAAAGAAGTTCCAGAACAGGATAAACATACATTATATGGAAAACGATTACAAAGTCCTATTCTAGGAAACTATTACAAAGTATCTGAAGGAGTAAGACATTACATTGGGCCAGCAATTCTGAATAATACTTTGACACATGTAAGTTATAAATTAAAAAAGTGTCAATAACCATGGGCATCCATTTTCGTGTTATACCAACAGATACCTGTGTACACACACCTAATGACACATTCCTTAAATCCCATTGAACCTAATATATCCTTAAATGAGCATGGACAAAGGGTAGAATTCCTTTAAAATGTCATAATTTGTACTTTTATCAAATCTTGTGAAGAAGATATTGTCACAAAATGTTATAAACCAAAATGTAATATAAAAAATGGGGCTTATATAATAAATTTGCTTATCTTCAAGAAATAAATATAGTTCTTACAACTAATACTCTGTCTTATTCCACTTAAAGCAATGAAATAGTTTTGTATATAGGAGTATTAATAACACTATGTCGAAAAAATGTGAAGTACTAGGTACATTATTATAGTTTGGTAAAAATTACAATATATGTGAAAGTACACATTGTGCACATATGCATGATGTTTGATAATTCACAGATTTCTTTACTTATATATTACAATGCACAAAATATTCCAAAACAGTTTAATAACATTAAACATGCTATACTTAATATATTTAATAATATTAATAGCTGGGATTATATATTTGTTTCATTGAAAGCAAACAAATTATTCAGTTTCCATCATTGAATAACGTGGCGGTGTTTTCCAGATTGCACTAGATGTACGTTTTAATCTATTTCTATCAATACCAATAAATAGTTCGGTTAAATCTGGAGTACACTTTCGAGTATCAAAGAATTTATAAACACCTATGTCTGGTATATACCGCTGCATTGCTAGTTGATTTCTCCGTATATTTACTGAAAAAAATTTATATTATTGTATGAAAAGTAAGCATAATTATTATTGAAAAAATAAATACATACATTGTGCCCAGTATGGAATTTCATGTTTTGGCCTAGACTCATCATCCGAGTCATCATCATCAGGCTCACTATCCAGAATATAATTAGCTGGTCCCTGATGTTTATTAGCCATCATTTGTTTATTCTACAAGACACCCAATATAAATTTTAATATTTCTTTAATAATAGTTTCTAATACTATAGAAAGTGTGTAATAAAAAGGATTCACTTTTGCCTGTCCTGTAAGCATTTGAGCTTTTAATCGCATTGCTTCTACAGCAGCTTGTTGTTGTGCTCTTGCTTCGGCTTCCCGACGTTTTTCAGCTTCTTGCTCCCTACGTCTTTGTTCAGCTAATAAGCGTTCTGCTTCTTCTTGTTCAAGTAATCTCTGTAATTTCTGCTGTTCTTCTTGTCTCCTTTTTTCTTCTTTCTCCTAAAATAAAGTTATAATATCATGAATCTTGTATCGTGAATACATAGATGTTATTTTGGTACAGATACAAGAAGTATAAGACTGTAACCTGAGCCCGTTGTAATTGTGCTAGTCGTTTTCGCTCCATTTCTTCACGTTGTTTTTCTTGCACATGTTGTGCTAATCTTGCCTTTTCTTCTTTCTCTCGTTCCGCCTTAAGACGTTTTTCTAATTCTTGCTTCTCTTTAGCTTCTCGTGCCAATTTATTTTTCAATTCTTTCTGTTGCCTCTTTCTGTACATCAAGTAAAAATTTCTGAATTAACTGATCTATAAAGTTAATATAAGCAAATGTTATTTAATTGTAGTAGAAATTACCTCCTTTTTTCCTCTGTCAGAAGTCTCAAGGCTTCATCCCTTTTTCTCCTTGCATCTTCATCATTTGTTACTTTCCGTTTTTTCTCTTCTATTTTATCTGCAGAATTGCGCTTACTAGCTGTTCTTGGAATAGGGATTAATGATTCTAATGATGTTACAATGTTTGTACGTGAAGCAGTTAAGGGCTTAATACACTAAAAGTAAAAAATACAGCTAAAATGATTTGTTTTTAGCATATGTATCATAAACAAGATAATTTGTATCTAATAAAATTTACATTTGGAAGCATCTGATTGTTAACTGGTGTTTTTTGAATACGATTCACAGATATTGGTAATAAAATTTTTTGTTTATTAAGCGGTGTTGCCTTTTGCCGCTGCTTTGGATTCATCTTTTCATATGGTAATAGTTTATTTTTTTCTACTTCGTATGATTTATTCTAAAAAGTGAGAATATATTATATTTTTTACCTAAAAAAATGTTATTACTCAAAAAAGGACAAATACTCACTTCCTTAGATTCTTCATCTTTAACTTGCTTTGCCAAAGAGATTTTTTTTGCTTTTGCAAGAGACTTACGGGCTAATTTATGTGCAACATTTTTACCAGCTTCTGCAGCAGCCATTGCACGGGTTTTAGTTCTGGTTATTCTTACTGGAGCATCATCAATTGGTTTCGGACTATTCATACAAACCTGTTCAAATGCTTCTACTCGTTTTTTAACAGATTCCTTTGCATAAGGACTGAATAAAGCATTTGACTTGTAAGTACTTCTCATTTCTTGTATGGTTGGAGTTTCTTTTATGCAAGTTTTTACAGGTGTATTAAGAACTTCATCATAGCTTGTTGATGGCGATTGTATGATTTTCTTTTTTTTAGAATTAGTGCCTACTTTAAGGTTCTGTATTTTCCCTCGTGACCTCCTCACTTCTGGCGAGGATTCATCATCTGTCATTAAATCATCAAATTCTTTATTTGCCATAGCATCTTTTAATAGTTGTATTTTGTCTCCCCGAAGCTTGGTAGATGTTTCCATTTCCTCTGATGAATGATACAAATTCAATTTGTTTTTATCAGTGAGTGTAATATTTTGTTCTATATTTTTGTTATTGAATGAGTTCATTGATTTTTTCTTTATTGTTATTGTTTCATTTAATATGGGCTGCTTTGACAATGGCTCCAAGACCACTGTCACATTCATCATTTTCTCTAATACAGTAGAACTAATTTTCATTGTTGAATTCATAATTGGAGGATGTTTTGCTATTGCATCTTCATACATTGATGATTCATCAATGACATCTGTGACAGGAGAAGAAAGTATATCATCATTAATATCATCTTCCACTCCATTTTCTTTATGCATATTTGTGGAATTTCTTGTGGCATTAGACTGGCGATATTTTAAAGCAGAGATACGTTTTTCTGGAATTTTGACTGTATCATCTTCGGCATCATTTGGCTGAGTCTTAATATCTTTTTTATTTACATCCTTTGTACCATTGCTTCTTATTTTATTTTCTTCTGTTTTACTGTGTTTGGTTGGTCTTTTATCTTCATCTTCATCAGAACTACTTCTTGAAGATTTAGTCCTTTTGATTCGATTATCAGAATGTACCTATAATAATATCATAATGTTTCATTTATATACACACATTATATATCTTCTCTCGTTAGGAAAATTCTTAAAATTTATACAAACCTTCTTTGTATTGTTATCTTGAAAACTGTCACCTCTTCGTAATTTAGTAGATAGCAACATAGATTGCTGCTTTCTTATATTGTCTGTGGCAGCCTTAGAAGCTTTTCTCTTAGATCTTCCACCTGTAGTCTCTTCTAATTCATTCTTTATGTTTATGTCTTTATTAGTAGGAGATAAGACTACAGTATCTGCATTTAATACACTATCTTCTGGTATTGTTTCAATATATTGCATCCCTTTTCTTTTCGCTACTCTTGGAGTTTTTGCTATAAGAGGACCAGACGTCGATTGTGATATTTGTGCTATCAAAGCTTGCAGATAATCTAAAGTATCTTCTACATTGACTCTTATAGATCTTTTAACTTCTTCACAGTGATTAAAAAGATCCTCCGCATCTTTTACAATCATTGCTTTGATTCTGTCCTTTGAGTAAGAGTTCATTTTTTAAATCTGAAAAGAACAATCAATAATATAAGAAATAACATTTCAATGGTGCCAAGAGAATTAGAATAATCAGTATATTCTGCGAAATGAAGATATATGTGACTGTTGATGTACACCAAGAAGGTTAAAAATTCATAATAAAACGAAGCTGAAGTTACAATGTAAGACAATTTGGATGCAAGGATTGAAGCTATCGATCACAAACCCGCGAAAATAAACTTGAACTTTCCATTTATACCTTAATTTTCTAAAACAGTTTAAATACATCAAAAGAAAACGACTATTCGCTCTCGATATATTTCACTAATACACAATTGTGGAAGACGAGAAATTCTTGATAAATAATATGACGAACTATACAAAGTAAAAAGGCACCGACGATGCCCATTTCGCGCGTTGTTCACTCGGTTTTCATCTCTCACGTTTAGTAACGTCTTTTCAGTTTAGTTTAAATTTCAATGACGAGCGCCATCTACATTAAATAAAACAAGCTTGACATGTTAAAACTTGCAGTTACATATGGCGCTGTGACAAATGCATTCTTGCTGACGATTGGACGATGCTGCATATGCGCGTTCGCTTTAAAGAAGCTTGGAAAATTCAATGCTTTTTTTTCTTTTCTAATTACTTATCTAAAGAAAAGAATATGCATTCATATTCGTAATAAAGAAATGTTATATATTTATGTAAGCGTCGTTCTAAGAGTAAAACAAGTCTTTATAATAACAACAATGAAAAATTTGCACTGTACAATTACATATAATTTAACAATGTGATTGCTTTATAACATGCATGTATCTGTAAACCAATCACAAATCTGGTTACAAAATTTAATTGCGTTAAATCGAAGACAAGTACACAATGTAAATACCAGATATGATATTAAAAAAGCGCGAGCGATACAAAAAAAAAGATTTAAACTTTGATTAGATTTAATCTTACGTTTATCGCGTTAAAAAGCAATATTTTTCTAATAGCGATAAATAAAAGTATTTGTTTCGATAAGAAAAACACAGAAACTATAAACTTGAACATTTTTCATGTAAATAAGTTGATAAAAAGTTAAAACATCTATCTACAAATTGCGACGTAATTCATTTATTGCAAATAAATAAAGTAATTGGAAAACAGTGAATAATTTACATTATGTAAAGTTTGATAAATATCTCCTTCAGATATAATATTTAACAACTATAAATAACTACTATATGTATTGCTTGAAGAATGATAAAATCACACAGTGCATTATATTGTGTAAGAAGAACATGCTATGGTAAATAGTTTTCTTTTTAAGAAAAATGGATTCATTAAACTTACACGTTTCTAGTCCTGATATAGTTGTTTTATTATTGGAGGAAGTTAGCAATCTATCTTATACAGAAATACTGCTGAAACTAAATGCATATGTATGTAACAATTTTTAAATTGATATACCATTATTGATTTAATAATACAAACATAAAATAATTATATTTCTTTTAGATACAAATGAAGACTAGTTCAAAAATGTGTTTCATTGCTCCTATTTTACTTGAAACAGAAGAAACAGTTATTCATGTGATAGGTGAAAGGGTCTTGGATCATGAATTAAGATTACCTGTAAGTGCATGTTACCAATTTATTAATGTAGTAAGCAACTAGACAATGAATTAATAATATTTCATACCATTGATATACATATTAACTCATTTATTCATTGGTATATACTTCTTTGTAAAGCGACAACTGGTGACAACTATAAATAAACAATGACTGAAATTCAACATCTAACAATCTATAATTTTTTTCAGATATCTGATAATATTTTACGTAAAGTAGTACAAAGCCAGAATGTAATGACAGTAAATTCTTCTGAACTTGGTCAAGAATTATTACAACATATTGACTTAGATTCCATTCAAGATTCATGTTTCTTAATTCCTGTACAACATCGTCCACAGCAGTCAACGGCATTAGTTGTCTGTTTAATGATTTGTGAATGCAATAGCATTACTATAAATGCATGTGCAAAAGTAGTTCTGGATTGCTTTAGGTAAAGTAGCATTTATACAAATAATTTGCTGTGAAACAAATTTATTATATTTCATTTACTTAGGTATGTACATGAGTAAGAGATAACTTTTAGTTCAAGCACAAATAAAAATTTAATACCTAATTTGACATCAACTATTTTGTGCAAAAATTAAATTTGTACGACTTTTAATAGGTACTGTCTTGGATATTTTCTAAGCTCTTTTAGATGTTGTGAAGAAACTCGCTTAAAGCAACAATGCCAAAACATACTTGCAATTTCTAGAAAACTTATTACTCATTTAGGTATATTACTTATATATGTTACTTACTTAACAGCCACTAGAATCTATGTATCAAAAACACAACAAAATATTCAATAGGTGAACTAACTGACCTCTTGCACGAGATTATGACGGAAGTAAGAAAACTTACTAATGCAGAACGATGTTCATTATTTCTTTTGGATAATGAACAACAAGAATTAGTGGCATATGTATTCGATGGAATTTCTATAAAAGAAGTAAGTTGTTGCAAACCTACATTTTATAGAGTCTTGCCAAAACATAAAAATATTTATTGTTCGCAGTTTGTTAAAGAAATGCGAATATCTGTTAATAAAGGGATTGCAGGCCATGTTGCTACAACAGGAAAATTATTAAATATTAGAGATGCCTATAAACATCCATCTTTTTATAGAGGAATCGATGAAGCAACAGGTTTCAAAACTAAAAATATACTTTGCTTTCCTATTCGTGATGAAAATGGAATTGTTGGTAAATATTGGTGCAATTATTATTCATCATGTGTATTTTAAACTATACCTAATATCTATATCATATTAAGTATAATTAACATCTATATTCCACAGGTGTTGCTCAACTTTGTAATAAAATGGATGGTTTGTATTTTGATGTTTCCGATGAAGAAATTGCAACTGCTGTTAGTATTTATTGTGGTATAACGATTATGCATAGTATAGTATACAAAAAAATGCAGGATGCACAGGCCAGAAATAAGTTGAGCAATGAAATTATGATGTATCATATGAAGGTAAACTATCAATTGAAGGTGACTAATTTTGTAAATTAATTCTAACTATATTCAATATTGAATTTTAGGTTGATGATGAAGCTGTTTTTGCATTGTTTGATTGTAAAAGTGAGCATAATATTAAAAATTTTAATGACTTCTATTTTAATCCTAGAGATATTCCTTATATGCACATGTCTTGTTGTACAATCAAAATGTTTAAAGAACTGAATTTCATCAAATATTTTAAAATCAAAATGCATACACTAACCAGGTACCTAATCTGTTAGGAATGTTAGATTGTAGCTAATATACTTATTTACAATGTCATTTACAAATATCTTTTATTTAGGTTTATACTTTATGTTAAAAAGAGTTACAGAGATGCACCATACCATAATTGGGTACATGCGTTTACGGTTGCACACTTTGCCTATTTATTAATAAGGAATTTACACCTTATCACAGAAAACTATATGACATACTTGCAGGCCTTTGTGTTTTTAGTATCTTGCTTATGTCATGATATAGATCATAGAGGAACTAATAATGCTTTTCAAACAACATCTGAAACACTTTTAGCAAGTCTTTATAGTTCAGAAAGTTCTGTCATGGAGGTAAATCAAGCTTACTTTTGACGTTACAAAAAAATATTTATCAACATAGACATTGCATATTTTTATCATTATTTGACAGAGACATCATTTTGCACAAACAATGTGTATTATAAATACAGAAGGTTGTAACATATTTGAGAATTTGAACAGTCAAGAATACAGAATAGCTTTGGACTTCTTAAAAAACAATATACTCGCAACAGATTTAGCATCACATTTTCGTAACGCAGAAGAACTTAAAGTAATGATAAAAAATGGCTACATGAAACATGACCCCAAGCATCAAAAACTTTTGTCTGGTATGCTAATGACTTGTTGCGATCTTAGTGATCAAACAAAGGAATGGAAAGTTACTAAAAGAACTGCAGTAATTACTACACTTATGAATGGCTTAACATATACAATCTAATAAACATTTTGTATCACTTCTTCTTTTGCTTTAGGAACAAATTTATGAGGAATTTTTTTCTCAAGGTGACTTGGAAAAGAGTATGGGTAAGGCTCCTATAGAAATGATGGATAGAGATAAAGCATTTATACCAGATCTTCAAGTACAATTTATTGTAGATATTCCAATACCACTTTTTACGTGAGTATTTCTATATAATTTTTCTTTATAGTCTTAACAAAACGTAATTTCGTTTTTCTTAGTGATCTGGCTGTACTATTCCCAATGACACAACCACTTGTTAATAACTTAGAATATAATAAAGCATTATGGGAAGCTTCCAAAGATGTGTTTCGGAAATATGCTAGAAATGGGGTAAAAGGTATTAATGTCCTTTTGGATCCAAAGTTTGAAGAAGAGGTATTTCTAATTTTTCACAAAGATACTAAGGCATATCAAAATGCGATGTGTAATTCTTAAATACAGTTGCGCAAAGAAATAAAAATTAGAAAATATCAAATATCAATTGTATAAAAAATAACGGTAAATAAATCTTACATAGTTAGGTCCAAATCACATAACATAAAAAGTAAAATATTGATCTGAATTTTCGATCCTTCCATTCGAATAAATTTTCTTTTCCATTTTCTAAACATAATCAACATTTTTTACCAGAATGAATATCATGGATTCTTTTCTTTTTTATATAATATGTTACATCGATTATGATTGGATATATTTATTTTTATCATTTACAAGATCCAATCAGTATGCGAATATAAGAAATTTATGGATAGATACTAATCACCACTGGATTCAAATATAATTGAAACGAGCGCTCCTGTGGTAAAATGCGCGCCGAGAGAGATGTTGATAGAGCAGTGGTGCGTATACTGTATGGTGCATATCACTACACATGACGGCTTTCCCCCTGCATCATACCCAGCGCAGTGCTCCCTAATTTGCTTTATGTTCCGACTCCTTATTCCTAAGTCCTTTTAGAACTAATAAGCGCGAGTCGCCATATTAGTTTTTAAAATGTCTTCTTTTATACGCGGACGTACACGAATGTTAGCTTATATGAATTCACTATAAAATTATAATTTAATGTACATAATATTTTACGTACATTTACTTTTTAGTACTCATCTTGAGAGTTTATCAAAGATTAAAATATTTAATACAAATTGTCTTTACGTGATTTTATTTTTTTCTTATAAATGTACAAAATATTCTGTTACAAATGTGCAGAATATACAATTTGAAGAAGTATGTCCTTAAGAGAAAAATTATAACAACGCTGTTACTTTTGAATACATTCGTTTAAGATATAATGGTAAACAATATCACAAACTATGGTAAAAGCTTCTATGTAGATAGTGGTTTTAATTTTTCACTTAGCTTATAGTAATGCAAAAGAATTTTCTTTTTTCCTACATAGTCGATCAAACAGAATACTGTATCGTAGGATAATTATACTTAAGAATTCCTATTTATTGTAGTAATTAAATTGTTTTTTAAATTTTCGAAAGAATTAAATGAAGGAACGTAGCTAAATTTATCAGATATAATTCTTAAATTTAAACAATATTTACTAAAGTTATTAATCAGTATATACATATCACATTTATACTAGGATTTACATATCTTCAATGATATTCTAAAACTGGAATCCCCTGACATAAAAACAGATATGTACATATGCATCACATACTGATGCAAATATTATTTGTAATATATAAGTCAAACTGCACCTTGATTTGTAATCCAATGACATGTAAAAATAACTAGTCGACGTAAAAAAATACTAAATAAACGAGATAGAATAAAAACGTAGCATTTATAAATTATCTACCAAATGTAACAGACTTTAGTTTATGATGCATGGAAGTTAACAATGTTACCAGTTGGTAACAAACATAAATCAAATATGCTAACAAACCTCTTACAAAACGATTTCGATTATATTGCCATGTACCTTTTAATATATCTTGACACGATCATTCTTATTAATACTAGTTAGCAATTTTTAAATATTCAGCATAAAGCTGTGTTAGGCTTATTATTGTTTCTATCTTGTAACTTATATGTAGTTCTTTTAATAGTGTATAGCAATCGCAAAGGCAATTGTATCACTCTATATTTAAAAATTGTGTTATTGTTTAGTACAACCACTTATGTAACTAAAGTGCAGAAAAATTGGCTCAAAATCATCATCAATTATTCTACACTAAATGCAGTTTTAACAAACATTATCCTACACCAATTGGAATAACCTCTGCACTGACTAATGTCTTGAGGTATTGCTCAATGTTGTTAAGTTATAAGAAATAATTGGCCTGATTTGATCGTTCTCAATTATTTCACCAGTGATGTTAGATTTAAAGTAATGATTTGGTTAATATATCACTGTTAGAATAAAATTAATTTTTATAAAATTTACATGTATGAATACTGTTAGTATAGTGTGTAAAAAGTTGATACGAAAATTGTATGGAATCGTAGATTCGTTTTTTAAGAAAAATCTTTTGCATACGTAGGTGCATTCATTTTAAAAAAATTCGATTTTTCTTTTAAGAATACTGTTAATGCCAAACTAAATCTGTAAACAGTTGATAAAGCAGACACATTACTGCCAAGAAAGAGCTGTATTCTTCACTTTAGTGGAGATGCTGAAAACGTAAATACACAAACCATAGGTCCATACTTGGAATATTGCCACTAAACAATTTTAGATTCTTCAGTTGCAATTGTTGAATCTACAAAAGATATAAATTAATAAGTTTCCTGCTCAATATATGAAAATGTAATGATATATAGCAAGTATTGTATTTAAAAACCATACCTTCATTTTTATTCTTTTTAATAATTATATTTCTTGTATTATTTAACATTCATATAATCAGATGCATCTATGTCAGTCTCATTGCTATTGGTTTGATTACCTAAATCTTCTAAAGAATCAATCGTTTCACTTTCTCCAAATATAAATGCATCATCTGATAGTTCTGAGTCATGATGCTGAAACACTAATTTGTTTCTTTTACGATCTCTATCTTTCTTGTGAGACTTTTTGATTGAAGTTGTTTGCAACAATCTAATATAGCTTCTCGCCAGTAAACAGTTAGGTGGAGTTTTACTACATGAGGTAGTCTCATTTGTTTGCATGTTTATTCTGTCTTCAACATCAATATCGTGATCGGAGTTTTGACAATTTTTAAAAATGGCAATTGGAGAACACGGCGTTTCAGTCCTAGTACTATTTAATTTATTTGTTATAACAATATTACTATCAAGTAAACTTGATTTATTGTCATTTAGTTTTGAAAATATTATCGAAGTTCCATGGTCATTCTGTAAACACTCATGATGACTTTTTTCCAGGAATAGTTTTTCCTGTTCCAAAATAAGGCCTCTATGCAAGCCATTTCCACGCTTGTCCTTTTTATGAGATTTTTTAATAGAGTTTATGTTAGGAAGTAATTCCAGTGTTGACATATTTGTAGGTGTTGATCTTCCATTTTGATCTTGTGTATCAGACTGCTCTTGTTTCACTATTGAATTATTTTTGTTATTGTCTGCAGCCATACTGTCCTTGTTTACTGATATATGAGATTTATTTTCTGGTAAGACTGCACAACCAATGTGTCTAAGAGTTGGTGTTATGCATCGAGATGCATCAATATTTATTATCTCTTCTTCAACTGATTCATTTTTATCTGACTGAAGATCATGTAAACAATCAGATTTCAAATTAGTTCTTAGTAATGCTTTTCTTCTCTTAATAGGAGAAAAAATTTTAAACTCTTCTTTGCTTTTACGTTCATCTTGTATTGATGTAGAATTGCATAACAAATGTGATAGATCATCATCTAGTAAATTGGAGAATATTTTTCTTTTACTTGGAGATATTTTATTATGAGAGATTATGTCATCTGGATGTAAATTAGAAACACTGCTGTTGCTTCTAAAAGGCTTGTTAATTACTTCTTGTTGATCTTTCTTTTTTGACTCATTTTGCACTTCATGTTGTGTATTGTTACAATCTACATCTCTATTTAAATATTTTTGACGTCGCATAAACTGTGAAACAATTTTGTTATGCTTGTCTTTCTTGTGTGACTTTTTGACTGAACTAAAGTTTGACAATAACAGTCTGCTAGAATTAACATTTTCAGGTGTACTAGCACGATCAGTAGTTTGTGTATTAAGACAGTTCTCATCCAATAAAATTTGATTATCATTTTGATTGTCTTTTAATATTTCAGGTTGCTTATGATTATTAACACTTAGTTTTTCTACTTCAAGTTTCTGGTGAAGACTTTTAGGTAGAAAAAGCTTTTTTTTATTCTCATCCTTAACTTTTTTATGAGATTTTTTTATTGATTCGTTTTGTATGCGTTGTAAGAAATGTATACGATTTTCAGGAGTTATTACTCCAACAGATGTAGAATTTGTTTCAAATGTATTTGGTGTTACTGGTCTAGTTTTGGTATCTTCATCAGCATTGTTAATACTTGATAAAGTATTTTGGGAAACAGTGCTGCATGTCTGCTCTTCAAGAGAAGAATTATTTTGTGTACCAATATTTGTAACATTGATTATAACCTTATTGTCCTTAGTTTCATTTAAATTATTTATTACTTCATTACAATCTGTACCATGTCCTGATACATTATTACTATCTGTTTCATAATGCATAAGATTATCTTCACTCTTACCAAGATTAACATCGGGATAGCATGTATTTTTTTCATCTTTTGCATTTCCTTGCTCAATGGAATAATCAAAAATAGACCCTGTATCAGAAAATTCATCCTCCGAATGAAACATTGGAATTTTTTTCTTACTCTTGTCTTTTTTATGAGACTGTTTAATAGAATTTGGATCGCAGACAGAAATAATACTTTTCTCGGTCATGGGTGGAGTCAGGGGTCTTTTTTCTGTTTGCAGATCATCAAATTGTTCGACCATGAATGGATCTGTTAACGCACTTGCCTGCTTTGTAGATAAATTATCCATCTGTCTTAATGACCTTTCCTATTTAAAAAGAAATATAAAAAAAATATATATATGTAAATAAATAAATAAATAAATAAATAAATAAATAAATAAATATATATATATATATATATAAACAAACAGTAAATATATGATTTCTATTACAATAAAAATAGAGGACAAACAAAAATTAAAAATTAAACAAAAAGCTTTTGTTCTTACCTTTTTATGACTTTTCTTTATGGCACTCATACTTTCAGGAACAATAGAGAATGTATTTTCAGGTGTGCATGGCCTTTCATTATCTTCATCAGAGAAATCAGCATACAAATTTCTTGGTGTACTCATATTGCAGCGAGTACTAATATTTAATAATTTTCTACTTTTATTGAAAGAACATGTAGCAGGTGAACTACTCATTCGTACAATGTCATCTATCTTTTCTTTTAGACTAAGACGCAAAGAAGGAGAAGATATATCCATATCTGGAGACGAAATGTACATCCTTTTCTTGGGTGTAACATAATTTAATATTTTCTTAGCCTTTGTATTTCTCTGAGAAGGAGTTTGATTTTGATTTTCATCCATAGATTCAAACGATGTAAGCAAAATACTACTGGTACTAGAATTACTTGGACTTGTATCAAAATTCAAAGTTTTATTAATTTTTGGAGAAGAGGTAGTCAAACTTAAATTTGTACTATCTCGTGGACTCTTGAGATTGGAAAATTTCTTTGGACTTGGAGTTAAGTTAAAATTTAGTGTCTTTTTTATTTTTTTTCTTTGATTATAGAAAGGACTGCAATTAAAATTCAATGCCCTCATTATTTTAGCTGATCTTGTCAATTGCTTATCATTTTCGAAAGAACTACTTCCTGAACTAGAGTTAGGAGATTTAAACAAACACTCATTCTTAGCATTATCAAAACTTAATGATCTGTTTATTCTATAACGAATGAAACTCTTATTTCTTCTTGGCACTGATTTACTGAGTATTCTTGGTGATGTATATGCTCGCTTCAAAAAACATCTATTTTCATTTGGTGGACTCACATTTACAATTAATTTATGTTTGTTTCTTTCATTATGCAAGCGATGCTCTTCCACACAATCATTGTCTTTTGCTGTTGCACTTATTGCCTGATTATTAAACATAATCTTGTCCTTTTAAATTAACAGTAGTGTAAGACATTCACACATATATGTAAATATATGTATATGGTTGTAAGAAAATTGGTCTCTTTTCTATTTGATGTGAACTCTATTAAACAATAAGTAAAAAAGCTAATTAATAACTGTCAGATAAACATAATACTAAACTCTAATAAACTGAGTAGCCAACAATATTAACTTTTATCTCAAATATTTTTCGTTTTAATCCAACGATATATATCTGTAACAAATAAAAATAATTATGTAGTGGAAGGATTTTAGTAATTGTATTTAAGTTGTTTCACTTTTTTTCTCAAATAATTAAATGGCAGATAAAACAAGGAAAAATTTGAAGAAAGAACCCTAATAAATTACTAAAATACATTCGTTAATAATGCACGAAGGATGCAACATCCTGATAAAATGAGGTCTAAATCGTCACATGAGATCATAGAAGCCTCAGCCAAGCGTAATAATTATGAAGCTTCTATCGAAAGCCGTGGTTAATGGTTTTACGTGTCAAATTATTTCGTTCAAAATTTTAGTAAGTGAAAAGTAAAAAAGTACCGTTTTAAAAAAGAAATACGGGTTTTCTGAGAGCGTGATAGGAGGGGGGCAAAAAGCTTGCAAGTTGCAACAAGTAGCAGGGTGTAGACGCTTTACTTACGTTTCCAAGCATGCATGGGCGTTAGATCCAGGTTATTTTGTAATAATGTTGCGATTGAAGGGAGGTTCTATTTTTATCCTTCTTCTTCACTGAATTCTTTGATTATACTACGAAAAATAACGCGAATAACATACAAGCACCATTGCACGACCGTACCTCACGTTACATCCTTTTCTACTACGACACGTAGCTCGTAGTTCTTTGGCGTGGGTTATAGGTGGCGCTATACACAGGCCGAAGCCACAGGTTGCTACAACACAATGGTGGCCGACGCAAGGATGCGCCTGGCGTGGCCAATTATGGCCCGGCCCGATGCATACCAAAATCGATTTAATATTTTCTTTTTACTCTTTTTTATATAATTCTTCATTTTGTCTTCCCTTTTTTTTATAAATTGATTTTTAGGTATTTTATGGGCATTAAAGGATACAGTTTACAAAAAACGCAAATTCTTTTTATAGTTTATTATTAAAAAAAATGAATTTCTTTTTTATTACTCGTCAATTATTCTGTATTTGTATTAT
This sequence comes from Ancistrocerus nigricornis, assembly GCA_916049575.1. Taxonomy (NCBI): domain Eukaryota; kingdom Metazoa; phylum Arthropoda; class Insecta; order Hymenoptera; family Vespidae; genus Ancistrocerus; species Ancistrocerus nigricornis. Next base: position 33,605,973 of record OU696664.1, on the reverse strand, counting down.
TAACGTTAAAAAGGTTTATATAATTTCTAAAATAAAATACAGTGATGACAATTATTTTACATTATTCCATTCATATATAATACAGGAGGCAATCGTGGCTCCTAATATGCATTATTAAACATTGAGTCCCCTTTGTTTTGTACAAAAAATTTAAGTATAAAGAATTTTCTATATACATTCATATCTTGGTATACATTAACCTCAACATGATATTTTCCTGTTTGCATAGAAACGTATTCTACTAACAAAGTATTTTAAGCAACTGTATATGCATATCTTGAAACTAGAAACGTCTTTGTACACAATTTTTATACATTGTTTAGATGTGCCTTATATGAAAACTGACAATGTATTCAGCATTGGTACGTTGAACAGATATAGCAAATGGATCTGTTGGATGAAAAGTAAATGCTACTAATCTTCTTACAGCAGTGGGCGCTGTACGTCCAAACATTCCTGCATACATTCTAAATTTTAAAAGACCTGAGTCACGTGCATAGAAACTATGAAAAAAGAAAAAATAATGCATGATAAGTCATAGTTAAGAAAATATATTTATTATATGTATTAATAAAAATATACCGAATAGGATGTTCTCCCGATGCTTTGGGTCGTTCCATCATAGATACCCACTTATCATCGTAACAGAACAATGATAGATCAAGATACGGAGAACTTGAATAAGATTGTGCACAAATTGGTAATTGAGCAAGTAATCTTTTTGTTGCTTCTGTAATTCCACCATACCTGGCACTTACTATTGTCTGTTTAAACCTTTGTTGCATTAATCTAGAACACCCATACAATTTTTACAAAGTATTTTATAAATTTTACAAACATTATTGCATAAATATTACCTTGCATAAATATTATTTGATGGAGAACACATGTATTGGCAATCTGTACTCATTCTAGCATTTCTAAAGAAATCACTGAAGTTTTCAAATTGGGTAAGTAACTGTGTGGATGCATTATCATATGCAGCCAAAATTTTAGCAGACACCATATCATATACGACAAGAAGAGCTGGCTGTGCATTTGGCTCATTTGCTTGAAGGGTTGCAACTTCTTCGCTAGCAAACCTCACAAGTATATGATTTGTATCTAACAATTGCATCTTCCACATTCTTAATGCATTTAACTGAAGTATTACATTATAACATAAATAATAATAAAAGTGTATTATTTATGATATGGTTATTATATTATGATTTAACATACTTGGTCAAAATATTGATAAAATCGTCTTAATTCATATGGATCATTAGTTGCATCACTTATATATTCTGCCCTTCTATACAAATATACTAACAATTTGTGCTTAAGGCTATTTATTGTAGTATCCCTAAATGGTCTGTAATTTACACCAGGCCATGCACTTGTAACTAGGTAAGCTTCATCTTCCAAACAAAACCTATGTGCAAATGATTTAATAGTTAATTTTTCATAATATTTAGTAAAAATAAAGGCGAAATTAATTTATAATTATACCTTCCTATTGTTCTGACATTTATGAACATTCCATCAAGAATTTGAAATATATGTATAGTTTGGTGTTGCACCGATAACACAGCCAGAATATCTTTGTATAAATAAAGACCTTGATTATGAGATAAATATATTTTATCAACTTTGAAATGTCTAGTATCACATAATTTTCCTCCTCTTATATCAACTAGATGCAAACTATAATCTTCAAGTGGAGATCTCGGATTGGGTGTCAATGCCTCATTATTTGAATAAATCTTGAAAAATGATAATACGTTTTCAGATTTAAATTATAATCATTTATATGTGTAGTATATTTTTATATATACCTGATAGAAATGAGGTCTGAGCTCATCGGGAATATGTGCTGCAGAACCTACAATAACATAACGGCCATCATCCGTAAATAGACTACATTCTCTATTTAATTGCTGATTGCATTGGACCACATTAATCGTCCATTTAGCCTATAATTATTTAGAAGAGCTTTTAAATTACGATACATTGAATTTGATATAAAGAATTATTATAAAATTAAAATATAAGTACCTTAAAAAATCTACTGAAAACATTACACCTTATATTGATACTAACATCATCATTTTTATGTCCAATGTATTCACCATCAATATCTGCTAAAAGATCTGCTGCGGCTGATGCACCACGATATTCGTATACTTCTATAGAAGTTTGGTCTGCGCTAAAAGCAATTAAATACTTTCCGTCTGGACTGAATTTCCTGAGAAAGCATGGTGGCTTTTCTACATTCATAATAGTAAAATTTGGAAAGACATTTTGATAAAATTGTCTGGCATTATGAACATGAGTTCCAGGATAAGGGCAGCCAAATGTCTCTCTTCTTCTAAGACGTACAACAACATTTTGTGGTCCAATTTTGCGAGGTTTGATAGGACAAGGTTCTGTCACAAATTCAATTTTACCCTCTTTTTCGGCCATTGTATACAATCCCAAAAAGTATACATAATACGAGTATAAGATGAAAGAAGTTTAAACTTCTTTAATCATGTATACATGATTAATTCTTACAATGACAGTAATATAATAATTTAATGAAGCTAACAAGACATTTCATTTCTGGTTCTAAAGTAGAAGCAAATATGTATGTATAAAATTTGACATTTGTTCCGGATAACAGTTATACAAAAATTAGAAAAGTATTCGATACTTTCTTAAAAGTTGAGAATATAGTAACACTATACTAACCAAATATGTTATATTATCGTCTTTTTATTACTCCAAATCAGAAATAGGAAAAAGACTGATAATAAAAACATAAAAACTATTCTTTTGCAGAGCGAGTGTAACGACAAGCGTTACCACATGACAACATTTCTACTTTAAGACATTAGAGGCGCTGATGTTCGAATTGGGACGAGGAAGAATTCAGTCGCGGTGTCTAAGATTTATATGGCGGTTCTGTCGTTCAGAGGATGTAGTAAATTTTAATCGTTATTATCTCATTTCTCTTGGTATTGTATTCAAACGGTAACACAGGTATATAGAGGTTTTATTTTTTATATTTAAATTATGATATAGAGTAAATTCGTTTCGTCATATTGTAATGACAAATGCAATCTTCGAATGAGTTCATCGTTCGATACTCTGTCGCGTTTGAATACTAATCAATCTTTTCCATTTGAGGACATGTATATAGGTTCCTATTGTCGAATCAAGGTTTTGATCGTGAGCTACATACAATTTTTTTACTTGTGAAACTTGTTTAATATTATATTCAAAGCTTTCGTCGTAAATGACGTCATTCGAGATAAATCAATAACGCGCATAGCACTATTTTGAAAAAGCAGTTTATCTTTTATTACTTTAAACAGAAAGTCTAATACTGTATAACATATGTTTCTATATATTTAATTTCTTGTTTATTCAAATTATACGTATCTGTTCCTATATGCTGTGGTAGCTAGTAGTCAAAATGATGTCCGATCGGAAAGCCGAGCTAGAGAGGAAGAAGGCAAAGCTGCAAGCTATAAGGGAAGAGAAGGAAAGACGTAGAAGAGAAAAAGAACAAAAAGATGTAAGATTATCTATATTATCGCCATCGTATATGCACAGATCTTAAAATATTTCAAATTCTGTGATGTCTGTATAATTTCTTATAACAGGTAGAAGAAGCTGCGGTGCGTGCAGCAGGCACAGACAAGGATCATCGTAAAGAAATCGATGCTATGCTTTCCTCGTTGGGTGTGGCCCCAGTGTCTGGTACATATATCATTTTAATATTAACTTTCAGAGTTCTAAATATTTTCATTATTTACAGATGTTCTATCCAGTTTATCTAGCATGAACTCTTTAACGCCAGAGCAAAGTGCTAATGCAACACCAGATGCAAGTTTACAACCATCCAGCATAAATTCCACACAAAGGTATATATTTTAATATATCATTCTGTAATAGAATAGACATTTAATAAGGACAAATGTAATTTTGCATTATATATAACAGTACTGGACGGAGGAAACCTAGAGAGTTAACCATTGTTTCGGTCGCCAATACTAATATACCACCGAAGGAACCTGTTGTCTACAGTAAACAAACACAAACAATTCAAACAACGCATACATCCCACGACGGTGAGTCCAATTTTTTTAACATAGTTCTTTCATGCACTATGTTTTATGTTTCACTCATACTTTATAAAAGATATATAGACATCGCAATACCTTCACTCACAATATTATCATACTCACGGTAAGAAAGAAATACATCGCTGTTTTATGAAAGTGTATTAAGAACAAAGTGAAGTATCTTAACGTAAACTTATTTAAAAAAAAAAAAATTAGGAAATGGAAAATATTTAGCTTTCATTAAATATTTACAATAACTTGAAGCAATGCGTCTTGAGTATTTGATACATTGCTCGTGTCTATTATGTATTTAGATATATGTGATATGGTAAAGTGGGTGGTGTATAAAGATATGTTATATTAAAGATAACTACCTTTGGTATAATTTATCTTAACAAATTTCACGTTATAAAGTTTAACAAATTTTGAATAAGTACTAGGACAAATTATTTAATGTGATTAATCATGTTGATACGATTTGTTCTTGTTTTTTTTTTAATTGTGATAATATTAAGGTTTATTTTACTTATTTTATATTATGTTTACTTAACCCCTTGTCCTACGGGCTGATTCCCGATGGCACGAGCCATAATTAACAATAAGGTCGATCACGCGTCGAGGTATTGAGATGTCCAGTCGTGCGCCCGGACTTATGCAAATTGTATGCACCTTATGATATGCTATTAGTCTGACTCCTGTTGTTTACGTTTGTTCCGAACGAAGTAGCACGAGTCAGGCTCGCGTTTCTTGTTTTGGGCCCGAATTTTTTACCACGAGTCTCACACGTTACTGTAGGTTAAGGGGTTAATTATGTTTAACTTGCGAGGAAACTTACATATTCATTAAATGTGTTTTTATGTATAACACAAAACTAATCTATTAGTATAATGTTATAAATTTTTGTCTTACTTTGACATATTCTCGTGCATTGGTTTCCCTGATAAGTTTTGATAAAGATCAATTATCTACCAATGATTTCTTAAATACTATCAATAGAAATAAATTTTGTATATAAATTACTACACTAACAATACTACATATTGATACAAATTAAGAGATTTCTTCGCATTTAAGCCTGTTACTATAGATGGGAATAATATTCACAGCTTTTACAGACAATTAGGTTATTATATGTTTAACAAATAATTGGTGAACGTATTGGGTACAATAGTATAGCTCACATTAGATCAGGATACGGGTGATACGGTTCTATCGGTGGTGGAAGTCCTTTCTCCTAATTTTATTTATTTATATTCCTCCCGCAAATTCAGTTAGTCCGCACATTCGTTATTTGTTGCACATTTTTATTGTTATTAATTTATTACATCACAGAATTATGAAAGTTGTAAAATTATGCTTGTTATATTAACAATTATCTATAACTTAATTTATGCCACCTACTTTACTGTGATGATAAAAATGATATGGACAAAACATTGAAATATAATAATTTTATGGATATGAAGAATAATTTCAATTTCACCAGTATTGGAAAAATTTATTTAAAACATTCACTCGACTCATGTGCGTTCTTTAATCTAACTGATCTTGCGGCATTATTAAACGCGCATTCCCACGTCTTTGCGACACAATCGGTCGAATCAACCCATGTTGGACACAAGGACTGTCCAAATCTTCTTCCGAATACACCATCTACTCCTCCTGTTCTACAACAACACCAACTCACTCTTGCTCCGCAGGCTACTTTGAGACTGACTGGTGGCGTCCCAGGAAAGGTGGGTCTGCACCAAACTACCTATGTATGTTCTGTCTACTTTTTTAATACCCTTCCATAATTGTTGTACAACGATATACTATAGAGGTAGATATGTCGCTGTCCGCGTTATAGGAGAAGGGATGTAGAGTCAAGTTTATGTGTGCTTTGCGCTTTGAACACTGCTCCGCTGATTATCACAATTACATATCATTATTTTCTTTCTATACTTCAACATACTTGGAGTTTGTTTGTACAGTTATTACAAAAAGTATATACATTATTATTGAGTCATATCGATTCTACACTCTATAATTCCATTGCTGAAGCTGTACATGGGAATTCGAGATGACATTTTTAGACTTTGGTTGAGACACGTTTTACTCCCTGGCCAGTGATGGTCATGCTAGAATCCAGGTCAATGTCAACTAAATCCTTAAGATTATGACATCATTATTTATAACTAGTGTACAATTGCAGAAAATATTTCCACGTACAGATTACGAGTTGCTTGCATACAAAAAAAGCTTCTATCATGCTTGAAATAGTTTAGTTTCAATAATATACTAACAGATATAATAGTTTTACATGATACATTAACTTCAGACGTCTTGTTTGTTGGAAAAAGGCATATGTCGCGACAGAATTATTATCTCGATATAATAATCGAGATTTTTGAAGCACGAAGCATTATTGACACACACGTTCGAATGTTCACAAGATCTCTCTTTTATACCCATACTAGAGTATAGTGGCTATCGACATTGCCGTGTTATGGTGTTCACCATGTACCCTGCTTTCTTAATCCATAACGAGAATCGTGAAAGAGTAGAAAATTTCAAAAATTTCATTCCTAATAAATTTTTCGGAGAAACTTAGGGGGGTGGGCGTAAGTGTGACAAGGGATGTAAGTGAGATATTGGAAAGGCCAATTCATATTTGTAAAAGCGGCGGAAAGTTCCGTAAAAAAATAGTTTCAATATTTGTTATTTTCTTTTTTTTTTCTTAATTACAGCATATCGCATGTTGATATAAAATTCGTATACTTTTATTCTACTTGGCATTTTCGCGGAAATGGTCACTTGTGCTTGCGCTGCACGCAAGTATGAATCTGGCTTAAGACGCTTATTAATATACAAGCGATTATTGAGTCGTGCTTGAACGCGAAATTCTTTATCCGTATATAGAATTCAGGAATTCGTGAAGTACCGTTTATTATGACAAAAAAAAAAAAAAAATAAGTATAGCGGGTCTAAAAGGAATCTTCGAACACGATGAAAGAGCAAGTCGTTTAAAAAAAAAGTAGTTACACATTCGGAGATATTGAATATGTACGTTTCCTCTTACTTGTAGGAATCAAAAAACAAGTATAGTAAAAGAGTTTACAAACTATAACCACCTAACTACATTCAGCGTTATTTAGGATATCATTTGGAACGTTTCGCTATCATTTCTTTTTTTCCTAGACTTTAAAAGTAGCTGTAAAATGAGTTATTTTGATTTCACCAATTCACGACACAAGACAAAAATGAAATTACGTGCGTCGAAAAGATGATCTCGCTATTTCCAACACGATAGCGTTACAGCACGATGAAAAAAAAGTATAACACATTTCAAGCAGTACATCTACAGCTTGAGAGTGTCCACTATTCCAAATTTAGGAATTTGCCTAGAACTTATCTTTGGTCTCTTTCGTTGGTACACGATATATGATTTGTTAATTTTTTCATTTTGAAATGCTAATTGGTCTGAGTGTAGAGAGGTATTTATTAGCATAGTGCATTCTTAAGAAACCGTAACTAAGTACAATTTTTTTCCCTTCCCTTCTCAGCTCATGCATTCGACTATTACGGTAAGTTATGATTTCTCTTGGTTTTCAGTGAGCTTAGGTTCAGACTTAGGTTTAGCTTCATTCTGTTCATTATTTCAAACGATAAATTTGTACGTTACACGGTTGGACCATACGTAAATCGAGTGTTGCTTTATAATCGTCACGATTATATCACGGTTTTTCCTTATACATTGCAAATATTTGTCTCAAATTATTCGCGTTTAAAAATAAATTCTTTAAAGGTAAGATTTTCCGACGAAATTACTCACGATCACGCAGAATCAGTCGTCTAAGAAAAAAGAATATGGAGATTGCGTTTTTTACCCGTTCCTCTCTCTCTCTCTCTCTCTTTCTCCCTCCCCCTTCTCTCTTTTCTATCTCGCTTTCTCTCGATCGTATTTCTTTTCTTATTTCTCTCTAGAAGTACCCGGACAAAATACCTTGAACATGATGCGATATATCGTGTTTCGAGAAAAAAATGGAATTTGAGACAGACTAGCGAGGCAACTCTCCACCCAGAACCTCAAATATTTCCGCCGTCTTTATGGACCGCTTTTATCTGTATATTAGTCGTTTCTTTTTCTCTGTTTTTCATTTATATATATATTTTTTTTAATTGGGCGCATACGTTTTTTTGTTGAATCTACCTCTAGCTATTACTTTTCTAAATAATTATCTGACATCCCGACTCTCAAGTAATATATAATGTTTATAACGATTACACGCATCAACGGATATGCTCGGTTTAATTTTTCCTCTCGAAGGAAGCCCACCTTTTAGACCAGATATTGAGATCTCAAATGTTCTAATAAGTACTATTTGTGAAGAGAAAAAGTAAAAGTAGAATGAGGTGTCACTTATGATCCATATTTATTGATACATTCTGATCGATCAGAATCGCTGTAAACGTCGATACGTTCGATATATGCAATTGTCAGAGATTACAATTTTGTACAAAGTGAATATCCATTGGCAAATCTTGTCACAACTTAACGCACCTTCCGGAGTTCTCGGCGCGCTATTTGGATTCGGTCGGTTTTCTTTCTTGGCTTTGGAAGAGTAACTAACACGGGAATGGATCTAGTGTGGTTGATCTTACGTTAGACCCGTTATGATTAACTTTCACTTTTAACAAACGCGTTAGGAATTTATTATATGTTCAGTAACGCCCATTAATACTTATTTGACTCATCTTTAACGGAACGAATTAACACAATACACTGGACATTTATATTTACTCGATATAATTCTGTGGCTTAAGCTTTTTAGCGATGCAGCAGTCTTATTAATGTCGCTTTAAAATGATAAATTTTAGATTAAGGAAGTACGTTTTAACGTCGTTTAAACACCGCTTCTTTACTTTAACAATGACGGTCTTGCGAAGACGTCGTAGCAACAAAATATCAATAGGTCAATCTTCGCGTTGAGGGACTACGGCGTCGTTAGCGTACGAGTTTTTAAAGAGAATAAATCTTTTCGTATAAACATTTGCTTGAAATGTCGGCCGATCATCCAACGTTATCACGATTTCGATTAGTAGTCGGAGATGTCAGTATTTTACATTAAAATGTTGTTTCAACTTTATGGATCCTCGCTTGCCTTCATTTTTGTTGCTATGAAAGCTTCTTGCAGTCCTTTCCAGAATTCGCATATACTGAGTTTTCTGCGAGAAAATTTCGAAGTGTCCCACCTCCTCGAGAAAAATATAAACGTGTCCCTCGGATTCTCTGCGTAATCGAGCAATGCGAAATTTTTTTTTTTTGGTTACATTAATCATAAAAGCGGTATAAGGGGATCAACGATCGAAATTAGTTTTAGCGATTAAATATTTAGATTCATTCTTATGCACGACATGTTGTTCCATTTAGACAGATAGACTATCTTTTAATGATCGTAATCGAATCATATGTTTATTGATCCCTTTAGCGTTTTACGATAAAAATTCTGCAGGAGAAACGATAGTTTCGAAAACGGGGCAGTATGTGCATGTGATAGATATGTTAATGCTGACTCATCAAATTCGATCGTTTCATCTTTCTAGACAAATTGTTGATACGTCTTTTTTTTTTTATTAAATATCATAAATTCATTGTAATTTATGATCTTTGTTGTCGTTACACGGTACACGAGCTCTAGCGTAACGATAAAACAAATATTTATCTTATCGACACGTATCAACAATTTTCTACGAAAGACATGACAAAAAAGCATAAAAATACATACAACAGTTATCAAAATAAGATACGAAATTGATTGACGTTTTCTTTTCCCTCCTTCAAGACGAGTACAATCTAAATCCAGGTTTAGAATGGGAGGACGAATTTACAGGTAGGTAATCCTCTCTAAAGACGATTAACACTACCTAATTAAATCACCAATATGTCGACTACTTTTACTTTTTTTTTTACCTTCACGAAATTGCATCGAAAAGTAATTCTTCACGTAACTTCTCTCTTGTTTTGAAAAAAAAAAGACAAACAAATGATTTATCATCATCTTTGCCTCTCACGTGCACCAGAAAAAAGGAGGGAATCGCTGCTAGTACCACTCAAAATTGCTTGATGATTTGTTGTATTATTTAATAACCATCGTTGGTTTTCATATGATTAAACGCAGACAAATATGCTTTTTATGTATCACGCATGCACATATATAAATAGTGATTATATATTATAGATCATTAGTATCGAATTTTTAGTTGATTGAAAATTTGTTTCGTTCGATTGAGATTTTTTTGATGCATTTAGAGTATATATCTTCCATCGGTTTAAAACAGTGGTTCTTTTATGCAAAGTAGAAATTTTATTAATCAATGAAAATTGTACAGTGTTGTGTAGAACTACTGTTTTAGACAGGATATCTTAATTAGCGTTAGTCGCATACACTAATTTACGTTTTACTATCACCGATGATATCAGAATGTTTGATAACGTAGAACTTTTCCATATAATCGATGCTGCATGAGGCTTAGGAAGCTGCGTTAATATAAAAAAAAAAAAAAAAACATCGACTCTCACGTTTTGTATCTTACAACGATACGTTCGAAACTCATTCGGTATCTCGTTTAATTAATAGTTACCGTAATCCATATCGTTCTCAACTCTCGTTCGATGGTCGACAAATTAAAAGACAACGATAATAACTCACTTTCAAACATACAAGGGTCTACACAATTAATCAATAATAGAAATTAACAAACGCGTGCGTGAACTAACAATTTCCGCCTGGTACCTTCACTTCGGTGACGTTTCATGTCGACGAAGGGTGGAGAGATACAACAAGAAAAAAAGAAAGTCACGATGGAACAGAAAAACGTTCGTTGTAATTCGCGAACCGCGAAAAAGACTCGATGTTCGCTCGAGGATATCTTCCGACAGGCGGTCTAACTTTGTTTTCTTTCTCTCTCTCTATATCTCACTCACTCACACTCTCTCTCTCTCTATCTCTTTGTTGAAACGTAACCGAGATCTTTCTCCGCATGCATTTGTATTTTTATTTTCCGTTTGTTTCCCTTTCTTTATTTTTCATTTCAATTTCGTGCGGCATGGACGATCAATTAATTCTTGCACTCACCTAACGCTTCCAGTATTTCTTTACGAGACAGCATTGTTGTACAAAAAGTGAAGCGATCCTTCCGACGATTTGCAAATATCGAATAGCCTTTTAACGGTATCCTATTTGTCACGAACAAACAGCGCTTGCATGACATTATTATTGACAAACACACAGGACGGATTTGTAAATATATAGCATATAGTTGCGTTGAAATCGTGTCGTACAGTACAATTTTTTTCAATATTTTCTCCCCCTCCTCGTTCCGTCTTTCGCGCGTGTTATGTTGTGTGTGTAAATGTATGTGTGCACGTAAGTTGCGAAATTATATAGTTAAACGTAGGAGATAACCCCCGTTAGAGTTATTTGCACACGAAGTATATACTATCTCGCATCGTCCTTTCAAGTCGCAAAAACGAAAGTCCCTTAAACGATTCTCGGCCGTTTTGTAAATCTCCCTTTCGCACGTATACGAGCGATGAAATACCTCGACAGATCAGGCCATTTACGTTAGTGGTAGCTAGATAGAGACTATCGAAGTTAGGGTACACATGGCGGAATCAGCTTATTCACCACAGTTTTGACATTTGATGATGTCCAAGCTGAAGATGAAGAGAACAGCTTGCCGCACTTGGACGGGTTCCAAAGCAAGCTTCCACCTGGAATCCTTCCACATGGTTTGCCGCAAGTTAAAGAAGTTCAGCCTGCTGTTACACAGGTGGAACAGGAAAAAGAGAAGGAAAAACCTAAAAAGGAAGGTACGTTCGGTTTATCGTCTGGATAATTATTACATTAATATATGTATATCTCAAGGGCAAAGTCATCGGCGCTGTGCCCCTTAATATAAATAATTACCAATGGCTATTTTAAAACAGTTCGTGAGCTAAGTGAAGAAGAAAAACAGATGATCATACTATCGGAGGATTTTCAAAGTTTTATTGACCGTACCAGCAGAATTGTTGAAAGAGCACTAGGCGAGTCGATCGATATTTATACCGATTATACCGGCACAATGGACGGCGAGGATGGATTGTAAGGAAACGAATGAAAAGCATCTTTTAAAAAGAACGATCTTAAATGCTTTCAGTGTATATATATATATATATTTATGCACTTATCGATTGGGAATGCTTTTTACAGAGACGAAAAGAGCCATCAACGATTGTGGTTAAATCGTTCCTTCTTTTGTGAACGATGGTCGCGTAATCGTTGCGTCACTTCCATGGACTGGTCCCCTCAATTTCCGGAACTTCTTGCTGCCTCGTACAACAACAACGACGACACCCCGAACGATCCTGATGGCGTATGCCTGATTTGGAACACGAAGTTCAAAAAATCCACCCCGGAATTTATCTTCCACTGTCAGTCGCCCGTAATGTCGACGACTTTCGCGAGATTCCATCCGAATTTGATCTTGGGTGGCACTTATTCCGGACAAATAGTACTCTGGGACAATCGCGTCCAGAAGAGAACTCCAGTACAAAGAACACCCTTGTCAGCAAGCGCACATACCGTAAGTCTTTTATTCCGTTCGATCGCTTTGATCGAATTCGATCAAGCTTGTAAGAACGATCGCGCCGCTTACCGGGCGATTATCGATCAAGAACGATACGGTTGTCCTTGATTAGATTCCGTTACAGATAGTACAGAGTTCCGTTAGTAGTCCCCCCTCCGCCGCCGCGCCGCCCCTATCGTGGAAAAACACCGCGGTTACTCGTCCTATTATTTCGTGCTATTACAATTACATGCTTCTTGGTTCTTGCTTTCCATACTTTTATATACTTTATGACTACGACGGAATGTGACTTCTCTCGGAATCGATCTTTTCCTCTTTAGCTTTTATAGAAAATTTTACATCCTCGAATTCTTTCAGCATCCTGTATACTGTCTGACCGTTGTTGGAACGCAAAACGCACATAATTTGATCAGTATTTCGACAGACGGTAAATTATGCTCTTGGAGTTTGGACATGTTGTCCCAACCGCAGGAAACTTTGGTTCTTCACGCGAAACAGTCTAAGGGAATAGCGCCCACTTGTTTGGCTTTTCCTCATGGAGACGTGAATAATTTTGTTGTAGGTAGCGAGGATGGTACCGTATACGGCGGTAAGTTTTTATCGCATTCTTTCCTGTAGATTAGGGTGAATTAAAAAACAAGTTCCTCGTGACGATAAAGTCCGTATTTGGATTTTATTTTCCAGCATGTCGACACGGCACGAAAACTGGCGTTGTTGAGATGTTTGAAGGTCATCAAGGACCGGTGACCGGTATCAGCACGCACGCCGTTCAAGGTGGAATAGATTTCTCTCATTTATTCTTAACATCGTCCATCGACTGGACCATCAAGCTATGGAGTCTCAAGGAAATGAAACCTCTTTATTCTTTTGAACATAATGGAGATTACGTTTATGATGTCGCATGGTCACCCACTCACCCAGCTTTGTTCGCAGCCGTCGATGATTCAGGTAGGTTAGACCTCTGGAATTTGAATCAGGACACCGAAGTACCCGCGGCCAGTGTCGTCGTCGATGGAAATCCTGCGTTGAATAGAGTTTCTTGGACACCAAGCGGCTTGCACGTTACCGTTGGAGATGATACAGGCAAAATCTGGGTTTATGACGTCGCAGAGGTAAGGCTCGGCTTTGAATCGTTTAGATAGATGACAGGAGCGCGTCTTAATCAATTATTATTCGACCACAGCACTTGGCTCATCCGAGAAGCGATGAATGGAACAAGTTCTTATACACGCAACTAGAATTGAAGAACAATAAGGCGGATGAGGAATTGGACAGGCTCAATCTTAGTTCCGGGCCTTCTTCGTTGACATCTCTAACTTCTATTTCATCTTGTCCGCTTAGATAAAGATCCTGTGCTACTTAGAGAATCACGATTATAAAATGTCGGTTTAGCTTACCTTAAAGCCAAGATAATATAGGATACTTATTAAAAGCAGATGTAAAACAATTATAAAGAAGGTTTTATCGAGGATATATGCATTGTTGGAAAAACAAGTGATACTCATAATATTACGCTATAATTTTTATTTAAAAATTATGTTTATACATGTCGCGTCGTCCGCGACGTCTTCTTGTGCGCTATAATCATCCAATATTCTATATTCTCAAAGATACCTCTATCGCTTAGTTAAATTTCATTCCTCTTTGTAAGATATACGTAATTTAACCCTTATAGTAATACATAATATTATTTATAACGTTAGATTTCTTTGCATAAATTCCTTTTCTCCTTTATCTGCTTAACTATGTCCGTATTATATCCCTCTTATATACTCTTATTCAATATTAATTTATATGTATAAATTTTGTAGATTATTTGAAGATGCAAAATACATGGTTAAGACGTTAGTCAGATTGATGCACCACTTAATTAAATTAGATTACTTATATTTAATGTTTCAAGAGGACTTTGTACTTATGTAATCAATACTTTTTCAGGATAATGGATTATATGCTATTACCTTGTTTTATAGTCTGTCAACATTCAAATTAATACGGCAATATTGGTTCTTTAAAGCAGCTTTCAATCAAATTTGATTGTAAATATAATGATAATATATGTATATTTGCTCATATTTTTAATAAGAGTGATATTCAGTATTAGGGACGTTGTGTGGATTCTATTGTATAATTGTAATATAATTTGTTCTATTCTTTGTCAATGTATTTTGGAGTTCCATACAATTCGAAAAGTTTTCAAATATAGTTTACTGCAATTAAATCGATTTATGTGTTACAATAATCAATACAGCACAATAAATAATTAAGAACATTCTCGTGTTCGGACAAAATTCCTTTATTTGAGCACTATTAACACGAGCAGCTTTTAAGAAATTTCATTATGATAAAACTTTACAAACATTTTAAGTGTTCATGGATTTCTTCATTTTACTAATAATGAAATGTATGTATTCTGCTTTTATAATATCTCTTAGACAAAAATATAACTAATCATTTTTGCAAACGCCTACGCGATAAATCTATATTTACAATCCCTTATCACGTTTTTAATTTCTATGCAGATTGGCTGCAACGCATCCTCTCTTTGTTCGATAACACCTATCACTCGTATAAAAGTAGTTAACGACAAGTGAATATTATTGTTATGAGATGATAGTGCCACATAAGATCCCGCGTTCGTTCGCATGTGTCGATGACGTCACCATGATTCACCAGCGTGTGCTACGTCTAAGGAATGACGTAGTAGGGCGACCATGAGGTGGTGTCAGATGTAAATAAAAATATGGCGTTGGGCGGTAACATGTGCCGTTCTTGCGATCAGTAGTTCTTAAACCGTACTGGAGTACGAACGATGTCAGATGAACCGAGGCGCTCTTGAAAGAAAGTCAAACGTTTCGTCGTCTGAATTTCCCCAAAGACGCGAGTGAAGTGTGCACGTGTATCGACACAAATTTTAGAAATCAATACTGTCGATAAAGTCACGGACTTTAAGTTAAAACTTTCTATTTTTCTACAGATTGTAATATAAAATAAAAATATAATACTTCCTTGTTGCTGGTACTCGATAGATTTTGTGCGATTATTTGTACATCTCGGTGGATTACTCGAAGATAGAGGGAAGAAAAGAGACAGAGAGGGAGGTTATGTCGACATTTCATCTTGACAGGCGCAACTGCTCAGCTGCGTTGTGTGAAAGAATATAAAAAAGTGGCAAAAAGGTGGCGAGTAGTCAGTGACCGTTCGGCTCTCGACTGGGCGGGTTCTACGTAGGAGGTTCTTATCTGCTTCTTCGAAACGAGTTCGTTACAGTTTTATCGTCTTTCTCGTTTCTCCGAGAAATAATTTTGCAATTTCGGAAACAAACAAAGGGACGAAATACAAGAGCAAATATGGGCGACAAAAAGATCGGTGAGTAGACGAAAGATGACATAAAGGGCGAGTACGGTTTACTCGATCTTTAAAGGGCACTGGTTGCGCGCTGAACCAGGAAGCTGAACAAAAGCAGGGCAACGTGCTCCATTTTTTATTATCACGCACGGGGTAGCAAATCGATGGTACACATTTTGAGAAAACGTTCGATAGAGACTTTATTTTTTCTTTTCTCTTCGAACTCTTTCCTTCTGGGGATGAAAAATAATTTATTATTCTATTCAACCAAGAGATGAAAGAGAATTTACATTTTTTCTGTCTTTTGTTTAAACAGAGCATATAGTGATGACTCCAAAATGCAAGACTGGAAATTCTACGACATTAATTATAGAAAGGCAGGCTTTAGAACCACCTGCAGAAAATGGAAATGATAACATACATGTTGCTGGTGGAGATCACAAGGGAATAGTTATTAACAAACATGCTATTGCTGGTAATTACACGATACTATGGAGTAGATTATTTGCATAACGGATAGATTCTATAATAGTTCTGTTTGTTTTAATTGCAGTGACAAATGGTGAAGTATCACCACCTCAGCTGTGTCTTCAATTTAGAGTATTTTTAGTAAGCACGCAAACTGGAAAGCATACGCAAGAGTCTAGGACCCTTCAATTTTGGTTTTGCAATACTTGTTCAGAAACTGAGCAACCTACCGTTGCGCAAGAATTTTTCAGAGAACTTGTCGCACCGCAAGAATTTCCAAGAGGTAAAAAGTGTATATTGTAATATAGATAATTAAATTATTATTATATACTTGTACCATTAACATGAAATATTTTTTGATGAATTTAATAGATTATGTGGGATTTATAAAGAAAATAATGAAGCTATTGCAAAACAAGTATCCCAGTATTAAAAAGCTAGAAGTTGAACTGAAACAACTTGAAGAACCAGTTTCACTTCCAGCTAGACCATGTAAGTATTGCCATATAAAACATAACTACTTGTATATGCAAGTAAAACAAATCAGCAATTATCAATGTTTATTCCTATTAGTCTACCTAACATTTTGAATCTATTTATTTTGACTTCAAAAAATCACTTACATGGGTGGAGGTCCATCTTTCATTTGATTAACCTCATTGAACTTAATGATTCCTTATTGAACGATACTGGAGCAGCTGTCTCAAGTGCACGTTAAAGCAGAAACCAGAGGAAATGCATACTTGACTGAAAGCTTAGTATGCTTGTATCATTGATATGATTTAAGGGAGACCTTATCCACGTTTATAGCGTGTATATATATTTTAAACTATTGTCATTAAATGTTATACTTCATCTTTTATTATTCGCAGCTCGTACCGGTTACTTACTCATCACACTTCCTCCATCTAAGAAAATTATTTGGAGATCAGGTTCGAGAAGAAGACAAAAATATTGCATTTTTGTCACGTTTTATTGTTGTGTTTCATTTCTTTTTCACAGGCCACTAGTTATAACACAAGTTGATACACATAACGTAGACAAAACTAATGATTTAATATCTTCTGGTCAATACCGTTTACAGAACTATTTTTATTCTTTGTAGGTATTGATTGAAAACTAAGGCAAGTTCACTTGATACGTGAAATAGTTTCCTAATATAGGATTGACCGGTAGATACATATTTCTCTGCTCTGCACAGTAAACTGGTAACCATAACAACATTGGCTTAACACTTTGCTCTCTATAATTTGCATTACTCTCCTTTCTAAGTTGAATATGTATTTTCAAAAAAAAAACAACATTCACTCTTTATCACTTTGTGTCAATCAATGGTTTTTATCATATTCAAATTTTTTCTAATATTTATATTCTAAAGTAAGAATACACATCTTTAGATGCATTTCATTTAGTTTCTGTAGATTGTGCATCAACTCATATATAGAAAATGCTGGTATTTAACCATGCCATTTGACCTAGATGTTATACTCTGTATATGGAGAACATCATTTACATAAAGAGTATTTGTCATTAGAGCATGACTCTCGATATGTACACAAACAGTATGCCATTGTGCTGCAAGGACTGTGTGTATCTAACAAACGTTACAAGTAATCATAAAATAGATAATTTATGCAAACTAATTTTTCATTTCAGAGACACTTTGAGTTTTTCAATACTTTTTATACGCAGATGCACAGCTTAAACATTTAATAAACATCATATCATGCATCGTATTATATGATAAGATTTTTCATCATTTTTGTTGACAGTATCTACAGATGAAGCTGTTACGGATCGAGTAATAGAGCTCACTATAGAAAAGGTGTTGGAACTTATAGAATCTGCTTATCCAAATCCAGTTACTGTGGTTGACATAGCAAAGTAAGAGACAATGAATTGAATATAGAATAACAATAAATATTTCATTTTCACTCTAATAAAATATGTTTTATTATAGAGAGCATGGTTGGGAAGTTTCTGCGGTTGAAGCAAAAATGAAGGAATTGCAAGAAAAGGGTGTAGTAAAGGCAATGGAACATGGAGCTTTTACTAGAGTGGTGCTTCAAGATACTCAAGTTCAGGTAAAGTATACGCAATTTATATCAAAGGTCGAAAGATATTTTATAAAAACATTTTATAGGTCGTCAAACAAATGCCCACAATGGCCAGTTCTAAGCAACCAACGATAGCGATTATAACGGCACAATATTGCGAGAAACTCGCAGTAGATTCTATGATCGAAAACAAAGAAACATTCGTTCGATATACGACCGTAGGTAAGTCTTTATATTTTTCTAATAATTTGTAAGTATCTATCATCGTCGACTACCTTAATTGTCGTATAGTACTTAATATTTCCCTCTATTAAATTCGATTACAATGCCAATAGCGTAATAACGTTTTATCGTGGTATCAATAGAACATAGTCCAATTTAGTAGGCTGTCATTATGTGGCTTACACTTCTTAGAGTACAATAAGCAATCATACCTAGGGTAACTCAATCGTAATTTGTACATATGTATGTATTAGTTTAAATCATTAGTAATATAACTCGACCAGACAAGGTTCGACGATCAGTAATATATTCATTAAAAAAAAAATCTATTCAATATAAGACCTCTAAACATATCGTTATATATATTTCACCATGCATGAAACTTTAGGTACTCCAACATCGCCAGATACAACAGACGGAGTTCCGCGCACAAGTTGCCGTTTTGGTAAAGTAGTTTGTAACATAACTCGTTTTTTGTTTTCAACGTTATTTGTAATGTCACTATTCATAGCTTGCCATCTGCTTGTATCCAAGGAACGTTGCAGGGTCACGGTGCTACAATCGTACATAAGACACTGTCATTAATTATCTTCATCCGATACGACATTGTTTCGTGCCACGCTAACGAGAGTTTAATATCCTTTACCTCCACCATCATTTATGTTTTATTTAATTATATATAGTTAAATACTTAGAAGGTCATTTACACGAAAATTTATCACGATACAACTGTATACTTACACTTCTCGTATTAGCATGGCACATGTCACATACCATTTTGTGTTCGTTCTATCAAATGTTTATCATGAAGTTTTATTTATGTTGTATGTTTTCATTTATTATTACATCGTACGAATTATACTTTGCGTTTGTTGCTCTGTATAATAGATTTTTTTTTTTTACAACGACAAACTTAAGTACCACGGATTAGACATAATTACAAGAACCATTGAACTTGATCTTATATACCGGAGATGGAAAACGTAGAGTTGTAATCGATACAATTTTTAAGGATATGTATCTTTACGGTTGTGATCAGATTGCAGATATGGTTACGATCGGATAACCGGTTGTTAAATTTTTCTACCACAATATTTTTCTGCCATAAATATAGGAATAATCTCGTTCGATGTATAACCGCATTCGAAGTTCGCAATCGAATCGGTCCAATTTAACAGCATATATGTTTCTATTCGTAATTTGATGTATATTTAACAAGAATAATACTTGATCTCTTTTATTTTCAATTTTTATTAACGTTCATACTCTCTATTTTCTCATATTAAAATTTTGATTGAAACTATTGTTTCAATCCACGCACCGTTCCGAGTATTAATTAACAGAATTTTCGTTATTTTAATTACGAGACCAATGAATATAGTGAATGCATAATTTTGGAATGAATAATTTTTATATTAATTTGATCTCTACACCATACACAGGTCCAGTATCGATTTTAAATAGAGGCACGATGCACCTGTATAATACACACATGTCGGCAATCAAACACGCCAAACCTAAACATGATATAAGACGCAAGTATTATTTGTTTTAGGAGAATCAAACGTTTATACGTTGGGTAACATCGGTGCTCATAGAATCGTATGCACGAAATTGCCAACCGTGGGTCATACACGAGAAGCTATGACTGCAGCCGGGAATACGACGACCAGGCTATTAGGTAGGACCGAGAATATCGATTAGTATTGGAGTACTGACGAGAACAGAATACGAATCGTTCGATATCTATTTTATCTTAACGATCCTCAAATATTTGTCTACACATTATTTCCACTTACGCTTAACGATCATGAGATCTTTCTACGTTTTATTAAACACCTAATCGTAGTAGCGTCATCGTGTTACCTTACACTCAAGTTACGGTCGATATGCCAATGGAAAAATTAGCGATGAGTTTATACGAATGGTAAAATTCTTATCGGCTACGTCAGTTGCGTAACACGACGCGTTTTGACGTCACAATAAAACTACATAACGTGCAGTGTCGTAGCAACAGCACGAATCAATATTGTAGAATTATTTTTCAAAGAAACATTCTATTCGTCACGCAGGTACATTCCAAAAGGTCGATTTCGTGTTCCTCGTCGGAGTTGGCGGAGGTGTACCGCATTATACGGATTACAACAAGCACGTAAAGCTCGGTGACGTTGTTGTCTCTCATCCTACTCCGATCAATAAGAAATATGTATACGTATATTGCGAAAGTGCGAAGATGAACGAGAATGGTAATTATCATTTTGAGACCAAAGAGTACTGTCCGCCGAATCTAGGTCTTCAGGAGATAGCTGCTAATTTGAAACAGCAGGTTTGTGGAGTTAGCATCTATTTCTTATTGCGTTAACTACACGTTTTTTCATTTACATTATTTATCTAAAGTCGAGCAACGAAACCAGTCCTCCATGGCAGGAGTATTTGAAGGAGGGCATAGGTAATTTAGGTGATCAAGCGGAACACGATTTTAAGGCACCACCACCGGAATCCGATAAATTATATATGGCTATCGGAGATAGAGATGTAATCGAAGTAGCCCATCCCATAGCTCCTCAGGACGCGTCAAACAAGAGGTACATTTAGCAAAAATTCTTTTCATATTTTCTTAGCAATTATATGATTATTAAACAATGTGGTGTCTATTAGAATGGAAGGTTGTCCGCGAATCCACTTGGCACCGATCGCTTCAGGTCGACAAATAGCGCGAGACGATCAACTCAGGCAAAAGTTCTCCTCCCGGTTCGGTGCTCTAGCATTCGACGCTGAAATGGACGCAGTCGTGGAAAGTATCCTGGGAAATTGTCGTGAGAGTTTCGCCGTGATACGTGGTGTTTCCGATTACAAGGACGGCTCTCGTATCAAGGAATGGCAACCATACGCGTCCTTGGCAGCTGCAAGCGTTATGAAAGCCATTATTTGCGCCATGGATCCACCTACCAACGTTTAAACTTTCAACGATTTCTTATTATTCCTCGCGTGGGTTCGTTTGTTGAGTTACCTGGTGGTACACTACGCAGCACCCAAAATGCGGTATGGACCAAATTTTATTTCGTGCTGGAACGACACGTTATTTCGTTCACGATCGAGAGATAAGAAGAATGATCGGCACAAAGTGCGTAGGTATAATATATAAAAAAAAAAAAAAAAAACGGCGATCGGCGAATGATTTTCTTCGTCGTTTTTTTAATGTCTTTTCGCAGGATATACAAAGAGTAGATCGGTATCGTTTTAAACGAGCAAAACGTCGGTAATCCATCTATCACTTCTACTACTTCCTTTTTTCATTTATCGAATTTTTAAGATGCAATAGTCTTACGCGTGGTGATCTCCAAGATAAATGAACGAACTGAGATGTTCGATGAATGGAACGAGATCGAAATCCATCTTTTGGTTGCTGGTCAACCGTGCAATAAAACGAGTGAGAGATACGCGTCACGATTGCCTTCCCGAATGATGATGATTTTTTATGTATTTTACAAGACGACAAAGTTTATACTTAACAACAGGAGAGTGCCATTCTTTCGGACAGCATTTTTTTGACCGACATCGGGATTCCATTTCGATTCTATATCGCAACTTTTTCTGCACAAATATCGTTCGCAAAATATGCGATTATTACGCTGACAATAACGGTTGGTCTTCTCTCGTACAAGTAAGATCTTTTTGAATGATTTTCGAATAATTAGCCTCGTTCTTCCTTATTACCTGTGCGCGAATATGCATGCATGCCGATAGATCGAAAAAGTACCGTTCATGTCAGTCGAAGATTAAAAAAGAAGTCGTACAATCAATGCGAACGCTGAACAAGCTTGTATATTAATTTTTCATTGTTTCCTAGAAATAGTGCCATCGCTACTACAAGACGCTATAGAGTGTTTTCACATTGAAAGTGATTATTTAATAAGTTAAATCTGTATTTAGAGGTTGTTCCTTCGGTATCTCTTTGAGATTACACTCGTCAGAGGTCCGTTTTATAATTCACACGATTAGAGCATAGATGGAGAAAGTATATCAAATATTAGGGTACTCGCTATAGAATCGAGGAGTAACGAGGATAAAGCTCGACTTTTTTTAGAAGATTTTCTCGGTATCGAACGCACGCCCCTATAAATCCATCTCCATCGATCTTTCGCACTCCCCTTCTTCTATATTGTCGTAGGCGAACGAATCAATTTTAAAATCGAATTTACTCGATAACGATAGCTAGATTTAGAGGTGATAGTCGTGACTGAAAGCAAAGCGTACGCTTGGTGGTAACATTTTTCAAAAATAATCAATCAAACTTGTCGTTACGATGTTTAGGTATGATCATTACAATATTTATCAGAGTATAATATATCGATGTTTTGAAAAAAAATCACGTTTTATTCACGTAGCCGCAAGAATGTTAAAGATTATATCTGTCATATGTATATGGATACTTTTGTATTGGTTTATTACCGGAAAGGAGTCGATCGAGGGTCGAGGTAGTCGATGTCGTTGTAGAATTTGCAAAAGTTCGACAACGTCGATAATGCGTGCCAATGTGTTCATATCAGATTAAAATCCACAGCTATTTGAAGGAACTATTCCAACAACATGATCGATCGATCAACGTGTTTCTTTCAGAGAGGGTTTTATAGGACTCTTTAACGTTTAGTAGAAATTCTGATCAAACTTTACCGAATCCTTCCAATACGACACTTCCTAGCATTTTAATGCTTTATATTCTAAAGCACAGGGTAGTAAGTAAGAACTAAATTATATAGTATATATACAAAGATCACATTCAAATATGAAATCAGGATAACGTAGGAAAGTACTAGATATATAGATATATACGTCTATTGTTAATAGTGCAAGCGAAACAAATTTTATTAGGCAGATACGTGCGGTTTATCACCGAGAATGCGAGTATTTATCATTTTATGATGGCTTTTAACTTATAGGTGATAGTCTTCATATTTATTTATTTATTTATTAACCACGTAATATATTTTATTGCTCAAAGCTATTTTTTTCATTTCTCTTTGGGACGAGTTATTCGAAACACATTTGTATCCGAATGCGACGGTCGATGGTATATCTACGTACTCGTCGCTGGCACAATATCAAAAAGAAAAAAAATAAATAAATATATGAAAAAGAAGATGGAAACAAGGTTTCTAAGGGTAGGTAAAGTGGACCGAAGAGGCGATGTCAAGTCACTTGTTGTGTAGGAGCACACTATTCAAATTCTATGAGCTATAGAGAGAGACTATCAACTTATGCATATTGCAATGATATAAAATTTAATATATATATACGATAAAAAAAATTATATATATATCAACGAGTTATATTATATTATAGAGTTATGAATTCGATTTACCTGATGAAAGATTCCTATTTATGGCCTAACTTTAATTGTATGATTGAGAAAATTATCTTTTTTTCTTTTATTATTACGTTAGAGGGAAGTCTGACACATATGTATATTTATTCGCATAAAAATCAATCACGGCGGTACACAGTGGTATATTATGAAACTATAAGAAGGTTCCCGTTAATCTTTTGCGTTCCTTACACTCGCTTTCATAGAAGTTACTTCCGTGCATTTATCAACGCATAGGTTCTTACGATGAACAATTTTATTTAAGAAAGAGAAAAAAGCTTCGCGTTTCCAGCTGCGCAGTTTCTTTTGTATTCTTTTTTATGACGCGCTTTCAACGCTAGTCGCACTATTGTGTCCCCTTATTTTTACGTTAGTTAATATTTAGTTAGAAAGGGAGAAACTCTCTCTGGGTGAGGTTCATTTGTAAGACTTTGATCGTGTAAACGTCCTTTATTCGTCGTGTAATAACATTTAATAACGATCGCTAAAAAGGAGTTCTTCTTTATTCAAATATTGTGAAACAAAAAACGAGACTTTCAACGTATAAGAATTCTTACGATACTTTATCGATAAATTTTGTTTATTTAAGAAAAATATTCGATCGATGCTCGTCAAAAGCGTGAAATATATTCGTATACGTTCGAAGCGATCGGCTTTCAATATGTATTGAAACGTACAAAGGTATCGTTATCAAGGGAAATTATATGCTACAGTTATACAATTATATTATACAGTATTCTAAGTATCGATGCGCCTTCGATAATCATATGTATCGCCTTTTTGATAAGAGTTATTACAAATCGATGATCATCCGTTCGATTTCAGTCACGTTGGGGACGTGTTTCAAACGCGCGTACGAACACACAAATTTTCATTTTAAATTATACATTCTTCTTGATGTACAACCGTTTGTATTACCAATCATTCCTTTTTTTTTTTTTTTTTCGTGAAAAATAAACTGTTTCAAGAATCAAGACGACAACGATTATCCATCGTCTTATCTTTATTACATTTGCCTATCGATGATCAAAGTTAGCAGCCCGAAGTAAATTAAATACGCACAGGTATATATCGTTCTAATTCAATGTAATATGTACAAGACGATATAAGTACCTACTAAGAAAATTTAAAGATAAGACATCAGATTTTCAATCAGGATCGTCATTTTTCAACGCACAACTTCTCTTCCTCCGGCTTCTGTATCCTTTCCATTCCCTCCTCGCATCGAATTATCTCCGGTTTCGATTGCAAGCTCTGCATCTCCTTTTCATTCTGTTCCTTCGGTTTACCGTATTGATTCCAGGGTTGCTCTTCGGAAGTGCCACCGAGCATGTAAATCAAACACCCGGCAATCGCATTGGCACCGGCTATGAGGAAGACGATGTTCCACTGACCAACAGTTTGCTGAAAGTTTATTTATCTTGATCGATTGTTATCTTAAAGAGAATCGCCGTGCAAATAATAAAAGAAACGCGATATCGTTGATATTTTAAGCGTATAAAAATATGAACACTTATTTGGAAACGAATCCAATGTAAGCTGTTTTTCTTCGCGCGTGGTATGGTAAATTCGCCAAAGTGATGTTTACTCACGTTGTTGTTCGTAAGTACGCCGACGATAATGGGAGAAATGAATCCCGCGCACACCACCACCATGCCGCAAAAACCGAGCAAGATGCTTGCGTAATTTGGACTCAGATCTACGAAACTGGCCAAAGTTGATGCAGAAATGGCTCCGTTTACGGCTATACCTGCCATCATGAAAAGTACAGCGAGATAGGGATGACAACCGCTGTAGCCTAACGCGATTATGAAGACACCCTGTACGCCGTTACAGACGAACGTCGCCAGTTTTCTTACGTTCGTCAAGCTCATTCTTTTCGTTCGAAGAAGCCAGTCGCTCATTATGGAGTAAAAGTAAGAGAAGATCATTCTGAGAATGTGCGGTGCACCGGAGAGAATACCAGTCTGTAAAAATATATTTTCATTTAATTTGGATCTGGATAAAATTAGTTTGGATAATCGTCGAAATTCGTCGAAATTCGTCGAAATTCGTCGAAATATGAGTCAAATGTCAACGAAATGCACGTTAAATGTGTACATAGGTCTTGCGTAAGTCTCTGTCGTATCTCATCGAATGTTACGGTACAGATAACGAATAAAACACTCGTTGAAAAGAATGCAACATTTTTACGCTCGTTATATGCTCAAAGCTTAATGTCAACTGACTGTAAGCACTCGAGATCCAGAAAGCGGTGCACCAGATACGGTAGTATAAGGAACGCACTTTTTATGTCCCTCTAAAGGTTTTCGGATTAATTTTTATTAAGTATTCTCACCGCATGGATGTTCCACCCGTGAATAAAATTAAAGTACGTTGGTGCTTGAGTCATCAATGTGAGGAAACCCCAAGCGCTACCCCATTGTGCCAAAACGGTGATCCATACTGGTACAGATGTGAAAATCGACGTCCATGGTATTTTTGTTTCCTCCGTATCCTCGACGTATCCCGTGATATTATCAAGTATATAATTTTTTTCATCGTCAGTGATACGTGGATGTATTTGCGGAGAATCGTAAACGAGGAAAAACCAGAAGCAGTACCTATAACAGTTTCATTTGACCTCGTTATGTGTTCCTCAAATCATTGGTCGTGTAATTGACCTTCACCTGAAAAATATCCCGTCGGTCTATTTGAATAATCATACGCATATTTGCCATATATATTGCAGCAATGTATCATTAAAGTGTCAGCCTGTGTTAAATGAAGAAAGGCAAATAGAAACATCTTCCGTGACTTATCTTACTCTTGATTCTTTATACTCTTGCGCGAGAATGAATAGAAAAATTGCGAAAGCAATGTCAAGTTCGTGACATGATATTTGCGATCGTTCAAATAAACTTAACGTTAATTTAATACCTTTCTTCCTGAGTGATTAATACAATTTTGACGGAAAGGCATTTTTTGAAAACAAATTTCACCTTTTTCCAGATTTTAAAGTCGTTCTTTTGATTTACGACCGCCTCCTTGATTCAAATATAAACTTCATTATTAATTTATGCTCCTACGCATGTGTGTTTACCAAATTACTCCAAGAGCAGACGTGACGTGAAAAGCAGCTTCCCATCCAAAGGCATTACAGACCGCTGCACAAAGTGGATAAGTGATAGCAGCTCCTACAGAACTGCCTGCGAAGAGCAAACGTTAACGATTCTCAAATAGTATGGATTAAAATAATATTCGAAGCAAATAATCAATTCGTATTTTTTTTCAATCGATCTCTTACCCAAGTAAGCACTGACAAATCTACTTCTTTCGTTTTGGGGTATCCACTTTGCCGTCATATCGTGCATACTAGGCCAAACTACACCCTATACCAATTAAAATGATAAATAAATAAATTTCCTTCGACAAATTTGTTATTGTTAAGGAAAACGAACATACCGCGACAGCACCTTGAAGAACTCGAAGGAAGGCAAGAGCGTATAAGTGATATCGAGTTGCAAATGGTATCAGAAAGCCTAAAACGGCGGTCAACACATTGGCGTACCCAAAAACGGCTTTCGTGCCGTAACGTCTTGCTAGAATACCGCCAGGAAGTTGAGAGAGCCAATGAAGCCAATAATAAGCACCCAGGGCGAGTCCTTGCTCGTACTCGCTCCATGAGAATCGATCTTCGTACTGCTGACAGGAGAAATATGAAATTGCAACATTGAAGTCTATTTTTTAAATTTATTTCCTTTTCTTTTTTGCCAGTAAGAACTTTCCATAAAAAATATATAAACGAAGTTCTTATTAATTACCGTCATATTTCCGATCTCTAGATCCCGTTCGTCGAATTCTACCGAAGAAGCGAGACTTTCGTTCGAAAAAGCGAGACTTTCGTTCAAAGAAGCGAAACCTTTTTTCAAAGAAGCATTTTTCCACAAGTTTACGGCTTCTTCTACCTCGCATTGAACAGACGCGGCTGCTTGTGGCCGTGGCATTACCATAGCTACTATCGTGAGATTCAGATTGATTCTTAACATGTAGTTAATGGCGAATCCGCAGAACACCAAATACCATAGCACATCTCTGCACGTTACAAGTTCTTTTTCTTAAACAAACAAATAGAATGCGTCGTTTTATCC
This sequence comes from Ancistrocerus nigricornis, assembly GCA_916049575.1. Lineage (NCBI taxonomy): Eukaryota > Metazoa > Arthropoda > Insecta > Hymenoptera > Vespidae > Ancistrocerus > Ancistrocerus nigricornis. The sequence continues at coordinate 33,577,679 of OU696664.1, read as the reverse complement.
CTTTGCGTTATTCGAAGGATCACTATACTTCTTTATAACTCGTTATTTGATACTTTATTTATTTCGATCGTTTCGTATGTTTTCACGTATTAATTAATACTCAATAAGATTATCTGTTGATTAATAAGTATAAAACGTTTTTCTTATCTATTCAAGTCGATTTTCTGATATATCCCCAACATGATACGGAAGTAACAACAATAAGAAAAATAATTTGAATTCCGAAGCAAATAAAAATAATTCAATATTGATTCAATAGTCGTTCGATACCGATGATAATCTGACAAACGGAAGAATCCTTTACCGTCGAATATATCATTTATTACATTTATCTTTTACACAAGGACAGGAATAATGTGATAACGTAAACGGTGCAATATTATTATCTATTCTATGTAACCGTTGTCAGTGGAAAAGCAAGGGATTGTAATGGGTCATTCTCCTCGCGTTATGAGAGTGGAATTTTACGATTTTGATATAGACTCGCCCCCATCGTAGTGAATAATGTGTGTAATCAAGGATGAATGTCAATGATTCCATTGACGGAATTAAACTGAAAGACGCTGACGTGATATAAGCGAGTGGACCGTACTACAGCGAACAAATCAGTGGGTTTAACGGTTTCGTGTGTGAAAAGTGCCGTAACTAATCTGTTCTATATGTGAAATACGTTAAAATGATCCAAAACTGCTGGAAAATGAATCTAACTTTGTTCATTAACGATCGAAAAAATTTGACAATGTGTGTAATAGCACTGATGTGCACTTTGGAACCCATTTACAAGCACCGTGAATGAATAAGATTATTGCGATGAAGCTCGGCTGTCTATTGTCTGATAATAGAACGTTAATCATGACGATAAGATCGCCAATGTTTCGAGTGTCCCAAAAAAAACAAAACACATTTCAATTTCATCGAGCACAAGTTTACCGCGTGCTATCGAGAATCTGTCAAAAAATAAAGTTACTCGGTGATTTTGTGAACTCTCACGATGCGATGTAAGGTGCGGTGCATAAAAGTGAAAAGCATCTCGATCGACTGCTCATCGAGATAGACGTACAAGTGCTTCCTTTTACTTACTGTTACTCATCTTCAGAATCAAGTATCGATTAAACGTTCCGCAAGACTGGTTACTTGAAAATAATCGAGCACTATCTAGAGATTCACTTGGAACGTGTCGATTCTACTTCACTATTTCGTTTAAAACTAAAAAAAGTCGAAATTATAGTGAATGTAGTTTCCGTTCGTTTAACTTGGATCTACTACATTTATATTGTTTTTTTTCAGATATAACTATAACAGGTAAGTTCTCTTTTCTTAGATTGTTAAGGCTCCAGCGTTCGTCGTAAGTCTGGATCGCGTTTTGTTTCCTCGTCTTCCTATCCGCGGATGTGTGCCTTAATCAACCAGTGTCACGACGAACACTGCCCGACTGTTCTCCTCAAATACAAGCTCGAACAGACCCTGAGAATCCTTCACACGTTTCTTCAACCATCGAGAAATCACGGATGATAAGGCTGATTAAGTAGTGGCGTGCTCGCATCCCTACCATCGCCGCGTAGATTCATCTGCTTTTAATAATCTTCCTCACCTGACGCGATTAATGCTAACGTCGTTGTTCCCCTATAAAGCGAGAGCTTTTGCAGGGAAGTGGGGAATAAGGTCAGAGACAAAGTAATAAAGATATCTAACCCTTTTTTGACATTCTGGAATTTAACGATAAGTTCTGATAATTGTAATAACAAATAGTGCATAATGCGATTGATAAATTGTTATAAAAATATATATTTCCGTCATAAGCGATATAATATCGACAGATTTATGATTCAAGCATTACTTTTTCTACATTTACTATTGTCGTGATTACGAGAGTATGTTTTATTTGATAACTTCTCCAGTGTAATTGTACTTAACTTTAACTTTACTTTATTCCTGAAGTATGCTCATGTTGAATCTTTTTAAAACTGTGCTATATAATGTGCTTTTTAAAACTGTGCTACAATCACATTATGGCAGTCATAACATCTCTATTTGTGCAATATCAATAAGATTATCGTATGTAAACACGGGTAGATCGGTGATCTATTTTCTTTTTTTTTATACTTTCACATCTTTATCTAACACCAGAGCACGATTATTCATCGTTACGTATTAATACATAATTCGTTAACAATTAATAAATCATTTTATTTAATGTCTTTTCATGATTTGAGTTTTTATTGATGTCAGGGAATCATCGCCAAGGGGTTCGTGTAAACCAAAAAGTATTCTCGAGATGTAACCATGCTTAAGTGTATCGTAGCACTCCGTAGCGTAAACACTTAAAAATTTGAAAGTTCATCAATGTGTGCTCAAATTTATTCTTCTTTCACAATCTTTTACGGTTTATATAATTTTATCTTATATATTATTTAAACAAGTGTCTACGCACGTAGCAACGTTTATTGTATAACATTGTAATATAATACAAGTAATGTCGAGGTAATTTGCTGCGTTAAATTTATTTCTACAATCACATAATTTTTTAACGATTATTTAATACGGGTTAAATGGAGAAACGAGATCGACATTACCGGCAACTTATGTCGTTCAAGTTTCTGTCCGTTTAGCGCGACGACACAGACGAGGTAAAAGATAGACCTGTCAAGCAATTTAAATTTTGATCCCAGAGTGCGGGGGTCACGTACCATCTTAGTGTCGCCACCGACGAGATACTGTTAAAGACTGCCAGCCCCCGTGTAAACCGGCGAGCCAGCAAGTGGGCCCGGTGGGCCTGGGCTCCGTCGGTAAACACATTTAATATCTCTTATATTATCGATTATATAACCGCTTCAAGCGTGTAATCATATTATTTTGCTTTAGAACTTATTAAACCTACGATACTGCACCATTTACTCACGTTACAGACGAGATTTACTGAAATTCAGTTTATGTTTCTTACTTTAACCGCAATATATTCTAGAGGGCGTCACGAAAACGGATAATTTTTCTGGCTCGCGAAGTCCCATAAGGCTGGCAGTCTTTAGCAGTATCTCGTCGGTGGTGTCGCATGCGACACCACAGACGAGGTATAGGATAGGGGGACCTATCATGCAATGTCAATTTTTGTCTCGTGGCTCTGGGGCTACGTAGCCCCATTACCATTTTTGTGTCGCATGCGACAATATCGGTTTAGAATGGAATAAGACAACAGCGCTACCAAAACGGTAAGAATTATAACTAAACATAGCGATTGTTAATTATTTTTGACTGATATGAACACAGACGAGGTATAAGGATAGACCTATCATCTTATGGGACTTCGTGTCCCATGTACTGAAATACCGATCCTGCAAAACAACAGACGTTTACTTACGCCCTCTACCATATGGAGCGGTGAATTTAGGAATCATATTCGACCCAATAATCGAAGATGGTAACATCAATAGATCTGTTGCGATAAAGGACGAGAATCTCATCCTTCCTTGAAAATAATCCATACTTCGACACTTAAAATATTAATTTCTCATCATTGCGTAACGATATCAAAAAACGGACAACGGGACAGTATTCTGCATGCTTTCTTCTTTCTAAATCATGATGCATACATCAGGATTTTTGTCAAAAATCGATGCATCTTGAATTTGCCCGATCAAATACTCGTTCGAAAGAGTAAAGTCTCTTCTTTACAAATATGCAAGTCGCGGTTCGATAGGATGGTTGGTTCGAAAGATACAGCAGTTTGAAGCTTGAAAAAGACCCATACTCCGACACTTAAAAGCTTAATTTCTCATCATTGCTTAACGATATCGAAAAACGGACAACGGAACATTATTCTGCATGCTTTTATCTTTAAAATGAGCCATTAAACATTGAAATCGGCGGTGGTGACCATTTTGACAAAAATCATGATGGATAGGTCAGGATTTTTGTCAAAAATCGAAGTATCTCGAATTTGCCCGATCAAATACTCGTTCGAAAGAGGAAAGTCTCTCCTTTGCGAATATGCAAGTCGCGTTTCTATAGAATAACTGGTTCGAAAGATACAGCAGTTTGAAGCTTGAAAAAGACCCATACTCCGACACTTAAAAGCTTAATTTCTCATCATTGCTTAACGATATCGAAAAACGGACAACGGAACATTATTCTGCATGCTTTTATCTTTAAAATGAGCCATTAAACATTGAAATCGGCGGTGGTGACCATTTTGGCAAAAATCATGATGCATAGGTCAGGATTTTTGTCAAAAATCGAAGTATCTCGAATTTGCCCGATCAAATACTCGTTCGAAAGGGGAAAGTCTCTAATTTACGAATATGACAGTGTGGCTTCGATAGGATGACTGGTTAAAAAGTTACAGCAATTTTTCTCTTGAAAACGACCCATACTCCGACACTTAAAAAATTTATTTTTCAACACTCCGCAACGATATTGAAAAACGGACAACGGGACAGTTTTCTGTATGCGTTTTTCTTGAAAATGGGCTATTAAACATTGAAATTGGCGAAAACCGATAAACCGATAAAAAACCATTCTAAACCGATATTGTCGCATGCGACACTAAAATGGTAATGGGGCTACGTAGCCCCCGGACCGTGGGACAAAAATTTACATTGCATGAAAAGTCTATCCTATACCTCGTCTGTGATATGAATCACAATTCGAATCAATCTGTATCGAAAATGAATAATTATATGACGACACCTACACTCTAACCCAGACGCCACCTAAAATTTACATTACACAAACCTATTTTTACATTATCATATACATAATGATTTTCATTAGTAAAACGCTATTTTCTATTCTTTTGCTTACAATTCCCGTCAAGCAGGGAATAAATACCAATTATTTTGCATTTTATTGATACAGCTCTTTGCGAATATTATATTGAAACTTTTTTTTACAAATAACCACCTTTCTAAGTTAATATTTACATTTTGATAAAGACATCTGTATGTAACAAGGAAATTAGAAACGAAACAGTACGTCAGAAACGTCTTATCATCATCCGCTACCGATAAAACTTAATGTATGCACGTAGAGCTCATAGAAAATTTCGTAACCGCTCGTTACCGCGCTTTAACGTCCTCGTATTATCAATTTTATTTCATACATATTAAGCTCTTTCCCTTTGATGGAAATAATATCGCATCGCTATTTCGACTCGTCGGAGAAACACCGAGTATGTACGACATGAATCTGTTCCGCGGATTTCGCATAACTCGATATATATAAACTTTGCGTAAACGTGCTATAAGTTTAATCGTATTTTGTAATAACGGATAAGCTTCGGGATAGTTTCATGATAATTTAAAATTCATGCGATTTAGTAACCATTCTTCTAACGCCAAATACTCGCTTATCGAAGATTTCGTATGAGCGTTTAGTAATAATTTTCGTTTATCGTGTTATAAATTCCTCCCTACACGGTCCCTCGAATACATAACGGTAAATCATTTATTTAACTATAAAATATTACGTTTATTCAATTAATTTGTGTAGTTAAACTGTAAGTAAATTTTCTCGTTCCATTCGCGTTGGGAATTAAATTTGGAAATATCGCTAGTCCAAAATGATAAACGCGAGACTTATTTTTACCGCCCGTACGCGTATCTTAATTTGTAAACCGACCAACTTTGCATTACATTGTCATCGTAGTCACGACTTTTATAAATCATGTCGAAAGAACGATAAAAACATGAACGCGAACCATTGAACTCCGCCTTAGAGTATTTACGGTAAACGGTCAGTGTGTATCTTTTCATAGCACGTTTCAACGTTATTGTACAAATAATTGTAAGCAAACGTACGATAAAAACAATGATTTTTACGCGGATTTCATGTTACACGCTGTTCGTTTCGTGAAGAGATGACGTCAAAACTCAGAGTCGAGGGAAGAGCAGTAACGAGATAGCAGTTTATACAAAAAGACAATAATATAGTATGGTAGTGAAATCGAAAGTTTGCAAAATAGAATACATCGACAACACTTTGCCGTTCTTGAGATAATCACCGTATAGTTTCTAACGTTACCGATATCGCAACGTTCATTGAGAAACGAAAGAATTTAACGTATTTCTTTTTATATCAGTGTATTGCTTCCTTGAACAATAACACTATTCTTGACGTACATTTATATACAGTAAAAAACAAAAGTGAGTCCACGCGCTTTAAAATACGATAACTTTTTTATAATTGAACTAGACGACTTGAATTTTTGTAAAAACATAGACGAATTAGATTACTATATATCGTAGTTTGATTTTGTTTGAAAAAATCAGAATCTTCAAAATTACAAAGAAAATAAAAAAGACAGTTTTCAACTTTTTTATCTGAGCTTATAATGAAAATTTAAAAACTACTTGTGGTATATCTAGGTAAGATATATGTACATATATTGTAAATTCCATCCAAATCGGTTAACATTGCTCTGAGTTACAAACGCTTAAGATTGCAAAAAATGTTTCAAAAAATGATGTATAGTAAACTAATTCGTCTACGTTTTTTCAAATATTCAAGTCGTTTAGTTTAATTATAAAAAAGTTATTCTATTTTAAAGTGCGTGGACTCACTTTTGCTCTTTAGTGTATATATATATATTTCTAAATTATCGCGAGTTTGTCAATTTATTGCATTAGCGTCTCGCGCGTGATTAGTACTAATGCGACGAATAACACATGAGCGACGGGAAAAATAAAGAAACATGGAATTGCCCTCGTGTCTACCAAGACGAGCGGCACTTCAAATCGATTCAAAGAAATCATGTTCCACTATTGTTGTCTACGATATAACAAATTAGGGAAAACGTTCGATAAAATGAAAAAGGAATAAAATAAAAAGTAAACGATAAGATGAGAGGGCGACTTATCAGCGTAAATATAAAAAACGTGAATGTAAGTGCAACAGATTCTACATGATGCAATGAAGCAACGTTTGACGGTGGCCGTAGTAGCGACGACGACCGCTGTAATTGGGAACGAGGTAGTAAACCGAGCCGGTTACCCGCGCAAAATTAAATAGACACGATCGCGACTCTCCTTGCTCGCTATCATTCGACGGCGTATGCAGCTTTTAACCAGGAAGCAATTAACATAATCAGCCTCACGATTGGGAAAAAAATTGCTACCCCGAAGCAATTCTCTCTCCTCTGTCGTAACGCGCCGAATGGAAAGGTGCAATTTCCCTCTCACCGCATTAGAAAATGCCATTGAGTATTACGGCTTTCTTTATTAGAATTTAAAAACGTCGCTGGAATTCATCGTGCAAACGTGTATCGATGGGAAAGAGAATAATCGAAATGCGTTATCTTCTTGATGAATGCATGAATTACATTCGATAAGATTAGAAAGGTGCAGGAAATTTTAATATTATAGTCTATAGACAAAAAAAATATATGTAGGTATATAGGAAGATATTGAGAACTTTTGAAGGTTAATGAGGCTACTTAAGGAATTAATGATGTTATAAACAAATTCATTTGGTTATCTATCGACGAGTACTATAGGTGAGATTAGGTTTCTTATATAGTTTTGATGTTCTGTTTATGTTAGTGATACCACGCATTTGAAGATTTCGTCAGAAAAAGTTGACGACGACGGCGACTGTGAGCACGTCTTTCTGTAAAGAAATCTTTTCCATATTTACATAAGCCTTTGATCGGAGGGGCAAGCAGAGAGGCCAGCGAGAGACATTATTGCAATACGCATTTGACTTTCGTGTGGACAGTCTTAACACAGCCTCTGCCTCAGACAGTTCGGAGCTAAATCGCTTCTGTTGAACGGCCTGTCGCGATACTCATAAAGAGATTCCTTTGTAGATCTTCGTGGCGCTATTTTTGAACTTTACTGTCGGCGCGCGCGCGAGAGAACGAAGCGTGAAACGAAAGTATTACGAGATAGTACTTAAAACATTGATTTTAACTTTATTCAATATAGTCATTTGTCGAAGATCGTGATCCATCATCGAGAAGCTATTTCACGTTCAAACGAATTTGTCGTGTAAAGAAAGAGAATTGACGAGTCTAGTCAAAGTGTGCGTGAAATTTAATACTTTTTATCATCATTATGGATATACATACTTACTTTTATATATTCTTTAATTAATTGTTAACTAAATGCACAGCAGGAGAAAATATGCCGAGTAGTAAGACGAGAATTGCTATCGTTGGTTGTGGTGTGGCCGGTTTGATCGTAGCTCGTCACGTAGCATCTAAACCCGATACTTATAGTCTCACTCTTTTCGAGCAAACCGATCAAGTGGGTGGAACTTGGGTTTACACCGACGAAACCGACGTCGATAGACATGGATTACCGGTGCATAGCAGCATGTATAAGAACCTCAGGTTTGCATTGGATTATAATAGTATAATTTATATTAGTTATTATACTTTTGTTTTTATAGATAATATATTGTTAAATATTTGATACATTAGATTTAACATCATAATCGATTAATACATATTAATAAAATCTTTACTTAATATGCTATATGACAGTATATCCCTTGGATTTCTAGTTTTAAAGAGGCACACGTTATTTTCCCTCAGTGATAACACGATTGCTGTAGAACCACAAAGACTTAAGTGGTCAGAGAGTGTTTTTTAAGAGTATGTTTTTCCAAATGATTAATTCTTTGAATTACTGATTCATTATGTTAACTTTGTTATTCGTAGCACATTAATGACTCTCGTTGTCTATACAATGTCTCCCATTTCAATGATCTCTTACTTTTCTCTCTCATTATTTTTTTCTTTTCTTTTAATGTCTTATTTCGAAAAAGTTTCCGCGTTCTTATATATATATATGTATGTTGTCGAAGATTACAAGAAAGGCGCGATAAACTTTGTTGACACGCGATACACTTTTCGACTCGTTAGTGAGACAAGCATTCTCATTAACAGTTCCAGAAAATGAAAGATACAGTGTTGAACGATAAGGTTTATTGCCACTATCGAAGTTATAATAATCAGGATGTAGCTTTTATAAGATAAAATGACACATAAATAGGAAATTAAATAACATATTAAACAGAGAACTGTTCGATGTTGTTAATAAAAAATTGAAAATTGCTGTGCAGAACAAACCTTCCTAAGGAGATTATGCAAATACCAGATTTTCCAATGAAGGATCCGAATAGTCCATCTTTTGCTCATCATAGCATGATACGTCAGTATTTGCGGGACTACGCGGATCATTTCAATCTGTATCCTCACATAAAGGTATTCATAAGTCGAGCGTGTTATTATTTTCGAGTCAGATAATCCTAATGGTTTTATAATTATTTTTGTAGCGTCCAGTAATCTTTGTTTAATTTTAGTTGAGTACCGTGGTAAAACACGTAGAGCCAGAGACGTTAAGAAACGGTCAAACGATCTGGACCATCAAATACGAAGATTTGGAAAGTAAAGTAGAGATCACCAAGACTTTTGATGTCGTGGTTCTCTGCAATGGTCATTACACGGTTGGCAACGTTCCACATATTTTAGGAATTGATAGTTATCGCGGTACGTGTATCCACAGCCATCAATATCGAGTACCTGAAACTTATACGGGGAAAAAGGTTTGCATCTTGGGTGCATCTTGGTCCGGAATCGATATTGCTCTCGAAGTATCGGAATATGCTGAACAGGTATAATAGTTTTCGCTCTCTTGCCTTGGAGGAAATTAACTTTCTTATTCGAGATTCTAATTTTTTTTTTTTTTAGGTTTACTTGAGTCATAATTTACCCGAACCGATCGATTCAAAATTAACGAAGAATATCGATCAAAGACCGGGCATCGAATCTATCCAGGGAAATTTGTTTACCTTCCTTGATGGAACCACCGCCGAAGTAGACAGCTTTATATATTGCACCGGTTAGGAAGCTTAAGATATTTCAATTTTCATTATATTTTATTTTGTTTATGGAGGCAATTATTAACTATATCGCTTTTATTACTTCAGGTTATAAGTTCACGTATCCATTTATGTCGTCTAAAGTTGAGATACGTACGGACGATAACCACGTCGAGCCTATTTATAAATATCTTGTGCATATAACCATGCCCAATTTGTTTTTTATGGGAATCCCTGGACTCGTTATTCCATTCCCAATGTTCCATATCCAAGCGCAGTATATCTTGGGAATCTTGGAGGGTCATATCCAGCTACCCTCGCCTAAAGAGATGCTGGAAGATTTCGAAATGGAAAAGAATTCTTTATTGAAGCAAGGGGTTCCTGTAAGATTATTTAATTCGAAATTTTGTTCTGGGATCGTCTTTGAAATTTATTTATCAACTGAATATTTTATCCAACAGCTAAGACATATTGTAAAACTCAAGGAGAGGCAATGGGCTTATTATGACGAAATCGCAGCTGCTGCGAATGTACCGAGCTTCCCACCGGTTATAAAGAAGATTTTTGATCATGTATCCGAAATGCGGGACGTTGATTTTACTACTTACAAAAATCACCAATATCGCATTATCGATGATGAAAATTTTACTGTTTCTTGTTGTAAGCCTTGTTAGGGTTTAACGCGAAAAGATTAATGATTCATGAAATTTTATTTTAATAATGGACACGGGCCATATTCTTGGCGCCATGTACTAGTTCGCTTCGCGGACGTTTGTCGTTCGATATTAACGACTTGGGTTCAATTACCACCGATCGTACTTAGTGATGGGTCCGATTCCGAATCAATTCCGATAAACTGAGCCGACGAGAAATGATTCCGAATCGATTAATATACTGAGTCGCAGGAATCGAAAAAGTGATTCCTGCTCGATTCTTTTGTGAAAGTATCGATTCCTGCTTGATTCTTTCTCCGGCGGAAGAATCAAGCACGAATCGATTCTTTCGGCGGCGCGAGGAATCGATCCGTGCTTGATTCTTTCTGCGGCGGAGGAATCAAGCACGAATCGATTCTTTCGGCGGCGCGAGGAATCGATCCGTGCTTGATTCTTTCTGCGGCGGAGGAATCAAGCACGAATCGATTCTTTCGGCGGCGCGAGGAATCGATCCGTGCTTGAGTCTTTCTGCGGCGGAGGAATCGATTCGTGCTTGATTCTTTCTCCGGCGGAGGAATCGATTCGTGCTTGATTCCTTCGTCGCTCGAAGAATCGAAAAAGAATCAGTTCGTGCTCGATTCCTTTTTCGCTCGAAGAATCGAAAAAGAATCAGTTCGTGCTCGATTCCTTCTTCGCTCGAAGAATCGAAAAAGAATCAGTTCGTGCTCGATTCCTTCTTCGCTCGAAGAATCGAAAAAGAATCAGTTCCTGTCCGATTCTTATATGAAATTAAAAGCATCGATTCTTCAATGGGAGAATCGATTCCTGCGTGATTTTTATATGAAGTTAGAAATATCAATACCTCTATGAAAGTAGGTATGTTTGAATATCCGTTTGATCTTTCTATGAAGTTAGACGAATCGATACTCGTTCTTTTGCAAATCGCTCTCGTTACTTATGTTTATAATTTATTATAATCTTTTTTATAATATTTTTTATGCTAAGCAAAGAGATGTGCACAAGATTTATCGATCTCTATTAAGTAATATTTAGACATTACATAATACTACCTATATATCTCGATACAGTCGGTAGTATGTGTATATATATATCAATTATATTTATGTGTATATGTGTATATAACAATTATACAACAATTATATTATATTATATACATATATACATAGTTATGTATACATAAATACATATATAGATATATAGATAGATAGATAGATAGATAGAGAAAGAAAGAGAGGGAGAAAGAGAGGAAGACAGAAAGAAAGAAAGAGAGAGGGAGAGAGAGAGAGAGAGGTCAACGCGACGTTCCAAAACAATCATCGGATCGTAACGCTCCAAGGACGCGTTGACCTCTCTGTCTCTCCCTCTCTTTCTTTCTTACACTGTAGCCTCATGCTGTCGCAAACACACAGACACGCTCACGCATTCACACAGACAGACACACATACACACACACATACATACACGGACACACACACGCACGCATTCTCTCACTCTCACCATCGTTCTCATAAAAGTATACTAAATATATATATATCATTTTATAAACAATAGTAATTTATAATTAGATAAATGAAAGTAATTATATTTATGTAATGTATAAATATGTATTTATGTATACATAACTATGTATATATGTATATAATATAATATAATTGTTGTATAATTGTTATATACACATATACACATAAATATAATTGATATATATATACACATACTACCGACTGTATCGAGATATATAGGTAGTATTATGTAATGTCTAAATATTACTTAATAGAGATCGATAAATCTTGTGCACATCTCTTTGCTTAGCATAAAAAATATTATAAAAAAGATTATAATAAATTATAAACATAAGTAACGAGAGCGATTTGCAAAAGAACGAGTATCGATTCGTCTAACTTCATAGAAAGATCAAACGGATATTCAAACATACCTACTTTCATAGAGGTATTGATATTTCTAACTTCATATAAAAATCACGCAGGAATCGATTCTCCCATTGAAGAATCGATGCTTTTAATTTCATATAAGAATCGGACAGGAACTGATTCTTTTTCGATTCTTCGAGCGAAGAAGGAATCGAGCACGAACTGATTCTTTTTCGATTCTTCGAGCGAAGAAGGAATCGAGCACGAACTGATTCTTTTTCGATTCTTCGAGCGAAAAAGGAATCGAGCACGAACTGATTCTTTTTCGATTCTTCGAGCGACGAAGGAATCAAGCACGAATCGATTCCTCCGCCGGAGAAAGAATCAAGCACGAATCGATTCCTCCGCCGCAGAAAGACTCAAGCACGGATCGATTCCTCGCGCCGCCGAAAGAATCGATTCGTGCTTGATTCCTCCGCCGCAGAAAGAATCAAGCACGGATCGATTCCTCGCGCCGCCGAAAGAATCGATTCGTGCTTGATTCTTCCGCCGGAGAATCGCACAGGAATCGATCCTACTGAGTCTTTGTTGGAGGTATCAAAAAGGAATTGATACTTTTCAAGCAGAATCGAACGGTATCATTCGGTTCAAGCACTTGGGTGATTCGATACTAGTCAAGTAGTATCCGAATCGAAATTTTGATACCGAGTACTTACGACTTCGATTCTTATTGATACTTTCTACCAAGTACTTGGGTATCAAATCGATCAAGAATCATCGATTCCAAGCTACTCGGTCCCATCACTAATCGTACTTCGTCGTTAAACGACAAAAAAAAAAAGGAATCAAGAAATATTACGTTAATCGTACACAAAAATCGCATTAAATATGAAATTTATCAATTTGCTCTATCGTTTTGTTCGTAAGGGTTTAATTGACATAAACATGTTTCACAATAAGCGATCTTGAAGATACTTCCCAGCAGTACCTATGTGAAAGGAATACTAAAAAGAGAAACGAATTGTTATTGCAATCTTATATTCTACTGATAACATATAATAACAATTAACGACGAGAGAGATATACTCAGAATAAAGGACTATTATTACAGTAGAAGTATATTCCTGTATCTTACTTTCCTTGTCGCATTTAAGTTTCCCGCTTTGAGTAGCCTGCACAGAGATCGCAGCGCCCTTTTATATCACCATAACAACGTGTCATTGGCGCCGTACAAACAAGTCGTGTTATGATTGCATGCTACGTAAAAGATATCTTGGTTTTGTTTTATATTAATTAATTGTCATTTGTAAATGGAAAAAGCCAATGATGGTGAAAATCAGGATATTTCGAAAAAGGACGAGGCAGAAAAGTTAATAGAGACTATGGAGAATCAGGACAAGCTGAATTTGGATCTATTAGATTCCAAGGATAACGATGCACCTGAACCTGTTTATCAAATTCGTCCAAATCTTTACGATAAGTAATATTCTTTTTTGTTTTTCATTTATATTGGTGAATCAATATTTATTTTATTGATACATGCGAATCTCTTTCTTTGAAATTTGGTTATGTTGACATCTTGTTTTCATCAAGGTTTAAGCCTTTAAGTGCGAAAGAAGTGATACACGAGGTATTATTTGATCAGCTATGTACAAAAACGTATAATGCACAAGCTGCTGCACAGTGGACCAAAGATATAGCAGATACAATTAAAGAAAGAATTAAAGGTTATAGGAAATGTTTGAATTTTAATTATAGATATAAAAGATAGAAGGTTAGCTATCTGTTTACTTTCTTTTTTGTAGATTTAAAGTTTAAACATTATAAGTATATTGTAAATGTAGTCCTGGGGGAACAACACGGTGCTGGCTTAAAAATGGGAACTAGATGTGTATGGGATACCGAAGCAGATGCATATGCTTTTGACAGTTTTATAAATGTAAGAAAATAAAAATTTGGTTAGGTCTTTTGTGAAAGGATTATAACAAATTTATAATATCTTTGCAGGATACAATATTTTGTGTAGCTACTGTATATGCTATATATTATTATTAAAATGAGTACAAAAACTGCAGGAACATGATAATTCTATGGAATCGTATATAAGCATACATATTGTATTTCAAGAGGATAAATGATTATACAACATTGTAGAAACAGCATATAATTTATTAAAGTGCAATTTATTATTACCGTACTTAGGACACATGCAAAACATGGCACAGGTTTTATATACAATAGTGAGTAGTAAGTTTTATTTAATATGCAGTGCTTGTCATTGTAGGTATATGTGATACAGTATTATATCTATACAACCCTTATAACATGTATGACTTTCATATACTAAACATATTATAGCACCATAATTCACGGCATTGCACTATGGTTAAAAAATGTCTTACATGCTAATTGTTATGATATTTAATAATATTATATAAATCTACAATACTTAAATATTAAATATTAGTTTAGAACACAAAGATTATTTAACAATATAATTTTCTTACTTATACGTCAATCCATATATTTATTTGTCCTTTAAAATAGCTTTACAATAGTACAAATGGTATCTGCATGCAAGTTGCGTACAATCGTATAATAACTATTAATGTTCTTCTAAATAACCAATATCACGCGTTACTTCTTCTAGCAACACAGAGAGCATAAGTTTTTCGAAGCAGACTTATATAAAATTTATATAAAGATTAACGTTAATGAACATTCGACCATATCTTTAGATACAAAGTGATATTAACTAAATTGTCCAGCTATAGCCTAAAATATATATCTTCTATTTTATATATTACTGTATCAAATATGATATTATAAGAAAGTATAAGAAACTTATAATTATGAATGAAAGTACCTATAATGCAAATAAAAATAAATAGTTTTATGATTGCCTAATGGTAGATGTATTTGATGAAAGTCTACCGATATGCGAAGAGAACTATACCGATTAATTATTTATTATACAGCATGGCAAATATATTTTATTCATTACGATTATTAGATACTCAAAGTATTGGCAAGAAGAGAAAGTACAATCTACTTAACCGCATACCATAAAGCCTTGACTTCTGACATTTGGACATAAAGTGGAAGACGTAGAAGATGATATTATCTTTCTTATTTCGTTGACATACCCTATAGACAGTTACTTTTCAACTAAATTACATAATTACACATGGTAAGGCACAGCAGAGTGGTAGGCAAACAGGTACAACCGCCGCTCCACTGCTGGATTTGCTTTTACTCTTACTGGATGCCTCGTATTCGTATTTTGCACTTCCCTTTTGCCATGCTCCCTAGAAAATGACAAATCAATCCATAGAATAAATGAAATAAAAAAAAAAACCAATTTGCAGCATTTTAAAGTAACAGTTGTATTAAATCCATAGAGAGAAAGAGATACTTACACTGGATTGCGACATAGCAGCACCGGCTTCTTCTTTCTTAGTAAATTCGGCCGAGCCTGGAGGATAGTACACCGGAGGTCCAGCGATGTTCTTGCTTTTCACCTTGGGTGGTGTATGAGGTAGAAAATCAACCTCCTTCTTTACCGCTGGTGAGTCTTTCTTGTGTTGTTCTCTTTCTTTTTTCTCGATATCTTCCAGTACTTCGCGCTAATACGTGTAAGAGATACAGTTAAGAACATATTCTATTAAAATCGCCATAATAACGAACCCAAACTTAATTATGTCTTTAAAATAACTAATAATAATTATAACTAATCAGTGATTATTAACAATGATACTATTCCTATGCTTTTACCTCTGAATCGGAGAACGACGCCATGAGATCCTCGAGTCTCGCGGGTGGTCCTTGTTGATCCGAGCTATGCCCCGGGGGTTTCGCATTAACAGGATAAACCTGTACGCCTCCTGTTGGAAAAGGCTTCGGTAGGAGTACTTCATGATCTTCTGGATTTTTATTCGGTGGTACCGTCGTCGTGGTATTAGAGAATTTATAAACCGTGGTGGTACCAGGTGGAGTCCCCTGAGTCGGATAATAATTCGTTCTCGTAGGTGTTCCTGGTTTATCTGGCGTGGGATGTCGTCCAGCGGAAGGCGGTCTGCTTGGGTAGTGCTCTTCGATTCGATTTATCGTCGTCATATGAGTCTCGTTTATCACAGGCGGTTGATTTTGATAAACGATGGTCGTAGTGTTGCCAGGATAGTCGGGTCTATCCGAGGATGGTGGGTGTCCATTAGGAAAATTGCCATCGACGTGATAGTACTTTTCGTTTCTGGTAACGGTTGTTCTTGAATCGATATTGGTCTGTGGCGGTGGTGGTCCAGGATGATAAGTATGCGGAGGCGTTCCACTGGACGAAGGTGGCAAACCATGATGTTCCTCGCGATAGAACTTGTTCTCTTGATGCATTAACGTAGACTTTTTCGTAACTTCCACGGGTGGTGGTGGTGGGCTGCTGTACCTGATAGGAGCGACCTGTCCACCGGGAATATTTTCAGTTACAGTCTGATAGGTAACGGTCTTGTCCGTGGTGGAGGTACCACCCCTAGGTAGGGTGTAGGTAATAGTCTGGTCGCCGGGTAGCACAGCGCCTCCTGGCAAAGTGCCACCCGGTAGATACGTCTCTGGTGCTCCTGGCAACTCGTAGGTGTACGTTTTTATGGTTGTCGTTACTTTAGTGTTTGGTCCGGGTGCCAAGTTGATCGGTATCGCCGGCGTTGGCGACGGTACCGGGACGTATTCCACATTTCCGTATTCCTGGCCGGCGTTGGTGTGCACGGTAGTCACTGTGCTTTGAACGGGACGTGGCGGTGGTTCGGTCTGATAACCTGAGATATTAAACGATTATTGGCTCGAGCTTGCGCCAAAATCAGTAAAGCTCGACGAGGAATAAATGCAATCATGGTTTAACTAGTTCTATCCGTTCTTTGGAACCGTTAAACGTAATTGCCAATTGAGTTCTTACTTATTTCAGATCGTTATCGTATACCTTTTTCTATACGCGTCTGTGTACGTTAGCAATGTGGAACAGTCTTGGATGTCAACCAACGCTTTTATCAAAAGCTTGTTAGGCCGTTTAGAATGCGAAAAAGGTTAATGAAACTATATTAGATATACGTACTGGACGATTCGTGTATGTATTTTACGTCCCGATGTTGAGCTCCCGGTGGAGGAGAAGCCTGCATAGAACGAGATGTCGAACTATCGGAGAATACCTAAAATAGCAGGAACGTTTAGCGAAATATGCGATAGACCGAGAGATTCCAATTATAATAGATCATTAGAATACTCACTAGTTCCCTGTTAACCGTAGATTTTTTAGCCACCGGTTCTGGACTACGGTGTCGCGTTTGCGTTTTATTCTCTTCGTACGTGGTCTCTCGAATATTGTCGCTGTGAAAACATTTACGATTTTTGTGTTAATTAAATAGTCTATTCTTTTTTTTTTTTTTATATATATATCATTATGTAGCAAGTACACTCACATCATCGGTGTAGCGGTGTTCATCATCGCATTATCTGCCATTCCCCATGAGTCTACAAATTTGAAAGTCATTAACAATTCGAGACGGTCTCGAAATCGAAACATCGATATTTAGAAAAGTCATATTTGGAAGCCTTAATCTTTCATAATTCAACCGTCGACTTCTCTCTCACGGCCATCTCTTTCTTCTCTTTTCTTTCGAACGGGCAAGAAAGGAAGGAGGTGGAGGAGGAGCCACGCAAAAATTGGGTCAGCGTTCAGCTATACGCGATCCTAATATGGATAGGTTCCAGTATCGTATACATATACGCGTTATTGCAAAGAAAATATCATCGGGCTATCATCGGGTTATGTCGCGGAAAAGGTCTCATTATTTAATGGCGCAGTTTATTCTATTGAAATTAGCGAAAAAATGTAGCGTTAATCGAGACGTTAAATTTGACACGTCGTGGTATCATGCGATCCGTATTTTCGACTTACGTAATTGCGAGTCGCTTTTTACGAGAATTTCTTTGGGAAGATTTAACGCGACGTAGTGGTATGTAAAAAGTATTCGCATAATGGATCTCTTAATTTTCTTTTTCATTATAGAGGAAACGATCAACGGCACGAGATAACGAACCGATAAAATATTTATGAGAGGGGCGCAAAAGCAATTTTTTTCTCGTGGAATTACATTATCGCGATTCGCACGACTATATCGCGGGCAAGCATCGAATCTTTTTCGTTTTATCGTATTCATTGTCAATTAACCGTATACCTGCAAGGCCGTTGCACGCCTTAAAAGGAGCGACACGGAGAGACCGGCCTCCCCTTCCTTCTACGATCGCTTAAAACGCGCTCGCACGCAACGCGATTCGCCGTGGACACGTACGGCCACTTTATACGAAGAATCGAAGCCTTTAGTCGAACCTTCGAGTTCGCTCGCAATTAAACGCGTAACTCGAATCGAGTCGATCTACGCATTTTCCTCGTAAATCATGTCGCAAAGGCATTTTTATTACTAGCTCCATATATTATACCGTTTCTCAATGCTAAAAATAATAATAATGGAATGAATGGTTTTCTGAGAATAAGAATTAGCATCGCTTACCGACTGGTTTTCCATCGATGCTCTTATTGTACTGATACGACACCTGCTTGTAAGCCACGGTCTTGCTCTGGCCCGGTTGAACCTACGAAGAGAAGAAAAATCGTATTTTGATTGACTGCGACGTATTTTGATCGAGCTCGTTTGAATGAAAAGACTTAACTTCGAAAGTCGATGAGTATTTTAATCTTTCATTCATTGATCGTACGATATCTCAGAAATGTAAACTATTCGTTCGTTCTCTTTGCATCGTTTATGAACAATTAGGTTGAATTAACACGTGGGTCTTACTTTGAATGTATATCGGCTCTCATTATACGAGCCCGATTAAGAGCGTCGTAATCGTCGTTGGCGGATCGATATCACGGAATTTCGAACGAAAATCTTTGAGATATCGTGCGAGTATTCGTTTCATATATCGTGCTAAAAGTTATTATCCCAGGAGTACCTCGTAAAAGATACTCGCGATTCGTTCCAATTGCTCAATCAACGCTCCCTCCGCTCGTAACGTACAATTACAAGAAAATATTACGCAAATGAAGTAGTCCGGTGCCACGAAAGTTGAGTCACTCGTGTTAATGTTAAAGACGAGTGTCATAATTATTTCCGTCGAACTCTGAACTTACGAGAGAGAATAGAGGAAAGAAAAATGTTGATCGAGTAAATTGAAAATCGCAGTGATTTCACGGACACGATTTTACCGTGTAGGAAGAGACACGACGCGTTAGGCTTCTCGGAGATGCCCCGAGGATCGTTTTAAGAGGAAGAAATCGTGTCCTGCTCGTGGCGGTACCGAGAAGGTGCGAGCAAATTACACGTACGGTCGATTTATTTTCGTTGAACGTTAGATCGGAGGCCGCAGGAGCTGCGATTATCTTGGTCTCTCGAGTATAAGCGTGATATCACTCTCTAACGCTTCTAACCGAGGGATCGCATTAAGTGCATATCCGTGTATGTATTAGGTACATACTCCTGTCTCTATGTATTATGCACGTAGGTACTTGTATACGTGTGTCAGTGTACTACGCATGCACGTGTATGTTCTACGTACTACATCTAGATCCTTGCATAGATTTTGTCGGCACACGGCTTAGGGGCAAACGCACGGAGAGCAACATGATCTTCCGCGTCTATTATCAGGAACGTAAAATCGCGGAGCGACGCGTTTCAAAGTGGAAATTACTGATTAAAAGGTTTGAAAGAGCGACCAGGCAAAGGAACGATCTATGATTCTCACATTAGAGTAATCGGAAACAATGACTTTCCCACGAGCCCGTCTTTTACCATTTTCCAGTAAATCATCGGGTTATCGAGTATCGCGACTCTCGTACGCTAACTCGTGATTATTATTGTGAGCGATAAAAGTGGTATTTTCTTGTTTTTATTAACGTTAGATAATGGATTTGTATTACTTGTAATGAGTCGTTCAAGATTAGAATGAACGATCGTCGAACAGTTTTCAAGGAAAGGATTGAGAAATGATCGATGGTATGAGTGAGACGTTGTAAGATAAATATTCTATTATTATCGATGATGGGGTATGTAAATTCTTACATTCTGGAGCTCTGCATCGAGAAGTTCTAATCCTGGTATGCCACTGGGTGCTCCACTGGGGCCCGTGCTGACAAATTTTTCGGTGGTCGTTGTGGTCGAGCGTGTCGGTGATATGGTTCTAAAATTTTATAATATTCTATAATATTTCGTCAAATAACTCATGGTGCTTTTAATTCGAATGAAAAGATTCTTACCTGCCTTCGTTGACCACTCTGGTTGGATTCGCAGCCACACGATACTCGACTTGAGGCGAGAGAGCTCGTCCACCTCTACTTGGAGTGGTACTTCTCGAGACGCTGGTTTGAAGGTCCTCGAGAAGAGCATCTGAAATTGTCCGAAAAATGTCGCGTTAACGTGACACGAGAGAACCTCGCTCGTCCACAAAATTTCGTTACGCTTTTCCAGACTTACTTAACTTCGTTCCAAATTATTATTTTATTTACGAAGATTGCTTTTATCTCCGGTTCTAATAAGACACGCTGACATAGGTACATAAAATCTATAAATCATCTCCTGAAGTCACGTTCGGTTCGGAAAAGAATAACTACTGCAAAACAGTTCAAATCCGTGCCAATGTTTTTCAAGCAGTCACCGATAAAAAAAGGTTCGTTCGAGCAACGGCAATGTGACTAACACCCGTCTTTATTCGCATCGCCGTACGGATTTCACGAAGAAGGCAAAACGAGTGGGATGTGAAAAGTAAACGACGACCGGAATAAAGTGTCTAGAGTCGCTATTATTGGTGCATGCTCGGCGCTACGAGATTAGAAAAGCTGACGACGATACGGCGACGGTCGTCGCGTGCACGAGAGTGCCCGACCGCTTTTCCATGAAGTTGGAAATCCAACGCGATTTCAAAAGGATGGCCGAACGAATTCGCCGCATGAATGGCGAATTTCGTGGAACGTTGATCTCACGATCAAAGACGTCGAAGAGATAGAGTTACGTTCTCCATTCGGGTTTAAAGGTTTACCTAAGTTGTTTTCGAGGCTGCCGGCCGTGACTGCTCCGTGGCTTTGGCCAGATATAGGACCGCCATGACTCACGATCTTTCTGCTGGTGTGAGTGCTCGTCCTCTCCCTTACAGCCGCTGACATTGCGTTTCTCGTAGCCCTACCTCACGACACCTGGAGTAAAATACGGAATAAAAGGAATAAAAAATCATTTGCACAACTTTAATTTTTTTTCAACAAGTTAAGCACTGGAATACATGGTTGGAAATGCACCGAAAGTTGTGCAAATTTTCTCCAATTTAATCGAAACTCGTTACACTCCATTCAATTCCACCCCTATAATTATTTTGATATAAATATTTTCTGACGAATAGGAGAGGTTTATAGAGGCGACTTTATCTATTTATAGAAGCTTGAACGTATTCAAAATGCGATAAGTGCTGCATAGGAATTGGATCTACGGGTGCGGTGCAGGAACTTTAGTTCGGAGCCGGTTTATCGACAACGTGCCGTGCCAGTAACGCAGGACATGGACGGTACGAGTGGGCCGGCGATAACGCTTTTTCCACTTCGAATCAAATTTGCAAGTATTCGCGTTGTTATTTATGGTTCAGCCCGTAAGATCGAACAAATGTGAAAAGCATTAAAAATGTTGTTCTTAGAAAATCAAAGTTACGTTTAGAAACGAGGTCGTCGTACCTTGTTTCGTATGGTCTGCCAAGTTTTAATAAAATTTCGACATCGACAATCGAGATCGAGTTTCAAAGTGTATCACTGTGCTCGTTCTTGTTTGAATAATATTTGAATTGAAATATTCTTAAAAGACTATAATGGAGATAAGAGGACTTGGGATAAAACTAATACTAAGAATATTCTATCGCAGTAGCAAGGAATAGAAGATTTTATTATAAGAATGTCAAAGACATCCGTTACACAGTTTCCCGCGTAAATTCGAGGAGCGATCGATCTTCCCCCACTCAAAATAAAGCATCCGGCATAGCGTGTGCGGGTCTTTGGGAGAATTTTAGCCGACTGGAAGCTATTTCCTTGGGAAACACCGAACGTCTTGTTTATTCCGGTGGAGGCACCGATACGAATGGGGCCAAGGGGCCAAGGAGGCCTTCCAAGAAATGGCCACTAAGAGCATGCGCGCGAGCGAACAGTCTCCTACGATCTTTGCTGAGACATCGACTTCCCACTACGAATCGACCAAAAAGTTTACCGGAATTCGTAATAATCTTTCGGAACGTTGGTTACAAGATCAAAGACGACCGAAATTCGTGGCTTTTCGAGTCTTCGTTTCTGCATCGTTATCATCCGAGTTTGACAAAAAAAGGTGACATAAAGTCACGCGTTGGCAATGGATCACGTACTTTCGAATATTTCTCTCCTCTCAACATTTCGTCGCTGTTAATTAGATGCAAATTCTCCCGATCAAAGGTTCATCGTTGCGTAATTCTTCTCAAAATGGTTAAAAAGAAGAGTTACGTAACGTTTGTCCCTTCTATTCGTGGTACAATTTTTATACTCACTTTTTACATAAAATCAGATAACAGCGCGACGTGGAACGACGAAGGAGAAAACGTAGAAAAGTCATACGATTTATGCGAATCCAAGGATAATTGGCTGTGGTATTGAGATGAGATTTTTTTCTCTCTCTCTCTCTCTTTCTCTATCCCTATCCCGCTTCTCTTCTCATCTGACGAAGATTTACGAGTAGTTAACGACTAGTTAACGAGAGTACGTTTGAGTGCATGCACGCGTTCACGGTAGATCGTTAAAAACACTTTAATCGCTCGTCTTATACGTAGTGCGTTAGTAACGTGTAAGAGAGAGAGAGAGAGAGAGATGGAGACAGACGAATGATCGTCCTCAAGATCACTCGAAGGCCTAAACGTTGCAAGGGGTTATCGCCGAAAATTTGTTCGTTGGTTGTCTCGAGATAGAGATCCACTTCAAAGTCGACCGACGACGCTTCCTTTCGTATACGCGTTATATACATATGTATGCACGGATATAGAGCAAACGTAATTATTCGATCGCTCTCCCTGACTCGCCTTAACGATATTTACAAGACAGTGGCGTAATCGTGGACGAAAAACGATGAAATATTCGCATGTGAAGCGATTAGAGAGTTTTACGCGGTGTCACGTTTAAAAATATCGTTTGTTATGTAATTCTTGTGTAGTTTGATTTACAATTTCAAACTTGACGAGTCGTGCAAAGCTGACGCGTCGACGACAAACATTTTATCGATTTATTTCTTTGTTTCATATCGCGGATTCCATGAATATGCTCTATACGCCTTTTTTGGTTACTCATCTATGTATACTATGTAATAGATTTACATAGAATTGATTGGTCAGCGATCCAACGATGATACAAATATGGTAACCAGAAGAGACCACGCGATTACGCCACTGTCAACTACGATGTAACCGCTTTTAAGCACATTGATCGTCAGCAAGCCGGTTACAAGTATTGGTGACATTGTGCATCGTACGATTCAAGGACTACGCGAGAGATCAAAATGACGATGACTGACTTTGATTGTATCTGCTTCGAGGCCATACTCGTCATTATCATTTTCGGCGAAGGGCGTTCAGCGTTTATACCGCTCTTTCGAGTTTTATTCTTTCAAGTTCTCTTGCTTTTCGTGGGATCGACCAATATTTCGAAGGATTTACGACGTTCCTTCTCTTAAAATGAAGAATTCTAAGCAATCTCCCTACTCTCTCTCTCTCTCTCTCTCTCTCGTATGTACTTGGATCACAAATCTCAATGATGTATCAGGGAAGACAAAAGCGACTATCCTACGTAAGATCGCTAGCCTAGAAACATAGTGGCCATTTGAAATCATTATTCCACAGTGATCGCAACAGAGGCGTGCTTTTGCAATTTTTATTTGCAAATGTGACAAGGCTTCGCTTGTTACGTGCTCCATAAAAATGAACCTTCGCTCTTTCGTAATCGCTACTGGTATTTGCGGTATATCCTTCTCGTTAATTACATTAGTATCGTTTTATTCTTAAATGTAGCGGTAAACAAAATCAATCGCGTTTTTTACGGTGTTAACTTTATTCCTTTGCCTTTGATTCGAATTAGGCGGGATTAGGCGGGTTCGTTGCTTTGGCTGGCATCGATGTTCGTTAATTTAAAGTGACACGAAAGAGTAAGGATGACTCACGTACCGACTGTTTCGAGCTTAGAGGTTTAAACGTGTCCTGAGAGTTTGAAAAATAACCGAGGAGAAAAGTCACGAATTCGGATCTCGTACCCACGGAACGAATGTTTTACGATATAGATCTCGTTACCGATCTTACGTATACTAATAATTTATGCGTGAAGTAACTACAAAGGAATCGCTATTGACAATCTCCACGTACGCGTGCATCGCGAAGAGGGATACGCGTTACGAATGGCTCTCGACGAGAGAAAGTTCGTGTTTGCATACGGGAAGCGATCACGCAATAAGGAGTTGTAAACAGTACTATACGAAGAGTTTAATGGAATGCGAACGATCGCGTACTCCCCTCAGGATCGTGCGCTCATTGAATTTCGGCTGACGTTCGAGCGAACACGTGTCCGAGTGTCAACAAGCGGTAGCAAGACTATGTTGGTAATTAACATCGTAATATCGATTAACGTTCCTTTCATTGAGATCTGTCTTATTCATTTCACTATTGACGTAATGCACTTTGTATTAAATCATTAAAGTAATTGAACACTTTGGCACGTGCGAGTAACCGCAACGTAATTAACACGTTCGATGTGGCAGAGTTTCGAGCTTGGTCTTTCTTCTAGGCGGAACTATTTTTTTTCGTTGAATAGGTTCCTTCTACTCTACTTTACACAAATTAAGACTGACTTTTCCAATAGTTACGCGTCTTCTACAAAAAAAAAACAAGTGACCAAGAGCATAGAAATCTCTCTAGTTTGTTTATAAATTCGTTAGGTAATTCATTAAACTTCGAAACGTACTTCAAATTATTGACCGTTCTATCTCGTAATAAATATAATTATGATACGATCCCCTCTTTGAATTATCTCAGACTCGTAATTCGAACATAATCACCGAAAGACGACCTTGCGTTCGGTTATGGTCAGATCAAGCGTGCGATACCTCAGCCTTGTCTCCGTTTAACAAGGCACTCTCCTATATCGAATTTCCTTGATGGCCGAAGGGAAGGAACCTAAGAGATTCCAAGGCCAGTTAGGCGACCTCCGTCAAAACGCAACTTCGTTCCCCTCTTGAACGCGTCTCAAACCAGACGGAAAGAAATTCTTAATGTTCCTTCGAGCGAACAAATATTCTATTACAGGGAGAGTACAGAACGCGTATTATTATTTTTATTGTTGATCGTTTAGTCGACACGGTAGTCGACAGGTTTGATCGAACGGAAGTCGAGATTCGTGTTAGCGGGTTACTCCGATTTCAAGTTCGTGTTCGAGATGGAATGAATAGTTTAGTAATTTTTAGTGATGCCAAGTCTTTTTAAAAACTATAATTTTACACCGCCTAATGTTCTCGTTTAAGCGTTGAAATATAATGAAGATAATCGAACAATAATTGTTTCTTCAACTTCCGTTAAATCTCGAAACGTTATTCAACTTCTTAGATCGAGGTGATCCAAGAAAGGAAAGAACAGCACGCGGCAATTCCGCGTGCGCGCCTTCCCGTACAATCGTAACTACATAACGGCTACGTTTGACATTACGTGGGTGACGAGCAGCTTGACCAACCGGCGCCCGGAATCTCGTCTCATCTCCTTTTTATCTCTTTCGTCTCTCGCGCCGCCATCTTACCCTCCAACCGTTCGCCACTGATCTTCGCTCTTTGTTTGATCCGCGTAAATATAACGCTTCCTCTTTCGTACCGTCTTTCGTGGCACAAGATTTTCCATATTTTTCGTCGTTACTCTCTAGGATCATCGAATGGACCATCGTAAATACCACGAATTCTCGACTCACGTGTTTCGAGATGCTTGGAATTCGCAGGGTTCTTTCAATTTCTATTCGTTAGAGTATATAATCGATTAATATTTTATATCTTCGTTCGAGAAATATTATTTAGCTAATTTTTTTATCGAGTACTGTAAGTGACGTACGTGTGTGAAAGCGAATAATATTAAAGATGGTCTCACTTTAATAAATTGAAGACTTTAACACGAGTATCCATTATCATAATTCCGTTCGCTCGTATATTGCGAAAAAAGAGGAGAGACGTCGTGGAGTCGTATAAAATCATGAAACTACATCGGCGAACCTGAATCTATTCTTGGCTTGGTACCCAATGGTAGTAGTCGCACAAAGCCTCGTACCAGTGGCTTTTTGGCGTTACGCCTATTTTTGCTCTTGCTTTCGTCCTTCGACGTCCCATTTATTCCGCTACACGAAAGTTCACGTTATTCATTTCCGTTTTTCAAACTTTCGAGCCAAACAAACTTTCCTTTTCGATTTCTTTCGCGTACATCAACATGCGTTCGAAGATTTATTTCTAGGAGAATCGTACCCGGTTAGATAAATTAGGAAAACTACGATTTTTATACGAAAAGATAAGATTTTTATACGATTCGCGGATACGAGTCTAACATGGTTAATACATTCGTAAAGAAGCAAAGTGGGGTCTGACCTTCCACCTATCCAAGAAAAAGGATTGTCCGGCCATCGGATTACGTGCCCCAAGAAGAATGTGGTCGGTTCTTAACATCGTGAAACGATAACTCTACCATATGCCGATATTTTCATAGTTCGTTCGTGTTTCCCGGTAACGAATTATACAAGAGGAGGGAAGAGACAAAAATCGGCTATGGACGTACGCTCGGTTGAAGAAGAGAAAAAAGAATCATGGCGCCTTAAATAACGACACATGTGGTATAGTGCCTGCCACTGTTTACCAGTACTCGAAACCACCAGGACGTCCTTTTTTTGGTCGGAGTAAAGACTAATCGCTGTGTGCACAGTGCATCGACAGACTTCGTTGATACGTTCGCGACAGCAGACATGCTGGATAATTCTAGTTGAAATCACCGAAGATCTTCCTGGCGATGTTATTGGTGTTTATTAATAACCGTGAAGATAGTAGCAGCACAGTTTATTACGTGAATTACATTATTAAACAGTCTTCTTTTTTGATCATAATATATTTTTTTTAAATTCACAAAGTTTTAATAAATGAAATAGTAATTAAATGGAGGATGGATGACAAATGGATGGGATCAATTTTAGTTTTCCGCGTATCTGCCTCGTGCCAGATGAAAGCGAGCCAACTTTCGAAGATAATTATGAATGATGCGAGAAAGAAGTACAATTAGTAATTAAAACGATAGATCAAGCATATAACAGTGAGTGGAACCGTATAAATCCATAAATCGAAGATCACAAGGGATATGTTTCTCACCTCGCGAGAAAGGCTAATCTTGATTCGATTCGATGAAACGACGATACACTCGACGATCCCTCGTCCTTTTATTTTCTTTTTCTTGATCGCGTTGTTACAAGATTTTTACCGAGATGGATCGAGTCGGCGGATCGATGGATCGCGATCGAGAAGACGTTTTACACGAGAGACACCGCAGTGGCCGTCCGTCCAGAACTGGTTGCATCCACTTGCGCTGACGTTCGCGGGAGTTCGTCGAGACACACCACGGACACACGCACGCACGTACGCATGCGCGAACGCGAGCGTTGAGCGCCAAGCGCTCGCCGTCAGGTGTTCCGTTCGCCAACCGCTCCACGATCCGATCCACGAAATCTATATAATGTTTTCTGCTTTCTTTGATACGTTGAATGTCATGGGGCGTAGTCGGTACTGGATTTGTCATAGGATATTTGACATTTTTATTAGTATTGTTTACTAATATTTATGAGAGTATAACCATCGGTCATATTAATTGTGAGGTCTAATAAAAGAGATGTGATAGTAAATTCTTCCTTATGTTTATTTTGGAAAAAATTATGTAAATACACGGGTTTATTCATAAAAATTGACTAGGCACTCCACGTGTTACAATGGTAATCCTTATTTTATTTGGTCAAATCGACTGAGTATTGCGGAATTTACGCTACAACTTTTTTATTTCATTTAATTGATTGACGGATACATTGTCATCGAATTTGATCAAAGTAAAAAATTGTTCTCCAACCAGTTCTAAGTTTACAAATTTTAACAATTTTTTTATTGATGCCTACATCTTTAGATATCTTGTATTGAATCTATTCACCGTCAGACTTGAACCGCGTGGAAGACTGAAAATATTCATGAATAAGATAACTACTCATTGAATGCAAAATGTAGCACTCTCCACGGGCAAGTTTAACTTTCAATTTACATCGACACCGTACGAAGACGTAGTCGCGACGTAGGTAGGCAGATTTGATTTTTCGTTCTTTTCCGTGAAAATATTCTGTCGCGTAGACGCAGGTGCGCTTAGGGGGAGAGAGAGAGAGAGAGAGAGAGAGAGAGAAAGAGAGAGAAAGAAAGAAAGAAAGAAAGAAAGAACCCGTCGGAAAAGCGCGGGCACAGCTTGCCTGGTCGGTGCGTTCGCAGAAGTCGTACTCCTACGTGCAGGGACGGATCCTTTCGTGTCTTAACTACGATTCAGGATCCTTCGAAGAAACGTGCAATTTATATCGAGGATCTACGTTTTGCAGAAATAAAAACAGTTTAATCATTTCGAGATAACCAAAAATTGGATTCTAATACATTTGTATTACATGAACTATAAAGTGAAGTAGGATAAAGATTCTTTACTCCTTATTCATTCCTTATCATACATTTTTTTGATAATATTATTTATAAAAATTGGTAGAGTATCGTTTCTGTCGTATTTCAATTGCAGATAATTTGTTTCTCATGTTATCCTTTAAAGTGTATCCGTACCTGTCATTTCTTTTCTCTCGCCCACGTTACAGCGGTGACTGCCTGCAGCCCCACCGCAAGAATCGTTGTTTATGGTAATAACGTGGTATGGCAAACGCATCGATGACGACGACGCGTCGCGTCGTGTCGCTTCTGTCTCTAGAAATAGTTTAAATCTCGACCACTTCCGGACTATCGATCTTGTTTCGAGATTCTCGCGCATTTAACGTCCGATTAACCCACATATCGCGAAAGAATGACGCGCAGTGTGATCGTCCGATATGTAGAAGAACAGAAAAAGCATTACTGCGAAGGAGAAACCTTACAATCGACGCGTCGTCGTAACTCGATTTTTACTTGAGTCGTGCGCGCGTGCGTCCGCGATCACGCCGACTGCATCCGAATCGACCATTTCGACGATGACGTCATCTCCTAAGCGAAACGAGAGAAAAAAGGAATATCCTGTCTCATTGCTGACATCATTTTTCTGATCGTTCGAGGTCCAAGCCGACGATGCCCTCTATGCTTTTATTATGCCTAACGAAGGGTCTTCCCAAACGATTGGTAGTAAAAGAAGATACAAGTTTTTGGTATTTCGTATATTTTTTCTATTATAACGAAAATGAATTAGGATTAGAATTTAATAAAAATGTTATTTATTATATTGATTCGTTTAGGATATTCCTTTTAAATTATGTATCTATTATATTTGATTTCGTTTTATCACGTGAAACAAATCCAGCGAGACAAATACTTATATTTTGTGTTTATTTCAGACCGATACGTAATTTTTACGAGCATACCTTGTGACCGAACGTTTTAAACGAGTCGAGAAGAGGGCGCCAACATTCACCACATTCGATTCTCGAAGAAAGAAACGCGCGTACGTTCAAAATTACCGCGAAAAGAG
Source organism: Ancistrocerus nigricornis (assembly GCA_916049575.1). Lineage (NCBI taxonomy): Eukaryota > Metazoa > Arthropoda > Insecta > Hymenoptera > Vespidae > Ancistrocerus > Ancistrocerus nigricornis. The sequence continues at coordinate 33,547,492 of OU696664.1, read as the reverse complement.
GTCGCTGTCGTGCAACGAAGATGGCGTTCCCCTTCGCACGTCAACAAACGTACCGGCCATCGTTCCGACAGAAAATCCTATTATCGATGCACTCCGAACTCCGTTGATATCGACGAGGAAAATAAAAATGTAAGAACAAGAGGTACTTTTAATCGTTTTGAAATAATACACAACGCGTGACTTCTTATTACATCACTCTCGTAACCGTTTGAAGTACGGAGGCAGACGCGCAGTCTCTCTTTTTCTAGAAAGGAATTTCGCGATAACGCGAAGAGAATATTTATTTACACAAATGTGGGATGATTCACGAAACGATTATCGATAGTTCTTTTTCTCTCATTAGAAATTCGAACGATAAACAGAGAAATCGCGTACGCGCTTCTGGGAGGTCATTGCGAGTTGTACCTATGTTGTACCACCATGCTAGATAAGCAGTCTCGTTTTACGCGATACAATGTAAAGGTAAAAAACATGTCACAGGCGTTTTCTCTTTTTTTCATTATTCTCGTAATTACATTCAAGATCGTAGATTAATTATACTCATCGATTTTAAAAATTGAATTTCGCGTCGTTTCACCATGTTGATACGTTCCTTTCACCAGTAAATCTTTTTTTTCTAACGCGTCTATCGGAAAATTTGATTGAATTTTCTTGAAAAAAAACCGGATTACCGTAGAACGTGTGACGTAATCTCGTTTGGGTTTCATGCCGGCAACTTCTAAAGGCAACCTCAAGCAAACCTAACCATTGTCCGATATCTCGGACTTTCTTCGCACCGTTATTCGAACAAGCATGCGCGGGAAGCTCGCGATAGGAGCGTGCCACATGGATTCAGTACCCTGTGTCGAAAGTATAATAATTTCTTTGTCATGTGACCGATGCACGTGGGAAGGATTAAACTTATATTTGAAATTAACGCTTTTTGAAAATTGATCGTAGTAAAAATTGGTTATATTTGAAAATTATACGTTTCTGGGATCGGTGATAGATTTTTGTAGACCCTAAGGAATCAGGATTGTTACAACAAATTAAAATACTTTGGATAAATCGTGGGAAGATAATGCATATTAGTATTCGGCATCCCAAAGTATGCCATGTAATTTCAAATTCCGTCGCTGGTAATTAACATCACGGGTGTCGAGTACCTGAAGGATTCGCGCTTGAAAATTTAAAAAAAAGATGTAGAAAACTAAAAGTGGGTTGGGAAGTGGAATAATTTCATCTCGCATTCACGTAAATTTACCTTTTTATTGGCAATTCGTATCATAAAAATAAAAAATAGATGAGAACGTTGCGAAACGTTTCGCCGAATCGGTCTTCGGTGAGGCGATCAACAGGGAAAGTAAGTTCTCGTTTTCAGATCGTCGAAAGTGTCGCTCCCGATCAACGGGAATTATTTTTGACCGCTCGAAAGTACTGGCCACGCGCGAATATACGCTACTGGGATGTGCGCGCGTGCGTCCTGAACCGTGCGTGTGTATACGCGTTATGAATACTCTCGCTTTGCTAGTCGGGGACAGGTTGGCGGGTAGAGAAGGGGTCATTTCCCATAGTGGGGAGGAGAACATGCGCCCGTAGAGGCAGACAAATAGGAACGAGCATTGGTGTAGTACTCGACCCTAAAAAACACGAGGATTTATAATTTTAGTACAATTAAAATTATTGATCGTTCTCTTCTAGAAAATAAAGCGTAGCAAATTAATTTCTAACTACTAAGATCATACAAATTTTTTAACATATGCATCAATAACTCTCTTGTCAAATGATATTTTCCCTAGTTTCGCAAATGGAGCTTCGAAAGGATAAAGTTGGATAATAGTAATCGAAATTATACGAGGGATTAGATGGACAATTATGAAAAACTAAAACGCTATTCCAACTAAAAAAGACTCGGCAGATGGACCAGTCGTTACTCCATAATGTATCACTGAACAATAACCTTACCACAGGACTCATTCACTCACGAAAACCTTCAGGTTTTGCTAAAAGATGGCACTTCGCGAGTGTTGTCTACGCTTATGAACCACCGAAAACGATAGTGGGGATAAACGACGAGTGGTGGGAGTCGATGGTAATGGCGAAGATCACCAGTGGAGGGGAGTCGAAGGTGGTATCCGGCTGGGGCAAGGCAGGTTGGTAGGAGGAAGACAAGCGGGTGTATGGAAGGGGGACGCAGCAGGGAAAGGGAGGGAAACGGTGAAACGGGTGGAATGGAAAGGCAGTCGGCGGGGTCGCCGAGCCGGAGAGACGAGTGAGCGGACGAGGGAGCGAACATCTCGGCGAGCCGAAGCGGCAAAGCCAAGAGCGCTGTTTGCCCGGCGCTTTGCTCGTCTCAGCGTCGTCTGAATCGTTGTTCTCGTCTTCGCCGCGTGTTCTACGAGTGTTTTTCTAGAAAATCGCGTGCTATCATAGAAGAAGTGCTTTTCGGAGTAGTTTTGAGAAGAAGAAAGAAAACAAAAAACCAGAAGAATCGTGTCTCTTTGGAACGACTTAACAAATTTGTCCCTTTTCCTCGGTAACCTTTATCCTTTCTTCCTTTCTTTATTAAGTTTAGTGAATCAAGTTACTCTCCTGATCATCTGCTCGTTCCTGTCCCCACCATAATAAGCACCACCTACACGAGCCGTGCCCTCTTCACCCGTGACAGCTCGAGCCACGTTTCTCAACGACGATCGAAAGTTTCTAGCGATCTAACGAGAAGTACTAATTAAAGAAGGCTATCGTAACTTTGAATACAAGATGACCGTTCCTCGTGACGGATGGGATAAGAACGCTCGTGATCGAAGAGCGTCGAAGGAAAGTAGGAGTGGAGATTTAAAGTGAAAGTCCGAGAACTCGGAAAGGTAGATCTGGACACTCGCGAGAGAGACGGTATCAACATGATCGAGTTTGAGGTGTCGTGAACGGGAAAGAGCCGGATGCTCCTCTTTGAAAGAACCATTTGAAGAATTTAAAGAAAAGGAAAAAGATCAGCTAGGATCGGAAATAAGAATTCGTCGTCGTCGATTCGGTCGATAGAACGTATCGAGCCGGTCGGTGTTCAGACGGATATGGCTGCTGTCGTTCCTTCCACCGGTGCTGCTGCTGCTGCTGTTGTTCCTCGGTCTCTCCACCACCATCGTCATCGTAGCGCACATCGCGACTACCACTACCAGCTACTACTACGTAGTCGTCAGCCGTGTGGCCGCGAGTCGGGCGAACAGGTGCTGTTGCTGCTGCTGCTAGTGCTGTTCCTCCTGCCCTCCTCTTCCACTTATTCTTCCTTCTTCGTTTCTTCTTCCTCCTCCTTCCTCTCCCCCTCCTCCTCCCCCACCTCCTCCTCCTGCGTCGACTTTCAGGGTAGGATTCGGCGAGACCTCTCGTGATAGCGAACGCACGAGTCTCGTCGAACTACAGTGCGGCTTCTCGTTCCTCCTCTTCTTCTTCGTCAACGTACCTACCTAGTTGTCGACGTCGTCGATCGATTTGTCAGGCTACGCACATTCCGCGCGCATTCCCGCTATTCTTAGTGGCGTAGGTGTCCGTTCCTCTCGCTAACCCCCCGGACTATCCTTCTACCCCCGCCCCCCCCCTTTTCCTTTTAATTCTCCCTTTTCCTTTTAATTCTCCCTTTTCCCTCCCTTATATTCCCTTTGTCACGTCGGCTAACTCTCGTCGGCGTGCTCGTGTGTGCGTGCATGACACTGTGCAGTGGACCAGTGCCAGAGTGGACCAAAAGAAAGAAAAAGGGAGAGATTAGAAAGAGAGAAGGAGGGTGTAGGAAAAAAGGGACGGTATTGTGGAGGAGAAGAGAAGAAAAAAAGAAGAATAGGATAGGATAGTAGATAAGGAAGGACAGCGTCGCAAGAGGTGGTGGACCGTCGACGTCTCTGCGCGCGCCTGCCCTTCTCGACGGAGGATGACGAGCACGCGAAAGGTCGACTGTCCGCGACCGATTTCACGGATCTGTGGGACTATCCTGCTCTTCCTGATACTCCTCACCGAGGTAAGTTTCATAAAGATCGATGACAACCTCGTGTTTCGACGAAAACCGTCAAGAGGAAGCGCCTCTCCGAAGAGAAGTCTATTGTTATATTGGTCATGCGACGTGTAATCGAACCGATAAGGAGTTTTACGATATCCTTTTGACGCGTTACATTAATAATTCGATGCACGATAAAAACGTGACGTCGATCGACCACGGGTACCACGTTTGTTTTTTTCTCGCCTGGAAAATCATGTCACTCTTTTGTCTGTCTTTTTCTCTCTCTCTCTCTCTCTCTCTTGAGCAATGTCACGTTCAAGGCGAATCGCTTCCTCCTGGATTATCTACGCGGTTACGAGTAAAAGTTGCTTTTGGTTTCTTAGTTTTTTAACTTACGGGCGAATTTATGCACAAAAGTCACGTTTCTTTAATGACGATTACAGTCATGAGTTCCCAGAATGGGCTGACAGAGCCACGTGTTAAACTTTTCCAAACCCGTGCGAAGACGAATGTGCAATAATTTTGTTTGACGATATACATTCTAACGCAGATATAGTCTAACGAATAGAGCGGTACGACAATGTCGGTTATCTAGGACACCTCGTAGCAACGTGTCCTTCTGGGATACGTTCTGTGTGGGAATATGTGTGCACTGGAATAAATCGTCGTACATTCACTCGCCTTCTTCGATTATTATCCACGATCGCGTTGGTTTTCCTCGTTGCCGAGGCTCTTACGTGCGAACAACGATTAGAATCCCGGTAAAATTGCGTGACTGCTTGGTAGGGGAAAAAAAAAGAATTGGCAAAGAGATGTTCTCGGGAGGTCGAACGCGGAACTACTTAAAATAATCGAAGTTTCGTTGATAGAGGGAAGTGGAACGAGCGAAATCTCGAAAATTTTCGCGATAGACGGAACACCGGATGGTCGATGGCACGATTCGTGGTCAGTACGATCGGTGAAGGGGAACGCGACCGACATCCAGTCTTCTTTGCTCAGCCGATTCGTGTCTCCAGGTTGCGAAACCTCCTTGACTTTCTCAACGTTCGAGTACAAATACGATGTTTTGAATACCGACGTCGCGACTGACCCCGAATCCGATCGAAAACTGCGGGTTTGGTTCGATTCCTAAAAAAATGATCGAGGAAAATCGTATCCGTATTTCGTTTATACTCATCACGAGTATTCCAATTGAATTCAAGGAAGATTTTTATAAATACATAATTCTTTTTACGAAATAAGAAAAGTTAATTTACGACGGAATACTCGCTGGCTGTATTAAAAACCAATCATCTATAAATGACAGTCACGATATGCAACAGAAGAAACGCAATTGGCTTGAATTATCTCTACCGTTATCCAACAAGTAACTCGTCATTGTGCCGTGTCATAGTCCATACCTATTGACACAAAAACGATAAGTTTCCTCCATAGTTGCTAAATCAGATCTAGGCAGCTGCTAAATTTTCCTTCGATTTATGCTCCAAATTTAGGCCAACGAGAGAAGTATCGGAGTTCGATTAAGAAAGACTCGGTAAATCGAGGAACCGTGGACCATTAAGTATGCAACGTCCCAGAGCGACGTTCGATCCATTAACGTGCAATTAATATCACTCTCTTCTCCCATACGAGAGCAACGTTCCTAACGCGTATAGGAGTTGCACGGAGTTAGATGCCTGGTACAAATCTATTTCGAAACGTATCGGTTAAAGTACGAAGAGTGGATGCTCTTAAAAGGATGTAGGTGCGGCGTTCGGCTTGAAAAAAGTACCGGAGCCGTAATAGCTCGTTCGGGCTATCGGTCGGCCATTTATACGAAGGGCCATTCGTTCGTTCGTTCGTTCGTTCGCTAACCGAACGGCAAAAATCGAATGACGAAGAATTATTTCAAACATGCTCGTCATTTTCGATTTTCCTATAACCTTAAAAATACTTGCACGAGACGTGCGTTATCATGCTCCGGTGATTAACGCTGATAATAAGAGAAACATTGGGCCGTGCGAGACGCGGATAAATCGTAATGAGCGTAATCTTCGGGGTTAATTGGCGAACGATCTCTTGATCGCGATCGGAGATTAAGGAAAGGATCCCGCGTATCGTTTTGAGATACCTAAGTTACGCGATTTCTCGGTGTTGGCCTATCTTTCCGGGTAATTTGAATATTTAACGCAACGAGAATTACGTGTGTGGCCTTACGTCATCATCTTTTTATTTACAATCTAGCCTGCTTCTCTTTTTTAGTCTTTCTCACTTTTTTTTCTTCTTCTCAACTCTTTCTTGCACCGTAATTCCCGCTCCAGTCCAAAGCGAAGGCCGTTTAACGATACGTGCTTTGTCTGAATTCCTTGAAACTATCTACAAAAATTAGGATATTATTCGAATGGGATAATGAATTATCGATGTAGTGTGCGAAACCGATTTGGGCCATTACCAAACCGGATTTGGTCCTGATTTTGCTAAAGGTTTTTAAAAACTAGATTTTATTTATTTATTTAATTTTTTTTTAACGTGGGGGAAACCTTCAAAAGGCACCCCGGATCCCTCTACGAGGATTCCAGCTTGATGTAGGAGAAAATATTTCACGATCATAGTCCGGCAGTTCATCTTGTTTAGACGAGGCACGCGTAAATTTCGTTATATAAAATAGTCGTCGTATCGACACAAGCATCTCGTTGAATGAACGAGACGATCGAAGTCGCGAGAGAAAGGTCACGTAGGTATTCGCTGAAACATCGAATACGTCACGACATGGAACGTTCCATGTGCTTAGCGAATCTTTCGTATCGATTCGAGCAGAAAAGATATCCAATATTTGTCTTCTTCTTTCCTCGAAAAATAAACAAACAATAACGTAGCCTGAACTTTACTCGTATATCCTACATCGTACTTCATTTTTCGATATCGATTTGAAGGCAGAAGTCGTATTTTACGACGAACGATCGCTAAAAGCTTTTCGATAGTTCTCGAATCCCATTGTCGGTGAAACGTCATTCATCGTTTAGGTAGTCGAGACAAGGATCGAAGAGATTCCGCTATAGTCGCTGCTTCGACCATCGTAATTCCAGCGCGGCAAGAACTTCGCAAATCAAATACGAATGAAAGGTGCGGTGGCGGTAGAGGTAACGATAGGATTGCCGTTTATCGACCAAAGGAAAGTTCGGCGAAAGTACGTTGCTTTGTATCTACGCCAGTGAGTTACTATAGCTGGCATCTGTATCGTGCGAGACTTCCGTCAACGCCCATTTAATCAATTTCGTTTTATTAGTATACGTTCGGTCATCGGCATATCGATATTCATTTGACACATTGTAGTGATACTCGTTCTTATGGGACGTGTTATCTATATGCATATAATAAAACTAAAAAATCGATTCTGTACAATTCTGTCGAAAGAAAACTATAAGACACTTGTGATGACAGAGAAAAAAAAATCCACGTGTGCGAAGCCTCAGTCAAAAGCTAGCTAACAATAAATTCTCCAATATTGTCAGGAAATTACGAAATCTCCGTTTCATTATTTTTAATCTACGCAAATTAATATCTTCCAAATAAAATTTCTCGTCACGAGATATCCTTTACCGTTTAAATCCTTGATTTTTTTTTTCTATTTTTACGCGTCATCTGCTTAAGTATAAGTTATGATTTGTTAAGACACACGTGTATATTTTATAGCCTGGTCCTTACTTGACCTTTACCATAACTGTATACCGCTGATCGTATTGACCCGTTTAAAAAAATTTCGCCAAGCTACTCCGACCCGTCAAACTTTTCATCGTCGGTGTCAATTAATGCTAAACGTTCCTTCAATATTTTAACGTCCGAACGATCTTTTACGTAAAAGATACGTCAGCACGGAAATTAACACGTTCGGGAAAATACGTCTCCTATATTTATGATTATAATGAAGCATAATGTCTCAATCTATGCATATTCGAAGAAACATATTTATTTAACGAGAATGTCATTAGAGTTGTCTTTCGATTCGTTTCGACAAAGATTTGATTGATGATAAAACGGGAAAATCGTTCTTCTTACGCTTTTCATTTCTCCGAAACCGAGATTTTCGAAGTCGTTAAAAATCATCTTCGACGAACGAAGCTAGAGAAGCCTCTTGATTTTCGTTCTTTTCCATATCTCTTTATCGCTAACTTTTTCTTTCCGTAAGTATAATATCTCCGAGTCCTCTTCCCGATATATTCCGCACAACGAAGATAGAGCACGGAAAGTAAGGTAGGCCATCTGTTTCGATTCGTCACGTCGTGTCCCGAACGTTCGTCGGACAATGAGAAAGGTTTTTAGTCGGTCCAGATCGCCTTTATTGCGGTTCTACCTCATTTCTCTCCTACGTCTCCTCTCTAGCCACGAAACGTAATCAACCATAGTGATTTCTCGCGCTTGTATATAGGTATAGAGGTACGCGTACCAACCAGATGGCCGTCGACAACAAAGGCGACCCACATAGGCAAGACAAAAAAAAAGAACAAAAAGATATTCTATCTTCCTCAAAAACTACGGACGAACATGTCGATTTATTTATTTTGTTTGAAGATACAATCATAAAATTGATCAAAACCGTTCGATTCATCTATTTCAAAGTATCTCCCTATTCGCGTGCGTAGATGGAAGTTGGTATTAAATTCTCGTCGATACGCGATATCGTTCGCAAGGCCGTTATTATTGCGACGTTTTCCACGAAGATGAAACATGCTCCGAAATTGAACTTTTTCATGAGTTCCTACCGCTGATTACCGTACGTGAAATTGATTCCCTTCGATAACGAAGATCGATTCTCGAGAAACATCGCACGGAACATCCGAGTCTTTTGTCTCGCGGGATTCTAACGAACGTTCCTTCTTACATAAGTTTAACATTATGTAAGGTCGCCGTGAACTGCGACTTGCACAATATCTACTACTTCCTTTACTTCTTCTCTTTCTCTCTTACTTCTCGTTCCCATAATCGGCATGAAAAATCTCTCCTATACCCCGGGCTACCCGGTGGTAGTAGGTACCCCTTATAGATGACGAAAGTGAATTTGCAAATTCGTAGATGCGTCAGCGTCCGAGGGATGTGCTCCGACGTTTTTGCAACACCGGTACTTTAACGCATACACCATATACGCGTGTGCGAGCATACATCAAACGGAAGTTTCACGTACCTACTCTTGTTAGCTCTCATCGATCGAGCCGTGTTTGCGTGTCAACGGGTGGCAAAAAATTTGTATCCGTTATACGTGTATGTGTGCGCGTAGTTGCATCACGAAATACCATTTCCGGACGATGGACACAATGGACGGTGTAACTTTAATGTTGCGGACTGTGCCTGTGCAGAACGTTCCTTTCGCTCGACGCATTGTGTGTGCCCATAAAGCCATTTGCGTGTCGAGCACTGAAAAATGAAAAAGAGAAGGAATACGATGAAATGGATTACGGGTGTTTCGTTTTTTACGATTCAATAACGGTAGAGAAATGGCAGATAAACGTGGAATTTCATTCGACGCGTCAACCTTGATTCGTAGACTGTTCAAATAGTTTCTTTTTTGGACCAATTTGTATGTCAGGTCAGTCGCCAATTCTTTTACACCACTACGCCTACGTTCGTTAATTTACGTACCAGTCGGTTCTCGAATACGTTTTATATTCCCTCTTACGAGTTTTCAGGGTAAAGAAACAAAAAAAAACGAAATAAAAAGCAGCATTAATAAAAGCAACGATGAAAGGAGGAGAACCGTGACACTATTGGCCCAGAATTCGGGGCTCATGACCGCGTACTAAATTAAGCTCTTACTACGACCGAGACGAGAGACTTCATAGAATACCAATGAGAACGAATTTCTAGACTCCATCTATTCGTCTCTACGGATAATCGCGTGAGAAATTATCACTCTTGATCGTTCCGTGACTCCGAGCTCGTTAATTTCGTTAGTTCTGAAAACGAGCCGGGCAGCGTAACGCGTTAACTTTTACGTGTAGGAGTTTTATTGGTTGATCTAACAGCGACATCATCTTATGATTTACAGCTTTTAGTTGTTCTTTTAGTGATACGAGTTTTTAAACTTTTCTTTATAAATGGTTATAATTAATTAAAAAAGCTAATGTGGTTTCCGTGTATCGCACAAATTTATTATGAACGTTCCATTTACATATTGATATTAGCAATCGTGATTTAGGGTAAAGAGATGGCCATTGTTTTTGTAAGATTAAATAAAACTGACAACGCAACGTTTAATATAAACGTGAAATGTAAAATATAAATTTAATTTATAAACTATTTTTTCGTAATATAGAACATCCGCGTAACGACGATTCATTGACCGAAGAAAGTTCTTCGTCTCGAAATATTTTCGTAGCAAGTAGAGCGCAGACTAAATGGAGCCAAACGTACTTGTCTGCGGAGGATCACTCGGCCCCGATTGCTTTACATCCGGATGGCGTATCCTGGTCTAGCAAAAGGGACGAAGATGCGGCTGCATCTCGACAAAAATAGAGTAGACAGGAGATATAAATCATTGAGGATTCGTCGTCTCTCCCTTTGTCCGTGTATTCCGTCTACCGACGAGATAATATCGTGGTGTCTCTCGCTACTCGTCGAATCTCAGAAAAACATCAGGACCGATTTTAGAAACTACCTGTCGATCCTTGCAAAAAATGTCTTACAAGATCGATCGGAATCTATTTGTTCGTGAAACAGTAGACCGTTTTATTATTTAAATTTAAAAAGCTTCGGTGCGGATCAAAGGAAATTTTTTTGTTGCACGAGAACTTTTTATTGCTTCGTCGTATTAAAATTTCTGTTTATGAAAAACGAGTCAAAAGGAAATATTTTTGCGAGCCATCTCTTTGTTCGGTTATTTCGTTTTTTTTTTCTATCTAAATGACAGTACAATGGAAAGGTTACAACTCCAGCGGGCAAGGTAAACGGGGGAAATGCAGGTATACGGAGAAACGGACACATTTTTGGATATAATAATCTCGTTGGACCGGATAGGACGTCGTTCTCGTGTATTCAACGGGCTAGGGAAGAATCGAGAGAGGGAAAAAGGATTGAAAAATTGAATGGGCAAAAACGAACGATAAATATAGGCGTGCTAGAAATTCGAGTGGATCACGTGTAGGACACGAGTGTCCCGACGCCGACGTCATGTGCGTGCATCGAAGAAGCGACGAAACTTGCTCGCTTTTTTTTTCTATTTCCTCCGCCTTCTCTCTCTCCAGCTATACACCATATACAGTTGAACATCCGCTTTCACACATTCGCCGTTTCACTCTCGCTTTATCCTTTGTTTCTTCTTTATCTTCGTTATTGTCGTAGATGGGTCTTAACTAATGATTGAAGATTTCTCTAAGGATTTCGTAATTCGACATAAACGCCGTTGATATCATTATTACGAATAATTATAAGACTGTGCTATCGTTTAATTAAAAAATTGTCGAACGTAGTCACTGCGATATTTTAAATTGCATGGCTTGTATAATAGAAATATTTATATCATTTTAAGGTGGTCTCGCCGGACGGGTGACTTAACGTTAACGAAAATGTCATTTCTTTATTCTCGGAATGGCATTATGGTATCATCATAAGTGTAACAATTAATTAAAATTGCCGTCGTTCTCTCTTCATTGAGTTAATACAAAAGACACAGATACCATCGCACGGCGAGGGGAACGAAGAGAGGGAGAAGCCATTCCCGTTAAGTACCGCTTTCCCTCGGTATAGAATCAACTTAAAACACCGTTCTATACAACCTGCGTTCGATTAAAAATTCATTATGGCGCGCGAAATTTAGTTTGCAGCGTAACGACTAGTAAGAGCTGTGAGAGCGTTCGGTTGGTGAGAACGCTCGCTCGTTCGTCTATCGACTCCTTTTGGGTCTTTTTTCGTTACGTTCAAGCAAAACAAGACGTTCTCTCGTTCCTCCTTCTCTCTTTCACCGTTTTCTTCTCCTTTGTCGTTGTTAAATTAACAGGCACATGTACGCGAACTGCAATTTCTCCGACTTCAACGATCGTAATCGTACGTACGTGTGTGCGTGCATGAGAACAAAGTCGACTGCACGCACTCACCATTCCATGAATTACGGAAAAACTTTCTGCGAGATAGTATGTCGAGAACATGATATTTACATTCACGCTTTTTGGTCCTGAAAATGGGTCACCGTCGAGAAACGAATACGAGACCACCTATGTAGGTTCTGGTACTTGTTAGATTAGAGTATATGTATAACTAGAAATTTCATTGTAGTTGTAGTTTAAATTTAGTTTACCAAAAACATCGGCGATTATATTATCACGATCCATATAATTTTGTAATTCCATAAAGCGAACGCGCGTCGAACATATTCTTTGACGTTTATCGCAGTATGATACCGAAGCAGCATTAATTTTATTATACCTATAAATTCTTAAAGAATATACTATTTTAAAACGTAGAAGCGAGAGAGTCAAAGATCATACGAATCCAACGACCGGTATATGAACAATAGTCGATCCTAGTGCCTCTTTACAGTCGGGCACATTTCGCTTCGGAGGCAAAACCGTTGCCGCAACCTCCACAACTCGTTGCGGTTAAAGTCAAGTATACGGAGTTCCGTTATGCGTGCATACTTACGTTTCAGAAGGCGCGCGAGCGCGCGTGGGTTCGTGAGTCGTGTCTATATTGTGTCGTGAGCGCGTTCTCCTCCGAGTCGACGGGCGATAGTCGATACGAGTCATCCATAACAAACGGCCCCTTGTGCTGAAACAATGCGAAAAGGGATCGATATAGGAGTCATCGCTGATGATTCTCTACCACCGAATCCCCCTTCGTATCCGTAATATCGCTACGATCGTTTTAAATCACCGTTACGAGGGAAGAACAGACGGAAAACATTTAAAATAGATTTATTGTCCTTATTCCTGTGGTAAGAAACTAAGTCTATACTATCTTATCGAAAAAAAGTCACCGCAAGAACGACGCGTTATCGTGTCCTGTCAACGATGCAATTTCTACTATACAGTTCTGTCGCAATTTATAACCGTGCAACGATAATTCGTAATTCTACCACTTTCGTCGGACAAGTTCGGGGGGGGGGGGGGGGTTCGAGAAAATCACGGAAAAAATACTCAGGGGGAGGATGAATGATCCAGGACAGTCCCAGGTCCACCTTGAAAACGACACGAACAGGTTTAACGTGTCCCGGATCTCCTCGCGAGATCGTCATTGAAACGACGAGTCACGAGACTCACGAACGAGCTGACGGCGTTTCTTCTTCGTACGTTTTCAACTATTGACCTTTACGAAATAAATAGTCCGGTCAAATTAGCAAAACCGTTTTTTGGGCTATTTCGACCGGACTACAAAGTTATTTCCTAGATAAAATCGTGGCTATGACAGGTAATACGCCAGTACTACCGCTATCACTCGTTCGTCTAGCGATCCTTCTATCTAGCCGTCACGTTACACGATACTCCTCTTGCGTTCCAGCGAAGCTATGTAACCCGACGCTTTTAGCGTCGAGAGGAATCGCTCTAAGGAATCGTTAGTTGCTTGCGGATATCTAACAAGCTAGGGAGCAGTCCTCGGTAATGTTGTTATTAATCGAACCACACCGAGGTCGCTCGGGTAATACGAGCGTCGAAACGCTCGTGCATCTGCGACGAGGGTATACTCAGCATCTCCGGTCTTCTTCGGGAACGTGCCTCGTGGTGGTTTACCATTTCAAAGATGAGTCATGCCAATTTGATCTCACTTTATTTTCAACTCTCTCTCTCTCTCTCTTGTTTAAAACTCCTAGAATTTAGCGTACCGTAGGTATATTTCTTTCGCAAATATCGTTCCTGATAATCGAGGATGATTTCTTTTTTTCCATTTATCGTACGTTTTATAAATCTCACGGTAGACTCACGATCCTTTATCATTAGCAATCTTTGCGCTCGGAATTTATACTTTCGTGGAAAGAAATCGGACGAAAAACGGAAGATTTACAAGAGCCGTTTAACGATAAGAGTGACGTATCGCAAATATCATCTCGCTCGAGGACAAAGGTATCGCAAGAAAGTCGATTCGACGTATCGCAATTGACAAAATAACTGTGAATTATGTATAGGAGACACGCAAGCGAACCAGCGAGCGAGTAAACGCTATTTCACGAGGAACGGCTGAGTAATATGAAAAACAAAGTGGCCGGCGATAATAGAACGTAAACCACGTTATCGCGAGACGACTCGTTACGAGTCGAGTCGTTGTGGGTGATCGATGCGCAACAATTCATCGGTATTCTTACTTTCCCAATTGTTTCAGGTGCGAGTGCCACAACATAAACGAAATTCTTCCTCATCTTTAGCATTTGCCAAAATATTTTCATCCCGAACTTTAGAATCAAAGTCACGTAAAACGTATAGAACGCGAAGCGTGGATGCAGTCGTTTCTTATAGATAATTACTTCTCTTCTTTCATGGACGACGTTATGCAAAAGTGCGCACGTCACTGTTGCACGTTGAAAGCGAGCTTCTACAGGACTCAATCCAGAGATTTTAATGCCGTCTGCGCGTATCGATCGCGCAACATGCTTCTCCACCTTATACTCCCTTTCGAATCACCAGATACTAAAAATATGCTTCCTATCGAAAGTTCTTCTTCTCGAAGGCACGATTCGTTGCTTTGGACGACGAAGTACGAGGAGAGAGAGAGAGAGAGGGAGAGAGACGACGGCGACGTAGTGCCAGATAAAAAAATGCAATTAAAGATAAGAATCATTTAGCGTTAAAAGGATTGTAATTTGAATACGTAACACATAGGTGTTTTCACACACATATGCGTAAATATTTGTTCGTGGTACGTGCGATCAGAGCCGGACGAATATCCGGTTTCGTTCGCGAATTGAACACGTCCGGTTTGAACAATTACGAATGACTACCGTACACACACACATATATATATATATATATATGTATAATACACATATATGTATATATAGATAGATACGATGATGCAGAGTGTAGGGAGTGGGAAATACGTAAATATAATTTTCTGATTTTTTCATCTTATACCTATATCAATTTTTGCTAGAAATAATGAAAGGTGCGTTTGGTTCGAGTGAAATCTTACTCGATCAGTGATTAGAGCCTTAAGTAAGCAAATACCATTGCTCGATTAAATAACGCTCGATTCTGTTGCAACCTGCTTGCCGTACTATTAATATGTAAGAGGCGAGGAATGTAAAACCAACTTGTTTTCAAGTAAAAGTAGTTTCACACGGAGAGAATATATGTATATTCGATTTATCGAACTATCTCGGCGAAAGGTTCTTCAAATTTGACCATAATACGAGAACTTTGATTTACTTTCACGTCGAAGTTTGTACTTCGATCGCATCGTCGTAAGCGTGTTTAAGACTTTCTCCGTTTACGTCGGACGCATTGTTCCAAGATGTGTCATCGGCCAGTTCATAATATTGCACGCTGGAGCGATTAAGAAAGTAATTACTTGTATGCCGGCGAAGCGAGAAGGCGTTGGAAAGAGCGTGCACGCGTATCGAGCGTCACCCTTTTCAAGAGATCGTATACCGGAGGGTCGAAATCTTGTTGAAAAGACGTCAACCTCGCTATACGTAGTGTACGGAACGTACGTGATCGCGTTACGAATAAGGTCGATGGTCGTTGAAAAACAAAGGGAAGGAGATCGCTCGAGATAAAGGGAGAGAAAGCCAAGTGGGCGAGATCGGGAGGGAGAGGACAGGGTGTGGGGGTAAATAAGGCGAAGGAGTAATTGATTTCTCGAGTGCAAGATGTGCTCGCGTACCCGTCTTGCCTGGATGGCGTGGCGAACCGCTTGGCACGAGTTTCTAGCGAGTCGAGCAACAGGTTTTGCCGGTGTAAAGAAAATGAAGCACGCGAGTTACTTAGAATCCCGCGAATACCCGCTCGAAGGGAGTCAAGACTTGTACAGGTGGTACCCGAGCGTGGCGTTCGGTTTCGCGGAATTTCCGCGTACGAGGGTAGCTCGTATCGGTTCGTGTTGTTGGACAGAATTTTCGAGTGCTTACGGTAGTTTAAATCGAATCTCTCGTTCGTATCGATCGATTTTTCTGTCGAAGCGTGTTTGGTATTTCGTTAGTGACTCGAGTCGTAAAAAGAGGTGAAAGTTTGACTTTTCGATCCGGTTTTTCGATCAGGTGTCTCGCGCACCTTTTATTTTTCGTAACGACGTTGTAATAGTTGGTCGGAGATCGAGCTATAACGATTTTTCCAACCTTTTTTATTATTTTTTTTTAATACGAGAGGTCGCAGTCGCTTTGATCTTTAAATCAAGAAAACTCAAAGAGCAAGGGAAAGAAAGCCGTTGCTCGTGTACGGTAGCTTGTCTCGTCCCTTTACATCCTGTTTGTCTTTGACGAATTCGAAATCCCTTCGTGGACCGTTCGAGCCGTATTTTACGAGACTCCCGGTATGCTTGGCACGACGATGCTCTTCTCTTATTTAAAGATTCGGGACTCGTTCGTGAACCAGACCGCGACCCGCACGAGCGTTTGTACCTTTCCTTTCTTTTCCTTCTCCGTCCACCGAGAAACAAAGGAAATTTCTGATTCCCTTCGCGTCCTCCCTCGATGTGCTCGAATAATATACCGAAATACTACTCGGAGAAAGTTTTTCAAGAAGACTTCCACTAATGGCCGGTACACTCGTTTGTGAAAAATATATAGAGCGTAGGTTTTCATCCTTGGAGAGTATCGATCTTTTATCAAGGCGGATGGAAAGCCTATATTTTATTCATAGGAAACCTGGATACTCAAGAATTCGTCCACGTCTATTAAGTAATGTTGTTCTTTCACGGATAACACCGATATTTCATTAATTACGTCAAGACTAGAAACTCGCATGTAAAAAAAAAACGTTTCGAAATTTCGACAACTCTCTAATTTCTCTGCCAAGCAAAGTACAATTCATTCTCCACGCATCCCTTCTTTACGGAGTCATACTCGAGGAGGAATTTGCTTATGGTGGTCGATTAATTTGCTCGGAAGTGCGCGACCGTGCCAAACCCGCTTCCGCGAAAGAATTTTCCACTTTCGTCGTTGTGGTGCGGCTCGCTTAAGAATCGATACGACAGCGATTATCTTTGGTACCGATTTTATATTCCATATCCTGTACGGCCGGCCGTGGGCATCGTCGTCTTTTCTTTCTCTTTCTGGCAACGTGCCATCTCGCGTGACACGTTGCAACGGCAAGTGTCAGCGACACGCGTCCAAACTGAGACGACCGATGACGCAAACTCGCCGTAAGCTTCGAGGTTTCTGACGAGAGAGAGAGAGAGAGAGAGAGGGAAAACGAGAGGAGAGTGTCTTCCACATGGGAAATTTTCATTCGGTGCCAACATTTTGTTCGAGCTATCGTACCGGCGCTTACGCGAAGATCTCGATAAAATTCTTTGATAATTACGAGCATCGAACGTCATCGTGATCCAGATTTCAATTTATTTCATAATCTTTGCCATTGAAATGTTTTCTTCACGATTTATGTGTTTATTACGAAGTACACGTGTATAATTTTCTATGGATCATTCCATGGTTTTTCTCAACGTTCTACGCAATTTCTGCATTTATTTTCACACCTTGATCGAGCATACGAGCGCATACGATACACGAAGGTTCGTCGAAAGCGTAATAAAAACGATGCTCGGAGCTATGCCGCTCCCTTGTACCGTGATTTATCGAGTCGTCATCGATCGATCGAAGAAAACAAACGGTGACAAGAAGATTGGAGTACAGGGATTCGACCTGCCATATAAATAAGAATTTAAGTGTGCATTCGAAAAGAGTGGGTAGGAAAACCCGTGTCTCAAAGTGCGAGAGACGATTTTTATTCGCGTCACGAGAGGGTCGCGTATATCGTCGACGGTGCATTTTTGATCTAACGAGCAGCACGAAAGCTCTTGAAAAGGGACGAGGAAGGAAAAAAGAGGGAAGGAATATCGCCGGAATCGATAGAGCCTGTGCGTTTCGAGCGTAGGTGGTAAATTCTTGAAAAACTTAGTCCTACGAAAAATCTGCGTATCGTCGAAAAATAAATGGAAACTAGGATGCGTCAATTGTCAGCTAGGAGCAATGGACAAAGCAATCTACCAAATTACCAATTCGTGTCCATATATCAAATTATACCGAAACAATCTCGTTAAAGACCATAATGGAATATATTGATAAATACCTATGCTAGGAAAATTGCATGCCAACATTTCTCACGTACCTACACATTTTTCTAACATACGTGAGCTTTTTTTAAATAAGATCGAGTTTCCAAAGATATCGACATTTTTCTCACGTTATACAGACTTTAGAAAGAGCTTGCTCGGCAAGTTTCGAGGAGAGTCGAAAGAAGAGGTATCTCTACATCGTGGAGATAGCTCGAATAGAAGGAAACGTTCGCGGAGTGCGTGACGGGGGTCAACAGGAAGTAGCATCATCGTCCTCGTCGACGGCTGTGCGATCGAACGACGCGTGCAAAGCAAGGGGAACGTCCCTTCGTTCGTTCAGCGAGTATAAACGTAAAGAGAGAAAGAAAGAAAGAGATAGAGATAGAAAGAAAGGAGATACGCGTCGAGGCATTCCCGCATTCCGACATACCGCGAGTGCAACGCGATGTAATGACAGCCACACGAAGGAGAGCCGACCGGTCAGTCAATGGCAAGGAGGTGTATCCCTCGTAATATTTTTAGTACACGTCGACGCGCACCGTTGGATCGCGCGAGCCTTATGATTCCTTTTGCCCACGGGCGAAAGTTCTTCTTTCCGTTCGAGTTAAGCGATTCCCGACCAGCCTGAAGACTCTCCCTCTCTCTCTCTCTCTCTCTCTCTCTTCGTATCTCGTCATTTTTGTATAATAGTATTGCTTGGGAACCAATCGAGCGAACGAAGAGTCCTTTTCCTCGTTTGTAATTTAATTGAAGGATTTATTTAATGACGTTTGAATTTCGATATTTGAGAATTGCGTTAGGTATTATTAAATTGTGTGTTCTGCTTGCATAGTACGATGATAGAATTTAATATCGAAATAATATCGATTTAATCGTAACCATATCGACGGTTTGGAATTTTTAAGATTGCTCTACATTTATTTTTTCGTCCCAGCAAATTTATATTCATCCATGCTCGGGTAAAAATATAACACGTTCAAAGAAGAAAAACATTGGCTGTAGAGATATGTTTGTTCCCTGAAAATAGCTTTATCTTGTTATTCGAATTTTCGCAGTTGTCTTTTTCGTCGACTACGAGACAATAATTGCCACGTAGCCATCGGAGTCGCGCAAAAGTAAAGAGAACTTTGTCGAGGTAGCACCGAGATTTTTCTTTCGTCGTGCATTCTAATTACTCTCGTTAACGAAGCCGCGTTCTCTCTTAATGCGCTTTACAAAGTCTACCTTTCCGAAAGTGTATCGCACGTATTTTTAATTTCTTTCTTTTTGCATCGTCGCAGACGTCGTGACCGCGTCCCTTTGACTTTGGCGTTAGCCGCATTTTAATCATCATCGAGGCACGTGGAAAATAATTTCCCGAGTTCACCAGAGTAAATGGGATTCTCGCTCGGCTTTAATGTACCTACATATATTTGTATATAGACACAAATGTACGGGATGTAGCATATATGTTTACGTAGCAGTCCTCCCTACCCTGTCGTTTTTCTCCCTTCTTTTCCTTTTCATTTCCCTCTTCTAGTCCACCACGTTCTCCACCTCCCACCTCAGACCTTCTTTGTACAATTAGAAGTTCCTGTCGTCGTAGGCGACGACGAGAAGGGTTGCCAAGAGAGCAAGGTAGAGAGAAGGAGAGATTCGAATGAGAGAAATTGTGTGAGAATGAGAAAGAGAGATAGGGAAAAGGGATCAATATACATCTCTCTCACCGACGCGACGTGGCCGGATGTTACCGACGAGAGAACACCTAAAAGACTGGGAAACTCTTTTACCACTTGCCGAAGGATTCGAAATTATTCGTTCGCGTGAAAAAGCAGATCTTTTTCATAGCCCACAGCCGGCGGCGCGCGGGATCTTCTACTCGAAAAAGAACGTTTCGCGTCCGCCTCGTAGCCGTCTGTGTGTCGTCGCGCTTCAATAACGACGTTCATAGAATCGCGGTGGGCTTCATTTTACGCCCGCCACGCTACTTCCGGTACGGCGCGTACCAGATGCTTAGAATGGCTCCGTGCTCGAATACGTTTCGTGTTCCAAATGTTACTTTGCTTTGCGATTTAAGTTGACGATTATGGCTAGATATCGTACTGGTGATATCATAAAAAATACTTGTCCGATCATTTATTTATATTAATTTTATTATTGTTTTGGAGTAGGTATATCGTGAGAAATTAATACGGCAGACTGAGAATAATTAGATCGTTACTTTTATGTCGTGATACCTTTCACGAACAATTCTTCTAATTACTCGTATCACATAATTCCCATTCCCTGCGGTTTTGTCATCGCGTGAATGAAAAGGTTCCGTCATGCTCGCGTATGCCGTAACGCGACATCGATCGATACTAATTATATTAGACTACGAATGAGCAATTTTTGATTACTTTAACAACTGATTATATTAAACTACTCCTAATCCCCCTTTTACACGATGAAAGCGTATCGAGTGAAAGAAAATCTTGGAAAAAAAAAAAGCAGCTATGCAAATACTGATTAGCAGAAATACATCAAACTTGTGTTAAAAGACGCAAACTATACCAAAAATAATTTAAAACATAGAAATACATTCACCGAAGCATTTTATTGAATTATCGTATATATTATTATCAAATAAATGTAATATGTGGAATAAATACCATAATGGAAGTTTAATGAAAGCGTGTAAAAGAAGGGTCAGGCGTACAGTCACTCTCACAAATATTCGAACACTCCTCAAAGCGGAATAACTTTTTTATAATTAAACTGAACGACTTGAATTTTGGAAAGAACGTAGAAGGATTAGTTTACTATATGTACCTACATAATTGTACATAAATTGGATTGCTCCGATAAAATTCATCATCAGCCATCCGTAGAAATTCTTGAAAATTGTACAGAAGATCGTAATACGAGAAAAAAAAAATATATATATATAAAAAGGGTTCAGGTGTACGATTGGAATCGTTAGAATCGAGCGAATCAGGAGAAGTATCACGATGTGCGTGTGCGTGTGTAAACGGGCCGCGAGGAAGAGAGCTAGCTAGCTCGGCTATCGACCGACTCGCCGTTTGTTACGAGTTTTCGTGGGGGAGAAAGCGAGGAGTCTTCTCGAACGACGACGCCGGTGGGAGGTCACGCCTCTCTCGTTAAAGCCAACGCACGATCGTCGGCACGACGACGACGACGACGCGTAGGCACTCGCGGGTGAAAATTTTCGCGCGTAAAAACCCTCCTAGTGTTTTCAAACGCGTTCGCGTGCAGCTAATGCGCGAGAAAGAGTCTGCGCCATACCCGGAACTCATCGTACTCCGCTATGATGGAAGAGAAATTTGTTTCGTACGAGACACGACCTTGTCACGCTCCATAGCCGGATTAACCCTATAGACAAATAAGACAAATGTCTAGGGCCCATAATTCGGACGGGGCTCCGGATTCAATCGAGTCTTGTACTTGGGAAAAATTATGTCATTGTTTTTCGTGAATTTCTCCATTTTGTCTAGGGCCCGCTGGAGGCTTAATCCGGTAATGGACTCATGCTCAGTTCAATTGCTCCTCGTTGCCTTTTCCGCATGCGATTAGGTACACCGATGTTGAACCTTGGAAAGCAAGCTGCTCTCGATGATTTCTAACGGGCTCGTCGCCTTCCGCGCGTGTATAGTATATGACTCGAGGCGTTCCACGGGTCAGGGTTACAATAACGCGCGATAAAGTCGTGAGAATAAAGTCGAGCGCGAACGATGATCTTGGAAGCCGCGAGGACGATGATCCTTTGATACGGTATATCGTACACACGAGATTCCATTGTGTTGCAGCGAAATTCTTCTTTCTCGAGGCATTCGCTTCGTCTCGTTCGCAAAATTGAAAAGACTTTTCTCAAGAATAGAAACTCGAATGTTGGAAATAATTTTGATGCGCACGCGTTACGTACACCAGATATCGCAATGACCTCTACTTAATTTTTTCTCAGGTCACATACTCGGCTGATCTAGCCATCGAAATTCCTGGTAATTTGAGTCAAGGAGGTTCCTGGTACCGACTGGATTACAGTCCCCCCGTTGGTTATCCACCGCCAAACACGACGATAGACGCTACGGATATCGGTGATGTCATAAAGTTCAGGGACGGTCTACCTGGTACAAGATATGAATTTTGGTTGTATTATAGTAACGGCACTCTTCCCGATTGGCTCACGTGGGCAGCTTCGATCACGACAGGTGGGTACTGTTAATAACGTTGGTAGTAGGTACATATATCTAACGTAAGCGTAGGTATACTATACAAACCAACCCGAGATCTTTCTCTTCTTGACAACTAGGCCGTATATATTTCAAACGCGAGCCAGCATGCATTTTAATGAAAACGAGTCCGACCACGTGCCGTTCGAGCTTTTTCCGAAGGTACACGACGTTCGAGCACGAATATCTTTATCGATTCGTTTCGATACGGGAATGAATGTTCGAGAAATGAAATGTATTCCATCGTGAAAGAACGCGTATCCGCGGAAAAGATAGGCGTTACCCATAATTCATTGTAATCGTTCGCGCTTCAGCACCGGATCCACCCTGCAATCTGACCATATCGGTTCGCAATGGGAAGACGGCGGTCGTCTATTGGTCCCCGCCAACGCATGGCAATTATTCTGGCTTTCGCCTGAGGGTACAGAGCTTCAGCGACACCGGAGCACCAAACACGAGCGTGATACCCGCCGATGCCGTGCCCTACACCCTTCGCGATCTGACGCCAGGGGCGACTTACTCCCTTCAACTTTTCACGGTGCTGGACACCAAAGAGAGCGTGGCCTATACGAGCAGGAACTTCACAACCAGTAAAGTGTCTCTCATTATTACTGATCGATTGGACATTAGGCGTTCTTTGCTCGAGCCCCATCCGTTATTCATTCGATTTGCTTTCTCTCGTTAGAGCCAAACACCCCAGGGAAGTTCATCGTATGGTTCAGAAACGAGACAACGTTGCTGGTACTCTGGCAGCCGCCTTACCCAGCAGGGATTTATACTCACTACAAAGTTAGCATAGATCCTCGCGATGCCATCGAATCGATCTTGTACGTGGAGAAAGAGGGAGAACCACCTGGACCAGCTCAAGCTGCTTTCAAAGGCCTCGTTCCTGGTACGTGTGCGTCGCAAATACGATTAACAAGCTAACTGTTTCTTGCGTAAGCTTTGTCACTTTCGTGAAAAACGAAAGAGACAACGCGTACGTACGATTTTCCGGTTTACCAGAGATATGAATAATTCATGCTGACTTCCTATAACTCTTTGTTTCTTTTCTTTTTTTTCTTTCTTCGTTTCACACAGGACGAGCCTACAATATTTCGGTTCAGACCGTCTCGGAGGATGAAACCTCGACGCCGACGACCGCGCAGTATAGGACTGTACCGATGCGACCCTTGAACGTGACCTTCGACAAATCCTCCGTGACATCCACTTCCTTTCGTGTATTTTGGAAGCCACCAAACGGGACATCCGAGTTCGACAAGTATCAGATATCGCTTGGCGGTAATCGGAGACTCACACCCGTTACTAAAAACCGGGATGACGAGAGCAGATTGGAATTTAAAGATTTAGAGCCTGGAAAAACATATCAGGTCGTTGTGAAGACGGTCTCCGGCAAGGTTACCAGCTGGCCGTCCAGCGGGGACGTTACTCTCAGTAAGTTCTCACCTTCGATTGGCTATTTTTATAACGTAAATCTTTTATTACAGTATTTTTTATATATACAAATGTTTCATTCTCTTTACAGAGCCTTTACCCGTTCGTGACCTTCGTGCTGACATCGACGAGAGAACAGGGATGGTCGAGGTATCATGGAATCCAGAGAACAGTAGTACTCAAGATAGTTATAAGCTTCAATACCATGAGGTCGAAACGACTATCGGAGGTGACAGCAACACTTTAACGACGGATAAGACCAGAGTAAGCGGTTAAAAAAACGATTACAGTGAATTACGTAAAATTCGATACACTTATTAACGGAACACGTTTTATCGTAGGTTACGTTGGAAGCTCTCCTGCCAGGTCGGAACTATTCCATAATCGTCCAAGCCATTAGCAACAAAGTCGAGTCCAACGAGACGGTACTTTATCAAGTAACGCGTCCATCTAGTCCAATAATCGAAGATCTGAAGTCGATCGAGAAAGGTCTTAACATATCCTGGAAGAGTGACGTAAACTCTCGTCAAGAAAAGTTCGAGGTGACGCACAACAGGAACGATACCGGCGAAAGTGCAACCACCTTGACCACCGAGTCTCACATTGTTTTAGAAGATCTTTATCCTGGTGCGGGATACGAGGTCAAGGTTTTTGCCATTAGTCATGGCCTTAGAAGCGAACCGCACGCACACTTTCAGGCAGTCCGTGAGTGAACCTCTCTTGTTTGACTATACGCACCTCGATTATGTACGCGTCCTTGAGAAACGGATGCGTCGATGCTCACGCTTTGACCATATATTCTTCCAGTGCCTCACCCACCAAAGAATCTGAGTATCGAGAAAGTTACCAGTAACACCGTACTCGTCCATTGGGAAGCCCCGACGGACTCGATATTTTCCGAGTATTCGATTAGGTATCGCACGGAGGACGATCCAAGATGGGTAAAGCTTCCGAGCGTTCGAGAAACGGAAGCGGAGGTAGCCGATATGACACCGGGAGAGAGGTACACGATACAAGTGAATACCGTCAGTTATGGAGTGGAGAGTCCGCACCCCTTGCAAGTAAATCATACGATCCGTAAGTACGTTTTATCACGAGGGAAAGTATCCCGTGATCAGATTTTAATGGGTGATCTTTTTTTTAGGACCTAATCCTGTTTTAAACATCAATCCAATCGTGGACTCGACGAACGTGACGCTGGAATGGCCAAGGCCCGAGGGTAGGATCGAGACCTACGTGATAAGATGGTGGCCCGTCGAGAACCCAGACGATATCAGAGCAAAGAATGTCACGGAGAGTCCCGAAGTCTCTGCTCTGATCTTCGACGAGAGCACCGTTCACACGGAAAGAGTACTCGTGGGAGATCTGATGCCAGGCATGCAGTACACCTTCGTCGTCTATACCATATCTTACGATCTAGTCAGTGATATCACCAATTTAACGACGAGAACAAGTGAGTATTCCCGCGTCTAGGTAAACGAAGCTAGTTTGAACTTTGCATTTTTGACGTTGAGTGTGAGTAAACGAATCCCTCGTTTGAGATATGTGCTAAGCTAACGAATTCTGTTCGTGCATATGTGCTAACAGAGAAACTCGATTCATTGTTCTCTTTCTCTCGCTCGCTCGCTCCCGACAACTAATTTTAACGCGAACAGTTCGTCCTTCTTTCATGCATTTCCTCTCACTTGTTTTGCTCGCTCTTTCGAATACGACCAAAAAAAAAAAAAAAGAAAAAAAAAGAAGCAACGGCGGGATATAATACTCATAAATAAAAAATAAAGAAACAGATACGATAGGCGGAGTAAGTTGTTAAAACGGATAAACGAAAACGAGTCTCTCGAATCCAGTGCCGCTGATCCAGTCCGAAGTCGTGGTGGTCGTAGATCGCGATCAGCCGGGCTCCTTAACGCTAAGGTACACACCGACGCCGATTCAATCATCGAAATTCGATCTATACCGAATTCGAATCAACGACGAGAAAAATACGACGAAGGAACATCGCGTGGACGATACCGATACGAAGGTCACCTTTACCGGACTTACACCCGGTAGGCTTTATCAAGTGACCGTGTGGACTGTCAGTGACAACGTGGAAAGTCGGCCATTGATTAGGCAGGATAGACTCTGTAAGTATTTTTCCCCGTTCGAGATGCGGGATCGGGAAAAAAAAGGAAAAATCGAAAAGTAGACTGCGATCGATCGGCGCGTACACGTACGGTCATAATCTTTAATTTGTGTTTCTCATTCTTCTTTCCAACGTACCATAAGACGGTACTATCTTTCAATGCCACTTCGCAACGTGGTATCCTTTTTTTTTTCTTCATTTTAATCGATTGCCAGCATTATTGCTTGAAAAGCTTAACTTCATTGACAAGATGAAGGATATTCGTAAATTCGGTGAACGGTTCGGATCCAAACGATATCGCAGAACGTACGTAAGGAGTGAATATAAAAGAGAATTGAAAAGCGAGGATCACGTTTTCAGATCCTGAACCGATCACTGCGATACATGCGCTCGACGTGAACGATACCAGGATTACGTTGACTTGGGACGTACCACGAGGAGAGTATGATACTTTTGAAGTGCAGTACATAAACACGGAAGGCAACTACATCCAAAATCTAACCTCCGTTAACACGATAACCATATCCGATTTGAAGCCATACAGAAATTACACGTTCACCTTGGTCGTTCGCTCAGGAACGGAATCGTCCTATTTGAGGGTATCGAATCCGCTTAGCACCAGCTTCACCACGAGCGAGTCTTATCCTGGTAGAGTGGAGAAGTTCGAGCCAACGGATATACAGCCGAGCGAGATCAGTTTCGAGTGGCACTTGCCGAATCAAGAACAGAATGGTATCGTCAGGAAGTACAGCATCACTTATGGTCTCGAGGTTAGTCTAAATTAATGACAATTTCATATAAATATTTTTAACGTAGAGTCGAGAGGGATAACTCGTTAACGAGAAGAAGCTACGCGACGACTCGTGTGCATCTTCGGAAACTCCGATGCGTCATCGTCGACCAATCGTTACATTCCGTATCGTCCTAGCAGCTAATCGTTTTCTCGCGTTTCTTCTTCAGGGCTCGACGCACACGCAGATGCAAGATTTCAAGCCAAACGAATTCCGCGGTGTCATAAAGTCTCTCGTGCCTGGCAAGACGTACATCTTTCGCATTCAAGCCGAGACAAAGGTCGGCTACGGGCCCGAGGTCGTTTGGAAGCAGAAGATGCCGATAAGGGCACCGCCAAAACCATCCACTCAGGTCGTACCAACCGAGGTCTGCAGGAGTAGCACCACCATACAGATAAGATTCAGAAAGAATTACTTCAGCGAGCAGAACGGCGCGATAACCTCGTACACGATTATCGTCGCCGAGGACGATAGTAAGAACTCGTCGGGTTTGGAGATGCCTAGCTGGAGAGACGTTCAGGCTTATAGCATTTGGCCACCTTATCAGGTAAATATTACTTCGAACTACTGTACTATTCTGTTCCGATACTAAGGAAAATAAGAATATTGGAGAAAGAAAAAGAAGAAAAGAACGAATAATCCAATTTAGGTCTTTGGAATAAAATCGTGTCACTGTCACGAGATTTATTCTCTATTGCAACGTTTCTCGGCACGTCTCGATTACATAAAACAATGCGTTCCACGCTGCGTAATCCTTTTTCGTTTACCTCGGTGTAGGAGTTAATGATCCGTGGAAATTGCGACGTCCGCTTCATCATCGATTTCTCGACGTTTGATGAAACCGAGGGAAAATATAATTTTGCTATCATCCAGATCACGCTACGCAGCACGAAATGGTCGACTAGTCGCGCGTAATCGATTCAACGAATTAATCCGCACGGCTCATTAGCTTGTAAGATCACGAACGCGTCGCATAAACGACTCACCATCGCACTCGCATCACGGTCGATCGTTGTAACTTTGAATCTCCTTCTTCTCTCTAACGCGATACGTGCAATGCTAAGCGAAACGCATAGGTGCTGTCCTCGACTGTGTGCAGCAGTATCGTCGTAGTACCTACCGGAGCTTCTAATCGCTAGCACGTATAAAAGTGAGATCGGTGATATGGACACTTTGAAGAATCTTATCGTTAATACGAGCAGATTGTTCGTTCAGGTGAAGCTTCGTTGAAAAACGTCATCCTTTCGTCGAAAGGATCAGGACTGCTGAGAGTTTAAAGTAGTGTAACGATTACGTGACGTACTCGTTTTTAATACGACGCACGAGGACGTTCGTTAGTGTTTTATAATGGGATTCGACGTCTAATTACAACTGGAAAATCAGGAACGCGGCGTTTGTTACAGATCGGTTATCTTTGATTTATCGAATGATTCTTTACATCTGTATGTTGTTTAAGGCAGAATGTTAAAGAATAATATTGTACAGATTTAAATGTAATTTATTTTTCAAGTAAAAATCGTGAAGGGAATTGTATCTATTTATAAGAGAGGTCACTTTCAGATCGAAAATAGGATCGTCATACTCAAAGGATGACGCATACGGTCTTTGTATAGATCTTAAGTCGAATCTTCGGACGTGTTTTAACTATTGCATGACATTTTCGTTGTCAGGATTTCATTGTCAATGTTATTTCGTGAATAATGATTCGTTCTTGTTTTTGTAGGTCTTGGATCGGTATTGTCCTTTTAAAAACGGTTCGGTAGAGGACTTCACGATCGGCACCGACAATTGCGACAATGTCATTGGTTACTGCAACGGACCTCTCAAATCTGGTTCAACCTATAGAGTAAAACTACGAGCATTTACGGCTCCTGACATGTTCACGGATACCAGCTACAGTTTCCCGATTCAAACAGGTGAGAGCGATCGCGCGAAAAGCTCTCAAATTTACAGCAATGTAAATAATCTTGTATAAGAGTCCCGATATTGCCAAATGAATTTATTAAGCGAGACGATGATACCAAAATCGACGGATTTATTATTTTATTTGAAATGAATTGTACACTTATTCGAATTATAGCAGAACGTTTAAAAAATCAAATATTTTCTTTTTTAAGTTCAACTGAACAAATCTGGGAGAAATAGATCGTTAGATTTTCCGTTCATTCATTGATTCATCGTCGATGCATTGTTCATTGACACTAAACACCTACCACGAGGAGTCAAATAACAAGCGAGACATTTCTTGTTTTTCGATTTTTTAAATTATAAAGTTGCTTTTATAGAAATTTATTATCAATAATATTTATTAATGATAGCAAATAGTATGTTTTTGTCAAATAGATAAACGCGATGAAAATAAGAATGCGTTTAACGTTGGTAGGTTTAGTGTTAAAGACGCGAGCGTATTGATAAAAACATCGCTAAATTCATGCCTCGCTATTTTGTGTACATGTCTGTCCAAGGATTGCTGCTGGCAGGTAATTATAAGCGCGCGACTCATTTTCCAATTCATTATCCATGTTACGCACGATGCAAGTTAAATCATGTATATCGGTATGCGTCGTGTCTGTCGAGTAGATAAGGATAACACGGCTATCATAGTTGGAGTGACTGTCCCGATTGTTCTCCTACTGTCTTTATTGGGTATCGGTTTGCTCGTGAGGAGAAGACGTAGCCAAGGAAGGAAGACCACCGAGACCAGAGCCACGGACAATTTATCTTTACCGGACAGTGTTATTGAAACGAGGTAACATTGATCCCAAGATATTTTTTTAACGACATTTCAAAACGTGTCTCATCGTTTCGACGGTGAAACAAACTTATCGTAGAAATCGGGTAAATTCAAAAAACGATATGGATTTTCATTATTCTTTTATTCTTCTAAAAGTAACTTTTGTTTATTCAAGTAGGCTGTCGTTCGTTAACGATTTCAATTAGCATAAAAGACGTATAGAGAATGTAAAAGGTCTAATGGTTATGTCGTTACAAGCACTCATTAATCGGTAGGATGAATTATATTCATAAAAAAAATTATTTTCGAAGCTTGTATTAATTTTTACAACCAATGCGTGATCTCTCGTTTAACTAGATTGTTTTCTTTTCTTTTTTTAGCCGGCCCATAAAGGTGGAAGATTTCTCCGAGCATTACAGAAATATGTCGGCCGATTCGGATTTCCGCTTTTCGGAGGAATTCGAAGAGCTGAAGCACGTCGGAAGGGATCAGCCTTGCACGGCTGCCGATTTACCATGCAACAGACCAAAAAATCGTTTCACGAATATATTACCTTACGATCATAGTAGATTCAAGTTACAGCCCGTGGACGACGAAGAGGGCTCGGATTACATAAATGCCAATTACGTTCCTGTGAGTAAATAAATCCAAAATGCAAAAAAGTAATGTAACTCTTCGCACATACGTTTCTATCTAAACACGATCCATTAATGCTCTCTATCAGGGTCATAACTCACCGAGGGAGTTCATCGTGACGCAAGGTCCCTTACACTCGACGCGCGATGATTTCTGGAGGATGGTGTGGGAGAGTAATAGCAGAGCTATCGTGATGCTCACGCGATGCATCGAGAAGGGTAGGGAGAAGTGCGATCATTATTGGCCCATGGATACTTTGCCGGTCTATTACGGCGATATTTGCGTAACGATACTCAACGAGGCGCATTATCCGGATTGGAGTATCACGGAGTTCATGCTGTGCAGGGTATTCTCGTGTTTCTTTTGTTCCTTTCGTTCGTTTTCCGTTTCCGTTTTAACGCGTGTCTCGTTTATCAGGGTGACGTGAAGAGGGTCATTCAACATTTCCACTTCACCACGTGGCCGGATTTCGGTGTGCCGAGTCCACCTCAGACTTTAGCCAGATTCGTTCGAGCATTCAGAGAACGAGTGAGGCCGGATCAACGACCTATCGTTGTTCACTGTAGCGCCGGTGTAGGACGTAGCGGTACATTTATCACGTTAGATAGGATACTTCAACAGATTTTGGTCTCGAAGTACGTCGACATCTTTGGAATCGTTTGGGCTATGCGAAAAGAGAGAGTATGGATGGTGCAGACCGAACAACAGTACATCTGCATACACCAATGTCTACTCGCGGTCCTAGAGGGGCAGGACACTACGGGGCCACCTCGTGAGATTCATGACAATCAGGGATTCGAAGGTGAGCTCATTTTACATCGGTAGAAAAGTTATCGTCATTTTATGTCGGAGAATCGTCAAGTCGTTGGAATTTTGACGGTGCATGGATACAGGAGAAGCGATAGAATCTCAGAAACGTTTGTGAGATGCTATCTAGAATTCGTGTTCGTGCCTGATATTCGACGTTGATTAATAAATAAGACAATTTTACTCCGCAAGGCACGAACTCGAATTTATTTTCTTATCGTGCAATATGTATATACGAAAGTCTGTTTATTCATTACGAAGGAAAATTTTGTGATGGTGATGGTAAATATAAAGATATAATGGGTGGTGGTAACGGAGGTCGTTTTTCGATGGGTCAGAAAAATGTGGGTATTGCGCTTTTTTGGTAATCAAAATTGTATCGCCTCCTTGTATAGTCACTGACCACACCTTTTGCTATCTTTTGTAACATTTGAATCCAGGGAAGAATCGAAGCTCGGTCGAAAACGCGAAGAGTCCCGCCGAGGATGAAAAGGAGAGGTGACCTTCGAACTCCGAATCCTGCGTCGATGGTAATTTCGACCGTCGCTTTTTCTCTCCGTGCACGAACTTGAATGTGTTGCATCTGTTAAACGTGATAATATATCATTATAAAAATCTCTACGTGTACGTATAATACGTATGTACGCGTATATAACGCGCATAGCGGTGCATGCAAGATGATCATGATCGATAAGACGCGAAAGTAGGCGAAGCAACTTCCTCGTGGAAAAGAAGACGGCTGCTCGTTAAACTTACGAAGGAAAAAATTAAAAAGATAAAAGAATTTATTTTGCATCAACGGATAAAGAAATATAACGAGAGACCTTTCGACAGCTGCCGCTTCTGCATCGATGCGATGTTCGCAAAAAAATAAAAAATAAATTAAACTGCTTGCCTACGTATTAACAGCTTTAACACAAAACATCTTTCACTCTGTACCAACTAAACTGCTAATTTCCAAATTAACTGCTCGATGAGTGTTAGCGAGAGACATCTCACGAATTAACCACAACATAAAACTGTACGAATACGAGTCGTATATTCGTGTAGAAATAGTGAGAGCGCCGTTCTTGCTCGTCGTTTAATGCCGTAGTCATTTTCGCTTTTTCTTTATACTTCGAATCTGTCGCGTATGAGCAAATCGCATAATTTCTAATTCGAGCATGACATTGATACGACGACGTCGTACAGTTCTTAAAAAATCGTGACGATCATACCTTTCCCTTGTATGTCTTTACAGATGACGAAGGAATAGCCGAGTCGGGAATGTGATGATCCGATTAAGGACGTTGACTTGCGAGCATGGACGTCCTCTTTCTAAAATATTTCAGTGTCTGCCGTACGTGTACGGGTCTGAATCTTCAAAGTCTTTAGAATTCTTCCCGTTGAAGGAGAGAAAAGTTGGAAGAATTCGGGGAAGACATTTAGAAACGACGAGAGTGGATAAACGGTCATGGAAGTTGCAAGATCCAGATGACAAGATATAACACAGAGAAAGAGAGAGAGAGAGAACGATTGATTGTACGAGGAATCTTCCACGTCGTTGAACTTTCACGTTTGAGCAATTATCGAAGTTAGATACAAGTCGTCGAAGAAGTAGCCCGGAACAATCTTGTTCGAACTTCGTGCTCAAAATCTCATCCAACCGGAAGCTTGTAAAGCTTCAAGGTAGTTTAATTACATTGATCTATTCTCTCTCGATTCCGAAGTTGTCGGTCATGTCGGTCTTTAGAACGACTAAGGATCGAGCTTGAAGCTTTCGAGCGTGTTCACTTACGACGAATGAGTATTCAACGTTGTATGTACGACTTTTGCCAAATATTTCGCGAGACTAAAAGACAACAGATATACAACGAGACTCCTTCGATCGTGAAAAGTAATATCGAGTCTGCGCGTAACGATTTAGATTAATAATCGTGCGTGCTCGAATCGATTCCCTTTAGATAGA
This sequence comes from Ancistrocerus nigricornis, assembly GCA_916049575.1. NCBI lineage: Eukaryota > Metazoa > Arthropoda > Insecta > Hymenoptera > Vespidae > Ancistrocerus > Ancistrocerus nigricornis. The sequence continues at coordinate 33,514,679 of OU696664.1, read as the reverse complement.
AATACAGATTTGCATATCATAACGAATTACAGAGCGAACAAATACAATTGGGTTGACACGGTCGAGACGAAAGCACACGCACGTTTCAAATGCACGTTGCGTTTGATGGCTTGAAATGATTCGATATTTTGAATGATATTTCTACGTGATTCCATGACATCAAGTTTCAAATATTTTACAAAGTCAAGATGATATTATAAAGAATTTTACGGATTCCGATAAACGTTTAACGTGGATTTGGTACGAGCGTGACGTCGAAACGTTCAGCGATCTCTCATCTAACCGAGATCTCATCCGTCCAAGAGCCGTGCTAGACGTGCCAATTTAAGTGTTAAAGATTTACGTATTTAAATGGAAAGGGAACGAGGAGATTGAGAAATGTGAGAGAAGGAATGGGTCAGGAGAAACTGTTTTTTGAATCATTATTCTCGAGATAGGCCAAACACAAGTTAGTGGGAACAAGAAACTCGCATCTTCGTAGAAGCCATATCACTTTTTCATGGATAAATCACTCGACACGATAACGTGCTTCTTTACGGTTGTCGAAGATACTATTTCTGACAAATCAAATATTTCGTGGAACACATTTAATAATATTGCTTTCAGTATTTAAAGCTCGGTTCTTTATCGAGAATGAAGAACGCACATGAGTGAGAAAGAGAGCGAGAGAGAGAGAGAGAATGTGTGTGAAAGAGTACTTAACTTTTCATAGATCGATGAACGAGCGCGCGAAAGAGAGTGAAAGAGAACGAATTGAAACGAAGCAAAAAAAAGGAACAACAACGAGGTCCAATCGAAACGTTTTTCTGCCGTATTTTCTTCCGACCAGACGGAAAAAAAGGTTTTCAAAGCCGACGTTTTCAAATTTGCCGTTAGAAAGGACATTGCGTATTTTTGGAAAACTTTTAGTGCCGATCCAGCGAATCGCGGTGAATGAATTCTCTTTCGTAACTATCTAAAATACTTGGAAAGCCGACAAAAAAAAAAAGAAAAAATCAACAACATGACGCGGAAAGGAGAGATCCTGGACTAGGCATATGAATTTCGCACAAATCTATCAAAAAGAAAGAGAGAGAGAGAGAGAGAAATAGGAACAGGCGAAAGGATTCGTTGCGTATGTGGTGGAGTGATACCATTTTCCATAAGAGATGAGAAAAAAGAACCCTAATGTTTATGTACGCCTACGTATATATGTATATGTGCAAATCGATAATCGTACTGTTGATATTTTTTAATGTAAAGCGAACGGAGGAAAAGGAATTTTTGGTGAAGGAGGAAATGAATCTCTGGCTATTTCGTAGTTCTTACCGCAGTGTTCTTAGGTGCAAGTAATATAATCTAAGGTGCCCCCCCTTTAATTTTTTATTTCCGGTTCATCGGGCCATTGTAAATAACTAGTATAAGTATATAAACGTTTCCACGAATGGACGACGATAAGGAATTTTTTTAACATCAGAATAATCTCCACTCACATGTTTTATCAGAGAAATCGCACGTATCGTTGGACAACATTCCAAGTTACCGAATTTTTTCTAACGAATAAACTAGGTAATTCATTTCTTTCGAAAAATGATCTCCAAATAATGAAGACACCAGGCGAGATAGCTTTCCTCGCGCCCATTCACTGGAAACATCCCTAATCACTTTAGTCTAATCGTCGAATATAACGAAAGGTGGCAAGCACGCAACAAAATGATTCGTATATGCTTCTGTATAGTTATCGTTATCCAAGCGCTCGATAAAACCGAAATACTGTCCACTCGCTTCCGATGTTACTTTTTTTTTTTTTTTCGTATCCGGCAGTGTTCGTATCATCCTCGAAATATATTCTTTAGATATGTATCTTCGTACGTAGTTAAAAGAAATTGAACATATTCGATGGGCTTGTATCTATACGATTCGACGTAGTAGAAACTCATTGTGGGTGATCTTGGATGACCATATCAGAGTACGAAAGGAAAAATAGAAGATGTATTATATTATTATTATATGTACATGTATAGAAGAAAAGTAAAAAGCAATTTTTTTTTCTTTCGTTAGACGTCAGTAATGTTAGTAATACTATTGAAAATTATATAGCGAGCATTACCATTAATAATTTTATGTTATTCTGTGATAAATCACGATTCGTGGTTCGCGGAGGATGAACGGAAGAAAGATGGAGGAAGTACATTGAATAAAAAAGAAAATAATAATTTTAATTAAAAAAGGAGATGAATCAAATGTAGAGCCACTCACTGATGATGATGATGATGATGTCGGGAAATAAATAAAGTTTACATAGGCGGAGGACAACAAGGTGATAGATAATAATAATGATTATTATTATAATTGTAATAATTCGTGGTGTATCGTGAATCGTTTTCTTCACGACGTTGTAAATATATAATGTAACACGGCTTGATGTTAAGAACCAACACTTATACATACATACTTATACATATATATATATATATGTATTTATATCCGAAACGCGAGGTGTCCGTATATAGCAAAAAATTGAAATATATATATATATATACGCGGGTGCCGACCTTCTTTTGTACATAAAACAATTTTTTTACCGACTGCTGCGAGAACAGCACGATGCGATATAAAACGGAGGACGGGGTCTGCGAATAAAAAAGAAAAAAAGTCTCTCGTATCATCAGTTTACTTTTTTTTTTAATTTACTCTTTTATTTCTTACTAATCTTTCTCCTCCCGTAGATATTCTACTGGTGAAACGTGCTTCGTAGGTGTATCAATGCGATACGAATACTCGCAATACCTTTACGAGGATACGTATATGAAAAGTTAGCACAGATTGCAGAGATAGAGAAGGGTCGTCTGGCGTGTTCGCGTTATTAAGTCAGTATGAAGAGGGAAAAAACGTGATACGGTAGAACACTCGTTCGTTGAATAAACGAGATCCTTACGACGAGTGATGCATATTTAAGATAAATGTATTCCTGTGCTAATATTTTCGTGCATATTCGTAGCTCGTCTCCTGATTTCGATTTTTTTAACGGATAGAAAAAAAGTGATGTGTCCTTTGACACCGATACTTCGTAAAATATTTTCTTTATTTTGTACTTTTTCTTTCTTGGCTGTCTCTACGATTACAGGGGGTTACAAATTTGCGTTCGTACGTCTCCGGAAAAAACGTGTGTTCCAAAGAAAAGTAGAGATTCAAGGCTCGTAGGACACGAGGTTGCCTGTTCTTTGGGACGATCTCGTTGCCTGCAGCTTTTCAGGCATCGCCGAGGACGATGACGAGGATCCAGACAATGGTGGACGCGAAGGAATTCCGGACGGTAGTTTTGAAGCGACTGGTACTTTAGGAGGTAACGAGGCTTTTCCTTTGTCAGCTATTTCACGTACGTTGCCTGGATTGCCTCTGTTTCCGCTACTAGCTGAACGACCTGCGGAGCAGAAGGATCGTTTACTCTTCACTGTTTTTTTTTTTGTTTTTTTTGAAAGAACGTATTATATATGGAATGAATTATAAAAGAAAGTTCTCTTCTCTTTTCACAAAGTATATTAAATAATAACAATGCCGTAAGAAAAATGAATTCATAAAACTTTATAATATTGAATTAAATGAAAAGCATTATTCTTTTATATAATCCAATAATTCTTTCACGAGAAGATAAGAAATCTTCATCTCTCTTTATCTTCTTCCTTTTTTTAAGATTTTTTTAAAGATAATCGGTTTTGCAACGTACCTCTTAGATGATTGAACATTCTTGAAAAAATTCCAGGAGATTCCTCTTCCGTTCTGTCAATTGTTTCGTTGGTTTCTGTAGTAGAATGCTTACGGAAGATCCTACTCAAGGATCCGGCACGAGGATGAGCGAAGATCTTTTTCGGTGCGCCGTCCTTGTCCACCAACTTCAACATTCTTCCCAAGGAATTAGTTTTTTCCTTCCTCGATGGCTGATCGTCGTATTTCGTTATATTCTATTCAAGGATGTTTGATATCTTATTTTTTTTGATTACAAAATAAAATTCTCGGATTATACAGAAAAAACATTCACCGTGGAACGATTTTCCTCGTAGGTTAGCATTATGACATTAGGCGTCGTATAGCAAGCCGAGTCGAATTAGGTTATTAGTTCAACCTTATCGAAGGGTACAGTCAATCGTTCGTATATCGTTCAAGGAGAAACATAAAGTCCTTTCGAGCAAGCAACGCTAATAATCTTATTTCTTTATAACTTGCATCAGAAATATTTTATATCGCTATTTATAAAACATATTTGATTCATATACACGCTTTGTGGACCACCCTGTGTATGTCTTGCTCTATTTGCGTGTATCGTTATCAATCATTTCCAATATATCTTTATCAAGGATACTGGACTTAGAGTCGAGTCGAACGAAATATGTTCGTGATTACGCGGTAAGGTCATACTGGAAGCTAGAGTCGCATGTTACAGAAGAAATAAATTGCTAACCGTTGCACTGTTCAAGCCCGTTGCAGTGTTAACCATTTCAGACGAAGATCCGCGCGATTTGAACATTTTGCCAACTCTGTCGAGCGTTGCAGTTTTCAGCTTCCTCCTATCCCCTTTTAGAGTCTCGTTCCTCGATGCATTTCCGACAGCATCGTCGCTGGTCGCGTTTGCTACGATTAAGACATGAGATCATCGATTACGTTCGGAATAAAATTATAGAAGACGCTTGTGGGTATTAGAATTTGATTGGAGCGATCATATATAAAGAATTTCTAAAAAAACTACGTTTTATATATTTTTAAATTCTCTCCTCACAGTTAAATTGTTCAGAGATGGATAAAGTAGGAAGGAAATTATCCAATTTCTTGTGTAGTAGTTATATTCCATATATTTTAAATCTAAAACGATTAAATAACTAAAAATATGTTGAAAGGGATTAAGCATATTAAAATAAATAATATTCACTTAAATTAAAACTAAACGCACATACTTTTGTTAGCATCTTTGAAAAGGGTAAGACTTCGCGAGGGTCTCGAGAAAAATGTAATCATTGAAGACAAACAGTTGATTTATTTTAAATATCGTCTAGTAGATTTTATTTTCGATCGAGCGAAATACTTCAATCAACGAATGACGTTCAAGCACGACAAAAGGACGATGCGTTAAACGGCAAGTAGCAAATACTGTAACAAGCGCGAAGGAAGACTAGGGGAGAAGCAAGAACGATATTCGGGACGACCGTTAATCGTTTTCTCGGTAAAAACTTTGAGACCGAGCGTCTGAAGTGTCTAGCCTGTGACAAAATCCATCTACGTTATCTCTCGCTTGTCGTGGGACAATGCACGAAAATAAAGCGGTGAGCTTTTAACGGCAACGTGCAATTTCCTTCAGGCTATTGAGATCGTGACAATGGCGAAGGATTCAAAGAGTTTCGTGCAAGAAGTTCCTTTACGGTAGTAAATTAGATTCTCATCGGGCTTTCTCTGTATATTTGAAAAAATGTCGAAAGAAAGGAGAAAGACGAAATCCATTTATCGTCCTTAAAGATTTCTATCATATGTTAATTGAGCAAGAAGTAATCGAAACTTCGAGTGCTTTTCAGGAATCAAGAGGAAACGTTTACGTTGCTACGAAGTGCTGATTGGGACCTATGAGAGACGCAACATTTCCTTTTAGAGAAATTCAAACTTCTACATTCGTTTTTGGTAACGATTTAATACATCTACAGACATTTTAGGATCATCTAACAGAAATATTCTAATCAATGTAAATTAGTTGACTCACCGGAAAGTTTGCTGCTGCGCGTAGCTGCTATTGGCACGGCTTCTTTAATTACTTCTCTCGTCAGAGGTACGCCATCGTCTTTGCTATGACTGATTCCACCGACCGTGACCTAGTAAGGATATTTTCCTTTTTATCTCCGTGAGCGCTTTAATCTACGACTACGACTTAATTTATCATATTTTTTTTTTTTTTTTTTTTTTTTCCAACAAGATGTATCGCGAACGACGCCAATTTTTCCACGTAACCATTGGTAAGAGTCTTAAATTAGTTATAGAGATATCCTTGTAGAGAAAATGTGTATACGATTTTAGACAATTCACGTACTTCATCGATATTCGTCGTCTGCATGACTACCTCTTCCGTAATCCTATCGTGTGATGTATCGACGAGAAAATTGTCCGACTTTGTCTCGAACTTACTAGAGGTACTGTCTTCTTGAGAAATTATCGACGATCGTCTCGAGGTGGTTCCTGTAGATATTATTTTTTTTGTGTGTACAAGTATAGGAATATATGCATTTGAGATAGTTTCGTAGTTAAAGATTTCGATATCAAACGAAAATTTCTTATTTCCATGTAACCGTTCTATATTTCCCAGAAAATTATATATTCCTTGAATAATTCACCGAAGACTATCCATTAAGTAGACTAAAAAGATGGAATTTACCGGATGGCTTGGTTCGCCAGGTTGACAACCTTCAACGATCGATGTTAATCAAGGGTAATGCAAAATGCACGAACGTAACCCGACCAAAGGAGAGAGTGTCGACGGAAATGCACTGAATTCATTTAGGCGGCTTACTCGACGACATCGGGACAAAAGGAACGGAAAATGTATATTCTACTATTCTCTCTTTCGGTGCATTCTACCACCTTGCAATTACCTCGATGGAAGGAAGGATCCTTTCTTTCTCCAATCTTATCGTCTTCTTCCTGCTCGACGAAATCCTCAACGATACAAACTGATCTAGTCAGATTCTCCAGATTTCCCGTGTCGTCGATCGACAAGACATCCTTTCGTAGAATTTCCTTTTCGTGCTCGTTTTCTGGAGAACGATGGACCTCGCTCATTCCCAATGGAGGGTAGAAAAGGATACGAGAAGAGGAAGGACGAGCTTCCTTTCCTTTTCTTTTTCCCTCCCTTCTTTTCTTTATGTCTCTTCCCTTATTCCTACCTTCTATCACTCCTGTGACTTTATTCCTCACGTATAGTTCTTATTTGTCGCATATAAAATCTATCGATACGCTTCGTTACGCACGATGGCCAAACCTCTTTCCTCCAATTTGGCGTGCCTAGCCTCTACGCGATAGTCGAGCATCGTCTTCTCGCCTTTTACTTTTTTTTTTCTCATATGTCTCGTTCGCAACACACTTCAGAACGTCCCCTTTGAGATTTTTATGGAAATTAAATTCAAATCGGTAAAGCTGGACCACGAGAGAGTAAAGAAACTTCAGAATATGAATATTATTGGTTCTTTTTTAATACTCGTGCGTATCATCGATCTACTCCTATTTCAGTATTCCCCAGCAAGGTTTAATTAAATGAAATTACGGATAATTACTGTAACATTTCTCTTTTAGTTATTTCTCTTTCTAACTCGTTTAATTATTGTATGTGTTCATTACTACAAGCAAAGCAGAATCATTAGCAGTATGTATTAAATTAATTATTCGCGAGTTTTTAATACGAACTTTGGTATATTTTCAATTAGTGTCTCACGATGGGTATTACCAATCGCTTGAAAAGCAGAATATTTTTTATAAAAATTCGAGTTACTTTGAGCTTGTTCGCGAGAAAAACTTTTTCCCATGACCCTTTTTTCACTTCGCCAGAGAATTACTCAGGATTAATCGCGTCAGTTAAGTTTATCTCTATCCAGGTTAGACACCTGCTTACCACCGTCGTGGGTAGAGACTAGGACGGAATTTTGTCGAAGCGAGGACGAACGAAAAGAGGTAGGCGTAAGGCGGAGGCGGCGGAAGGACGCTGCAAATGAGGAAAAAAGGCCAAGAGATATCGTATTAAAACTGATACTCGTGGAGCGTGTCGTTTCTCCTTGTCCTTTTGTTTAACCATCGTATATTCTTTTTTCTTTTAAATGGAGTTGACAACGAATGAGGTAGAATTGCGATATCCATACGCGCATTTATGAGTACCTACACGTGATAACTGACACTCGTAAAACCAACGAAAGACGAAATACGTAGACGTATACAGTGACTCACGGAAATATTCGGACACTTTATAAAGCGGAATATAAGTTTAAAAAATAACTTTTTACTTTCTTTCTAATCCCGGTAATTTGTTTTTTTCGTTGAACAACGGAAACAGGATATCTAGTAAACTGATCCTTCTATTTTCTTGCAAAAGTTTAAATTGTTTGGTTTAATTATAAAAAAGTTATTCTGCCTTATAACGTGTCCGAATATTTCCGTGAGTCACTGTATATATTTTTTCAAAATAATTTGAATAGGGCTTTTTTCATCGATTAAAAAACCAATTTATTTCCAATCTCGCGTTATCCGTGTCAAGGACATTCTTCGTTTCGCGAGGAAGTCTCTCCCTTGTTTTTTTGTCGATGTCACGAAGAATCTTTCCCTCGAGTGGATCCCTTTTAAGTGCATTAGCGCAATAGCACCACCCACATTTTTAACTGAATCTTTTTTCATTGTTATTATTGATTCTCATTTTTGTAAAGTAAGATTGGAAGACTTGCAAGAGATGGCTGACGTCGGTCGGGCATATTTGAACGCCTTTTCTTTTTATTCGTTTTATTGAAAGGTAATCAAAGATCCGAGGTTGTTTTAGATGCGAGATTTATGCAAGAGAGAAAAAGAGAATGAGAGAACGAGAAGAAGATAAGCGAGGGGTGGGATTAAAGCGAAGGGAAAGTTTTCAACTTCGTACGCTCGTAAAAAGGGAACTTTTTTACGCGAGACTCTCGTCACGTTTACGCCTCAAAAGTTATATCCAGGTAGTTTGGAGAAGTGTGAAACGTCTAAATAATTCGCATCTCGCCTTTGCATAATAAATCCAGTCGAAATGAAACATTTCGATGAATCGCATCCACCGATGTTGTACCTATGTCTTCTTATGCCATTAAGCCTCGTGCGAAGCTGGGCTAGAAAACGCCAAACGAACTATGCTATCGATTGCATTATCGAAACATAAAATATACGTATCTTTTTGTTTGGCGATTTGATTGTTTAAACAAATTAGGTTTAGCTAGCAAATTTTGAAAAATAAGGTGTACCAATCGATTCTACGGGAAAAATTATGCAAGAATATATACTTTTTTCATAAGAAAATTGGATAGTTGAACCTAATATGTTTAAACAATTTTAGCAAAAAAATTGTATTTATTGCTAATGCAATCGATGGAATAGTTTGTTTGACGTTTTCTAGCCCAGATTATGCATGAGACTTAATGGGTTAATTAGGCCTCCCAAGAATTTTTTCGAATTTTTTCGAATTTTTTCGAAAAATTAGGCCTCCCAAGATATTTAACGAAAATATCGGCTGTCCGAGAGATAAGTCGTAATACCTTAAAGAATGACTCCTTTACGTTCCCTTATCTGTTACTAGTTCAAATGAATTATACCGGTGTTAATTCTGTGCGTTGATAAGGAAATCCTTACATTTTCCTTTTAGCGTTTTAATTTCTAGGACATCTTACAAACAAGGTCGTGCCTTCGTTAGTTATCCCTTTTATTTCGTAAATGAATCATTCAGGAATAAAAAAGTCAAGTATTTTTCCATTTTAGAAATCTCGGTAAATGTTAAAAAAGCAGGCCCCGTTTCGAAGAAGGGCAAGGATGGTCTTATTTTGTGGAGAAGGGTTCTCGAAACATAACAACATACTTTTTGTATAATTGTGTTAAAATTGCGATTTTTAACACTCATATCTTGGTGGTGAATGCTAAGAATAACTCTCCCATTTCCTTGAAGGAGTCTAAGAGAGGACCTATGTTGTACGAGGGTAGCCCTTTCTGCACATTGGTTTACGCAATTTCTGACGATCACGTCATCTCATCGAAAAAAATATTGAAGCACTGTTTAAATGGGAATTCAACAATATACAGTTCATAATGTCTTTGATTAGTTTTAAAACACACACTTGTTTGTGAGAAACGAAATACAAAAACTGTTTACAGATGCAGCCTAGTCACAAGGTCTGTTTATGTTTTATATTACTATACAGACTTATTCCGCAATTCTTATTCCGCGATGACCACGGCATATAACATGTGCTGGTACATTCAGAGAACCCCCTCTATAAAATTCCTTATATTTATCGAAATCTTATTCTTTTAACTTTTTCTAGTTGATTACTGACATTCGCAGAATTGAACAAATTAAATGTTACGTAATGCACGCATTCTGTTATTTCCATTATCGGTAACAGAGTACGGTAAATTTTCACCCCACCGTCACTATAGTATTGATGATAATTAAACAATAATAGCCTCGTAATGAAGCGTCCTTCGTGGGAAAAAGAAAATCAATACTCTAAATCAGAGTTCCCCAAACTTTTTTGTGTCGTAGACCCCTTGCCATGTTTTTCCGTGTTGGGTAGACCCCCTACTTACCTGATATTGATTTCCTGTAAATTTCTAACTGTAGTGAAGTTTAGTGTTAAAAACTTAAAGTAAAAACACATGTTAAACACATGTTTTATCGACCCCTAGGGGTCGATATAGACCACTTTGGGAATCACTGCTCTAAATGAAAGGCAACACTTTTTGGAAGAACCGAGGAGAAAATTTAAATACCTTCCGACTAATCTCTATTTCCAGCGAAAACTATGATGCGAAGCTTCTCGTTAATTTTTTATCGCAGATTCCGAAGGCAACGCATCTTGGTAAAGTAAAATCTAATTTGTCTCTTGAAACTGTCACGAATATAAAACCGATCGGGTCGCCGGACTACGAGATTTGAAGAAAACTGTCATGCGAGTTTCGCGAACGTAGTTGAATCTGAACTTTTCTGCATCTTCACCGAAGGAAGATGCGTTTGAAACGAATCATTGAAAGCCACGGCCGAACGTTTCCGACGTTCCGCTCTTTGAATACATCGAATATTTCCATATAAAATTCGCGAAACTATCCTTAGAATTTACTAGAATTTCATTTGTAGAGAACTACGAAGGACACTTGTATTCCATTAAACCTGTGGTCATTTTTTAAATTTCTTAAATTCATATCTTACTTGGGAAAGAAAAAAAAACGGAAGCGAGTATACGCGGACGGATTTCTTTGCGTCGAGATTTTCACCGAAAGTAAAGAATATGCTTCTCGCGAGAGCACTTGTCGTCGTAGGTTTCCCTTTATGCGAGTCTTTCATTCATTTGAAACGAACCAAGAGATCTCAGAGAAGAAACAGGTGCACGGAGTGTATATCTCTTCCGGCCAAGCGATGTTAATTGTCTTGGAATCAAAGGAACGCGTTAAGACGCCGTAGTTTCCACCTTCGATGCAAAATTCATAGGTTTGAGATTACCCTTTACTGAAAAAGAACGTACACCTTGTCTAATGAGGATCGAAACAAAGCTTGGCTTCTCTTCGTATACCGATACGCTTTTCCACATATAATTAAACGAGGTGAAAAGGAAATACTTCAAGAGACTAGAGCTGAGAGAATATCATGGGTCAATGGGAATTGGTCGGGGGAGTAGCTAGAATGAGAGAGGGAGAGAGAATACGGAGGAAGGCTCGGACCGGTTAGAAGAGGAGTTGAACTCTCAGTCTGCGAGCAGAATTCGTCGCGTGCGCGTCGTACTCTCGCCTCGGTCTGTACAGTACGATAATACGTCGAGCTACTCCACTTGCGTGGAGCATTCAATCGTTCCTACTGCAACTCTTACCTCGTGAGTTTACTTCATCTATAGAATTCTCCATGCGTAACGACTTGAACCGTTCCTCTCATTATTTATTCATACATTCCATCATTATTTTTTTCTTTTACCTAATATTATAAAATTACACGTAGGTATGTACTTCGATCGCGATTGGAAGAAACGTTTAAACTAGCAATGAATCTTGTTCTAACTTTTTGAAGCGTGAGGTCGAACGTTGAAAGCTCGAAATTTGTATTAACCTTTACGCGGGATACCCGAGCGAAAGCTCTTAAGCTACGATCATCGATCGATGTACGAAACGACGCGAGGGTGACATTTTTCTGCGTGTTCGTCCTGACAATGTTACCGTGTTCATTTAATGAATTTGTTTAAAAGTAATAAGGGTTTTTGTCAATCGTTTTGTTTCGCTACGTTAAATTTCATTTAACTGCTCGGCACTGGTAACGTCGCGTGAGCAAACGCTCCGCAAGGGAATATTAAAAAGTTTCTCCCGCCAAACGGCCAATTCGTATATATGCTTTTATGGAAATCGTCGGTATCTAATATACATGCAGATTGCTCTCTCTCTCTCTCTCTCTCTATATATATATATATATATCTCTTTGGATATTCATGATCGCTTTCCAGTATTGCAACGAAACAAGATTCGCGCTATTTCGCACTCGCAACTTTTCACTCTCTACCGTTTCATTGAATAAAAATAACGTTCACTGTAGAGTTTTCTTTCGAAGAATGGAAATACGTATTATTCGATTCGAACTACAGCCTTCTTCTTCCCTCAATCGTACGAAAAACTTGCCAAGTGATCCCGAGTGTTGACTGCGTACAAATATTATTTCAACACCACCTGTTAAAGCTGCGAGGACCGATCCGCCGGACGTCTAGTGAAACACGGTAGCCGTGAATGCGTACCAGAGACGACTAAATACGTGACGTTGCATTATGGACAGGCAAAAGAGCTGGCAAAAATTCATTCAATTTACAGGAAGGTCAGGTGTGAGATATGATGACTATAAAATTGTTGAGAGAGGAACACTGGAAAAACTTCGAAGGATGAAAACGACGGATATTGTTCCAAGGTGAGGTGGTGGGTAAAACAAACGGCTTTTTAGACTTCGTAAGTACTTCGTGCGAAGTGAAAACAGTCGTTCGAAGTGTTGTTTCCTCCAAGAAGTCCCGAAGGTCCAATGGTACAGCACGTATCTCATCGGATATCCTCGAAGATAAGGAACTTGATCCACAAGAAATAGGGCGGAGCTACGAAAGAAAAAGAACAGTTTTCTCTTTAAAAAAAGGATACTTTTAATGATTCAACTGCGAACGAATGACCGGGAATATTAAAATTTTGCCGGATAAACGAAGAAACTGTATTCGGAAGTTCGACGTTGCAATTACGAGCGTATTTCCATGAGAAACGAGCTTTACGCTTTCGGTGTGAGTGATACTTTTTCTTTCGCTTTCTCTACCCATTCTTCGAGTTTTTTTTTCCAATCCGAGACATTTTATCAAAGGACGAAATTAAGAACTTTCGTACTGACAAACTCGGTAGAAAGTCGATACGTGAACAGACTCGATTAAACCGGGTTAAAGGATGCTAAATGTTGATCATTTTGAGTAAGGTAATTCGCGCTTAGATGCGAATCGCGTTAAAATTGAACGAACTTCGTTTGAATACCGATAGCGTCGGTTAAGCTTCTACGAATAACTCGTTTAATTTCCGTAAAAAGATATCGGTTTAAAATGGCTTCCTCGAATCCGATCTAACGACGGAATACGTGTATTGGAGAGTATTAAAAAAACCGAAGGAACGATTCGCTATGATTATGGTTTATTCGGATCGTTAAAAACATTTGTAAATTACTTTTTTTTTTAGACATACCGTACTGTAAACGATTTGATTAATAGTTTAATACTTTTAACGAGATTTTAACATTTATTATAGCATTCGCAGAAAACCAAGATATCGAGTATTAGACATATATCGATATTATAAAGTAAGGGGTTAATGCAAGACAGTATAGATTAAATGCAATATCGCTATAACTACCACTTATGACTATATTACATGAGATATTTGATGTATTTGTAGTCATAATGCCACAACTTTATTTTATGGCCCTATTGCACAATTGCAGAGCCAAGTTGGAAAGTCCCTAAGTCCACTTTTAGACTTTTTTATCTGATACCACCAACGCGTAGAACATGTCATGTATCGGATGGAATAGGTATTAGATGAAAAAGTCCTTAAGTGGGACTTGGGGACTTTTGCAACTTGGTCCTTCAATTAGAAATTTATAATTCAATAAGTATATATCTTTGATTTTAACTTAAATAAATAAAGTTTGATTTGTGAGGTTATTGCATTAGGAACCCAACATGTTCAAGGTTAAAAATACGGCATTATTGTGATTTCTCGTTTTTTGTACTTATATCTCTATTGAATAGGATGTGCGATATTCTAATTCCATAACTAACATGTACGCGTAGTATCGTAATAACTAACCTGCTATATGATCACATTGGCTGGATTTGTATGTATGGAATAACTGTACATTGATCGAAGTGCCGCTGTTTATCTGTCGTCGCGATAGCTCATGCGTGAAACATTTGCTGATAATTAACAACCATGAGCGTGGTAGTTTCGACTAGGTAAGCGTTTGAAATAACAATCGTTGCAAATTGAAACACGAAGCGTGATCGTAAGCGATGAATCGACTCGTATCGGAGAAGAATGGTGTGATTTTGTTACTTTCTCGATGTATTTACAATTTTCTTTATTCGCACTAGATAATATTCGAATTATTAGCGTGAACTTAATAAAGTGGACGTTTCTCCATCGCTAAAATTCTTCATGTAAAAAAGTATGTACCTACCCAATAGATTTTTTTATAAAATCTAGGTATGCGGGAACAAATTGGATGACGAGGATAAGAAGGTAAATTATCCGTAAAAATCTTTGGGATTCTCGTTCCCTGAATTCCTCTTTCTCGATTACGCTTTCTATGGCTTGAGAAAAACGAGCTGATGGGACGTCCAACTTGACTCGTGACATTCCCGCTCGTATAACGAGTTCAAAATGAAATCGCTCGAGTATATATTATATATGTACGACTATATTTATCGTTAGTTCACTTACTCGTCTAGTTATCGCAAATGTTTCGTGGATGCGCATATTGAACCCTATTAGCTGCATCGAATGCATCAATAGCGAGTATTACACAAGAGAAATTCAAATGCGCGGTAAATACTATGACATTTCATAGAAACGGCATAATAATCTTACGTTGCAACCTTTGAACAATCGATCGGTGATACATCTATGTCATCTGTTATACGTGCGTTTGATATAACCCATGCGATAATAGATAAGCAAAGTACCAATCACGTGAATAACGAGTAATCAGGCATAACGAGAATCATTAACAGTTGGTTATTGTATTAAAGTATTAAATTTAGCTTCGGACTAGCATTTATAGTCCATGCTTGGTTATTTTGAATAATATGCTTAAAATTTCTTATAATTCAATATCAAAATGATACATAAATCAGTTCAAAATAGAATATACCGAGATAGCATCGTTTCTTATTCCAACTTGTTAGTTTCGAATGAACATATTGCGTACCTACCATAAACCCATGGTTCCGAGTATTATCTACTTAGAAAGGAAATAGTGTTATGGCAAAGCAAAGGAGAGATAAGATTTGTTGGAAGGATCAGCTATCCCATCAAAGTCTTGAATAATATACGGATGACCGAGTACTTGTTTTCCATACCTCTCTGTATAGCGAACCGATCATGTAGCGAAACTTCAACAACGACCAGATACCTGCATCATGAAATTTCATAACCAAAGCGATCAACGCAACGATATTTCGTCCAAGTTCTCTCGGGCTTCTAATAAGAATCAAACAGGAACGGATTACCGTGATTAATGAAGCTTCGTTATGCAGGCGTGTAATTACATGAATGTAGCGGTTATTGAATAGAAAAGCAATAATTCATTGCAGAACGATCGTTAATGGTTATTAAAACCTTATTAGTACACGCATAAACCTCGGTTTCATTTAACTCGTGAATCTGATCGATGACAGAGATAACGGTACAAAGATTGATAACATTTCTCGTCTTTAATCGAACTTGTAATCGCGGTAAAGAGTTTTTTTTCCTCAAATGTATTACGTGGAAGTAGGTACGAAAACTTATGGAATAAACAAGAAACCAGTGACAGAAGAAAAGCAGAGAAATTTAAGTCAGAGCAGAAATTGTTGCTCTGACATCTAACCTTGGTACGTTAGACACCTGACACGAGAGACAATGGACGTTTAAAGTTAAGAAATTATAATCGGAAAACTGAAAAGACGTGGAAGGAACGTTGCGAACAGTCGTGCGAATGAAAAGTATACTATTAAATGGTACCTACACTGAAAAATGGAGATATTTAATTGACAATTATTTATTGACATTCAAATTATTAATCAAATCGATTTCATCGATTTGTTGTTAAGCTTTCAAATACATTTGCTCTATTGACGATATTTTACGTGAACGGAAATAAACAAATAATTTCAACGATCGATCCAAGCCCTTTTTTTTTCCTCCTTCTGATTTTTTCAGTTATTTTACTAATAGAACCGTGGCGGTAGAATTCTGACAAGCAAATCACGTAATTTTATTCTTTTATCACGGTACGTACCTGCTTACTCCTTTCCCTTTTTAATGCTACTCTCAATTAGTACATTGCGAATCATGCGAATCGTTTTCATTCTTGACAGAAGTAATCAACGTGCTTATTATCATGTAGAATCATGCTGCAGTTCAAATAAAATTAAAAATAACTCATTACAGGGAGAATATACAAGTAGGTCTTGTTCAAAACCGCTGATAAAATTAATTAAAAAAATAGAATCATGTATATTTCTGAAGAAACCATCTAACATATTCACAATTTTCAGGTTTTCGTCATGATTCACCGGTAAAAGAACGTCAAGAGGGGAAACCGTGGAAGCCAATGTAAGTCGACGTACTTTCATAGACGACGATGCTTCTGAACCGTGCCTCGTTGCAACGAATAACTATCGACGTCGAAGAAAAGGAGACAGACGCGACATGTTCGCAAAATGTGTCGAGCTATCAACGGCAGAGAAGCTTGTCGTGATTCGCGAGATAAACGTACGATAAAACGTCCGTACGAGTTCGCATCACGTTGTTCCTGATCATTATCGGATTCTTCGTTCGAGGATAGAAAAAAGAATTGGCGCGTCGACGTGTATAATGAACGTTTTAAACTTTCGTAACATGATATCGGATTATGTAATATTATCGATGGATCGTTATTCATATTTATAACGAAAGAAAGAAACAAAGTGGAATAAAAGAACTGATAAGGACGTAGGATATTGAACAGGAAGAAACATGAGATGTGAGAGAACATTTATTATGCAAGATAGCTTATCTTTTAAGCGTGAGAACGAATACATACAAACACATGTGAGAAAT
The DNA here is from genome assembly GCA_916049575.1 of Ancistrocerus nigricornis. NCBI lineage: Eukaryota > Metazoa > Arthropoda > Insecta > Hymenoptera > Vespidae > Ancistrocerus > Ancistrocerus nigricornis. The sequence continues at coordinate 33,497,603 of OU696664.1, read as the reverse complement.
AATGTTCGTAGATGTTTTCAAAACTTGTTTATATATAATATATATTAATTAACAAAGAGCTTGGTAGATTAACTCGACAAGCGTAACATGTCTCCCGTCGAGCAAAACCATTCGTCGATCGGTGATCGATCATCGCCGACCGAGTACTTCGATCCTTCCTTCTGGGAGGAAAATGGATACACGGCATCAAACGAGCCACACGTATCCCGCTACGCCACTGTCATTTCGGATACCGTCAATGGGACATCGCCTACGACGGTCGTCCAATCCAGCCAGGACAATTTTCTCGAGGGTCTGATCGTGCCGTTATATGGCATCATATTCTTCCTATCCGTCGTGGGGAATTGTCTAGTGTTAATTACCCTGGCACGTAACAAACAAATGAGGACGGTCACCAACGTTTATCTTCTGAACCTGGTAGGTAAGACATTTGTATCAGTGTACTTGAAACTTTCTACCTGGGAACGTATATTTATAATGACGATAAGAGCGAGAGTGATCGATCCGCGAGCATACCTTTAGTCCACTCATTATACAGGGTGTTCCACCAATTCCGAAAATTTCGATTACTTTTTAAACAACAAAAATATAGTACCTAAACAGTTATTTTCGCGATGTTATAATTGCAATTTTCGTATCATGACGGGAAGCTGAGTATCGCAAAACACAAATGACTGGACTGCTTTCCGGAGAGTGAAAAGTTCACTATTTTACTGATTCGGATTTATTACATGCCATTAAGCTTATGTTTTTTTTTTCCGGAATGAACGTAATAAAACGGCAGATGCGTAAGTCGTTTAATATTTATTAGTAACGTGTAGGTACTACGATATTTTAATAGCAACGCTATGCTTTCCATAGGATCCGAAATGAAATGTCATTTTATTGTGTATATGTATTGAAATATTTAGCATATAGGTATTATTCGCAAGTGGAGAAAATTATTCGATATAACTGAGAAAGATTCTGTTTGAAATTAAATCTAATTGGTTTCGCGAATAGCTTCTTTCCATTTTATATCCTAACGAATAAAGAAGTTTTCAGGGTAGACTCTTTTTCACGGAATGATACGTTGTCATCGTGGTATTTCGGGAAATTAATGGTGAAAATGGCGTTGCAGTTTTTCGTAATGATTTATTGCAGCTTTCCGAGGATAACCGTGCCGTTCGTCTCGTATATCAAACAAAACGCAAGGTGCCTTTTAAAGTATATTTATATACAATGTTGAATGCGTTCGTCAGAATTATTACGGTACGCTTCAGTTTCAGCGAGCGACGATGCACCGAGCGAAGCATCGACGTGTGTTCTCTTTCGAGTAGAATCGACTTTTATAAACTATTACTCTCGTTATATTCTTTTTTTCTTCACTTTTTATACGTAAACGCGTTATACGAACCCTCTTCTCTTTATTCGTTAAAACCATTATTTTCTGACATCGATGCGGCTCGTTTGGCATCGAAGAAATAGTGGTTCCCGCGTAGATATTTCTTCCTTGACAGTAAAGTAATCGAGTTGATGACTTTACGAAGAAAGTAGAACCTTTGGAAAGCTTCTTTCGCCCACTTATGTCTCCCTTCGGTTAATTATCAGCGAATTACCATCTTACTTAAGAGTTTTATTATAAAAGCGTACTCCTACACGCTATAGAACACGAACGAATCCTATAACAAAGATAGACATGGAATTTTTATCGCGAATGCTACTAAATCAATGATCTTTCAATTAAGAGTTTTTTATTCAGAAAAAAAAACAGATAGTTTTAAAGCAAAATCTGCAATACAATCGATATTACCTACAGCATATTGAATGATTAAATGCCACGAGTTCGAACGGGTCCTTTACTGCGATTTAAACGAGCGTAAATATTTTTGTGAATTTTGTAAAAGTTTCCATGCGTTTCCCGTTACAACGTTACAGATGGGAAAAGAAAAGGAAAATAAATCATATGTTACGTTGACAGACGATAGCATGGATACGAAAGTTACGGAAAACATATAGTTTTTTCGTCTTTCAGACAATGTTTGATAAAACCTTGATGCAGTGTCATCGATCGCCTAACTTCTTCGGAATATCTCTTTTTTCTCTGGATACGAAGATTCCGGGATCGCTTCTTAACTTCGAAACGTTCGTTTAGCTACTATCGCTCATAGATCTCCGTGAGATTTTCCTGTCGGGTCTTTAGAAATTTATCTCGTTGCGTGAACTTTTCTGACATCAACGAGAATCCTTCTTCGGAAACTTCTCTACACGGCATCTTCGGCAACTCAAAGATTTTCACAGCTTTTAAAAGGTTTCACTTCTATCAATCCGTTTATTACATCGGATGAGTGTCGGTACGTGTGTGTCAGATGCATTCCTGTTGTGGTTATGGCTCTTCGACCTATATTTTTATATTATTTCGCGGTACATCGGTTAGTAGACTAAAGTGCAGTAAATATTAACAATCATAAACTTAATTCGTAGGTAATAAATTCATCAATGATAATCCGATAATTTTATTGTATTTAATATCAATTTTATTTACGAATCAAAAGAGTATTTAAAGTTTTAAAAAAGAGAATCTTAATCAAGAAAAGCAATAGATTATTTTACAAATATTACAAATTTAATGAACTGTAAAGCTCGGGGTCTTATTTATGCATATTTAACACATCGACTGTTTCATACTACACATTTCGGGAACAATAGGCAAAAGCAATATATGACGCATTGCAGCTACGTTCGCGAGCTCTGAAACGATAATAGTTTTTCAATCGAACACCGTTCATTATATTTCGAACGTGAAAGTCAATTGAAGCATTTCCTTCCGTACAAGAACCTGGCGTAGGTACTTGTTAAGCTAATCAAGTGGTATCGAAAAAATTTATGTATTTTTAACAGAATGAGATGACGATGCGTTTAATCGTGACTGTATTCAATTCACGACTTTAGCAGTCGATATTTTATCGATTCGAAGTCAATAAAATTAATTTTCATAGCAATGGTATTTTTATACGAATGGCAAGTTAAAGGTAGGTTTTGCTTGCAGCGTCTATTGCGATTATCGCGCGCGATCATCGCTCAGCGGTGATCAATTTTTTTTTTCGATATGCCATTATTTCACAGCAATATCGAAAAAGTCGCTCCTAAAAGTTTAGTTTTCTTTTGAATTAGATTGATTGATCACCACTGAGCGATGATCGCGCGCGATAATCGCAATAGACGCTGCAAGCAAAATCTACCTTTACGGTCGCTCGTTTAATTCATCCATATGCTCGATATATCGTATTGTATTTACACACGCTCGCAATATCGCACTCTCATTTACGTGTGTATGTCGATCTGTCGATCGCAATACGCTTCTCTTTAATTGCATCGTTTGATGTCGGGAAAAAAACCGCGCTCTCGTTACGTTCGTACTGATAGACACAGATCACGAGATATGGATCATGATCGTGAAAAAAAGGTAGCAAAGTATCAGAAAATAAGGCTACGCTTTATGACGCTTTCTATTTTTCGCGAAAGCCTTATTTACAATAAAAGTTAGCTCTCAAGATTGATGTAATTATAGAGTATTACACAAATGCATGTAGGAGAAAGTTGCCGCGATTGGGCCACCACGGTTTTTTAGGTTCGAGATTCCCTAATATTACGAAATTTTCGATAGAACGTGTGGCAATATCTGTAATCGTATTTTCAAGAGTTTATTCCGAAATTAAATCACGTTTATGCGCATTTTTTCCATAATTGTGATTTGTGTGTTTCCGATGTAATTTTTTCTTCTCGTTCCTAAGGAAATTGCAAGAATAAAATTAAATTCACTTAATAATATTGATATCGTAGACAGTCGATGTTTAAATCGGAGACGACGGAATCGTTGGCGGCTTTCCAGTATAATGTTCATGTTTGTGTCATACCTCCCGTGACCCCGCATAACGTTCAGAATTGTACTGGCACGATGGGACGAGCAGTCTATTGACGGCGGTGATACCTAATAAACGTTTGCACATCTCTCTTAAATTTCCATCACTGATCCGCCGCTTCCTCTGACACCTTCTGTATAGTTAGACGAAGAAGACTAAATCGAAAACCTCCTACAATATAATCAATTAGTTTTAACATTTAGAGATAGATTCATCTGCTTGATTTTACGGGTTCGTTAGATTTACATACTCATAGGAGCATATATTGAGAAAAGGTTCTAGTTTCCTCGATTGGATCACTTGCAAATATTTGGAAAATAAGTTTTAATAAAGAGTCAATAAGTCAACCCATCGTGTAACTTTAAGATTAATTCGCGAAAACTTTTGTTCCCACTCGGAGATATTTTTCCATAAACTTTGAAAAATTACAGACGTAATTGCTTTCGCCGGTATCGATTTCCCCTTTCCTGTTTCAAATTTCAACCTTGCTCCGTGAAAATAAGTGAACGCGCGGGTGCGGTTATGAGGCCGTATTTTTCACTTGACGAATTCCAGGAATGATAAGCAGAGGGCCCGGAAAACTTTCAGAGAATGTAATTATGAGGAAAAATTTCGTTTCGTTTCGCGGGGATGGGATTGACGGAGGCAGTGGAGAGTATGGAAGAAGGAAAAATAAAGAAGAAAAAAAAAAGAAAGACAAACGAACTCTATTAGTTCGCGTCTGTGGATTCGCATAGCTGCGAGAGCGGTGAAAATTAACTTACGCGAAATTGTTTCACGTTGTTCGTCTCCCGAACCGCAGCGTCTTTCCAATTTGTCACACACGCTAGTACACTCCGGCGTCTATACGAAGAAAAATTTACGACAGCTTGACGGACACCTTCGCCGATCGAATTTCACTCTCTTTCTCTCTCTCTCTCTCTCTCACTTTTTCTTTCTTTTAGCCCCCTCCGTTATTTTACGCCACGGCCGTGCACATTATGTTCTAAATTCTTCCAAAGGAATTATTCAAGGACTCGAAACATTATTCGAAAGCTCCAGAACACTCGTATCCATCTACGTTTTCGCAAACTTTTTATTAGGCAACGAACATCGAAGATCGATAAATGCTCTAATTCTTTTCTCTGATATAAGTCTACGAACGGAGCTCGATAAAAGAATACATACAGGGTGGTCCATCTAAATATTTTCTTTATTTGTGATGACATAAATATTTTGAATGTAATTTAAAAGGTACCAGGAGAGAGGTGAATGCTCTACAAATGTGATTCGCCTTGTAATAGCATTTACATTGCATTAAAAATATTTGTTATGTCATCATCAAAATAGGGAATCATTTTGGTGGAGTACCCTGTATATCTAAACATATATACAAATATATATAGTACTCATCGAGATGCGAAAGATTTTTCTCAGGATCATGCGAGCACTCGAAAAGGTTCAGGACAATAAAGATCAACGTACAAAAGATATGCCGGATTTTGCTCTTAGTTTGCTCGATATAAAAATGATCGTTCATTGGCACGGCCTTTGCTTTCATTTTATTAATAAATGGTAGGTAGGTACGTGGAAGAATCTTATTGATGCGAGACAAAGGTGGAATTGAAATTGCGCTTAAACGAAACAGCTGGACGCTTCAGACGTTACGCGCGAGGCGACACTGCGAAGTCTGCTAGACTATTGGATTTTTTTACGATTGTTTCGACTCTCTCCATTATACTGCTATATTTCTAGGGATTTTTTTTCCTCATAAAGGACAGCATCAGAAACAATAATAATTATGCAAAGTGAATTGCGGAACGCGTGTTCTTCATAGTCCCTCGTAGGAGAAAGCTGAAATAATTAAGTTGGGGTGAGTGAGCTCGTAGATTAACTTCGTGATAACCCTAAGGACCCAAGTCGTGTTATCGATTTTATCATTTTCCCCAAACGGTAGTTAATATTTAAGAGATTTCTTATGCTACCTGTCTTGCATATATCGATGTAAAATCATTTTTTTTCTAGGGGTTGAGTTCGTAAAATCGGATAAATTACGTAGTACGTTGTAGTTTCATATAAAAAAATTGGATACTCTTCGACGTCGCATATTTATCATCTTAGGTTACCCGTCACAATTCGGACACAAGAGCATAAATCGTAGGAGATATAACCGAGTAGTATTTTCCTCACGATTTGCTTTCAATATCCCACAGTGGCAGTGTTCGATAAGCTTATCGCTTAACAAAGTTTCGTAGACGGGCTTATGTGCCAAAGCGGCTGATTCAAAGTCAACTTCGTGGATGCTACGCGAAACGTCTTGGAAAATTGAATCGTTTAATCTTAAAGTGACTTTTTTTATTAACTACGATACAGCAATTTCTAAGTCATTAATTGAATAGGACATAAATCTTACCTGTTGCGCTTCCGATCTTCCTTTCGTGGAGTAACGCAACGGTATTAGTCATTCCGAAAGGAGAGACTCTTGCAGAGTAGTCCATTACGTGCGAGAACTTCGTAGAAGATATTTCAATCTCCATTCTTCCCTCATTTTTTGCCCTTTAACGTACCACGTAACCATAATAAGTCTTCATACGACAAAAGAAAAACCGGAGCGTATACTTTATCTCTTACTATCGCAATATTCATTAGAGTATTCGGAAATGCGACACCTTGGAATACTACTTGAAAATTCAAAGTGAAAATTGCAAAGAACTCTTTTTTTATCGTAGTTTTTTTTCGTGTCATACCTCTTCGTCTCACTTTTTTTTGAGGTGAATAAAACGCTTGAGAGATTTTTTCATGCTATTCTTAACGAGACCTTAATTTATTTTATCGCCTTCTCACTAGTGCATATTAAGTAGCATAGAGCATAATGTTCGTATACAGGCACATAGACGTACTACAGAAAGCGTCGAGCGTTTAAGAATTTTCATTACCGTTCACAAAACATCGAGGAGACATTATGTACGGTTTCATGAGAAATAACGTTTTACGGAAAATAAAATAAAAAAAAGGATTACAATATTCACGAGTCTTGTCGTCTCGGGCAGAAGTACACGTGCTACGATATGCAAATTGTATTTCAAACTCGAACAAGCAAGAGGCGGAACGATGCGAACTTAGCCCGCCGCGCCGCGCCGTCGACAGACAAACGCAAAACAAACGGCGGATGTCTCGTTAATGTCTCTTCGTGCTTGCCACGTTTCCAAGAGCTTTCCCTTCCGTGCAAACTAATTGCGATCAAGCCCGTCCGATACCTATATCGTTGAGAGTCTCGCGTATTTATGGATTTATCTCGACCAAGCTCGATCAAGTTCGATCGAGCTCGACTTGGAACTGAACTTTTAGAATTGTTTTATTATAATTGAATCAAACAATGTGAATTTTTGTACGAAAATAGAAGGATTAGTTCACTCGATATCCTTTTTTCGTTGTTTAATAAACATTGAACTGATAAGTAAAGTAATCCTTCTATTTTCTTACAAAAATTCACATTGTTTGATGCTATTATAAAAAAGTTATTCCACCTTATAGAGCGTTCGAATATTTTTGGGAGTCACTGTATATATGTATCGCTTTTTTTTACCGAGGTATACAAAAGAGGAAAATAATAATTCGTAACAATCCTGGCGTACATCGAATTGACACGAAGTGGACGAACGTGTTGCGAGTGGCCGAACCGCGCGCTTCGGTCAGCTTTGGTCTTCTTTATTTATTGTTTCGTTCGATCGGTATTCCACGAGCATTTATCTCTTATTTTGAATTTCTATAGAGATTAATTGGATTAATCTACCGATAAAATTGATTATCTCGTCGTACGCTTCGCGAAATCGTTACTATCTTTGTACGTGCGTAAATAGAATACTAGATGGATTTAGCGTATCATGATCATATGCGGTAATACGAACAAAGAATTCTTCGACAAATTTTCTCGTATTTATAACCTTAAAAATACTAACGCTTTTAATGCGATAAAGTTTCGTTGTAAGATCTATTTGCTGATGCAATAAAATATAAGTAGGGGAGACCAGGGCTAGTTGTCCCAATTTTAGGTTTCTTGTTTCTACAGATTTCTGTAGCTTATATTTTCGAATTTTTTGGTGACTATCATAAAGTTCAACTTCTTAGCAATACATGGAAATTTTTCCTGATGTATGCATCATGATTTTTGCAAAAATGGACACCACCGCCGATTTCAATGTTTAAAGGCTCATTTTAAAGAAAAACGCATGCAGAATACTGTCCCGTTGTCCGTTTTTCGATATCGTTAAGCAATGATGAGAAATTAATCTTTTAAGTGTCGGAGTATGGGTCGTTTTCGAGCTTAAAACTGCTCTATCTTTCGAACCAGCCATCCTATCGAAGCGCGATTTGCATATTCGTAAAGAGGAGACTTTCCTCTTTCGAACGAGTATTTGATCGGGCAAATTCGAGATGCTTCGATTTTTGACAAAAATCCTGACCTATGCATCATGATTTTTGCCAAAATGGTCACCACCGCCGATTTCAATGTTTAATGGCTCATTTTAAAGATAAAAGCATGTAGAATAATATTCCGTTGTCCGTTTTTCGATATCGTTAAGCAATGATGAGAAATTAATCTTTTAAGTGTCGGAGTATGGGTCATTTTCAAGCTTTAAACTGCTGTAACTTTTTAACCAGTCATCCTATCGAAACGCGACTTGCATATTCATAAATTAGAGACTTTCCTCTTTCGAACGAGTATTTGATCGGGTAAATTCGAGATGCATCGATTTTTGACAAAAATCCTGATGTACATGCATCATGAACGAAAACCTGAATTCTGTCGAAAACTAATGATAAAAACAAACGTTACAGCAAAAAAATGAGGATGGGGCAAGTTGTCCCAGATCTCATTGTCGGGACAACTTACCTCGACGTGTGAGACAACTTGCCCTATTTTCATAGGTTTGTTTTTTGGGTAATAGTTCAGTCAGATCAAGGAGTTTTTTAAAAATTGTGGCAAGGAAATGAAGCTGACAAATTTCTCTTTCTATTACATGTGTGAACTCATGTGCAATCGATTTCCATTAGTGCCTAGAGATGCTTAAGTAATGTACCCAAAGTAGGGTTGAACTTATCAAAATATAAATTCGTTTCTCGAAGTAACCAGGGAAGACTAAACACAACGACCACCACTACACTATTTTTTACTCACTAAGACCTGTACACCATGCACCGGACGCGTTTCCCCTTCCACCCTAAGATACCAAAACTTCGACTGGGACAACTTGCCTCTGGGACTTTTAGCCCCGGTCTCCCCTATTTGGGGAAAATTTAGACGGTCCAAAAGAAGTCCAAAAAAAATTGCAGAATATTTTTCCAACAAATTTCCTTGGGATCATGTAGAGCTTTCCTGATTTCCTGTAAAATTACTATCAGGATGAAATAATTCATGCATGTATGCATAAAACGAAAATAATCCTTGTTCGTAGGATGGGAGTTCGGAGGAAACTCTTGTTATTCAACAAGTGAGAAGAACGAACCATTTAAAAACTCCAGAATTCTTTCCATCGTTCAGTAAACTCTCGACTACGTATATGCAGGGTGTCTCATATCAACTACCCAAACCGAAAACTACATGTGCACAGGTATAACTCGAGTCTAATAAACTTTTTCGAAATTCGACGAAGCTGTAGGAGAAGCAATCCACAATAAATAACGTTACGTGTCTTTGCTGGTCATTGTTTTTCGCGAATTTCTCCATCCTGCTACTCCGTGATTGGTTGATCTTTGTTAATTAATAACTCGTTCATTAAGCCGACTTCAGTAAAGGTTTATAAGACTTTTCAACTCAAGTCCGTATTGTACACATGTAGTTTTCGTTGGGGGTAGTTGACGTGGGTCCCCCGGTATAATGTTTTCACGAATCTTGACTCGATGATATTTTTGATATACATATAAGACAGAATGAGCCGAACGAAGAAGAGGAAAACGTCGAACCGACGAAAATAGGTTAAGGATCGCGTCAGCTGGGCAAAGTATTTCGTCGAAATAGGACGAAAGTCGATAGTACCCATTACACCCTCGGTCCAAAGGGTAGATTTTACTTCGTTTAAGAACCGTTGGATTCCTGAAACGTCACCTCTATTCTTTCGAAATGTACAGCACGCGATCGCATTCGATAAAAACCTTTTTTACGATCGTTCTTTTTCTTGTACAAGGGTGCAGGGAAAGAAACGACGAGAACGCACTTGCTTTGTTCGCGTGTTCTTTTATCATTTCGAAACAAAGTTGACCACGACTGGGAGGATCATATGGATCAAAAGACGACAATTGAATCTGAAATGAACTCAAAAAGCTTTACCACCAGATACGCCAATATCGTGTCACGCTGCATCGCGAAAAATTATACGGTGTATGGAAATTTTTACGTTATTCTTTTTTAATTTATTGGAAAACTTCAAACTCAAATTTCGGAACGGATTTAACAGGTGTTCCAGTGGAATTTATAGATCGAAACGATATGACCTCATATATTCAATAAATTTTTACTCGAATCGATAAACGTAATATCGTTTAGATGCTACATCGTATTAGTTTTCTGGGAATCACGTAATTCTCAGCACGCCTCTCTCTCTCCTCGTGTCATTAACGCAAGGATCACGTCGAGAAATCGTTCCACCTAAAACCTTTCCTTCGTTCATACCAATCTTTATGATCCTTTTTTTTCTTATGATGGCTCTCCACAAAGAGGGAAGAGTGAAAAAACGAGCCCGGCGAAAAGAGTCTCGTCTTCGATACCCCACGATCGATCGAGCATGCTTATGACATTTACACGGAATTTTAACGTTTACTTTTCGAAATGACGATTGGAAAAAGCACTCGGACGATTTATCTGGTTAATCTAAGCTGTCAGACGAACAGTTCGTCACGCGTCGTCGCTTCGCGAAGTCCTGCTAAGTCTCGATAACTTGCTGCGTTAGAAATATAAAAAAAAGGAAGAGAAGGTCGATAAAAAAAGTTTCATAAAAGCGAAAGGTTCGCGCGTGTCACGCTCGAGGTAGCAGGAAGTAAACGAGGGAAGAATACTTGGGGCAGCAACAATAACCGAACGATAAGAAAGTTTTCTTAACGTCGTGGAAACGCTTAAGAAGAGGCATCCTCGAGTTTCACCATGTTTTTCGAAGCAACGATATTAGAGTGACGAGCGGAGGACGTCACGAATTGTAAGACGACGAAGAATCGAAAATTCTTTGTGGGCTCCCGAGTTGAAATTTTAACCGCGATTCGACCATCCATAATGCTTTCTTAGGAGTTTAAGATTAAAAGTGAAGTTTATAGAATAGGAAAAATATATGGTTAATAAACTTCGGTTTCAACCTCCAAGTGGCAGTTATAATAGGCATTTTTATAATATCTATAGATATTTATTTACTATATCTGGATTTATTATTTTTGAAAATATTTATAAAAATTATTGAAAAATATGTTTTCTAAATGTACTTACTAGTCACAAAAATTAAAGGAACGAGAAAATTTGGAGGACACTTTTGTAAAGTTAAAAGTATACACTTTATGGTAGAATAATAATAAATTTTTTTAGTACAAAGAGCAATTTAACAGTGGAATTTTTGATTCAACGTTGACTTTATTTAGTCGCGCTGCTTACTCGTTTATCTATTCACTGATTTCCTGCTTGATATACATACATTTTATGCTCCGAGAAAGACCAAATCGAGAGTATCGAGAAGATCGTTTAAAAATCGACGGCTATTAGTATCCTTAAACAAATTAGCTAAAGTTGTGTACCAACTTGACGGGAAGAAGCTACAAAGACTCCTTTTTCGGATTGATACAGAGGAAGTTTCGTGAAGTTCGATCTTCCGTGAAATAGACCGAAGTCTTTTCATGAACGATTACCGTGCGCGCTGTTGAAGTTTGCCGAAGCGAACTTTTCCCAGCGTTTGGAAAGATCAAAGATCATCATTTCGTATTTCTTTATCGTTGACTTACTGAGCCGTTCAGGTCGACGGGTAGAGAAATGGAGGAATATTTGGGAGTAAAGTTTAGAAAGATATTTGGAGTTCCGTTTTTTATTGAATTATTTTCTTCGACCGCCAATGATAAGTTCGTTGAGAGAACGAGGGAGCGTAATTAGAGGATAGTAAATCTTAAAACCGAGATTGCTGATGAAAATAGGTACAGGAAGGGTAGATTACCGCGTTTCATCTTCGAATATATTGATACTGCTTCGTAAACGGTAAAAGCCATTTTATATCCAACGCAAACGAGTTTATGATAACTCGACTGATAAAATAAAAAAATGAATCAGGAATAGTGTGCTGGAGTTAAGTAGAGTGTGCACTGATAATGCCAATGCGCGATCGTGTTTCCGTTAGCGTGAGATAACTTTACGTTTCGTGGTATTGCAATTTAATGCGGTTTCATCTATTTCAAATGTTTCTTAATCGAGGAACGAGGAAGTTTAATAACGCAAAACTGGTTTTATCCTTGCTGGAAGCAAATGACTTTTAACACGTTTATTATCGTATTAATATCACGCTTCGCACGCGTGAATTTCTTTTTCTTATCACAACAAGCGTTCTTTCATAGTTTTTTTTTTTTAAAAGAATTTAAATACGTACAGGTGATTAATGTATACAGAAGAAGTTTATAATTATTTTAAATATACATCCCCAGTTTTTGAGGTATAGGAATCCCACTATATATGTAAGAAAGTATCCTTATATTCTGAGATAGATTTATATATATATAAATTTATATATACAGGGTGTCCGCTTCCATGTAGTCAAACGGAGGACTACATGTACACATCAATGACTTTGTTACGTGCCGGATTCCGATGGTCTCAGGACGCGTAACGGATTCGTCCTCCGAAGAAACTCCTTTGGAAATGGTGGTGTTGAGGAGATGGTTTGGTGTTAGAAAAGGAAAGGGAAAGGAAAGTGCGTTTCGTCTTGGGTCCGACTGCAGACTCATCAGTGGGGCTGATGCAGGCGGACCCTACCCCAGACGCTATGGTCAGGTAGTTTAGGAGTTCTATATATTGTTATAGGGTGGTATTTGAGTGGTTTCGAGAATTAGGAAAGAGGATGAGACATCTATCGGAGTACTTTGGAGTCGTCTGTGGGTTACGGGACGTAACAGACTTGAATCGAAATTTCTAATACCATTTTTCGAAATCCGACTTAGTTAACGAATTATTAACTAACAAAAATCGGCCAATTACGGCGATTAGCAAAGGAAGGCGGTTCACTCGAGCTCGCAGTTAGGCAAAAGATGAAGCGGTAGGAGGAGCAATCCACAATAAACAACGTTACATGTCGCTGCTCGCCGTAATTGACCGATCTTTGTTAGTTAATAATTCGTTAACTAAGTCGAATTTCGAAAAATGGTATTAGACATTTCGATTCAAGTCATTGATGTGTACATGTAGTCCTCTGCTTGACTACATGGAACCGGACACCCTGTATATATATATATAAAAGATAGAATATTACTTGCGATACAGTTTTCTCGATTAAATTGAGGTCACTTCGAGAGTATCATAAGTTATTAATCGATATTCGTGAACTTTTTACGCGGCAACGACTAAAGAAGAAAACTTTCATATTTACTCGAAATGTCATCGACATATATATTTTTCTTCGTTTATTTAATGTTTTTCCTAGCTGCCGTACAAACGGAATAGGAAGAACTCGGTAGAGCGTTCAAGTGGCCTCTCGTAAAATCATGCAATACTCGAAAGACATTTCCATAAAAATTTCCGCTCGAATATTTGCCATTGGAGAGATTTCTCCCAGTAGAGAAACTTCGATCTTCCGCCAATTCTTCTTTTCCTCTTCTCACGGTCATTTACATAATCCAGCTCGGGAGAAGATTGCTGACATATCAAAGATCATATTCTTTCCCACTTGGTTTTCGCCGTGTGTACTTGCCGAGTCCCATCTCCAAAATTTTTTATCGACATACAAAATTTTTCATCTCCACTTCGGCGGAAGTCGAAGAAATCCACTTATTTTGCCTCTTCCATTATCCGTAATCCTCTTACGATAAGTACAAGTTAAAATTTTATCGATTATTTTAGAATTTTCAATCATCGTGAGGTTAACTTTTTGAACCAATTTATTGGACGAGTGATCAATCATGATGTTTTTTGACCGATATCCTTTAATATCGTTTACCTACACTTACGAAAAATGTCAACAAGAGATAAAATCGTCTACGTCAGGCAACAACTGTAACGTACACACGGTAATGGTTCGAAAGACGTGCGTAAAGTTTTTCCAAGGGATAGATAACGTTATCTCGTCGTGCACGTTACTTTTATACCAATTGATCTTACGTGTAAAAAATTAAGGAATATAGTCCAGTCGAAATAGCCCAAAAAACGGGTTAAGATTATAGTAATTCGCAATCAGGTGAAAATTGGTATAGCTCTCAAATACAATATTACAAATGAAATGTCAAAAGTTTGACATTTCTTTCGTAATAGTGTATTAATTTAAGATCTGTACCAATTTTCACCTGGATGCGAATTACTGTAGGTAATCTCAAATGCTAATTCGACTGGGCTAGTACATTTCCCTCGTCCTTTCAACATTCAGTACATTTCGTGTAATTAAGTCAGAATCTTCGCAAATACGGCAATGACACGTTGAAGTATTATTACCTCGACTAGGATGGAATACTTCATGGCATTCTTCCCATTGATCGAACTATCCTCCCTGTAGGGTCGTCGATTTCACGCAGGGAACATTATCCATTATTATCCTGAGAATTATGTTCCACGTAAATTCCAGCGAGTCGTAGTCCAGAAAGAGAGAGAGAGAGAGAGAGAGAGAAAGAGATAGAAGATCCACACAAATTTATTGTAGAAGTTGGTAAGTCTTGGAGGTAAAATGTAGTGCGCTGGTAAATGAAATGAAAACGGTGTTCTACTTTTATCTCTCTCTCTCTCTCTCTCTCTTTCTCGCGCGCTCTCTCGTGGACTGTGCTATAGGATCCAGCGATCTCGCAAGTGATAAAGGTCTATATTAAGACCGTCGAGAATACTGAAGCAGGCAAGGACTCAACTTTGTTTCTTTTTTAAACGATTAGAGTAATAGGTGATTCGCGGTATTTTAAAAAAACAGTATTTTCATACCAGTGAAAACTTTGATAAAAAAACAAAGTCTGCATCAACTAATAATCGCGATTTATTTATTAACGCGCACGAGTACAATTTCTCTATTTAACACGATTTTGTGTGTTGGTAAGCTCATCGTTGTTTGACTTTTGAAACGTGACGCTAATGCGAATTTGCTTAATTCACCGAGCAAAGTAGAGGAATTGCATTAACATTTAACAATTGATACGGATTATTCGAATTGAAGACGTTCGAGTGGAAAATCAATGAATGAAACACGTTTGTTGTGATCATAAATGATAATTATTATCACGCTGTTCATTGGCGATGTTTTTAAGTGAAAAAATTGAATTGAAAGCTCTCGCTTCTTTTTTTTATAAATATTTATGTAGCTGGAGCGTACGTTCGCACCATACGAGACAAAAGTGCAATGAAATTTGTGAGAAACTTTCAGAGAAGTCATAATTCGTCGACAGTCGATATTCCAGTTTCCTCAATTGACAGCACGTAGCAGGAAACGACAGACGAAATTCAAATTTTGCGATCAGAAAGCCGTATTCTCTTCGTCCACCAATGCTTTGAAGTATTTATCACGTTACGGGGGGTATCGCATTGCTCGGATGCTTTTCACTCAGGACGTTCAATGCCATACGTTTTCAAAGCATTTTGCGTAATTGAAAATATCATACCGCAAGGGATATGAAGGTATGTGCGATTTACGAAAAAGAACCACAGCTGCTTACTTTTTAAAATCGAATATGACCCAGATTAAACGAAATTATAAATATCGATGATTTCTTATCCGTCAATCTTCTAAATCTAGTTTGATATGCAAGAATTTTTTTTTCAAATTCACAAAAAGGAATAATTAAAACTTTTATTACACAGGCCAACAGATGTTTTGGTGCTGGGGTATTTGAAGCTGATTTCACATGAATTTGATACGCCTAGAATCAGCGTCCCAAATATATCTAAAATCAGATCTAAAATCTTAAGCACCAAAAAACAATTTGTGTTTTGTAGACCTGTGTTATCATCGGGTGTCCTACTTTTTCAACCACGAGTAACCACCGAGAATGCTTTCATTACATTATAAGTACTATAATATAAAAACTTATCCACTCGGAAACAAACCACATAGTAGTAAAATTCGTTTATTTAAGACGGTGTAATGTATTGTAGGTCGGAGAATCCAGTGTCCTTATTTTATCATCGATACCTATGTAACTACAGAAACGGTAAACAGCGTGTATATATCAAACGACATTCTCCACCGTCATTTCCATTTAATTGCACCTAATTCCAGGCTTTAAACATACATTGCTAACATTGTTGCGTGCGTAAAGTACGTGGGATATCGAATGTAGATACGTATGTACCATTTCCAAATGGCCTTCGACGATAAATCGACGGGGCCTTGGATCATGGAAAATCATTAAATTCTATTCTTTGCAGGGGCGCCGATATCGATTTTCCACAAATATCTAAGTCTAATCAAGCAAAGTTGGGTGCCGGTCTCGGGGTTATATACCACCGGTCACGTCATTTTGTTCTCCTTTTTTCCGTGGCAAGGCCTTTGTCGTAGGATCGATACTCGTTACAAAGCAAACCCGCAACGTCGGCTATCCTTTCTGCAAGAGCATTTTTAATTACCATGACGATAAGAGCGATATCTATCGTCTTGAAAGGACGATGCTCTTTCAATTTTAAAAGGAAGTTTATTATATCGTTATAAAGATACGTTCCCTCGTTCTCTTGATCATCATTGACATTATTAGTGGAGAATTTAAAGACCAAATATTAATATATGAAATTTTTTTCTCCATAAAAAAATATTAATTTCATATACGATTTCCCTTAGCTATTCGGTTTTACCCCACTTCCCCCTACTATTATTAAGAAAATAGTTTTACTCGATCGTGGCTCATATTACGTAAAACATTTAATCAGGTAAGCCCCAAACGTCTCGAATACTGCATTCTATCAATGACACCGCGATTCCAACTAGATGCTGGAACAGGAAGGAATTGAGTTCCATAGGGATGGTAATAACAATTGCAAAACTACTTTTACAGGCGGTATCGGACTTGCTGCTCGGCGTGTTTTGCATGCCTTTCACCCTCCTGGGCCAGATGCTGAAGAACTTCGTCTTCGGCATCACGATGTGCAAGCTGATATCATACTTTCAAGGTATGGCATCTTCCCTGGTGGGTATCGTTTGTTTTATTGGAAGAGTCGAAGGGTTTAGAGAGACGTGAGTCTACATGGATGAACGTGAAAAGTACATGGAGATTGTCGGTATTTTTGTAATTACCTACTTCATTGTACTTCTCATAGTTTATGATAGAAGAGTTTGGTGGGTAAAGTGAATGTTAGCTCGAGGGTGATGTATGAAGTATACGAGTTCGATCGATTGCTATCGGACAAAGTTTTCCGATCCAACCATTTGCCTTCCACGAGTAATTCTTTTTTTTTTATTTCGAGCATTTAATGGGATAACTTTCTTCTTGTACGGATAGAGACTTTCACCAACCATCGACTCACTTCTCTCTCTCTATCGCTCTCTTTCCTATCTCTTCCGCAAACGCGTTCGGTGGAATGCTTCTTTCTTTCCTCGAGTAGGTACACCTCTCACAAGTTTATTTGAACTCGCTCCTTTTCTCCTCTCTCTCTCTCTCCTTCTTTTTCTTCACTTTCTATCAATGTTCTTCCACCTAGAACGTTTTTGCTTTTCCTTTCGCCGATCTTGCCGTTTCCTCTCGATTATACCCAATATCTACCGTTTTTCATTGTTTCCGTGAGAATACATGGAGCCAGATAAATGTTTACTCGTTTAACTACTGACTCTCTCTCTCTCTCTCTTTCTATTTCCGTCTGCTTCGCTCGTGACATAAAGAGATCACGCTAAACGAGAGGCCTCGCCTGACGCGTAAACGAGGGACATCATCCTTCGTGCGACGACAAAGGAACAGGCGGGGGTGGTTCACCGGCATGATATAACGATAATTACTCGCGAACCTATTGGACGCCTACAGAATTTCCAAGCATCTCTGCTATGTAGATCTCCTTCTCTCTCTCTCTCTCTCTTTCCCTCTCTCAGTGTCTGCCTTCGAGTACTGGATTTGACTGATAATTTGAGTAATAATCACCCCTAAAAGCTTTTAAATTTTCCGTTTTTTTCGATAAAACTATGTAAGCGTCAGAGATAGAGAAAAAATTGTGAATGTAAAACTTGCAGGATATTAAAAAATGTAACAGACTGCGGGAAAACAACTTTTTAAAAACTTTTCAATTTTAAAAAACAGATTATTCAAAAAAGATTATTTTTTCCTCGCAGTCTGATAAATCTTTAAATATCGTGCAAGTTTTACATTCAAAATTTTTTTCTATCTCTTAGAGTTAGGTACATAGTGTTATCGAAAAAAACGAAAAATCTAAAAAACTTTGAGTTATGATTTTTACTCTCTTAAAGAGAACGTTCGCTGGAAAAATTGTTTCTTGAACAACTCGATAAAGTCTACATACCCACAAAGTTTCATTAAAATCAAATTTGCAGAGTTGGAATAGTTCACTTGTTAGTGTAATATTAGACAATGTGCTTGTATCTGTAACGCAAGTTTCAGCTCGTCTTGGGGAAGTTTTCTGAAGATGCATAGGCGCACGCTGGAAAACGGGAAATTCGTCTTGAGTTTCTCGGGAAATCTAAATTTTATAACAGTACCGTGCTTCTTTCTAATTACCATAAACGGAAATGGACTCTTTAGACAATAAGATGATATAAGAAGTGAAACTTTAATGTTTTAACAAAAATATTTGTTAATGCGCTTAGGTATAATATACCTATATAAAAGAGAATACACAATCGAGAGAATACATAAAAGAGAAACAAATCATTTTATTATTTAAAGAACATTTTCCCTAAGCCATTAAGAAGATGGGCCTTGTTCCCTACGGTTTTGAAAAACCCATCAATAACTCAAGGCGAAGAAACATGTTCCATATCCCGCATGAATATGCTTCGTATGAGATTTAGGGATAGATTCATCGACGCTTACTCAACCATAATCGATGCGAAACCATTTTTCCAAGCTTGTACGGACAACGAAGAACGTCTATCGTTACTTGTGAACGTGGGTGTTGATATATAAGGTGTTCAAAAAATCGTACACGTATCTGTTTTGTCAGTAGAACGTTTACAATTCTCTTTTTAAATAATTTTTTTTCTATGTAACCTTTGTCGTAATTTTTATCATGAATTATATAGTTACTGAATGAAATTGGGAGAAAATATAGCTGATGTTAGAAAGTAAAGTTTAAAGATATTTTGGTACACCTTGTATAAGCGTACAAGCAACTTTTCGCTCGGATTTCACACGAATCGAGTTTACGTAACTGTAGATTGAATCTCTTTTTCACGATGGGAATTTCTCGTTGGAGCGTAAAAGAGACACGCGACACATCTCGCTTATCAAACTCGTGTCGAGAAATCCTAAGATTTTATAGCTGTTTATAAAAGGCGTAACGTGCCATGCAACCACACCAGTCGCGGTATTTCGATGAGAATGGAAAGTATTTCGTGAATGTATGCAAATATGAGGAGAGAACACGAATACCACTTGTAACGGCTTGAGAGCAAATAAATGTCTCGGTTCTCGGTAAAATTAATTTTGAGATAAAACAACCATAGATTGGTACTTGTAACGCTTGTTTACTTGAAATAAAGTTTTTACCAGACCGAAAGAAGAAAGCATCGTATATCGGTGATCTATATTCAACCCTAGATCATTAAACTTGAACCTTATTATCTCTCGAAATAATTAATTACTTTATCAAGAGTAAATCCTCTGCTTTAAGATTTCTTTCAATTTTTCACTTTACATTCTCATGTCCACGTTTGTCCGAAATAAATATTTGCGATCGGAAATAGCGGATGCTTTTCCACATTTAGTTTACTATGCATTATCTCGTTTTAAAACTAGAATAAAGAATGGAGAACGTTTGAAGATAGAAGCTGAGAGCCGCTACGCCTACGCAAGCCTCGCGTTCGAGCGAGAAAATAGAGCTTTTGCTTAGTTGCGAAAGGTAAATCGCAGAATCGTGTCGACTCCAACGTCGAGCTTTTCACTGAATCGAGAGCTGGTCCTCTTCCACTCACGAAAGCTTCTCTTCCTTCCCCACGAGTTTACGGGTCACGTTCTTGGTGACTTAAACTTCTTTTCTGATTTTCACCAAGCACTGCACGATTGTATTTTATGGAAGACCACGACGACGAAAGCGTTTACGCATGCATGTCGTGCATTTCGCGAGATTTGGGTACCTACTAATGTCCCTGAAGTTTGCACCGCGACTTTTTAATATGGAAAAATTAAAAATTGTGCCCAGTTGTGCTATGTTTGTACTGATTTGTGCCGTTAATTAAAATTTTGAAAATATTTCCAGTTTTCTTTTAAACGAAAAACGAATTCTCTACAACTTTTTGCCATTAGAATGAATTATTGTACTCCTTGAGTACGACTAAGCAAAACTTTTGAATATTTCCAAAGTTTGCAACTGCTTTCTAAACCATATCTCGGAAACGGCTGATCCTACAAGATTTTTATAAGGACTCATTGTGTTCCAACCAGTGAATACAACCCAGCATAGCTTAAAAGTTTTAACTATTTTAACAACTTTTTTTCTTGTTTAAAAAAAAAAAAAAAAAATGGAAATATTGTCGAAATTATTATTTACGGCACAAGTCGGCTCAAACCTAGCAGAATCCGGCACAATCCTTAATTTTTCTAAATTAAAAAGTTACGGTGCCAACTTCACGGACATTATTTACTATTTCTAAGGAAATCTATTTCTCAGGACTATTTCTCTAGGACTATTTCTAAGGAATCGTAACTTTTAAAACGCGTACGAGAAAAATCTGGGAAAAAGTTTCGTTTCAATGCCATGACGGTCATAAGCTCCGCTTCAAAGAACAATCCGCGTATCGCATTAGAACATTGGTAAACCATTGGGCGGAAAATCGATAGAGAAAGTGAGTTAGAGATGGAGGTAGAACGCATTTTCTCTTTGCACGGGTACAATGTTTGATCTATCGATACAATAAAATACTTTATCCGTCGATTCGACAAATACCTACAGGATGAATCACGAAATTAATTGGAATCGGTTTAAAACTCGGAGAATCTCTCAAAGCTCGTACCGCTTCCGTTCGTACGATACCTTGCTCCGCCTAACGAGATTCACATCCTAATGGTACGATCGAGACATATTCGCTAATGGTGGAGTACCGATCGCAAAGTGCTACGTTTAATAATACCGTAATCCGATACGTTGTAACAATGAGATTAACATACGCTCGGCCGGTTTTAATCACCTTTTGAGCACATTAAACATATCGAATTTTTTTGAAGAGATCTTTGGTCGAGAGCTACGGATTCGAAAGTATACCTATCATTATACACATAACGATGCAATTTATAAACAAAATTCGTTTTTTATGCATAAGTATGTAGGTACTTGTAACCAGGGTCGTATTATCCAATAGACAAATAAAACAAATGTGTAGGGCCCATTATTTGGAGGAGCCCGGATTCAATCGAGTTACACGCTTGTGATAATTTATATTTTTTAATTTACATTATATTTATTATTAAAATGCAAAAATTATTTTGTCTCACTAAGCATGGCATATTTCACTTTTATTCTTGAAATCGTACAAAAATCTGATTTCTTGGTAACAAACACTCCTCTGGTTAATAGCCAGACTTGTCAAAACCAAAAAAAAAGTTATATGAATGTATAACTCAATTTATATTTGATCTAGGGATATAATCCGTTGCTGTTTGCAATTCATTAAAATATTTTCCCCGAATTTCCCCACCTCCTGTATTAGGTACATCGTGCATCAAATTATGTTTTTGCGCATACCTCTGAAAACCGTTGGTTTCTTCTTCGCACGTTTTGCATAATTTACGGTGTTATTGAATATAATAATAATAATTTCACGAGTCCCATATCTATACGCAACGACGCGACGGATTAACAGATTTGCCGTGCTGTTTAATTTATTCGATAGCAATCGTATGTTTCGATAAATGGAAATCCCCATGAGAAATGTCGATCAACCGCTATGCATAATTCTCCATTACAGCGGTCTCCGTTTCTGTCGGCGTTTGGACTCTGGTAGCAATCTCTTTGGAACGTTACTTTGCCATTTGTCGGCCATTGAAATCACGTCGCTGGCAAACCGAATTTCACGCTTACAAAATGATCGCCGTTGTTTGGGCAGCCAGTCTTACGTGGAACGCACCGATTCTTTTAGTTTCGGAGCTGAAGAATATTAGAGGAGGTAAGTCAATTACAATTACGGTAGAGTCTGCTTATAATGGCATTCAAAGAATAGCGATATTACGTCGTACTGAGCGGACGATGTTATAATATTATTTGCTCTATATTTTGTCTAGACGATGGTAGAAGGTGGTAGGTACTTCTCTCCTGCCAACGATACCTATGATAATACAGTTATACATTTCTTATCCTTAAGAATTTTCTTCTCGGTTTTATCTACATAATTATGCATTCTTTACTGTGAGTATGCCGTAGAGTGGTATTTTTACTTTGGTTTTTTGAAATTACATATTCGTTCTCGCTGTCATTATGTTGACATAAAAAAAAGGATTCTTGACGTTTCCATGTTATTCGTATCGCTCGTATCGTACGACTGATAAAAAGTAAGAGTAAAAAAAAAAAACTTGGTTGCACGCTCTGGCCGTAAAGTTCTCTCAAGTTTTATTTTTGGTTAACGCGATGGAAAATGACATGCAATGTTTTATATCTCGTTATAAAGGAGAGAAACACGATCGTGGTTCTCTAACTTTTAACGTTACAATATTTTGCTTTGTGTTTTACAGAATACATTTCGTAGGTACGCACTCAGTGGTTTTTCCAATGCGCTCACTTTGCGTAGATACAGTTAAATGCGTGCTATTTATCTTATTTATTCGAGGAAAATGAAAATTCGTGAAAATGTTGAAAGAGATAGTAGTTTCGTCCAAACCGAAGTGACGACGAGAAAGAAAATATCGAAAAATAATTCGTAATACGTAGAGGATGCGATTTATTAGCGTGATTTCGTTAGTTCTAACAAATAGCCGATCTAACTTGGAATGTACGTTATTACGCATCGTTGGATTCCACTCGTGCGATGTTACCTCGTGATTGGTGCCTCGACTAGAAAGTTCCGAACAACTTCGTTATTCGAAACAACATAGCTACGCTATATTTTTCTATGTAAACTCAGGAAAACGTAAATCGCATTAAAATTGTTATAATTACAGTTGCAAACAAATCCTACGAATTGGTCCAATTAAGATCGTCATTTTAATGTAGGCTAAATGAGAGTTTGTTCATGAAAATTGTCGAATAGCTTTGCTTGATATCTACTGTTCTATTATTTGTTGAAAACTCATTAGTTTTTTAATCACTTACGACAAGCAGATTTATAAATAAACCACGTACCGTAGGATATCACGGTCATACATTTTTACGTGGTTATCCGTAGCAGAGCGTACTAATGAGTACTCTTACGACGCTTTGAACATTTGCGTTAGACGATACTCAACTACGTAGGTACATGTGCACGTAAGACTATGCAACGAATATAACCTGTGCAAGGAATTTACGTATTTTAGAATATTTTTCTTCGAAATCAGGAAATACCTCATTTTATTGCGTATTCTGTACAATTGTTATTACTTAATGTAACATACTGGGTGTCAGAAATTTTACTTTACAAACGTTGTGAGCGTATTCTACGTACATACACGAGTATAATACGCTCGCAACGTTTGTAAGGTAAAACCTTTGACACCTTGTATATCGGATAGCTGTTTTAAAACAGAGTAGGTATTACCGATCTAATCTTGTTATTATAATTTAAGAAGTTTTAATTATACCAGTTTTAAAATGAATGACAATAATCCTAAGAAATAGTCAATTTTGAATGAATAAAAAGTTTGTGAATTTTTTGTTTTAGGAAGACGAAAATGTAGAGAGGATTGGTCGAGCGTTGGGACGGAGAGAGCTTACAATCTCTTCTTGGACGGAACGTTGCTTCTGGTACCCCTCATCGTCATGAGCCTGGCATATTCTCTGATCGCGATAAAACTTTGGCGTGGTCTAAAACGCGAGATAAGGCAAACTTCAAACTGTCAACAACGATGTGAGTTCGTCACGCGAGTCTTCGACTTTGCACCGTATCCGTGCAACGTGTCACGCCTAAATCGGCCCGTTAAATCGCTCTTTAATTACTTTATAAGTACTCTTAATACGGTTTCACGAAAATCGTGATATTTAGATGCATCACGAGTGCAACCTTTTAGCCGCCGTCGTTCGGGACGAACGACTCAGCATTTTACCTCTCCTCGGTAATTGAAACGCGATTAAGTAAAAGTCGTTAAGAGATAATGGAATCACGAACGTCTCTAACTTGTTACGTTACATTCCTGCCACGTGGGCAGGAATTTCCGTTCCCTCGTCGAATTCGTTAATTCCGAAACGGCATCTCGCTGCTCGCTCGTTGCAACCACTTACAATTTATCTACCGACAAGTTCTATGTATTTGGAAAGGGATTAAAAAAGGGACGAGAGTTTTAAACAAGGGTAGATCGAATTTCCAAAGAAAACTTGGGATTTACTATCGCATGACTCACGGAAACTGTACGATCCATCAACGTCGTCGTCGTTTTTTTTTCTTTCTTTTATTTTTACGATATTATAACCTTACACGCTATGAATTTCTAGTCGATATATGACAAGTGCGGTAAGGTGGTAATTTTAGCTGGAAATAATATCCTTGTTTTTTTTTTTTAAATTAAAGAGAACATTCGAGCTATATAAAAACGTTACTGGCATTTAACTCGAACTCGCAAGGTCTCGTCACGAGGTAATGGCTGGAAGCGATAAAACAATCGACGCATCGATACCACAAAACTGTTTACAATTTTTTCCATTACCCTTGTTATTAAATTACAAATATCCGTTAATGACGAAAAAAACAAAAAGAAAAAAAACAATACGAAACAATATTAAACTTTAAAGTTACCAAAACACTATGACCATATGGCGAACTTGATCCACGTTAAATTATTATCCGTATAAGATATCGAGGCAATGACGAGACAAAGGAGATATTAAAATATATAAATAAGGTCTGCATTCCAGTCGAGAAAACCGGAACAACCCCATCATCCACGGCGATTCGTGGCTCCGCGACTTATGGCAATGGCGAGCATGCACCGAACACCACGGTGATGGTGAACGCTTGCAACTCGACGTCGAGATTCCGTCGAGGCTACTCGTCCACGTCGGAATGCTTTCACGGGTTGGCGCAATCGAAGCCAACGGTATCGAAACCACAAGCTAAACCACTCGCGCAAATCTCAACGAAGGTGAGAGGACAGTAGTAGCTTGTGATACCTTCTCTAATCGCGAATGGACGGAAGATCGAGGGTTTTAATCTTCGATTCGACGGAACATCGATAAATTCACTTGATTTGCGCTTAGTTGTACCGATGGGAGCAACCCGATTTAGAAATCGTCGAAAACGCTCCATTTCTTGCTACGGTATCGCGCGTAACGGCTCTCTCGTTCCCACTTTGCCATAAAGAAGTTCGCGAGTCTCCTTTTATTCTTCTTTTTTAGAAAGGAAGAGATAACGTTCGAGAAAATGCTCCACCGTATTTTTGATACTGTACTCCGGAAACTCGTACATTTTTGAGAACCACCCGATACGTAGCTTTTATTTCCGCAGAGACGCTAGATTAGATTCGAAGAGGAAGGATTTATTCTCGAGCGACAAGTTTCCACGGACATCCAACATTAATCGTTTTTTTTTTTTTTGTTCTAAAAAGGAGTAGGATTAGAGCTAATACTTCTTAACTAAAGTGTTCTACAATGACGGTGGAACGCGATTCGTGTTTTAACCACTTTTAATTAAATCTCTCTGGTCTCGTCGCTGCGATAGTTGGGAAGACGTCGTGAACGAAGATAAGTTTTCTCTTTTCTTTCAACAACGAAGGTACGAGTTCCGAATCGGATGAGAATTGGTGGTACAACCTTGCTCGGTGTTGCGAAATGTCAAGCATCCGTAGAAACAACGGCAGCAAGAACTTCCCGAATCTCGCAAAATCGGAGCAACGGCAGCTGCATCCCTACGGCTAGGACAGATTCGAACGATTCGACGAACGCGAACCCGCAGGATTCGAATGTTCCGTGTCCTTTGGGTAGACAACACGTTATACGGAGCAATTACATCGGCAAGAGCATCGAATCGAAAAAGAAGGTAAGAACGACGATGGGCCGAAAAAGGTGAAGTGGTATTATATGGTTAACAAAACTGATTGGCATTTGTTCAAGTCAATTTTAATCAAAATGGAAATAGTTAAATGGAGCATTATTTAGGAACAGTTGTTAATGTCATTAAATAAAACTGTTTAATATATAAGAATGAATAATAATATAAATGTTTTATTTACTTACATTTGATTACATTAACTAGGTACCGTTTGTAAACAATGCTCCATTAACTATTTAGATTAAAATTTATATAAGTTTATACCGACTTACTTGAACAAACGCCAATCAGTATTATTATCTATATTATATATACCTACATATCGGTCGATTAATTCAACTAAGTATTGTAAAGGTGAAGTTAGCTCGACTTTTCAAGAAACTCAGAGAGGGATCTTTGCTATCGGAATCATGATATATACATTTATATACCTTCCACGCGAAATTTATTGCTTCGTTAAAAGACGAGACGCATACACGGGAATGGGATTTCATTCAGAAATTGTATACCCACGCGCGTTGAATCTAATTAACGTTTCAATGTTAATTAAATATCAAACTCCACGGATGAAATGAACGACAATGAAATACTCGTTTTATCAATGACTTAGTCGCAGATTTCTCTCCTTCGAGTTTCGTATTAAATTATACGTTTATTTTTTTTAACATACATACCACGTGTCCTCTCGTTTCCATGGAATTGTTGATCCACAGGTGATCAGAATGCTCTTCGTGATAGTCCTGGAGTTCTTCGTATGTTGGGCACCTCTTCACGTGATCAACACGTGGTACCTCTTCGCACCGGAATTAGTTTACTCTGTTGTAGGCAGTACCGGTATCAGTTTGGTACAATTGCTCGCGTACATTTCCAGCTGCTGTAATCCGATCACTTACTGTTTCATGAACAGAAAATTTAGGCAAGCCTTCCTGGGAGTTTTTCACTGTCATCGTTGTTGGAGGTAATAATAACAAAGCCGTAAAGCGTATTTAATATAAAACGCTTTCGTATTCGCTTTCCGGCTCCACCGGATGTATGCTTTTCTTTTTTTTTCTCAATTCTCATCCGCATTGCTTAACCTTCATCCGGATGGAAGAGTCTCTGCTCAGCTACGAGACTCCTATCCTTGTAATTGTAATCGATTCAATTTATTCCGTATACCGTAATATCCGCTCAAGACATGCTCCGTGAAATATCGATTTTTAACATGGAAAGAGAGAGATCTATTGTGAAGGGATCAGATATCGTTTATTTCAGAGTAGGCTGCAGAAACAGCAATGCTCCTATGTCAACGGCGAGGAACGACACTCAAACCGGCAACAATAGCGAATTCAGTGGGAACGAATCGGCTATCTATCTCGGCAAGACTTCGCTTTTGGCTCGAACCGGTACGTAAAGCCATTATTTCACAAGATATTGCAGTATCTAGAACGTGCAATGGCCAATCGCGACCAATCGCGTTCAATCAATAATGATTTCGTAGTCGCTGTTCGTATTTTCTGCTTGGAAACAAGTACGAACGTCGTTATTGCTGTATTAAGCTCCTCGTTCCCGCGGCAAACGTATAATTTAGATCTGCGTCGGACAGAAAACTTTGCTACGAGGAGATAATACGATTGCGTCCCATCGAGAACTTATAACGGACGACGAGACCAGCCGACGAAAGAGGCCGGTAGTACCGCGACGCTTTGAGATAACGTCGTCAGAAACATTAATATTACCGCCGTCAGGCGCGTTTCGCGTTCTTTTCTATGATTTTCCGTATGTCAAATTTCCACCGGCGACCTGATCAAACAGTGCCCGAGATATATCCCGACTTTAATATAGACGAGCTTCCACTTTCCGGCTAAATGAACTGGATATTGCTCTTTGTGACTAATACTCGGATGGAGTACGAATACATACAAAAGAAAATCGTTTCGTACTTTTGTTCCTTTTAGCCTCACCTCGGTCCTCGTCCCCTCCTCTTTATTCTCGAGGTAGCAATTATGACTGAAACGAGACGTATGCAGAGTGTCCCATTATACTTCTTCCACGCGATTATCTCGCCAAATATCAATTATTCGATAACATATTTTAACCAAAACTTCCTGTGTTTTGAGAGGAACATCCTGTGATTGATACTTTTTTGGGGGTGAATGCATTTCCGTGATTTGAAGGTGACCTCCTTTTTTTTTTTTTAAATAATACTGAGGTCAAGAAGAGCTCAACGATCTACAATACCGTGATCTTTGGTACGTAAAATTCATAAAAGTAGGGAAATTGGGAAACTGATGTAAATTTTAATGTAACCCCATAGAAATCTTTGCAGAAAAGTGGATAGGTCGAGGAGGTTCTGGCCGCCCCGGATTTCACCCTGTATAATTGATATTTGGTGCAATAATTATGTGGAAATAT
Source organism: Ancistrocerus nigricornis (assembly GCA_916049575.1). NCBI lineage: Eukaryota > Metazoa > Arthropoda > Insecta > Hymenoptera > Vespidae > Ancistrocerus > Ancistrocerus nigricornis. The sequence continues at coordinate 33,468,868 of OU696664.1, read as the reverse complement.
TACAATGGGACACCTTGTATAAGTATATGTAGGTAGTATACATATATCTGTTTATGCACCTGTTCGTTTTCAGAGGTAGTACGGTTGCTGGAAGAGGAGGATCGCGTCTAGTATCGGCCAAAGTTGCTCGACGAAAGAAGAGTGAATTTCTCGACGGGCGACGACGACGCTAATGGTGGGGGGGAATTTTTAATGAGAATACGCTGGTGCCCAGCTGGAAAAGAGAACGAATCGCGTTCTTGGGTGCGTAACGAGGATCGAGTTGCTATCGAATGGTCGAGACGTTCTCGCGAATCGTCGTCGTTGTCTTGCACGGACAATCTGAAATCTCTTTATGATTGAACATTTGGATATGTATCTTGTCGGATGATCGATTCGAAAAACGATTCGTATAGTATGGAAAAGGTAGATATATCTCTGCTAAAAATTACTGCTCTTTCAAAACACGACGTATGTATACCATCATGACGCGCGAATAGAAATAACATCGAGTTATTCGAACGTTTTCGTCGCGCCGATCCGCGCGATAACCAAATTTTCGTGACTGTCGTGTACTATTCGATATGGCAAACCTCGTTACGATCGTACGATTGCCCGAGCAAAGTCGAAAATTGGCAACTAAATACGCACGTCTGTATACTTGTATACGCACGTCTAGCGTGTACGTCGTCTATTCTCGTTAATCCTATTTCACTGAAAATCAAGTTATGAATGTCGATGTTTGTTTAATAAAATTTTTACAGTGTTATGATGGTTGTTCACTTTATCTGTCATGGTGATATCCGATGCTGCTTGAAATTCGAGTGCGGTCGCATCGTAGAGTAGGAAAATGAGTATTGTGCCGTAGGTATATACCTACCCATATATATATCGTACATATATACGTACAATATATAACAGTGACGCAAGAATGCTCCACGGTTAATGGTAAATGTCGATAAAATCAGTCGGACGTGATAAATTGAAAAAAAAGGAAAAAGAAATTCCACGTTTAATGTAACACGCGCGCCGTGGCGCGTTACATGCTGTGCTGACTCGTATAACCATGGTAATACATATATGCGTAATATAATAAAATATAAATTCCACTAATATTAAAATCGATATGATTTGAACGATCGTACGTTATATTATTGGTTTATAGAGTAGATATAGCATTTGAATCGAATTTCATCGAAGAACGTTTCCACTTATGGCATTTAGCGTTTTGCCCCGAAAGCATTGGATGGGATTAGCAAAAGTGGAGATAAGCTTTTGGTAAATATAAGCCATGGTATCAAGAGACGACAAACAAACGCTGGAGCGTCGAGCATAATCCTTCGACGAATGATTAGGTGCCTATGGGATTAGTTAAGCAAACGGGACGATAGGTAGACGTAGGTAGGCACTTAATTAAGTAACTTGTGTATTAGATAAGGTGATTCACTTTGAAAAACTTTCAATTTTCTAATTAGATAAAAAGTAGGTTAAACGGACGATGCAAATTTATTAATTAGATATATTAAAGACGATCCATACTTTAGAAACGTTTGTTAATTAGACGAGTCGAATGAGCATCGGCTTAAAGAATAAGTTCATAGTTCGTAAACGTCTGCAATCTTGTTATACTGGAGCAATCTAGAGATACATCAATTTCCTATAAAATCAAATTCAGCGTTTTTTGTTTTTTTTTCAAAGCATCCTGATCGAATTCATATTCGACGAAGTGAAACAGCGTCGAAAACGGAATAGTCTGGCCGCGACAAACAAAGGTGAGTAAAAATCTTTTTCGTCGAACTCATCGATTTTATAATCAACTCGTAGCATCGAGAATAAATTCCTTTCGACATTTCGATTTGCTCACTTCGATATGTTACGCCCACCGAGATCTTTCTCCTATTTTTTCCATGAAGCTTTTTCCTGTTCTCCCCTCTTCATTTCTCTCTCTCTCTCTCCCTGTTTCCTTTTTTTAAATTCATTTCGAACGCACGTCGCCTGGAGGGAAGGATATCTGGAACGCTTAATTCAATGAAAATACGACGAAGGATCGACGAATCTGGTTGACACGAGGGTGAATCCAACGAAATTCCCATCACCGAGTTATTTTTTATTTTATTTTTCGTTATAATCAAACAAATGGAGAACGGATTAACGCGAATGGAATAATAAAAAAAACGGTTTCTTCTTCAGTAAAGATAGTAAGCCGATACGTCGAAGCTATCCTTTGTCCGCTACTAAAATGAAACTTGCGTATGTATGTATACAGGGTGTTCTCGAACGTGTGGTACAACCAGTGAAAAAATGACAAAATTCCATTCTTCATTTTCGACTTATTTTTTCACGTAGAATCATAATCTTCCCGGCTGTACCTCACGTTCGGGAACACCCTGTATACGCGTTTATCAGATAGAGTTCAGAACGATGAGCACGTATCTCGCCGAAACGGATACTAATTTCGGCCTGGCAAATCCGCGACTGCATCTCGGTAGAGAAGCTTATCCTATTGGATACGTTGGGTAGGAGATACATCAATTTCAGGGTATATTCCTCGTAAGAGAGTGGAGGGGGGACGGAAAGGAATGACGGATTCTATGGACGTGCTGCACCGAGGCTTTCACGGGATAATAATTCAAGGAGTGTAATTGATCCGGTTCCGTAGGATAGGCGAGTTAATCCCCAGAGGTGTTTGGAATACCGGAAGAAGAAGAATGCTTTTCCTACTCTCTTTATCTATCTCTATCTCTTGGTTTTTATTTCACTTGGTTTCCTTTTATAGCCCTGCCGTTGCATTAAAAATGACTCCCACTAATTCTCGTAATCGCCGAATTAAATGGTACGTTACCAATACGTTGCAAAAGGCTTTGATTAATAATGTCTTCTCTCTTAGTAGACAATTGTATATTCATATCGATCAGTAATAGCTGTTATTCATTCTGTTATCCACGAGGCTATTAATGCTCACCGATGTTCAAACAGCATCGATAAACGTAGGTACACGCTATGTGGTCGAAATGTGTGAAGTGCATTTTCGTCTCGCGTTGGTAAAAAATGTTGGTTTAACGAGCACGAAAATATACAGGAATATTGCTGCTCGAGGCGAATGTTATTATTATATTGAGAATAAAATCAGGTACGTTAGATTGAGACATCGCAAAAATACTAATAGCCCTTAATTAAAGGACACCTCGATGGGAGGATAATTAAACGCAATGAACTCTTTTTGGATACATCGATATCACATTCTATTTAACCTGAGTTTATAACTTTTCTATGTTCAAATATTTTTTCCAGTGAAATCTTTGACTATTATTATGAAAAAAATATCTTCATAATTGACGTACCCATAATATTTTATTGTAGTTTTATACCTTTATCATGTCTAGTGTTGCTACGTGGCAACGTCAACTTTTAATTAATTCTCAGAAACGTACGGTCATCGCATCGTAAAAGTTTATTCGACGTTATATTCTTATACATATGTTAATTATTAAGTGCTGGCAAATACTAATATACTAATATATACGTACGAAACTACAAAATATTGTGATAAATTTGTCAATATTATCGATACACAACGAATGTGCACACAGGATGCTCATGGAATAAAAATAGCAGCATATAGTCGAGCATATCGATAAATTGATAAATTTATTTTTCAAGTGTTCTTTTTCGTCTGGTTTAGAAAACAACAGTAGGTTAGATGTTATCGCATTTATGTTATACCTACCACTCTGATGATAATAGTAATAGAATAGATCTTTTTTATAAGTCATATTAATTTTTATGTAAAAATCAGATCATAATTTATCGTCTTTTGGCCAAATCTCTAGGACCTTATAAAGATACCTATATTACCATATCCATGACACGTATACACGATATCAGATCCCATCTTCCACATAGTCGCATAATTATTAGGACAACCACATGAGGTAGATATACATAGTTACCATACTGTTAGGTAATACTGGTCGCCCACAATCACTAAATAATCTATAGTAATCGCTACAGCGAGCATCCGCTATGCGGTTAATAGGTCTAGAATGCCACTCCAACGAGATTAGGTGTACCTTAAGTGATCTTGCCCAATGACCAGAGTTCGTCGAAGATGATACTTATTAACAATATTTGTACGAGTTTATTAATATTTTCTAGTTAGTGGAATATTGCTTCGTTCTCAATAGAATCTCTGCTTTAGAAGTGCCATCCTCGATACGAGGATACGATGACGTCTTTCTTTGAAGCTGCTCTAAAAGTCATTAGCGGTTAATTACTGCTATAAAACAAAGAAAATATTAAAAGATTGGCACAAGCATAAAAGACATAAAGTATGTTCGTTGTATAATTTAAAAAATGTCACAAGCTTATCGTTATCATCCCGGTGATTAGAATAACGAGACCCTTAAACGTCTCCTGTTATTTCCATAACTAATTTTCGCTCCAGAGCAAGCAAACAACGGAAGTAATCTTTTGCGCCCGAGGAAGCCGAGTAAATTCGTCTAATCCTAGTTTCTGACTACGACAAGCTCCGAACTAATGACCTAAGTGTTACGAGTTGTTTGACGTGATATTTTAAGCGCGAGGATATCACGATGGCTGCAAAGCGTTGCTCGCAGTGATATACACCTTTGAACTTTGTTGGAGAAGGCACTACCGTGAGCCTTCGAACGAGCAAGAGGATATGTAAATAAAAAATTGTTGATAAACAGTGCTTCGGGAAAAAATTGAGAGCGATTCGCTCGACTACTTTTCCATTTTGGAAACTTTTCTCTGCTTTATCAAAATTCTTGAAGGTTCGTTCGCGCCGTAAAGAACGCGAGAAAAGGAGAACAGAAAAAAGGTATTTCATTCTAAGTGAAAATCCAATGAGTAAAAGGCCACAAAGGCGCGAAGGTCCTACGACCTAAGTTTTTTTTTTGTTACTCTCTCTCTTCGCTCTTTCTTTTTTTTCAGTCGATAAATCTCTGTTGAATTTTTTCTCTCGAGACAACTCTAACCTTTTTCTTTCTTATTCTCTTCTCTATTCTCCTCGTCGTTACGATTTGATCATAGCCATGCGAGGCACGGACCTGTTACTTCATTCGAACAATACGCCAATCGAACGCACCCACCTTTCTTTGAACAACGGAGCTCAGCGATAAAAGCAATCCGATCGCACCATTGACACCGGCGTGTCCAATCTCCGTAAACGCAATAACAACCCGTAAAACGACACGAGTCACAGCGTTTCGATACAGAGGCATGGTTTAATACCAAACTTCGAGAGTACCTATAGCAATTTTATGTCCATAGTTCTAGCGTTCAATAAAAAAACACGCTTTAAATTATTACTCGATTTCCTTACGAACCGTTTGTGTGAGATCACGTAGATGATAATCGACAATACGTTGTTAATCAAACAAAATCGTTTCTTATAAACATACACAGGGTGGACCAGTAACTATTATCATAATAATTTGTTATCTATTGATTTTATTAAAAAATGTTAGTGAGGACTAACGGCCTAATCAGATGAATGCATTTTATTTTTTATACATACAACTTTAGACTCATTCATTGAATGTAAATGATGCATTTACTTTTCACAAAATTTCGTTTCGTTCTAAAGGCCAAGGTCCATTTTTGGCCATCTTACTACAGGTCATGAAACTTGCCCTTGTAATGGTTATAATGTAGCAGGAAAAATATACAATGCTATTTTACAAATTCTAGGTGGCCTTGATACCGTATCAAAAATAAATTATAAACAAAATAAAAATTATTTATCTGATTAGGCTGATAAAATACTATACATTTCTCTACTACCGTTGTTTAGTAAACTCAATAGATAACAAGTTATTTTAAGTGGTAATTGTTACTGGTTCACCTTGTATACCTATATCGATTTGAATTTTATCGAAGAAATACGGCAAAAGTTATATAGCAATTCGATGCTCCGCGAAAATGGTTATAGTATCTGTAAATCGCACTAGCGGTCGAGAGACAAATGTCAGTTTAGTATATCAAATATCAGCAGCTTGATTACTACCGAATAATTTTCGTGCTCGTGGGTGCACGAACACCACGGATATTTGCTAACGGGTTTGCTCATTTCATTATCTCATTATTTAATGTACCTATTATCTCGTTGTGTCGTAAACCGATTGATACGATTCAACGTTTAGCTTCTAATTAGTCTTCGTATTGTTTCCGTTCGTTTACCTTTCTTTCTCTTTTATATTCTCTCCGTGAAAGAAATGACGAGAGAAAGCTGTCTGAAGCAAAGGCGTGGGAGGAGGGAAATCGAAATTCGCGAACTTATTCGAACGATTCGTTCCATTTAGGAATCCTATTATGATAAATTGGATTTAGTTTGATCGAACCTGCACCGGAACGGGTGCGACGACGTTCAAATTGATCGAGGGATCTTATCTAGTGGAAGGGTGAACGAACGGGTTTCGTGCTTCGCTAATATCGCAACGACAGATAGCATTGATGCAGGAACAATGAAGTATTGTTGCGACGACCAGCACGATGTGACTCGGTTGGTATCGACCTACATATTAGAACGATATTTCACTAGTTTTGTTGGCTACCGATAAACTTAGGACGATTAGTCACGTCATTTAAGAATGCTGAGTTTGCGGATGATATCTCTTCGAGTTACAAGCAAGACGTTTCTTTTATCGACTATTTTTTAATCGACTTCGAACAGGAAGAGGTTATTTAATTTGACAGTGGACGATAAAGCTTTACTTTGGACCAATCGAGATCGAACTTTTTCTATTCCCTTACTTTGGGCATCCCATTAGACTTGTTTCAATATTTTTTGAATAGCTCTATTATTAATGAAATTGAATGGGTCGATTTATCGGAACTAAATCTTTTCGATCTTGTGAATATTATCTAGATCGTAACAATTTTTCATAATTTTTCAATTATTGCTGTTTAAATTGTTATTGGGTAATAATTTATTTATTCAGTCGTTTTTCAGCAACTGGTATGCTTAATGAATTGGAAGGTTTTCGTGTGGGTTTTTGCTGCTATGATATTTTCAAAATGTTCGTACTACGATTAGATTAATACTGTGTTCATATTATTATTTATAATAATAAAATGTCTTAAATATAGCTTTATTAATATTGTTCTTGTAAAAATAATAAGAATGTACGCATATGTAAAGATAATGGTAAACAAGTTACAGGTTATAATTGAGTGTACACTATAATATTCTTAAACTAAAACTGTTTGCCCTTCTCAATTATTACTATATTTTCCCATATTGTAACTATACATGGAAAATTATTTCATTCCTTTTAGCCCTCTTTTCAAATTACTTTTATCAAGTTTTTCGTTTTTCATTTTCACTATTTTCGAAGTAGGTTTATATTTTTTGTTAAAATTTTTTTTATCTTTGTTTATATAATTTATCGATAATGCGAAGCTTTTAGGAATTAGAAACAAAATTAGCTGGTTTTAAGCTAATTTGTTAAACATAGGTATAATTAGGATTTAGATTATACTATTGCACATATACCTATATGATTTTCTCGTTACGTATTTAATATGAAAATCATTGATATACTTTATAATCACGGTATTAATAAGATGCAACGCTTTAATGAATTGATTAATTTTGCATTATTCGCGGAATGCATTCGGCGGTTTAGCTCTTGCCGAGAAATTTGATTCCCGATCCTATTTCTCGGAAATAAACTTTAACCGATAACCACGACGAATATCGGGCATTCCATTTTTTATTGTATAGAAAATTTCTAGTTAAACAGTTTATTTTGTAGAAGTTAATCGTTCGTAGCAAATAAACATAAATGTTATACTAAATAAACGTATAACATAACTGATCGGTTATATCCCATTATTTTATAAATTCGTTCGAAATGCTCCCGAAACGATAAACTATAACATCGAAATCCGACTGAGAGATAACTGGATCCCAGAAAATACAAACGTATTGGATGGCTTATTCGGGGACTCGGCAGAACTTTCTTATCGTACGACTTTATATAGCCGATCAAAATCACGAGCAGCCACGACGCGACAGCTGTTCCTTAAAGAGGCGGATATCTGGCTCAAATAATAGCGTGATAGGAGAACGTATATTACAGAAACGACGGAACGACCGGAACGGGAAAAAATGACGTGAATTTCTTTTCCAGTGGCATGAGTCCGTGAGTATTGTAATAAAAAAGGACTGCTGACCGGCGCGGCGGCGATACGTAGGAAAAGGATCCTTTAGCGTACTCGCAAAAAAGAAGATTAATAGACGCGTTAACTTCGATTACCGTCGTGACGTAGCAAAAGGCTGTACCTACTATGAATTTAGGTCAATTTTTTAAGGAAATCATCTTCATCACTCTTTAAAAAAAATTTATTAAGAATTGGTTACAAATTGGCATTGCCTTTATATGACGTATGTTAAAGGAGATTCTTGGCATTCTCAATTTACGCATCGAGAGTATGCGATAAGGGTAACTGTATAGACGAAATGTTTGGTTTGGATGACGGATGTTATTAAATTTATGAAGAGCATTATTACATTTTTCTTCCGGATAAGGAAAATATTGGAAATGTAGCATACCAAGTTACGTAGATAAATGGCAGAGTGTTATTAATTTCTTGTTAATATTTTGTAATGAAATGAGAAAATACTGCGTGTATCTCGATTAAATAACAATGAGAGAGCTTCGAAATATTCATGCATAATGAATTGAAACACTTTTGGTAAAAATTATTTTATAATTTATATCAATGTTTATTTTATGTTTTTCTTAATATTTATCTATGTAGAAGCGGTTCGAGGGGCAACCGATAGCGGCAGCACGTGAAACGTTAAATTTTAGAAGTGTAGGGACCAACAGTATCAACGAGTCGAACAACATGAAGTTTTGAGTGTAACGCGAGAGCTTTTTCGTACAGATGGTAGCACCTATCTACATACTATAAATAGGTAGTTAATGCGTTAATAATATTTGTTACGTTCTTTCAAATTATTTTGGATCACTATCCAGATTCGAATAAGTGTTACGGGTTGCAGAGAGATGGGCAGCGAGTTCGTTTAATGTGGACAATAAAACAGAGGTTGGCAAAGTAGAAATCTACTTACCTTGCTTCAAGATAAACTTAATCATACTTGTTAATAATTAAATTCTTTTATCATTCAATCGACTAATCTAGTATAATAATTGTTAAATCATTATAATGCTACGAGTTTAATAGTTCTATAGTAGATTTTCAAACTAGGGATTTCGCGATATCCCTCATTTTTAGGTCAGAGATTTCACAAAATTATAAATTTTCTATGGCTGCTTTCTTAGAATTATACCAATTCCCTAGCTGTATTTTCTTTTATTCCTTATAGATCTTAACCCTGTATCACGGCAACCATATTTACATCCTTACAGAAACGGAAGTATTGCAATACCTTTCTTTGATAAAAAGAAGTATACGCGTCCTGTTATGTATAACCACTTTTAACAATGTAATCCGCAGATAGAGTTAATCCTATACACATTTGTGATAAAAATGCAAATCGTAAAAGGAACGAAAAATCATCGTGTCTATTCCACTAGCCACCTAACGTAGGACGAAGGTTTAATTAAGGTAGCGTATTCGCGTTGAACAACAGCACCTATAATTAACAAGCCACGAAAATTAAGCACGACGTTTAATAAAGCCGAGGCGTGTTATTCGTAGCGTAGTGGAAAGGAAGAAAACCAAAATTCGAAGAAGAAAAAAAGTCGAAAAGACAGAGAAGATGACGAAGAAGAAGAAGAGGAACAGAGAAGGCTTCGATGCGAAAGTTGCCGTGCGAATAACTCGTTACGAGAAATACTACATGGCCATCTTTGAGGAGCGCGCGAGTTGGCTCGAGCCAAGCAACCAACAAACTCAACTCAACCAACCAACCCATAATTACCGGCGCCGATGGAAAAAAAGCCGAGGGTCGGCCCGGACACCTTTTAAAAAGGTGTTAAAGCGTGCCGCGGGCGTGGGTAGGTGTTAATTTAAAACAAACCTAAGGATGGTAAGCCGATACGAAATCCGAAAGCCCGAGGAGCATCGAGTACGATTTTTACTCGCGAGATAAAATTCGATCGAATAACTCTCTAATTCTTTTCCTTTCCTTCTATACCTTTGTCGAGTTTACTTACAAATCAGACTGACATTTTAGATGGAACTAAAATGAAATTTCCAATTGGAGTCAATTAATTTATTAAAAGTGTGATGAAGTTAAGTTCAGGGAATCGAAGAACTTATCGATCGATTGCAGAGCGATGGATTCAAGACAAGATAAGAATCGATTTATTATTTTTGAAAATTTTTATAACAATTATTGAAATAATGTGTTTTTTAAATTCTACCGCTCGAACTATGGCATCAATTTAGTGTTAGTATCGAGTAGCAGAGTGAGAAAAATCAAGACAAGACAAGTTCTTTAAATGCTTGTTTTGCCGTCTATCACGAGTTACAGGTCATCGCCCTCAAAAATAATCCATAAAAATTTGGATTTTATTTAGTTATTCTTACTTTCCTTCATTAAATTGCTTTTTTCTTAAAATTGATTTTTATATAATATTGGTTTTTTCCCCTGTATCCTTCAATTGTCTATCTATTGTACTTCGTACCATCTAAGAAATAGATTCCTACAACTTCCAATAGCGAAAAGAAGGACCATGTGAAAAAAGGATTCCTTGTCTTCTCTAACAGATTAGCATCTATTCCGCTTCCCATAATGCACATCGCGCCCGATCGGGATCGACGTGTTAACGAGACAAGCTTTAAACCTTTGAAACTTTATCACGATCGAAGGAAGATGCTGCGAGAGAAAAGAACCAAGCCGTTTTCCAAATTGAAAACACCCTCGTAATCACCTAGAGCGATCTCGCTTGCGTATCTCATTTGGTCTCTAATCGCCAGTTAGTCTCGCCCAAATGCCGCGATCTACGATCCATAGATCCTTAGAATTAGCATCCAAGGCGTGAATCTTCCTACGCGAATCTCGAATCTCGCCTTTCTTTCTTTCCCTTTCGGCTTGATTCGCTTTCAAAATTCTATAGTGAATTTAAAGATAGTAAGGAGGGGGTGGTGCCTCGAGGGTGAATATTAAAATAGCAAAATTGTGATTCTTAAGAATGTTCAACGAAGCTGGAACTCGAAGTAACCTTTCTTATCAGTTTCTATAGAATCAACGTTTAATTGTAGGTAATCATATAATCCAATTGTAGGTATAATCATTGATTTTTAAATAAATAATTTATAAATAAAATTTAATTTTTTTTTTTTTTTTATTGAAAATATAATGTGTTTAATTAAACTATATAAAGTTATGAATCGCGGATTAAAAACATCTCAGTCATACGTCATAGCAGGCGTAACATTAAGCGGTATGAGGAGAAATCCACAATAAACAATAACACGAGCAGCGTTACGTGCCGATGATTTTCGTGGAATTTTATTTCTATCGCTTCGCGTCATGCCTAGTACCTACGACGCGACGCCGACGTACAAGTAAGATGTCTTCGGTCGGCGATCGCTTCTGCTCTCGAACAAAATTGGCTATCTTTTCTGTTTAATTAATCTTGTTTTTTTTACTTTGACTATCACTCAATTTTTACATGACTATCACTCAATATCCACTATGACAATAGGTTTTTTTATAATTCTCATGTTAACAGACAATAAAAACTTAATTTTGATAATGCGCCACTGCAAATGCTCGTAAAATACTATCGATATGTCTAAAAGTCCTACGGTCTTGAAAGTCCAGTCGAGTCGTGAAAGAAACGGGAACACGTCGAACTCTCTTACGCTGGCACGATCATATTTTACGGGCGGGGGCGTGAAACGGATAATTTTGTAAGAAGCGCGCGAGCGATATCCGATCGTATATCAGAGCACGAAATGGCGGGTCACCTTAAAATTATCGGAAACGAGGGCCAAACTAATGGGCCACGTCGAGCCATCTGGCTCCTGCGGGCTGGCCTGATTCACGCCAATTCGATAACCGTTTTCACGCCGTATAAACGTTCGAAATTGGCCCAAGTGTTAGGACGTCTGGCCTAATACTCCATCTTAGCCCCCCTTATGTACCCTCGCACTCTTTGATTTAGATCCTACGATTTTCGCGCGAAGTTACGACCTTTAACCCTCTTGCTCCAATAGTTTCCCAGAATCGTTGGATTTGAAACGAAAAGAAAAATTATTATAGGTAGCTCTTTAATCATCGCGACTGCTCGAAGTACGACGTTACTTCCTTATGTGGATCAAATAAATGACAAAGGAATGATCGATAATGCAAAGAAGAATTCTTGTCCCTTTTAATATTCTTACGAAAGGATTTCACGCCACACGTTTGAGTTTATAAACTCACGAATACTTCTTATCCAAAGTACAAATTCCCAGAGGCTGGAATAGCGAAGAAAAAAGGGATAAAATCTTTCCCAAGGAAGAGGAAGAGGAAGAGAGAGAGAGAGAGAGAGAGAGAGTACCCACAACGAATCTCCATCGGAACAAGGGTATTATTATTTCCTAGGAGCCTCCCGCAATCATGAATTATTGATGAGGCGGCCGGTCGTCCTGGTAAATCGCTCGAAAGGATCCTAAAGGACTTGTAAAGTCTCCGCGTAGAAGCGGTGTTAACGACCAAGCTTCGAAACAGAGCCGGGGAGGGTGGAGAGAGAGAGAGAGAGACGAATGGTAGTAGTCGATATACGTTTCTTTTTCTGTTTATTTACTTCCCCCCTCCTTTCCTCGCTTCGTCCGTTACTCCCCCTCCTCGCGAGGAAGATAAACAAGAAAAAGGAAGAAAAGAGGGCGAAGTCGTCGCTCGTACAAACGACCGATTGTATTTAGATGGCCGGAACTTTCCGAGGCCGAGGTAGCAGAAACATTTCGAGCGAACCTTGAACGAGTAACGCGTCTTTCCACTTTTTTTTTTCTCTTTGAAAAATAGACTTCGTGCTTCTTTTTTTGTTTTTTATCTATCTCTTGCTTCTTAACGCGATTATTTGCTACCTAGACATCATCGATCCCACCAAATACGGTTATTGATATATCGCCAAGGCGTGTTTTCGCAAACGGTACCAGAAATTGCTTCTTGCACCGGGACCGTCAGTATCCTGAAGTTCACTTCGGTGTAGTTCAATGTTGATAGCAAAAAGACAGGCATTTTGTCCGATATCATCCAAAGTATGCCTCGGTTTATCTGCGAAAACGGTATTTTACGTTAGGTAATTCATGTTAATTTCACTTTCAAATCTTTTCTGAAACATCGGACTTACTTTCACGTCTGCAGGGAATAAGAGAGCCTCGTCGTGTTTTGCAACTATAGCGTGGTTAGCGGGAGTATAAGGTAGCAAGGAGTTCCAACATCCGACTGCATTTCGATCGACCAAGTTGAAAAACTGCAGACCGTTTTCGTCCATGACCGATGCCGTGCAGTGCGAATTTGGTCCTCTCTCTTCGAGAGGCTGTACGAAGAAAGAAATTCATCGTGTTTTTTGCAATTTACGATATATTCAACGGTTAATAAAATTGGAACATATTGAGATTAAGGTACGTGACTAAAATTTACATTTAATTATAACAGACACAGCCTTATAATTAACGAGGAATCATCGAACCAGTTAAGTTATTCCGCTATCAACGTTTCGTAGATGCAGAAAGCTACATGGTAGCGAGGAGAGAACCGGTTTAACGCTCGTGAACGCTATCGAAAGTGTGAAAGAGGGGAAAGACAGAGTGACTTCGTTTTACTCACCTGGAACTCGTGATAGCTGTCCTTCGCGAGCTCCTCGTCCCTCAGAATCTTCGTAGACACGGCAAACTCGCGATTACTGCTAAGAGGATGAAAGAAGAGCGTTCTGTAACCATCCAGGGCGATCGGTGAAAGACTCATCCCGAAAATACCCTCCTCGCCCCATTGGAAGTTCAGTCCACCGATATTGTAATCACCCGCTAGAGGGTCAGGCATGAAGTAGCTGTGAGTTATTCTCCAGGATTTGTTCTGTTCCCAGGAGTAAACTATCAGACCATAACCCAGCTCGTCTGACATGTAGGCGAAGGCATCCTCGCAACCACCTTTTCCTAGGTCCACAGCGATATTAGCTATGAAGGTGTTCTGTAAAAGAGTATCTAGGAAATTACTAGTTGTCAGGTGGGAACAAATATTCATCACGCTTGCAATAATTTTATAAATGTAGGTATGTATTGGGTAAGATCGTACTTGATTAATGTCTTCCGGGCGAAGCTTGTATTGTCTCATAATTTTATCCGTCGTTAAATCAAAAACATTTAATGTATAGGGACAAGCTTGAATCGTCGTGTCTCCGATACCGATGGTACCGGTATCCAAGACCCACAATCTGTTGCATGCATCTGCATGAATCCTGTAAATTTAATAACCTAATCGTTAAACGATCCCTTGAACTCTTTTCCACAAATTACTTCGGGTATTTACCTATAAACAGTGGTCAGACCGGATCCACAGGCCCCAGCTTTGTTCTGTGCCCAGTTGGGATACGGCGTGAGCTTAGGCGACCCACCACGATTCGTGTCCAACGAAATGTAATTCAGCGTCGATGGTATACCTTTAACATTTATATTTTTTATACATTTTTTGATAAGATTAAGGAAGTGAGAATAGTCGAACTAGTCCTGTTTTACGATAGCAACGTTCACCTCGATTGTCACGAAAATTAGAAAGTTGAAACCCATTAAACTATTTTACCCAACCACGAGTTCTGATTTCGTTCGGGAAAAATGTTACAGTTGCTATTCGCGTTCGGAAAAAGGGAAATCTACTCGCATTTTGGTGAATAAGTTTCTCGCTTTCGACGTAATTGGTCCCAAGTCGAGTTAATTATTATGAACAAGTGACGTCACGAATACATTCCCATTCCCAACATTATTACGACAGAGTGATTGATCGGAATCGTCTCGCTTGAACTCTTACTACCGATATTTACGTATGTCAGTCGGATTTCCTTGGTGAAAGCACTAGATCCATGTTTCGTTTCTTCTTATTTTATATTTGAACGATCGTCTCTCCACCATTTACGATAATGTAGAAACACTCGTATTGGCATAATTTACGAGTTTCTTAAAGCGTAACGATATTTTCGCTAGATCGTCACGGATTTTCACATTCGGATTTATCCTTCTTCTTGTCACGCTCGTACCCATATGTTCGCCAAAATGATATAAACCGATATAAGGAACACGTAAAAAGAGAATATCGAGTGTGCTACCGAGTAGCACGTTCTCGTTAAATTTTATAGCCTCTAATAGCTGGCCTACCTCCGATGAAAGTACACGAGAGAGAAAGACTATTGCACGAGTACGAGTTTATCGAAATCCGGATTAAAGTGCTCTCGCTCCGTAGACGGCACGCTTGTAATTACGGTATCTTCGTCTTTTCCTTCTCCTCATTCTTTCGTATCATTAGACATGACCGCGAGATTCAAGGAAGCTACGGTAGCACGAATTTCACTCGGATCGTTTCGATATCTCGTGTTTCTGCGACAGCTCAAAAGATTTACCGATTGCTCGTTTCTCTTGATCATTAGTAAAGCTAATTAAATGACACTCAATGATACGAATTTTAGCGTTGCTTTAGCAGATACTCTATTCAGACTATAGTTTCGGATAATTCATATTATTAAGAATTTTGATCATGAACCGGTACTTTTCATATCCGATCGGTGGAAGCTTAATGACCGAGTCGTTACACTCGAGTAAGCGTGTGTTTTCACTCGATGCGATAATCGAGTTATTCTCGGTGTACTTTCTTATGAATCAGAGTCTCCCCCGTTCATAAGAAAGATGCTATTATCGACGATAAATCCAGAGCGACTTCGTTTGCTCGCAAACGGCGCCAGCCTTGATTGCAATGGACGATCGACGCAAGAGCACATGCAGGCAATTTTTTTTTTTTAAATAAGAAATCAAACATTGTATATAGTAGTAACAAATTAATTTAACCTTCCTTTTCGGCCAATTATTGTGGCCCTTTTCAAAGGAAAAAACTTATTAAGTAATTACATCATCCTTTAATTTTTAATAGTTCGTGATGTAAAATTTATGACATGGATATATTTCAATTTGAAAGATTAGAAAAACTGCCATTATCATCGACGTGGGCACTGGACAGCGGATCGCGAGATACGGAACACGAATCCTTGACTAATTGTAAGACACTCGTTAAGTGCTACGAGACGGTCCACGATCGTTCGATCAAATTCATTTTCGATTCAAATTTCCAAGGGGGTAGGCACAAGGCTTTTCGTTGTATTTCGCGAAATCGCACGTTTCGATTGCGAGCAAATCACTGACACGACTATTATCCACTCGTGGAGGAGTTCATTGAACACAGGAGAGTGCTCGGAACCGACCCGACAAAGTCTCCTTCCCTCTTTTTTTTTCCTCCGGTGTTTCCTCCTTCCTTCCGTCCCTCGGTCTCTCACCAGGTTCGGAGCCCACAGTGAATATCTGAAGTTACGCGAAAGAATGGAACAAACACCGAGGGCGCATAAAAACCTGCCCTAAAGACAATGGCGGTCACCAGGCAGCGGCTTGTGGCGCGTTTCGAAAGCTCCTTCTTCCAGAGCGGTACTCTCCTAGAGACGAAACGAAGGAATCGAAGAAGGATGGAGAAGAAGAAAGAGGGAAAGGCACTGCCGTATACCTCGATATCTATTGTCTCACCGCTAATCTACATCCCGAAATACACCCCTTCCTTCCAGCCCTTCTTTCCTTTTATCCTCGAATTTATTACTCTCGGACGTGTTTCTAGACATTTCTTTTTTTTATTACTTGAAAATCTCTCGATCGATTCTCTCTACGACGTTAACGATCGAATTAAGAAAGGTCAAGGATGAAAGTACGGAGAAGTTAAACATATTATTTTACATATGCGATACTGTGAGATACAAGAGAGAGAGAGAGAGAGAGAGAGAGGAAGGCAAAAAGATTGGAACAACGCAAGGATCGTACACAGCGTGCTGCCATCATTGACCATCCGTGCTTGGCACAATAGACTGGCGCGCGCCAATGCATATAATAAATATAAAACACATAAGGGTTGGAAGGGGGGGAAGTCCGATAAAGGGCACGAGAGTGAATAAACTCAGGAAGAAGAGGGCTGGATTTCGTTTTGCCTTAGAGAGAAGATGGAGCTCTCGAGAAATAGAGAAAGACCGAGAGAGGAAAAGAGAGAGAAAGAGTGTGTGTGTATGTTCCATTCAAGTCGCTCTCGCGGTTTTCGGCATTTTTTGCCGCGAGCCGGAAGTCGGCCAGACGAGATTCGAACGAGCCATATACGTCCTGTGACACTGCTCTTGCCTCTCTTTATATAATTCTCCTGCGGACTTCCGGTTCCTGACTCGGGACACATATGACCATCATCGTCGAAAAGAGAGATCCCCAATAGGGAAGGTCCTACATTTCCGTATCTTTTTTCTAGTGGATTTCATTCTTATTGAAAAAAGAAATGAACGTCTTGTAGTATTTCGTTACCACCGATTTCTACTCGATCGACCATCGTAATTTCTACTCGACCGACTAAATTTATGAGATTGGTAATGATGAAACAAAGGCGAGTATGTTATGCAGGTTATGTACATGGTTAAGTAGTCGTAATAAACGAGCTTTGATAGTAATCATATTACTTTTTTATGACGAATCTAATAGGTAACAAGGAACGTGTGTTAGGAAGCAATAAGGAAAAGGAAGAGTCTAAAGGATAATAATAAAACGGTAGAAGACAGAAATTAAAAGAACTCACCGTTTCGCCATCTCGGAACTGTGACGAATAGTTTGTTACGCCATATTTCGATGCCCACGGGTAACGCGTTTTCTGGCATGAATTCTCCTTTGGATATAGCGACCTGTCTGCTCATCTCATCGGGATAAGCGAAATCTAAAATCTTCCAGGAGAATCTTTCGAGAAGCGGTGCCTGACCGAAGTGAGAGTCCCAATTACCGATTGCATTTCCACTGGCACTGATTATAGTCAAGATCCCGGATAGGAGATAAGATGATAAAAGGAAGCGTAATGACCAATCCATTGTCTCTATTCGAGTTGATCCTTTTCCTTCCTAATTGATTTATCTGGTTTGCTATGGAAAATCTATTGAAAAAGGTTTATAAAAATTGTTGAGATATTTCCAAGGTTATGATATTTTATTTACACGTTATGCAAAAATATTTTTGAATTTCTGATAGGTAGGTAGACCGGGGGATTACATGTTGCGGATATAGGTATGCGTATATTTAAAGCACAGATTTGACGCGCGACGCCAACGCACGACAACTGCGTAATCTTTCAAAGCGATCTCATCCGCCTTTATGAATCGTCATGGTAGTAAAGAATTCTCTTTGAGATAATCTTGCCTACTCGGTCACGAACTTACTTTCCTTTTCGTATTTGAACCATTATTTCTTATTGTCCGGTGTGTATATGCGTGGGCCAAGCAAAATACAGTAGAATAAATACGTAGAACGATTAGTTTACTTATATTGTAGTTTTTTTTCTCTTGAAAAATCAGAATCTTCAAAATTATGTTAATTCACTTTTGCCCCTTCTCTATGTCCACTATTTATTATGATTAATAATTTCAAATAGAAAACTCGTTCTTTCTCTTATTTCATCAACGTATGCAAGAGCCATTACTATAGAAAAATATAAAAAAAGTGTCAGGAAGACCGTAAAAAAAGTAGAGAAAGAAAAGACTCCCTCAGAACTAGATTAATTCGTTAGAAAGGATAACGCGTGGAACGCAACTTGTTACTCGTTTCGGCACGGCAATCGTGTAAATGTAAATCATACAAGACCACTATGTCACTCTTTTCCCGTCGAGGCACGCGTGCACACCGGACGTACGTATATGTGTACATATCTCAAAGCTGATTACATTCCGTCACGTGTCGAGTACCAAGCAGAAACTCTGGGAGTGTGAAAATTTCTCCTTTCTCCTTTTTAGGTTCACCAATTGGTGATCAACGCGTATCATCGACCCCCGTTGACGATCTTTCGCTCGGTGAAAGTCGAAGAAATCCTGCGGTTTTTCTATAAAGTAGAAAAGTTGCTACACCGTTACTTCCGGTGCTTTCCCTCGGGAACGAATCGTTTCGAGCTTCCCCTTTTTTTTTTTCGGATACGCGAAATTACTTTCCCGCGACGAATAAGCTACGGTGATTCGGTTAGAAGAACGAAACGTGCGGTTTGCGTCGTGCATACAAATTGCTTTTTGAGATGTTGCCAATAAAATGATAGTAAAAAAAATAAGCCTTCGTTTCAACAAAAGTGGAAGAGACATAAGAGTCGTTTATTATCAAATTGGTATAAATCTCAATTTGGAAAAAAAAAAAATGGTAATGATACCTACTTATGGTTGTAATCTGATCTGGTCATCTAATTTTTTTCATAAAAATAAAAATTAAGAAAAAAATTAATTTATATAACTTTCAAAATAAACGGCTCATATCTTGGCACTAAATTATGAAGATTAATAATTTAATTGAAAATTTCTATTGTCTTGATTTTTGTCACGACACTAAGCGTTTATGGGGATGAGGATGAGAAACGAGGTTTACAAAAAGAAAGACGCACTTGCCGAAGGGTGTTCGAGGGATCGTGGATCCGAACGTATTCCCGCGAATCCTAAAAGTCAGTAGCGGATAGTGGAAGTAAACTGTGGCTTCCCGTAATTGAGAGCGGGTATATATGTGGCCGAGGAGAAGGAGTCCCCATGGCAGCCGCCATGAACCTTATCCCACGCCGCGAACCACGAGAGAAATATCTTGACGCGTGCGTGTGCGTGATCGCTTGGTGGTTTCGCGAATCAGCTCGGTCGTTCGTTCGTTTTCGGTTTACTCGAATATTACATACGTACATGTTATTTCCATCGAATCATCCTCCTGAATACTATTTTTTTTTTATACAGTTTTTTCCCCTTCTCGCGAAAATATAGTACACTATCAGCCCGTATTACGCGGAACTCGCAGCAAGCGTAAATTGACGCTACGCTTTGTAGTTTCTCCTTTATTTTCTTTTACCGTAGACTAACGCAAACTTGTGTGGTCGATTGCCTTGTATGTTTTACAATTTCTTATTTATTCGCTTTTTGCAACATTATCGACGGTGTTAATAATATCAAACGTTTCTAAACTCGTTTCGGTTGATTTCTTTATTTCGATACGTTGAATATGTATGATAGAATTTAGGAAATATTAGATTTTAAATTGCAAATATCGGCGATATCTCACCCAGCATTCAGTGGTACAATTATTGAACGATCGACGAGCTTTCGTTGACATTCTTGCAACGCCTTCTAATCTCCTTCTCCTTTCTCGTCCCGTTGATCCTCAAACCTAAGGAATCTTTCCACGTTACTCTGATTTAGGTATCGAATACTTCAGGAATTCTGGAACGACTATTGCGCGGTGGCAACCGTTCGCTCAGCACATTTGATTGATCATTACTATGCACGTGATTACGATAGGTATGCGGATCGTGTCTAATTATAATGGGAGAAGTTGTAAATACAGGAATACTTACGTAAGATCTAATCCTCGAAGTAAAGTAATTTCGTGCTGCCACGTGTCTCGAGTCACGCTTAAGAAATTATATTTAGGAATTTCGCGTGAAAAACTTTAACACTTTCCGTATAATATGCATCATTAGGTTTCTGTGCCACTCGTCTTATAATTCTAAACAAATTTCTAATCCATTGGATTTTGACACAATGATCGCGTTACGCTTTGGTATTTGCATCCCGTGGTCATTGCTCGTTAAGAAATCGTTTCCGATCGATCGGAGATTTAAAACGTCCGAGTAAGTGCATTGAACGCGGAAACGTTTAAACGAATACGTTTCAGGGACAAAAAGGCTATTCATTAGCTGTAACGAGCCGACGACAAAAAATCGCGTTATGTCTCATGGATGATCGGTTTCGGAGAATAAACACGTATACATGCACGCACCGCATTATGATCTCGCGAGGAATCGCTGCGGCAGAGTAATGGGACCCTTTCTCTTCCTCTTCTTCTGCGATTCTTCGTTAGCCGCATAACCGGAAGCGAATTCTTTTTTTAAGAGAGAGAGAGAGAGAAAGAGCAATCAAACTTTGTCGCTTTCGGGGTTAAATTAAAAAGTAATTTTTCATAATTTATTACCGTCTCATTGCTTGATGAGCATTTTGACTTCGGACCACAAGTATCATTTTAGTCGAACACCTTTTTCGTATCTTCTTCTTCGAATATTACATAAATAATGTTTTCAATGGTCTTATCGATTTGAAATCGTTTCGAGAAATAAAGTCTCTCTCATTCTCGAAACTTGACTAATTACGATTAACGGAGAAAGCTACCGTAAAATATAGGAAAAGTTTATGGGATAGCCATATGGGGTAAAGAATGATGAAGTATGCACAAACAAAATGTAACGAGGTAACATGCTGCTTAAGCATTTGGTAAACCAAGAAGTCCCTATTAGCACGAGTCGTAGACAAGTATCGTTACGAGATAACTCGGAAGGAATCTGTTGTGGCGTAACTCATTTATATCGATTTCCGAGTTCTTTTCTTCAATCGTCAACGAGATGAGAATCAGTCGTCCCGATTCAACGAAATATCTTTTCAACGAATCTTGATTTCAGGTAGATCTCAGACCGTCCACCGAAGTTGTAGAATTTTGTGATAATTTGCAACGAAGAATAACGAGTAGTACATAAGTATAAATCAATCTGGATGAATTATGTTAATCCATCGGCTCGATCAAACAAACATGATTACAAGTACATTTGATACATAGTCCAGATAACCGTTTCTCCCTTTTTTCCACCTTTACGCAACATTGATATCGATCTGTCGATAGAGAGACTAATTGAAGGAATTTATTGTCCGTTCGTTAAATACGTATAACAATCAGTGCTACGAAGAACATTTACAACGGCATCATACTAAACTCTTTTAACAACAATTATAATATCATATGTTTTAATTATGGTAATATTCCGATAAAAAAAATAATTCACCCAGAAGTCAATAACATTTCGAGCACAGTTCGTAATGCATGATTTTTAGAAATTATTTTCTCGTAAACTATAAGAGTTTTCATAAAAAGATTTCGTGTATGAAATTCCTTCATAATGATGATGAAACAATCCAAATATATGTACCTTCATAAATATAAAGAAATTTGATTGTGAAATAAATATTTATTGGATTGATATGAAACTTTCAGAGAATATTGTCAAGATTTCATACTTACAAAAAATACAAAAAACCATTTTCTGAAATTTTTAACCGAGCATGACCCTTTAAAAGTGTCAGTAGCAAGATCTCCACTAAATAACGTGCTTCGTGACTTTTTCTGGAATTAATTGAACCGATCGTAATCATTTCGACAATGACGGTATTTCCTCGTTAACGTCCAAACAGTCGAAGTCCCATTTACTGTAAGTAGGGTACCAGCATCGAGGATGCACTTGTATCGGCACGTGCACTTGTATGCACCCAGAAACGTATACGACGTGCATCTTAGCCCGATATGCGCGCGTGTGCTCATACCGCGTACGGGTTTCACGGTCCATCGCCTTCGATTTACTATGGCATCACGTCGTATCGGTCGAAAGGACCTTCCCGTCGGGCAAGCTGCCAACGTCACAGTGCAAAACTGGATCGCTTTTTCCAGGCATAGATTTTTCATTCGACAAGCGCGTAAACAGACTCGATTGGACGATAGAACGCGGGTCAATGCCTACGCAATCGAGACTCGTTTGATACTTTGATAGTCATGCAAGAGCAAAGCAACCAATTGCAAAAGGCACTTCTGATCTGGCCGCTATTTCACTTTTATTTTTATTTTCCCGTTACTCAGGACAGTAATATATCGATCAAATTCAACCGGGGCACGCGTACGACCGGGTCTAGGTGTTGTTTCGTATTTGAAAGTTATTTTCGAGGACACTTTTCAAGCTTTCTGTCGCGCACGAATTCACACTGGCATGATTGGTCATTGCAGTTTTAGAGAAGGAACGACAGCTCGATCTTGTCTTCTGTATCGATCAAAGTGGTAATCGCTTATTATTTGTGCCACTGCATTCCTCAAGGACACAACTTAACGTTCTATGGCACGAATATATGTTGAAAATTAGAAGGTTCTAACGATCCAACGATCTAACGATCATAATAATTACTTTAATTATGGGTTTGCTACTTGCTTAAACTTGGGCTGTCCGAGCAGGTTTTCATGCTTTACTTCCTGGCAACGTGGACTAGAGCACTCGTTTGATAGTTTTCTACGGTTTATAATTTTCTTTTCTCGGTACGAATCTATGGAATTAATTATTTTAGCATTTTTTGTATCAGACCTTACACGGTCCTAAATATTCATAAACGTTTCAAATGCAATGTGAAAAATCGGCACAACGATCGACGGGTTAAGAGTGTCAAACGTTACCTTATCGATCGGTCAAGAGACAATGACTTTGTTACACTCGGTAGTATTATCGAATCACCTGTACCGATTTCTTGTCGACTAGAGATAAGCAACGAACATTATAATGATCGCTATCGGTTCACATCGAAGCTCGTTCTCCTTGATCATTGATTATAGTCTTATGTTGCAAGGTCATGTTGAGTGTAATAAGACTAAAACTGGAATTAAAGGAAGTTATAATTAATATGTCACAATCATTTAACGTCATATCCGTGGTTTAGCCAAAAGAACTTTACTAGTTTAATCTAGACCTGATTTTACATGATTATCCAGATCGAGACAACTTGAATTACGTCTTCCATATACATGTAATAAAACTGTAAAAAAAGTCAGTTCTGTGCATTGAGGTTGTTTTGAAGAAAATTATTTCCAAAATTTTTGTCTGTTTGTCATCCTGTGCATGCATCACAGCGAAACTATTCAACAAATTTTGATGAAACGGAGCATATTAATAGTTGATAACCCAAAGCAACATTTAAGATACGTTTTATTTTGATTCATCAACCTCTAAGGATTGATGAAATTTTGGGGTTGAAATTTTGCATAAGGATACCTATATCTCAGAAAACGACGATGTTACAGACGTAAAAATTAGTACCTATTTGGATTCTTCTTTGAAAATAAAAAAAGAAGATATTAAGGTGGCTACATTTAGGTGGAACACCTTGTATATAATTTCTTCAAAAGAAAACTATGGAAGAACACATGTTGTGATAACAAAAAGAAATTCACGCGTGCGAAGGCGCGGGCAAAATCTACAGTATGCAGGATTCATAAAAAATCTATTACATTCGACGAAGACATTAGAAGGCACGAAATGGCAATAATTGAACATCAACGTGGTGGGGGTACCGAGGTAAGAACTATTACGGTACGCGAACGTAACCATAAAAGGTTCTGCAAAACTAGGGATCGTCAAATGCAACGTGGAAAGTGGGCCGAGGTGCGATCCGCTTGAAAAATATTTGAATTTCTCGGGTTTTAACGCAATAAGTTTATTACTTTTTCACAGATCACTTACAATTTGTTGCACGTAGTCTTAATTAAAGGGCAGCCACGTTTCATGGTGGTCATTACCGAGAAAATGCGTCGGCAGTTTGTGATCGCTAAAGTACGTGTCAGTAATTGCTACTTGCGTGTTCTATTTTATTAGAGTATCTATAACCGTTCACTCGACGTGTGTAACTTTAGTAAATATATCGCAAAACAAACATCCGACAATTTTTTCTGCATTTAACTCACTTATGGAACCTCCTCCGCGTATCGTTTTAAAGCATTCTCACATTATCGGCACCGAGTCTAGTTAATACGAGGCCGCGTAACGAGTACTCGTTCCATATGCACGGATTATGATTAGCACGCTAAGTTAAATTCTTACTCGCAAATGCAATTTTCCATCTTGATAAGAATTTACGACCGAAACGCGACGGATCGCGTGCGTCCTTCTCTCTCACGAATACGTACTCTCGCAAGTAAAATATTTCCGTTTTCGCTATTTTGTTTATAGCGTGCACAAGGTAATCATTATATAACATCTTTTTCTTTTACCGTATATTCCCCTTGTGGTGGAAGGAAGAACACATATATGGAAGGAACTGGATATTCGTGTTATAAAAAGTTCAAACGAGAGTCCAAGCGAAAGCTTTGGATTTCACCGTTACAATCTTCGGATTATCCGAATTGATAAATGGATGGGTTTTAATATGTATTAGATCCACAACATTTTTTGTTGAACCAACATTACAGGTTTATGTTAAACTTGCCTTGGCTGGTACCTACTCCAAAAATAACTGATTAGGTCGGTATTGTAAATATTAAATAACACGTAATAATATAAAAAAAATATTATTTGTAACTTTTTCGTTTAAGTGTATACAGGGTGTATTCGACCATATAGTCAATCGGGATTCCACGTGTAGCCAGCAATAAATTGAGTCGAAATAAGTCATAAAAGTTAACATAAGCCAGGTTAGTTAACGAGTTATTAATTATTAAAGATAGGGCGAAAAAGCGGTAGGCGGCGAGCCGCGGCCATGCTAATCTGATGGCGAGCGGCGAGGGGAGCGGCGGGCGAGACGATCGAGCATCGAATTGTTTACTTTCGCTCTTCCTTCCTCTTTCGTTCTTTCTCTCTCTTCCTTTCCTCCACGGCGCTACCTTACGTTGGCGACTCACGCGGACTCTCTCTCTCTCCCTTCCTTTCTCTCTTTCGTCTAGCGTCTCGCCATCAGAATAGCATGGCCGCAGCTCGCCGCCTACCGCTTTTTCGCCCTATCTTTAATAATTAATAACTCGTTAACTAACCTTGCTTATGTTAACTTTTATGACTTATTTCGACTCAATTTATTGCTGGCTACACGTGGAATCCCGATTGACTATATGGTCGAATACACCCTGTATATACACCAATTTTTTAAGTCGGCCTATATGTTTTTTTTTTTTGCAAAAATTTATATTCTCTCGACAGATAGGCAGACAACCTTATGACAAATTAGGTTTCATATTCCTATAAGCATTGGCAGATAAAGCAGCTGCCTGCAGACAGCGAAAGACACTTTTGGGACAACTTAATATATAATAAAGAACTTATCTTACACGTATTCAACGAGCGAGTAATACTCAAACCGATTATCCTCATTCGACATAGCGAATTATAATTACAGCAATTATACCCAAGAAGTGTTACGTATTTTATAGCCATTGACATAACCGCGTTCATGGAAATATGTTGGTATCAACGACGCTTACGGTATGTAATACGATCTCGATTACACGCGTTAGTACTACTTATGGCATGAGGGAAAGAGACAACAACAAAGACGGTCGGCTTTCCGTTCTTATACAGGAGTAGTCGAGGAATGTGGCCGAGCAGAAACGTGAAATTACCTTGTACGGTTTCGGTTATGATCGGAACGTACGAAGATCTTTGTTCAATGCTTTTTACTCGTACATTGTGTAAGAAGTCGCATCGAACGACAAAAACGTAGGTGTTCTCGATCTTGTCGTACCTTACGCGAAGATGACTATGGAATAGTAACGTGGGAAGATCTATAAGAATGGAAAAAAAAAAAAAAAAAGAAAGCCAAGATGGTCTTTTTGTATAGCGTTTAAAACATTCTCATTACCGCTATAGTAATGGTAGAGTATTTAACGACACGGTAATTCCACAGGTATTATATCCTTAGACGAAGTGGAAACAAGTATCATTCGTGACGTTAATTACAGTAACCGTACAGGTGGATTGCGATAGTCAAAAGAGAGACGTCAAATGATACTGACAGAAGGGCGTGACGATCGCGTGTCCTTTATTATTATAATTACACGGAAGGCGATATCGTTCTTACGAATAAATATCTAAATTTTTGCGGGATCATATGACTCTTGGTTGAGAGCAAAGTTGTCAGGAACTTTTCTAAAAGTGTAGCGCGGAAAGAAGGAAAAAGTAGCAAAAAGTAGTACTAGTAGTACTCATTTTCACAGATACATATAATAGCAAAAAGTAGAATGGCTATCATATCGAATAGCATAAAATTTGCAAAATAGCAATAGAATAAATTTAGTAGCACATGATTTAAAAAAAGTAGCAGAATTTGCGAAAAAAAAAATAGCACGATATCTGGCATCTCTTGTTGAGAGTATAAGTCATTTACGAGTGCACGAATGTACGTAGGACGGAAAAAATAGGGAAGGGCGAAGGAGGCTCGTTGGGGCTCATTAAGAAGAAGGAAGAAGCGAGTTTTAAGCGATCTCGGGAGGACGTTCACAATTTGCTCTCGGCACGATCGCGATCAAAGGGGCCGAAGTCTTAAAACTCTCTCGGAGGCGCGTACAACTTCCTTGGCTTTGGAGCAACGTACGCGAGCGGCTCCGATCCCCAAGATCTTCCTGGCACGTGTTTTTTTCCCTTCGGAGAGGCTCGCCTCACGTTTTCTGGCACGCGTATGGGGCGCTTCTGGAGGGGAGAAGCGCGCGCGAGCGCGCGCTCGACCCACCGATATGGTAGAGGGGGAGTCGGTCGTGACGGTAGGAGAGGGACCTTTTCGTATACCGCGTATTCCCCCCACTCCGAACGTAGCCTACGGGGCCCAGAGGGCCGCCGAAACGTTTCGATTCCTCCCGTCTTTCGGATGCCCGCGCTTACTTTGCTCTCCGCGAGACGTCCAGAGAACGCACGCACGTAATCCGACGTGTTCTTTTCCCGATTATATTTATGTACCGCCTGGAACCTTTGGGGAGGACAAAAGAGGGTGGTTGCGGAGATTGCAGTGACGTAACACTTTGATCGAGATCCGATCTTTTCCCAACGAGAAATAACGATATTATATTTATATGTGATTTAATAAAAATAAAATTCTGGACTACTCTATGAAAAAATAGGAAGGATAAAATGTTGAAGCATTTCTTAGTTTGTTACCGATTGTCGCAAAGCCATCGTTTAATCGTGGCTTTTTTTTTTCTGGCAACGAAGAATTATCTTGCTTCTCTTGTTTTATCGGGGGTTGCGCGAAAGATACGTTACTGTGGATACAGAGAGGGAGATAGAGGGGCGAGAGGAAGATAAGAGCGTACAGGAGAAGGAGGCAGGTGCACGAATTTCATTTGGTGTTCCGGCGAACAGCCTCGCTTTAGACCTAAAGGTACGCATCGGCCTCTTCGCAATTTTGTCCTTCGTTTTCATGCACAAACGATTCGTTGTACGAAGGAGGAAGGAGACCGTAACTTACACGGAACCTTCTTTTTCCAAAGCAAAGTCGATTTATCAGATAGAACGAAACGAGTTGAAAATATTGCATGATTTAAAATCAATTTTTTTTTCATTCGGCACGATACCGATAATTCGTGCTCACTGGAGATTAACGCCGGAGATATAAATTTATTTATTTAAAATTTGCGGGCAAGAAGGCCATTTAGTGAATTACATTAATCTATACATAAGTTGTAATTTGACCGATTTTAACAGTTTTCTAATCTCCACTATTAATGCTTCAAAGCGTAGTAAGAAAAAATGGAGAAGTGGGATATCGATGATAATAAAAAAGTGAAGAGCCATGGCACGGCGAAAATGAGCTGGTGTAAAGTCCACCGAAGACAGAGAGAAAAAAAAAATGGGAAGGGAGAGATCCTCCTTCGGGAACGAGACGAGCGACGCGCATCGAAAGCTCCATCGAGACGTTTACGAGCTTCGCGGAAGAGGATCCAATTAAATGAACGGCGGAGCCGAGGGATCGGAGTCCGGAAAGATACCACCGGCAGAAACGCTCATCCTCGATTTTTCTTTCACCGCGATCGATCGAACGGAAAGAGAAAAAGGGAGAGAAAGGGTATTTACGATGGAGCGAGGCTTCTTTCATACCGGGGGCTTTCTGCTTTATTTTCAGCCGGGAGCGGCAAAGCTTCAAATATTTTTTTATCAATTTTACAATGCCGTGCGCAATCGGTCGGTCCACCGGTGCAACTTCGTTAACGATCGGTATATAACGTTCGCGGGATCTCGGTAACGTCGCGCGGCGAATATTTCTCAAACTTTTGGGCGTAACCCGAAAGAGATAACGAAGAATACTTTATATTTATACTCGTAACCCACATGAGAGTTCACCTATTATTATCGGTAAGAAACCGATCACCTGTGACGTCGAACGTCGGAATTTTCAGAATTCTAAACCGATTCCCGTTCGAACTTCGACAACGATGATCAAAACGAATACAGTGGTACGAAGACAACGAAAGAACTCGAGGAGATCCGATCTCCCACTTGACAATTCCGAGAAACTTTTCGTTAGGGTAGTTCGATTCTTTCCAAGGACGATTCATATATTCGTGGAGGCAGACAGAGAAGACTCTCGGTCCCCGCAGATTTCTTCGCTCGATGAAATACGGTTTGTCCAATTAAGTCGCGATAAGATCACCGCGGGACCTGGGTGGCGAGTTTTGAAACGACTTCATTAGACTACCCATAAAATTCATTGGTTCGTCGTCGAGTTCGTCGTCTTGGTCGTCCGTTGGTTCCTCTTCGTTCTTTACCTCCGTTCTTACGGTCGTTCCTTTCGTTCGTTCGTTCGTTGTGAAACGAAAGGAAGGTTTTTGGCCGGGTGTCCGTGAACAGGTCGGAGAGACAGGTGCCGTCTTACGTCGTACATCACTTTTAAGGTAGAGAAGCCTATTCCTCTCTTTCTCTGTGTTACACTCTCGCATACACTTCCCTTCCCGGGAAACGTCTCGATTTCCACACAAAAGGAAATGATTAGGGCTTATTAGCAGCGACATACCGAGCCAAGAATCCCGGAATTACCAGGATGGAATTCTTCCAGCGCGTGTGCGACATCGTCCAGGGAATTATTATTAAGAACGTTTACTACTTTTCCGATCGATGGCCTAGGGCACGTCGATTGTCTCCGAGAGACTCTTATTAGAATTTACAATTTCGACTTTCTACACGGATGTAAAGCGATCGGTAAAAAGGGGACATACATAAAGAAACTCGAGAAAAGTAAAATGATTATAGATTCGAACGATCGATTATGCATTTCTACGTAACTCAGTCGATTTTACTCGATAAATTAACCCTTTGCACTCGACGTCAAATCTTGTTTTTGTATTCACATCTTGGATTCAGCCACCAGCAAGTCGAACATATTTTTTTTTCACGATGTAACCAAAAAGAGTGCGTTCATTAATATGTATACTCTCTTAATTTATAACTGGTAAGTATAGTGTAAAACAATAAAAAACAAAATCTTTTTTTTTTCATTTAGAAACTGTGTAAATTAAGGACCGTTCAACCGAGGTGTATTTTAGTTCGCAACGTAGCGAGTGATATATCATTTGAGATGAAATGATATAATGTAAAGGGTTAGAATCCTTTCTCCCACGTCGAACGATAGACGCTCCTTTGATTTTCCACGAAACCTCGTATCGTTAGTTCTCCCGCCCCCTACACTCCACGACTAAAAACTCTCAGCGAAAGTTTATCCAATTAGGAAGGCCAAAGTATTCCTTTTCTCCCCCCTTTGCGTGCAAAATCCCATCGGGGTCTTAGAAAATGGCTCGAGACGAGTAGAAAGAAAGAGAGGGAGGGAGAGAGAGAGAAAAAAGAAAGAGAACTCCGAGATACACCGATAGAGATGTTTCAGCAAGGAGTAATGATACAGCTCCGGAGCTGGACACGCGCCCATGAAGCTTCCGTGGTGCCGTTTATATTCAACCGGTCTCTCCTTCTCTCGTGCGCTTGAGCGCGCGCCTCTCGATCAACGATGCGTCCGAACCACCGCGTCCGAGCACTCGTTCGCTTGCTTCTGTTGCTTTATTTCGGCGAAATGAGATCAAACGGGCGGCCATCGACGAAATTCGTTGGCAGCCACACGACGATACCTGCATGCATGCCAAGCAGGAGGAGCAACGGCAGCAGCTCGTTCCAATAAGGTCCTTGACTCGATTACCTCGCGGTCGCGCAACCTTATCTCTCCGCAGAAAAACGTACCGCGGAATGTTACTCGAGCAAAGGATAAACATCCGTTTGCCCAACGACTGAGAGAGAGAGAGAGAGAGGGGGGAAATACGAAAGAGGAACGCTCGGACTCTCTTCTATCCTATCGTATCGTCTCTACAAGTATTTCGGTAAAGTAATCGGTACTTGCAAATATACTCGAACCTTTTATGAGTAGGGTAGACGTACCCTTAAGAGAAAGTTTTAGTGTTCGAATCCACGTTGTATAAAATGAGTAGGTACATTCCAAGTATACACGTTTAAACTCTTTTGTTTTTGAGTAGTAATCGAAAGCTATGAAATAAAACTTGGTTTTGCAAGTACATGTTGAACTTGATCCCATCCCTGGTACCTATTCACCGATACACTTTAGTTCGCGAGGATACTTTTTGACGAAGTGACCGACGGGGAAAAAAGGATTAACGAGATTCGCGGCTTCTTCGTTAAAGAAAAATTTCATCCTTCTCTCTGGATCGGGCGAAGGAGCCTGTTAAAAATGCAACCCTCGACGAATTTCTCGGAACTTCGTCTTATGCAAAGAGATCCGTCGATAATTAGAAAAGTAATAAAAAAAGGTGGACAGAGAGAAGGAGGTGGAGAAGGAAGAAATTGTCTAATAAACTTCTTTCTCGATGGTAAGCAAAAATGTCGAGCGTGGGATTGGAAGAATTTCGTAAAAGAAAGATCGGCGAAGAGAATCGAAGATAAGCGAAGTTGAAGAGGTGGTAGACGACGAACGACGAAAGCGACAGGGATGGGACGAGACCAAGAGCGAAATGGTTGGCCATTAGGGAGAGAGATCCCGAGAGAGCACCGAGTCAAACCGCAGACCCCACACTTACCTTAATTATTTCCACGTGACTCGTCGAAAATCTCACGTGGATCTCTCTAATGAATACTAATTTCAAATTGGAACCGGCTACATTTCAGGCCCCTTATTCCCGAACGCAGCTAAAACTCGAGCTCGGTCTTCTTTACTCGACATCCTTTTCTTTTCTCTAAACGCGGGAGGTAAGGACGAATAACGGAGAGAAGGGAGACAAGGCAAATGAGAATTCGTAATGGCCTCGTTTGTCGACGACAACTACCGGGTTATTTCGCGTGAAATCGATCGCCTTTCGGAGCAACGACTACTGGCGAAGGATTTAGGACAAAACAGAAATCGGACATACTTGTTTTGATTTTTTACTTGAAATAGCTAGGTTTTTTAAATTTTAGCGCCCGAATTGTGACATCGATGTAGTTTGAATTGCATGTTGGTAGATATGGCATTATAGCGCGACACGTTATGACTGGCAACTACAAATATAATACATTTGGATAAATAAAGATTTCTTATATTCAAAATAAATAGACTCCAGTTTTCAGTAAAATTACAAAGTTTAGGTATTGTTTCGTAGCTATAAAAATTTTGCATTTAATTATTATAATGTTATAAAATTACAATTACGTAATATATACCTAATTATAATTGCATACATATAATTGTACTTTCTTGTCTTGTTTCGATCTCGAAGCACAAATCTTGTCTTGTCTCGATTTTATCAAGAACAAGAAATTTGTAATCTTGCCTAGAAAAATCAAGGCAAGACAAGATCTTGAAATTCTTGCCTTGCCATCCATCACTAACGACTACAGATTTCTTTTCTTTTTTTCCAAATAAGATGTATGAATTCTATAAATGAAATGCCTTCGTTAAAATATTTTAATTCGAGCACACTATCGTACGATCGAATCGCCCTTCGCGTAGACCTTACGTTTCGGCAAAATCCAAAGATCGAATCAGCGTATATTTATGGCATCGACGAAAGCTCGCTATCTCCGAGGTCGATGCGAATCGAGGGAAAGTATCGCAACTTGATCCAGTAAAATGCGAAACTAACGATTACGGAAGTACCGATCTTCCTGGAGAGCTGATCGTTAAATTCTCAGAGGGTTAAATTCTTGCAAACTAATGCACGCTTTCCTCCTTGTTCTTCTCGCTAACGAATTCCTGGATAACGCTCGAAGCGACAATGTTAAACGCATCGAAGTATCGTCGTGCATCTTATGCGATCGTATATCATTAATTTTTTTTTTTTTTTTTCATCTCCAATTAGTATCCTGCACCGTGCTCTCATTCGTAATCACGAATTTATTCTCCCTCGAAGTATATGTATATATATATATATATATATATTTTTTTTTCTTTCGAGAAGAGACGCGCAATTAAAATAAGACGTATAATCGTGAAACCACGTGTATCCTTTTTAAATATTCCTGGTACGATGGGGTACAATTTCGCGCGATTCTCGTTAAACGCGGGAAAATAATGTACTTCGAGATGGCACCGTTATATAATTAGGGTAAAAAAGAAAGGAAGAAAATCACAAGAGCGTGCCTCCATATCTCGCGAGGACATTGTAATTTATCGTAATTTCGTTATAATCGGCACTGTGATCGGACCGACGTGACATCGAATTTCGTGTCTCTTCGTTAACGGTTAACGGTACCACGCACGTTCGACCATGGAAATTAGAGAGCAGCGAGACTCACAATGCCATGGTAAAGCCAACAGCAGCGCGGCAATTCGCAAGGTGCTTCGTCGAATTAACGCGAGTAGAAAATGAAGAAGGAGCGTGTCGGAGAATGTTCGGTTATATCGAATCTCGCCGTTACGTACGTAGCTACTCGTAATGCCTTTTATGTCCGTTAAGTTTTCATATTTGGTTAAAGCGTTCAGAAACTGGGAGTAATTAGCGATTACCCGTGCGAGCTCGAAGCCGTTCTTACTTGCGTTCGGGAGAAAATTAAAAGAGAGTTGGAAACGATCAACGACCATTTCGCGTGACATTTGGTCGTTTAAATCATTTTTGGATGGCAATTCGATCTAAAATTAACCCTCTTATAACACGATAGATGTGCTCCTTATAGTATTTTCATTTTAATAACCTTAATTGAATGGGCGTAATTTAGATTGCTAAATAAATAAATATGTTAAATAGAAGTACAGTGTTGTAGAGGATTTCCGCAAATTTCTGACCGTATTAAAGTGGAATCCTGTTGTAGAATACCGCGATGTAGAAGGGTTCCCTCTTTTTGTTTTTTTTTTTTTTTTTTTTTAAATCGGTACTCCAAATTACCTCACTTTAAGGATTTAATCTATCAAAAGAACGATAGTAATAAAATACCAACATCGATTTAACATAAAAATGGGTTTACATCACTTTTTCACAAACTACATCGTAACCCTCACGTTTTAAATTTCACGTTTATAGAGCTTGCACGTCCAATTTGGCGAAACTTTATAGCGCCGGCATTAAAATTGATTTCGTGGTAGCTCGATGTTCCAGCGGGCAAGTAAAAGCAAAAAAGTCGTGAAAAACTTGCGGACGTTCCATAAAAGCTTGCGAGACGAATCCCATGGTGTCTGGAGATCTCTCGAGACAAGATCGTACGTGCGGTCGATACGAGAATACCATTCGGACTTGCTTTAATCGGTCACGCGTACTCTCCCGTAAGTGGATCGAACTCGTTTTTGTGGATCGAAATCGTCTTGCTGCCACCGCGGGCTCCCACCAATTGCCTCGATATTTGCAAATCATATTTCGAGATGGAAAGACGTAACGGTTGTGTTCCACTTGGCGTTGCCATTAACCGGAATGGCCCGTTTGCTCGTATGCGTGACGATTTCTACGCGCGTAGGTATATGTTGCGTAGAGGAGCATCGTCGAAGGAAGCCGCGATCATTGAAAAGGGGGAAAATGAAGAAAGTGGAAGGGAGAGGAAGCGAGCACGTGCGATCGCACACGCCACCGCGATCAGAAAGCAAAGATTAGATAGTTCCCATCGCAAACACGTTGATAAAAGTGTTCGCTTTAACGCGGAAGGAGAGACCACCCTTCTCTTGCCCCTCCACCTACGTCGTTGTCAGTGTATATGCAGACCCGTTATATTTATGGAGTTTTAATTAAGCGAAGACAAGTGAAAGCTTCCAAGCGCGTGCACTTCGCCCGTAATATACCCACGTGTCTGTATACATACTCCATTCGTGTTATCTCGTTTACCTCGCATCGAATAGGACCTCTTTCGGGATGAACGCTCGCTATCTTCTGTACGGTTAATTTTTAAGAGACACTCTCCAGATATCCGATTAAAAACGATAAATTCGTAGCTTGTAATCACATATTACAATTTTAATTATCGACAAAAATATGCTTTAACCCTTTGCACTCGGTGTCGAGTGTGACCAGTAACACGGGCGCACTGGTACGTTTTAGAAGACATCCGGTTACGCCCTATGGTATTCCAAAGAAATATGTGTTGAGATATAAAAATAGATATAATTTTTTTCTGCAATACTTGACTTAATTATTATAGCATATTTCTCAGAACTTCGTATATCGTGCGCCTACAATTATTTTAGGATTTTAAATGCGCCCCGACTTCGAAAAATTTGAGAAACACTGCAGTAATATATTACTCGAAGTGAAATTATGTAATGTTGAAAATATGTCGCCTCAGAGATGACATGCGAGTGCAAAGGGTTAATAAGAACGTCTAAGTTTTTGTGCGCGTCTAAAGCTATCTTCCGATTAATTTTTTACGTGACTGCATTTAAGCTTTAACGAGT
Organism: Ancistrocerus nigricornis; assembly: GCA_916049575.1. Classification (NCBI taxonomy): domain Eukaryota; kingdom Metazoa; phylum Arthropoda; class Insecta; order Hymenoptera; family Vespidae; genus Ancistrocerus; species Ancistrocerus nigricornis. The sequence continues at coordinate 33,433,295 of OU696664.1, read as the reverse complement.
TCACGAAAATATTCGCCCGAATGTAGATACAAATCCCGTTGATAATCGAAGGAGCGTGCAAGAAGTGTATCTATAGAGAGAAGTTAATAAATAAAGTGATATCGAAAGAGAGTTTGGGAGAGAAGATAAAAAAAAGAAGTGCGAGAGAGAGAGAGGAAGGGAAGGAGAAAAGAAACTCGTCTGAAAACCTGCCGGCTCGTCGGTCTGCCCTCGAGCAGAGCATTGCTAATTATGCAAAATAAATAAAGGCACGTGCAGCTCACATTCTTACGCCCTCTTGGGTCCCCTTGTCCGAGCGATCGTCGCTCGCACGCGATTTCAACGACCCGCAATTACCGATCTCCCACGGTACACGAGAATTCTGTCTCACCGTGCTACGCTCTCTCTTTCTCTCTCTCTGTCTTTCTTTATTCTCGCTTTTGTACTTTTTTCCATTCCGTTTCTTCGCTTATTATTACGCTTAACTCGCTTAATTTGCACCCAAAAGGAGCTCTCGCTCTTGTTCGATATCGTCGGGAACACCATCTTTTATATATACCCATATACACGAGGTCGATTCACTTACGAAATGAAAGTTCGTAAAAAAGGAACGGTATATAACCGGTCAAAAATTTATATCAGTATCTTTTCTTTATCTCTTCTCTTGATAATTCCCTACGCACGGTGACTCTTAGTCATTTACTTTTACTCTATAAGGTACCGAAAACGACGGAATTTGTGCATGGACTTTAACACCGTAGGGGAGAGGTACGAACAAACTCGACCGGTTCTGATTCCTAATGAGAAATTATCGTTTAAAGTGCTACATATCCGGTCTTGGCTCGCTAAATTTTAACGATGCTCGATATTGCAAATGGATTTCGGAGAAAAATACGAACGATTTTTCTTCATGCTTTAAAATCGGTTTAATTGACGGAAAATTATTGAGTGCTGTTAGAAATTTTTCGATTTCCTCCCTCTCTCTCTCTCTTTTTATACTACATCGATTGCAATATTCCATCGTTTGCTCGAAGCATGCAGCTTATGTTTTATATACCAAGCGAGACATCGCATCGTCCCTCGGTAAGAGTGAAATCGAGAATTGATAATTAAGACGTGCCGTAGCCGCAAAAAGTAGCGAAAGCGCTCGATCTGCTCTCCCGTTTCTTTCGCTGTTAACACGGTTAAGTCGAATTCGAATTCGAGTTCCCTACCAAAAAAGGATGTTGGACGATTCTTACGAAGGCGAGTACCTAAGAAATACGGGCAAACTCGAGAATATCGCTACGGAAGAAAATCGTGCGAAAGAAAGCAAGCATACTAGAGAATCACGGGAGGCGAATGAGTGTTACGACTATGTAGAAGCGTCGATAATATCGATCACGTAACTTTACGGTTTCTTTTTCACGTTGCTATAACGTTATCCTTTGATATTTAACGTTACCCATAGGTATTTCACGTAGTTGCAGTATAGAAAATAATGAAAAATTGTGTATGAAAAGAACTTCTTAAAAACAATCTTTTTTGTTTGTATTAAAAGGACAACAATAAGAATATTTTTGATTGGGACACAGCTGAATGCTATTTATATATAGTCATAGTTCGAATGGGTGAATCCTAATAAAAAGTAGGAGGGGAAGTTCTCCTAGCGCCAGACGGCACTTAAGGCTGTTCACCACCTTTCGCTCGAGTCGCGCGTGACTTCAGCGACGGGAGCGGAGAGAATAAGAACTACAGGCAAATAAGGGGAACCGCGTCCCCACCGCCAATTTATCGTATCGGTGTATGGGCATGTGTTTGTCTCTATTACCCCACCGTCTTGCGACGGAAGCGAAGGCGCGAGCCGATCAACGAACGGTGTGTGATCGTCAGATTTTTCACAGCTGATCCAAACCGAAACGTGTTGTAGGGTGCGTACGCACGTATGTACACACATACGCACACGTAGAGCACGTCTCGCTTTGGCTCAGCTGTGAACAATCTGACGATCATCAAAATCGATCAAGAATTCTGGCCATGAGAGTTTCTGCCGTGAATCTTCGCACGCGCTATTCACGGCAGAAGTTCTGCTGGTCGCAATTCTCGATCGATTTTGATGACCGATAGCTCATTCGAAAGATAAAAGATTTCTTGAGGAGATGATCTTTTCCAAATTTTTCATAACCTTTTTGTTCGATGTCTAAATGACACTACAACATATGCATAATTAAACATCCTTTTGCTGACTGAAGATCGCATGATTTCGATTTTTGGAAAAGATCATCTCCACAAGAAATCCTTTAGCTTTCGAATGAGCTATCGTTCATCAAAATCGATCGAGAATTGCGACCAGCAGAATTTTTGCCGTAAATAGAGGTAACGCGTGCAGCGTGTTTAGCGCGAGAAAAACCGTACAGCGCTTCGTACTGATTTACGGCAAACACTCTCCTTGCTACAATTATGTATCGATTTTGATGAACGATGGCTCATTCGACAGGTGAAGAACCACTTGTGCGGATGATCTTTTCAGATTTTTAATAACTCTTCTTTAATACAAATAAATAGATCTGGAACGTTCGTATAATTTAGCGCCCTTATTTGTATCAAAAAATTCACATTTCCGAAATTTGGAAAAGAACATCAGCACAAGTGGTTCTTCACCTGTCGAATGAGCCATCGTTCATCAAAATCGATACATAATCGTAGCAAGGAGAGTGTTTGCCGTAAATCAGTACGAAGCGCTGTACGGTTTTTCTCGCGCTAAACACGCTGCACGCGTTACCTCTATTTACGGCAAAAATTCTGCTGGTCGCAATTCTCGATCGATTTTGATGAACGATAGCTCATTCGAAAGCTAAAGGATTTCTTGTGGAGATGTTGTTTTCCGATTTCAGAAATCATGCGATCTTCGGTCAGAAAAAGGATGTTTAATTATGCATATGTTGTCGTTTCATTTAGACATCGAAAAAAAAGGTTTTGAAAAATTTGGAAAAGATCATCTCCTCAAGAAATCTTTTATCTTTCGAATGAGCTATCGTTCATCAAAATCGATCGAGAACTGCGACCAGTAGAATTTCTGTCGTGAATAGATGCGAGCGTGAGGAGCGACAAACTCGTATAGCGCTCGGCAAAGATTCACGGCAGAAACTCTCCTGACCAGAATTCTTGACCGATTTTGATGAACGATCGCTCCTTCGAAAGATAAAAGATTTCTTGAGGAGATGATCTTTTCCAAATTTTTCATAACCTTTTTTTTCGATGTCTAAATGACACTACAACATATGCATAATTGAACATCCTTTTTCTGATCGAAGATCGCATGATTTCGAACTTTGGAAAAGATCATCTCCTCAAGAAATCTTTTATCTTTCGAATGAGCTATTATCCATCAAAATCGATCAAGAATTGCGACCAGCAGAATTTCTGTCGTGAATAGATGCGAGCGTGAGGAGCGACAAACTCGTATAGCGCTCGACAAAGATTCACGGCAGAAACTCTCCTGAACAGAATTCTTGACCGATTTTGATGAACGATAGCTCATTCGAAAGATAAAGGATTTCTTGAGGAGATGATCTTTTTCAAATTTTTCATAACCTTTTTTTTCGATGTCTAAATGACACTACAACATATGCATAATTGAACATCCCTTTTCTGATCGAAGATCGCATGATTTCGAACTTTGGAAAAGATCATCTCCTCAAGAAATCTTTTATCTTTCGAATAAGCTATCGTTCATCAAAATCGGTCAAGAATTCTAGTCAGGAGAGTTTCTGCCGTGAATCTTTGCCGAGCGCTATACGAGTTTTTCACTCCGCACGCGCTCCTCACGCTCGCATCTATTCACGACAGAAATTCTACTGGTCGCAATTCTTAAACGATTTTGATGAACGATAGCTCATTCGAAAGATAAAAGATTTCTTGAGGAGATGATCTTTTCCAAATTTTTCATAACCTTTTTTTTCGATGTCTAAATGACACTACAACATATGCATAATTAAACATCCTTTTGCTGACTGAAGATCGCATGATTTCGATTTTTGGAAAAGATCATCTCCTCAAGAAATCTTTTATCTTTCGAATGAGCTGTCGGTCATCAAAATCGATCGAGAATTGTGACCAGCAGAATTTCTGTCGTGAATAGATGCGAGCGTGAGGAGCGCGTGCGGAGTGACAAACTCGTATAGCGCTCGGCAAAGATTCACGGCAGAAACTCTCCTGACCACAATTCTTGACCGATTTTGATGAACGATAGCTCATTCGAAAGCTAAAGGATTTTTTGAGGAGATGATCTTTTCTAAAGTTCGAAATCATGCGATCTTCGATCAGAAAAAAGATGTCTAATTATGCATATGTTGTAGTGTCATTTAGATACCGAAAAAAAAGGTTATGAAAAATTTGAAAAAGATCATCTCCTCCAGAAATCTTTTATCTTTCGAATGAGCTATCGGTCATCAAAATCGATCAAGAATTGTGGTTAGGAAAGATCATGACGTGAATCGTTTATCTCCGTACATGGATATACATATATGTATGTATGTAGCGCGTCGCTTGCTTGAAGCTTTGAGCTACGGCCCATGCGATACTTTCTTCCTTCCGAATTAGTTACATGTATATACACAAGGAAAGGCGCTACTCTCTTTTGTCGACTTACAAACATTGCCGCATCCGTGTCCGTGTAGTGACGGAGTAGGGGCATGAGCTTCGGCTCGTGCGCCACGAATAGAGGTGGCGCTCTGGTTTGTCGACTTTACTCGCCAAAATCGCCCAAAAACGGGGTTTACGCCAACAACTCTCCTGGTCACAATTTTTGACCGATTTTGACGAGCAAGAGCTTATCGGAAAGCTGAAAGATTTTTGGAGGAGATGATCTTTTTAGAATTTTGAAAAAATACTTATTTCTCCACAAAAATCAAAGTAAAACATAAAAAAACTTTTTTTGAAAATTTTAAAAAGATCATCTCCTCCAGAATTCTTTCAGCTTTCGAATGAGCCCTTGTTCGTCAAAATCGGTCAAAAATTGTGACCAGGAGAGTTGTTGGCGTGAACGCATTAGGTGGTGAACGCCCTTAACGCCGGACATTAACAATATCTGTTTAAAAAACCAGCGCGCTATCAAATAAATGTATTGTCACCGGAACTGAAAGAGTGTCAAAAATTTCAAGCTAGTAGGTCAAATGGATGTGGTTCGAAATGGACTCTCAAGGTTTGTTGTAAACATACTAACAGGGCAAGTTAAATAAAAGCTTGTAAAAAAATCGGGTGACGTTTCAATTATGTTTTCCAGATTATTATTCACTATACCGAGATGTATTATACCTGTATACGAAAAAGCCGAGCTAGAAAAGATGGGTCGCATCTATTTGATTTCTTTTCAACGTAACCTTGACCAGGAAACGCCCATCCACTAGATTTTAATCAACGACACTTACGTTTTTTTTTTGCGGAAATAGCTCGAAAAGTCGAAGATCCAAATTAATTCTCCCATTACGGTACGACTGACCCTGTTATTCGAACGAAAATAGTAAAGCGAAATGGTATGTCATTTTAGCGGAAACCGCCCATCCCATGGCAGACACTCTCCGTTTCCTCTCGGTTAAATCTATTCTCAACGGTTTCGTAATCGTTACGATCTAGGATCATTACCGAATCGAGCGTTCCTCGAAAAGGGAAGCGAAATTTCTTTGGTGACCTTCGACTTCAAACACGTAGTATCCACGTGCCGTTTTGTCGATCGATCTAATCCAAAATTAGAAAAATTTATCTTATAATTTAAATAAACGCCTTCTTGTACATGACGTATAACTATATAATTATAGTGAAATACTTAATGCGGTTCGACTATTTTTCTATTGGTCGCAATTAGTTAAGTTGCGCAGTAATTTTCAGGTCCATTTTATACTTATATTTACTTACTCTCGCTCGCTCAAGCGCGACGATCGGCCGGTTTGGAAATATTCGAAACTCGTGGAGCGATCGTTTTGATTTATTTCCTTCGATACGTGGACGCACGCAGATATACACGCATGAGAGGACTTAACTCTTACCAGCTAGGCGTTGATTTGCATAAGCCCCCGTCCGATCGACGTTCGCCATTACGAACACCCAAACCAGATTACCACGAGTCATTGAGCCAAGTCGACGAATGTTCTGCAAGGACGATTATCGTCTCTACGAGTTATCTCCACTCTCTCTCTCTCTACCTCTCTTTTAACAAGCTTTCCTCTCCTCGCCACACTTTCACATCCATCCAACCTATCGCACTTCGCGTTTATTTTTAACCGATAAGAGAACCCCACTTGCACCGCGGTTCGCAAATCGAGTTAATACCTGTCCCTCGCCCTTCCAATCGAATCACTGTTTCAGATAGGCTCGAGATAATGTTGCCTTTCCTCTCAAAGGCGTCGAGAAGACGTATCATAATAGCTTCGGAAGGTTCGATACGAAGTACTAGCACTTGCACGTGATACTATTGTTCTCTTCGAGTAGGTCTTATAATAAATTGATAAATATTTCAAGTATAATTGATCGATAAGAGATCGACGAATCGACGATGTACCCCGTCAAAAGTTTTATATTAAAGTATCGTAGGGAGGCTGGGTACGGTTACGAGAAAGGGCTTATTCGTGAAACATAAAATGCTACGATGACGAGTCCAACGAGAAAAATAAGCATCTTGCTTGTCTAAACGTGTTTCACAGTGTTGCGTTAGTTTTCGCGCGCTGTACTGCTTGCAGGGGGCCCTATTGTGTTTTCGTCACCGGAGATAAGTATTTTCAGTTTATTTCTTTATCGAATTGCTGTTTTCATTATATAGATATAGTATTCAGTTTTTCTTGAATTTTTTTTTTAAATTTAAGTAATTTTAAATCATGTAAAACTGATAGGAAAAATGTAAGAAATGCTGACGTATTAGTCTTCGGCAATGTAGAACTACATTTGTTAAGTTTCTGATTAAAAAAACTGATTTTGTTACAATTCAAGTTATAAAATACAATCACTGTTACAACCGCCCCTGGTATGGGAGCCAGTTGTAACAGAGACAGACCTTTTCTAGAACTGCTCCTGCGAGAAAATGATTTTACCTACTTAGATATAAAAGTCCAATTTCTATTTCAAGACAGATGTATGCTTTTACATTTTAGACACTTTTCTTAATCTTTAAGTACTGACGTGGATGTCTCACAGACGACGGGTGAACGAATCTTATTTTGTCAGCTTTAAAGGCTAGAAATGTTGATTCCATATAAAAATGTTGTTTTTTTTTTTTATGTTTTCTTAGTCAGTTTTCAAAGGTTAAAGCTCACGAACATAATGTTGATACTATGGGCAATCAAAGGAAAATTGTTAGAACCGTAACCAGTATCCCCTACTTCTCTGTCGTTCACGAAGAATTCCACGGATTATCGGCGTATCCGTAAATATCGAATATTCATGATTTCCTTTTTCTTAAAGCATTCGAAGGAGATGCTGGTTCTTTACGATAGCTCGGAATTAATGCAGAGGGACGCATAGGATTACGATGAAAGGCCGAATGACGGCCGATACGTAGAAATAAATGGTTATAAAGTACTGATAAGAATTGGCTGAGAGAGAGAGAGAGAGAGAAAGAATAAACGCGCGAGTTACTCGCAACTAAGTCGCAGGTAAAGGAAGATATGGTGGAGAAGTGCGGCGAGGATGAAAAAGGAAGGGTAAAAAATAGCTCGAGGGTGGATGGTGCACGAATTCTCGAAAGCCATCGCCCCGATGCACCTGTAGCCTGCACGGTTAGGTTCTGCACCTTTCGGCTCTCTTCTTCTCCTCATCTTTTTCTCTGTTACTCTTTCGTTCGCTCTCCTCCTCCATCGGGACCATCTCCTCATCCTCCTCCTTCGTCCTTTCGTTTCTCGCTCGTCCTTTTTCTCCGTGCATCGCAACGCGTCTCGAGTTGCTTCTCCTGCTCCTCCTTCTCATCCTCCTCTGAAAACGAGAGGGAGAGAAGCATCCTGCTCGAGGAGACGCGTGCCTGTCGTGCGCTTCTTCCTTTCCCCCACTATTCCGATGATTTCAAGTTGCACGCGAGCCAATCACCCTCCTCCGCATCCTCTTCTCCTCTGGGATGAATTTTGAAAACTGGACAAAGTTCGTGAGAATATTCGAATCTTTGCTTGGAGATTTCTTTTTCTTTTTAAATTTTTTTATCCCTACTCTTTGTTGGAACAACTTCTTTCGATACGATACTTTGCAATATTTGCATATTCATTGAGTTTATTCGAACGTTTATAGTTTCGTGAGGCGTTGAAATCACCGAAGCCTTTAGGCTCGACGAACGAACGTGTACTTGGACTTATAAACTCTACATAACCGTGCTGTGAATCTCAAACGCACGACAGAGTTTCTTCCTCCTTCTCTCTCTCTCTTTCTCTCCTTTTCTTTATTCGAGAGAAGTGCACTTGCAAAGTCGGCGAGAAAGGAGACACGCGGAAAGGAGGAGGAAACGAACGTGGACGTTCGTAGCGAGTACGGTGGGCCCCACAGGAGAAGAAGAGAAAGGCAAGACGAAAGAAGGAGAGTAAAGAAAGAGAAAGAAGAGAAACGGAGCGCGCCGTCAGTGTTCGCTTCCCCCGCGGCAGCTTGGCAGCGACTAAATGATTTACCAAACAATAAATCCTCGCGAAGATACGATCGGACGCATCGCGGACCGAGCCTGGGAACGAAAAACGCACCGCGCCTACGTACCTACGTAAGTACAACGCCGACTTCGTCTTTCCGATCGATTCTACGATTCACAGACGCCGCACTCTTTTACGAGACTCTTTTTTGTATCTTCCGATCGTGAGGAGATTTTTGCATAAAAATTTCAATAAAGGCTTCTTCGCCTCTTTCAATCGGAGTAAGTACGATCTATAATATTTTGGGGAAATGTCACTATCGCTATCTCTATCACTATAATCGTCATTATCATTATCACTATCACAACACAGTATAAAATAAAGTATAATGTTAGTTGTTCTAAGCATTTAGTGTAAATCAAATTTCTTTTTTACGCTATGTCATTTAGATGAATACTTTAAGAGCAAGCACAGATTCACTAATTACGCTTAATAAAATAATTCCCGCGGTCGAACGAGAACTATGCCTGGGGGGTCAACCGTGTTCCGCATATACCTAGTATGTGCAATGTATAGAATTTCTGTTTTCCGTAATAGTTATATCTTTGTATGCAATAAAGTGTATTTTTATCGTATTATATTGTATTGCTATTTTGTAGATTCCACCCGTGTGAAGTCGAGACGGGTCGCGAGACGTTTATAACGAATGTGTACTATTCACTTGGCAGTGGGTAGATGTTTTAAACAGATGATTTATGAATCTAATACAGTGGTTCTTAACCGGTTTTCCGCAGAACACCAGTGCTTCGTGAACTTAGAGAAAACGAAAAAGCAAAAGTTATTGTTTTTAGCAGATACATCAAAAAGATATATAGGTACTGTTTCATTTTACAATTGTGTTTCGCAAATATTTCTGAAAATGCTAAAAATCACTGATCTAATGTCTTGGACGATTTCACTCAGCTCTCGGTATTTTTAAACAGCAAATTTATGGATCTAATATTTTACATGATTTCTCCCTGCTTGACGTATGGTACCTATAATCAATCTAACACATATTTCAAACGCTCATACGAGCTCCATTTTCATAGGCCTCTTAATGAGATAATAAAACCACTAAGGAGTTCCGTTTCGCCGGATAAATCGTGCGAAGTAAAACGATCTACGGTAGATTTTCGTCGAGAGAATTTTAAAGCGACGATTCGCGTTCTATCCAGGACGTGAACTCCGAGAATGCTCGAGTCTTGCTGAGATTTCAAAAGGAGAAAAACTCCGGACGGAATACCGTGAAGATTAATGCCACGTGTTGTAGGAATAAGTATATATATCTCTTAATGCTCGAAGAACTAAAAACTTGTCGGCACGACTCGCGAAAGTGCTTTTCCATTGGCTGCGTGTGTAAGAGAGAGAGAGAGAGAAAACAAGAGACTGAAATTTTTAATAAAGAACTGACACGAACGTCCTCGAATCAGACGAGCTTGTTCATCGATGATAAAACATTTTTCTTGACCAGCCCGATGTTGATAATTAATGAGCACCGCATTGAAAGTATCTCGTAAAAAGTGTGTTACGACATCCTCGCTTTTCCTCGTTATACCGTCGGTTCATAGATTACTCTGTGGAAGCTGTATCATGATATTTACCTTTCTCTTTCTTTCTTTCTTCGGTTAATAATAGCGATCGATATTTGAACTAAAAAAAAATTATATGAAAGAAAAAACTTTTTTAAAACAAGCTTTTATTTAGTGTACCTACTAAAAAGACAATAATAACATATACATATAATATATTATGTTGAATTATTTGACGCACGCTCTGCTAGGCAGTGTTGCAGGAAAGTAGTGTCTTTAGCAAAAGATGTTATCTCTATTTCAGTTGGTACGTTTTTAGCATTTGAATCGTTTTAAAATTGCGTAGGTTTGATATATCGACTCACGAGTAACCTTATTAATTAGTACCTAACTGAACTAAACATAACTGTTTTCAACCATTGCATTGCAAGCAAGCTATACGTTTTCGAATAAATTTTTTTTTAATTTCAACGTATCGTAAAGCTTAATACTTAAAGCATACCAGATATATTTAGTTTCTTCCTTTACAACATCCTTGCTCGTTATCGATATAATTAGCAATGCCATTATCAATAGTACCTCTACCGCCGTTGTACGTTGATACAACTGTAGGTATATATCAAGCTGTGATTTTTTCCCTCGTTTCGCACGACAATCGCATACGAGCCGAGAAATCAAATCCTCCGGGAATCATGAGAACTCGCTTTCCAGTATAGTTTCATATCTGATAAAAAGTAAACGATAAACAGGAGAAATAGAATAAAGTGAGAGAAATTCTCATGGACGACGTTAAATATAATCTTTTTTGTCAAAAAATCTTTGTGCGAATAGATTCGACGCTCTATGAAAAGATCGGAGCACCGTGGTACGCTTGGATTCAGCTTCTTCTCAGGTTCGGACAAGATGTCCCGGAGGCACTAAATCAAGTTCATACCGTTTCTCTCGCGTACTCGAACGAGCTGCCCGTACTCGCCACCCTTCTCTTTTCGCGTGTGTACGCGTCAAGATCGCATACGCACCGTGCGCACGACTCCGAGTCTCGTCGCAGGGTATTGCCTGCTCCAGGCTCGGATTTCGAAGGGTGCACTTATCAAATTTTTTTATTAAACAAATTTTTCAAAACGGTGTCCGGCTTCGAACTTTAATAACTGATACTCTACTACTTTAATTGTAAAATCGGTTTTTTTTTTACGTTCTGGAAAATAAATAATTCAAGCCGAACATAAAAGAACTATCCGCTGGGTTCCTCGAAACGATTCGATCACCGCTCACGATCATAAACTTCCTCAAGAAAAGAGTTTCGGATCAGAAAAAAAGAGTATGCCCGAAGATGAAGTCAAGCATCTTTGCGAATTCTCGTGTCCGTTCCTGGGTGCACACTGTGCGTCTACTTTGCACTCTGTAGGGTGCACTTTCTCTCCCTCTCTCTCTCTTTCTTTCTGGAAGTAGTAGGGTCTCGTTTCATTCTCCCGGAGGCGTCTCTTCCTCGTTGCTTCCCTCAAAGGTCCATGCATCTAACTCCTCCCTTTTCTTCAACAACCGACGCGTCTCCTTCGCGTGAGCCACCTCCACCTCTCTCTCTCTCTCTCTCCATTCATCCAGACGACGTCGGATATCCCGCTCCCATTTCGTTTTACGTCTTTGTACGTCTTTGTACATAATGCTCTTTGTACGGTCGCTGCCTGCAGCCACGGCAGCGCCGTTGCAACGGTGCTGGCGGTGCATCGCCACGCATTCCACCTCCTTCTTCTTCTTTCTCTCCTCTTCTTCTTCCTTCTCCTCTTCGCTATCTCTTACCTTACCTTCCCCGTTCCTCTTCGAAGGAGGATCTCGTTGCGTTCGTCGACCCCGGAATGCCGATCATATGGGCGCCTCTTAGAGCGTCTCGCGCACGTGGGTGGTTCGAATTCTCGCGAATATTGGCTTCCGAGTGGATGCTGCAATGCATGGAGCAGGATGAGAGAGTGCAGGCCGAGACGTGCGTGGGAATCACGTGAGAAGCGGAAATGGAGAAAAGTTCTGGGTATTGTTGTTCGAGGACGCTTATGAATATGTCTGGAGAATTTATAATTTAAGAAATATGGTATAACCCTTTGCACTCGGTGTTGAGCGTGACTCGACAAGACAGATTCTGAAAGTAATACGATGTTGAGTGTGACTCGATGCTCAATTTTTTTTGTATTCACAGATCTATCTTTGATTCAGCTAAAAGCAAGTCGAATATATTTTTTTTCACAATATAATTAGTGATATATCATCGTTTAAAATGAAATGAGATAATGTTGGAAATATGTCGCCTCAGAAGCAACACTCGAGTGCAAACGGTTAAAGATGCATTAATATTATGGTTCTTTTCAAAAAATTTCTATTTGGGTACAAATATGAAGCACTTGTCTGAGAAATTTAAAAAAAAAATCACTTCCTCGTTCCGATTATCACTTGTATACGCGTATTCTATAACTCATGTTCGCGATCAAAACGAAAGTTATAATATCAAAGCAAGCCGAAGATCGTATCTACCTCGTCAGAGATAAACGATGCATGAGCACAATCCTGTTACGTAAGCAGTTACGCAGGATGTTACCCGGGACAGTGACAGTTTGACGTTGGCGTTTAACGTGTACGTGCAACTCGCATAAGGGTGTAGCGAGAATGGCGTTTGGCTTCTGTAAGAGTCTCATGGTCAACTCTCGTTCGCGTTATAGGGAAACTAATTTTGTGTGGATTGATTGGAAGATTTGACTGCAATGCAATTTATAGTAACGCAATACTTATTTCATGCCGTTAGAAATTTATCGAGCAAAAATATTATGTTTAAAATAAAAAAATAAAAAATCATGACTCCATTTATTTCAATACCTAAGTGTATCATTTCAGTAGCGCGGTGGGGCATCGGCCCCATATTATACTCCATAAGTGACCGTCCTCCCTGCGATGTAGGTATGCCTAACGGCGCGGCGATTCCAAGGGAATTCGCGTCTGAGAGGAAGTCCTTTGGTTGGGATACCAACATGGAGGTTTTTGGTAGGAAAAAATCCCGCACTACCCCGATATTTCGGTGAACATTGGAACAAATAATTCGTGCAAAAAAAAAGGATTTGTTCTACTTCGTGGACCGTGTCATTTCAAAATCGTGTAAAAAGAGACCGCGTAAAAAGTGTCGGGTATACTTAATAACAAACACTACTCTGGTTGATGATCTAAGTTGCCAAGACCAAAAGAAAAGAATATACAAATGGGGCCCGATTTATATTTTGTCTGGTGCCCGCTGAAGGCTTAATCCGATGCTAATTATAATACGCATTTATATAGTATAACTATACAAATTATAGCACAATTATTTGATTTCGATAATGATTTTCAATCGGCTGTAATGATGGACAATGCTTCAGAAAAATTCGCTTCCTAAGATAAAAAGACGAAGTCATAAAAAAGTGTCCTTGGCATAAAATTAAAATAAGAAATTGCATTACAAGTAACCCCATACACTCCCGAGTCTTGACTTTCGTTTTATACCGATACCACCTTACATTCTTTTCTCTACACTTCACGAGGTACGAAGTACGAACTTTTTGTAACATCGATCTCAACGTGGTTACCATTTAAAAGTATTTGCACCGCATCGTAATATTGAGTTATTTTCTTTTTCCAATTCGAACGAGCGCAACGAGTTCGAATAAAAAATGACACGTGCGAGATTCACGATTCTCGAACGTACGCCAAGTGCGAAAAGGAGTTACGAGCATTGCACGGTTATCAATGATCTACAACTGTTACTCGGCATTAAGTCAACGATACGGAAAATGTTTCTTGCAACACCCGCGAACGCGGGGAGAAACGCGTGAAAGGAAACGAGATGACGAGGCACGTGGGTCAGCCTGCAAAGATCGCACGTAGTAACCTTAATAAGGCTACCGACGTAGGTAAGTACCGTCCGCTATGGAACGTTGGAACGCGTAGATGTCATATCGTTGACGTGTAATGCGGTTATCCGGGACGTTTATCGTGAACGTTAAAGTATCGAACCGGTTGTTGGTGAAACGGAAAGAGAAAAAGAACGGTAAGGCTTTGCTCTTCGATTCCGGTATTATTTTATATTCGCTTCGACGATAGATTAATTGGTAACATCAATCAATTATTAGAATTAGTAATAAAGAATGAAAAGACAGATGAACTAGCAAAACAGGCCACGATGGAAGAACGTGACGAGCAGTAGATACAAAGTATGATACACAGATATTGAAACAAAATATTAGAAAGCAAACGAAAGAAATGTTTAAAGCAAAATTTAATTATATGCTCGATGATCTTAATTTAGACAGTACCAAGTTTAGACTATGCGATATAATATAAATAGATTAAGTGAACTAGAATAAGAATATATTTATATTGTTGTACTTTATTTGTATAACAAAGATTGTAAACTCTATGAGCCTATATGAGGTCAAGATTTATTTTTAATAGAAAACAAAATAAATTATTAGACTATCATTGAATCGTTCATTCAGAAATGTTCTTCCAATGGTTGGAAGAGATCCAACCGAGAAATATTTTCAACGCCATCGTTACGAGTAAAGCGTCAGATTTGGCGCTCAGCTTTGCCATCGAAGCGAGGGAAACGACAATGAAGTGAAAAATTCGTGAGCGGGCTCGTCTCTCGACGGATAAGCGGCACGCTTCTTGCGGATTCCATTCTGGCACCTTGGCCCTTTCCAGTCGAAACGATTCCGAGCTGTGAGATCCAAATTAACTCGAGAGAGAGAGAGAGAGAGAGGTAGCGCGTGCGGAGGGAGAACAGGTACACCTTCTCGTGGAGGACGAGCATCGACCGTGAAAAGGACAACCGGTTACACGTAGAACCGAAAAGAAGGAAGAAGGTGCCCGGCGCATTTTAATTCGAGCTTAGACTTCGTTAGCACCAAACGACGAGCAAAACCACTGGGTCGGTGATCCCCTTTCGAGTTTCCAACCGAAAGGAGCGAGCTTACGCTCGAGATTAAAAGCACCCGCGCGACACGACCTTAATCTAGTTTTAATAGCCGCTAATCCTACGAGGATTTACGGGAAAGGGCTTTCGAGAGTCCTTCTCACGTGCAAACGCGCGCGCATACTCATCGTGCTAGCTATGAAAGCATCAATGATGCGTAAAAGGACTTTTTTCTTCAATGGTCCAAACGTTAATTTCACCCTTGGTCAACGCGTTTCGGGATGGTAATAATCGATGGTCGGTGTCGTTCTTTATTCCTTTGCGGATGTCCCTTTGAACGTGGCGCGTGTGCTGAGTCTCGTCGGTGACTTTTTTCTAAAGGGGCAGAGTTTTATACTCGATTTTGCTCTTCCAAATGGCATGTAATCCTCGACGATTGTTGCTAACAAAATGAGAAATGTTAAAGGGTTCTGTGTACTTGTCCGCTTTATTGACCATTTTTGTGCTTGGAGTTTTTCACAATGCCGTAAGAATTTTTTAGCCAGACACGTTTTAGTTATATTTCGTTGATGTATCCGTCGTGAATTGAAGTATTTTAAATGTATAGGTTAATTAGTTCACGATTTACCTAGTTAGTTACGTACTCTTAATGACTCTATTAGGTTCTTACATGTTGTCAACATGTTTTTCTTGCCTAGGAACTAGCCATTCATCTAGTACACGAAACGAAAGGAAACTCACTTTCTTATTCAGATCATTTTCTTACTTTTACCCTATCGGCCGCAGCCGGTACAACTTAATTCCGTGTGTACTGAATCGTTCGTTAGAAAGTTTTGCCGTTAACGCGTCTTATAACATTTTCGGTAAATGTCTAGAAAACAGTCCACTTCCCGAAAGGAGGCGGGGGTGTCTTATTTTGTAGAAGGAGATTACTCGAATATAACAACATTTGTCATTGTTAACATCAACCACCAAGATATGAGGTTTCAAAGTCGTAATTTTAATACTATCATATTTTTTATGCCGCGGTGATCACCGCATAAAACAAGTTGGTATGTTTAAGGAAACCGCCTTTACAAAATAAGACACCTTCCTCCGCGAGGGAGACTGTTTTCTAGTCATTTACCAAATATTCCTCGTGTACCTTTTTCTTCTCATAGAATAAAAAACAAAAAATTGAATATAGTCACGTTGATAATTACATGCATTACGTACGGTGGAACGTTTGCCTTTGTACGAACGATAAGAAATTTCTCGCTCGAAATGAAAAACGTACGAAACAACGAGAACGATTTAAAAGAAGAAAGAAAATCATACGAAATGGGGGTAGGTATTGTCCGACTTCCGTAACGTTTTACCACGACAAAACAAACAAAGTAAAATAAAGATATCCTCGTGGAACAAAGGCACGTGAGATCTTTCGTTGGATGAAATTGATTGGGTGGCGGTTCTCGCACGGCTTCTCCCAACGTCGAATAAGAAATTAAGGGTAGGATAAAGGAATCCTGTTTGGGGTAGGCGCGACTAATGGAGAGTACCTTGCCAAACGTACAAAGACGAAGCATGGGTGCGTCTCGTTCTTTTTTTTTTTTTTTCAAGTTCAACATAGTAGAGGTGTAAAAAGCGTAGCGTTTGTTTAGATTTCGGAATTTACGAGCGAATAAAAGATGCGTTAGTCTATACTCGAAGCTCAACACCTTCCACTTGCCCGGCTCGACTACTCAGCAATATCGATTCACGCGATTTTCTATGCGAGCAACATTGTGTTCCGAAAGAACCGACACCTGCATTCTTTTTCGATCATTTTGTTGAATGTGCGAACTCTTTGGACACGGTGTGTTAGCACTCTATGAGTCCACGTAATTTTCAAGCCACACACTCGCATACCTGTATTTTTTCAAATTTTATTTGATTTTAACAGTAAAACTTAATGTGTAAACGTGTACATCGTTCTATCTTCGAAATTTGGATCCGTTCTTTTTATAATGAAATATTTGTAAAAATTGTAAATTAATGGTTAGTTCATATCAGAAGTTTAATGTCTCTTAATTTCGCGTTATGTCTTAGTTTGTTCTAGCAACTGACGAAATGCTGCCTATAGAAGGTTAAATAAATTTATAAAAGTTTTTTTAAATATTTGCCTCGACCGGCATACTAACGAGTATGTCCTAAGATAAATGTACCTATAAACTTTTCTGCAAGCTTCGAGACTTTCAAATCTCTCCTCCATCTCTCGAATTTCTTGATTAAGTCGTAAGACTGGTCTCGACCATAGTTACTTTCATCGCGAATCGCTTGAAAACCGCAAACACGAAGAGGTTCGCCAAGCGCGATTGAAACCGAAAACGACGAACGAGTGAATTGCCCATTAAGAGAGAGGTTCGAAGAGTCTATGAAAGAAAAAGAAGCTCGGATATGCTTCTCGGATGCTGCTATGGATCATTTATCAAGGAAAGATTCTCGCATCGTCCTGTAAGAAGGCCACGCCCTTCTTCCGGCACCTCGATCTATCGGTTGCACTCGATTTTCGGAGATACTCGAAATTCGAAACTCCTTTTTCCGTCTTCTCCACTTTCTTCTTTCGCTCGTAGTCTTCTCTCTTTCTATTTTTCTCGTCTATCTTTCTTAACGACGCCTTGCCACACCCATATCTCGACGAAAGCGAGCAACGATGGAAGCGTGGAAAATGAAAAGGGCCTTCTTTCGAAAATCTATTTGCCCGTATATTCCCCTACGTTCCAATAATTTACTATTATCTTTCTGGAACTCATCTGTAACGCGTTACGTGTTAATCGTGCCGTATCAATTTCTATGATAATGTTCTGACAATTTTCAAGGGTCAATGATCCACGATAGTAAGATTCATTCACGGAACTGTTCAAAAATAGAATATTAGAACTTTGACGTTAAATTTAAATATTTCATAAATCTATCTAGATTAAAAAAAAAAAAAAAAACGAACGTTTAGAACAAATACCTGTGTACGCATATGCGCCTAGACTGCAGCAACCCAACGAGCAACGCGGCACAAATGCATCGTGCCGTATACGGCGCTTTAACGCTTTCGAGTCGTATATAGAGAACATTCTCTATGTCACGGTGAAAAATGTTCGATGAAGATATTCAAGCCGAATCGAAGTTCCTCGTTTCGTTCTATTCTCGGGCTTAGCGGATTAGCTCCTTTGATCGCGAGTTAGTCACGGAGAGGAAAGAGAAGAGCACGTTTTCGACCGATAGCGACGATAAATTCGATGAGATGTTGCTTTCGGCGTTTCGACGAGAGAGAAGAAAAGAGGTAAAACGAGAGAGTGAGAGAGATAAAAAAAGAGAAGAAAGAATAAGGGAGAGATAGATGAAGAGGTGGTCCTTATCCGACTTCTCGAAATTGTGCTGGTAATGAGGCAATTAACGTCTCGCAACTATCTCATCTCCGGCAAGGATGTAAATCATGTTGAAATTATCGGCGGACGTCGCCGTCATTGCCATCTCTCACTCTTTTTTTCGTTGGACAATAACATGGAGAAGAAATTGAAAGGAAGCTGAATATTGCAACGATGAGTGTACGGCGTTAACCACGAGGTAGTAGGTATATACCTGTAGGTACTCATATCTAGCAAAGGCGTTAAAATAACATTCTCAGTATTTTTCTTCGATTAAATGAGTACTAGAAATGAGTACAGGTGTGTACAGGAATATAGGAGGGCGTTTAAAAAGATTGCACGTAATTTGGCTTTAGCCAGGCAAGAATCTGATTACTTAATAACAATTGCTTATATTTTTTCCCGGGCCCGCTGGAGGCTTAATTCGATTCTACTTTAACTCCAGAACTAATTATTCCCAATTACATAACTATAACGAATATTTCTAATATGAAAATCTTTTAATAATCGAATACCTTCTTACTTAATATGATATTCGAAACAGCAATCGACGGTCTAAATTCTACGGTCGGTCATTCTAAAAATAAAGAAAAAAGAAATGATCGAGGAAGAGGATCGAGCTCCTCGACGTCTCGATCACGGAGGGCAGTGGATCTCGAGTTACTAATTAAGACGCCGGTGGTTCCACGATTGTCTCGGAAACCAAATATCTTTCTCTCCCTACCGTTCGAGTGTTTGCGATTAAATCAGCGCGTCCGATCGAGCGAATTAAGTCCTCCGCGTGGGTGGACCCGACCTGAGAGAAGAACAAGAAAGATGAAGATTCTCTCCGATTCGACTTCTCTTTCCAGACTCTCTTTATCTCTCCTCTCTCGCTCTTTAGGCATGAGCGTCGGCAGCACCTAAAAAAAGTCTCTACATTAAACGTTGTTCTATTGATTTCATTAAGTCGTACTTTTACTCGTAACTTCGTGTCTTTTATAATATTTTTATATATTCTGTGAAAATTCAAGCACGAGTATAAATATTTGCTACGACGTATATTTTGTACGTTCGACATAATTATAGCAATAATTTATAATCCCAATTAACCCTAATGGTACCACGTGTTTTTATAACGTATACAACGATAATTTTGATACTATGACTAACTCCAAGTTTACAGATACTTATTTTATTAGGGCTTAATTGTTAATTTAATGTAAAAGCCAAAAAAAAACTTTTGGAAATGCAACATGAAATAATCCAAAAATTTAAGTAAACATTTCAAATGTGACTCAAAGCCGCATCGTGGGCCGATTAGGATTAATAACGGCATCGATGAGAGATAAAAGATCGATAATTTCCTTTCACATCCTTCCTTCCCCTTCAACTTTTTCATGTCACTATTAATTAACGATATAATCGTCTTCGCTTAATTCTTTTTTGAAAACATAGAACAACTTTTGAACGGTAGGAAATTAATTAAATTTTTAGCGAAACTAGAAGTCGACGCCACTGTCGGGCACGCGTGTATGCGTGTTTACTCCTTACGATGGCTTCCACGAGTCTCGTGCACGGGGCCACACGGCAAAGCTTTGTCTTGTAAATGAAGCCTCGCTGATTCGTATCCGGACGTTGATAAATACCCCCGCGGAGTGAGCAGCTCTCTCGCGAGGATTCGCTCTCGAAGTCGGGCTTATCCTTCCACGGCATGGTCTTCTCTCTCTCTCTGTCTCTCAGTTTCTCAGTCTATCCGTACGCTCGTACGGTCTTCCATTCAGAACGAAAGGACGAATGATCCTGGTTTTCTCCCGCGACTATCTCTGCAAGAATATCCACCGACAGCGTCGTAGAAAGGAAGGAGAGAAAAGTAACGGTGAGTAGCTGAGAAAGAGAGAGAAAAAGAGAAAAAGAAAGAGAGGGAGAGAAAGAGAAGAACTCGTGGGAAAAGGGCTCGAGCTCGATCCTCGCCACCGATCCTCTTCTTCCGTCTCGTTCTATTCTATCGCGGACGGACTCCCGCCGTTCGTCATTGTTTCTTTCTTGTTTTACACTTGTATCGAGCGCTTGTTTAACCACGTATGCATGCGTAGGATGTGTTTCGAAATATGGTGTAAGAAAATAACTTTTTATTTATTTAATATATTAACTTGTTGATTTTTAATCTTTATCACGATAAGATGATTTTATGTAGATTGATTAATTGACGTTTGTTTAAGTCTTATATAAACAGGAGTCAAGTAGAAGTTTAGTGATAAATAATTAGATTGTTATTATTATTTAGATTATAGTAAATAATTATTCTGTATTGTATCTCTATATCTATTCCTTTTTTTAACTAAAATGCGAAAGAAAAAGCATCTGAACGACTAGTAAAAAAGTCAGCCACAATCGACGATGAGGAAACACAGTCGAGAGGAGTAGAAGGAACTTCTAAGCCGCGATTAACGCCGGTCGAGTTAAAGTTTCGTAAACTTTGAGTTCGCGCTCCGTGCTAACAGTTGTCGATAACTCGACGTTGAAATTAGGTATAATTAGAGATAAACGTAAGCGAAGCGTGATAGTGTTTGAATATTTAAACGAGACAACGGACAACAAGTTTGAAATATCGATGAGGGCTTCTAGCATGAATGTGTATCGTGACGTTGCTCCGTGCATTTCCGAACGATCGTTTGCGTTATCATTAAGAATTCGTAAAATTCGTTAAAATTGTCAACTCCATATTCGAAATGACGAAGCTGTCACGTTTCCAATTTTAACGAACAATTACGGTGTTACCGATGAGTTTCACCATTTTTTCTCGGAGATATCCACTTCGTTCTTCCCCGTGCGGTACTCGGTCGTTTCGATTGGCGCTCCACTTCGATACGAGAGCGTTCATATTTTCCGAAATTTTATTAATTACGTGCGTACACCACCTGGCGACATGGATCGACGAATGCAAGAAAGAGTGAAATGCTCAAAGATACACTGGTAGAGAGAGATAACGCGAAGAATTATGATCACGTACGAACGATTACCGCACATTTTTATGCAATAACGCACACATCTCTGTACCGGACTGACGTACGACGCGTGTACGTACGTATTTCGTGCGACATTCTCGAGCGTGCGTGCCTGTTTAAATTTGAATCGCCGGGACAACATTTTATCTTTCACGAGGCAGGACGAAGAGAAGGGAGGAGACGTCGATTTTAATCGATGTGAGAAAAAAAGACAGAGAGAGAGACCGAGCGAGAAAGAGAGAGTTGAAAAAAACCTCGCAATTACCCTTTCCCGATGCAACAATCGCGAGGTCGCGTCGCTTTTCGCGTGTGCTTTTCGATTTTAATGGGTTTCGACGAGTCCACGCGTTTCTCCTTTTTGTCACCTCCCCCTCCTCCTTCCTTCATCACCTTTCCATTTTTCGTTCGAATTTTGATCGCGTCACGAACGTCGTTTGTCCATCCCCCGTTTTATTTTTACTCAATTTGTTTTACGCAACGACCGGTTCGTCGATCATCGATAACGCCTTCGTGATCTCCGTATGTTCGTTAAGACCATTACTTGACAACGTCCGAAATTGTGGTCTGTAATCTTTTCGAGTGCTAAGAATTTAAGATGTAGATATATACACATACAAGATTGTACTACCTCTTGTCCGGTGAGCACGTAACGCGTCGTCGTCGTTTTCCTCCGATGACGACGACGAGGAGCCGCGTCTTTTTTTCCGGACAAAACTCGCCGTTCGACAACTTTTACCTACCCACCCGAAACGCGTCCTGACGATATGCGACCAGAGAGATAGATAGATAGATAGATAGATAATTTATTATTAAGAGAGAGAGAGAGAGAGACGGGCGAATACGCTCGCGCGTATAGACGTATCGTCGTACTTTCGAAAAATTTCACCGATATTTAAAGTGGCTTTAAAAGTTTCACGAGATATGTTTAATAAGAATATTTTGGAAGTTCGTAGCTAGATATCGCTGACGTAGTTTTATGTCCTTTTATTAACCGACTTCATAAACGTTGCCCGGCATGGGTGTTACCTACATGTGACTGGCTGGAAAAAAATCAGATAACATGAAATTAAAGAAATTTAAACTTCTGATATAAATTAACGATTAATTTAAGTGTGTGACTATGTGACATATTTTTGAATCAACAGGATTTTATAAAACAATATTTCTTTTAGTCTTATTTTAATTCTAGAACCATGAAACATTCGAAAATAGACATTCGGAAAACTAGGTATGACAAGATGCAAGTAAGGTATTCATCTTAGAACCATCGATCGCAAAAGTGTTAACTGCCTAATCAAATACTTAAAATTCCATCAATATTCTTCGCAATTTCTAAATCTCTTATCCAAAATGCTAGCGACTAGATTAAAGTCTCAATAAAAAAGAATTCTTTGGCAAACGGAAGTACCTATCGATGGGCCTTTAGTGATCTATCGTAGCGTCGTCGGAAGGAGGAAGACGGAGAAGGAAGGTTGAAAAAGAAGATAACGAAAGAGAATATTCGAGAGGGGCGAGCAGGTTCCTCTCGGCGCTTTTAATGGCTCGGCCAATCGGCTTGCACCGGGCACGCGTCCTATAACCGACTTCTTCCTCGTCTTACGTACCCCTCGGCGAGAAGAAACACCGAAACTATACCAGAAAGACACTTCGTCTCTGAGGAGCAGGTGTATATGAAAAACACAGGTGCCTCTCTCGCGCGAGCGCGTCGTACACGTACGCTTTCGGCTACGTTAGGTACACATGTGTGCGTGTACGTGTTTGTGTGAACGTTTCTCTCGTGCCGAAGTAAAAGAGAACGATTGAGAATGAGAGAAAGAGATGGAGGAAGAAGGAAGACAAAAAGAGAGAAACACATATACGCCGATCAACTAACGCTTACAGTAACCCTCCTCGAGGAGGCTCGAAGAAAAAAGCTGCATGAATAAAAAATCAGTTTATATAAATGCAAACGGAGGCAGAAGAAGGGCCCTCTTTCGAGCCTCGCACGAGGCGGATCAGGAGGGAGCGTTGCGGCATGCGTCGTCGTTGCCGCACGCTTTGTCGCGCGCGCCTCGAACCCGCGACCGGCTTCGGTCGTTAGCGTAAAGAAGCCTCCTCCGTTAATAGGCTTCGTGCACTTTGGTCGCGCGTGCTTCCAAGGATAATGGTGTCGTCCTCCTCGTCGTTCGATGATATCGCCAATTATGCAATTTCTCTCTCTCTCTCTCGCCTTGGGTGTTCGACCGTTCCGCGAATACGTCGCGTCGCTTCTTCTCCCTCCAATTTCTTTTTTTTCTCCCCTGTTTGTCGTATTTGCACTTCAAGGCCGTACGAAATCGCACCTGCTTTTTTTTCTCTCGATCGGTCGTCATATCGTTACGACCGAAGAACGGATCGATGGAGAGGAATTGAGAATAGCCATTCCAATTATCTTGATTTTTCTCACTCTAGTACACTGATTACTCTCAATACATTGATGCCATAATTCGAGCTGTAAAATTTAGAAACGCATATTATTTCAATAATTTTTAGAAAAATTTGTCTCAAAATTGTCGAGATCAAGACGTACAATGCACTAATTGAAGAGCTTAGTGGATGAACATGTTAATTGACATTTTTTTAAAAAATGCAGATTTCCAGGTGGAATTTAAGGCAGTTTCCAGTGGGAGGAAGCAATATAATAGGGCATAGCATGGCATTCTAATAACTTTAAAGCTGATTTTCTCGAATTCACGCAATTGTTACTTAACATGTTCATTCGCTAAGCTCTTCAATTGTGTACACTACTTCTCGATTTCAAGAGGTCAATACCTACAGGCAAAATATGTCCAATTCTTGTCTCGACGTTGAGAACAATTTTTTTTTTCAGTTTAATTGCATGAAGGTGTATTAGGTTCTTCAATAACGAATTTTCCTCCTTCGAGTCACTCATTTTCTGTGATTTCTCACGGTGTTCTCTCGAGCAAAAAAAATGTGGGCGAGGAAAGAGTGAACCTAACGAGGCTACATCCACCCACTTCCAGAGAAAATCTCATCTCGAAAGGTAGCAACGGTATCTTTCCACGCTCCTCGAGCTAATCGTTTCTTCTCTTCCACCGACTTTTCTACCTTATACTACTCGTTTGCTTTTCTTCCTCTTTTTACTACAACGCGAACTCGTACCTCGAGACACGAGAATTCCATTTTCAGAAATCAAATTTCCTGACCGTGTTTGGCCAATCGATAATCGATATTTCGATTACCGTCAGGAAATTGAATACTATGAATCTTCTACCGTAAACTCAGCCCTTCCCTTGAATATACGATTAGAAGATTATCATAATGTTAATTAAGATGATAAATATTGTATGATATTTTTATAACTAATCTAAAGCAACGATTGAGAAGCTTAAAAGAATTCCAAAGAAAATTTTCCCACGGACGAAACTCGAAAGCTACGCGGCACCTTTACCGTTCGAGATCTCATCGAATCTATGGACTGTTTGATACCTTTCGCTAGGCACGATAATTTTTTAATTACTCGGTCGTTCCACCCTCCGAAGAGCCGTCGATGATGGTTTCCTCTTTTGCGGTCGCGCGATCGAACGATCGTATCTATCTAAGAGAGCGAAGATCGGCACGATCTTGAAAACTAAATAAGCACCCTCGGCCATCCCTGGCTTTACCATGACTAACCCGTACTTCGAAATTCCGGGCCGATGATCACTTTGTACTACTCCGAGTCTCTCCGTCCACCGATGTTCCTTCAACCTGCTTCGAATTCATCGTCGGCTTTTCTTAAAGAGTAATCGTGCTCGGCCTTGCTCGGAGGCTCTCGAAGACATTTCGTACATTCCATTCTATCTCTTTTTTTTTTCTAACTTCCCATCAACATAAACGAACTTCCGTTCATTAAAAATGACTTCTAAAATTAATTAAATCTTTACGTTAGGGATGAGATTAAGTATCTTATAAATAGGTTCGAATCTAACTAAATAGTTTCGAATCTTTGATGAGTAGGGGAGACCGGGGCTAAAAGTCCCAGGGGCAAGTGGTCCCAGTCGTAGTTTTGGTATCTTAGGGTGGAAGGGGAAACGCGTCCGGTGCATGGTGTACAGGTCTTAGTGAGAAAAAAAAGTGTAGTGGTGGTCGTTGTGTTTAGTCTTCCCTGGTTACTTCGAGAGACGAATTTATATTTTGATAAGTTCAATTCTACTTTGGGTACATTACTTAAGCATCTCTAGGCACTAATGAAAATCGATTGCACACGAGTTCACACATGTAATAGAAAGAGAATTTTGTCAGCTTCATTTCCTTGCCAGAATTTTTGAAAAACTCCTTGATCTGACTGAACTATGACCCGAGAAACAAACCTATGAAAATGGGGCAAGTTGTCTCACACGTCGGGGTAAGTTGTCCCGATAATGAGATCTGGGACAACTTGCCCCACCCTCATTTTTTCCAAAATCCAAATCATGATGCATACATCAGGATTTTTGTCAAAAATCGATGCATCTCGAATTTGCCCGATCAAATAATCGTTCGAAAGGGGAGAGTCTCTTCTTTACGAATATGCAAGTCCCGCTTCGATAGGATGGCTGGTTGGAAAGATACAGCAGTTTTAAGCTTGAAAAAGACCCATACTCCGACACTTAAAAGATTAATTTCTCATCACTCCGCAACGATATCGAAAAACGGACAACGGAACATTATTCTCCATGCTTTTTTCTTTAAAATGAGCCATTAAACATTGAAATCGGCGGTGGTGACCATTTTTGCAAAAATCATGATGCATACATCAGGATTTTTCCTTGGGAACCTTGGAAAACTTACCCCATGGCGTGAGACAACTCACCCCGCAGCGGGGAAATGTTCCCAAAAAACTCGTTTGCTTGAAATTGAAAAAAAACGTCTAAAAAACTTCCTAATGCAAGCGGAAAAATTTCCATGTATTGCTAAGAAGTTGAACTTTATGATGGTAACCAAAAAATTCGAAAATATAAGCTACAGAAATCTGTAGAGACAAAAAACCTAAAATTGGGACATCTAGCCCCGGTCTCCCCTACCTACTTCGTAAAAAGAAAGTAGTACTTTCAAGAAATTTGGGTCTCTTACCCAACCTTACTTTTGATTACTTACTTCTTTCAACTAGTTTGAAAATTATATAGGTACCTGTTCAAATATGCGATATGTTCGATCCAAGCCCATTTACGTTTTTCATCAAATACCTACGAAACCCGCATGCCCGTTGAATGATAAAATGCTCGACGACAGGTACGTGAATACGTTGAATAAAAAAGGTGCACGAAGTCAACCCCCATTTAGCGTATAAAAGCAATAACATAGATCACGGCATCGTTAGCCACGAAGAGTATTAACCACGAACCACAAATAAATCGACGATCGTAAACTACGTTCGTGTATACGTTCAAGCTCGTAGAAGGAAATGGTATTTTTCGTTGGTGGTGTACCGCACGACGAATAAATTCCAGCTTTCTCCTCATCCAGCAGCAAACCGCCACCCCCTTTCTTTCCCGTAGGTTTCTTTCTTCGAAAGATTTCGACGAGCCGGCGAGGCGTGAATTTTCATGTGACGGCACAATGCCAAGGGATAAAAATCAGAAGGCATTGGGTGCGCCGATGGCGAACCCTTTAAAGAAGAGTCGTGTCGAGTTCGTGGAAACGTGCCGCGGGGGTGAGGGACACGGTTCAGGTGAGAACGTTTTTCTCGCTAGTGAGTCTAGGACGGAAAGGGTTGAAGAAGCAGCAGCCTTTGGATCGGGTTGCAGCACTCTCGCGGAAAAACGGGTTCTCTCTTTTCTCGTGCTTCTACTTTTCTTGATCTATTCGATTCAACGATATTCAGTTAACGTACGGGAGAAGCGATGAAACATCGGTACTGGCTAGATTTTTATTGGGTAGATACACACATATATTTATCGTTGTTAGATAATTTATGATAACGAACGAATTGTTTCTTAAAAATCTATAAATGTTTAACCCTTTTATAGGGCATAACGAGAGAAAACAAATAATGGCCAGTGCAAAAAAAAAAACAAATACCTCCCAAATCATAATTTAGACATTATACCATAATCAGAAGGTGGTAAATACGTTTCCTTTACCTCATAAAGGGTTAATCGAGATTCTGGTCTGGAGATAAATTGAATTCTTGAAAAGAAAAATTATTAGAAGAAGCATTAGTTGCAGCATTAATAAAAAATATTATCTCGTTAAGATAAAATGAATAATATTTGTGGATCCGAAGGAATACCAACGATTTCTTCTCGGAAGAGTTCCCATCTCCTTGTCCGTAGCATGTTCTACCTCTTTAAGAAAATGCAAAAGAGTTGAGGGTGATGTAAAAGAAGGGAATCGTTAAAATAAAAGAAAAATCGTACTCTATGACAATTTGTTCGCGCGACAGCTGGCACGACGGTTGGTCGAGTCTGCTTCAACGTCGCAACGCAAAGTTTCTCACTCATCAGATAGCGCTACCCAACGTGTCCTCGTAGTTCCAGCACAAAAGCATACAAATTGCCACCTCGTGCAGGACAATGCGACAGGACTGGCATCCTTGCTTCCTCAGGGAACCCCCTGCCATCGAATACGAGACCTGGAGCGGCACCGTGCAACCCCGAACGACCATGAAACACGCGATTTAAGTGCTTTTCTTGCTACGTCTTGCCATCGAGATCATCCGATCGACCACAATGGGAGTTTTAGTTTGTAGGAAATTAATAATCCTGCCAGATTAAATTACTCGTGACAATGATCTTCGCGATTGTAATAATAGTCGTTTAGTTTAACGTTATGGCGTAAATTAATCATAACAAAATTTAAATAGGAGTTTCAGTTAAATTAACAATCACGGTGTTAGCAGGAAACGACGTAACATTAGGATAGTAAGAGCGTGTCTTACAATCATGATTTTTCAAGTGAAATGTAGTTACACAGTGAGTTATTCAATTATCCGAACACTCTTAGGTTGGATAAACGAGGTCCTATTACGAACTATGATCTTTTAATTTAATTACCTTAAAGAGTAGATATTTCAACGAGAACACTTTCAAACTCGAGAAAAATCTCAACAGCGAAGGAAACTTTTGCACTCGAACGTATATCCACTCGAAAAAACGCGTGCGGCCGAACTTGTGAGTCATTGTCGGCACCGGGAAATTCTTTTGACGAAGCACGTCGATCGAAAATATGCACCGGTATAGTGCTCGGTTCGGTTCCGTGAAAAGGGCCGAAAGAGTTACGTCAACAATGCGGCCCACTCGTGCTCGGGAAAAGCCAATGCTAGAAAGAGATAGAAAAAGAAAGCTAGAACTTTGTAAACTGGCCGGTCTCTTCTCCAAGGTCTACGCAGCTCGAGCCTTAGGACAAAAGGAGATACTGAAGACCATTCGGCATGAGAAACGGTCCAGAGGAGGCTGGTTAGTCAAATGGTGTGATACTTATACAACACAAACACGGTATCACGTGAGATGGACAGACGGATCTTTTATTCCGATCTGAGTTAATTAACACGCCACTCTCGTGCTCGGTGAGATGACTTAATAATGAAAATAAAGAAAGAGGATGGTTGTAGATGCTGTTGTAAAGAAAGAAGGATAAGAAACGGCATAAGTAATGAGATCACACGAGATACGTCTGCCACGCACACGGACGGATGGACCGACGAATATTTTATTTCGTTCGAGAGCGAATCGACGCTCGACTCGATCCATCGTTTCGATAACTTCGTAGGTAATGGGGAAGAAGAAAAATAAGAAGGCAGGATAGATAACGAGAGATAAATAATAAGACACGAAAAACGATTGTCCGATCGATCTAACCAAGTATAAAAGTGTCTTCGTTTACGAGCGATACGCGTAAAAGAAGGTATAAGAAAAGACGAAGATAGGTCCAGGTACGAAGGTTGTCTCGAAACACGGCAAAATCGATCCTCCTATCCGGAACAGTAAACTCTTAATAGCACCTTCATTAAGAAGCTTTAATCACGTTAACAAGTTATCGGAGATACGTCGCGATTGAACTTTTTTATCTCCGTTAATGGGAAACGGAAAGAACCAAACGCATCGCGCACGCTATCTTCCGAGAATCGATTACGCACCTGTATCCTCGAGTTTAGTTTTTAAAATCGTACGTCCGAAAACTTGGTTGTTTCTTTAACTTTGACTTCTTTCGTCCTTGATTTAGTATTTTACAAGCTTTTATTTAGTTTGTCTTTTATGTTTGTATGTCCACTCCATTGAATTCTATAATTAATATCGATCGTTCGGCTCGATAGTGATAAAGAAACAGACTAATGGAAATAAATGGTTCGACTTTCGCTTTCGTTAAATTCAATAGGAAAATCCTCTACCCGCAAGCATTTAGGAAATGTTCGTACCGAGGGTGAATGAGAGAGTGCATTGGATCGTTTGGATCATTTGTGATGCCGAACTGTCCTCTTTCCGGTGAAAAGCAATCGGTAACACGTAAAGGGCGCCGATAATGGTGGTTTTCGAGTACACTCGCTCGCCGCAGAGTCCTGCGGTCCTGCCGTCGATTTAGAAGCGTATAGAAGCGCAACAACGAGGAACAAGGCCAGGATATTACGTGGACCGTCCGCTCGAGCGAGGAAAACGCGAGGAGCGAGGCAAAGTGGGTAGCCGAGGGTCCGTGAAATCGATTTGCTGGTGTTCGATCGGGTTTTGCGATTTGCTCGCTCGACCGGTGACATCTGTGCCTCTTTAAGATTAGAGAGAAAGAATCCGATTTTTCGCGTGTGACGTCCAGTCTCTCCTTCCTGATCTCCTCTCTCTCCGTTCAACGAACGCGCCTACTCTTTCTCGTCGCGGTCATCCCCTGGAATCCTTATGGCTTTTAATAGGATTTCGGGGACGAAAGTGGAGCCGCCAGCTGTCTTCCCTCCTCCTCGAAAACCACGCACGGCGATCCTCGCCTTTCGAACGAGAGATCTTTTGGTATTTAAAGAGCCAACCCTTGCAAAAGCATTCTTCTTGAGGGAGGGATCTCTTTTTTCTTCATAACGTGCCTTACGATTATGTAAAATCAGGGTATTCTGTCCATTGTAGATCTCGAGAGATTTGCACAGATCGCATTGACGAATTCGAAAGGTAAAAGAGATCCTAGATATTTGTATTTTTCGGTTTTGATAGAAAAAATAAAATACCGAGTATGTACGCGAAAAAGTATATACACTCAAACTTATTTTATTGTGCGATTTTTTTTATGCGGTATACATTTAAAAAATTTGTTATA
This sequence comes from Ancistrocerus nigricornis, assembly GCA_916049575.1. Taxonomy (NCBI): domain Eukaryota; kingdom Metazoa; phylum Arthropoda; class Insecta; order Hymenoptera; family Vespidae; genus Ancistrocerus; species Ancistrocerus nigricornis. The sequence goes on along the minus strand of OU696664.1, from coordinate 33,402,650 downwards.
CAGTTTCGGAATATTTTTTTGTTTTTGTGCGGTCCCTATCCCTCGTACAAAAACAGGTTTGAGTGTAATACAATTTCAAAATTATTCACACTTGGCGAATTTTTAACATCGACGTGGTGAAATAAGTTTTGAAAAAAAATCACGTAAGAAGAAGCCGTGATTCGATCTTACAGAATCCCGGGACGGCTTCTTTTTCTGATTTTTTTCTTCTTTTTTCAGTAACCACGTGCAGTAGATGCAAGGCAGATGCGCCCCCGCAAGCGAACAGCTGTACGATTGTCCATTTCGTTTCCACGTCCACTCGTTCATTCTCCAACGAAGGCTCCCCGAAAGATATGTGGATAAGGATCGACGGATCGAGAAGGAGAGATAGCGGGTGAGATACGGGAATAGATAAGGATAGCTCGACGGATAGAGGTAGCTGGGTAGAAGCGGGAAACGAGTCGAAGGTTGAATCTAATTGTTGAAAAAAAAAAAGAAAACCTCTTTAACGCGTTCATTGGACTCAAAATACAAACGTTTTGAATATCTATGTAGAGTACGGGTGAATAACGCGGTTATTATGTTCCGAAAAAATGCCGTGTTTAGTCGATAATAAAAAAAATTGCAATGCATAGAAAAAATATGGACGTAGTAGAAGCAAAAGATTTTTTAACGATTCATTCGCAAGAAACGGACTCGTAAGGGGGGAGGGGGGGTGTTTTAGTTCAGACTAGCCACCTGGTCCGAGGCTCTATCTGCGACTCATGGAATGGAGGGTGGTCGAAAGCTAACGAATCACGAAGGTGCCACGCGACCGTTCGGCATCGACAGTCGAAACGTAATAAAAATTGATTGAGAATCTTCCCCCGTCATCGATCCAGGAACATCTGGCCCTCCGGGCTATCGGTAATATGTAATCACTGCTGCCCGATGAACGAGGCCCTCCGTGAGGGCTTTTACCAAAAATAACGAACGACGTTACCGTTCCTTTCCTTTTGCTCCCTTTTTGCATCTAGTTTTGAACCTATACCAACAGTTCGAATTACTACTATTAATATTGACCTTTCGCCAAATTTTTATTTGGTTAGCGAAAATCCAACAATCACGATTGTAATAACAATTTAGAAAAGAAATAAACGATTAAGAAAAACAATTGGAAATCATTTCACTGACCTTATCCAAACCCGTTTAGAAATCCTAGTTAGAAAAGCTCGAGTCGAGTTCCCAGTTTGCTTTATTTTGCATAGGTCGCGGCTTTCACGGTAATTCGATAGTTTCTGCTCGGAATTGTTCAGCTAAGAAAATATTCGAACGGGGGTTACGTAACCCATTCATGCCAAAGGGCGGCTTTTATGAGGCAAAACACGATCCCTTTTCTAGAAGAAAACGCGTAGCACGTGCTCGAACACTCCCATCCCTCCAGGGACGTCCGGCTGACTCTCGATCTCACCCTCAACCCCATCGTAAACACGTAGTTTTCGTGTAAGAAGATACACAATGAGAAATTATTATGTCCAATAAAGAGAAAACATAAGTGAAATTTTCAAAAGTAATTAAAGAAAACGCTTGCTCAGTTTCATTTGTAACATGAGCGTTTCATTAAGAAAAAAAAGTAATTATAAACCTTTCGACTAAAACACAGGTAGTCGATGGCAGTCGGCCATTCTTTATCGACGTTAATTACGAGTTAATTCTATTAATGGACTATCGACCCGTTTCGGCTACTACAAAAAGATCGAGCCGAGTGGGAGCTACTATCTATTTCGAAGGAACAATTCGTGGAAGAAGGCGGGGTCGCGTTTAAATGGACAGAAAGCATGCAATTTCTCTTTTCCCTTCCAATTTTAGCATTTCAGACTTTTCTTACCAGGGGAGTATTTTTTTCCATTTACCGTTCCACGAGAGACATTAATAAAATTGCTTCTGTTTCCTACTTGAAAGCTAACAACAAATTTCGATTGAGAAAATGTCTTTAAAACAATATGACAATCAAAACTCTTAAATACATTGTGTCCAAAAAACGAATCAGTAAATTTACAGTATGAAATCCGAACGCATTTTAAAGTGTATTTCAAATTTGGCTGTGTAGTATAGTTGATTTTCTCAGTCGGCGTAACACAGATATCGAGCGTTGACTTCAAAAACTTGAAAGTGACCGAGTAGCGACTCGAGGCCTCGTAAAATGTTTTTCTTCTCTAAAAAAAAAAAAAAAATGATTGCTAGAATATGTTCCACAAGAAGTAAATTTTACATACCAACTTTGCACGCAATCCCAAGAGTGGGACAATATTATTTTTTCAATAAAAACCATTGAAAAATGAATTATTTGATTGTTTATTATTTTCCATGTTTTCACAGGCTTATAAGAGTTCATGAATTATTTTTTTTTATTATTGCATACGATGGTTAAACCGAACTTGTTCCCTTCTTACCAAAATCAAAGCGAGAGTACGAAAGAAGGAAGCTGCCAATAAATATATTTGCACATAGTAGGAAACCTACGGCCGTAATTCCTCGCTCCCACGATCTTTAATCCGTAAGGACGTTCGTTCGAAAGTCCTTTCGTGAAGGGAGACACTTTTCTTACGAGAAGGGACACCGGAATTTACTCGCTCGTTTACCCGCAAACAGGCTCGCTCCGAAGGCTACCCGTAAAACGGATGCTCGTTCGAGACGTATGTATGTATATGTAGTACGCGACAACTGAGAGTAAGTAACTATATGTATATACGTGTATGTACATACGACCCACTTCGTCTTCGGTCCTAAATAAATTGTCGGACTTTTAGTCGGTACAAATATTGTCGCATCAATTAAAGCACCCGGTTTTGTGTCCCATGGGTTATGTTCGCCTTTCGACCGTTTTGCTTCTTCCTTTCGCGGTCCTTTCGCTTTCCGAGCGTGTGCCCTTTGTTTGTAGGCATGTATAAATGTCTGTGTGTGAATCGTGCTCTTACACAACGCAATCCCGTGTACGTGTAACAACGTTTGGAAGTTGAATCGGCGCCGCGTAGCTTTTCTAGACGACAAAATCTGTTTTTCGTCTCCTCGAATGCTTGCCTCGAATTTCATCGTCCTTTAGTCTAGCCACCCCCACTGTTACTCTCTCATAGATTAGTGCCCTTCCTCTCTCTTTCTCTGCGCACACATCGAGTGTCCTCTTTCCGAGTACTTCCGACGGAAAGAACACACTCCCGTTGCCTTTAGTGTCCACTCCGCTAACCGTGAGAGAAAGAGGCAGGGAGAGATAGATATATAGAAAGAGAGAGAGAGAGAGAGAGAGAGAAGTGATTTTTCCACGTTTACTTCCTCTTTTCAGTTTTCTTTGACAACCCACCGTTTCCTAGTCCAGTAAATTTCTTTAATTTACAAATATCGAAAGACTCCGATTCCAAGAGATCGTAAAGTCTCCCAAGAGCAATCAGCAGAATTTCTTCATTATCGTCGTCGTCGTCGTCATCTTCGTGATCAAATACTCGCACATAATTCGATCCAATTATAGAACGTAAACTATATTTAAGCCGGTGGGCTTCTGTAATGGCGCAAACCGGTGATGGTTCCGATCGATCGACTTGCGTACCTATCTACCGTGGGGCCGTGTGGGTCTACCGATCTCACGAAATCTCGAGCATCGAAAAGGAAAGAAAAAGAAGTAGGAAGAGTGGAAGATCGAAATGGTATCGAACCACCCTAGCCACGAGGGATCTCTCGTAATCGTTGGAGCTCCACCGCAACGAGATCGCAATGTCCGTCGAACTCCATCGGAGATTCTCTCCAGAGGCACCTACTACCTTCATTTCGAAAGGGGATGGCCCGGTAATAGCTTCTCGGGATATCGTGATCTCTAAATTCGGGCCCAAAGGCTAACAGGACCTCGATAGAGGTGGTGGTAGTCTGCGAGAGCCTTTTCTGGATTTACGAGCTACAAAGAAGCGAACGAGCTCTGGTACGCACGAAACGGGTCACGTGGCAACCCCCAACACCAATCCTTCGATAAATTTAACGTCGATAAATTCGAATTATTTCCTTTTGCCTTCGCATCTCTTTTTTTTCCTCTCTCTCTCTGCTCCTTTTTTATCGAAAAGAAACGTTCGTTCGCGTTAGCTGAGGAAAATAACACGTTAATCCACCATGGGACTGACCCTTTAAAGGGAAGGTTAGGAGGAGGGCTCCGCTCCGAAAGTGGTAGAATTGAAAATTTGTAAATGAGACGCGTCGTCGTCGGCGTCGGCGCCTTTTGACGATTTCCACGAGATTTAAAGCGCGAACGGTCCACACTAGCCGCGTTTATAGATTTTTACGACATCGCAACCCCTCCACGCCCCGCCCTCGGAGTTTCCTTTTTTTCTCTCTACTCTTGTCGTTGCCAAAGTCAAGCTTGAAAAAGCGGAATGCTTTCTGTTTTTACAAGGCGTCGATTTTAACGCGTTCTATTTTTTTTTCTCTCTTCCTTTGACCTCGACGTATCGCTTCTTTCGATCTTTCGGTGATAGCGAAATTTTAAAGCAACAGAGAAAGGGCGGGAATGGAAGAACGTGAATGAACTCAAAGTTTTATCCGTAAAAAATATAGTTAACCTCTAGCCGTACCATTCATCTAGGTAAAATTTGGACCAGAACGATTTAAGGATGCTCGAAAAATGGAGTCAGAATAGAAAAAAAAAGGAACGCTAGGTCTGTGTCTTAGAGCTCGAAGGATAACACGTCACAAAAAGCACTCTATGGTAAAGATTTTATCCGCGAATGCGCGGATATATTTCGAAGCCGATTCGTTCCACGTCTTTAGTGCCCGAAGATCGTTTCACCCCTCGGATTTAACGAAACGATCTTCGACGGGTCGATTCTTTCCGGGCGTCTCGATAGACGATACGATTCGGTGCTTACGCCCCGGGAAGTGTCTCATAAAGCATCGAAAGCGACGCGCTCGTTCGTGAAGTACAACGTGGATATAGGCAAGGAAAAGGAAGATGAAATGAGAGGAGAAGAGCAGAGTCGGTTGCCAGGAGGGATAACGGTTTTACCTGCGCACCAGTTTTCAGGGTTCTCTCGACCTAGTCCGCTCGTCGATCACAGATATTTGGGGCAGGACTTCTCTTTCGCCGCGACATCATTCAACGACTTTTCTACCTGCCTCCTCTTTTACCACCGCCTCTCCTTGCCACTCTCGCTCACTCGCTCGTTTGCTCGCTCGCTCGCTCGTCAGCCCCGTACGAGAAAGGATCGAGAAAACCCGATCTAGATACAACGGGTGACGTGAAAATACGGGAACGATTTGGTACCTTGTTTTTTGTTCAACATTTTCCAACCGTCATGGAACAAACTTTTTTCATATTTTCTTTTTATATTCCTCTTTTCATGGATCACGATCGTCCATTAAAATTGTTAAGCAAAGCAGTCAATTTGATATTCTACAGAATCTAATCACCAGTCCGAAAGACATAATTGAACGTTTTATTCTAATTTCAACGATTCAAGTGGTACAAGTATATTCATAGATTTCTTGATTTAATAAAGACACCCGATACATACCGTCGTTGATCCGCGGGTCTGCCTCGCACTTTGCCCATTTTTTATCTGGGCTGGCACCGTAAGCCCACACTATAAATTCGCTCAGGATCGAGCTTAGAAGAAAAAGAGACTCAAGGGAGGAAAAAGCGATCTCACCCTCCACCCCTCTTCCCCTTCTTATATCCGAAAATGATTGCGGAGTTAGAATCAAGGCCTAATGCCATTCTGTGCTAACAATGCACGACAACAATGTCCTCTTTTTCCTCGACCTGGATTCGTTCGTCCCTTCGAACGAGTTTCCTTCTCGACCTGCTACCTGCCAACTGCGAGTATAGGTACTATACTAGCAAACCGTGACCCGTATTTTTTTTCGGGGGATCAGCGAGAACGTAAGAGAAAAGAAGGGGAGGTGCATCCGATCGTGGAATGCATAATTACCCTACAATCAATTTTTTCCTCGCCTTTTCTCTTCGCCTTTGGAAGAAGACGGTAGTTCGTTCAAAGATTTGCATAGCTCGACGATCCCTGGGCACTGTCGAAATTTGCCGTGTAATTTGTACGTCATTAATATCCTCCTATGTTGGGTCCTCGTCGTGAGAGTTTCGTTTTCGTTGAGTCGGGTATACGGAGTCGTGGTTGACGATAAAGGGGAAAGGTGGCCGAACGTGTGTTACGATTTTCATCGATTAAGACGAAAAACGTCTCTTATATTCTCGCAACTCGCTTTACCAGAGTTGAATTGATATCTCTTGAAGGATCGAGAAAAAGATCTTTATTTTTCCTTCGCGATAGTTACGATATAATTTTCATCGACTCTTCGAAAGGGAACACTTTTGATGGATTCAACTTGAGAAACCACCGTGTCAATTTTCGGCTCTCGCGTATCTTCGCGTCGTGCTCGCTTCTTTATCATTACGCACGAGATGGGAACGACTTTTCTTCGATGGTACGAGCCGGAAGCGACGTAACGTCAAAATTACGTTCGATCATGCTAATAGCAGGTTCGTGGAGAGGACAGAAAGAAAGTCAAGGAGAATTTCGAGACCCGAAGATAATTGCTTTCGATTTTGTGACAGACAGTTCGAGATCGTTCGCCTTTTGCTTTCGGTAGGACGATGAGAAAGTTACTTTGGCGTTAAAACTCGACAAAAGGACTAGGTACCTACTACCGGCGTTCTTTGAGATCGTCGATGGTGCTTAAACGGTTGCACTTCCGGAGCTCTTAGATCGAGAAGCTGTCTATTTAACCCCGGGTAGTTTTTCGAAGTGAGTCCTTTTCTCGATGCCACTTTTGAAACGTTCTAGTTTAAGTAGGAAGGATACTTTTCGCGCGCGATAGTTTAAACAAGAACCTACGATTTCTATCTGTAATAAGTGCGGCAAAAATGTATCATAATGATCGTATCGATCGATGGTAGGTAATCAATTTTTTAAATATCATTAACTATCAATTTTACGTATCAATTAAGCTGCGAACAAATGAGTTGTACGAGTCTTTTATAATTAATAAATAAAATTAATGCGATAGTTGACAGAACCATTGCCGATTCGAAAGTGAGACTTGAGAAAAATCCATTCTTCTACGTTCTCTATTTTCCATGATAGGTATTCTAAAAAACATATCTGCAGTCCTAAACTTTGAAGACTGTTTTCACTCCTTTAACATCCAAGATTGTCGGTAAAAACAAAAAACACAAATAACATTAAAAGTGTAAAGTGGGCCGTCGCTGTAGTTAACATAAACAATAAATCGTGGTTTTTCTTGCTACATAAAGATATTAAATCAATGATGCGTCGCATCTTCATTAATAACTTTTTATCAAATATCTATAATTTCAATTTCCACATTGTTTCTTTAGATCATGTTAAACATGGTTGACTTCATAAATTACACATTCTCCTTCAAACAATTTTACTAAAATAAAAATCTCTGTAAAAAACCTTGTACAAAGTACGCGACGGCCCGCTTTTTTCCTAAACATTAAATATAACATTTGGGTACAAGAATATGTTCTCTTGTTAGACATTTCTATAATTATCAGCACATTATCGACTACCTCATTTTTAAGCAACTTCGAGGGCACAGATGGTCCAGTTTTTTTTTCTCAAATCCTGGTATGAGTTTCCAAGAACAAAAAAGAGCAACAAAACGCAACGAGACGTAATGAAACGCGAAAACATAGCTAGGTAGAGATCTCGCACGCGCTGTTCAGCTTCCCTAAACGGATTTCTCATTTTCAAAGAGCACCGTCGTTGCACCTTCCCAGGATATCGATTTCACGAGGAAACAATGAGAAAACTTGGTACACGAGCACGTTATTAGTCGCCATGCTGTGTTTATCCTCAGCGGTTTACGCCCGATCGTCTTGGAAAGCGAAACCGACGATTCTTGTTCCTTCGAGAGAGAAGAAGATTCTTACGCCTTGTCTTTTCCTATTTTTCCTAATCCGCGAACCGTCGGACATCTGCAAAGTTTTTCTCTCCTCGTGGGTAATGCGATACTCCTCTGTTTTTCTTGACAAACCAAAAAACGTCGGCTGCCTTTGTGCTCTTCTTTAACCGACTTCAAAAAGAAGGAAGTTATCAAGTCGACTGTATTTTTACAAGCTTTTATTTAGTTTTGCTTGTATGTTTGTTTGTATGTCCGCTACAAATCTTGTAAGCTAAATTTTACCGATTGTAATGACCCTTTTTTTATTAAATAAATCACATCTCGGGGTGGTCTCATTACAGACTAACGGCAGTTAGGCTGTCCGTCGCAAAAAATCGGACTAACGCCGGTGGTATATTTACAGCAAAATCGTAAATTTGAAGGGAGGGGGAAACCTTAAAATGCTAATATCTCATCGACGCGAAGTGCTACATAATTTTGGTTTGTTTCATCATAATCCTGGAACTTTTTCCCTTTCGTTGATATATAAGTTATTAGGATCGCGGCTTCCAATAAGTTAATAATCTAATTTATGTGTTTTGAAATTTTATGAAATATCAATATTATCAGTCTTTTTTTTTCCGACCTTTTTCGTTAACATTGCGAGTATATCTATATATATAGAATTTTGTCCAGTTTCCTAATTTCGCCGTTAGTGAAGCCAGTGGAGTTAGCGTCGATATCAGGTGGGAATCTAGCTAGCGCTGGAATGTTTGACATGTCGATATTCTTAACCTATCACATTTTATTTATTTATTGTACCCGTCAGTACTATTGCAATCTTCCTTGTCTATAGAAACGTAGAGGATATGTGTGGTTAGAAGGGATAATTAAGGAAGGCAGTAGACTTCTTTCTCATTAATTGAGAACGTGGTTAATTCTATCGAAGATTTTAGATAACAAGAAGTTGCTAATTTTTCGTTATAACGTCCGTCACACGCAGGAGATACAGGGTAGTGGTTATCAAGCAGGTTAGAAAAACCCGTACTTACTAATTTTAATCCCATTCGACATATTAATAAAGATATGAACTAACTATTCTTTATGTAATCATTTTTCAGATAATTTTAATTTTTTACTTCATTAGAAGATTCGAATTAGTAATAAGTAAAATTCGCTGTGTGTAAATGTTATAGATGAGTTCATATGGATACGTTCCGGGAGTTTCTCAGAGCGAACTATCATATCTTCGTAGACGTTTTTATGAATAATATTGCAACAAGTCTGAATGTATACCACATCTGTTATGTACTTTTTCGGTAAATTTTTCCATCATTGTACACCTATTACATCGATTATACACATTGTAATATAATATAACATGTCCTCTAGTTAACCTGGTCCCCTCGAAAAAGGTCGTAGTATACGACTGGAACGCCGGCAATCTTCCTCGAAATGTATAATTTTAATTTGGAATCGCATGGATTTCTTTGCTCTAAAAGCATCCAATTTCGGATCCCTAAGAGTTTTCTAGTGAGTACGCACTCAAGAACACTATTAAGTATGAAAGTAGCTAAAAAATCGCCAAAGATCGTCAAATGGAGCTTAGGTATGAACTTTTCTTGGAGAGACAATAGAAAATAATAACATCATAGTCTACGTATGTCGAAAAATAAAAAAACAATAGGAATGTTACGTGGGCCGTCGCTGTAATTTATAATTGCTCTTATTTTTAAATTGAAACAAGGATTTTTTATTATAACAAAATTATGTAAAATCATACACAAATAACATTAAAAATGTAAAGTGGGCCGTCGCTGTAGTTAATATAAACAATAAATCGTGCTTTTTCTTGCTACATAAAGATATTAAATCAATGATGCGTCGCATCTTTATTAATAACTTTTTATCAAATATCTATAATTTTAATTTCCATATTAGTTCTTTAGACTTTGTTAAACATTGTTGACTTCATAAATTACACATTCTCCTTCAAACAATTTTACTAAAATAACAATCTCTGTAAAAAACCTTGTACAAAGTACGCGACGGCCCGCTTTTTTTCGAAAAATGAAAAAATACAACCTGGCAATATGCGAAGCCTACCTTTTTGTATTTTTTAATTGAATGAATGGAAGCATGGGGTGGAGCAACTCTAGCGCAGGAAAATGAATTATGTACTTGATTCAGGTTATTAGACGGTTGTTATACGGTTATTTATGAACTAGGAAACAATAAAAATTGAATAAATTCATTAAAATGTTTAATAAATTAAATGTTATCATAAATTCACCGATTGATTTAAATTTTAGATTAAAGATTAGTAAAATAAATTTTTGTATCCCTACTGTATCTACATAAACAATTTTCAAAAATTATCTAAAAATTGTATATGGATAACCTTCGAAAAATTAGAATTATTTATTATCTATACAAACATGTTAAATATTGTTCCTGGATTGATAGATGTACCAAAATCGCGGGCCGTCGCGTACTTTGTACAAGGTTTTTTACAGAGATTGTTATTTTAGTAAAATTGTTTGAAGGAGAATGTGTAATTTATGAAGTCAACAATGTTTAACAAAGTCTAAAGAACTAATATGGAAATTAAAATTATAGATATTTGATAAAAAGTTATTAATAAAGATGCGACGCATCATTGATTTAATATCTTTATGTAGCAAGAAAAAGCACGATTTATTGTTTATATTAACTACAGCGACGGCCCACTTTACATTTTTAATGTTATTTGTGTATGATTTAAATTAGAAGAAAACATTCCGCTCTTAAGGGTGGAAAAATAGTCGAAAACCACTAAACATTGAAAAATAAAGTAAATTTTTTACATACAAAAAATATAAACCGACTTCAAAAATTTACCCATATGCACAATTAAACCAGAAGGTTAAAAATAATATTCGTATATATTATTACGTATTATTTAATATTTACAACATTTATCTAATCAGTTATTTTGGGAGTGGGTGCCAACTAAGGCAACTTTAACATAAACCTGTACAGTTGTGTATTTACCTGTAATGTAATTTTTGAAGTCGTTTTATAATTTTTGGTAACCTATTAAAAATAAAAGGAGAACAAAATGATATAGTTTATACCCTAGTTACCATTTGGTTTGTTTTTTCTCTCGCTTCTTGGTGAAAGCGAGTACGAAAGAGGTATAAAAATTTTTATTACTTACAGTAGCCAAGTTGGGTACTGCAAAAACAAAAAAAAAAAAACATTCCTACGTCGGCCAAAGCTTCCTTTTTTTTACGATCGACGGCCCGCGAACGTAATATCGCGGTTACCCTCTCCCGTATCGCCGAGATTTTACTTCGGCTGGGACCAAGCGAGAGAGAAACTGTAACGAGCGCGTTCCCTTTAATAAACGACAGATGGTCGAATGCAAATTAGAAAGGTTTTTCTCTTCTTTATTATTTTCCGAACGATCGGCCATAAAACGGAAGAGTAATTTGTGTGAAAGATGGGAAATGAAGTCATAAAATCGATCGTCGCGGTACGCATCTGTCGAACCGTCTGTAGGTATATCTTATATTTTTTTTCTTCTTTTCTTTTTGAAACATAGTAAATAATACATCGATGATAGGAAATAATCGATATAATCTTCGATATTATCAAATTGCATAGTTTCTCGTCAAGTCGCCTTGTCTGGATTCTAGTGCAAGGGTTAATAATCTTTTTACGAATCGAGTAAACGTCGATACCATTGACAAGTTTCATCATTATTCTTATTTTTTCAAGCCATCGATATATGCGATAAATATTCTCAAACGATAGTACCACCACGTCGGGTTTCTTCATATGGAAATCGTGGATCGACACGCTCGCATAATTAGGATATAACACAGTCACGCTATCGTGTATCCTTATCGAGTTTTTGCATGGAACACGAGAGATGAGATTATTAAGATGAAAGTAAAATGAGAAGAAGAGACGAAGATGATGATAAGATAAGGGAGAGAACAAGCTGAAAATGAAGTCTTATACGAAGTAAAAACGAGGTATAAACTTCAAGAACATTTTTTTTTTGAACCATTTTACTTCACTCTTCAATCTTCTTGTCAAGCAAATCGATCGTTTAATTGGAAACGATCGAAGATAACGAGACAAAGAAAAGACATAGATTCGACCAAGGCGCACTTTCGATACGACATTGTCATCTTCGAGAATCATTAACGAGCACTCTCGCTCCAAGGACCCATCGTTTTCAACGAACCACCGGTATCCTTACAAATTATAACTTATCACCAAGGGAGATATCGTGATCGGCGTCAATCGAGTTTACAGGAATGCGAGAGAAGAAAGGGAAAGGAGAAGAAAATGAAAGGAAAGGAACGGAAGAGCGAGTGAGAGAGAAGGACAAGGAAAAAGTGAAGACGAAGAGGACGAAGAAGAAGGGAAAAAAATGAGAAGACGTCAGAAGCGAGGAAGAAGCTAAAATGTTCCTTGCGGCCGGGCACGATCTCGTGGCGAAAATAATGAAAGGGAACCGTGGCTCTTCTCTCTCTTCTTCTTCTCTTGACTTTGGTCTTCTCGAGAACGATCCGATCATGGCCGCGTACGTGCCTGTATTAACGCGTGCGTTCGACCACCAAACGGTCGCGCACGCACACCTATCTACAGGGCACACGACTCCTCGTACACCATGGCATCCGGACTTGTGCTCGCGCGAGTAAGCGACCGAGCGAGCGTTCGAGCACTCGAAGCAAGTCGCCCGGATAATTTGAAAGCGATCCGATCTTCTCGGGCAGCTGCCTGCCTTACGCGTAAAATATTCAAGAACTGGTCCCCTCTTACTTGCGTTAGTCGGTTTGTTAAGCAAGACGATGACGAAGACCCACCTTAAACTTAGCCGATCGCTCCTCTTCCACCCAATGTCAGTATAAATAAACGAAAAGTATCGAGTTCGTCTCTACGAGGATTCAGCTTCAAGGATCGAAGATCTCTTTCGATTGGTCAAGTGTCGAAGATTCCTTGCAACTTTCTTTGGAACGCAAGCCGTAAATCGAAGCTCGTGTATGACTCTATTAGCATTTTGAAATTTAATCGAGTAGCTGCCAAAGTGGTTTTCTTTATTTTTTTATAAATGCGTTTTTCCAAACATTCTCAGATGATTCCGAAGATTCTGAAAATGTTTAAAAGCTTAAGAATTGACATTTATAGGCGTTAATTCTATTTTTTTGTTAGTTTATTATATTGTACTAATAGGTTTTCCCATAAAATAGGTTAAATAAATAAATTAATTAAATGGCTGAATTCTCGCTACAGAAAAATCGAGCATCTCCTTTTTTTCTCTTCTGAAACAAATCGCCGAAACGGAAAAGATGCTATGCATTTTTTTGTTTAAATCTAATTTTGGCCCTGTGCGACAGAAAATGAGCTTTTCCCCAAGATTTTCTTTTTTGAAGATGTCCACTTTTGCAGTTACACGACTCAATGACAATCCGCAAGTTTAATGGGTTCGTTCGGTCGACTCGAGGAATAATAAAAATCTTTCTTGCTTCGGTAAAACTCGAAAGGATCATTCGAATATCTTATTCTGTTTTTCCTCGTATGAAACGAAAGTGATAAAGACGATACGATATTCCAGTTGGGGAAGGTAAAGCTTCGTAACTGGTTGCGGATGGATGCCATGCACGTGAGACGCTTCAAGAGTGGAACGTTTCGAAATATTCTTAAGATATATATATATACCGAAGATGAAAATCTCGGAGGTCTTAACGATCCTCGAGAAATCAGTGTCTTTAACGTAACGCTGGTACGCATGCACGGACGAATGACGAAATTAAGAGAATTCGTTTTGCAAAAGTAAAAGTAATTGCGTCCTGCTGCTTTCGTTGGAGAAACGAATGGAAGAGACGAACCGATTAATAAAACGATAATACACAACTGTGCAGGTTTATGTTAAACTTGCCTTGGCTGGCACCGACTCCAAAAATAACTGATTAGGTAGGTGTTGTAAATACTAAATGATACCTAATAATGATATAAAAATATTATTTTTAGCTTTTTTATTGAAGTGTACATATAAGCAAATTTTTTATATATTTTTTTTTTTAATTTAATTTAATTTTTAAATTTGTAGTGGTTATTAGCTATTTTTCTACCCTGAGGGGTGGCATTTTCTTTTCAAATATAAATGGGACCATCCTGCAGATACAGCGTATTCAATAAGAAAAGGATCATCAAAATCGGTTCAGAATCGGCGAAGATATCGCGTAATATACACTAAAAAAAATACAGTCGACTTCTTTCTTTCTAAAGTCGCTTAAAAATTAATATTCATTTGTAATAAAAATCAAAAGTTACGCAGTTATCTATCAATAAAAATCTTCGTTCTATTGATCTACCTTATCTACTTCATTAATATCGCCTTATTGATCTAGCGTAACCGTGTTCCCGAACGAATAAAGCCATAAATAATGTTGCGTTGGTTGGCGACATGCGAGAAGGTGGAGAAGGCACGCATATAGCTTATTAAATCCAACAACAAAATCGATCCAGATTAATTGCAAAAGAAGAAGAGTAACGGAGGCAAGCGAAGCCCAGAGAGTATCGTTGCTCGTTGAAACGATTGACCTTCCTCTCACGTTTCTATCACGAATGCGACGCGGCGTCGCGTGTTTGCCGAAGGGAACGCGCGAAGCTCCGACACGGCGCGTAACGTTCGACAAGGTAGTCTCTACAAGGTCGAAGACGAGCGAGCTCGATACTAAATTCGATGTAAACTATTTTACGAGACGTTCACTCTACAAAGTATTCGGTGCCATATGTGAAACAATCGATATTGTGCTCGATAAAATACTAGTACAGAAATTTGTTGAATTTAGAAAGAAATTTGTTACCGATCTCACTAATGTCACAAATGTTTGAAATTTGTACCGTAGTCTTGCGTTCGCTGTTTGTGTAAATTAAAAAATTTACAAAAAATAGTTACTGCGGCATTTTGACCCAGAAAAAAATATTGTGCGTTAGAAAAGCGTTTAGTCTAAGTATTTTTTTGTTTAAATAATGGTTAAATGAAAAAACGTAGAGTTAAAGCTAAATGTACCACATATAGAACTGAATAAAAAAAAAAGTAAGTTTCTAGTAAAATATTTCGTTTTAATTATTTTAATTATTTTTTCCTACTTACTAATCATTACCTACATCACGTATATTTATCTCAGCCACAACAAAAAATCAGGCTTTATAGGGTTTAAGCATTGAACAGGAACGGCTTCGCTTGGCATAGTAATCTCATGTTCGAAAAGCTGGATTATGTCGCGAAGTTGCTTCGATAAAAGTAAAAAAAAAAGAGACGGGGAATACATGAACGGAAAGAGTTGTGCAGTTGCACGGTGGGACGTATCGTTTATGCGGAACGTCGTGGTGTAAGGTATAACTACTCTCACGGAGCGTGGAATCGAAATTCGCCACAACCCATGGCCCTTTTTCCTTCCCTCATTTCCGTAGCCCCATGAATTTGGTATATCTCGAACGATTCCTCTTCTCGCAGTCGTTTCTCTTCCTTTCTGTCTTTCTCGTGGATCTCCATTGATCCGAGAGCTCGAATTTCGATCCTTTTTTCGGTCCAGCCCTTCCGCGGTCAAGAAGAAGAAAGAGTTGCGGTTCCAGGCCAGGTGTACCACCTACGTTAACTCGACAAATAGATTCGTTCGGCGAATTGACGTGCCGAGTCTTCGGGAAACCCTTTTTCCCTCGGCGGCTTCGACGATGACTGAAACATTTTTGAAACTTTCGATCTCCCCACCCTTTTCTCTCTCTCTCTCTCTTTCTTCTTTTCTGCGTTTCCCTAGCAGTCTCTCTGCTCTTTTATTTAGTCGATATGCTTTGCGTGCGTTTTCTTACTATCCTTGTCTTCTCCTTCGAATCGTGCGTTCGTCTTTTAGGTGATGAATAGCTTTGGAATTAATGCCGAATATCGATTAGAGTGTGACTCGGAAAATGGTAAAGGCATGAAAATATTAGATACATGTATTTACCCAATAAATAAGGAAAGTAACAAATAACCAAGAATATTTAAATACTTATTAACCGAGTAAATAATTTATAAGAAATATAGAGATAAGAAATTTTCTAAAAGAAACATATATTACATGGCAGTTGTAATACTCGATTCGAAGGCACAGCTATTAATGTACGGTATGGTAATTCCGATGACCGAACTACGACTATTCATGCATGGGATCGTGCTAGGTAACAAGCGGCTCTTTTGTTTTGTTTCTGGAGCGAGCGGAGTCGAGGTACGAAGTAAGAATAAGATAAGAAGTGAGAGAAACGGAGCGAAAACAAAAACATTCCCGCTTTTAACTCAAGTAGCTGGAATTATATGTACATATATGTGTAATTCGTCAGATATCTTATGACGAAGCAAGTGCGACTCGGAATTGGAATCTCTTCAGGTTATTTAGGTGGCCTTACTTAAATGCATGAATTTATGTTTTTGCTGTTCTATTTAGTTTAACTCTTTATAAAACACTGGTCGCTACTTCGATCACTTCTATATTAATTTTTGACAAGGTCAATACTTGTTTACTGAACCCTAATTAGCGAGAAAAAATCATAAAAAGTGGAAAAAATTATGTGCAAAGGTGTGTCCTATAATAAAAAACCATACCAAATAAAAATAGAGTGTATTATTAGAAATAAAAGTGATAATTCTGATTATAGTGAACGAGAAATTAGACCACTGGAATATGCTGCAATATGAAGTTTGTTTTTGCTACTTAACTATATATTCTCTTTAAAATTGGTCGATAAAAGCTTTATTTTCAATATTTCCTTAAATGCAAATGGATTAAACAATGTTTCACGCTTTCCTTATTAAATGTCCACTATTATTATCGAACATTATAACTGGAGCACTTCAAAGAAGATACACGAACCATATAAGAGCCCATAAGCGTCCAGCTGAGCCGAACGGATCGCACTTCTCCGAGCGGTGATTAAAGAAAACGCGAATTTGTTTCGGGCACTCTCGGAGACTCGTTTCTCCCTTGAATTTCGATATCGAAAGCCGACCTCGATCTCTCGCTCTCTCATGCCGTGCAAAAGATCCAAAAAGGTAAAGGAAGAACATGGTGAGGAGGAGGAGAAGATTCGGGCACGCCTTCCGCGATCCATCGAGAAAAAGAGTAGCCTACACAGAGAGAGAGAGAGAGAGAGAGAGAATTTGGTCCGGTGAAATCAATTGATAATTACCTGAGACGGGAAGAATCCAGTAATTAATCTCGCGGTAGTTCGCATGAGGGACGCGTGATCCGCGCAAAACTCGGTTTTGCCCTACCTTTTACTTCATCCTCCACCTCTCTCTCTTTTTTGTCATGGTAATTATTTATTTGATCGCAGCGTGGTACCCCGTAGACGGAGATCGATCGGGACCGCGCAAAAAAGCGCACGATCCGTGCCGCGGTACCGTACAACGTTACAGCACGTTCTGCGTTACGTTGCCCGATAGGCAGACCCCCTTCTCTTTCTCCTTTTGCTCACCGATCGATAACAACTTTTCATTATCCCAGCGTTGTACTTTCGGACGCTAATAAATCAGACTCGATATTTTTGCTCGTACCCGTCCTCCTCTTCTTGCACGTCGACGCGTGCATTTGCGATAATTAGCGTTCGGTATCGTTCGAAGATTCCTCTTTTCACGACGAAGATTATGATAATCGTAAAATAACGTTGCGTGTAGTATGTTCCCTTACAAGAGAACACCGCGAACCTGAACTCACGGATTTGCATGAAACTTCATGAGTTTTATAGAGCGATTCAAGACGAAAATAACGGTATATTAGACTCGTATATAACGCACCAACTGCATATAACCATATCAAATAATTGCAATAACTTTACACATAAAGAGGTTAATGTTAAAATGTTTTCAAAGCAGTGATCATAAAATAGAATAAAACGCTATGAGCAATGATATTCGTCGAATTTTTTTTTTTTATATATATATTGTTAAGAGATTATGTAGCGAATAGTTCTTCGACAAATTTGAATCTGTTTTGTTCACTTGGAATAATTTTCTATATGTGCCAATATCCCCGAGTAGGTTAATTTCAGGTCGAATCTCGACGCCTTTGGTAAATCACGGTCGATCCTTAAACAACGAGAATGAACTTCTGGCAACCTTTTCACCTGCGTTTCTACTTTTAACGAGCCGTTTTCGAGACGAGCCGCGCTTATATCCCGGGGTGAGCGCGGCTAATTATTCACCGGCGCACCATTTCCTGCTGGAAAGTGGATTACGAGATCTTCCCTGGCGAGACGAGGCGAAGAGGAGAATGAAAAAGGTAGAAAGATAGAAAGAGACGAGTGTGTTCGTTAATATCCATTACACGCTCCCGTAACCGTGTTTGCATACGAGCGCGCTCGCGCGCTGGCCGTGGCCGCTATCGTTAGATTAACGAGGTGTATTAATTATTTTCACTCGCCGTCTCGTTCCTGGACACCCCATCGAGACTTCTCCCTCTCTACGGGACTCGCTTCTCTCTTTTTCTCTCGGGAGAGAGAAAGGATCTTCTCGATCCTCTATCCTTAGCGACCTTTGAAACTCGAAACTCGCCGCCGACGGTCCTTGCAGCGCGTTTTTCCAGGCGGCGGCGCCAGGAATGTATCAACGATTAATTGATTTCTCATGATGTCTCACGCGTACGTTAACGAAAAGAATTATGAAATCATCAGAGATCTTTTAACCCTGCAAAGCACTCGGTGCCACATTTCGGACAATCGCTTCAATTGTTCCTACATTTCCATAAAATACTGGTATAGAAATCTGTTGAATTTAGAAAGAAACTCCACCAACATAGCAAATGTACAACCAAAGCAACGCGGATAGATGTCGTTACTGATTCAACTAGTGTCAAAAAAGTTCGAAATTTGCACCGTAAGCGTAGTCTTGCATTCGCCGTTTGTGTAAATAGAAGTTGTGTAATAAAAATTTACAAAAAATAGTTACCGCAGCGTTTGTGTGTTTAAAACTCAGTGTACCACATATGAAACTGAATAAAGAAATTGATTTTCTAGTAAAATATTTGGTTTTCATTTTTTTAATCATTTTTCCCTGACTACTATTCATTAACTCCGTCACATATATTTCTTTGAGCCAGAAAAAAAATTAGGTTTCGTGGGGTTAAGTTGCAACAGCGTATTTTTCATCTAATGTTCGAATAAAAATGTTAACAATAAATTTATTTAACTTATTTCATACGATTTATCCTACGCTTCAACGAAGAATGATTTATTTATTTATGCGGGACTCAGTCTCGGTGCGTTTCGTCACCGATCAAATGTATTCGCGTCTCGCATAATCGCGAAAAAAACGAGGCAGGTAAAGGATGTCGTTGGTTAAAAAAAAGAGACAACATAACGGAACGGGAAAGGGGGTCCTGCGAGATAATATAGAATTTCAGAAAGGGATGCTACATCACGCGCCCTGTAAAAAAAAGGAACTTGGAAAACTCTTAGCCTTTTTTTTTTTAAGGTCTCTCGATCGAGATCGTACGGGACCAGGTAAGAGGAGCGAGAAACGCGAGTTTTGACAGGACGGTGACGCAATGATTTACCGGTGAAACGAGGCGAGGGAGAGCGGAAAAAATTGTGAAAGAATAAAAGAGAAAGAGAGATGAAAAAAATGAAAAGAGTAGCGAGCCGCCGCGCCGGATGAAAACTTAATACGTTTCCGTTGGAGGCAGCTGAATGGGATGGGATCAGATCGATCTTTGTTTTTCCTTGATATCCTTTTTCCTAGGAAGACCCGTCGATCCCCGAGATTCGATAAAAATCTACGAGTCCTTTCTGAGACATCGACTTCGCGCGTGTCATTCGACGTGCTCTATTATTACATGGAATTTAACAAATTTTATCAATTGTCCAATTTAAATTTAACTCAGCGTATAAGTCCTATGGAATATTGTAGGTAAGAAATTGATATAATATTTAAGTGGAATCAAGGCAACGAATCAAGCATTGTATTTAGTAGACCGATCATTCTTGTAGACTATATCGTTCCTAGCAAATGCCGTGTTATATGAGACCCGGATATAACTAACAAAGTATTTTCATTTTACTAACCTTAATTTAATGGGCGTCATTTAAATTACTAAATACATACATACATTAAATAGTAGTAATAAAGTGTTATCGAGGATTTCCGAAAATGACTGTATTTAAGAATAAATAAAGAAATATACGTATATCGTGTAATTCTTTTAAATAAAATCACAAATAAATGAAAAAGGCGATAAAGTTGAATAAAAGACACGCTAAACTTTAACGAAACATCATAATTCGCATATACTTTGACCTCGTAAAAGGGAAGCGACCGAAAGAAGCACGGAACGTGAGAAAATCTCGGGCAACCATCCATTTCCATATTTTCTCACGAGAGGAAGTGCCCTTTTTCCCAGCTCTCGAACCACGCTACGTTCTCTCTACGCAGCTTTCGTGTTCAGCGATTTCATTATTCAGGACGAGCCGTCGTCCGTTTTAAGTTTCCAGCTCGCGCGAAAGGGGAAACTCTGCGTATCTTGCCGGACATTGACACGCCGCCGACGTTAATCGCCTAATCTCGTATCCCTCTCTTTCTCTCTTTTTCTCCGTGCTTGAGGCGAGCACGCGCTAAAATTTATTTACTCGTGTCTGGCATACGGTGCTCGAGCGAGAGAAATAACAGTCGAAACACGAACATGGATTAAAGATTTTTTTTTTTAAACGACTATCAAGTATCCATAGGGTAAACTCAGAAGATCTACCACTTTTTTTTAAGAAGATATCAAAAGTGTGGCGTCTCTCGATAGTATACTCTACTTGAATAACATTTTCGAGCCTTAGCGAAACTCGAAAAATTTTTAATCGATTTTCTCTCCTCCGAAAAAATACGAGAAATTCTTCGAAAAATATGGAAGAAGGGACAGATAGACGAAGATAGAGAGGGAGGAGGGAAACGACGCGTGAAAAGCAAACGATCGCGTGGAAGAAGATAAGAGGTAGAGGAAACCGGCTTGCGTCTGGACGCAAGGCGCGTGGCAAGGTGTCGCGACGGTGGACGCTGAAAGGGGGACGAGAAAAGATAAGGGTGAAAGAGAGAGGGAGATAGAAAGAGACATCGGTGTTGTTCAGGATTTTGCTTATTCCCGATGCATCCAACGGGAGAAGCGCCACGGGCAGGCTCTGCGGCCAACGCGTGTGGGATTTACTAATTTCTGGAAGGACTCGAAGACTTCTGGCACGAGACTTCTGTCCTGCATCCTGCCAAGAATACCCGATCGAATATCGTATGCGGTAGCCGTTCCGTGCACGTTACACGATGTACGTACCTTCTAGACATCGCGATATCTCGTCCGATGTCCGTACAAAGGGGCCTGCCTTTATTTTCTTTCATTTCTATTCCTTTCCCTTAACCATACGTTTCGAGGAACTCGAACGTTCGCACTTTTGCAACGAATTTGCGCGAATTTGCGTGAATTTGCGATAGAAGCTCTCTCGAGACGTGGATCATCGATACGTGACTTACCGCTACTCGATTAATTGTTAACGCTAGAACTATCAAAGGGGTCAAAATGCGTATTTCTTATTTCACCATTTTTCTAATAACAAAACGACTTTTGTACAGATTTATTATCTATTTTATTTATTAAATATTATTCATTAATGATAAGAAATAAAATGGTTCTTTTTTTATTACTTATTAAATAGCTACGTGCGATGAAAATAAATATACTTAGTTTTACTGCCGGTAGTTCTAGCATTAAGCACGATTAAACTTCAAAGTCGATTTTTTAAGTCCTGTCAGAATAATAATATTAGATTGAAAATAATACAAAATTGTACACGAGAAATAATGAAAATTTGTTAATCGTTTAGAAACAATTCGGCGTAAATTTGTCGTACAGTTTCTCTCACTCTCTTTCGCTGAAATGTTTACTGTCTCTCTCTCTCTCTCTCTCTCTCTCTCTCTCTCTCTCTCTCTCTCTCTCTATGGAAACGTGTACATTGCGTTTTACGAGAGATAGACCGTGGAGATAGAAAAGGCATTTCCTGAGTGCGAGAAGGGAAAAGATAAAGATGAGAGCGAGAGAGAGAAAGAGAAAGACAAGCGCCAACAACGGGTCGATTCAACCGACTGCTCTTTCTCTCTCCATCTTTATATTTGACCGTCTATCTTCTCTCTCTCTCCTCTTCTCTCCTTCACTATTTTTTTTCCTTTTCGTGAACAAATATCAGGCGATATCTAAACCCGCACGGGCGGCAAGTTGCAAGCCGAGGGTGGCGATAGCACGTGCCACCTATCGCGTCGTGGCTCCGTTTCTCGTACACCGGTATTACGTTCTTGCACCGATTCGCTCGAACGCGTCCTTAAGTCGTATGAACTGCGATCATTGCTTTCTAAAAGAAATTTGGAAAAATAATTAATAAAAAATATTTAAAATAGCAATATAGTTTAAAAAACACGCTATCTCCCACGATCACGAAACACTCTCCACTTTCTGGCTCCATCATTAGGTTTTTCTCACCTTAACCGCAATACCCTAAAAACTAGTTTACTGATTGCCGTTGAAAATACAACTTGCATAGCCCTGGGGTACAGGGCTGATACATGCGGACCAGTTAACTAGTCCTCGGTAGTCAACGCGTTAATCAAACTAATGAACGGTGTATCCAACATTCCAGCAATCTTACGATCACTTAAATCCTCTGAAATTTTTTGCGAGAAACCTCCCGACCATTCAACGATCAATCGAACCCAATTTCAAACCCAACCAAGGCGATTCCTCTTCTCGCTTAAAGACAACGCTGGTTTGGCAGTCGAAACGTTTACAAAGGAGGCAATTTGAACGCACTCAACACGTACCATACGCGCGAAGTAAATGCCTCTAAGTACCGTAACTACGGCCGACTTAAAGGGAAACTTTGAATTCATTTGCGAACATTATTGGCCGTTCGCAAAACAAGCCCGCCGATTGTTTCGGGGTATAGGTAGAGCGCAAAAAGAAGTTCAGCGGTAGGCCGCGTTGGCCGCTCTTTTAAAGGTTCGCCTTATGCATCTTAACGATCGGTTTCTCCAAGCGAAGCGATATTTATGGCTCTAGCACGGTGCCGACGATCGTGCATTATGCTCGGCAGTACGTGCATACAAACCATAACCCATCGGGTATATTCCTTGGCCATGGGCGCCGACGTTTTGATACCTTTCGAGTGAAAGAAACCAAGCCTCTGATTCGACGAATCTCGATAACGATATCATTCGTTTATTCCTGTTATGTTATCGATTACACGGGTCTACGAGAAACTATGTTTTTTTTTTTTTTGTTGGTGCCTAAAATTTTCACTATATTATAACGGATCGAAATTCCGAAAGAACCTCGACTCGTCCTTGACGCGGGAGGTCGCGACTCCGTCCTTTCCGCGGAAGCGAAAATTCATCTCGAAGACTCGGAGAAACGTTGGTTGGGAAACACAAAAAGGTCGACGAAGAAAAAAAAAAAAGAGAAGAATAAAAAGAAGAAGTAGTCTCGACGACGTTACGGCCCGGCGACGAACGGAGCGCACACTTTTTACCCGGCTCCACCTCCTACCTCGTTTTCATTTCTTCTTTTTTCTTCTTCCATTTTTTTAGCCAAGGATTCTCTCGACACGTTCGAACGATTTCAAAAGCGATCGTACGATTTCGACGGGTATACTAAGCGACGGGATAAATTCCGGACCCCCACGGACGATGATTTTACGGTCGAAGGACCGTACGAGCCACCGAATCGACCTTTGCAAGATTCGAGACGATCGAACGACAATGCGATCGCCGAAGAAGCGTGCTAACGTTTTTCCTTCTTCTGATCCTTGCCGCAGAACTCTTAAGGACCGCCCTCGTCCTACGTTATCGACGACACCGAATAGATGCGATTCTAGTCGTACCGTATTCGCACCATTTACGGATCGTTTGCTCCTGTCCATGCGGAAGACGTAAAAATTTGTCTTCCTTTTTATGATTCCTCTGTCCTGTCACTTCCCCTTTACGGTCCCACTTCAAATTTCCAAAGCTAACTTTATCGTCTTCGCACGTATTCAGAATTATTCACTTTGACGTGTTGAAAATTATTTTCTCTTCTCTTAACACGTCGAATGCCATGGGGGTCAATAGTAACCGGCACTCGATTCGTCTTAGTATATTTGCAATGTTTATTAGTATTTTTTATCAATATTTACGAGAGTGTAACCATCAATTATAAAAAGTGTGAGGTTTAATATAGGAGATATTATAGTAAATTCTTTCATATGTTTATTCTGAAAAAAATTATATAAACCCACGGATTTATTCAAAATTGACTCGGCACTCAACGCGTTAAATTCACTCGTGGACTCTTACAGGCATAAATTAATAAGTTTCTGGCATGACCATATGACAGAAGACAATAAAATAAAAGACGATAGTAAATAGACTATTGTTGTTACCATAATTGTTGGTGTTTTTGTTGGTATTATTATTTGGTGAGTTATCCAAGTTGGCACGCGCTCCCTCGTCGAGGCCGACTTCGTGGTTCGTGCAAGTGTTAAGTAGCGCTCGAGCGGCACGGTCACCTGCCTTCACGCTGGAGTGACTTGTAAATCACTCCACCGAAACTGGGGTACGTGCCGCTACAGGACACAAAGAACGAGAAGGAAAAAATTAGGGGAAAAAGAGAGAGCCTTAATCGAAGCAAAACAATGCGGTTTGATCGAGAAGTTCCGAATGGAGAAAAGTCAATTCCTTCTTCCGGTCTATCTGTCTCTGAAATATTTCACCCCTTGTGATAAGAGAATTTTATTCCTATAATATTAGAAAACAAATTAAACAGAACAAGATTTCAGAATAATAACAAGTATTTTTTAAGCTTCATCAGGTCAGAATTAGTTTCCAGTTTATTTTAATTGATTTTATTTATTTAGTAAAATATTTTAGTTTTAGTTTTAATGATAGTTTTATTTTCAAGAAAGTGTTTTATATGACATGTGACGTGATACGCGGATAGAAATCATTATTATACAAGCAGGCAATGAAAAACATCACTTCCATACGAATAAAATCGATCAAGCATTCTTCTTTTAAAGATAATAATAATTATGTTTAATCGTGCAAAAAAGTAGTACCTGGCGTGTAATAAAAATCTAAGATGATTCTCGAGAGGATAATAAACTGGATAGACGGATTTTCGCGAATTTTAAAACCGGTAGTCACGAAGAATAATGGCAATCTCATAACTACCGGTCGCGACAACGAACTCTTTTCCCTTCCTCTCCTCCAGCCCGTTCGGGGATTACTCCTTCGGGATTCTTTTGTCGGTTGACGAAGCCGAAGCACGCGTGCTGCACGTGCCTCGGCGCGAACGTGACTCGGCCAGCATTGCGCCTTATATGCGCGTTAACCGTCTTATTTAGCCCGCCTCGAGTCGCTGGTCTCCTTTGCAAAACAAAAGCGTCATCCAAGCTCCCTCGAAATCGCCTCGAGTCGCGGTTCGCGACCTACAAAATTTTCTTTCGTCGTCGCGAACGTTTCTAAGATTGTACGATCTTGCGTTTACATCCTCGGAAACGAGTACGATGGCAAAACCGAGCCCTTTTTGAGCCTTCAAAGTATAAACATCTACCCGCTACAAGGTACGATATTAAAAAAATGCATGCTTATTGGGTCAAAAATACCGATGATTTTGACAAAATTTATAAAAATTGACATAAGCAAAATTTTTGTTTCATAACACCTCTTTCGAAACCATTCAAAGTATGCCATAAAATTTTAAGTGGCCTCCTTTAGCTGGGACACCCTGTATATTACCCACTACGTTATTAAATAAAATATATTCGAAATACTGGTAGGTGAGTTGAAGAAATATCTGCGAGTATAAAAAATAATAAACGTCGTGCTCTACTCGACAGCGATAGCAAAAAGATAATAGGGGAGACCGGGGCTAAAAGTCCCAGGGGCAAGTTGTCCCAGTCGTAGTTTTGGTATCTTAGGGTGGAAGGGGAAACGCGTCCGGTGCATGGTGTACAGGTCTTAGTGAGTAAAAAAAAGTGTAGTAGTGGTCATTGTGTTTAGTCTTCCCTGGTTCCTTCAAGAGACGCATTTATATTTTGATAAGTTCAATTCTACTTTGGGTACATTACTTAAAAGATACAGCAGTTTGAAGCTTGAAAAAGACCCGTACTCCGATACTTAAAAGATTAATTTCTCATCATTGCTTAACGATATCGAAAAACGGACAACGGAACATTATTCTGCATGCTTTCTTCTTTAAAATGAGCCATTAAACATTGAAATCGGCGGTGGTGACCATTTTGGCAAAAATCATGATGCATACATCAGGATTTTTCTTTGGAAACCTTGGAAAACTTGCCCCAGGGCGTGAGACAACTTATCCCGCAGCGGGGCAAGTTGTCCCAAAAAACTCGTTTGCTTGAAATTGAAAAAAAAACGTGTTAAAAACTTCCCTATGCAAGCAGATAAATGTTTATGTATTGCTAAGAAGTTGAACTTTATGATGGTCACCAACAAATTCGAAAATATAAACTACAGAAATCTGTAGAAACAGAAAACCTAAAATTGGGACAACTAGCCCCGGTCTCTCCTAGTATCTCCTAGAAACGAAGTTCCGGCGCACTTTCGGAAGATCAAACACGAACGATCCTAAGCACGTTCATACGCCCTCCTCTCGTTACTCATCTTTGGCCTCTCAGGGAGCTTACAGCCCGGGATATCGGGTTTTGGCCTTTTTTCGTACGGTTACACATCCGATGCTCGCCGTATGCCACGATGGACCACCAGATGGTCCACGATCGTCTGCCTTGTCCGCTCTACCATCTGATGCCGAACTTTCGCATTGTTTCTCTTGTGTTCGAATTAATCGTGAAGTGAACTTGTTGCTGCGTAGGTACATCCGCTGCTTTCGCAAAAGAGCCTGGGAAACTGATCGGAAGAAAAGAAATCTTACGGTTATATTTTATCTTATTTATGTATTATGTTATGTATTGTTATCTTTATTTGTATATTATATTTTCTTTGCTTACTTTTGTTTCTTTTCTATCTGTTTGTATCAAAGGGTGCTACCCGTGAATGAATGAATAAATAAATAAATAATGCAATTTTTATTTCTTAATGCATTTTTATATACCAACCGGTCATTCTGACTCGTCAATATGTATTTTATTTATTTTATTTTTTCGATATTATGCATCAATGATGGCTAATAAAATGTAAAAGATAAATATAAATTTAATGGCGATTGTTTTAATGTTAAATGTTTCATTGAATTTTCGAAGATTTGAGAAAGAGAATTAAAAAAACGTTCGAAATTAAAGACAATATCACAAATTGATAGTCACAAATTAGAGAGAAGGAAAGATCTGATCTACTAGGTTCTAAATTTATCCGAAAAAGGAATATATAGACT
The DNA here is from genome assembly GCA_916049575.1 of Ancistrocerus nigricornis. Taxonomy (NCBI): domain Eukaryota; kingdom Metazoa; phylum Arthropoda; class Insecta; order Hymenoptera; family Vespidae; genus Ancistrocerus; species Ancistrocerus nigricornis. The sequence goes on along the minus strand of OU696664.1, from coordinate 33,375,348 downwards.
TTCAAGAATTCTCCGGAATTCCACTCGAGTAATTCCGAATCGTCGAGGCCGTGTAAGGCTTCGATCGAAAGAAGAATCGAGAGCGAGTTCTCGCGTACTAATTCCATCACTGTCTCGCCAATTTCTCTTTTCCATCTCTCTCTCTCCCTCGTTCGAAAATGACGTCGTCTTTGTTATTGTCCAGGTTATTCTTTCTTCTCACCCAAACCGCGAGCGACTATCATTAAGGGGTTTAACCCCGTGGAAGATGAAGAAGACGGAATATGGGCGCGCCGCACCTATTAAAAGGCAGCCAATTTCTATCGTAAGGATAGATAATAATAGCGGCGTGGTCTATGGGTTACACCATAAAATCCTTCGTAAACCGCTAGTGGTTTTCTCTCAGTCTCTTTCCTTTTTTATTATTTTCACATGTTCCATCTTCCTTCCTCATCCTCTCATCGCACCTAGGATATGGATCGTAAACGACGTAAATATCGATAGATGGGTGCCTTATACCATAGCTTATTTCCTCTCTTCTTGCTCGTTTTAACTTGACATAATAACACTCATAAAAATGTTATTAAATATTTTCCAAAAGTCTTCGGGTAACTTGCCTGAGAAAAAAAAGAAAGGAAAGAAATTAAAATTTAATACTTACTAGTATCGAAAAAAATCTTTATCGACGCCGTTAATTAGCAGCCTCGAGTGGTATCGTTTAAGTTTAATGTCGTAGAGATTGGATCTAACGAGGTTGCATCCAGTAAAAAGGCGATACGGTGACGCGTAGCAGAATTTTCACGTCGTTCATCTTATATCATCGGATAAAAGTAGCAGAGAACTATTGTTAGTTTACGAGCGGAACTCCGATACTCTTGCGGTTGGATACGAGCGCGAGAAGCAGCGTAGGAATAACGCCTAAAGTCGCACACGCGAGATACAGACTTTTACTCTCGATTTCAACGCCGTCGAAGGCAAACTCGAAGCGAGTCGATGACGTTGACGACGACGACAACGAACAGCCATTATTTCTTTCCTCTCGCGAGACTCGTAAGAGAGAGAGAGAGAGAGAAAGAAAGAGAGACGGAAAGCTGATAAGTACCAGTTTCGCAGTTCTTCGTGCTCGTATACAGGCGCGATGACATGTGGCTGGCGCGCGGCACACCGCTTACCCCCACTACATATTTCTCTCTTCTTCTCTCTTACCACGACAAAACGCGTTACCCATATCGCGTGGAAGGCCTCACCGCGAGAACCCACTGGTTCTTCCGGGGCAAAGAACCCATAGAAATCATATTTTCTTGGATATAGGCACTCGATCCTTTCACGGAAAAGCGATTCGCGAAATCGTTCGTTACGGCCATTTTCTTGTCAACGTATGCTTCCACGAGAAAAAAAACAAAAATCATTCCAGAGAGTAAGAACTCGGCAAAAAGGCTAAAAATCCGGTTTTTAAGGATAATACGAAGATTGGTATCACTCGCAGCCAATAAAAAGATGATAACGAACGTCTTCCAAACGTATTACAACCCGCATGGGAAGTATCGATTTACTTTTCATCCGCTGAAACCGCGATTACTGTAATCTCAGTTTTAGTATGCAATATCCGTTAAAGGAAAGTGCATAATTTTGATGGCATTAAGCTGCACCCATTTTTCAATTATGTTTCTCTTTATGTCGTACGGTAATTAACTATACCGATAAATTTAATCTATTCACATTGCAAGCATTCCTTGCCGGATAAGTGTAATACGATTAATGTTATTTTTGTTGTTTCATGTACTTACGAGTTCACTTTTGAACCTACAGGTAATAATCATTCATTAGAGATCACAGGCAATCAATCATTAGAGTTCGAAATTACATTCCAAGTATACTCACTGAAACTCTATTGTTTTTGAATAGTAATCGACGCCCATGAAATGAAACTTGGTTATTGAAATTGACTTGGATTTGTAAGTACATATTGAACTAGACCCCATCCCTAGCAATTACACGTAACCAAAGTCTCAATATTTTATCTTCGATCAGCAACATGAATTCTACCGACATCCGTAGCACGCTGTGTTTTTTTTTTGTAAAGGAATGAGTCAGATCGTGCCAAAGGAGAAAATCAAACGCGTGACACCCTGCACAGAGGGTTGAAACGCGGATTGTCGGGTTGTTCTGATTACGCCCGCTATCACCTGGCACCCTGCAGGTGGTAACGCGTTCCACGACACGAGGGAATTTATCCCCCTGTTCGATGGCTAGTCAACCACCGAGCAACCGTCTCGCAAGCCCTCCTACCCTCTCTCGAGATAGACACGTGCGATACACCCCCATAATCGCTCCCTAAACCAGCCGATCGTCGATAAACCTCGATCTTATCGAACGTAGAAATTGCGATAGTCGTGTGCTGCCTTCGAACGTTCGATACTTTGAACGTTGGAGCCTAATATTTCCGTGTTTGTTGTGCTTTGGCATTAGGAGGATCGATTGGAGGGTTTGGTGGATAAACCGGCCAGCTTCATTTTTTTCCGAAAATTATTTTTTTGTTTGATTTTCGCCTACTTGGTATACCGAATCGTTATGAATAAAAAATAGACAACTCCATAGTTTACAATGGAAAATATAATTTTAAATGGAGTTGTCTCTTGTATCTCTTGTTGATACTGAAAAATTTAATAAAATTGAGCCGATGACGCATTGCACCCAACCTTTTAATCATTTTATGATAGTGTTTATTCACGTTTTACAGTCTAATAAGATTATTTTGATGATATCGTGTGATCGAAATTATGAAAAATGTATAGTCCAGATATTGACTATGAATGGGATAAACCGATTATCACTGTATTCATTCTCATTCTCGACATTTAAATATAAAACATATACTATGCACATCGACTATCACATATTTGCAATACATATATTTTTAATAAAAGTATCAAAGTCCGAGCACGTCGTCCTTCCATTTCTCAGAAGTTTCAGTATCTCTCTTAACTTATTTGATCTGTCTTTATCATCGTACATGGCTATGACAACGTCTGCCTGGCTGCACGGCGAAAGACTTTTTTTCTTACCCACCCTCGTTTTCCTGGCAATCACTTATGCGGGAGTACGCACCTGGCTACCCTCGCGTGCGTTCTTATCCCTTTGACCACCTTACCTGAATCCACCTATATCATATTTCTACGCACTTCGAAACTCTCCCGGGTTCCTAGTGACTTGCATATCTTTCTACGATCGATCCACGAATCGCGTTCTAGCCGTTTATCCGACATTTCTTTCTTATAACCCTTCCATATGCAATATATCTGTTATAAATCTGTGCTAGTCGAAGGGTTACGGATATCATTACCTCCGACAGTAGCATATTAATGTAAAATATTGGTAGCAAGAATCATAAATTTAATAATCATTGGGTATTAAAATTGAATATTCATACATTGCTGACGAACGAGCACGCAATTACGATCGAATCGTTTAACCTGAATGGTATTTAAGTAAATCACGCCAACATTGTTACATTCTATTACCATGCGAGACGTTATAATAAATAGCGTAGAAAAATGTAACGTGGGGAAGCATATCGAAGGCCAAGGGCTCCACCGTCCTAATTAAAATAATTGGCAGCTGTTCAGAAGCCGTTTGCACTTTTTTACTCAATTACCGATGCAACTACGCACGATAATTGCTCTTGGGAGTCGTACACCACGAGTTAATGAGGATCGCAACACGCTCGATTCCTAATGAAAAGTTCGATTGAATTCATTGATCGACACCCTTTGTATTCACAATTAAATCGACGAAAGGTCATCGATAAATCGATCGAGACTTATGCATAGCTCGATTCGCTTATTCAAGGATAAACATTTTTTATTAACGAAATTCTCGAATTTAACGTAAACGAGAAGAGTCTATTTAAATCCATGATAAAAAATTGAAACTTACGAAAGATGGAAAGGTATAGAGATTTTCAAAAAAATTTACATCTGCCTCGCGACGTACCTACGTATTGCCATCAATAATGGCAACCCTTTTTCTCGGGCAAGTTCGATGTCGCTTTTTGAAAAATAACCCATCGAAGCGTGGGGAATCGTTTCCCTTTTTGCCATTTCCTCTCGCGTTCTCTTCACCCTTTCAGCGCACTTTCGAAGACCTTATTTGAATAAGACATCGAGGCGATCGAGAGAAGAGGCAGCTGGTATATCCAAAGTAGAGTGTGAAAGAGAGAAAGAAAGGAAAACCAGTCTTGGATTTTCGTAGTTTTTCCCGAGATTTTTGCATAGCGCAGGTGATGCCGGCACGCGCCCTTTCTCTTCGTTCTCCTTTCTGCGGTCGTACGCGCGCACGCCAGCCTCCCCGCCGGCCATCTCTCCTCCATCCTTTTCTCACGCGGGTAGAATCCTTTCTGGAAGCATCCGCATCCGTGAATTACGATGATCTCGATCCTGCGAAATGTAAAGGGGTTAAAGAAGGAAGGGAAAAAGGTGCGAGGGTGGGGTGAAAAAGAGATATTTGGTAAAGTGACAGATGCTGAGATCCACGGGATGGAGAGAAAGACGTGGGTACCACCTACGGAGTAAATGTCAAAACAGGATTATCCCCTGGGCTCGCCTGATATTTCTACCGTGCTTCTCTCTTTCTAACATTTGGCTAAACCCTCTTTCGTGTCAATGGGCGCCATCGAATTTTGCTAGGCGCTCGACTGCGATCATCTGGTAAAAATCAAGTAAATGTACATGTACTGTAAAAAGTGGCCAAGTTAAAATTTATGAAATTTGATTGAAATATTTCAAAATAGCACAAAACTCGCTTCACGGTCAGAAACCCGATATAGATTCACTCTAATAGCATTAAAGTATAATTAATTAACAAGATTCCAATAATATCTACTTCGACGCGATCATTAAAAAGAATGAAAATTCGCGAAACTAGTCCATCGAATCAGCTGTTATGGATTAAAAAACCGGACATCCGTCGTATTCTTTCTTTATCAAAATTTCAAGATCAAAAATTCTCAGGAACAAATTAGCCAGCGTCATTATCCCACGATGCGTTCGAGTCTAATCGTAGATAGTAATCCAAAAGCAACGATCGTTTCTCTTTCACAAACGACAAACCGTACCACGTACGATGTAATCGTAACGTAACGAGTTCGTGTGCTATTCCCACGCATTTTCGGTTGCGTGGCACTACCCGGCACGAATAAAACTTTGCTCTTTCTACCCCCTTACTCGGACTGGTCTGCCTTGTTCCAGGGCTATCCATCCATTCCGAAAAACGTATAGAGATAGAAAGAGAGAGAGAGAGAGAGAGAGAGTGGAAAAGGGAAGAAGGGGGAGAGAAACTAGAATGAGCTTTGCGTGGGTTCGTCGAACGTAATTACCAGTTGGTAACACGCAGGACCTCCATGGTGCAACGACAATAACGACGATGTTACCAAACTGAACCATATGGTGCTTTCTCGCGAAAGAACCCAACGGTTCCACCACGTGACACGTTCGACTCTCACGGAGTCGGAACATTGCGTCCTGTTTGCTTGGAAGAACAGCTCCGTTATATATCGTTTGATGTACTCTAACGTCATTCTGTTCTTGAATCTATTATAAAAAGTTTGTTGGCGACATATCTGTACAGTACCAGGTTCTCTGTTATGAACATCCGAGTTACTCATAAATCTATAAAAAGAGTTATCGATGGATCGTATGCCCCCATACCTATGTTCGATTAGCATACTTGTTTTAATTAACGTATAATAATAGGTATATCCTCTATTAAGATAGGAATTAAGAAGACAACTAGACTCAGGCTAGACCAGTCGATTATATAATCAACATATCAACTATCATCAATACAAAGACGGGAATGTCCAGAGCCGATGAGTCAGATCGTTGAACGAACTTGTCGGAGTCACGAGTAAGCTGTGTCTACTTTAGATACGAGCAGTCAGGTTAGGCATCATAGACCAGACGGTAAGAGAAACAGAGCGGGGCGATAGATGGTAAGAGAAACGATCGACGTTGATAGAATAAAACGCATCGTGTCGAGTGCTCTATCTTCTCCTTTCTCTTTCTTCCTATCAGCCGGCGCGAGCAACACAGGGAATCCTCGTGGCGGTAGACTAGAGCTAGACGTCGCTAGACCGGTCTTCGAGAAAAAAGCACGCAACGGGCTTCGAGACTCGAATCCGGTCGAGTCCAGTCGACTCCGACGGTGTCCGGCTACGGGCTGCGCTACGTTCACTAGGTTAGTCTCGTGCTCCTCCTTCGCGAGTGGATCTTTCTATCGTCCCATTTCCTTCCTTCCTTTCTCACATCGAAGACTCCTGGCTATTTCTTCATTTTGATCATGCGGGTCCGTCGCCGACATACCGTGACTATATACGTCTGGTACCCACTGGCCTACACTAGCCTGCCTATACGGGATATACGCTGGCCGGCCTGACAACCTGCTTCGAGATCCTTTTCCCTTTCTTCTTCCTCTCCCTCTCGATTCACCGGCACTCAGCTATGTACGGCCACCGTGCCATCGGGACAGAAGGCACATTTTCTCGACTCTGTTGATCGATATTGAACAACTTACAATTGTTGCTGGTAATAAGAAAATTAGTTTGTAGAATACTTTATTGGAGTTAAATGAAAAATCTGTCTATCGATCGAAGGATAATAACAAATAAATTTACATTTGTGTTACATAAAGTGTGTGAGTGTACCAATATAACGTCATCTGTCACCTCAATCTAATCAAACAAATTAAAACCTCTTAATTATAATACCTTAATTAAACTCTAATTCCCTTGCATTACTTGCTCCATTCGTATTTAACTTACCACAGATAACTACAAATTTGTTCAACTATCGAATGAGCTTTTCCCGGATTTCCATCCTCGTGTAAATCTTCCTCGGAAACCGGGACCGCCAGTGACCGTTATCGCGCAAGAACGGAAGAACGCGCGACGTGCAACGAGCGGTGGAGATAAAAAAGGACGAGAAGAGAGGTTGGCGGGGTATGGTAAGGCAAATCCTCCTCAGGGTGGAGTCCAGCTAATGACTCGGCTACTTTATGCGACAGCCGTGGGAGAGAAAGAGAGAGAGGACTTCTTCGCGGATGATTTTTTGAGTTGGTGCTCGAATGTGGGCATAGGGGCGATCGAACGAGTGATCGTGTCCTATGTTGGAAGAAGAAGAAGAAGAAGAAGACGGTAAACGCGCGCGCGCACGTTCAAGGCAGGTGCTTGTGCCTCCTCTCACGGCCTTTCTCTCTCTCTCTCTCTCTCTCTATCCACCATCAGTCGGTTCCTCTCTCGTATCTTTTAATACCGGCCTCTCGTCGGTAGAAGAGCCCCGGTGAGCCGAAAGAAGTACCTTCTACGCATCTGCTCTCTCTCTCTTTCTCTTTGCCTCGTATGCCGAGGTACACGCGCGCGCGAGAGAGAGTTTCCAGCCCGTTCGTGAGAGAGCCACCATCTTCAAGGAAAGAGGGAGAGAAAGAGAGGGAGGATCGAGCCACGCGCCAACAATCCCCACCACTCCAGTAAGCTTTCTGGATCCTCTTCGGTTCTCTACTCTCCTTGGAACTCTTCCTTTTCTCTTGGTGACATCCGGGCCCTTGACTGTTACCGAAGTTGCCCTTTTTTTTTCTTTCTTGTATTTCCTTGATGGATTATATTGACTAGTTTTTGACATTAGCTTGAGAGTTCTTTCGGACGAGTTTGATAGGGTGTCATTCGCAAATTGATTTGTTAAATGTGTAAACTAGTCGAAGTTTTCTCACCTATGATTGATAACGTTTTACTACATTTTTTATATTAATCGTGAGAATATCTTGCCAATTGACTGTCATCGATTTACGTGAGCAATTAACAACTAGCAGAATGCCAGAGCGAATCGAGAAGTCCGATACCGTCGGGCATACTCGAATGAATTCATCCGCGAATTGCCGGCTTTTGGATCTTTGTTCTCCCTACTCCTCCTGCTTCTTCCCTATTCAAGCTTCTCCATAGTTTCTGATTCCTGCAATTAGAGCGACGTGTAGTGGCTGGCAACGTTGAAGTTCCGAGAGTGAAAGAGAGAAACCCACAAAAAGGCCCAGGCTAGCGATCGCACGCACAATACCCACCCACTCGGCCGTTATTTTCAATTCCGTCCATTCAGGTTTTGAAACGTCCCCGGCTTTATTATCGATATATATATATATATATATACCGACCCTGAGTTCGGTCATTATTATTCGCATTGATAAACGATCGTGGAGCCTCGTCACGACGAACAATGAGCTTCCCCTCCAGCAACGCTCCTTGCCAGCCGGATACGAGCTAGTTCCGTGCTTCTGACCCTCTTTCGGAGCTTGTAGCCAACTTGTCCCGCGGATTCTTCGCCTGGATCGTAATCTTACCTAAATCTGGCATTGCCGGACTACCGAACGTAGAATTCAATGATTCGGTGATCGATCTACTAGAGAGCGTCTCTGAACTGTTAGAAGGTTTTATGCGAAGAATGATCGGGGCTTTTATAGAGTGCATTGGTTTGGGAAATCTTGCGATACTTCGAATGTAAGAGAAGAATAGAGAGTTATACCATTATATTTGGGATATATTTCGGTGTGAGATTAACCTTCGATGTCGAATAAGAAGTTATTGACAATTTTTAGAAACGGTAAATATTGGTTGTTCGGAAAGTCAGTTCGTTTTTTCCCAACATATACAATACAATGCATAAACAAATAATACAATTATGTCCATTGTCGACAAAAAAAAAACGAAATTACTTTCCAAACAACTCAATAAAACGGAATACCTTATTCGTTTCTTTCCTAACGACAAAAACTTTAAGTCGGTAACATAAAAGCTTGGAAGTATTTCTTTGATATATCCTAACCAATGAAAAACGCACACAGATACCTCTCAAAGAAATATAATTCGTGAAATTTATCTTTAATATCGTCCTCTACACACCATTCTATGTTCGATGCAAAAGAAACGTCAAGCCAGGCGCGTTCAACTACGGGATGATGATCGTCCTCGATAAAAAGCGACGTTATCGCCACGGCACGGAATAATTATTCGTTAGGCGTACATCGAGCGTAAAGATGGCACGAGACACGATACGTCCAGGTGTACGAGGAATTTTATGGGTTTTCGCCGAGGAAATGGAAAAAAGAAGTCGCGGGGACAGACATAAACGGTTACGGTGTGGGTTCGCGAGAGCTGTGACGCCAGCCGATAACTCACGGCTCGTGGAATCTCTCTTAAAATTCAAGAGGCGTGCACCCAGAAAGCAGAAGAATCGTCGAGGAGCTATTGCAGGTTCTGGACCCGCATTGACGTGGACGTAGGTACGCATCTCCGAGTTACCGATACACGCGACCAAGCAATTCGTTCCGCTTTGCTCTTAATGCGAGCCGCGTGCCGCGCGAAAATACACCAGCGCGTTGGGTAAGTGACTATAATCGATAAAATACGAGTACAAGCCCTATCTCGTCCTTGGATCGTGAAAAATCCTTCCGATCGATGGATCCCGATTTATATCGGGACACTCGATTTACGCGAACTGTTTTTAACCGGCGTGGAAATTATCTCTTGGATCGAATCGATCGTGCTGCTAAGCTCGAGAGTACTCCATATATGATTGCTATGGATCTATAAATATTCCTCTCATCGTTTTATGCAATTTTTGAATAATGATATTGTTTGTTTTTTTTCTTTTTTTTTATATATATAATTGCTCTACCGTTCTTTATGATTCACAACTCAAGGTGATGTCGAACGTGTTTCGAGGATGAAATTAACCAACGGGTGAATTAACGAGAATCCTTGAACAATCCTAAGTCGATCATACAAATCCCAGTGACCCGAATTTCTGGAGAACGCAAACTCAGCGTGTGGTATACGAAGAAGGTTTTCAGAGAATCCGAATTCTTTCACAATAATTTCGACTCTCGTTAACTGACTCGAGATAACGTATCACCATATCCTACGGTGCAAATAAAGATGGCTTATCTCGATCGTTTCTAAAGACAATCCTGTGCAACATCCAACCACCTACCTTTTTGCGGTAGAGAATTGTGAAGGTGACAAAAACTCGGGAAAGAATCGAATTGTCGATGTAACCATAGTAAAAACATTTTTCAATCTTTAGAAAAAGAGAGAAACACAGAGAAAGAAAGAAAGAGAGAAAGGCAAGGAACGTTTCTCGGTAGGATGCGTAAAGTAGTAGCACCGGAGAAGATCAAAGAGACGGCGCCGAAGAGTTGAACCGGTCGATATAGCGGAAACTTTCACAAGCCTTACAGGATAATACAAAAGGAGAGTAACGATGTGCTTCTCTCGTACACAATAAAGACACCTCCTCGTACTTAATAATATCGTAGCGTATCACATACTCGAAAGGGAAAGAGAAGAATTCCAAAGGAGGGAATCGGGGCGAATTTTCTTCGAGCTAAAGAGCTTCGAAGACTTTCATTTCATTAGTTGAAAGCTCGTAAAACGATCTCCAGCAATCGTTCCAAATATAGTTGTGCGACAGGATTGCGAAAATAATCGCGTCAGAGGTTGTTAAAATGGAGCACTCTATTCGACGATGTGCTCCCGGTCGTCTTAATTAAAGCGCAATCACGAAAAACCGTTGTTGCCGGCGGCGGCGGCTGGAAATGGTGGAAAGTGGTCTCTCGTTGAGGTGGAAAGAGGAGAGGGATAAAGAGGATGGGGAGGTGGTAAAAGGGAGAGGGAGACGTACGCGAAGGACGACGGACGAGTAGGACGAGCGACGAGACGGCGGAGTTTCGCGTTAATGAGTCTTGGCGCGCGCCACAATATCGTCGAGGCGAATCGTGCGGGCGCGTGCGACAGAGAGAGAGAAAGGGAGAGGGAAGGAGCCTCGTGGCTCGCCTACCGCGAGAAAGTGAGGAAAGATGGAGAAAGAGAGGGAGAGAGAAGACTCACGGGCACATGCAGCGAGGAAACGGCAGCTGCAGCTACGCTGCCACGCGCCCTCCGCTTCGTCGAATACCATTTTACAGGTCCGCTCTCTTCACTCTTTCTCCGTCGATCGTCTCTCCGTACTCTCTATAGCTCTCTCTCTCTCTTGTGCTGGAGCACGGTCTTCTCCTTTTCCACATCTTTTCGGGCTATCCCGCGCGAGCTCTTCTTCGTCGGTCAAAGAACGTCATCTCCCTCGGACGCAGTGACACGCGCGCGAACCTACCTACACACACACGCGCGCGCGAGTCGCGCGCCGAAGAGGACCACCGGACTCGTCACCTGCGCCTTGGCAGACTCCCAACGGTCCTACGGCCACCGTCGACACCTTGCAACCTAAACTTTGCTCCGATTGTAGATCTCTTGCGCAAGCTCGATGCTTTCTTAAGATCGATCGATCCCGAGGATTCGCGAAGGTTCGATCGAAGGCGAGGACGATAACGAATAGGCTGGGGTATTTTGGTTCACGATAGAGACCGCTCGATATAGTTCAGTGTAATACATTAGGTACTTCTACTATTTCACGTATCTATGTACCTATTTATCAATCTAATTTAAACACGACATTACCGACAGAAACCTATCAACCGTATTGCGAAAGGATTACCTGTACTTAGCACGGTTATAATTAAAACTGCGATCCTATATTAATTTCACATACCACAATGATTATATGCTTGTCCGAAGCTTTTGAAACTTCATTTATACACCAACAGAGAAACTGAACGTGCCGGCATTCGTTCTTCAAAAAAAAACCTACGAATACCTTCTTTTATCTTACGATTGTACCGACTTTGAACGTCTCGGTGTTTCGACGAAAAAAGCAAAGGAACAAAAGTAATTTTCCCGTCGTTCATTAATGCAACGTCATACGAGCTAAATTTCTGATAAACATTTTTTCTTGATCCTAGAACCCTTTCCTAAAGGGTCCGGCGATTTTCTTAAAGATCTCGATCACCGAGGCGCACGCATCGCGCACGCATGCACGCAAGGGAGCACGGACGCACGCGCGAAAGAAACTTGTACCATCAGGAACCATCTTTGAACCGATGCACCTGCTCGGAGCTCGCTTAATGTCACGCGTTACGTCAGAGTCTTGGACTTAAATGTGGCCTTCTCCAACCCCCTCCTCATCCCCCTTTCATTTCTCTACAGTATCTCTCGTGCTCGAAGACGGGACACGCGAGCGACACGTGTAAATAGTTTTAACGAGGTAATTCCACCCGCGATCTTAAATCGCGAGATCCGATGCTCGCATGCTCATCATCTACCCTCTTCCCTTCTATACCCCGTTATTCTTTCGACTCTTCTTACTTCTCCAGCTTGTCTTCTTTCTCTTGGTTTCTTGAAAAGTTTACCGATCGACGACGATCGCGAGGATGCGGGTCTATAGTCGGCGCACCATCGACGAATTACAGGCGTTCGAGGCAGCTGTACCGGGGACTAAATCGTTTCTGCTCCTCCGGTTAGTTGTACGATACTTTTCCAAGTCTTTTTGATATCGCTTTTCTTAGGTGGAGTTTGTTTTTTTCTTTTTTTTCCCTTGTCTTTTGTAATCTCGTAATTGTGTGGCATCTGCAAGATCAAAGTTTTTATTTATCATGCTATTTATTTATTTATTTATTTATTTATTTACGGGAAAAATAAATTTTACCCTTTAGTGAACAGAAATTACAGAAACAACGTTCGTAGATGACAAAACGCTAAGTAACATGCGTCTAAAGATAGGCATACAACTAAAAAAATCCACCTGATCACAGAAGGCATTAACATTAATAATAACGCTATTGGATGAATTTTCTTATAACGAATGTGGGTAAAATAAAGTGTATAGCATAGTCTTAATTATAGGTAACTATCCTATAACACGGTAGATAGGCTCTTAGAAAATCCTGTGTCGCGTGAAACCGTTTTATATGAGAGCCGAATATAACTAAGTATTTAACCAAATACAGGTAGCCCTCCTACAGCACGGTTTCCTACAACACGATTTCGCTCGAACACGATCAGGACACTTAGGATACCGTGCTGTAGGAGGGTTAACTGTATATTGTTCTTTAAACTTAGCAAACATTAGATATACATACCAATAAAAGAGGTTGTGAAATGGACTGACAATGAAAGGTGAATTAGACTTTCGTAGATCTTCTAACGAGAAAAGTCTCACTCTTTTATACGATAGTGGTTCGTATCACGCGGTATCTTCGAATCCGATACGAGAGGCACTTCGCCGTAAACGGCTATAAATTTCGAGCGAACTTCCCACCTGCCATTGCGTTTCCAAGTCGAAGTTTCGCCGTCTCGGGCTGCGTTCTTCTCCCTTTTGCCCATACAACCAAGCAGAAAGAGAGGGAAGGAGCTAAAGAACACAGTGTACCGACTTCTTCGTTCATTTTCTACTGTCTCTCTTCGCGTGTTCAAAGCAAATCGTTCATGGACACGCAGCCGTCAAATTGTCCTGCGGACTTCAAGGAGGACACCCGCTAAAGGATTTATGGAGATCGGCGTGACGCGTTACCCAGTTAGTAGATTTCTTTCCAAGATCAAAAAACGAACCGTTTATTCTTCTTACAGCGTGGGAGGTCGATGAAGTAGCAGGTTGAAAAGATTATCGAAGGAAACAATCTGTAAGATCAAGAAATTAGTACAGATTTCATTGGCAATTGCGATAAAGCCCGAAAGATAGACGGTAACCGAGCGAGGAAACGAGTGTCCGTACTTAAACGTGACAAAATCGCGAGGAAAGAAGGACAGAGTGGAGAAAGAGAGAACGAAAGAAGAGAAAAAAAGATGTAAGAAGTATTTTCGGCCGCCGGCAGGTACCTACCTACTCGGACGTCAAACGCGGCTCGCGAACGATCGGCGCACGAAACCCGAGAGGAAAGCCACAAAATCTTTTGCGGTTCTCAGGTGCCAAAAACCTCGATAATCTCGGCCATTGAGGAGCCTGGGCCTCTTCTCAAACGAGCCGTCCTACTCCCCGTGCAAAAGGGAACCTTGTCTTCGTCGTTACTCGTGTCGGAGGAGGAAGAAGAAGGAACGAGCGCGAATCCGGACGAAACGAGAGGGAAAGGACGAAAACGGGAGGGAGAGGAGAAAAGAAAGGGAAGTGAGAGAAAGGTAAGGAGAAGGAAAAAAAAAAGATTTTCGAGATAACGCGAGAGTAACCACGCGAGAGTGCCGTATGTGCCTGTGTTTCTCTTCCTTTTCACTTCTCCCACTCTTCCTTCTTCTTCTTCCACGGTTCCTCGCATCGAAGCATCGTTAATTACACCTCGACCGACCGTAATTATCCCCCGGGAGAGATAATGAGTCGATTACCGAGGACGACGAGAACGACGACGAGCTATGACTTTACTTCGCCGCTACCACTTCGTCATCGTTCGCCATATTAGACTAGGGACGCGAGCCGATCTCACGACGATTCGCTTTTTCGATACATACGAATCCACAGCTGCGTCATTAATACGTAAATTTTTTAAATAATTTTTTTCATATATATAAAAAAGAACATGTATAATGATTTTCATTATCACAGCGAGTGCCGAGCCAATTTTGAAAAAACACGGAGTCCATATTATTTTATTAATAATTTGTTAGAAATAACCTGTTTAGAATAAACATGTAGGATTTACCTACTATCTTAGGTGTGAAGATTGACAAACATTTAATACTAATAAAAATTTCACCATTACTACAGTATTACTAAACTGAGAGTACTAATGACCGTTTTTAAACTATTTCTCCTTCTGATGAACCTCGACACTGACCTCCCGTGAGACATCGGCAATCTTCGAAAAAAAAGAAAAGAAAGTTACCGCGAAAGCGTGAAATTGTGCCACCCAATTCGAGGACGAACTTCTTCGGAGATTGTTCTACCCCTTTGCGCATTTCGACGCGTCATCTTCGATTTTCCTCGTCGCTCGATTTAAAAAAAATCTGACCACAACGAAATACCTTAACCCTCAAATGCGGGATTTTTTCATTTAACTAAAAAAAATCTACCGTATAGAGTTGGGGCCACTTATTATGAGAACAATAATTAAAGAAATATTACACTAACAAGTAATAATGAGTAAATGTAGACAATTCTCTACATAACTATCCCAGCCGAAATTTACGAAAAAAAAGATTCCAAACAGCTATTCGTAATAAAACATCAATTCTTTACTTCTTTTCCAATATATTGATCATTTGCTGTACGTAAAACGAGGAATTTTTCATATAAATAATCAGTTATAAAGACTGACAAAATCACGAAGATCTAAACTTTTCACCTTGACAGACGAAAGCAGTTATTTTGTGGGAAAAGCGATCACCGAATGATACTTTAATGTCCAACGACTGTCAACGTTGAGCACGTAAAAGCGTGTAAAGTGGAGAAGAAATAGAGAAGGAAGGAAAAGAGGAGACATGAGAACGTTGAAGCTTGAAAAAGAAACGAGATCCGAATTCCTTCTGGAAGTAGTCGTCCTGCCTTAAGGTAAGATCCTGTTTTCATCGCGAAACGTTCACCCGTTACGAGTACTCTCATACAGGGAAATCAACATACTCTCTCTCTTTCTTTCAATCTATCTTCCTTATACGTCACCTTCCTTCTTTTTAAGCATAACGGGAGTTCCTTGTACTCTCGGTGGAGCTAAAAGTGTAACGGACGATTATTTCCAAAATTTGTTGAAATACGCAAGCAATTTTTTACATTTTTACCTAAACATCTGAACCTGGACTGTATATTTATAGGTACCAGTTGAATAGCTACTAAACGACCGAATTAATAGAGTTCAAATCGATAGAAATAATTAGATTGCATATTTGTCGGAAGTCTGATTAAAAATTTAAAAATTTTTAATTTTACCTTTAATTTAATAAAACTCAAACAAATTCTGAAAAATTCAATTCTTTTAATCAATTATTTTTTGTTAATTTACTGCTCATCTTTTATTATATTAACTTGATTGGGAGGGAAAGAAATTGAATATCGGTAAAATTTAATAATTTTTAATCCGACTTCCGGGTAAAAATATAATTTAAAACGTAGTCTTTCTGCTAACGAGACCAGAGTGGGGAGCTTGTTAGCGTCCAGAATGTTGGACATTATCCATTAAATCAGATTCTTCGAATAAAAAAAAGGATTGGAAAGAAACTTACTCGAACGTAAGTACAATTTTGAAATATTCCAAATATTCTCTTTCTTATCCCTCTTTTTCTTTCACTCTTCGTATCTACTTTTGTCTTATACATATGGACCAAGTTTACTCTCCCCATTCAGACTCGGGCCACCATTCACCGATCGAGTCGATTCCACGAAAACCAGCTCTTCGTTCTCTCTCTCTCTCTCTCCCTCATAAAAAGGGACCCGCCGTGATGGTGCCTCGCGAATGAGAGATCAACGGTCGATCCAACGACTCCCGTGATCCCGATCGATTTATCGTTATGCCCTACCGTGCACGAGCGTTGAGAACGGTTCGAGGAACGTGCTTGCACGACATAAATCGTTCGCCGCTCGATCGTTCGATAGCGAGGGGAAGAAAGAAACGGAGATTTAATTATATTTAAATTAAATCCTTGGGAGGTGTCACGCGGAAGGTATTACGAATCTTGATCGATCGCAATTATTTTCTTCATTTTCCTTCCGTTGTACCACCGCGACGCTTTAACAAATGATACATAACGAAAATGGTACATAAGGGAAGGTGGGCGCAGATGGAACACCTAGCAAAATCAACTTCCCGAAGCTGTTATTAAGATGCTGCTAACACGATTTAAAGTCATTTTTGGCAAGTTATTTAGTGCCACAAATATCATGGTGGAGTGTGTGCGCTTTATAATATTATAGTATAGAACTCGTTCAAAAGAACGAGTGAAGTGAGCAAATTAATATTTTCGAATCTATACATGACATATGAAGATTAAAAACCGATGCCATTTTGGTACATATAGAACAATAGCGCCCTCTTATTTTCGGCTAATATTTGTATACATGGAGTTCGGTCTCCTTATGTAGTCTCCATGATTGTGTCGCTTGAAATTCCGCAGCGTAAAACAAGTGTAAAATACTTGCGATGGATAACTATGGAGATAACAAATATACTCTGCTCATGAAAGATCACGGGTGACCTAAGTCACCGTTCGTACGTAGCGCACGTCAGGCGTTGGGTGACTATAGTCACCGCTCGTAGCGAAACGGTTAAACGGCCCGTCCTACCCCACCTTCCCATACCAAGCTTTTTAAATATATAAAATTCGACGAATACTGTAATTAACGAGCTCGCGATTCTCACGTTAGATAAATCGATTCATGAACACACATTCGAAAAGGATTACACGATGAATGATGAAAGTAAAATAAAAAAAAAAGGAATGGGCCATCTGCTCCCACATCTTATCTCGATTCCTCCAATGAAGGAAATATGATAGGATAATTGTAATCTCGTTATACAGATGCCTTTAATCTGGATGATCCTACTCGAGAATAATTCAAGGAATATTATTCCTTCGAAAAGATTCGCACTTTCGGACTTGTCAAAACGTAATTCACGTTTTT
Organism: Ancistrocerus nigricornis; assembly: GCA_916049575.1. Taxonomy (NCBI): domain Eukaryota; kingdom Metazoa; phylum Arthropoda; class Insecta; order Hymenoptera; family Vespidae; genus Ancistrocerus; species Ancistrocerus nigricornis. The sequence continues at coordinate 33,357,862 of OU696664.1, read as the reverse complement.
AAAAACCCAAGAATCGCGGTTTTACGAGAAACACGATAAAGGATATTATCGTCGTCGTGCTTTCGCTAATTCCTAATTTTTCAACGAGACCCTACCAATGTTTTATTATCCTTGACCGAAATAGGGCTGAGTAAAAGGAGAGGAGACGATAAAAAGGAAAGGAACGCGATAAAAAGGGAAAAGGAAGATTTTCGTTTTATTGCGAAGGATGCGAGCGAGTAGTAGACACCGGGGTCGGGCCGTCTTCGACGGCCTGGGGTCATAGGTCAGGAGAAAAACAAGGATTCCGCTTGTGCGTCATACGGCCTTGACCGCAAGGTTAGACCTTGACATCGGTGCGATTATCCGACCTCTCAGGGTAGACCACATCATTTTGTGAAAGGAGAGACGGACTGACCCGCGCATGCGAGCACTTATAAAACGTTAAGTCGCCTGTCCCGTCCTCTGTCTTTTTCTTTTATCCCTACGTACTTCATTATTCCAATATCTGATCCTGACATCGACAACGCCGGGGTCAGCCTGGTCATTCCCGATCGAACGATCAAGAAAACATGAAATATTGTTACCGGCTATAACCCCCCACCCCCCGCTCTCTCTCTCTCTTTTTCTTTCTTCCACCTTTTCCCTCTCTTTCACCATTACGTCGAAGGAGCGAGAAGCATACGCACGAGGCACTCTTGTAATTCAAAGTACCCTGACTGTTTTATCCGAAATTATTAATTATGTAACATACCCTACCCGATCCCACCGGCGAAGATCCTTTTCTTCGACGGAGGACGTTAGGAGCTTTTTGCGAGATTAATAACTCCCTGTCCCGACGATGATCTTAACGTTTATTACCCTACCGCTCGGGGTGTACCTTGCAATCTTCTTTTTATATTTTCACCCCTCCTCCTTACTCTTTGAATCGTGCTAAAATTATCTACATCAACTTCATGTACTCATTGAAGAGTATACGATCGATCGATCCAAGCGTGGAGTGAATTATGAAGGATTAAGACACAAAAATTGGCAGAAAAACGGCAAGAAATACGAAATGAACGAATCCGTGACGATCGCTTCATCCGACAACGCGAGTGCCCGTCGGAATCTATCGATTTGTCGAAAGGGGATACGTGCATTTACGATAAGCTCGATTGATCTTGACCCCGGGCACGGGGTAAGCGTCAAGGTTCTTTTTGCAAACTCCGTTTTCTCTCTCTTTCTCTCTACAAGAACGGACAATGTATTCGAGTACTTTATTATCCGGCGCATCGAGAATTCTCCGGTCGCGCTACGCGAGACCCGATGTTAAACCGTTAGCGCAAGGTGTTGCTATGCCCACATCCCCGAAAGGAATCTTCATCATTCCACGTTCGACGATTATTCTGAACTTTTAACCGACGAAAGGGAAAATTAACTCCGAACGGCCATCGACGACGATAAAGGGGCTCGTGGCTCCACCTCCTATCGTCGGAACGATGAATTTCCATCCTTTTGTTTCAAAATACCTTTCGCGAATGAGGAAAAAATGTTTCAAGCGTATGGGTGTAAATGGAAACGAGACAGACTGGACATGCTTTTGGTTGTGAGGAAAAACAAACCTAAAAAACATTAAAAATGTAAATAAATAAGAGAAAATGCAGTTACACACGCTCTTTCGCGTTTACACCTCGGATGCGAGTACACGTGGTATACCTGCTAGATCTGAGACGGGTACAACAATTTATTAATGTCGAATCTAATAATTATTTAAGATAATCGGAGTTCATTATTTACAAGGAATGTTCGGCAGCTAGAAAATTCAAACAAATTACGCGAAATAAATACAAATGAATCATCTCATATAAATTAATAATTAATTCATAATTTGTTATATACATTAAATGGTTTATAAATCATAAATGACAGTAATGTATACTTTATAAATAGAACTAATGGAATAAATGGATACTTTACAAATGAAAATCGGTTAAATATTGCTGGTAAAATGAAATAAAATTTTTAAAAAATACACATATGAATGTATGCATGTGACTTCAAAGTCACGCGGACCCATAGTGAGTTAATAAGGTATAGATTTCAACATAAAGAATTAGAATAGAAATGAGTATACTTAAATACCTACACACGCGCTTGTTCGATTCATCATCGGCAACCAGCGGTATAACCTCGATACCGTACAAAGACGATTCACGAAGTAGTTCACGAAAATTCACGTTAAAGATTTACGCAACAAACTCGTGCTGAGACAATTAATAAGTTGGAACGTATGCAACATACATATAAGAAGAAGTATTACACGAACGCGAGAATGGGGAATCTCTTCTTTCGAGTAGTCGTTCCGGTCCTTTCCAAGCGATCGAGGCTTAATGTATTCAAGGTTCTACGGATTTACACGGGGTACCTACTTCTTGGTGCATAAGAGCGGCGCGACTTAATTTTTCAACGTCGAATGCGACTCTTCGAGTTACGTTTGCCGCTGAAAGAAGAAGAGGAAGAAGGAGGAAGAGAAAGGTAAAGGAAAGAAGAAGAAGCAATAGAGGACGAGTGCCACCAAGGTAGTCGGGCTTCCCTCCTTAATCTTGACGCCTGTAATTAAGGTTATCTCGAATATCTGAGATTTTTCGGTGCGCCCGTCAAAGACGCCGTCCTCGGTGACAATTTAGATAACGTCGTCAAAAACCATACCGATTTCTTGGCGGGTAGGTATAATCCTGCCCACGACGTTTTTTTTCATAGTTCCCTTTTCCTCCTCTCTCCCTCGACTGAGGTCCCTTTAACGCCTATTGGACGGGTCCTTGCTTACTTTCGGCTTTCCAAGCTTGAAAAAGGAGCCAGCGGACAATGAAAATCGTTGCTTCGTTCTTCCCCTTCACGTTTTACGGAGCGACGTTGTGGAAGATCGATATCAAGATAATACGAAATACAATACGCACGAAGAGAAATGAAATTGATGGTGAATCTCGGGAGATGGAAACTATTGCGACGATTCTCTTTCCGTAACCTTATCTATCTCACTTTTAGATTAAAGTCAGGTCGAGATAAAGACGTGGTGCGCGATCACCGTGAATGGACTCGTTGTTATTCGGCAGCAAGTACCATGAGGTATAGAGAAGGCCTTTATATCGTGTTTCTAATGCATACTGCGATAACAAAGTGCTCGAGTGGTTCGAGGAGAACGTGAGTATATTGCGAAATCTTCTTACGTATTACAGATAGAAGGTTACGTTTGACAGATTATGGTCATTGTTATTTTCGTGGAATTTGTACAGGGCAACATTTCTTAACACGGTAGAAGAAACTAGCCACGGATTAGAATGAAACTTATTAAAATAAAATTTTAATCATAACCCATTTAGTATGAGTAATAAGCAATCACTTTTACTCTTATTCATAATTGGTCACTTATCGATCTTTAATCATACCTATGAAAATTGACGCGAGTAATGCATAACACTGGTCGCAATTTAATTCTAAAATCTGTATTTGCGAAAAAATCTCGATGATAAAAGGAGTCATGAGTGAAAAAAGTTTGAGAAACACTGACATGGAGAATGATTTCTTATAACTACAGAAAAGAGACCGTACTTACAAAGTAGCAACAGCAATTTCGTATATACCCTTCGACGTTGCTCTCTTTACTCGAAGGATACAGATTCGAAGCATTTACATCCCCTTTGCGAAGTATTTTCTTCTACTTCTCTTCGTCTTCTCGATACTCACGCAAGAAACGTCCGCGATCCTCGTCGAAACGTTCCAAGAAAACCATCCGTACGGCGTCAGTTTCGTGCCTATAATTTTATTACACAAATTAACGTATACCTCTGAGGGTTGCGCGCGGCGTGAATAATAATGTTATTATTCCGACTCTGCTGCAAATGACTCTGTTTTTCGTTTTCCCTTTTTCTTCACTCTCACTCGGGATGGTGAAAAAAAAGAACGAAGTTGCACGCGATGCAGGGTACGAGAGAATATCCCTTCTCCTCCCCATTAAAACTTCGAAAAATATATTTAAAAACACATCTGAAAAGAAAGAAGAAACATTCTAACCTAAAGAAAACTTTGAAAAAGATCACGATAATGTCATTTATAAATACTCATCTTCTCTCGACTCGCTAAGACGGTAGTGTACACCCGGTAGTAGTAGATAATCTAACGATACTAATGGCTATCCGTTGTAGTCATCGCGCGGGAGCAACAAAGGGAGGAAGGATCAGAGCCACGAGAATAACGTCGATGATTTCGACTTTTATATTCTCGGTAAGAATCCTTCTGGCTCCGTCCGAGAAAGATCCGAGAAGGATAGCGGAGTGCCGATGCGTGCGCGCGAGCGATCGCTCTCTCGCCAACGTTTCGTCCTTTGTGGAACGTCTCCTTTGTCCGTTCACGTGAAAAATGACGAGGCGAATGATTCGTTCGATCCTTTTGCCCGTGAAAAAAAGGGAAGGAGCCTCGGTATTACGCGCCGAACGAATACCGCGACTACGGCGCGATAAATCTTTCGAAAGGGAACCGATGCAGCCTCGTGATCGTTCCGTGCTGTCTTCGAGCACGCGTCCGACCTTAGGTAGGTACTAACGCGATTACAGGAAGATGAAAGGTCGATAAACGTGTTCACGTGGTACGAAGATCGAGAACACGAGCTTCTCTTTCATCTTACCACGATTTATCGTCACCTTCGTCGAGAATCGCTCGGCAATGTTATTGTATGGAAATTCGAGAAAATCTTTCTTATAGGTACACGGTCATTTGATTTTTCAAATAATAAAGTTGCTTTTATATCAAATTTATTATTAAAATTTTTTAGCGATAGTAAATAGCATGTTTTTGTTTAAGTATTTGTCATATAGATAGATGCGATTGAAATAAGTGCGTTTAACGCGTCGGTAGGTTTACTTTGATTGATTTTTCAAAAATTGTATATTTTGTTATTACGATCCTTCTAGAACATTTTCTTTGAAAATTCGTTAAATTATCAGATTTACAGCTTCGAATGTTTTTTTTTGTTTTTTTAGAAAAGTATACAACCCCTAAGTATCCGAAGCGCATCCAAGGTGACGAAAGTCAACCTATAAACCCGTTACCGCGAAAAAGTGATTCCGAGACGTTTCGTATCACCTGTAACAAAAAATATCCACGTAATAACTATGTATTAACAATGTCGTCGAAGATTTATGAGTCTCAAGGAGAAGGTCGTTTGTCATTCGCGATATTACGTACGTAGCGCCTCTGCAGCGATCGGGCCGACACCTGCTCGAACTCGTTAAACGATTCCTTGTTTCTCTTTTTACGAAAATTTCGTAAAACCCCTATGAATCATACTTGAATAGAAATAATAACCCTCCTGATCGAAAATACCTCTACGTATTTTATTATGTATAAACAACGAAAAAAAGCGTCTCTTTGTTCATTCGCCGAGAAATACGAAGCCTCGAACGAAAGTAGCCGATAATCCGATGGATCGATAAATCTTTTGGAGGCCGAAGATCGTCCCTCGCGTATGCTCGATCGATCCTCGTACGACGATGACAACGACGAAAGATGTCTCGGAGCATCTGAGCGGAAGATTGTTACGAGTAGATCGAAGATAAATCGTGCCGAGCACGAAGAAGAGACGATGCGTCGATGCCGGCAAGCGTGCCAGCACACATGGAATAAGTACTTAGATAAGTCAAACGGCCGCGTTAGCGTGAGTAATAACTATGAGTAATAATGAGCCTGCCGAGCAACGTCTCTCGTACTACGAAGAAAGAGAGAAATGAATCGACCGCGTGCACCGGGAACGCGCTAATAATTTTCCGATCATATTGGTGCACACCTGTCCGCCTCGGATATATACGACGTCGCTGCCTCCTTGGTGATGACCCTCGACAGCTCGCGAGATTAAGAATCGTAATTTTGCGAATCCTCACCCTGAAGTATCCTTTCTTATTTATAGAATCTATCCGAGAACTCGACGAATCCCCTGACTAATTGAAATCTCATTTAAATCGTATAAGTCACTCTCTCATTCTCGGATATGGTCATTTGGCGTAGTTAAAATGTTGTAAATCATCGAGATGAATATATTTAATAATCTACAGACGACTGAAACTCGTTCTGTTTTATAACAATAACTTTGCTCAAAAATACGAATGATTCATTCGAAGTATTTCCTTTTCGACGATTCGTTAAAGTCAAATATAATTTAATAGAGGTACAATAAAGCAATGAAAAAAAAAGAGAATTAACGTACCTATACAGGTAATATAAACACATACCAACGTGTACCTCAGGTTTTATGGGATGGGATTACAAAGAACGATAAAAGTTAAGAAAAAACGAAAGCAATCAAGGCGTCTCTCGCACGATCGGTACGAGAGACACGTCCTTTTGTGGCGCTTCCACGGAAAGTATCTCCATATCTCCCTCTTTATTCCCCCTCAGCATCCATCTAAATACACGTACCACGATCTTACGCACGCGAAGGAACGCGTGTAAGCGCTAAACAAAGTAACGACTCCTCTCCCTTTCTTTTTTTCCTTATTTTCTGGGAAGAAAAAGAATATGGAAGCTGCGGAGAGTGAAAGAGAGAGAAAGAGATTGTGTCTTTGGATCGCGGTGAGGCTGGTGTTGGTGGTGGTGATAAACTCGACAAGGTCGCGTGCACGGTGCATGGAAAACCGCCCACGGTGGTTGGCTCGCGTACACATGACGCATTCAGGATCGTTAATCAAGCTCGGCGACCCGTGCTCGCCGACAAGAGTCCGACGACTCTTTGCGAGAGAAGAGGATCGAAGAAAGAAAGAGAGGGAGTCAAGAAGAAAGAGAGAGAGAGAGAGAGAGAGAAGAAACAGGGAGTAGAACACCAATGGAGTCGTAGTCTTCTCGTCGTATTACGCTTAAACGAAGATTATAAGCGTCTCCTGTCATAACAATCGCAATACGTTTATTCTTCGCGTGCTACCTCTTATAGACGCTTCAAGCATCTTCTTACCGTGTAATTACATGGATGCACGCGAATGACACCACCGATGTAGCGAAGTTCGCGCGAACGTTTTCCTCTCGTTTCATGATCCTCATCACGCTACCGTACTATCCGTTTATTCTTGACGTGCCGCGAGCAACATGAGTTGTCATAAGAATATTGGTACGCGTTGGTACAAACAGAGAGATCGAACAAATTTAGGTAAAATTTAGGTAAAGTAAATGTTTAGATTACTTTGTCTTTGAGATATGTTGTCAAGGACATGTTACTGAGTAATTTTTTTCTAATAACTTAATTGCTGATTTCTTATAATTTTGGAGATGTTTAAAGTTAATTTGTTGAGTGTGCAAAACTATACGACGTTTCTGCCACCTGCTCCCTCCACACCGGGCTGCTCTTCTGACATCGTAGAACTATAATTTACAAAAGAAAAGAAAAAAATATTGTTCTGTTCTAATTAACCAGCACCCGAGAGTCGAGCATCGGTTGACGCTAAATATCGCTTCACTCAACAATCTTACTCTATATCTCACGAAAATAAATCATGTTATCTCGTATCACAAATTTTAATTGGAGCATTATTACTCACCATATTTCGTTTGCTTTTCGTTTTGCTTTTTCTTTTCTTTTTTTGTGTTTGAAACTTTCAAATTACTTACTCACTCTATTTCAATTTCTATAATATATAATTATAATCATAACTGTTATATTTCATTGTTATATTTTACTGTTATATTTACTTTTAAGTTATTGTAACATCTGTAAACAATTGATCTACTCATCTGTAGGGGCTCTTGCCCAAAGATGTAATAATAAACTCTATCTATCTATCTATCAAGAAGCTTTCGACTTCTTCAAATACTTTCAAAGTACTGGTATTTTTGGTTTCCTTGATAGGTCAAAGGCATCGACGCGCAATGGAATCGAACCTTTCGCGGGACGGTAGTAGCACGTATATCGAAGTCGAAGGGGGTTACTACGTACTAAATGTACAGGTCCACCTCGAAAATATCGATTTCCACGTGTAGCCGTGTCGCCACCGGCTGTCGTATGTTATGCTTGTAAATGCACAGGTACTTTCCTTCTCTCTCTTTCTTTAGCAAAGGGGTCGACGCGACGGGAAAAGAGGGAATCCACGAGCATAACGGCGCATGTATTTCGTGCTCGAAGTCATGTGGGGTTATTCCGAATGGGTCGAGTCTATACCGTCGACTAACCCCCTCGATCGACGACAACCACATATGGTGCGTGCCCCCGTGAATGCGTGCCTTCAGAAATACCGGCAGGTATGCGTATCTGCATCACCCGCCAACGTACGTCGCATATGTCGTTGCAGGTTGCCCGAATACCGACGATGTTGACCCCCCATCCTATTTGTAGCCCACGTCCTCCCTCGTGTTTCACTCTTGTTACACTGATTCGATAGATGCCAAGATTGCCAAGTAAATATGTTGCGTTCGAAAGACTATAGGGATTGTTTTGTTGGGATGATAAAATAATTCTAATTGGAAATAAAGAAATTATATATACACCGATTAACCCCTTGACTTATGATCGAGTGGAAGTCGTGGTATGGATGTTACGACAGAATTGTAAAGAACGAGTTGGACGATTGGTTCAATTTAACGAATTTTTTTTTTCTTCTTTTGGATTTTTTAGCCTTCGTTTGTCTTTGTTTGGGCAAGCTTGTTAACTGTATGGCTTGTAACTACATTCCTTGTTTTTTTCTCAATTTCTAATATTAATATAATTGTGTGTCAAATTAAATTATACGGCAAGGGAATAATATACAATCGTAAAAATTAATTGTCGTAATCTTTGAGCATGTTTCAAATGATACTTCGAGTAAAGTACGTAGGAAATTAATTCGACAGTATACATTACGTTACGATTAAACGACAAACTTTATATCGCAAATAATATCGATTGACGTTGCTACCTATGAAGGTTATAAGAATAATGATTTATTTAATAAGATGTAAGTCAAAGAATAAGCGAGATACTTGCACACAAGTAATTAAAATATCAAGACTCGCGAAGATCGATGGATCGTCGCATCGATGGACGTTCGAGAGAGAGAAAGGTGTTGAAACGAGCTTTCGAGAGCGATTATGCGAGGGGATCGATGTTTCTCACGGCGGCGGTGGCGTGGCGGTAAAAAATAAATGAAACGAGACAGAGAAAGATTCGTCGGAGGTAACGACGCACGCGTCTCCGGTTACGGGATGAAAAATGTTGAGAAAAGAAATTGTAACGACTCGTCGGGAGGATCGGCCATATTTTATCCGGCCGACTAGAAAGATTTTAATCTCTATGATCACGCATAACAATAACCTAGGAATCTACTTGAGCCTCGAGCGTTAAAGCGCCTTTCGTTTTTAGACTTCAAAGGCCGGATGCAACGTCAGCACTGGCCTAAGTATACTTCGGCGCCCTGCACCGTATTCGAGACTTAGCGCCAGCGATGTCGATCGTTATACATTTCACGAACTTCTTCCTGTAAATTTAAATAATAAACAAATATTTTCCGAATAACAAATTATAGGTATTATTAATTATTATCAGGGTTCGATATATATATATATCAATTTTGATAATTGATTTTTATGTTTTTGAGTTGAATTTATTGTGGCTAATTGCCCGTAGTTTATAACTTGCAAATGATTTTGAGTTATTTATTTACGAGTTATTTATTATAAACGATTTGAGTTATTTAATGATAATAAATATTATAAGCAGATTTTCGTGAGCTTGATTTTCAATAGTTTCGTTATAAAAGTTATAATACCAGCTAAAAACTAAAAACATTTAAGATGGTTTTCGGTTCGATTGCTAAAAAATATCCGTTATTTTGATAGGTATTTATTATACCTAAATATCGGATATTTTCGAACCCTGATTATTATATTCCTCCTATGTACGGAAAAGAAACATTCTACAATAATAATAAGCTCTACAATCGTAACGAAAATCGAAATGATTCGAAGAGCTAAACGAAGAAGCAAGAAAACGGAGTTTAAAAGATCAAGAAAAAAATAATCCTCTTAGGTACCCAGAAAAGCTTCGAAAGTGTTAATCCGACACTGCGGCGAACATCAGGCTGCAAGGGGTAAAACGTAGAAAAATTTAACGCGAACGGAGCAGCGCCGGCGCATCGTTCATCTCGCCACTCGGACCGGTAATTAATTTCACGATAATTAGCGGCACGTTGTCGGACGTGGTCGGGTACCGATGTCCAGGAATATAATTACGGTATAAATTCTTGAGTCAAAGGTTCAAGGTAATAAGGCTATTACGATCAGCCGGGAAAACTTTTGCTCTACCCACCGAGCGCGGCTCTTTCTTACTGTACCTATTCCTTTTTTTTTTTTTCTTCAACCTCGTCGCATCTTTTTCGTGGTTCTCACCGGCCAGGCAAAGGCTCGCAACTCTCCTTTTAATCCTGGAACGCGCGAGAGGGAGAAAAGCATTAAAATTAACACAATTTCACGTTTACGTCGCGAAAGAACATGCGTGACGTCGTGTTTATCGCAATTTTACCGCGGTTTAATTGGACCTAATTGTATTCCCAACGATTCCCCGAGCGTGCCTGTTGTAAATGTTGAATATAATACCTACGCAGGTAACTGAAAACTATGAAATCCTGATGTTATTGCAACCTGTCGTACCGAGTACCTCGGAACATTTATACGTGTAATACGATATCTACGTTAATTTCTGTCTATATAAAGGGGAAAAAAAGATATTTAAATGATCGACAATAGCCCTGGGATTAAACGATATCTACGTCTACCTTAGCTATAAATATTCCTGGTTAAATGACTCACTTTCCTACCTAACGATATGTATGTACAAACTAATACCAGTTTTTTTTTCTTCTTTCTTTGTTGTTGTTTTTAACTATACCGCATTCTCGAGACACGCCCGAAAGGAACGTCCGAAGTAACAATGGTCGGAAGGATGGTCGTTGACCCCGTTTCTTGGTAGAAGTGCCGGTCTTTGGCATGTACCCGATTAGGTACTCGCAAAGTACCTGAACTCCGGAGTGAGTTTACGAGCAAATACAAGCGATTAGGGACGAGGAAGAAGATTCGGATTATTGTCTACGAATGGCGCCCCGCGGCGTGCTGTAAACGGTCAATCCGTTTAAACCGTAAAGCTCGCTCCAGGTGACGTTCGGCATGAAGAGCGACAAGTGCAAGAACCAGATAGACGTCTTCGATAACGGAAACGACGTTTTATTGATTTTAATGAACAGGACAGAATTTTTCGCTCGATGTCCAGTCGTTGTTTTTAAATCAACAAATTGTAGGTTATGTATCGTGCTCGTTATAATCCATCCAAGTGTTGTCTCTTGTAAACATGCAAGAAAACGAGAAATTTTTCTTATGTAACCCGTTCGATGAACAAGGCTCTTACGTATTCCCGTCCATGTAAACCGCGGAACGAATGATTTTTTCGAGTAATCGTACAAGGTGATTCCACATGGTGATATTTTCTCGAAAGTTACCTCGAACTACCGAACGCGAGAGATTCCTCTCGGTGGTGTCTGTCGTTGTACGAATATCGTAGCCCGCAAGGTTCCCCTCCGATTCCCTTTTCGGAAAGATTTACGATTCCGTCGAGCGCTTCTTCTTCGCCGATTCCGGCCCGTACGAATTCTCGCTGCGCGACAAATTCTTAACCACAGAGTCGCAGGTACCGCCATTATTAGCGCGGCGCACCGATCCTCTCTCTCTCTCTCTCTCTTTCTCTTGGTGCGACAACCTCTTTCGTGGAAGATCACCCTTTTGCCTCCTTACGAGAACGTTTTCAAAACCGTTATGATCTTTTACCAAGGACGCGATGTTGCCTTAGTAGCCTTCTTTAACCCCTAGCTCTTCTTGACTAAAACGGTAACCTTTTATTAAAGTAGTAGACAGCATTAATGAAACGATCGTAAATTGCATCAAATGTAAAATTGACCAACAACCCAGTTTTACGGTAGGCCTCATATATCATCCAAGAAATTGGACTCGCTCCATTATTCCACGCAACGTATGGATTTATTCTAGTGTTAGATTCGATTAAAGAAAATTAGTAAAACCGATGAGTCCAATTTCCAAAATATTAAGAAGGGAACTTAATTGACTTGTCAACTAAATGGCTCATATAGGCCATACTACCTAATTCCACAAAAAAATAGACATTTAAATTAAGGACCCCAAACGTGAACGTGATTTGAAAGTTGTACAAATAAAAACAAGAATCAAGAATTCGAGCAATTTCTTGAAAAATTGAACGACAATGTACGACTCTATCGTATTTATCAGAGGGCAGACGCGAGCCCTTCGAAGATCGTCCAGTGACCCTTCTTGTGCCCCCGACTTTTTCGACAGGGAGAACGCGAGAGAGAGAGAGAAAGAAGGATAGAGGGATAGGACATATACCTGTTCCTCGTACGTTCGGAGTCCGCACACATGGATCGAACGCATACTACTATCTGCTCAGCGCTCGCACACTCCATTCTCTCCCTCTCTCGGTGGAGCACGCGGCCAGGCCGAGCACGCGTGCGCTCTCGTACACGATCTCTCACACGGACGCAGCCACGCACGAACGCACGCGCAGGCTTCGACTCCGCGAAGATGAGGCCTCGAGTACCGGTGGTGGGGCAAGCGAGGCAGCGGATGGAGGTCGGCGTGCGCCACATTGAGGAGAGGGGAGGACGGCTCGCGTCACTCGACTCCCTCCACCCTCCTGGGGCCTTAGCTTACCACCCCACCTCCCTATGAAATCTTCTGCCTCTCTTCCTCCGCGACACAACCGCCGCTGGCTTCGTCTCGCTCTTACTCTTCTCATTCTGTGCGAGTTGGTCTCTCTCTTTCTCTCTCTCTCTCTTTCTCTCTTTCTTTCTCCGATGCCGCCACGGATCTCTCCACCCTCTCCTCTTTCTCCTCCTCCTTCTCTTTTTTCTTCTCTTCGTCCTCTTCTTCTGCTTCTCTACAAACGCATCCCGATCTCTCTTTCTCTCATATTATCTCTCTCTCTCTCTCTTTCTCTCTTGGTTGGATCGTTTCTTTCTCTCTCCTTCCTCTTGACCCATGGACCAGCTTTTCTTTCTCCCGGTAACTGTTCAAATTTCGATCCTCGAGACACAGACCCGCCGCCAGTGGGGATGTTGGCCCCTTCGTTCGTACGTACACCGTCAGTGTCTCTCACGCGATTTCGCTTCTCTACTTGTTCGCTAGCTCCTTCGGGGTAGTAGTGACTTTTATTGCGATGTATGTTCGGACCCCTTTTCAGATGGTGATCCCCTAACGATGATGTAAAGTATGTCGACCGTGGCTACGTGGTTTTCGAATGATATACCATAAAGTATTTATCTAATGCAAATAATTGGAACTACTCACGATTTTAAATTTATGAAAGAAAATTAATGAATTTATGAAGTAATACCTGATAAATAACTCTCGTTACATCTAAATATCACCAACTACTAGTACAACTGAAATACAATAAAGTTATAGATGGCATAACCCTACCCCAGCTAGGTCTCTGTACTTATGCAAAATAAATATACGAATAAATTCGCAAAGAAACATATTCCAAGCGAAATAGGTAGAATAGAAAGAAAAACAGTTGATCGTTCTACCAAGACGATAGATAGCCAAAAGATGTAGGGCCTTATCCAAACGTGACTATCGAGCTAAAGAGATAGGAAAATAGGTAAACATGCGCTTCTCTCCGGAGAAAGAGGAGTACGTACGATCGGTAGGATAATTCGAGAAGAGATGAGAATCTCGGGCGTCTCGTAGGGCCTTTGGAGCCAGCGTGGTGGGGGATGTACGGGGTATGAGACGGTGCGGGCCGGTAGGGTGAGGAAGGGGGAAGACGGGGGTTTAGGGCCCGAGATCGAGTATGGGAGCTGGTGGAGGGGATGCGGCGCGTGCCCGTCCTGCCTATATAAGACCCCGAACCCTCCCTGGCAAAGCATTTCGGGAGCCAGGACCGTACCGTGAGCATCTAGGGTGCGGTTTCTTTTTCCACGTTAACGTTAGCAGCGTGAATCGAGTCTGTTTATAGCTCGTACGTCGATATAGATTCTTTGCCGGTTGTATTTTCTAGATACGCGTTCGATAAGGTGAAGTAAGCTACGCCAGATAGATAAAGATATATATATATATATATATATAAAGAGAAGAAGGGGGGGAGAGAGAGCGAGAGCGAGAGGAAGAGAGAAACGAAGAGAAGAGAAAGAGATAAGAAGGGGGTTAGACTGGACAGTCCTGGCTGTCTTACGGCGGTACTTGGATACACGTAGAGAAGAGCTCGTTCCTCAAGGTCGGCGGGCACGCGCGAGAACTCCTGCTCTCGCAGTGGGGGGATCGGATCAGTGATATGACCTTAGTGGGACTCAACAAGGAGAACTCGAGCGTACTGCCCATCATGCTGAGCGTGCAACAGCAGCATCATCATCACCATGGTCTTCACGGATCTAGCGCGACATCTGCGCAAAATCATCGCGGCAACGTGATCGTTTCGACTAATAGCGTGCCGAGCAACGATATAAAGGGCTTGCAGCAGCACGCCTGTAAACGATCGAAGATTTACGGACAGACGACGGGACCGTACGGAACCGTTCCCCACCAGCCGGCTTCGGTGGCGAGACGTAACGCGCGCGAGAGAAACCGCGTGAAACAGGTGAACAACGGATTCGCTACTCTCAGGCAACACATACCTCAGAGTGTCGCTCAAGCTTTGGGTGGAAGCACGGCCGGGACTCACGGTGGTTCCAGAGCCGGTAGCAAGAAGTTGTCCAAGGTTGAGACCCTCAGAATGGCGGTAGAATACATCAGAAGTCTTCAACGTCTTCTCGAGGAACACGACGGCGGTTCGGACGTTTCCTCGTCGAATGTGTCCGCGTCGCCCGCAACTTCATCGACCTCACCAGCCGCGTGTAGTCCCGGTGCCGACTCCAATCATCGCGCGACCGAACTCAGATTACGGGGCAACGACGTGAGACATCACACCAGCCCTCATCATACCTCAGACTACAACAGACACCAACATCTCAGACAAAATCCTAGCCCGACCTTCGTGCCAGCACCTTGCTCGGAAGCCTCCAGCTCTCCAACCCCGAGTTTCGTTTCGGAAACATCATCGGCTGGTAGCCAGGGCTATGGAACATCCTCGGGTACTCTCTATGCTTCGCACTCAGACGATTATGATTACAACGAACCCATGAGGCCCGAGGACGAAGATCTCCTTGATGTCATCTTCTGTTGGCAGCAGAGTCAATGAGACAACGAACGATCTACCGGTGGTGTTCCTGTATAATACTCCAGGTTGGTGTCGTCTTTCGATTACTCGTCAATATTTACCTTCTAATTCATCACTTTTGCTACCTCTCGTTGTTCGTCGTACCAACTTTACTTTTTACAAACTCTCGTAATATTTCAAATAATTCGATCTGTAAATCGTTTCTCAAGAAAGACTCTACGAGTTTTCACAAATACACCTACCCTCACGACCATATAACGGACTACGATCGTCTCTAGGGGTCTTTGTCAATGATCAGGATCGTTGCACCGTTACGCAGGACTCCTGACTCTTTCTCTTTTTCACTCCCTCCCTCCTTTTTAAGGGCAACTTCCTCCCTCGCTCGTTCACTCAACGCTGCGACCGTAAATTTTCTTCAACCGGGAGGGAATATTCGCGCTTGAGGAGGAGCCTAAAAGAAATTTCCGACTAGATTTGTGACCTTGCCCTCTCACAATGGTGCGCGCGACCCCTCGCTGAAACCTGGACCATTCAAATCGCAGACTCCATTCAAAGGGGCACCGCGTATACATTCGAGGAGAGACGCTTTTGTGTTACGACTTCTTTCGTTGTATACGTGTCGTCGTGCGTACGCGTTTCGCGCGCTCGAGCATATACGTGTATGCACATGTGTGAGTCTCACGAGAGAGTCGCGTCCTTATTCTGCTGTACGTTTTCCCTCCTTCCTCACCTTTTGTCCACGCGCTACCGTTCCCGAGCACGATTCGTTCTGCATCAACCTCCTCCTTCGACGCATTCAATCTTCTTTTTTAACTTCTCTCTCTCTCTCTTTCTCTTTTTTTACTACCAGAGAAGTCAAAGTTATCCTAGCGATTACGAGCGTTCAAATTGATCGGTCACGAAGAGAAAATTAATTATCCTCTTTCGTGTTTGAGTTGCAGTTAAGAGGGGAAGGAAAGTTTAGTTTGATAAAATTTCTAATTTAATATCACCCCCGGGACATTGTTTTTTTTTTTCTTCAATTTTGTGAAATAATTTCATGGCAGCGTAACGTATACTTTTTCATGATGGATTTTGTTCTTCTTTCAAAGTCGTGCAGGACTCTAATCTTGATGGACGTAACTTTTTTTTTTAAATCCCTTCGAATCGTATAACGTTTTCCTTCTTTCACTATTTGTCTTTCTCTCTCTCTCTCTCTCTCTTTTCGAATCTTCCCTTCGTTCCATCGTCGCTTCTTCCAACGTCCATTCCCCGTTAAAGATTTTCTCTTTTCTCGTGGCAACTCCCTTTTACTAGGGACGATTTTGTCTCGCGCGCTGCGTTTAACTTGAATGCATCTTCCAGGATATACCAGTCCCCCCTCTTTTGTCGGTTTTTGGACCGGTACGCTATTCTTTCTCATTTCTTCCTTCTCTTTCGCCCTCCCGCTTCCTTCCTCTCTGTTTCTTTCGTTCTTTCACTCTCCCTATCACTCTCTTTTCCTCCTCTTCGCTTCGAGACGCAGAGCGAGAGAGAGAGAGACGGAGAGACCCTTCCAGTAAAACTGCCCTTACCTGAAATCATCCCCTTGCTTCTTCTTCTATCCGTATACCTGCGGCTTCTTTTTTTTTTGTTCAATAAACCTTCTACCTCGAAGATTCTGTATCGCACCTCTCTCTCTCTTTCGGTAATTTTCTCCGAGTAAACGACAACCGATAAAATCGAAGTTACGAAGCTCCTTTTGCTAACGACGAGAGGATGGTTTAAAAAAAAAAAAAAATGTATGCCAAATTTTCTGTCGAATAATACTAATCGAACCCTCATCTTTCTTTGTTACAGAAGAAACAGGAATACAACAAAATCGTTCGAACGATCTTGCGAGACCGGAGGAGAAGACGAGAAACGGCGGCTGTTCCACTAACTGTGATCTAGTCATACTATATTTTGTACATATGTAATGTTACTTTTACCGAGGGAGAAACGTTTACGTTCTGCTCTCGAGTCAACGTGGAACTTCATTTCATCGATTGCTCCCATCGATCAGCGGCGAGGAAAGGGAGAGAATTCTCAAAGTATCGTACAACTTTCTTTTTTTATATAGAGAAAAAGACGAAAGAACCAAGATTATGTTATACCGCGTGTTAGTATGCGTGAGAGCGTGTATGCGTGCGTGATATAGAATGAAACATGGAAAAGAACCAATATTTAGATTTATAGCTAAGAACGTTGAAGAAAAATTCATTGTAGACGTTTCGAAGTTGCCATTGTTATCGCGTAGAGCTCTCAAACTTCAGCGTGCTTTAAAATAATCAAAGAGTGTGAACCTACCGAGAAATGAAGAATATCGTCGACGTGAAGCCATCGGCCGATCGACGAAGCATCCTCGAAGGATGTGGCATTCCAGAGTGCCTTAAAAACGCCTTATAATTATTTATAACGGCCTCGTGCGATTCGTTCGACTATCTTAATTAATTAATTAATAGAATTTATGCATAAAGTTGTAAACTTTCTTAAAAATCAAGAAGAACTTGGTCGTTCTATTTTCGAATCCTACGAATCGCACGGGGAAATTTCGCGAAACTAGTGCCTTGTATATAAATATCGACAGATCATTCGTTAAATATATTGGACGATGTTATACAGAACTTTTCTTGTTTTCTATTTCCTCCCTTCTTTCTATCTTTGTTAAAAACCCTTTCTCCCAAACTCTCTCGTTTCAACGATTTCGAACAATTTCAACGATCGATAAGGATATAAATTTAATTTATTTTTTTAACCAAGTCTCAAAGACAATATCGAATTTTTTTATAACCAGATCGCCTGGTACGTGTAATACCTAACTTCAATAAAATTATATTACGATAACGAAGAACGGCGTCGAAGCAATGAAACGATATATCATCGCAAGGTGTACAGTAATTTCCTAGTAGTATGCCTTCGACGAGGGGCGTTTACACGGTGCATAACTTATTGCGCATAGCGTGCAGTACGTGCACCTGACTTTTGAGGAGGAGTCAGGTACTTACCTACCAACGTTTTCGTATGTAGGTACCTGATGCACCACGACGACGGAATTTCGAAAAGTAGTAGCAGATCTGGGCAAGTTTTATTCGAAATGAAAATAAGAAATAAATATTAAATAAACAGTAAACCAAAGAATGACAATCTATTAAACCAGAATTATCAAACTTGATAATTACAACATTTTATACCCACAATTTCAAATAATTATAAAATAACATAATATGTTATTTGAAACGATATTTTAAATAATGTTATCTCAAACATTAAAAATACTTCTGAAATAAAGTAACATGTTATTTGAAGTAATATTTCAAATAATTTCATTTTACAAATGACCAAGCCTAGTCATCTTCCATCGGTGTCGCTTTCTAACGGTATACCTATTCGAGGGGGGAGGGCTTTCGGATGGTGGTAATACGTTTCGATAGACAAATCGATATACACTTTTGTACTTGGCCCTGCGAAAATACACCTAGACAAAGTATTCGCTCGGTGTCGTTCCGTCAGGTAAATTCTAGTTAACAACCTGTCCTAACGGATGTTCGCAGTTTTAGCCAAAAGAAATTTCCTTAGGCAGGTACGACGATCGAACTCTGCGTCCCATCCGAGTTACCTTCTATCATAAATTCTTATAACGCGAAGAAAATCTTAAGTAGTCCGATACTTCCTTCTTAACGTTTGAAATTGAGAATGGTCATTGTAAAATATCTGTAGGTACTTCATGTAAACACGATAGATATAAAGAGAGAATGTTTAAACTGATTTTGAAGAAGATCGACGAAAAGCTCGAGTGAAACAGCGATTGGTCTCTTGGAACGGATCGAGAGACCGACTAGTTTAGAGCAGTTTGACTCCACAATAAATAAAATTATCTCATTTCAACCGACTTTTAAAAATAGGATTCTCGTTAAGAAGTTTGGCTCTCAAAAGAAATCTAAATCGTCGTACCCTTTATATTTAGCTCTTTTGACCAATGAGTTTGCCGACCACTGATTTAGAGTTTTAGAGTATGCCTTCCGGCAACGGCACTCGTTAGAATATTGCATTTTCTGAACGATTTTGTCCAAACCGAAAGTAGCGAAGTTGACATGCGACGATTGTGTCGATTGACGTAACTTGCGGTTTCCGAAATGAAGGAGCCAGGACCGAAGCGACGTTCGACAGAGAGATTACTGTGATTTCGTCGGGTTATTTACTCAAAAACCACAAAGACATTGACAGGGATAATGGTGGGATGCTCCGCCTCGCTGCACCATATCGTTACACGATTCTCTCGCGGTGGAATAATGTCTCAGGGGCGTATAAGGACGTTTCTTCTCTTCACGGCTACGGTTTCTACTCCGAATGTTTGGAAACTAGCCAATTAGAACGTCTATTTTTCCTCGAATCCATTTCTTTCATCTTTGGCGATATACGTTAATACAATTCTTCTAATTTAATCGAGAAAATAAAACGACGAACTGTAAATTCTGTTTTGATTAATATTGTCAATCATTTTTTAATTTTTCTGCTTCTTAACCGACTCGACTTCAAAAAGATAAGGAGGTTATCGAGTCGACTGTATTTTTTTTTTTGGAATGTGTAACGCAATATCTTCGCCGATTGTGAACCGATTTGTATGATTCTTTTTTTATTGAATAGTCTGTATCTGCAGAGTGGTTTCATTTAAGTTAAAAAAAAAAAAAAAATTCCGCTCCTAAGAGTAACAAAGTAGCCAAAAACTATTAAAAATTGCCCTGGCTGTGAAGTTTTTAATAAAGAATATCGTTCGTAATAATATTTCGGAATAAAAGTTGTTCGATATCATAAAGTAGAACGAAATTCGAGAAGCGAGAATGAGGCATTAAAAGAGGGAACGGGCGAACGATCGAATCGTGGACCTGTCTTACCGGTGCAACGAGTTAACAGAGCGAGCTGTTCGAGGGTGCATTAACTATACGAATGCAGATCCGTCTAGCCGGTAAGAGCTTTTGGCAAAGACGAGTAACGACCCTTCGGTGTATGCTTCGGTGAATTTCTCGTTGCTCTCTTCTCGAGACTGGTCAAATCGGATTTAAATTCGAAGGACGTTGGATTATTTTTTCTATGGCGTTAACGAAAGCCCCGAAGACGTCCAATTGTTTTCTCGCGAATTAGGTAGCAACTATAGTTACTAAAAGCAATAGATCTCAAACGAGTAAATAGAAATTTTGACACAAAAGTGAAAAGAAAATTGCAAACTTCCATTTAAAACCGAACTTAAGATCTTCCTGCGATTTGAAGTTTAATTTCTGTCCACCGATGGACATAAAGAATTTCTTTTTTAGCTCGGAAGGTCGATAATTCCGTAAAACAACAGTCTGGAGCTAATAACGATGATAAAACCTGCTTTTGCGATCTCGTGGATGGGTCGGATTTAACTACTATATCAACATCCTCCGTGTTCCAATCTTTCTTCCTTCCTCTTCTTCTTTTCGCAACGATGTTCGTTAATTACCAAGCGAGGATTCTCATCAAATCGCGATCAAATTCAAGGGCGTCGACGTTGAAAACGAGCGTCTCTTCTATTAAACTTTGATTTCGAGAAATTCGTGAGGAATGAGTTAATAAATGAAGAAGGAAAAAAAGATCGTGCACGATAGCCTACTTACACGAGTCTCGAGCCACAATGTTTCTCCGTACGTCGATACCGAAAGAAAATGTATATCCGAATGAAATGATACGAGGACTCGATCGAAGAGAAAACATTGACAAATTTATTAGCGACGATGTAAAAGTTATTCCCAGAAGTGTACACGTCGACTACCGGCATATCTCTCGCGCTTACTCCACCGAGAGAACGCTACTTTCATTTCAAGACACAGAAATACGGTTTATATGCATCGGTTGTGCCTTTTGCTTTCATCGACGCCGTTATTAATCGTCCTTCGGTTATGGGCAATGTAACCAATTTCACCGGACCTGCCTGCCTATTGATTTATGACGCGTCACGTTTAACAGGTCATTCGTCCATTTGTTTTTTCCCCCTTTTGCTCGAACGAATTCAACGAGATACAATTACCGGTAGGTACAACTGTAGGGTTAACTTAAATCGTCGAAATATCGATCTTGTACGAGACGTCAATGTTAATATTCGATAAATATATCGATGGATCGATAAAAGTCAAATTCGAGAAAATATTACCAGTTATCGATCCTTCGAGTCCATCATTCGAAAGAACGGGGTCTCCTTTGCATCCGGTAGAATAATTAGTGGCGAGTTCGCGTCACCTTTGAGTCTACAGGAGTGTCCGGCTCGCACGCTCGCCGTTGCATGCTTGTGTTCCGTTAGAAAGAGACGAGAGGATGTCGGTAAGGAGCGAAACGGCTTTAAAAGGTTTGACGAGACGGCGACATAAAGGATGTCCCCTGCGGTTCTACCGTGTACGATGATGACGCGTAACTTTGGGGAAATAATTAACCGTTTTGAAATTATCCCCCGTTGCCGTATTACGTTCTCATATTTCGTATTTATTAGGGATTGCAAAATTATTGGGTTTTGCCGTTACTGGTGATACCGCAAAAAATATCCCTATTAGAGGTATTTTTCGGTAATACCTACTGGTAATATGGGCCAATGTCAGGACGATGCGCTAAAGATACGAATACAGAAAAATGAACGATTACAATTTATAATATAAAGTAAGATTTCTAAGATATGAAAGGAACACTTCTTTACCGATATTACCGATAATACCTACCGATATACAATTGTTTATAAATTACCGGTAATATCGGTAACGGTAAAACCGGAAATGCAATCCCTAGATATATTTATCATCAGCTACTATTACTAAAATAATTACGTATGTGTTCAAAGTTTCAAATCGATTGGATATGTAGAAGTGGGTCGAATTTAGATTACAAGATTTGTACCGGACATACAAACGAACATACAAGCCAAACTAAATAAAAGCTCGTAAAAAAGAATTTTTCTCACGATTGGCGTTGGTAGCGGACGATTGGAATGAATTTTCTAAAAGAATTGCTCGATCGTAAACTTTCTTTAACGTGACTCGATGCTTTCGAGACAAGAGCCAAACTGTATCTCTCTTGAAAAGTTGCGTGTTCATCGACTGCACGAACGACTGGTGGCACGATTATGGGTTTAACGGAAGCTAATCACGGAGCAGGCTTGGATTGCCGGTAGCGTAGACTCGGTAAGAAAGAAAGAAAGACGGAGAGAACGTAGACGAAATCAAGAGTGTCTTTCTGACACAGTATCGAGAGGGAAGAGAAGAAGCCGGTCGAATTGCCAAAGGCTACTTGCGATCGACATCGGTCCAACTCCCATCGTATCTCACTGTCCCATCTTTTGCGGTCGCACGTTGAATTCTTCACCAAAAGGTGGAGGGGTAGGGGGGAGAATATCCCGATGCTCTTCTTCCCTGGGGATAGCATTCGCCTTGACGACCACCCACGATACGCGTAGCGAAACTCGGTATATACTCGCTCGAACTTCCATACCGTCGTTCCTCTTGCCCTTTCCCCATCGAACTATACGATTTTTCGCTGGTCCACCCCTAGCCCATCGGTTAAATAGAATTTAAATGGATTCAAAGTGAAGAAAACCGAACGACCGCCCGTGAAGTTTCTCGTGCGATCTCTCGCGCGTTGAAACGTCATTTGAAATAGTATGTCTCACTTCTCTAAAATTTCTCAAAGGCCATCGTTTATTATCCTTTCGGTTTTACACGCGAATTCGATGACTCTGTTCGGTTCCGTACGGAACACAGCTTTACCGTATTTGCACGGAATAACCGCATTTGGGTGGAACAGAGAGGATCGATCGACGTTCGATGAAACGAAACTTTTTTCCACCTTACTTTCTACGGAAGAATCGACGGAGACGACGATGGGGAGACCATTTAAGTCATTTTTGCGACGGGCCAGCGATATCTTGATCTCGATCGATTATAAAGAAAGTTTATCTCGAAGAGGCAATCTTGAGTTTATTAATTACATGGCTTTAAATAACAGCTGTTTACCTGACTGAAATCGATGATTATACACGAGCTGGTCTCGTTTCTCTCTCGTGAGTGTTAATAATAATTTTACGTAGGATTGAACTTTCGAAGGGGGCGTTAAGGGCGTACGACGAAAGTGAAAAATGAAGTAACATCGATTCTAATCGAGATCTCGCGATCTGGCTGCGGGCGGCTCCCTTCGGGACAGCACGAAAATGTTATAGAGATGTTTCCGAGACAAATATGAAGGAGAGGAGAGAGAGGGAATGAGAGAAGGCAAAAATAAAAAAAATGTAAAAGGGACACTGTCCTCGGAGATGTTATCCGCGCTAGCGGCTGATCTCCAGAAGGATTCTCGACTGTCAGGGCCGATGTCAACCGGTCGGCCATCGGTCATCTCAAGAAATTCGATCGCGGCCACCGTGGTGCGTCACGCTGTTCTCCGACCGAGAGACAGAGAGTACCACTTTTGTTTCTCGATCGGAAGAAGAATCGACCGGAGTCTTAGATCATGATCTTACGAACTATCTCGCCCGCGTTTTAAATCCTTTTCCGTGACGCGAACGAACGGAGGGGAGTCCGCCCGCAGGCTGTCCTAAAACTGGAGTATCCCATCGTCTTTTCGATCTTTACTGCGAAGTCTTTTTAACTTTTTCGTGGAAATAGTTCTCGATCGTAAAAATTTCAGAGCCCTATGGAATCCGAGTCGTAAAAAGAGACCCCAAATCGCAAAATCGGAACATTAGATTTTACAGATTGAAATAAAGAGTCGAATGATTTTTATTTTGTATGTTAATGATCCATTGAGGGATATGCTTAATGAATGTATAATGATACTTGGTCCAAGGCATAGGATAATTTAGATACATATTTAAACTAAGCTTTAACTTGGCTGACTCTACATAAATTATACCTAGGTGTAAATAAAACAGTCTAGGTATACAACTATTGGAAATTATTGTGCTAAAA
Organism: Ancistrocerus nigricornis; assembly: GCA_916049575.1. Classification (NCBI taxonomy): domain Eukaryota; kingdom Metazoa; phylum Arthropoda; class Insecta; order Hymenoptera; family Vespidae; genus Ancistrocerus; species Ancistrocerus nigricornis. The sequence goes on along the minus strand of OU696664.1, from coordinate 33,333,697 downwards.
ATATAAACGATATACCTATATCTTTATGATATATTATATAAGTAGGGGAGACCGGGGCTAGTTGTCCCAATTTTAGGTTTTTCGTTTCTACAGATTTCTGTGGCTTATATTTTCGAATTTTTTGGTGACCATCATAAAGTTTAACTTCTTAGCAATACATGGAAATTTTTCCGCTTGCATTGGGACGTTTTTAACACGTTTTTTTTCAATTTCAAGGAAACGAGTTTTTTGGGACAACTTGCCCCGCTGCGGGGTCAGTTGTCTCACGCCATGGGGCAAGTTTTCCAAGGTTTCCAACGAAAAATCCTGATTTTTGCGAAAATGGACACCACCGCCGATTTCAATGTTTAATGGCTCATTTTAAAGAAAAATGCATGCAGAATACTGTCCCGTTGTCCGTTTTTCGATATCGTTGCAGAGTGATGAGAAATTAATTTTTTAAGTGTCGGAGTATGGGTCGCTTTCAGGCTTAAAACTGCTGTATCTTTCCAACCAGCCATCCTATCGAAACGCGACTTGCATATTCGTAAAGAAGAGACTTTCCCCTTTCGAACGAGTATTTGATCGGGCAAATTCGAGATACTTCAATTTTTGACAAAAATCCTGACCTATGCATCATGATTTTTGCCAAAATGGTCACCACCGCCGATTTCAATGTTTAATGGCTCATTTTAAAGATAAAATCATGCAGAACAATGTTCCGTTGTCCGTTTTTCGATATCGTTAAGCAATGATGAGAAATTAATCTTTTAAGTGTCGAAGTATGGGTCATTTTCAAGCTTCAAACTGCTGTAACTTTTTAACCAGTCATCCTATCGAAACGCGACTTGCATATTCGTAAATTAGAGACTTTTCTCTTTCGAACGAGTATTTGATCGGGCAATTTCGAGATGCATCGATTTTTGACAAAAATCCTGATGTATGAATCAAGATTTAGAAAGAAGAAAGCATGCAGAATACTGTCCCGTTGTCCGTTTTTCGATATCGTTACGCAATGATGAGAAATTAATATTTTAAGTGTCGGAGTATGGGTCATTTTCAATCTTAAAACTGCTGTATCTTTCGAACCAGCCATCCTATCGAAACGCGACTTGCATTTTCGTAAAGAGGAGACTTTTCTCTTTCGAACGATTCGAAAGTTCGGTTAAAGTTAAAATTGAAATGTAGTAGTCACGGTTTCGTACCTACGAGTAATTACGATGCGCCCGTTAAGATTCCATTGTTCCTGAATAATGTATATGTCCTTTGGGCATCGTCTCTTTACCGACGTCCGAAAGTATTCTCCTACGAGATGATCGACGACACTTGCCCTTGCCCGACGACCTAACGAACCGCGAACGCCTCTGGGACTTTAAAACCATCGAGAAGAAAATCACCGTACGTACGGTGCGTGTAAAGCAATCGCTTCCAGCGCCGGTACTCGCTTCCAATCACTGCTCGAGTAGCCATTGGAAGTACTTCTGAACGGTTATACTACTGTAGCGAGGGTGTGGAGAATGCAAATGTAGTTTCAAGTTCGACCAGAATCCAATAGCAAAAGTGGAGATTTTATGATGAACATGGATTTCCATATACAAGGTGATCCACCTAATGTAGTCCATCGATGACCTTGAAAACTCCAGAAAAAATGGCCTTGAGAACAATACTACATTTGCAAAGCGTTGAGTTTGCGATACCATTTACATTGCATTAATAACATTTATTATATCTTCACAAATAAAGGAAATACATTGGTACCTCCGTATACGTCTTTAATCCGTTCCAGATCCTTGGATTTGTATCAAACAGAACTTATACCAAACGAATTTGTCCTATAAGAAATAAAGGGGAAATGATAAATCCGTTCCTATGAAAAAAAAAAATCTTATTACGTGGCTACATTTAAGTGGACCGCTCTCTATACCTTTCAAAAATTTGTCACCAGATGAATTTAAATAAAAAAATGATAGAAGAGTATTAGGATACGAAGTATACCTACTTTAAGGTCCAGTCGATTGTACTGATTCTAAAAAAAGAGAAAACGGAGGTCAACTCTCGAAGGTAGAACTTTCTCAAGAAATTTGGAAAATCTCTCGAAGAAACCAACAGCTAGAATGTCGTATCTCGTAGGAGAGTTACGAATCGAAGATATACGAGGATTCCTCCACCGTGAACGAAGCAGAAAGTTTCCGGTGTTACGGCATAACACCTCGGACATAGAGAGTATAACTCCGACGGAGCTATTGTCTGTCAGCCGAGGCGTCCGTTCATGGAAGAGCCAGCTTCATTGTCACGAGGCCGTGGTCCATGAATGGACGGGTATCTCGTTTAACTTCAATTACCGTGGCTCGTCCTTTCATCTCGCTCTTGGCCGGGTAGTGGGAGAAAAGAGAGAATGAGAGAGTAAAGAAGATGAGAGAGACTCGTATATACATCCTCCTTCTCTTTCTTCGTATTTCGCTTTGTTGTTGCGGAAAACCCGTCTCTTACGCGCTGTATTACCTGCTCTCGTTAAATTCTCCTTTGGATCGGGAGGGAACCTTTGGGACTAGCTGGAACTCCGCTGGATGCCCCGCTGGAGACCGGGACTGAGGAAAGGAGAGGAAAAAAAGAAAAATATCGATTGAATCTACCCCTTTTTTTACTCTCCTCTACGTAAAAACTAGGATTCCACAAATTTGGTTGTAGCGTCGTCATTGATTAACTTTTGCGTGGTCAACCGGGTACCCCGGTACTTACCTATTCTTATATTCCTTTTAGTATTCTTTTAATTTTGTTGTCAAAATATGAGATTAGATTCAGAGTGTGAATTAGATTCTTTTAGACAATCGCAGGAAGACGTTAGGAATAGCCCGGTTGCCAACAACGGTGAACATTTTGGTTGTACCTACGCACAAGGGTTGTACACTCCGACGATAAGATTTTTTCAATTGGTGCGTAAAAGGATCGATGTACTTCAAAGATCGTTTGGCATGGATCATTATATCCTGAAAACGGCAACTTTGATGAGCTGAGAAATTTCTGATGAATACCGCCGAACCCTCATCAAAAGGGTTACCGATCCCTAAATACTTATCTAGAAGCAATAATGTGCCGAAAAAGGATGCGCGTACGATGCACCGTATAAAGATCTCTGTGAATTCGCTGCGTGCATGAGAACGGTTAGGCTTCCGTGCTTCTTTTCATCAATCTACGTGCCCTTCTTAAGGGCGCTCATGAGCTTCCAGGTTGGTCAACGTGTATATTTAGGCTCGCATTAGGACGTCTCGCCGCGAACGTGCTTACTTATTACCTTTGCTCCGACGTTACTTTCGTGATGCAACTCGTGAGTCGAGGATTCCCTTTTCTACCCTTTTTCGGGGTAGCAAATTTTTATGCTATTATCTCTACTGCAAAATATTTTCTGGGTGTCCTAAAAACACGTAGGGTTTTCGATCGAACTAATGTGTGTTTATATGTAGGTATATGTTAGTGTGACAGGCCGAGATTGACGAATGTCGATATTCACGGAACTGCTTGGTGTATGAACTGTATGTGTATTTCGTTAAAACAAAAATGTAAGACGCAACCCATATACAAGCAACACGTACACAAGGAATAATGTCTTAAAATAAAATTATCGAAATGAAAGTGGATCGAAGTAGGAAGAAGCAAAGAAATAAAGAATAAGATGATAAGAGTAGTGCTTACAACATCGAAAGAGAGTTACGTCACGTTCTTACAATCGAGCTCCAGTCCAAGACTCGATCAAGGTAAAGAACGAGCGATCGTAGGAGACGACTCCGGCTCCGCAAATATTTGTAGTCACTTCCTGCCGATAAATACAAAATCCACGAGCGAGCGTGGGAGCTCGAGCGCGCGCACGAGCAAAGCGATCGTTCTTCGGGATCATCCTCGGGTTGGAAGGATTCAGGATTGATGGTAGAGAGAGAGAGAGAGAGAGAGACCGTCCTTTTTGATCATTCCAAGCCACTTTTTGTCCTACCATCGACGTCGTCCTCCATCGACCTACTCTCTTCCCTTTTCCCTTTTTTTTACGCTTACCTCGACGTACGTATTTTTTTGTGACCTCCCAGAAGGAGTTCGCCAGGTGGGCCAAGAGATACGCGACTTCGTTTAAAAGAATCGATCTAACGATCTTCCCTCTCGGTTTTATATCAAGTTCGAGCGAGCGTGATTAGGATCGTTCCGAACGATGGTAGACATCATTTTTGGCGAAGTCACATCCCCCTCGTTGTTCTCTATCTCTTTTTCAACTTACCTATCTTTCTCGGCGAGAGTCGATTGGATCAACGATTAGAAAGCAATTAGCGCCGTGGTAACGATCCAGCGCCAGCGGTTGGATCATTAGATCCTACGATCGGACCCCCTAAGGTTTACATCTAAAAGAGATTCCATTGTTTAGCCTCGACCGAGTCTTTTCCCACAAAACGCGAGGAGGTTGCCCCAGCCGTGCGAGCGATCCTCTTGATGACCTGGCGGATGATTAATTTTATAACGTATCGCGAGGACTACGCGGCTAGTTAACGATGACACTTTTAACTGGTTTATATTATACGTGCCGTAGAATAGGCTACCGAGGATTAAGATATAATTTTGAAAATAAATGAAGGAATGAAGATGCAAGCCGCGTGTTCAATTACTTTGTAAGAAAGATGTAACGTAAGTTCATCAAGAACGAAGCAATAACGCTACTCTATCATCAAGAAGCGTCGTTAATAACGATCGTATCATTAATTACGTTCTAGGGCTATAACGAAGGTGATTCCGCGACGAGGAGCTACCGATAAAAAGGGACCATGCGACAAAGGCGCGGCGCGGCGCGGCGTTGCGTCCCTTGACGAAAAAAGGAGGAAAAGAAAGCAAGAGATCCTTGTGTTCTCAAAAGCACCTTCCTCCTCGTCGGAGTTATCCGGTAAAGCGGTGATCCTTCGAGTGTCTCGAGAATGTTATCCTAAGAGCTGGGCCGCGAGAAAAACGAGATCGACGAAATCCAGAGGGTAGTATCGAGTTTTCGTAGGCTCCTAGAAAAATATTATCGCGGTATCCGATTCGAGGAGGTTACCAAAAAAAGCAAAGGAAGAAGGAGAGAGAGAGAGTTTGTATCGTGCGATTTTCAGGGACGAGAAGTGCCTCCTTACTCTTCATTTTTCCTCTCTCTCTCTCTCTCTCTCTTTCTTCGTTGAGTCTAACTTTGGCTCGTTTGGGTCCCATTCTTCCCCCATTCATCGTAAGGTTTTCTCTGAAGGACAATCCACGGTACCCTGGGGTCTCACGCCTCGGCATTGACCGGTACCATTCAGTGGCTTCGTTCTCTTCTTTCGACAGCGACTCTTTGTCGACCCCCTCACGCTCACACCCCCCGCCACGGAGAACGAGAGACATTGACGCTGCCGGAAGGTGGAACGACCTAGCACGCTCCGAGAGAGTAGCTCTCTAACCAATGACGATGACGACGAAGACGACGATCGAAAAATGGCTCGAGCCGCGGAATTACCGATCCGTTGTCCCCTTCATTCAATGGAAGGTCCATTTTCTTCGGCACATCGCGTTTACCACCATCCAGTGGTTCATTCTCTAGGTAAAGAGAGAACTCCTAGACCCTACACATAGGCTACTTTCCGTCAAAATCACGCCCTTCCTTTGTCGTTACAATAGACCGCAAAAACGATTCTTCGATTTCTTGACGATGCATCGATGGTGAGAGGGGGAGAGAGGCGGGAGATACCTATCGTGCTCTTTGACCCGTGTCTTTGCGGTCAAGGTACGATCGTGTCGTCCATCTTCGATCGAGTCGTTTGTATTCCTGTGGTAACCGAAAACCAAGAATCTGGAAATATCTTTGGACACTTTGAAAGATAACTACACGATTATGCAACTTTTCAAATTCTAAAATCTGATAGTAATAAGACGTCTGTAAAAATGATGTAACGAGCTTGATAGTTAGTGTTCGGTTTGTCACTTGCCATAAATAAAATAAAGATTATTGCAAAGATATTCTCGCATACCGTAACTTCTTTCATCCCAAGCGACCAATTTTTTTTTTCATTCTTCGTTCCAACTATAGAAGGAACGTCATCGAAGATATCGGGGACGTCTTCAACAATGAAAAGAAACGTTAAGTAAAAGCCATACAATGTCGTCGACATACCATTTCGCAATCGGAGGCTCGTCGATCGAGTATATCGATCCATCGTAAGATCGATCGCGAAAGTCACGATCGTTGTTACGATATAACATCCATTTTTGGTACTGCAATTAAATCTGAACGTATCGGCAATTAGTTATTCTTATCGGGAGATCGCTCAATACGATACAGTTTTTACCGATCGACGAGCGTCTCTTGAATGCGTAAGACGGAATAGCTAAAAATCTTGCTGACTCAAAGACCTATTTTATAATCAACCCTCTAACAAAAGAATAACATTTATCATAGTAACGTATAACTAAAGAACCAAATTCTTGTTTTACCTAATCTGAAATACCTAGTCCCAAAAAATGCAATAAAATTTTATAATTGTAACATATAAAAAAAAAAAAAAACTGTAAAAAAGTTGAAATTAAAAAAAATGTCTTTAACTATTCTCCGAAAATCTGGAAAAACACATATTGCGATAAAATAAAAAAGACATTTACGTGTGCGAAGTCGCGGACAAAAGCTAGTGAACTAATAAATTAATAAATAACGAAAAGAATTACAGGTAACCCTCATATAGCACGATTGTTACAAGAGGATAACCTGTATATATTTAAATTATCATTAAGCAAAAAAAAGAAGGAAGGTCTGTGTCGTGGTACACTTGCGTGTCATCGCGACGCGAGCACTTTCGTCTAAGTGGCCGCTCGACTTTCGCTCGAACGGGAGCTCCTTCAGGCCCCGAAGGAAGAGGACGCGTTAATTATCGATGCGCGAACGGACAGCAATGAGGCGCAACGAGCGGCAATGGACGAGGAGCAACGGTAACGAGCGGCAACGACTCGATGGAGAGGGCATACCGTTCTCGAGCGTTCATCCCAACGTAGAGTGCCGGAATATAAACCGGACAGGTTTCGGCAGTGCAATTATTATTAAGAGAGGGAGAGAGAGAGAGAGGGAGAGAGAGAGAGAGTAAGAAAAAGTCTGAGGATGCAGAAGGTGGTCCACTACTGGCCGAGAGCGGACCAGTTTTTTCGTCGTTTTGCACGAACGTGCCCGAGCTCTCGTATCGTACACGTTCTTCTACATGGAAGAACTAATCTCTACGGAATTACATTATTATTTCTTCGTTAGCCCGATATTTGTGCAACGACCCTCTCTGATTTTCAATCCAATGCGAATATCGTTTCGGTCAGACTGATATAAGGTTTCCATGAAATAGAGAAATATTCAGAAATATAGCAATAAAACATTATAAGATTTTACAATTAACCTCTTTTTATACAATAATCGAAAGGATTTTCTCGAATCATCGATTAGATCCTTCAAAAATGTTCCAATGGAAATACGCAATAACTATTTGAAATACCTAGTTGATTTCGGACCTTTATTTCTAGTACAACTATTTGAAAAGAAACATATTTAGCAATTCATCTGAGATAATAGCAATTTGAAATAATGAGTTATTTCGTTATTTTTTGAATTTTTAATTTGACAGAAAAATAATCTTCCAAATAATATGCAATAAACCAAAGAATGTCAATATACTACACCAGACTCAAACTTGATAACCACGGGATTTTATACAATTTTACGATTATTTCAAACAATTAGCAAATACAATAACATGTTATTTGAATTAATATTTGAAATAATGTCATTTCAGAAATATCCAAGTCTGGCCTTACGCATATAAGAAGAGAAGACTTAAAATCGAAACCGCGGCGCGTGCGCGCAAGGCATTGCGACGCATGCATACTTCGCGGTTTCCCTCTCCCTTTGGTGCATGTGTCGCGCGCGCGCTCGCGCGCACGCGAGAATGGGGCCCACTGGCCCCGTGGCACACGGACCTACAAACGGCGCGAGCTCGATCCCGATCCGCTCGAGCCTGACGAGAATAAACATCACTGGAGAACTGTTTCTCTTATTTTTTTTCATTCTTCTTCTTCTTCTTCCTTTTTCTTCTTTGTTTTTGTATCCACGCGTTCGTATACGCGTCGAAGGCGCCCGTGCGTAACAGAATAAACAATAGCCCTGAAAGTAACCAAAAGTGGACTCTCCCCTTAACGCAAATCGAAATTAAAATCTTTTTCTATCGTTTATCGATTGGTCAGTTGAGTATTTGTCCTTTTATTACTACTATTATGTTATAATTATCGACTTTTGTATTATAGTACTACTGATATTTAAGGTTTAATTGGCGTTTGGTGTAGTCGACTAAAAGCTGCTGTTGTTTCAGAGACGTGTAACTTAATAAGGAAGCTTCCTTCTCCCTCCGAAGATGGTACAGTAGAGTACCGTAACGTTAAGTGACATAATTTTTCTTCGAATTTAACACATGAGTAATTTACTTTAATATTTAACAACTGGTCTTAGTCGACTACAACAAACGCCAATTAAAGGGGTTACGCTACCCTGAGACGTTCCAAAACGTACCGAAATTGACAAATTATTTACTATATATTATAGTTGTATAGTAAATAATTTTTCAATTTCAGTACGCTTTGGAGCATCTCAGGGTGGCTTACCCCCTTAATCCTTAACCCTTAAAGTGAGGTAAAAATGTGTAACACGAGCTATGAGGTAAGTGTAACATGCTCATACATTAAATTGGATAATTTAGTTAAAAAATAACTCAACCTATCATTGAATATTTAATTTTGTTACTTATTTAAATAGGTATACCCGAACTCACTCTCGTTGCGTTAATCATTGAATATCAGTACCTACTATTTTTTTTCTTCTCATATCGTATCTACGGTTCGTTCTTCTTTCGATTTTCTCCCCGCTCCAATTTCTTTTCGTCTTCTCTACTTCTCGACCTTGAGAAGACTGGAAGAGGAGGGCGGTGCTGCGATTCGCCTCGAGTACAAAAGAGAGCATTTACATACGATGATTTATAAACGAAATCGTGGTGGTTGCTCCGACCGTTAGCTTCGACTCGAATGGCGAACGCCATCAGCGGCCTTTTTTGGCTCGACGGGTGTCCCTATTTTTAAATAAACTTCGCGCTACCTTGGATATATGTACGAATTTTTATACGTATGTGTACCTACATACATATGGAATATAAATCGCTACCGAACGATCGCGCGTGCCGGCGCGTGTAAGAGATAATAAATTCGTCGTCATTTCGTCTCCGCGCAACCCATGAAATATGTCTTCGTTTTGTTATGAACGACGTATTATTATCGAGGAACGTATTTTATGAAGTCCGACATAAAACATGACAGTTATTGCACTCCTATAAAACGCTTCGCTGTTAACGCATTAACCGTATCTCCTGCCGCTCGGTCGAACGCCTGGCGAAATGGATAACTTCGTTCAACGAGGGTTTCTTTATTAAAATGGCATATCCTTCCAAAATTTCGAATAAACTTTAGTATATTAAACATTTTACTCTGGGCTTTTTTCCAAAATTTTACCTTCATCGACATACTATAATGTCATTTAAACGGGCAAAATATTATTACTCTCTAAATCTGAATTAGTGAAAAATTACCAATTGAAAGTGTATATTCACTATCCTGAAATGTGAAAAGTAGACCTTCAGCAAATAGTGAATATTCACTATTCGAATTAGTAGAAAGTAGCCACATATGGAAGTAGTGAAATAGTGAATAAAAAAAAAAAGTTATTAAAAAATTACAACATAGGTACATATATCATCAGCAGTCCCCTTTCGAAAATAAAATTGAGAATATGTCTCATTCGTCAAGAGAGTATTTAGACCAAAAAAGAAGAGAGAAATGAGAAACAAGAACACAATTCGTACAAAGGAGACGATCCTCTTCGGCTTATTCGGTTCGTCTGAAAGAAATTCGCACTCGCGAAGAAACGCGACAGTTACCGAACATGGCGTACACCGGTTCTTTTTCGTTTTCACCTCTCTCGGGCGCCCACCTTACACACAGCTCGATTCGCGAGCACGGCGGCGCTTCGTTGTACGTACGAGTAGAGCGGGAAACGAGTCGTAGTACTCTTGGTACCGTTGTAATCGTCGTAAGTACCACCGAGCGTACTCGTTTCGGCATCGTCCCGCCAAGTACGGTAAGGTTTGCTTCTTACGTTTTTGCGCGTGTACGAGATGGCGAACGGTGATGCGCGTGCCGTCCTATCTCTTCTTCTTCTTTTACTCTTTCCCACCCTCGTACGCCATACATCTACCTTTCTCTCTTACCATTTCTTGCATCGTCGATCTTTTTTCTCTCTTCGTCGCTTCTTCCGTTTTGTCTTCGCGCGAGATGATTCGTTGTTCTTATTCCGTCTTTCTATGCTTGTCTTTTTTATCACATCGTTCTCCTTCATCTTCTTCAATGGAGACTTCGTTTTATCCCCTTTTCATTAATACTTCGTGACCGCCTTTCTCAATGAAAACTTTTGTTCATTTTCTCCTTTGCCATCTATGAAGCTACGTCCTGTATTCGCCATGGTCCGTTTTACCACGTTGGTGGTACGCATAGCTGGATTAACTTTATAGACAAATAAGACAAATGTCTTAGTTATTTTTTATTTTCATTTCAAATAAAACTTACCCAGATCTGTTGATTTCTTTGATAACAAACACTCGTCTTGTTGATAGACTAAATTGCCAAGAAAGAAAACAAAATGATATAAATAGGGGCCCCGAATTACATTTCGTCTAGGGGCCTGCTGGACGCTTAATTCAGTAAATACTGTTTTTGCGCATTCGTGTTCTTAATTAAAAAGTTTAATCATTTTTCTTATTCTTTTTCATTTTTCTCGTGCACGTGCCAGGTATTGTCTTTCGATAAAAATTTATCAACGAGAATAACCTAAAGCCGTTACAGGCAGAACGAAAGTTTGTTCGTGCATCGATCGATTTCGTCGCACTTGTCGAGTTCTTGCCGTGTCCATGAGAAGGTAAGACCCGAATACGAGAGGGTACAGAACTCATTTCGCTCCAGCGTGGTATTCACGAACGTTTCCTACTCTACGCTACTCCTCTTCTTTTATTTTCTTCTTTCACGCGATGAGTAGCGATTATCGAGCAACTTTCTTCAAGATCTGCAAGATATCTGACGTTTTTAAGTTGGAAAGCTGCCGTTTTTTACGTATTTTAGATTAGGTCGAGCTTTTACTGAATTTGGACCAATCTTTTTACTATTTCTATTTACTCTACTATTTGGTATACTCTATTATTTTTTAAAAAATTTCAAAAATAATAAATCGAGATGTAGTAAATAAATATTTATAAATATTATAAGAATATCAAGAATCTTACAAGAATAAAGACAAGACATTGATTGTCAATATCAAGACATAGTATTTCTCGATTTTAAAAAGTTAATATAAGACAAGTATGTTCGATTCTGGCCTCGTCTCGAATCCATCCCCATATACTTCAAATGGACTATCTCCGTAAATAATAATAATAAACTGAAAAAAAAATATATATATGTACGACCAACTACTCCGTATAATTCCTAAAACGTTCTGCCATTACCAATTAAGAAACATTTTGTCGAGTTCACCGAACAATGACAGTGGACGTAATTCCTTCCTTTAAAGAGTGGACGATGTTCGAGATGAAATACAGCTAATTGCGACTCGCGTGCACTCACCTTCTTCCTCTTTCTCCCCTCGGTTACGAGAGTTATCATAAATCATGATTAATGGAGGCGAAATACGCGAAGGTAAAGCTCGGATACGTCCGCTTCTCGATCTTACGGCGATCTACGCGCAACGGCACCAAGCCGATGGGTTGCGCACGCGCAAGCGTTCACCGGCCACGCGACCGCCACGCTCGAGCTTCCATCTCTCTCTTCCTTTATACCTCCGTCTTTCTTCTTACGCCGCCGCCGGCCCGGAATGCCGAGGACTATCTCGCTCCACCCCCACCCTCGAGAAGACTCACCCTCTTCTCTCCCTCTGACGATCTTCTTTTTTTCTTCTTCTTCTTCTTCTTCTTCTCTCCACAGCATCCTCTCTTTCCATCTTTCAGAAGCAAGTTCACCGTGCTCGCTTCGGCAGCCAGAGGCGGCAGCAGCAACGGCAGCAGTAACTTCTTCGGGTTCCCACCGTAAGGAGAGCTTCTTCGTCTCTGTCCGTTCTTTTCTCGAGAGAGAAGGGCTCTTCTCGTAGAGGAAACCTCCATTCTTTCTTTATTTTTGTCTCCCCGTGCGTCGGACGAAGGGAGCTCGAGGAACATAGTTGCAAAAGACGGGATAGGGTGGTAATGTAGCATGGGGGGGGGGGGGAGAAGAAGCGTAGCAAAGCGAAACCCTCGAGGGTGGAAAGAAGAGTAGACGTTGGGTGCATCTAGAGAAGTAAAGTGGAACAATGATCGGTCGTTAGATATAAGTTCTCATCGAGATATCGATCTTATGGTTATTGGGTCGCACGGTGTGGCACTTGAATGGAGATTTGAGAAAAAAATACAGAATCGCATACGGTGTTGCAACAATTGATATTTTAATATTACAAATTGTTCTAAATAGGTTCATTGAAATTTTATAGTTTTATTGTATAAATATAGTGAGATTCTGGTAAACACGGTTAACAAGTTAAACAAAAATTAAAAATAACAAAATACAAAAAATAAACAAAAAATCTTTCTTGATTAACAACTACCTTGTCGCGATGAGAAAGCTTCATTACTGAAAGATGTATAAATATCAAAACATACATTTCGGTCGATCTGAGTGACATTTTATGTAACGCCCTCTTCCCCCTCCTGAAAAAATTCCTACAGACGCCCTTGATGGTAAGTAAATAACTGATATCGATTCCAGGGTGATGTTATTAAATATTGTTTCTTAAATTTATATTCCTTACTTACTGTACGATGATATTATCGAATAATTAAATAAAAATTTCAATAATGAATACTTTAATTTTTGTCCATTATATACCGCACCGTGGCTGAGAAAATTCGTAGTCGATATTATCAGGGAAATGAAATATTTCGTGAGTAAAATGAATAATGCTAAAAAAAAAAAGTTCGATTTGTCAACGTCAAGAAAAAGATAATACCTACCGTACGCAACTTCACGAAACCGATGACAAATATTACAATCGTGCCGAAGTACCACGTTACCGAGCAAGCAGTCAAATGAAGCGACGTGGTACGGGCGTTAAGCGGCATCGTAACGTTTGCATTCCTCGACCGTGAAGTAATTCGCTCTCAATACCCGAAGCTAAGGACGATAAGAGCGAATCGTTAAAAAATCGTTAAGAGAACGACGTCGCGGTAGCGGTGGTACGAGGTAAAAGCGAGAGGAAGAAGCCAAAAGAGATGAGAATAAAAAAGAAAGAGGAGCATGCGAGAGAAGAGCGGCAGCAACAACTTGGCGGCGAGCCCGGCGAAACGCGAATGTAATTTCGTGCGAAATTCCGGCTCGCAGACTCGCGCAAGAGAGTGTCCACTCTCTTTTTCCATTGCGCATCGGGGACTCGTAGTAGAGAGAGGTGCCTACCTGGCACGGGTCCCGTGCTTCTTCAGCCTCCCCCCCGCCTTCCCTTTACTCCCTCTCTTTCCTTTACTCTCGTCTTCTCATCCTCTCTCAGCCCGCGGTGTATCATTATGGACTCGCGTGCGCTGCCCCCGGTCATTCTCGTCTCATCTCGAGCAATCTTCTATCTCTCTCTTTCTCCCTTCCGTACACTCTTCGTACGATCTCAACCTTCTTCGGCTTCTCCGCTTCTTCTTGGTCTTCTTCTTTCAGCATCCGCCATCCGTGTTCGGGCTCGCGTTTGTGGTCGAGATGAGGACGTTTTTTTTCGGCACCCGTGGCGAGCGAACGAGGCAGAAAGCCCGAAGAGAGCGACGACGAGAAGACTACTACTACTACTACTACTACTACTCCTTTCAAGAGAGAGAGAGAGAGAGAGAGAACGTACGAGATCGAAAGCCCAAGTAGCGATCGATGTCTATCGGCACCAAGAAGATCTTCGATCCTGCGTGGCCGCGTGAGTAATGACGCGCCTCGATCGAACGACGTGTTAACGTACGATACGATCTTAGAAATAATCGAGGGCGTTAACGCTAGCTCTTCTCTCTTTTCCTTTCATCTCTTTCTTCTTCGTCTCGTCCATTGCCAACTAACGACGTTCACGGAGCAATATGTCCCATCGAACATCGTGTCTCACGATGTTCGACGTCCAAGATGTCAAATTGATTGTAGATCGTTTACGAACGACCGAGTTGTCATTTATCACCCATTAATTGTGCACGACTACGAGTGTAATTATTGTGGTACAAATGGGATTCGGTTTTTCGATGTTTTCCATACCGTCTAGACGTTTCAGTTTATTTCAATCTTGTGATACGACTATGTCCGAGTTTAAACTATTAAAGACGATACGATCGATATTAAACAATTTATGTATCGCGTGCATGGGAAGACGCAACGTCCCCGTGTAATTAGAGTATTTCGAGCTAATAACCAATTACGTATTATAGCAGTAAACTTAACGTATGTCGTTATTGCTTCTGTTTTATCGAACCTTACCGAGGAACACTTTAATTTATTACAAAAAAGAATGGCCCCAGCAAGCCCGTTTTCTCGTTAGGCCAAAAAGGACCTACGTGGAGTCTCGTGCCCCGCTCTCGAGAAAAAAAGGGAGCGAAGAAAAATGATCGAAATAAGAAGGAGGGAAAGGTGAGGCGAGAGATACGCGTAACTGCAGAAAGCAGATTTTATCTGTAAGCGCGAATAATGGGGCTGGCTCGCAAGGGCCAAAAGAAGGGAGAATTACTACGATGGAGGGTGAGAGAACGCCGGACGTGGGACGCGCAGGTCTCTTTCTCTCTCTTTCTCTCGCTCAAAAGATCCGTTTGGATAGAAAATAATGGGAGACCGTAGCGTTCCTTTGTGTACCCTATTTGTTAAATACACGGCTTCGTTCCTTCCTGGATTCGAGCTCAGCAAGCTCGACACCGATTCTCTTTTTCAATCCTTCAAGATTTAGTACCCAAATTCTCGAGCTTCGAGTACCGAAATTCTCGATAGCTGTAATTAATAATTATTAGCGTACGTTCGAGTCGTGTGAAATGTTAATTTTTTGATTGATTTTAAATAATCTTTATTTCGAGAGAAAGATTGATCAATTAACTGATTACCGTTTGTTCAAGTAATTATAATAACTTATAATTAACTATATTATGCCTCTTCTTAGTCACAAACGCAACAAATATAACAAATAGGCACTGCTTCGCAACGAACACATTTTCACAAAATTCTAAATACAGCTAAAACGTTGAACTGATCCACAAGCTTCGATCACGATTACCACAGATCGTAACAAAGTAATTTCACTGTCTCATCTATGCATTACAGATAAGAACAGTATCGTTTTCTCTCTCTCTCTCTATATATATATGAAATCTTCAAGCCAAGTCACGTTGGATATCGTTCAAGTAATTACGGTCTATCTTAAATCGTTAAGAGAGAACGGAATCGGTGCTGGTCCTCGTACTCGTTAGCGAAGAGACCAAGTGGCGCTAGACAAGAGTTCCGTCTGGACGAGGAACAGAGAACGAAAGATCGTATTCGGCGATACGTCGAACTCGTTCTCCTTTCTCTGTACGCGCGCCGTGGTAAGATGAGAGCGTAGGCCTACGCCGGGTAACACCATCTTGATAATAACACCCCGCTGTTAGACAATTTGACAACGAATTCGTCTTCCGGCGCGGCAAGCTGCTGCTTCCCATCTTCTGGTAGTTCTCGTTTCCGATGAGAGTCTACGATCGAAGCGAAAAGTAAGAATTTAACCCTTTGCACTCGATGTCGACCAGAAACCCAAAGTAAGAGTTGTATATAAATTTCGTAGAAAAAAATCTTTTGAGTAATAGATTTTCAAAATATTCGCCAGAAATACGTCGCCTCGAAGGCGACAGTCGAGTACAAAGGGTTGACTTTCGTACGAAACCACCAAGATCGACATTCCTTCGCGAGTAGAAAAGTCAAGCATTTCGGACAATGAAAGTCTCCTTTCGTTCGAAGAAAGATTGGAAAGAGGTAGAAGCCGTATCATAAAAACACACACTCGAGAGCGAACGGTAACGAATGTTGTTGCTTCGTAACGTCGCCGGTAGGATTTTTCTGAAATTACGAAGCCATAAAATTCGGCTTCTTTACGACGGTTGTTCTTACCGCTGTCCGACGGCTTCGCCCCGAAAAAAGAAACTCCGAGGTAAGTCGTCGAGATATTCGAGAAGACGTCCTGCACGCTCTCGCGTGATATACGATCGCCGAGAAATCGAGATGACAACGAGAGTGCTTCTACTCCGAGTGAATTCTTACCAGACGTACGAATGCGAGAAAAGGGGAGGGGGAAGAAGCGTCCGGCAACCGCTGAAAGGCAGAATTACGGTAATCGAACGTTTACGAGCGATAAAGCAACGATCTTAAATATTTTTAATATAATTAAAGCTTCTGCATTATGTCCCGTCCTTGCGTGAAGGATCTAACGAATATCAATCGTATCCTCGGTTAACTTCCCGAGGAAACACGCGAATGAAATGCTGAGAGACGAAGTGTAGAAAGAAAAAAAGCAAACTCACGATAACGAATGCAGGTCAGCACGCGATTTGCGTATACCCCCTGATGCAAAATAATGCCGCCACGGTGCGATATTTCTGACGAACATCCTCGGTTACTCACCGTGGTCGTATGCACCGGCACGCAATACCGTGGAGTAATAATTATCGCGCTTTAAATTAATTTCGCTAATTAAATTAGTCGTAAACCATAGTTTCACCACCCAAGCATCCAAGCTTCTATTCGATTACGCGTACCTACCCGAACTAACTTCTCTCGATGTAATAAAGGCACTGGGATTAGAATGAAATCATGGTACACCGCGAACATACGCCGACTTCATAATTACTTTACGGAGTATATTAATTAACGGGGCCCGAAGTTGGAATGCAGGATTGTTCGTTGATCGAATAATTTTGTTAAATTCTGAATCCATACTTGGAACGCCGCGTCGATGGAGAATTGTGTCTTAAAATATGTATCTGTTTGCTTAATGGAATCACAATTAGTCATATCTTTCATTATAAACTTGTGGTTATGATTTTAACTGGCTAAATATTAGATGGTCAAAGTTTGAAAAGAATCGTCTATTAGAATTTCAATTTCAACCTCTTGTAAAATGTTCAGTGACTCGATTAAATATTCGGACACCAGCGATTTTCAAATATGATTACCCTATAGACAAAAAATAACCCAGAGCACAAACACAGATTCGACCGAAATCAAAATAATTTTCCAAATATTTTGTAAACGAAACCCGAATGGCGGTTATAAGTATAGGGAAAAGTTGTTCGTAACATTGACCTTGACAACATATTTCAAGATCATTGAAATTGACTAAAAATCACTAAAGCAACTAATTACCAAATCTATCTTTGGGAACGCCTAAAGGAGAGCTATAAGACGGCCCTCCTTGCGATCCGGTACTGCTATGCCGTAGGCGTCAATCTCTGGAATAGAAACTTGAAACAAGATTAGATAATAAATTTAGACAAATTTCCAACCAAGCATCCGTTCGAAATGTGTTATAAAATGCATGTATTTAAATATTTCAAAAATGAACATATCAAATCAAAGATACCGTAAATGAGGAAGTAACCGTTTCAAAGGCTACTTTAGCATGCGGAATCACTCGAGCGAAGTAACGGTAAGTACGATTATAGGTAAAAAATGAAAATAAGGGATAAAAAAGGATTAAACGTTATCTTATCTTTCGTTTGTATAAGGAAAAGGATCAGGCGCAAACGTCGAACGTCGCGGTCCATCGTCGACGAGACGACAGGGAGTCCGAATATTCCGAGCGATTATTTCGTTGCCACGTGCCTGTTTCTCTCTCACATATATACGTATATAAACGCATACGAGCCGAAGGTATAACCCTCGGCATGCGTTCCAGCGCGTTTCGTGAGGCCCGTCGTGCGCCGTTCTCGTTATCGGACGAGTCGAGAAGGACGGAAGGAAGGCGCGTGGAAGGAGCCAGAAAAGGACGAAAGTATCGCGATGCACCTGTCTGTCGCGAAGGCAAGGTGCCGGCCCGGAGGCAACGCTCGAACGAGCGCGATACGAGAGTGCGTGCGTGCGCACGCGCGCGCACCGAAACCTACCTCGTTGCTTCACTCGCTCGATTCTTCGATCGACTTCGCGATTCGCTTCTCTGAAGCTGCTCCGATAAAACGATCTTTCACGACTCCCTCTTCCTCTTCTTTTTTTTTCGGTTCGCTAATCCGGCTAAATGTCGACTTACGCGATGCGATAAGTTGCTCTTTCGTAGAGTTAAAGCGTACACGGAAAGATATTCGTATGTATATTGGATGGTCTCGTATGTTGTGAGAGTCGATACCTATATTTTAATATAAGTATTATGTGAAATGTTATGAATGTTTCAGAAAAAACTGTTTTTTTCGTTTCTTTTCGAAGCAAGCTCAAAGGATTCATTTTAGTCTAAAAAGACGCCTGTTGAGAGATGTGCTCTTAATATTAATATTAATATGTCCCTAAATTTAAGTTATCTCGTTTGCTTATTGAATTTATAATTGCGAAAGACATTAAAAGTGTATTATTGATCCAGTGTAGAAGATCTAAAATAAAAAGAAATATATGAATCTGCCAAAGTTTCTGTTCGATTATTACGATACCGATCTCCCCTCATTAATTACCCATTATTATCTATACTCACTGTTTTAATTACTCTCATCAGCCTCGTAATGACTCACAAACTCGTGATATCTTGATCGAAAACGTATATAGATGTCGCAACCCAGTTTTCGCTATCCCGATTAAAGTACTCGAAAAAGAACCGGATAGTCTCGAATTTAGGTTGAACTAACGATCGGAGCATCGCGGAAACCAAGCACGTAATCCAGAGAAGACACTTTTAATTGACAGCTCTCGCTCTCGATGGTCCACTCCTCGTCGCGTCGGTCGTACCGGGTTTAAAATAAAAAGCGATCTCGGCTGAGAAGAAAATCGATTTTCTGAACCGATTCCCCAAGCGTGCGCGAATTTCGTCGACTTTACGAGGAACGACGAAACCGCTTGTTGATTCGATGCGCGACGATTTAACTACGATAATGACCGAGCATTAAATCCTCGACGTGTATGTCACCGCTGGCAGCTCCCCGTGGCATCCCTTAATTATATCGAAATTCGGAAGTGATCGGTGGGAAGAGGTGGAAGCGAAAGAAGGAGGAGCCGAAGGAGAGAAATAGGAGGTGGTTGTTGGCATCCAAGTCGAGTCCCGTGTATACCCTTATGTAGATACGGGAGTAAAAGAGAGAGAGAGAGAGAGAGAGAAGGAAGAAAGAAAGGGAAGCATCAAAAAGAGAGTGAAAGAGAGAAAGAGAAGAATGATTTTTGAGGAGCGGCTCTGGTCATGAAGAGGTCGTGCACCTGCTGTTCGCACGCCACTAACCTCGTCCTTTTCTCTCTTCCTCCGACCGGCCGGCTCTCCTTCTCGCTCGTGCTCGTACACGTGCTACCGAAGTCTTTCCTTCTCCCTCTCTCTCTCTTACTCTCTCTCTTACTCTCTCTCTTACTCCTTTTCGGTCTCCCTCCAGCATCTTCGTCCGATACCACACACAACCGGACCGATCTTCGGTGTCACTCAGGCCGAGCGGCTAAATAAGAGGAAGGGAAAAGAGGGGTGAGAGAGAGCGAAGACTCTCTTCTCATTTTTCATTAAGTTTTTTCTCTGTTCTTTTTTATTCCCATTCGTATCGACGCGAAATTAACGCCGTGGACGAATACGAAGTTTATATAATTATCGTAAATAAATTCGAGAAAGGATTAACGAGATTTCGCAAGCGGATAGAGATGAAATTTTCGGTAAGAATTGACGTTTATGAACCATGAAAGATGTGGTGGGGGCGTCGAGGAAAGTAAAGTATCACGGAAGAGGACAAGAAGATGGCGATCTCGAGAAAGAAACGGAGGGAGAGAAAGGGAGACAAGGCGCGTGCCGCGCTTACTCCTTTAACCCCACCACTTTGCCATGCTTTTTCTCCCAGACTATATATACATATGTATACATATGCTCGCATACGCAGGTACTTCGTACCGATATTGTCTTTTTATTTCTATCGCAATCCTTTATCGATGTTCTCGCGTCGAATTGCGAGCAAATCGGCAAGATCTCGTCTTTTATACAGTGATCGCTCCATTTCGTGTATCCACAAAGTTGTACTGGATAATAAGTACCCCACACTTTTGATTGGTATACAAACAGAATATAAAGAGGCTTCAAAAATGAGATACAGCGGTATCTCGCATAGTTCGGTTTCTCTGTAGTCCTGTTTAAAATTTTCTATAAAAAAAAACTTTTTACTTGAAAAAATCTACCAAAAAGTTTTTCTTGACAAAAATTTATACATAAAATTATGTGTATACGCAATGTTCAAGTTTCTCTATTTATTACGTACAAGACTTAACGGCTGAACAACTTACAAAAATTATTGGAATGGTTGAGAAAATATCAAATCATATTATGGAAGTTAATCCCAATATCGAGCGTAGCCTTAAAATCCACTGCAATTCGTTGCGACGAAGAAATGTATAAGGAGAAACAACCAAAATATTTAATCACTATCGATTAAAAATGAATAAAATATCAATACACAAGAAATTGGATAATTCTTTTCCTACTTTATAAAGAATACGCCCTTGAAGAGGTTAACTCGACAAAAAAAAAAAAAATATAAAAAAGATTGATAAAATAAACATAGTTAACCATCAACCAAGTTTTTTGATACTAAAATTGTGATATTTTAATAACCACATTTGATCACCGTAAAATGTCATGACCAAAACAATACATAAAGACATAGTAGAAAAAGATTGCATTAAATTGGCTACAAGACAGCAATATTTCCGTGCATTCACGCGATGCTACGATCGAAGTGGAAGAGAAAACGAAAGAAAACGATGTTGGCTCGTTCGTAGTATAAAGACGTCTAACGGTGCAATTTGTGGTCTACGATTATTTATGCTCTTCAAAAACGTACTGGGAGATTCGACGATGCCTTCGAAAACTTCAATCGCCTCTACCCGGATCCACCGGCCCTTCATCCTTCTCTCTCTCTCTCTCTCTTACTCTTTCGCTCTCACAGACGAAAACACTCGTTCGTTCGCGCACGCGTGCGTGCGTGCTCGCGCTCGCGCGCGCCTTCGGACTTTTTTCCTGTTTTTACGCACCGCTCGTTTTTTCCCTTCCGAAATATAATTGGCGGTGCGATGCACCTGTCTCTCCCTACCATCCTCCTCCCTCCTTCTGCTCTTCATCCTCCTCTACCCACTCCTTTTACGAGAACATCGTCGTCCTTTTCTCGCAGCATGGTCAAGAGCGAGTAGTGGCCGCGACTTCGACGACGCGTGCCACCTCTCTCCTTCGAAATATCGATCGAGAGACGCGACCGATCGATTCTTTAAATCGCTCGAACGTTTTCGATCGAACGTGATCGCGCCAACCGATTACACCACACCACCGAGTCGAGTCCTATCGCGCCGGCACTTTTACGCTACGCCATTCCTTCTTCTCCGCGCCTTTTTCTCGTCATTTTCCATTCCTGGAGTGCCAAATCAAACTTCATCGATACGTATGCGTGTGTATAAGTGCGTTCAACGTGTATCGGTGTATCTTATTTTTCTTCCAATCTTTATCTCCTACCGTTCTTTCTACCTGTCTCTCTTTTCTGTCCCTCTCTATCTCTCGATAACTCGTTCATATCCCTTTTTTTATTGCACTTAATTCTTTTGCATGAAAGTGGTAGCGCACTCTCCTCGGTAATTAAGATCGAATCATCGTAATTCGCCGTATCTCCTGGATGAGTTCCGTGTAAAAAAAAAAAAGAGAAAAGTAGGCCCTTCTCTCTCTTTCTCATACGCCATTCTAACATATTATCTCCTTCTTGTTCTCTCGACAAACGAAATACACACGGTCAAGTTCAAACGAGCACGCGTGAAATACGGACCGATTAAAAATAATCGCGACGATTCGTTACGTACTTCTAACGGATAGTTCGCCAGCGGTATAATCGTGTCCGGGCCGAAATTATGTCCGAACGTTCGACGACGAGGAAGGATCGAAGAAACCCCTCTACGTTTCTTTTTATACGTTCTCGCGAAGTGGTATCATTTAAAATACATAACACGGGGTAGTGTCCGAAGATTCTCTCTGCTACAGGTCCCACTCTCTTTCTCTCTCTTTTCTTTATAGTTTATCGAATCTTCGTATCTCGTGAGGTGGAACGTTCACGTGACGTACGAAATAAATCGCAATTAGCGAAAGACAAAATTGCCTTCTTGTAATGAACGATGTCCCAATAATCGAACGTATCTACGTATAACGATCTAATTTGCCATCTGTCGATCTTTTACAAGCTCCTGAGAAAGAGAGATAGAACTAAGGATGGGATCAAGTATCTTACAAGTAGGTTCGAATCTAATTGAATAGTTTCGAATATTTTGCGAGTACGTACATCGAAACAAAAAACAGTACTTTCAAGTAGACTGGAACCCAGACGAGAAAAGTTCGAACTTTTGGTAAGTATTTGAGTAAAGTAATTGGTACTTGCGAAAATACTCGAACCTTAACCGAGTAGATTCGATCCTTTTATAACGACGCCAACGGTAGACGCTCCCTAAGAGAACGCTCGCGGGACTGTTGGAGAAAAACAAAACAAGAGAGAACGAGGGAGAACATAGCGAACGTGCGATGGGCAATGCTCGCTCGTTTATAGCGCGATATAACTTGTATAAAATAAGTACCTACATTTCAAGTATACTCATTCAAACTCTTTAGTTTTTGAGTAGTAATCGAGACCTATGAAATGAAACTTGGTTATTGAAATTGACTTGGTTTTGCATATACATATTGAACTTGATCCCATCTCTAGATAGAGCGGAAGTTGGCACAGCTACGCAAGCATCGTCCGTACGGATTATCTTTGACAAAAACTCGAAAGACGGTAGTTCAAAGTTCAAACATACGTTCGAAATACGAATCCGTCGAGATCCCGAATACGTGACCGATCCGTTCGACACATTTCCTAAATCATGTAACGGCTTTCGTCTTTTTTCACATTTTCTTCCCTCCTCGTGCCTACCAAAACCGTAGTACCATATGTCAACGTTTTTACGAAGAAAAAGTCTCGTTTGCCGCGTGCTCGTGATCCGATAAGAGAAATGACTCATTAAAGGTCGTAATTCGGATTCCGAAACTGGAGATGGTAGTGTCGAGAGACAAGGCATTTTTGAACTTTTAACAAACGACTTCGCTCGTGGACATTATCGTTCGATCTAGTTACTATCAAGATGGTGGAGTCAAAGCGGTGCGAAGAAGAGAAGGGGAAGAGGAGAAGCATCGTCATTCTTTGGAGATCCTAGTAAGATTCTCGGGGAAGAAAACGGGCACCGTTTTCTTTTTCTTCGCGGTCTTGGCGCAAAGGCGCTCTTCATTCTCGAAGCTCGTGCAGTCTCCTTTCATTTCATTTCGAATTTCTCTCTCTCTCTCTTTCTCTTTCTATCCCGAGTACCTTCGACCAAACGAAGAAAGGCAAGGCACCTCCATCTCTTTCTCTACCAAGGCTCTTCTTTCTTCGTAGAAAAACGCCAAACTTGCAGCCGAGCAGCTCGCGTCAGATATGGAGATTTATTTCCCTGATCGGCGAAGACCCACCCCATCTCTCTTTCTCTCTTCAACACACACACGCGCGCGTACTGGAAAAGCCGAATATATCTCTAGACGACGACCGTTCATTGTCCCGAATCGATCGTGTCATGCCGATACACCGATTCTTTTTCTCGCAAAGGAAACCGTCTATACCTTTTCATCGATCTCGCACGGGCAATGAACATTTTTCTTCCTTCTCTTCCTCCCATTCTTCCTTCTTTTTCCTCTCAACCTCCTCCCTCTCGTTCCTTCCTTCCTTCTTTCTTTCACCCTACCAAAGCTTTCTTCGAAGCGTTTCTTGCGTAACGGAGATTTGCGGTTGCGGATATTACGAGCGAAGAACGATGGTCGTTCCTCTCAGCTCCGATGGAGGGCCGACATTTTTTTTTTGGAGATTAAGGGACGCACGCGAGCAGACGAAGCGAATTTCGGGAGTTTTTTTTTTTTTTAAAGTCCATGTAGAAAGACCGAATGACGTGATGGGAGGAAAGCTGCTTCCGAAACCGCTTCATGGGAATCTTGTTTACAAGAGGAATCGTTAATGTAGAGTGGATTCTCGTAAAATCACTTTTGATAAACGAAATGCTTTGTGAAATAAAAGGTAAAGAAAGTTGATGACGTTCGACGGTACTTACTGGGTTATTAAAATAACAGCTATCGTACAACTAGTAACAGAATTATCTAAGCTGATCTAAGCCTTTGTTTTTTATGCTTTAAAGAGTAAAATGTTTAATTTCTTGATTTTTTCCTTAATTTTCGAACCGTGCTATACGGGAGCCAACTGTAAATATTTTCACTTTTTATAGTTTATTCTTTCTTATTAGGGTTAAGTGAATATGAATTGAGTTTATCAAAAATAAGTATAGAAGTGGTCGAAATATCGAGCAGTGTCCAATAAAGTGTTAAGACAATTACGAGAGTCTACCGTACGTCCTCCGCTACATTTTCCAAGCAATAAATACCCAAACGGTCGACGCTACGAAAGGGAGAGAGAATAATTAAACGCGTGCGTCACGCGTGTTTCCGATATCGCGTTCACGCTCGATGCGTCCGATGTGCACGACCGATCATATCGTAACGTTACCAGTCGCAATGTTAATAAGAATAATAATGCGACAACAAAACTCCTTCGCCACGATTATATCGGCGATGCCGACGACGCGACGAGGTAGCGGCTTATTAATTATGCATGCATATACGAGGCTAATGCGAACGCATGCACCCATTGCGCGCTCGCGCGTTCACTCGCTGACCGGCCAAGGCTAATCCCAATTTGCATCCCCCGAAAATTCGACTCGATCCAGAAACCTGACTGGCGCTGCTCCCCTGATTTTCGGCATTCAGGTGGCATATGTCG
This sequence comes from Ancistrocerus nigricornis, assembly GCA_916049575.1. Classification (NCBI taxonomy): domain Eukaryota; kingdom Metazoa; phylum Arthropoda; class Insecta; order Hymenoptera; family Vespidae; genus Ancistrocerus; species Ancistrocerus nigricornis. The sequence continues at coordinate 33,308,555 of OU696664.1, read as the reverse complement.
CCCCTGCCAGAACTTACGGCCGAGATACGTACGACCGAACACGAATCGTGATCCGGCATAACTGCACTGATCTTCTACGGTGGCGCGAAGGTTCTCAACTCTTTCTTTAATTTTCGATTTTTCTTCTTTGTTCGTTCATTTTGCGAGTCACAAAAAGCGAATTAATCCTTAACTACCCGCACGAAGAAAATAACTTGAGTTATCGCACTTATGGTGAAAGTTTATGATTAGGTATGTACAAATAAAAATAAATATGATTGAGAAATAACTTTAGTTTTAGAGACAGAAAAATCGTTTAACTTATGAAATACTCTAATGAAAATGCACTTTTTTTACATCCGGTCAAACTGCAATGACCCCATGCGAGCAGTTAAGAATTGATTATAGATGGAATGTTAACATTAATTCTCGTAATTATATATGGAATTGTAAAGATTTGACTATGTTATTCAACTTGGACCATAATTATATGTTTTAAAAATGCCAGGGAATAAAATGATACAACATACGACACTGGTAACTTGTGGCATATTAGCGAAAAGATGTCAAATGCAGTAGAATCTCTATTATCGGAATTAATAGGGAGACGACTGTTCGGATAATAGAATATTCCAGTAATAACGATTCTACTGTATCTGAAATAGAAAACTCGAATGAAGAAGCAACAGGTATCAGATTCTAAATCAAACCCACCACTCTCTACAAATAATAAAATCACATAAAGTATCCCATCTTTCTAATACAAATAGAATAATCGAAGAAAGTCAGAATCTAGTAGGTATATCACAATCTCTCAAGAAATGAAGATTCTAAGAACAAAAATCGTTTGATCGTGGGAGATCGATCGAGAGCCACTGATGTCGCGCGAGCACGCATGTGCAGGCACTCGCCCCGAAAGATGGAGGGTTGCGTGGCACCCCTTGTGCACGAGCGTACTCGAGGTAGGGCTGTGAACGGGAGAGGTGGGGAGAGAAAGGAAAGGACACCGAGAGAGAACGCTCGCGCGCACGTATATCTAGGAAAGGCACGGCGGGGTTGGAGAATAGGGAGAAACACAAAGAGAGAAAGAGAAAATGTGTGAGGTGGACGAAGAAGGAAACTATATACGTAAGGGATGGAAAGAGAGAGGGAGCAGAGAGAGAGTGTGTATATAAAGAAGAGAAAGAGTGAGGGAGATGGGCGCTGGTGCGACTACGGGGTCGAAGGCACAAAAGAATAGCGTCGCATGCCACGAGGCACGATCCACCCCTAACATTCTCTCCTCGTGCACCTCTCTTACGCTCGTGCGTGCAAGGTTGCCAAAACCTCTCTCTCTCTCTTGCTTTTAATAAAAGAGAGTGGGAAAAATAATCTTTAAATAAAAACGATGATCAAGAGACAAAGAGAGAAGACTCGAACTCGACGTTTCTTGTTTTTCTATCGAGATCGGTTAGCGTCGGTGAGATAAATGTTTCGATGGTAGCTCGGTACGTTAGCGACGATTAAAAAGAGGGGTACATAAATTATCCTGAATGCACGGCAAATTATACCAAGTTCACTTACTTGTATTCCATCTATCTTTCTTTCCTTCTCTTGCATATACGTTAGGAATAATGGGAAGGGACGGTTGAGGATCTCGCGGTCTTGTTTCTCGAGACGATCGTTCCGTTTCTTTTTTTTTTCACTCTTGTCGGGATCTAGTTCCTATGCAAATGAGGAATAGAATGTAAAAATTAAGATGGAATTTTACAATGGAAATTTTGCGACGCGCATTCGATTAATGTTTAATTTATTACGAACGATTCACTAACCGTCGCGTTGGAATTTTTATACGAAATTCTTCCAAACGTTCTATCGTCGTTTCTCCATCAAATAAATGGAAGAGGTAGAGAGGATAGGGTTGGAAGAAGCGATCGTAGACTCCACAAGTGGTTGGAAATCGGGGAGAGAACCACTGCACACGTGGCCGATGGGTGTACAGAGAAAAAGATAGAAAGAGCTGGGTGGTTGGATGAGTCTCCGGATATTTTGGGGTTGGGCAACAGACAAGAGCACTCCTCGTAGAGGGTGCCCCGGGCTTTTTTGGATCGTGCAGCGGAGCGAAGGGAGATAGAACGGTGATGCAGCTAGAGAGAGACAGGGAAAAGAGAGAGAGAGAGGTGGATTGGAAGGTGGAAAGAGAGAAAGAGAGATGGAAAGAAGGGAGGATACGTGACGTGGAGGGAGCGAGAGGAAGCAGAAACCATCTGCCCGCATATGTTATGGCCCACGAACGTCGGACTCGTCGTGTGTGCCTCCGCGCGCAAGAAAGAATCGCTCGTCCAAAACCAGGAACCGCCGGCGGTTCCGTCCGGCTTCTAGTCGAGGAAGTAGAAACCGCTTGGAGGATTTCAGGAAACGACTGCTCTCGTAATTAGGAAAGTCCGTGGGGGAGGAAACGCGTGTGTGGACACGCGACCGGACACGACCACCGTTTGAGAAGGAGAAGAAAAAAAAGAAGAGTAGTAAATGAAATTCGAACCGTGTCGCGACCGTCGAACAAAAATTTTTCTTTCGTAAACGTTCCTAGGTATAGTAGGTATACGCGGTGTTTACGCGTTCTTTGTGCTGTTCGAAAAAATAGGGAAACGGTAATCGGTAGAATTATCGATAGCGGACGACGCGCGACGGTCTCGACAAGGTGGAGGGAATGAAAAGAAACCTGCTCGTACGACGAATCCCGTTCGGACGAAATCGTTCGTAGGGCTCGCTCGTTCGCGACCCCTTCGTAAGAGGGGCGCACTGTTTCACGAAGTGCAACTTTCCCATTATGCAGGGTGTCTCGAAAAGATTGAATTTACTTTTTATACATTCCCACGAGCCTAGACGCGCCTCTTTTTTTATCGTCACATCTTCTTGCGCTTTATATCGAGAACATGAACCGTTTATTTTGAAAGTGATGGATTCAAGACAAAACGAAACAAGGATCGGACATTCTTGTCTTGCCTTCCATAAGTCCAAATTTGGAAAAAAGTGTTAGCGATATTTATAGTCGTAATCTGATCATTTGATTTTTGCATAAAAATTAGACTTATACCACTTTTAAAATAACCGGCTCATATATCCATACCTCAGCGATACCTTTCTTTTTAAAAGATTTGCAATGCAACGAACGAAAGTTAGGAACGTACTAAAAATTAATGAAATTATTTTATCATACCTACGAGAGAATCGAATTATCAAGCTTATCCGTTCCGAATGGAGACTTACGTTTGCGAGTCGCGCGTTGACGTAAATGCAAATAGATCGATAAACTTCTCGAACGCAATGACCTCCATGATTAATTAATTGCGTTATTAATAGATACAATACGGGTCCAAATTGCCAATAATTCCCTGGTCGTACGAGTTCCACAAACTTTCCGCGATTCCCTCGATCAATTATTCGGCGTTGCACAATTTTTCGTGAACCCCAGGTGCGAGCGTACGTTCCTCTCACCTGCGTTGCACCGAAAAAATTCTGCAAGTCAACCGGTAAGTGCATTTCATTAACCGTCCGAGCTATCTCCAAATCAGTGCAGATGACGAATCGTTATCTCTCTCTCTCCCCCTCTCTTTCTTTCTTACACATACACGCAAACTTTCTTTCTCGTTCTCGTATACACAACGCGACGTATTACGTAACACCGTACACGCGGCTTTTTCACGAACCGTTCGCAATTTTCGATGAAATACGGGTCTCCAGCTTTTTTACGTATCGAGCAACTTGATCAAGAGCCTCGTATGTTACATGTATACCTACTTACCAATTTTAACATTTGTGAGATATCGAGAAAGTCTTCTTAATGATAAAAAAAAAAGTTTGGATAACAAATGTTTTTAGCCTTCATCGTCGAACACCGTAAAATCCCACTCGAAATAATCATCGTTATCTCCGATCTTTCTAGAAGTCACGGCTACCTTACCGTGACCTTTCGAGTGACCGACACGAAGAGCAGAGAACAGTTTAAATATATCGTATGCCAAACGCGGTCAGATGTTTCCTGAATGACGGAGAAACGGTTTCGGGGGAAGAACGTCTCTTCGCGTTCCCTTTAAAGTCTGAAAGGAGGAGGACAACGAGTCGACGATCATCGCATTGTCGTGAAGCAAACGAGATTTCCTTCGGTCGAAAACTCGAAGCAGCAACAGCAGCATCCGAAAGTGCAGCTGGCAGAAGGAGAGTCAGCCGTTCGGGCACGCTTCGTTTCATCTTCTCTCTTACTCTTACTCGCTGTACCAGTCTCTCCCCCGTTACCGTTACAAGTCCTCCTCTCTCTCTCTCGTCTCACGTTCTTCGCTCCATCAATGAGAAACACGAGGTCGTTGGAATAGAATGGAAGGAGAACCCAGCCACGCTTCGGCCACGCGACGACGACACCACGATACGACGCGACTTTGTCGTCGTCGTCGTCGTCTAATGCTGTCTCGTAACGTAGACGTTAATAATACATATATGCGAGCAGACTCTGACGTTGATAACACGTTCGCTCGAGCACCCCCTTTTGTATACTGAAGAGCGTGCGATCAATCGGCTTGTTTACGATCGTACACCGTACATACTTACGTACAAGCAAGGAGACCGTGCTCGACTTTCAGGACGAAACAAGTCTGGTTTACTTTCAGATCTGAAACGTGCTTCTGAGGTAACAACAAAGGGGCTCGTGTGTACTTATTTTTTTATAACTCTTGTGGATTAATTGTAGGAGTATTGGCACGGCACGTTGCTTATCTTTGTAAGAAAATTAAAGAAATTGCAACTGATGTCTACAGGTACGAATTCTTATTATAGTTGGAAGGAATTTATCCCATTTCACATGTACCTAGTAATTTTTTTCAATCGAAAGCGATTAAATAACTAAATTACGTTTAAATAATTCGTCACTTACAAATATTCACATAAAAGATTCAGAATCCTTTTTTTACCATCGACTTTTTCACAATGTTTAAACAAATTTCCTGAATTCCACTACGTATTTATGATTATCGGTCTTACTTTCGTTGTCGCCACGTTCTCGTTCCTGCGAACAAACGCAGTCCCTTGTCGGGTACACGTCATTCCGATTTCAACGAACGACGTCGCGGTGGTATCATCTCCGAGGTTGTAACAAAAAATACATTCCAGATCCGTCGACGATGCGGGTCAGCTTTTTTCCGAGCGAAGATGTTCGCAAACGTCGACGACAGGGCGACTCGGTCACGAAGTGAGCCATCCTAAGATGCTTTTTTGCGATCCCCGAAAACCGGCGACAGGAAATGCTTTGCATTTTGACGGAACCATCGTATTAACCATCCTTGATCGCCATTTTACGCAGAATTTACACTGTCATCGCTTATTAATAGACCCTTACTCGTAAATCGTACTGGAAAGTTCGTGCAATCTATCGTGCAATCGAAATAATAAAAAATTACTAGAAATCGATAGTTTTTCATGCGCTAGTGCTCTTTCCCCCCATGTTGTACTTTCTTTACTATTCATCCCATTGACAATGATACGTCATGTATTCCAACTGTGTTCCAAAGATTTCTACCAAAAATTCAATAAATATATTGTTCCTCCATGTAGTAAATTTTACAAAAGTTTCATAATGACGTAATTCACAGTGAAGTATCGTAATCTAAGTTTAAAACTACCTCTTTCTCGAAATACTTGAAAAAGAAAGTGTGGAAAAACGATCGTCGATTCGTGGATAAGCGCGAGAGTATCGTTTACGAAAGGAAATAGAAAAACAGGGTGACCATTCTCGTAGAAGGGTCGATCAAACTAGAAAGAGAGGGCTAGAGAAAAGGGACGAAGGGTATGAAGTAAAGTAGAGCTGGGTGATCGTATAATTTTGCACATTGTAAAGCTCGGCCCGATGTCAGGGACGACGATGAAGGAAAGGGGAGTAGAATTACCTTTCGGAGTTGAATAGAAGCGCACCTACGTAGGCACGTAGGACGAGTTATAGAGAGAACGAGCGAGCGCGTAAGTGCGTGCCAAATCAGGGGCGGATCGATCTAGACCGGTGGATCGTTCGTAAAAAAAGAGACCTCGATCCAGGCTCTTTCGTTTTTGTCGCACGGATTAGGCTTCGCATCTCCGATTCGATCGGCAAGTTCGTTATGTTACCTCAAATTCATGAAATATTACATTTCATCGAGTATGACGAGAGCCAATAAAATTATTCTTGATTATTAGTACTAACTGTACCCGCGACGTCGTCTTTCGGGTGGACCTTAGGCCGGCTTCACATTGGAACCGGATTACGATATAGCTATAGTAGTCCGGCCTTTTCAGAAAGGAAATCTCCAAACGAATAATACAAATACAATGCAGAAATGTGATTTCTTCTTATTTTTTCTACAGGAAAATGAAACATCTTCTACTGCTAGTCATCGGCAGTTACCGTTAGTCTTAAATATATTTACTCAAAATAATTCTTTCAAAAACAACTTTAATCTACGGAATTGACTATTTTACAATTTTATCGTGTCTAGATATTTAAAAAAAAATAAAGAAAAGTACTTAAAATAATTATAAAGTAGGATCGTAAAGCAAGTAAACGTGCTTTGTCTGGGCATACTCGCGCGAGATCGTAATTTGCAGTCTTAACGAGATCGGCAAGCGTAAATATACCAACATACATATAGAAAGTTTCTCACGTGCACGATTACGTCCCTGCGTTCGAACGCGATGCGTAACAGAAGTGCGTAGGCATTGGTCGTGCACACGTGCAGGGGCACGCGTCCTAACAAAGGGCCCGCACCGGCCCACCCCCTTTTCTACTTTGCCCTCGGCTTCTCCCTCGCTGCTCCTCCCGTCCACCCTCCTCTCTCTCTCTCTTTTCATCTACTGCCTGTCCCTGACACCATCCACCGCGCGCTACCCAATCGCTTAAACGGCCCAGGTTGAATCTACTCGTGCTCCTATTAGCGCTTTTTAAGCGCTCAGATTCCCGCGGCGCCTTCCACCGAAGTCCTACGGGAATATAAAGAGTCCAAGGCACATTAGTATCGGCCGAACTAACTCTGCAAGCCACTCACGCGATTTTTGACTTCCAGTTCGGTGTACGAATCGAGATCCATTCGGTGAAAATAACTCAATGGTTCTTATTATTATTCGTGATTTTTCAGAAACGATTTATTAGTCAGGAATTGTGTATTTGAAGTGTATTTGTGTTATACATATATTTTAGTAAAATGTTAATAAAAAAAATGTTCTTATTTTATATTATAAATTGAAATCTTTAATTTATATGTATTCGTACCGTTAGCTGAATTACCGGAGAAGGCCAGTAATAGAGATATTTTTTCGGTATCACCGATAACGGCAAAACCCTGTAATTTTGCAATCCCTGATCAGGATCACCTAGACAATCTGTGATCAAGATTAACCTTTATATTTTTATCATGTTTCTTCGTTATCAAGAGATAATAAAATTCTCTAAAGGATATGGAAATCCAAGCTTAATCCACGTGAGAAGCGGACGTGCTGTGTGAGACGAGCACGCGCTCACCAGTGGACTCCACGTGGCGCTAGTTAACAACCTCAACAGGCGCGGATATGGTGATTTATGAAACGAGCTTGCTCGCCTTCTCATCCTCCTCTTACGTTCTCTTCTACTCGTTTCCGTGTTTTTCTCGAGAAACGAGGAGAATCTGGAACAAAAAGAAGAGATACACTCGGAGTGCGTGCACGAAGTATGAATGGAACTTGAACCATAGTCGCATTTTGCTTCGGAATCGAAGGGTAGTCTTTTCGTAAAAAAGAAAATATTCATGAATCGTAAAATCGAAGGACACGTTCATCCCGTACGAGACGTCTAATTCCTTCGGCATTGTCGATGACAAAAGGCACTCTCGCCTCTGCAGAACGATTCCGGTTAAAAGCATACCACGCCGTTGATCCGGATTTACGCGTGCGAATAAACGTAGTTGCGAAGTCCGTTCTCCTCGTTCTCTTTATATTTACGTTTGTACATATATGTATACGTATATGAACGTGTACGTATACATATATATAGATATATATTACGGAATTTTGTTATTATCCGACAGGAGTGTATCGATACGATTATTATATTTGACCGGTTTCGCGGTTTGATAACTCATCCGTATTATCCGACTCGATCGAGCCGATCTCGAGTCCCACGAGAGGAAACCCCTCCTCTCCCCCTTCGCTCCTCCTTTCATTCGGTAGAGACCAGAGGCCTCTTTGCTACGTCGAGGGTCGCTCCGAGGTTTTTAACGATTTGCCGAGGATTTCAAAGATCGTCGGTGAACTTAATCCCCCGAATACGCGCAGCAACCTTTATCGTGGGACTGCGAGATGCGCTCTCGATCCAGCCTCTGCTAACAGTGCCGTCTATGTTTGGCATCTTGCGTCTCTTTCCCCTTTCCTTTTCAAATTTAAATCGTTTCGAACATCTTTTTTTATAAACTTTGAATATTAACTCTTTACGCTCGGTGTCGAGTGTGAGACGCAAGACAGATTTTTAAAATAATACGATGTCGAATGCTACCAAAAAATTTGTTTTCATAATATAACCAGTGATATATTATTTGAAATGAAATGATATAATGTTAGAAATATGTCGCCTCGGAAGCGACACTCGAGTGCAAATGGTTAACATTTCGTTACGAAATATCTTTTTATTTTATTTTTAAGTGAATTTACCTATTATAAAAACGAATGTTGAAGGATTGTATAATAATAGATACGATGTTTTTGAATAAAAAATTAATATCCCGATGAATATATATCTTGCGTATTTATTTATCCACCTTTAATTTCAACAAAATCGTGCTGATTCGATATGTAAGATCCCCTTTTGCTATAAAACTTCACGTACTATATACGGCCCTGGCAGAAAGAGATTAAAGGTTCGCGCGAGGGTCCGTGGGGCCTCACTCTATATATTTTGTATTATAAATTTGGTCGAGCCCCCACTTTCGGTCGTACGGTCGGCTTACGACTCGTGCTCTCTTTAGATGTTAGGTACACAGAGTAAAAGACAGAGAGAGATAGATAGATAGATAAAAGGTAGACTAGATCTAGGTCGAATCGAAACGAACGGACCCTTTCTTTACGAATAGAAGGATACTAACCCTCACCTCGATAAATGTTAATGGAGCTGTTTTTTAAACCGTGATTTATAAACGGCCAACGTCGCAGTTGGGAAAACGCCCTGGATTGGCAGGAGGCTTTACCGAAATTTAATTCCAAACTTAATCTCGATTATATCAAAGAACGATCGGTACGAAAGCTGCATCGATCGATCGAACCGGATAATAAAAATCGTCGATTAGAGAGAGAAAATAAGAGGAAAAAGAAATACGTGATATACCGATCTCGTAGTATAACCGTGGAAGAGAAGACGTCATTGGCCCCTGGAAATGCTCCGCCTCGAAACACGAAACTTCCGTGTCTCTAAAGCCGAATTTCGTCCTTCCTGCCCTTTTGCTTCGCGATGCGACGAGAGAGAAAGAGAAAAAAGACATTGGTACCAGTTGCCGAGCGATATTTTATCGGGTTACCTTTTAAAAATCGCCGTTGGTTATATTATAAGGAAAAATCGTAAGTGAAAGCGCGCGAGAAAGTGCGATACGATTGCGCAAATGGTAATATTTTATAGGGAATGCGAAAAGAGGAGGAGTTTGTTCCCGATCGATCGATCGATTTTCTCGTTATCTTACGTAGCAACGTTCTCTCGCGTGTCTCTCGTCTTCACGGTCAATGCTGTTGCGTGTTTCTTAGTTAGTAATAATAACGGATTAAGTACTAATGGAAATGGCAAGGAAAAGGAACCTTTTAATCTTTGCTCGGAGGATTGCCGATTAATTCCGAGAAAGATCGATTGAACGCTAACGAGAAACGGCTTCGCAACCTTCCTACTATTTAACGCCAATGAGAAAGAGGATTGCGATAAATTTATATTCTGATATTAGGGTGAGAAAAAAAAAAAAATGGGAGAAGGAGAATGATCGAATTTTATTTAAAAAATGTGTGTCTCTTAACTCGACCATCTCGAATATCTTGCTTATTTCTTACGATAGAAAAAAATATTATTGCGTTTGATGAAGCCAATATTGTTACGGGTTAACAAATTTTTCTACTGGGCAATCTAGCGTTAAATAAGTATTAACGTGTGTCTCGACTTAAAAAAAAAAAAAAAATTCATCATCCATCTCTAAGAAAATTTGGCAAACAACCAAAACCATATATGTAGTTATCCTTCTCTACCTATTTCTCTTCACCCTATGCGAGAACTCATCGAGAAAAAGCAATTGACTCTCCGCGCTAGCATCTGAAGAGGACTTGGACACGAATTCCTCGCGAAGTATTTCGTCGTGTCGCGTCGAGTAAAAATGGTGCGGAGGGTTTTCCTTCTAGCATTTCTCTCTCTTTCTCTCGGTGCCCTAAACTCGAAGTCGCGCGCGTGTGTTCGCGCGTGCGCGCACACAAGGGCACAACTGGCGCACGCTCGTTCGCTCCCCTGGCATATGGCGTGCACGGTCCCCCTTTTTCAGTTCCGGGGGAAAAGAAACGAAGGGGGCTGCGGCGCGTGCTCAAAATCCCCACTACCTTCTTCCTCTTCTCTCTCTCTCTCTTTCTCTCCCTTTCTCGTGTATACTCCGACACACGGGCATACATACTCTCTTTCTCTTCTTTCCCGCACGCTCCTGACCCTCCCTTCGTGTCTACGTCGTCGACGTATTCGCCGTATCTCTCTCTCTCTCTCTCGCTCGACGGTGCGGCAAAATGCTGAAACCTAACCCATCTATCGGATGTCCGCGCTCATTCTCAATGCGGACGCCATGCGGTGCGTAACGCTTAGATCAGATCCCGAGCTGAGACGCGTTCGGTAACGAGAAGTTCAAGTTTGCTCGAAAATTTCGATCCCGTCGGCCCGTGTTTTTTGGATTTATCAAGGAAATTCGTGCTGTGGATTAGTCAACGGTGCTTGTTCGGCGGGAGAACGAGGAGATCAAGTTCGATTGTTGTTGTATAACGAGAGAAAAAGGTTTCTTCTCGAAGTTGGAAAAAGTTACGGAAGAAAGATAAGAACGTGTTTTCTCGACGATGCTTTCCACGGTGTCGACGACCGTTGTCGAGAAGAATAGCCGGTGACCTCATGCTTTACTTAAGTCGTGCCGACCGGCAGCGAGACAATTGGATCGGTTGGTCAGCGTCGTTTCTCGTGGTTCCTTCGTCGATATAACGATATAACACGATGAAAGTTTTGTCATGAAATCGTGCGAGGTGTCTCGCGTGTCAAAGTCCTGCGTGAATGACGAGATTCGAAGGAGGTTTTAAAGAAAAGAGAAGCGACAGAGTATCCGCGTCGTATGTATCAAGAAATTACATCGGTCTTTCGAGACTCGAAGTGACCCAGATCACTACGAACGGTTCATCGAATCGAAGAGAGTCGTCCGATCGTCCGCCTCGACGATTCGATCCTCTCGCCTTTGTCTCCGAGCGTAGTGCGCGTTTTATTTATAAGTCTCGTCAATTAGTCCTGTCCTTGAGTAGACATTAGAGTCGATGAGTTGCCGGTCGACTCGGCCGTCCACGCGATACGACGACGATTTCACCCTCCGTATGTCGCGCCGAGAAACGTTCCTTCTACCTGATCGAGTATCGTTCCCACGAGGCGTCACGGCTCGTCGATCGGGAGTAACGTTCGTCCCTAAAAGCTGACGATCGAAACTAACCGATCGACGTCCAAAGAGAAAAAGAGGGAACGAACTGAGGAAGAAAAGAAAAGAAAAAGGAAAAAAAAAAAAAAGAAGCAACACGGCGAACGGTAGCTAGGACTCCTAGAAGTTGGATCGAAACGACAAGATCAACAAATTCACCTCGAAATGACGACGATGGGTGTAACGGTCTTCTGCAACAGGGTTCAAATCAATGGCAACGATCAGGAACAACTAATGCTACTCCGGACTCTTCAAGACAACGAAAGCAATATTCTCGGCAATCAACCTCACCATATAGTACCCAAGAACAACAACAACAATAATAATAATAACAATAACAACAGCGGTAGTACGACCGCGACTAATGTTTTACCCCCTTACGATCCGTCGAGACTGAAGAAACACGGGAAGAATGGTCAACCGCCTCCGGTTGCCGTGGCCAGGCGAAACGCCAGAGAAAGGAATCGCGTGAAGCAAGTGAACAATGGCTTTGCTACCCTGAGACAACACATACCGAATCACATCGCGGCGGGATACGGCGACAGGGGTAAGAAACTGTCCAAGGTCGAGACTCTCCGTATGGCCGTCGAGTATATTCGAGGACTTCAAAGACTACTCGCGGAAGCTGACGGTGTCGAGTACGATCCTAATTCGGCTATGGGATCCCAGTGTGTTCCTTCGCCTACCAGTAGCATCGTCTCCTCGAGTCACAATGGTTCCGGAGAAAAACTTGCCCTTGAGGATGATGCTCTTACGGTCGAAGACGGGGACGATGGTGAACAGTTGGACGATGACGAGGAGAGTGCCAAAACTAGGATGACTTTGTCCAGGTAAGTTTAGGAATGTATTAGCATCGACATTGGTTTTATACTTATTTCTTTGATCTTTGCGTATAAAAGAGAACTGCCGATAACGTCAAAGTGATGTCACAATTTATGATAGTAGGTATATGTATCGAATGTTTATGAACACATCCATAATTGATAAAGGAGATGATCGTATGCCTGATCTATTAACTCCAAAATAATGTTGGGAAAATTGGACAAAATGTAAGAAGTTAAGCATCGATCGAGTGCCGTGCCATTACAATTTTGAAAAGAATTAAAAATTAAAAAATGGAGTTAATCGTTTTGGCCTATGAACGATTCAAATATCAAAGTTGAAACTGTAATTTTCAATGTTTTCAGACTATCACCAAATCGAACGGCTATGCCATCGCCGCACGATTATTACGCGTCATCGGTGGGAGACGAGGAGAATCTGGAACCCCGAGGACTCTCGTCGAACGGTGCTCAAAATTTCTCGAGACTTTCCCCAAACTCTGTTGCCTCGCCACCATCCGAATATTACGGACAAAACGAGGAGAACTTGGAGCCAAGAATTCTCTCCCCTTACAGCGGTGCTGGGGATAGCGAGGAAGGTGTCACGACCGTTTACGCGGCCAGTCCGGAAGCCTTCTCGGGTGCTCTGTATTACAAACAGGAGATCGCTGAGCCAGGCGAATTTATGGACGTTGTGAGTTGGTGGGAACAGGAACAGGGCAGACTACATCATCCTCAACAGCACGCTCAGAGGTTGGCACACGTGTAAACTGCAAGGTTGGTACATATTTCGAATGTTTTCGGACTTTACAACGTATGTTTTGTAGAAAACATTAATTTCTTGTTTATGCCTCTTTTCTTCACTTGTCAAGTGAAAATTACCTTTTTGATGTTTATGAAGTTTAATAGAAATTAAGCTAAATGATAAGTTATAGTTTAAAAACTATATCTATCGCGTAAGAAGAGAATTAAGTGTACTTACGAAATAACAAGATAACTGGTAATTGGATTCATGTATTAATTCAAAGCCAATCGAAAGTTCTTGGTACCTAAATCGTCTAGGTCTTCGATATAGTCGAAGAAGAAAGATCTTCTGCGAAGCATATGGCAACCGTCCGCTGACTTCTCTCGATCGTAATGCTACCCATATGGCATAGGCCCTATGCTGCTCCTGTCGTCGTCGTTCGGTCGAGTCGAGTGCCGATACGCGCGTGCATACACCATGCATTATATATCTACTACTGGCTGCATGGCACGTGGGTTACTCGCGTTTCCTCGGAACCGTCAACTTCTATTTGCGGCACGAGGGCTGCCGGCCACTGGACTTTTTCTCCTTCGATTCTCACCGTCGCCGCGACGACCGCCGCGTACGATAACAACGGAAGTATCGCCCTTTTCTTTCGTCGTTTTTCGTGAACCGAGACACAGCATGGAGGGGCTTCTATTTTCGTGAAGGATCATTTACGCGTGCACGAAATCATTTCGGCGACGATAAAGACCGATAAATTAAACGAGCACGCACTTTGGGATGATTTAACGATCGAAGAACGAAAGAGAATTACCGACGTTTATGTACCTACTCTCGTCGGTTATAGTTTCCCATGAATTTATGTCACGTTTAATCACGCTAATTTTTCTACGACCAAAGTCTCAGGTTCGATGTAATTTATCTTACTGTAATTTTAATTACCTCTTCGCCAAAGAGAAGTCCGATAAACCTGTCGTTGTAAAAAAATTTTAACGAGTCCGTTACCTCTACGATCGTTCGAAAAACCCGCGTAACGTTGGACGATGTAACAAGCGATCCTGGTTATCGGGGAATGACAGAAGTGGATGCCCGCAGGAGGAAGATAAGGGAGAGAGAGAGAGAGAATGAGAGAGACCGTGACATTCGAGTGTCACGTCGGCAGGCACTTCGCAAAGTGGTTCGGTGCGTAAAGTTTATTTTCGGGCTTGAAACCGACGAAGCACGTGTTCAGGAGGGAAGCGTCGAACACGAGTTTCCACTTGGAGGCTTCCTCTATCGCGTTCGTCACGTGCGCGCATCTTCCTCCCTCTCGTTCCTCTTTTAAAGAGAGAAAGTGGACACTTGTGGCCTCTTACAAATTAATACCGACGCGAGTAAAGTTCTATCGAGTATACCTTTTTTCTTCTTTATTATATCTTTGTGAACTCTTTTATAAATTGAATCATAGTTTATAAATATTCTTATCGATGTAACCCAATTTATTAATTGATCAGGCGCGTCACCGACTCTTCGATGATCTTTCGTAAATGAAGAAATTGGATTAAGGTAGTTGGTCAGAGTTGAAGTGCATGGTTGAGCATATACTTTTTGCATAGAATCTTTTTTTACGTCTTGTCAAAATTCTAAATCTCCTAGCCGCGTATAATTAAAAATTAGAAAGTAATTTCATGAAAATAAACTTATAGCTCTAATCTAGGATATGTGAAGGATCTTCCACGAGAAATTGAAATGAATTTTATTTATTTATTTTTTATTTTATGTGATGATTATTATATGATATAAAATGATTTTCAAAATTCTGAATTTTCAATTCGGTCGAATTACATATTTCAAAAATGGACTAAATTTGGATTCGGTTCGACTCTGACCAACTAGGTACCTTAAACGCTTGATCCTGCTAAAAATCTGATAAATTTTTATGAAAGAAATTCATCGAATTTACAAGATTCTTTCTATCCCTAAATGTTTGAACAATGAGACATTTTTCCTAAAAACATTCGTAGAATTGTGAAAGGAAAATATGTACTAATCTAACGACGATCGATACCGACCACGTAAAGACGCGATAGAATAAAATAATTTGACCTACCGGGACGAGCTATGAACCAACGAACGTAATCATTAGCGATAGTAATTTAAAGAATGAAGAAGCGCCGCGCGGTTATCGTAGTCTTTGCGCGTCGAGTTCGAGGCTACGAAATAAGAAGTCTCACGCGAGGGAGAGCGAACGCACAAGTAGCAAGTAATTCTCGACAATTATAAAGTGAGGTCATCTACGAAGTTTACGAGATGCGTCGTCGCGGCAAATTAATTTAATAAATTCCTTTCTTGGCTCACCCAGTCACGTAGTTATACAGGGTGTTTGGTAAATTGTGGTACAACCGGAAAGGGGTGATTCCTCGCATAAAATGGAGTCGAAAATATTGAATAAAGTTTTTTCATACGGGGCTTTAGTTTCGAGAAAATCGAGTTGGAAAATTCATTAGGTACGCGTGTACTTAGAGTTTACTTTGTTCGTTCGCTTTAGCCCGCTATTTCCATTGCTACTTGCATCCGTAAACAGTATCATTTAGGATATGGTATGACTTTAATTAATAATTAGCCGTAAATTTCAATAATTGATTTATTCGTGTAGTTTACAAATGTTGAAAAGGTCTTCCTTTCTATTCTAAGGCAAATTCTTGCTTGAATTTTCAAATTCAATTTTCTCGAAACTGAAGCCCCGTATTAAAAATCTTTATTCTATATTTTCGACTTCATTTTATGCGAGAAATCACCCCATTGCCGGTTGTACCACGATTAACCAAACACCCTGTATATTATGTCGCCCTTGCTTCACGCCGCGTGCGGGTGATCGTACTCCATTTTTCGTTCTTTCAGGCTAAAGACGCACTCGTGTTTTACCACGCATCTTTTATAATGATCCTTAATTCCATCAGAATTATATCGTACTTTTAATTAACTTCGTTCGGTCGTACTTCGCGTTGTTAGTAAAAGTTCCATTTCAGTTGGTATCGTGAATTTGTTTCGAAAAAAAATCAAATATTTGAGCTATTTATTTTGAAGGTGGTATAATTCTATTTTTTATGATTCTAATTTTTATGAAAAAAATAAGATGACCAGATCAGATTACAACCATTAATACTATTGGGTCGTTCAGAAACTTTTATTTGTTTAGGTATATGTGAAACAAAAGAACGTCGCTAGTAGAAAAAACGACCAAATATTTTCAAATGAAATGGCTCGTTCATATATTTTAATAATTTAAAAAAGAAAAACATAATAACCAGAAAAAAAGAGTCCGAAAAATAAAATACGCTACATGTAAATTTAACGAGAGAATGACTACGTGACGACCGTTGTTTATTGGCCTGTGGTTTTGCATAACGATCATCCGACGCGAAGAACAAAGGAATCCAATGAGCAATTATACCGGTAAAGCCCGCATGTTGGTTATCTTATCAATATACATTACCAGCATGGCAATGCTACTGCGTTAGATTTGGTAGTCGACCGAAGACAAGGTTCGGAGGCAATTCCAGTTTTCCCGAAAAATTCATTTTTACTCTTTGGTAAACATCTTTCTCAGGATTCTGTAAGATTAGTTAACAGACGTTAGTACGCACATTGCCACCGAGTACTCGAAGTACTCATCGGGAAACTGATAACGGATCGTGATGAACTCTAAATGTATCCAGATCCTGGACTCTCGATTCTGTGGTAAAAAAGAACACTCGGTCGGCTTCTCGGGTTTCTAAAGTTGCACTGCTTATTAGAAGTGCTTTTCGGTCTTCTTATCGCATCCTTTGCCGTATCTTCACGAATGATGAAAAGAAACACGCGTGAAACTTGTTAATCCAAGAGTAGGAATTAACCCTACAAAGCCTGTAGCTGAAATGAATATATTGTGATGTAATTAATGACTGGTAGTTAGGGAAAAATAATTAAAAAAATCAAAAGCAAATATTTTACTAGAAAATCAACAGAGATTTATACCAGTATTTTATTGAGTTGTAAGAAAAATTGAAGTGGTTATTCCGCAAGTGGCACCGAGTGCTTTGTAGGGTTAAACCATTTGACTTATTCCAATTTCAAAAATGTTGAGTAACAAGTTATTCTAAACCTTAAATAAAATTTAATCGTGGGATAAAAAACTGAAATGCTTCGAAACGTCGAAACGCTTTCGCGCCTACCGAAACGAAAGAGGAAACCGTTAGAAGGAAAATTCGAAGGAAACAGTTTCAAGGACGTCGCTCATATACGAGTACTTTGACACATCCTTTTTAAGGGGTAGGGGAACGAAGGAAGAACCCCTCAGTTCGTCGGGGACAGGCATTGTCCTATCCGTTCATTGTCCTCGGTCCTTCTCGATCGAATCCGGATTCTTATTTACCTGGATCGCGAAGAATTAAATTTAGAAACGGCCTCCGAAATATCTGTCTGACGTTCGTGAGGACACGGATCGTGGGAAAGACGTGTGTTTGCGAGGGGTGGGGTGGAGAGACTAGAGGGAAAGTGACTAGAGGGGAAAGAGAAGAAAAATCCTCTTTTTCCTGGGATTCACGTTTCCCTGGTTGACGTTTTAGAGCGATAGACTTCGGGGCAGGGATGTAAAGATGGTCCGTCCGTGAAATTTAATTCCGAGCTTGCTTCTGTCAAATCACGGTCCACGTTCCCGTGTAAAAATTCGTCATGCGAATTTAAGAATATATTTTCGGATGGAAATTTTTGATAAAATTTATTTCTACTTCTGAATGAAAACGAATGACAAAGTACGCGGTCGATTAGCTCGATAGTGCTAACGTTAAAAATATTTTAAAACGTAAGCAATACCGATTGCCCGGATCTCACCACGTGGAGGTTACTGCGTATGGAGATCCATCGTTTGTAATGACAAATATAAAATAATGCATTAGAATATTTAAATTATTATTATACTAAATTAATCTTGGTCTATTTTTATTTATGTTACAGATTGCTCCAGTGATCTACGAAGAGACAACGAAGAAGAATACTATGCGTGCCGCAATTTAAGGCGAATGATCTCACAAAACCGAAGAAGGAGGAAATCTCCATCGGAATAGTATTAGTACTTATCGCTCAAAAGTACTTTCGCTTTTTCTTTAACCACTGCCTATGCCGTTTTTCTTATTCGGTTTTCTTTTTGATTCTTGCTAAACGACCAATAGAATTACATCCGGATATAAAAAATAGCGCCCAAAAATTATTTGGTTAGAAATGTCGTTCTAACCATACAATTTTTATTAGAATGGGCGCAGTTCCGAAAAGGGTACACCCTCGATTGAAGTCATTTTTTGTGTGAAGTTACTATACGTAGAAGTAAGGAAAACTGCAAAGAGATTTTACCCATTTCGAGATAGTGAATTTTTTACTTTCGATAATTTTCATCTCCATGAAAAATAATATTTATTGCATTCATTTTTAATGAAAATTGATTAATATTCATATAGAAAAGCATAATATATCTAATCATAAAAAAACTTTACAGTGGTTAAGAGATATCGAACTAATCCCATTAATTCGATATTATTGTATGTACATATAAACCGTCACACTTCATAAAGGGAAGGTGGTTTAAGGAAAGGTATTGAACTTATTGCCTAAAACTTAGGCATTCTATACCATTCACGGTCATTTTACGAAATGACATTTCATATGTACAACAATATCGGATCGATAGAATTAGTTCAATATCTGTTAACCACTGTAAAGATACACAATAAACATTATTTTCAAGGAGATAAAACTTATAAAAATCGAAACTTCACAATTCGATATCTCGAAAACGGTTGCGGGTTAAATTCCTTTCGAGTTTTACTCATCTCTATGTATGATAACTTCGCACAAAAAATTGAGCTCAATCGGGGGTGCATCCATTTCGGAACCGTATACGTTACAATTAATCCGGATGTAATATCGAAGTAGACGTTTTAAAAACACACAAACAAGTACAACGGTTGTCACTAAACGTATTTTATAAACCTATTAACATATTGCTGCGTAAGCACAAAAATAATGACGATGTTGATATCGGAGTGCCTTAAGAACGCGAGGAGCGTTCGAAAACGATCGTAATGATCGATTGACCAATGACATTTAAATGATTAGAACGTATAATAATTTATCGAATACTTTCGATTGTTGCAAAGTATTAATTTCTATCGAATTCAGTACAGTATTCTCTCATACCGAACGTATGGATATTATCTGTTCCTCGTTTGTCGTAAAAGCAGAATCTTGCGTATGATTCTGTTATTTATAATTACGCTGTTATACTATCGCACATGAAAACGATATAAATATTATAAAAATGTCGACGATGGGAGTAATCGTCCAATGCGCGTCTTTTACATAACGAAAAAATGATTTGTACATAAAAGTGCCTTAATTAAGACAAGAATTAGTCTTGTTAATCTATAAAACTATTTTTTGTACTTGCTATTTTTTACGAAATATTTAAATCGTGTCATTCTATTTATATAACTGTTTCACGTTGTCCATTGATATCTATAATGTACAACGGTGTATATGAATATAGAACGATAGATATATTTTTTAGAACGTATACGACGAGAAAAGTAATTAAACGAACATTCGAATACGCAAATCCAAAGGACAATAATAAATAAAGAAATTTTTGTACAAATGCCAAGGACCTCGAGAGAAAAAAATTCTACGATCGCTGACATTATCGTTAGATGACCTGTAAATACAAGTGCCTTAATTAATACTTAAGATTAGGCTGTTTCGTATTATAAGAATATCCTTTGTACTTGATACCTTTACGGAATATTTAAAATACATCCTAATATTTATACATCATTGTTTTATTATTGTTTTATAAACAAAAATCTTCTACTCATCTCCTACTATATTCCCTTAATTACATAAAAAAAAAAAAAAATTATATATATTATTTCAATCTATTTTTCTGCTCCTTCTCGTTTCTTTTTCGAACGAGTACAGAAACCCTCGGTCGAAGCGAAATCCACGTGCCAAGAAACAAAAGGGTCGAGGCTTATGTTAGCTAGACGATGATTACCAAACGCTCCCCCTAAAGTTTTACCTGTCTTTGATGAATAATCATGTTAAACCGGAAACGTGTGTAGCGCTAGCCACCGCCAGTAATAATAAAGGGTGGTGGCCATCGATAATTCCGTAATTTCGTGAAATTGCTCTTGGCCGACCGCGAAGGGAACGGTTTCTCTTCTCATTCTCTCTCTCTCTCTCTCTCACACACGCACACACTCTCTCTTTCTCTCGTTAGCTGTATCTTTCTCTCTCCCTTTATGTTGTTTTTTTCATAGCCTTCGAGGGTTACTTTCCGGACACGTTCCACGCAGGGGGTAACACCTTGCTACGTCATTTCCGCGAATACTCCTTTCCGCCTCGATGATCCACGAACGAATCGTTAACCGTTCTCTCCCCCCTTCACTCTTTTACCCCGTTAAAATAATAAACGTCAGGATGCAATTGTCAAATTCACGAATGCAATTTTGTTTGTTAACCCTTTTTGCCTTTTAATATCGTGTAAGACTAAGATAAAAAGCACGAGTCAAACTCATGGTTCAATTCTTACAAGTTTATTTTACCATTTAAGTGCTTTTTAATGTTCATTAGTCTCTGTTTGGACAAAGTTGTGATTCATTTTATCCAAATCTCTACTATTGATTTGATTGAGTGTCGAATTAAATCATAAGGCAAGGGGTTAACATTTAAATTGTGTCGCGTATCATAGCCGTATTAATGTTTCAAGACAAAAGGGAGACATGTGCGAAGTGTCATTAATCAATCGCGAACGTGAGAAAGGAAATATTAGAAATGATCATTCATTGACGCTTTGCTAAAATGAAACAACACCGGTCACTTTCCACGGAGTAAAGCATGACTCCTTTTTCCGATGAATAACGCAAAACTTCTACACAATCGTAAATGACAAACACGAACGACAGTTCACATGACAGATACGATATGATCGTTGCAGATATTCCACTACGGTGGATTTTTACAATTTAAAACAACCAGCGGAGGTTTAAGGTCAATGCATAATTTCCGTAGTACGAGCATTTTCGTCTGACCGATGGTTATAAATTACCTGACTCGACGAGATATCGAGTCATTGTTGCATGTATTCTCGGAAAGTAATCTTTGGCCTTATAATTGGAATAATTTGGAAGGTGTAATTCATTTTAAAGAAGTAATAATAAAAGTGGTATCGAAGGAAGTGTTGATGTAGTTCTAAAAAGTGTCGTTAAGTAAAGGAACTCTCGTAAGGGCAGAAAACTATACGACATGGAAGCAGTACCGATTGCTTCGTCCATTCTACCATCCATAGGATTTTCTTCCTTGATCTTGGTCATCGTAACTTTAGCTGCGGCGTACTTCTACATCGAGACATCGCGACTTGTTCGATACGGCAGGAAACTTCCTGGTAATTTACCGTTACTAATACCATAATAAGTAAAAAGATACTTGGAGAAGGTTAGGGATAGTTAGTGTAGGATTTTTTCATTTAATTATACATGCATTATTTCAGTCTTTATTATTTATATGTAGAGGATATATATGCAATATCCGTTACATAATCTTTTGCATCAGACTTTACGGGAGACATTAAAATTTTCACAGGTCCGCCAACCGTTCCATTTTTGGGAAATGCTCTCTTAACTTTAAACGTTCATCCAAAAGACGTAGTGAAGACGCTACTGAAGTTTGATGTTTACGGGAATGTTATACGGGCCTTTCTCGGTCCACAGTTATTTGTATTCCTTACAGATCCGCACGACATCGAGATCATTCTCAGCAGTCACGTCCACATCGACAAATCACCGGACTATAGGTCAGCAAATTAAATGCAATAAAAAATGTATATACGCGCGATTATTCCTTTACGAGCTCGCGCATATTTTTTCTCCGTCGCAAATTTTCTTTTGTTCTCGGTTTATTTCACATGCAAATTCACGCTGAACAATGTCTCTCCTTTTCTCATTATAATTGCAACGAGTACAGCAAAGCTTAATTGCATTAACGCGAGAGATTGATGTCGAACGGGAACCGAGTTGTATCGCATGAATCTTTTATGACATTTTTTTAGTCGATAGGAAAAATATAAGCCGAGCGATTTTATTCATTTCAGATTCTTTAAACCCTGGCTGGGAGATGGTTTATTGATAAGTACCGGTGAGAAATGGTATACTCACAGGAAGATAATAGCACCGACGTTTCACCAGGTCATATTGAAAAGCTTCGTGCCATTGTTTTACGAGAACAGCATAGATTTGGTAAAGAGGCTACGAAAGAAAGTTGGCTTAGAATTCGATTGTCACGATGACTTATCAGAGGTAACGGTCAACATTTTGATGGAAACTGCTATGGGTGTAAAGAAGTCCGAAAAAAACAAATACAGTTTCGATTACGCTACGGCCGTACTAAAGTACATATCTTCCTATCGTTATTGTTGATATATATGTATCTATCGCGTTATTATAAATCACTTTTCCATTTATCCAGAATGTGTAATATCATTCATCAAAGACAATACAAGATATTATACCGATTCGACGCAATCTTCAAATTCTCGAAGTTCGCGAAAGAACAAGAAAAGCTCCTGGATATGATTCACAGCATGACCAAGTGTGTGATACGTCAAAAGAATAGCGAGTTCTTCAACCAGGATGTTCAGAATTACGTCGAAGAAACTCAGAGGAAACAAGGAAAGGACAAAAGCGAGAAAGATACAAAGGATGATTATAAGATACCGGAAAATTACACGAACTTGCATTACGTCAAGGACGATCTCGATGAGATCGATGAAAACGATATCGGTGAAAAGAAACGTTTGGCTTTCCTAGATCTGATGCTCGAGCTTCGAAAATCCGGTGCAGCGTTGACGGACGAGGAGATCAAAGAAGAAGTCGATACCATAATGTTCGAGGTAAGATCCATTGCAATTATTTCAAATCGCTTTAAAGATTCACGAGTGGGGTTGATCTATCACCGTCTGCCTTGTTTCAGGGTCACGACACCACAGCAGCGGGTTCCAGTTTTGTTCTCTGTGTTTTGGGATATTATCAGGACGTTCAAGTGAGTCTCTACCGAATCCTAAAATAGATTCTTACATGAATGCAGACAAATACGAGACGACGTACTGTCAAAATATTTTTCTCTCACTTTATTTCAACGTTTCCAGAAACGCTATTAAATCTTTTCTGTCCTCGGGTTTTCTTATACCCATGAATACCATTTTCGTACCTGGTACGAATTTCTTTGGAAATTCTAGATACGTATCCAAAGTATTTTCGTTCCACGTGCAAGATTTCTTCTTCATGGATTCCGTGTACGCGTAACCAGACGCGGCTGTAAAAACGATCGATCGAACAAACTCTCTTTATACGTATATATCGTCGCAAAAGATATCGCGGTGATACTTCGAGCGATCGGATGATATTGTTACGTGAAATACGTACTGCCGCAGGTCCTGCCCATGACTCCAAATAGATTAGGACCGATTTTGTGTTTTCCACCTTTATCGACAGTATGACACGTCGAACATAATTTCTTGAACAGCGTTTTTCCGTTTTCCGCGTCTCCCATTTCAACGATAAGAAATTTTAAAAGAGAAATATACAGGTTATGAGCACGTGTGTCGAAAAGTATGATGCGAACTTGTCATACCAAAGGACTATCGTTCGTATCCCGATCGAAAGAAAACGATTTTATATTGCATTCAATTCAATTTCTTTTCTCTATTCATCTAATATACACGGTATCCGGCGTCAATTTCCGTACCAGGAAACTACATGTGCACGATATGGACTTAAGTCGAAAAGTCTATTGAACTTTTATTAGCTACTAAAGATTGGCCTATCACGAAGAGCAAGATCGATCGAAGAATAGCTAAAAGTTTGAGAATTAATAGTGTAATATGCAGTTAAAAACGCATGTGTAGTTACTAGCTAGGTTTTACCTGCTTCCTATGTAAAAGTTCATTAAGCTTTTTGACTCAAATCCATATTACGCACATGTAATTTCCCGGTACGGTAGTCGAAGTCGGACACCCCGTATAGGGGAGACCGGGGCTAAAAGTCCCAGTCGTAGTTTTGGTATCTTAGGGTGGAAGGGGAAACGCGTCCGGTGCATGGTGTACAGGTCTTAGTGAGTAAAAAAAGTGTAGTGGTGGTCGTTGTGTTTAGTCTTCCCTGGTTACTTCGAGATACGAATTTATATTTTGATAAGTTCAATTCTACTTTCGGTACATTACTTAAGCATCTCTAGGCACTAATGAAAATCGATTGCACACGAGTTCACGCATGTAATAGAAAGTGAATTTTGTCAGCTTCATTTCCTTGCCAAAATTTTTACAAAACTCCTTGATCTGACTGAACTATGACCCGAGAAACAAACCTCTGAAAATGGGGCAAGTTGTCTCACACGTCGGGGTAAGTTGTCCCGACAATGAGATCTGGGACAACTTGCCCCACCCTCATTTTTTCCCCATCCAAATCATAATGCATACATCAGGATTTTTGTCAAAAATCGATGCATCTCGGATTTGCCCGATCAAATACTCGTTCGAAAGGGGAGAGTCTCTTCTTTACGAATATGCAAGTCCCGCTTCGATAGGATGGCTGGTTGGAAAGATACAGCAGTTTTAAGCTTGAAAAAGACCCATACTTCGACACTTAAAAGATTAATTTCTCATCACTCCGCAACGATATCGAAAAACGGACAACGGAACATTATTCTCCATACTTTTTTCTTTAAAATGAGCCATTAAACATTGAAATCGGCGGTGGTGACCATTTTGGCAAAAATCATGATGCATAGGTCAGGATTTTTGTCAAAAATCGATGCACCTCGAATTTGCCCGATCAAATACTCGTTCGAAAGAGTAAAGGCTCTTCTTTACGAATATGCAAGTCGCGTTTCGATAGGATGGCTGGTTCGAAAGATACAGCAGTTTTAAGCTCGAAAACGACCCATATCCCGACACTTAAAAAATTAATTTCTCATCATTGCTTAACGATATCGAAAAACGGACAACGGAACATTATTCTGCATGCTTTTATCTTTAAAATGAGCCATTAAACATTGAAATCGGCGGTGGTGACCATTTTGGCCAAAATCATGATGCATACATCAGGATTTTTCTTTGGAAACCTTGGAAAACTTGCCCCATGGCGTGAGACAACTTACTCCGCAGCGGGACAAGTTGTCTCAAAAAACTCGTTTGCTTGAAATTGAAAAAAAAACGTGTTAAAAACTTCCCAATGCAAGCGGGAAAATTTCCATGTATTGCTAAGAAGTTGAACTTTATGATGGTCACCAAAAAATTCTAAAATATAAGCTACAGAAATCTAGCCCCGGTCTCCCCTACTCTTCTTTCCCAGGAACGAGTACTAGAGGAACTAAATACGATATTCGGGGACACGGACAGACCATGTACGTACGCGGATACTCTTCAAATGAAATATCTGGAAAGAGTTATTTTAGAAACCATAAGATTGTTCCCACCTGTTCCTG